>CM062810.1:773009220-774426030 GCA_031772625.1 Pinus tabuliformis
CAACAAGGAACTACTACCTTTCCCTAGATTATTGACCGAAACAAATAAAATGATAGAGTCACTTAGCACTTAATTGAAATGTCTAAGATGAAGTACCTTTCAAGATTCAAGCCATTCACTTCTTCCTCGATTATTTATAAATCGTTCCAATGCTTCCCACAACTTTCCCTACGATGTCCTAAATGAGATATGCATAAACATAAAAATACACAAGATCAAAGCATCTAGTATATAACATAAAAGATAAATGAACTAATCAACTCATTAATATATCATAAGTGTATCAATATGTAATCATAAATCTACGTGATGATCAAGAATCCAAAAAATTGTATCGAAAAATACATAATTGAGAAAGACAATTGCTTTTATTAATAAAATGGATAATATACTTATAGCCTTGAAGCCTTGATGTTAGAAGTCCCTTCTCACAATCTCCAACCCTCTCCTTGAATGAATAGCCTCCTAGACTTATTCATGCAACACAAGCTTAGTTCCAATAGTTCTCTCCAATTCTTAGGCCTGTGTTAACTTTATAGGCCAAGGATGGGAAATTTGAGATCCATTTCCAAAGGGATGAGATCCACTAATGGTGGGATATGGTTCCGCAAAAGAGAGGAGGTAGCTCCATGATGGGAGGGATCAAGTTGAATAAGCATCCATTCGAAGCTTGTTAGTTGGGAAATATTCGACTAACAATGCTTCTAGACTTTAATTTTTATTTTTACATGCGTTAAGTCATGTGTGCAGGCCACAGTGTAAGACAGAGCACACTTATGTGTAGTTTCTAATGGACCTTTCTGGTATGTGTAGAAATTGACTAGGGAACTGTGCAGGAAGCCAAAAATAGGGTTTTGGAGCTGTGTGATCCAAAAAATTAACTCTCTTTGGGATAGTTTGGATTCTATCCTTGCAAGGGGATGCTTTGGAACACATTTATGGATAGCAAAAGATCCAAACTGATGGTCATTTTCCTAATGTGAAAAAATGATGTGTAACAGATTCCCCCTAAATGCAAAGTCAGAAGAGATGTTTGATGACTGAAGTGCTTTATCATGCCAAGGTTTGGTTAGAGACTGCGGTTGGAGACCTGAAATAATCAGTCAAATGTTACAATGCAATATATAACCATTGTTGAAGTAGGAATTCCCATACTTAGAACATAAATATCTCAAAGAAGTAGTACGGAAATACATCTTAATATCCATGTCAATAGACGACATAGTATGGATGCATCCACCAATGGATCTATGTTTACAATCATGAATATTTAATAACTCCAAGCATCCTATATGGATGAAACTAGATTCGGGGTCTTGATCTCCATCTCTATATCCGTAGTACGAATCTAGCCATGCGAGTGAATGTATCATAGTCGAACATGGTAGAAACCACTTCATTACCAATCAATGATGTGAACCGTTAACAAGTACGAGAGAAACCACTAATAATGATAATGGCTCTCAAGGTACTTCCAGTAGAATCCAAAAAGTGTGAATAGGTGTGCTGATGGCGAACACTTGTAGAATCATGTGATTGAAGTTCATCGATGAGAACCTATTGTCAAAGGTGAAACCTTCCATTAAGGCATCCAGGCTTCAGGTATTGAAGGTTTCTAGATCAACTTCCTAGATAGTGAGCTGAAGTCGATAGGAAAGGACCTGCCGTAGGAGGGCCTACAACATGAAACTCATGTCAAGTTTTGAAGAACAACAGTTTGGAGTAATCCAAGACTGACTCAGGGATGGTCGACGTGATTAAAAGTTATGAATGGAAAAGTAATTTGACTGAGGTTGGACTTCTCTTGAACATATCAACAACACAACATTCTGACTTGGCAACATTTGACTCAAAAAATAATACCCAAACCAACTGAAGACTTTCAATGAGGTATGGAGAGAGGAAAATGGATTCCCCAACCCAGACACAAAAATTGATGGAGTGTCATGTTCAAGAGTGACATACTGCCTTTTACAATACAAAAACAAAGGTTCTTTCCCACTTTCCCCCACCATTACTGGAAAGTACCTCTTTATTTTTTACAAGCTTGAGGAGGATAACATATGCTTTTCCTATAAGCTCACCATTTGGATGAGTCCTTCAAAGTATTTTTAATGAACCTTATGAAGAATTGGTTCAGCCTCGTCATGCTTAACAAGTCTTGCATTGTTTAAATTTTATGAGTCCAATGAAGGCGTAACTCAATGTCATTTTCATGTTTAAAGAGTTTGAAAAGACACAAAAATAAAACTCGTTCAGTCCTTTCAAC
The DNA here is from genome assembly GCA_031772625.1 of Pinus tabuliformis. Lineage (NCBI taxonomy): Eukaryota > Viridiplantae > Streptophyta > Pinopsida > Pinales > Pinaceae > Pinus > Pinus tabuliformis. The sequence goes on from CM062810.1 coordinate 773,011,490, forward strand.
GTGAATTTTAATGAACCCGAAGAAAGTAAAGCTTGGTGTTTTTTTATTTTTAGGGAGTCAGAAGGAAAACATAAGTAAACTCCATAGTGTCTTTTTTCATAAATTGAGTCTCTCAATCCCGAAAAAGGGTAAAATAATGTAGGAGATAACTCTATTGACCATGATTAGTCAACATATACCCTTTTTCATAAATAGTCTAGTTCATTCCATAAAAGAGGTAAAATAATACTGAATAGACGGTTGTTAATTTAATTTTACAAGTTTGAACAATCAACTACTCATCAATCTTTTCATGTTTAGGGAGTGTGAAAAGGGCATAAATAGAACTCCTTGTTTCACTTTTTCATAAGTTCAAAAAAGTGATAAAAATATACTCAACGCTAAAATGATTTGTTTTCATAAATAAAATGTGATCTGCACACTTAAAATCAAAAATCATCATCACTACTCAAAAATATAGTCAAAAACATTATAAATTTGGGTTTTGAAGGATAATAGGGAAAAAAAATTAATACGCCTAAAAACTTAATAAAAACCCAAAAAAGTAAAAACGTTTAAGCATTTGTGTTTTTTACCCTTTGAGAGTAATAGAGTGCATTTTTCACCAAGAAAATCAAAGACAGATTCTTGACAAACCATTGGACGAAATCACGAGCCGTCTTCTCCAGGTAAATCATCTCTTCGATATCTTCAGTTTCATGGTTTTTATTTTTAATTTTGACCACGTATTTTAGGTTTTTTGGGGAGGGTTTTCAAATATAAATCATCCTCGATGTGTGCAATTCATGCTTATCAGGCCTGCGCACATCAACCAAGTTTTTTACATTAAAAAGCAAAATGTGTGCAGTTTCTAGAGCTAGAACTGTGCATGTCCACACTATTTTTCTCATGCGGGTGTGGACAACGCTGAGGGCATAGAAAATTTAAAAGAAATGTCCAAATATCTTGAAACTTTTTACCACAATCCTTTCTAATGACCTTCCATGTTTGTTCGCAGGGTTTTGAGCCACAAAAATGGAGTCGAGAGAGTGTGAACATGAAGAAAAAGACATAGCTACTTTGAACCATCCAAAGACCATAAAGGCATTGACAAACTACGACATGTATAAGTTTTTCACTATTCTGGGCAAGAAGACCCAATTAGACTTTCTGGAGTGGATAGTGAGCAAGTGGAATATATAAGAAGAATGCTTCATAATTTGAAACCATAGGCTCCCTATAAATGTTGATGACATTTACTTCTTATCTGGGCTCCCATGTCATGCAGTTGAAATTTCTCTATATGGACATAGGCGAGGTGGCAAAACAAATTCCACCTATCTAGTGCAACATTTCTCTCCAAGAGTTGCTCTCAAAGATGGAGAATTGATATCAAAACCATAGGGAGGATCCCTTGAGATCTATTGGGTTCATTGTTGCATGACTATGCGGTAGTGCGGCACTTCACTTTCTTAAAAAGGTTTAGATGCAAACCATCGTAGAGTGTTTACAACCTACAATATTCAACTGGTACGAGGTTGTAGTTACCAATCTGAAAGGGCAAGTAACTAGAGTCAAAACTGGGAAACTCGATAATTTTTGGTATGGTTCCTTTTTCATCTCATTTTATCTAGAGCAGATACTGCTTCTCACTCCACAAGTACATATAGATAGAGGAGGAACTCGAGACCCTCACATGTTGAAGTGGGTCACACTAATGGCACACGATGGAGGTGATGAAGGGCCAACGGTTTGGTATACTCATGATTTCTTTGGGTGGTTGGAAAATCAAATTATCATGATTGAATATTTTCCATATTCATGCATGGATTACATAGGTGATATAAATATGCCACTTCCATCTAGGATGCAGTGGGGTGATCTAGGTAAAAACTTCACACTTTGGTTGTTTTTGAAATTTTTTAGTTTTTTTGTTATTTTTTGGCTTCCAAAACTAATTTTCTAAATCATGCAGAATTGGGTCCAGTGGGATCGGTAGGGTTACGCGGATATGATAGACATAGTGAGAAGACAGTAACTCTCGTAGTGTAGAATCCATATGCAACAAATGCATTGACTGAGTTGGATTGACCCTAGACATCCTGCATGTTAGGATTGATAACTTGTCTCTCCATTATCAAAGGCACACTGTGGGGGTTCTCGGACCTATTAGTTGCTTGCTAAGACGAGTAGCTCACATTGTTGTCTGCTACCATGATCATCATGTGTAGCCACTAGTCTTAGGGCTAGATTTTTCTTTTTGATGATGTATCAGCACGTCCAGATAATAAAGGCCACAGGGCCTCATGTATTTGGAAGACATTTTTGTAAAAACCACACCTTTTATAGACATTTAACTAATGAAAGGTACTACTTCTATTCAGTCTATCTTATAAAATATATGGATGAATATTGCTTTTGATTTCTCACAAGTGCCAATTTAACACATAATTAACCAATGCATTAGTTAATGTGTTTAAACTTCTTGGAACGTCTTGATACTCTGTATAACCAAACTCTATTTCCAAGAGACAAACCCACAAAAACATTCTTAACATTGAGTAGACACCGTTCAAATCTAATACTATGAGTTGAGAATCTAACCTAACGGTGAATCGATGAATGCTAGATGAAATGGCGTCAGATAATAGCTCAATCATTGCATTATAATATGCAATGCTATTCATTGTTTGACCAAGGCATATCCCATGAATATAAACTAACACATATGTGGGTGAATAAATGACCCAGGTTGTGGAAAATAAATTTTGAGTACTGTGACTAGCACTATTAGCAAAGGAAATGTAATTTTGAGGGAGCGTCAATATCTGCAAATCAAGTGTAACACAAGATAAGCAGCAGAATTAGTGGAAAATCGTAAAAAGGTGCTAAAAATTTCCACATATAAAATATGGTACAAAAATATAAAAATTCTTAATTAAACAATATAAGCATAATTTCCTTAGGTAAAGACCATTTCTGGACTTCCCTAAATGAATTCTATCATAATCAACTAGCTCATAGTTTCCTTTTTCCAATGCATGTTTTACAACATAAGGGCCACACCACATGGTCTCAAATTTACCAGTGTCTAACTTATCATTCTCTTAATCATAGACCAATACTAAATCCCCTTCACAATATGAATGAGGTTTTACATTTTGATCATATTATTCCTTAACTTTTTTTTTTGGGCCTTACTAACTAATGAAGCATCATGACGAGTCTCATTGAGTCGTGCTAAGTACAAGAAACTTTCTTCCTTGGCAGAAGTGGCTCGTAACAATTCAATTGTCAGTTTCAAAGACGGAATTTCACATTCAACAGGTAAAACTACTTCCATATCGTAAACGAGCTGGAAGGGAGTAAAACTAGTCAACGTTTTTGTTATGGTATGATATGCCCACAAGGTTGGAAAAAGAATTAGATCCCAATCTCGTTTATGAATCTCTATAATCTGTTTAATCATGGTGGTTAAAACCTTATTAACAACTTCTACTTGGCCACTTTCCTGCGAGTAATATGGAGTAGAACTGTCATGACACAGGCCTAGCTATGCAGTAAGATCGGTCATCATAAAGTTTCGAAAATGGCTACCATGGTCTGTGACAATTGCATGTGGAACTTTGAACCTAGAAATCACATGATTAAATATGAAAATAGATGTTGTTTCTCCATCATCCTTATATGCAGGCATCACCTCGGCCCATTTCATAAAATAATCTACCGCAAGGATAATGTACCTATGCGCCTCAGTTGAGTGAGGGTTACATGTAAGGAAATTGATGCCCCATTTAGTGAAAGGACCGATAATAATGATTGGGGGAAGAGGATTTGGGTGTGCACACATTTTTCAATCATAAATATGAAAACTATGGCATTTCCAAACCGCAATTATACAGTCTTTGAACATGGAAGGCTAGAAATATCTCGCACATAGGATCTTTTGGGTAGTGGTAAACCCTGACATATGATCACCAAAAGCTCCCAAATGGCAGTCATTCAATGCCTTTTCAACTTCCTTGTGAGTTAAATATGATTTGACGATGGAATTGACACCATGACGATAAAGTGTATCGCCAAAAATATTGTATTTTTGGATTGGTATCGGATACGAAGACGATCAGTTCGACTCATTTCTGGCTGAAATGTCTGAGTCTGAAGATAAATGATTATATCTTCATACTAGGGGTCTAAAGTACTAATAAGAAAGAGAGATTCGTCTGGAAGAGAATCCTCTACCACAGTTTCTGTCTCAGTATGGGGAAAGTCACACAATAATTCAGCAAATACTAGTGATTTCTTAGATTTATATTTTATGAATTCCAAATTGAATTCCTGTAGGATAACTATCCATTTGGAATACTTCCCCCCAACAACTGTCACATAAGAATCTAAACCATGGGGTTACAATCGGAAATCACAGTAGTTTTGCGCAATAGAATGTAGTGACAAAATCGTTGGACAACTTGAACGACTGCCAAGGCCAATTTCTCCACATGTGCATATTTTTCTTCAGTTTTGGTCAGATTTCTACTCAAGTAATATATCACATGCTCTTCATTCAATTCATCTTCCTAAACTAAAACCATGCCAATAGTGACATCAGATGCAACTAAGTATAAAAAGTAGTCTCGATGATAATCGGGAGGATGCAACAATGGTGTATGGGTCAACGCATGTTTAAGTGCATCAAAGGCCTTTTGAGCCACTTCATCCCAAATAAATGAGATGCCATTTTTCAATAGTCGAGTAAAACCTTTAGTTAACTCGGCATAGTTTTGTATGAATCGACGTAGAAATTTTGCTTTCCCTTGTAAACTTTGGAGTTGGCAGAGATTGGGAGGAGGAAAATTTAGAATAGCCTCAACCTTGAACGGATCAACATGAATGCCTTCCTTTGAAACAAAAAATCCTAACAATTGACCAAATTGCACACAAAAAACACACTTGTGGGGATTCAAGTGTATATTGTAGTGATGACATCTGATAAAGATAGCTCTCAAATGTGTTGGATGGTATTCCCATCTCAGTGAATGAGCTAGCAAGTCATCCAAATAAGGTTGCACAATATGCTTGATATCATGAAATTCATAAGACATAGACTACTGGAAAGTTGCACCAGCATTCTTTAAACCGAATGGGATTTTCCAATAGGAAACATTCCCCCATGGGAAGATGAATGCAGTTTTATGTTGATAACTTGGGATTATGTTGATTTGGTTGTAACTACAAAATCTATCCATAAATGAAAACATTTCATTTCTGGCACAATTACCAATAATTTGATCGATATAAGGATTAGGATTGTTTTCCTTCAGAAAATCCTTATTGATATCCCTATAATCGATGCATACTCTAATGGTTCCCTACTTCTTGTTAACATGGACAATATTGGACACTCAATCATTCAAGGGAACCACGTAGATGAAACCTGTTGTGAGTAGTTTCTTGACCTCAACTTTAATTTCAACAACCTTTCGTGGATGCACTAGATGTAATCATTGTCTGATAAGTTTTTCATTCGGGTATGTCTTAATCTCATGTAAAGCAATGCTTGGGTCAATTCCTGGCATTTCCTCATAGGACCAAGAAAACATTTCATGTAATTCTTGAAATAGGGCTTTCATCATTCAGAAACTTATGGTCAAAAGGATTAGGAATTGAATCTAGTTCTATCCAAGATAAAGGAGAATAATCATCATTGATCGCATTCACTCGATCAATCTCAAATGATGATGGGTCAGAAAATGATGCAATTGCTTGGTAAGACAATTCAAGTGGGCTCAAAGGCATCTCGTTTCCATAGGAGGTTAATTCATACTGTGAAGGAAGTATCCACAAATCTGAAGATTCCATAGTGCTTGATGTAATCATGTTAGCCTCGGAAAAATTAGAAGGAAAATTCACTGGAGGGAGTGCAAGGGTTCCCATAAGTGATGATTCTTTGAGAAAACCAACACCAATATCCTCATAAAGAGTATTCATTTTTCTGACAAAATGTATGTCACCCATAGAGTTAGGGTGAAAAGTGTAGTATGACAACTAGTCTAATATGACAATTTTCTATTTGTCAGGAAATTGTATCATACGGAAAAGCGATGAGACCACTGTTGACATAGCGTAGGTCTAACTTCAACCAAGAAAAAGGTTATAATCGAGCTAAGCATCAATAACTTCAACTTTGATCGCTACCCTTTTAACCTCTATCTCTATGGGCAAATCATTTAGGATTCCATAAGGGTGAAAACCTCTTCCATCAAAGGCTTTCATAGTGGTAAGTGACTGATTGATAGTTGGAGAACCTAAAGCTTTCCAACAAGAATTTGACATGATACATGTAGAAGCTCCTTCGTCAACAACTGTGTGAAACACTCATCTGGTTTTGATAAAACCCGGAATCTGAAATGCCAGTTGATGTGCGAGTCTAGGTATATGAATCTCAAGGTCAAAGATAATTAGATTATAATACGACAGATCAGTAGCTCCAATGGCTGACAATAATAAATTTTGTTGTGATGGACATATTTATAGCACCTCAAGAGCTGACATTGTTGAAGGAGACATAGCCAAATCTTTAACAATGTTATAGTTATGTGCAGCTCTAGCATGTGGGTTGAAAGCTTATTTTCAAAGCACACACCTTTGGGAGGTCGTTGAATCATCATGTCAGGATTTGGTTTCTCAATCTGTAATGGTTCATAAGGAGGAAGGGTAATTGAACTAGAAGGTTGACCAAATGAACTAGTCTCATTCCCATTGACCATGGGACCCTTAGATCCCTAATATTTTCATCTCATTTATACCATAAATTGTTGTGAAGACATCATCATGATATCTTGCAATGTGGAAGAGGAATATGTGTTATGATAAACCATTTTTTCATCTTGAGAAGGAAAGGGATCCTTGAAATCAACAGGAGTTGTAAAACCTTTAATGAATTTGGTAACCTCTGCCCGATGTGGACATTCCTTCGGATAATGATCCTCGTTACATATAAGGCAAGGATAACGAGGTTTCGTTTTCTCGTCAATAGTTTCAATTTTATTGGGTTTCTCTTTCGGAGAAGCATTTTGTTTCGATTTACCTTTCCCCTTATTTTTACCTGCGTATGATTGACTCTTTCTAGTAGATGATTCTACGACATTAATTTCGGAAGTAGCTTTCGGAGAAAGGATTTCAGAAGGTGAATCTTGTATGTCCAAAGTCTTAGTACTTTTAGAATTTTTATTTTTCCCTTAGACTATTGGTTCATAGAACCCATTATTCCATCAGTGACATTAGATCTTGCTTGATCATTCGAGATTTTTGGGCACAATAAATTCGATATTTTCTTAAATAAGGTGCCAAATTAGGTATAGACTAAGTCTAAATATAGGGCATAAGAAATTACCTATTCTTCTGTCACGACACCTCCCTTAGCAACATCTTTGGTAATAACGGGAAGTAATGACTTCATAAACCATTCAGCTAAAATATGATTTGGAAAAAAACTTTGACTAACCAACGTCTACATCTCCATTCATGTATATGATCAGAAATGTGAGTCAATTTTGATTATTTTAAGGAAGTCAATAGTTTGGTACCAGTATCGTATCGAATCGGTAGCTGGAAATGGGTCAAAATGTTGTTGCTAGAGAGTTAAATTTATGGAAAGAAGAGTGAGGTATCTCAATGCACCATTTGGCTACTGAACTAGTTAAAGTTCGTTGGAAAAGGTGAAGTCTGATAGAATCATCGATTAAGGAATTTGATGCACACCAAAGATGATATGTCATCACATGATTGGATGGGTCTTCTCCTGATTTTCCTTCAAATTTGGGTATGCCACTCAATAACTTGGTGGGAATTGTTGGCCAAGAAGTATAACAATAAATATGATCGTTCATTAGCTGGGATAAAATAGGTAAATCTAGGGTTGCAATGAACAGTAAATGTCGGTTAGGGTGTTTCTGGAAAGTTTGATAACCTTGTGCGTTAAGCCCAACCCCTATAAGAGGATGCCCAGGATATCTTGGAATAGCCTATGTTGTTGGAATTTGAATTCTACCAAGGTAACTAGGGTGAACCATACGAGGTTGAGGTTGAATAGGGACTTGATAGGTATGACTAGGGTATGGTTGACTCTAGAGAGGTTGAGCTTTACCCATTTGACCCAATTAATATTTCCCATGGATAGGTTGAGCTTGTAAAGTTTGACCTTCAACAAATTGACTTTGAAGAGGTTAACATTGGATAAATTGACCTTGAAAAGGTTGGTTTTGGAAAGCTTGACCTTGGAAAGGTGGACTTTGAAAAACTTGTCCTTGAAAAGGTGGAACCTGATAAGCTTGACCTTGAAAAGGTGGGCTTTGGAAATCTTGGCCTTGAAAAGGTGTTTGCATTGTTCCTGTACCAAGTTTTTCGATAGGAATCTGTGGTGTAGATTGGATGGTAGGACCAGTTTGATAAGCATAATCCTGAGGAATTTCCTGTGTAGTTTTTGGAACAAGTATTTGAGGGGTAACTTGAACGGTCATTTGTGATACTCCTGGGATAGGTGTTTGAGGTGAACTTGGAACCAACTACTAAACAGATGTCTGAACAAGTGTTTGAGGTGTACTATGAACATGTTATTGAATTGGTTTTTGAATAGGTTGTTAAGTTTGTCGTTGAACAGGTTGTTAAGTTTGTTTCTGAATAGGTGTTTGAGGAATTCCTTGAACAGGCTGTTAAATAGGTACAACAATACTTGGAATAGGTATTTGAGAAATAAATTGTCCAGTAGGTAAAACAGGTTGATAAAATGGAACTTGTGAAACGACTGGAGGAAACTTTTGAGAAAAATCAGGGTTCCAAATAGTGTTCATCCTAGGGTAAGGAGTACCAATCAAGGGTTTATCTACAACATGTTGACCCAGACTGAGATGAGGTATCTGACCATAAGTTCTAGTAAAAGGTTTACCTCCAACCGTAGGATAAGATCTAACAATAGGTTGTCCTGCAGGTGGACGATAAGGTGGTTTCCCCCTAGGTGGGTAATAAATAGTAGTTGGGATTACTTGAGGGTTACCTAAGTTACCATATACCATATGAACATATTGGTCTGATGTCATAGGCAATTCAGGAATAGATGTCATGCTAGGAACAATAGCTGTAGATAAACCAAATGACCAAGTAGAAGGTTGAGGAGAAGAAGAAGCTCCTGAAAAAGTCCCAGTAAGTGACTAGTATGCAGGAGGAACTGATGGACCACCTTACAATAGTGATTTTGGGGAGATGGTAAACATAGATGAATCAATAGGTTTGCTCCTAGGAGGAATTTCTAACATGGTTCTTCTCAGAGAATAAAAAATAATGTGGTGAGGTGGAAAACAAGGACCTAAAAAGTTCAAAGGGGTAGAATACCAAGGATCGAAAGGAACTCTTGGGTCAAAAGGTTCACCAGTGGTAGCTGGAGTATGAGGCAATTCTTCCTCCTCATTCCAAGTAATATCTTCAATGTTAATGAAACCATGAGGTAATCCAGTCATAATTATCAGCTTCCTTTGAGGTGAAGGTGGAGTAGGAGTAGGAGCTATAACCATTAGCAGAATTTTGAGGTCTAAAATACGCCTCCTAAGAAAAATGTACAACTAAAATAAACTTTATAACAACCAATAGGATTCAAGATTTCAACTTGTAATTTCCACTTATCTCCCTAAGGTTTTACTCAAATTTTGAGCGGGAGTACTCATTGGATGAAAAAATTAATTCCTCATCCAAGGAGTACCCATGTTGCATACTTTCGATGGACCCTGCTACACAAAAAATGAGAAATACATGTTGAATCATGTTTTTCACATATTTCTCATTTTTGTAGTAGGGTCCATCGAAATTATGCAGCATGGTTACTCCTTGGATGAGGAATCAAATTTTGCATCCAAAAAGTGTTTATACTCGAAATTTGAGTAAACCCACAGGGAGATAAGCTGAAAATGCAAGTTGAAAAAATAGTTTTTTCTTTTTTCCCTCTAAAATTTGATGATGTAATCTACTCTTATTTTATTATTTCCACTATTATTTTATAATTTCCTTAGAAGGCCCATTTTAGACCTCAAAAATCCCCTAATGAGCCAAAGGTGATTTAGGTTGAGAAATATCAGATGCAGGTTCTTCTACTTTTGGTTCAATCAGTTCAGTGTCTGAAACTTCACCAATATCAGATTCAGTTTGAACTACTTTGGTAATTTCTGGGCTAGAATGAACTAAGCTTGATTCTACTTCTTGCATTGGATTCACTTCGGTTTCTACTGTCTCATATTGTAAAAATATAGATGTTTTAGGTTTTTCTAAGGTTCCAAATCCTATTGATTTTGACCTTTCATTTTTATCTTTTCCAATTGACTAGGTGTATATTCAGGGGGTTTACCATGCATTATATGCGAATGCCTTGGTGAATCAGCCAGGATGAAATTTTTATCAATAAACCAAACAATATTCACAATCCAATCCTAAGGCCTCTAAAAAATAGAAAAAAAATAAAAAATTAGCATATGCTAATAAATATAAGGATTCAAACCATGCAAACAATCTTTTCACAGTGGAATCACTAGTTGGTGATGAAACACAACCTTGCAGAGATCAAAGTGAAAAGTGGCAATAGATATAGTGGGTGGAACCAGTTACGCTAACAAATAGTTTAATGTACATGATATAGTGCAAGTAAACTTCATTTATGCCATCTTGAATGAAGAATACCCTCCAAAAAGGTCCAAGTGAGTCTAGCCAACATCTGTTCCAGGTACAATAGAGACTTCTCCTTTGTTGTCACATCAAGTAAAATCCCTAAGAATATGGTTTCTAAGGTTACCATGTAAAACAATTTAACTTGGGGGGATAGTCACAGATCGGATGTACATGCAAGGGTAGAGTAACAAAGCTCAATTCCCTTGAAAGTTCCTCAACATGGTTAATCTGAGGTTTACTTCCAAGTGACTCCCAAGTACCTTTTGGCACCATTTTTAATATGTGTAAATCACTCTACCGTAACCAATGAAGTGGGATCGGTCACTCCACTAGGTCTGGTATGTTCTCATGCTTGACCACTTTGTAAGGGGAGCTTCCCAGAGCAAAATTGCAGTAAATGGATTTTTCTCCCACTCGCAAGATGTTAATGTTTTTTTGTAGGTTTGGAAAGTTAACTCACTTCCCTATTCCAAAGCTCTACAAAATGATCTTCTGTAGGTGGAAAAGAGCCCTAAAATAAAATAAAAATCTAGATCAATTTTATTAGCGTTGATTTTAAGAGTTGTTATTTACTCAAATGTAATGAATGTGAAACTGATGGAATTATGACTTGACACAAATCCTAATACAATCGAAAATGAAATTTTAATATTTTCGTTTTAATGAATTCTATATGAAGTAAGGAAAAATTATTTCAATTTTTGAATGGAAATGTAAAAAACACTTAAATACCACTATATCCCTTTTCCTAAAATGCAGATGTCCAATTTCGAATTACCCAAATATTGAAATTAACTTCAAAATTTTACTTTACCCAGTAACACAAAAAAACAAGAAATTTCTCTTTAACATATCATCACTTGAAATTTTCCAAAATGCAAAAAGATACCTATGAAAACTCAAATGATTTTTTCCTAATTGAATGTTATGAATTCACTTGTAGTCAAGAGTATAGTTCGTAAACACTTCAACAGTGAAAGGAAAATGACTTTTCATTTTGAAACTAGCATAAGAAGCATGTTTTCATAAACAATACTCACTCTTGTAAATTATTTATTGTTACTCACAAATAAACCTTTCATAAAAGAGAAAAATAAACTAAGGCCTGATCTGATCTAAAGAAGAAACACATATAGACACCAAATCAAGACTAGATGATCTCTCTTTTGATAGATTGACTATTCACCAGATGGGACTTTACCCTAATTTGTCAAAACAATAAAATCATCTCACAACACTCAAGCAGACTCAAAGAACGTACAAAAAGGTGTAACTAAATAGGAAAAATAAAAAACTCTGAACTTGATGAGGAAAAAACTGAAATTTTCAAAAATTCCAAGTAAGTGTGCAGGTCATAGAACAAACCAATGTGCATCTGCACTATTTCAAAGAGAAAAGTGTGTATATATGCACTATGTGCCTAAAACTAAAGTGCACACAGCGAGACATTTTAGAAAAAATAAAAAACAAGTCAAATAAAACATAAAATCCATATTTTCAACATTTCCAAACACTCAAAGAAGGTTTCTACAGTAGGATCAAAAGGTCAAACAAGGAAAATAATGGAGAGTGAGATGTTCCCTAGTAGACTCACCAATTTGTTAGGCATACAAATCCCTCTTGCAGACAAGAGTGATCTCCCGAGACCTCTGAGAAATCTAGTAACAAACAACAAGGAACTACTACCTTTCCCTAGATTATTATTGACTGAAACAAATAATATGATAGAGATCACTTATTGTTTAATCGAAATGTATGATGGAGTACCTTTCATATATTTCAACCATTCACTTCTCCTCGATGTTTTAGATATCATTCCATTGCTTCCCACAACTTCCCCATGGTGTGCTGAAGGAGACATGCATAAACATAAACATACGCAAGATCAAAGCATCTAGTATATAGCATAGAAGATAAATGAACTAATCAACTCAATAATATATCATGAATTGATCAATATGAAATCATAATATATGTGGATGATTAAGGAATCCAACAAATTGTATCAAAAAAATACATAATTGAGAAAGAACAGTTGTTTTTATATTAATAAAATGGAGAATAGACTTACAACCTTGAAGCCTTGATGTTAGAAGTCCCTTCTCACAATCTCCAACCCTCTCCTTGAATGAATAGCCTCCTAGCTTTATTCATGCAGTATAAGCCTACTTCCAATAGTCCTCTGCAATTCTCAGGCATGTGTTAGCTTTATAGTCTAAGGAGGGTAAGTTTGGGATCCATTTCGCAAGGATGATATCCACTAATGGTGGGATAGGGGTTCCACAAAGAGAGGGAGGTAGCTCCATTATGGAAGGGATTAAGGTTGAATAGGCATCCATTCGAAGCTTATTAGTCAGGAAAGTTTCAACTAACATCACTTCTAGACTTTACTTTCTATTTTTACATTCATTAAGTCATGCATGAAAGTCACAGTGTAAGATAGATCGCACTCATGCGCAATTTCTAATGGACCTTTCTGTGTATGCGCATAAATTGACTAGGGAACTACACAGGAAGCCAAAAATGGGGTTTCGAGCCATGGGATCCAGAAATTTCATTCTCTTTGGGATAGTTTGGATTCTATCCTTGCAAGGGATGCTTTGGAACACATTTAGGGATAGAAAAAGATCCAAACCAACGGTCACTTTCGTAATGCGACAAAATGACATGTAATAGTGTCAGGTCATAGTGACACTTGTGTCATGTTTACCCTGGCAAGCTTGTGAATTTGGGTAATGTGGGAGAGGTGGTCACACTATAAATATTTCTAGGATGTTTTAAATAGTGAAATTTTAAGAATATTGAGATAAGATCTCATAGTAAATCCGGTTAAAAAATTGATTCTTTGTTTCATTATACTTTTAGATATTTGCTTTGGAGGTTTGTGAATGTCTTGAAATTTGTTTCAAACATGACATTTTTGTTGGCATTTTGGCACAGGCATGGCACTATGGTACAGGTGTTGTCCTTGATGGAAACTCACTTTGATGACAGATCTCAGTTCAGGTGCTCAGAATGAAGGAAATCTTGTATACGCAGGTACACCTTGCATAAGACGCGTATACATGCGTGTTATACGTTCCGAAGTCGCGTATGCGTATACACGCAGTTTTATGCACATAAAAGCGCGTACATGGTGGGAAACTTATTTTTGGTTCGTGGTTGTTAGTCCTTGGAATTTGAACCTATGGTTGTGGACCATTGTATCTCGTTAGAAGAGTTGACCCCAGGTTTTGGGCCCTTGGTATTGGTTTATTATGGTTTTGGACCGTGGTATTGTGGAAGGCCTAAAACTATAAAAGAGGAAGGAGATCATGTGGCAAAGGAGCATCTGAATGATTGAATATCTGATATTGTGCTAGATCTGGAATACGTGTTCTCGGGTTATGGTACAGATCTAGATCTGAAAAGGAGGAACCTAAGCACAAGAAGGATAAGGGCTATTGACGGATCAAAATCCCAAGGCTTGAACATTGGTATCTCTGTATAATTTTGATCTATTATATGTGGCGCTCTCTTGATCTATAAATCTGGGTTAACTAATGTCTGAATGCTTAAAAGAATAAATTATCCCTTATAGATCTGTACGCAGGTTCAGTGAATTGTAGGTGCGTATACACGCCTTTTTTGTGAATGAAAGAAGCGTATACGCAGGTTGGTTGTCATACAGAAGCGTATACACGCAGGTTGCTGAATAGTGAAGTAGCGTATATATCTTGATTTATGTTATAGCTGCTTATGTTTTATTGCTGCATTGTTCTGGGTTCAGAATTGGTGGTTGATTACAGTTACTGTGTTCTGGGTACAGTGGTCAGAAAAGTGCTTATTTGTTTCAACTTTTGATTGGTGAAAAGGAGTTTGGGTTATGCAGAAATTATTGATGTTTGATTGGTGTTACTTGTGGATCCAGTCTGAAAATTAATGAAACGAGGTCCCTGAAAGCAAGGAGAAGGTTGCAGCCTTCTGCAGGTAGGAGCCTGCGTACTAGTATCTCAAGCTAGTACAAGAACTAAGGGGGTTGGAGCTCCCTTCGAGGAAAGCTGGAAAACGAGAGAGAGTTGTAGCTCTCTGTAGGTTGCAGCCTGCGTACTGGTAAAGTATGCTCCAGTATAATACATTGTAAAGAGAAGTTTCTAATTAACAAGAAGATAGAGATGAATTGCAGCAGGGGGTTTTCACCCACATTGGGTTTCCTCCTTATATCTTGTGTTCTTGTGTGTGACTGTCTTCTGCTCTGTTTCACTGTTTCTGGTACTGTTTATGTGCATCTGAATCACTGATTAATAACTGACATCTGAAAGATAATTCAAATTATAAGTCTGCTTGATATACGCAAGTTTCTTTATCTGTAGTTGCGCATATACGCGGTTTTTATTAACTGAAGCAGCGTATATCATCTGGAATTTAAAAAGGAAATATTTGGCTTGATAATACTGATTCACCCCCCCCTCTCAGTATTATTTCCAACAATTGGTATCAGAGCAGGTCCTTCTGAAACAGCTTGATCGCTTGAAGGAAGATCTTTCATCATGAGCAACTACGAGAGGGAAGCATCAATCAGGCCACCGGTTTTTGATGGGACAAACTTCGTATATTGGAAGGTAAGAGTTACTGCCTATCTTCAATCTTTGGGAACAGAAGTCTGGGATATCATAGATACAGGATATACTTTTCCTACAGCAACTCCTACAGATTCGGCTGAGAAGAAGAAATATGAAACAAATGCAAAGGCGGTCAATACTCTATTGGGATGTCTGTCGCAATCTGAATTTGTCAAAGTTATGTAGTATAAATCCGCAAAAGAAATATGGGACAAGATTGTTCTGAGCTATGAAGGAGATGATCAGGTAAAAAGAGCAAAACTTCAAACCCTCAGGATTCAGTATGAAAATCTCAAGATGTATAATGATGAAAGTGTGGCTAACTATTTTCTTCGTGTGGATGAGATTGTTAATTGCATGAAAAATTTGGGTGAAGAAATAAAAGAGGTTGTTGTGGTTGAAAAAGTTCTAAGATCTTTGTCACCTAGGTTTGAATCTAAAGTTTCTGCTATAGAAGAAAAGGAGAATCTACAACATCTTAAAATGTCACAACTACATGGAATTCTAACTGCTTATGAAATGAGGAAAGGAGGTCCATCTGACAGGAGAGAAGCTGCCTTCAAGGCTTCAGGCAAAGGAGAGTACTATGAATCAGGACATGGGTCAGAAGAAGAAGAAGAATCAAATTTTGTCAAAAATCTTCAAAGGGGTGCTGGACGATTCCGAGGTAAGTTACCTTTCAAGTGCTTTGCTTGTGGAAGAGTAGGTCACTATGCTGCCAAGTGTCCTCATAAAGATAAGATTGACAAAGGAAAGGAACCTGTTAGATGGAACAAGAAACAGAATCCAAATAAGAAAAGCTATTACACTCATGAAGATAGTGATGGACTCTCAAATAGTGACGAAGATGAATGAGGTAATGAGTATAAACTTTTAATGGCTTTTGAAGATGATGAGTACATGGATGCTATAGATGTAGAGGGTTTTTATAATGAAATGTCTGATCTCAAAGTTTGCTTAGAAGAGAAAAGTGCAATTATTGATTCTCTACAATGTCAATTGGCTGAAAGGGAAAAACATCTTGAAAAATTGGAATGTGAAATTGTTTGTCTTAGAAAGGAGATTGAGAAAACAAAAGCTATTAATCTTAAATTTGTTAAAGGATCTGAAACTCTGGATGAGATTATCAATATGCAACATTCTCCACTAATCAAGATAGGTCTGGGATATAATGGAGAAACATCTCAAGCATTCACATCCAAAAGTTATCTTGATGCAGCAAGGAGGAGCGAGCAAAGGCCTAATAGAAATCATCAGGTAAATCAGGGACAGTTTACCTCAAGAACAAACAAAGACTATCAAGAAAATCGGGGGCAAGCTACCTTAAGGACAAATAGAAGCTACAATCAGCCACAGGTAAAATCTTCTCAATTTGCCTCAAGAATGGATGTCAGTAGAAACTACAATCGGTTGGATGATAGATTTGATAATCGCAGGAGTTTCTTCAATGGCCAATGTTTCTCTTGCCATAATTTTGGTCACAAAGCAGCTCAATGTGTTTCCTATAAAACAATCATGACTAGAGAAGTCCAAAAACAAAGGAATATGACTGGGATCACGAAAAGGACCTATAACAACTTTTCGGCCCTTGAAAATGAAGTTGAATGTTCTATTTGTAATAACTTTGGTCATGAAGATTCTGAATGTAGGAGCAGGTTTTGGAAAACAACTCAGAAGGAACAAACCTCAAGTGCCAGAACATGGAGAATGAAGGAACCACAACCAGAAAGATGTGGGATAGCTTTTTATGCAGAAGGACAGGAAAATATATGGTGTATCGACAGCGGATGTTTGAAGCATATGACAGGGGATAAAGAAAAACTTGAATCATATACTGCATTAGAAAAAGGGAAGAAGGTTTCTTTTGGAAATGATTCCCCTGCAGCCATAAAAGGAAAAGGTACTACTCAGTTGAAAGAAAAGGTCAAAGCTGGAAATGTGTTGTATGTTGATGGATTGAAGCATAATCTTCTGAGTGTCAGTCAGATGTGCGATCAAGGAACCGAGGTAATATTTAGATCAAATGGATGTTGTGTTCGCGATCTTGATACAGGTGAGACAGTGATCAAAGTTAGAAGGAATCCAAATAATCTATACATATTTGAAGAAGGACAACAACAATGCTATTTGAGCAAGGATGATGAACACTGGTTATGGCACCAGAGGTTGGGGCATCTAAGCTTTTCACAAATAAGGAAAGCATGCGAATACCAGGCAGTTCGTGGTCTTCCAGATATCAAAATTCCAGACAACACCATATGCAAATCATGTCATTTTGGTAAGCAAACCAGAACTAACTTTCCTGAGAAGGAAGGATCAGCTAGCAGGCCTCTTGAGCTAGTTCATACAGATGTATGTGGTCCATCTAGGAAAAGGTCACCTCGAGGAGAAGAATACTTTATATTATTCATTGATGACTTTTCCAAGATGGTTTGGATAGGACTGATGAAGCACAATGATGAAGCGTTCGAAAAATTCAAATCTTTCAAAGCATTAGTTGAAAACGAATTAGATCGTAAAATTAAATGCCTCAGATCTGATAGAGGTGGGGAGTTTACCTCAAATGAGTTTTTTGATTTCTGTGAAGAACATGGAATAAGAAGGGAATTCTCTACAGCTAGGACTCCTCAACAAAATGGAGTAGTGGAAAGAATGAATAGAACGGTTCAACAAATGGCTCGTGCTATGCTTGATGAGTCTGGAACTCCCGCAACCTTCTGGGGTGAAGTGGCTTATGCTGCGGTCGTTATTCTCAAAAAAACAAATGTCTGGGTAAGTAGCACTCAAACTCCTCATGAGCTTTGGTATGGTGAGACTCCCTCGGTAAAACATTTCAAAATTTTTGGAAGAAAATGCTACATTAAGAATAATGATGAACATCTTGGCAAGTTTGAACCTAGAGCTGATGAAGGCATTCTTCTTGGTTTTTCTCCCCACAGCAAAGCATATATATGTTACAATAAAAGACTTGGAAGAATTGTTGACAGCATTGATGTTGTGGTTGATGAAAAACGAAACGCTCCTAAGCAAGTAAATTATGAAAATATAGAAGAAGATGAAGACTACCCTCCAAATCAAACTGATGATGAAGAAGAACCTCAAGAGGCACCAGTGTAACAGATAAGGATAGAAGAAAAGACTCCATCCAGGTATGTGCAGAAGAATCATCCAGAATCTCAGATTTTAGGGCAGAAAGAAGCAGGTGTACAAACTAGAAGAACAATTGCAGAAGCGTCAAGCTATTTGGCATTGCTCTCCTCCACTAAACCACAAAATGTAAAAGAGGCGTGCAAAGATGAATGCTGGGTCAAGGCAATGGATGAAGAACTTGAGCAGATTGAAAAGAACAACACTTGGGAGTTGGTTCCTAGACCAAAAGATAAGAATGTCATAGGAACAAAATGGATCTTCAAGAACAAGTTGAATGAAAATGGGGAAGTTATTAGAAACAAGGCCAGGCTTGTTTGCAAAGGGTATGCTCAACAGGAAGGAATAGACTTTGAAGAAAATTTTTCTCCCATAGCTAGACTTGAGGCCATCAGAATGTTCCTTGTCCTCTCTAGCTTTCAAAAATTCAAAGTATTTCAAATGGACGTGAAGTCAGCCTTTTTGAATGGGGACTTAGAAGAAGAAGTGTACATTGGGCAACCAGATGGCTTTATCCTTGGAAATGATCCAAATCATGTATGCAGACTTAAAAAGGCTCTCTATGGGCTTAAACAAGCTCCAAAGACTTGGTACTATCGGTTGGACAAATACCTTCATCAACAAGGTTTTTTAAAAGGATCAGCAGATAGAAATCTCTATATAAAAATTGAGAATAACAAATTCCTAATACTTGTTGTGTATGTAGATGATATTATCTTTGGAAGCAATGAAGAAGCTATGAGTCAAAGCTTTGCCTTGGTGATGCAGAAAGAATTCGAAATGTCCTTGCTTGGAGAACTGACATACTTTCTTGGATTGCAAATCCAACAAAATGAAGGCGGTATCTTCTTGTCTCAAACCAAGTACCTCGAGCAGATTCTGAAGAAGTATGGCATGGAAGATTCGAAACTTGTATGTACCCCCATGATTACAGGTTGCAGCCTCAGTACAAATGATGAATCATCAGTAGTGCATCAACCAACCTATAGATCCATGATTGGGATTTTGATTTATTTGACAGGTACTTGACCAAATATTATGCATGCAGTGGGAATAGTTGGAAGATTTCAAGCCAACCCAAAGGAAACTCATCTTCAGGCAGTCAAGAGAATCTTCAAGTACCTTCAAGGAACTCAAAACTATGGCTTATGGTATCCTAGAGATACAGATCTCACTCTTCACGCTTACACAGATGCAGATTGGGTCGGAAGCATGGATGACAGGAAGATCACAAGTGGCGGTGCATTCTTTATGGGTTCCAGATTAGTATCTTGGTTCAGCAAGAAACAGAGTTCGATTGCTTTATCTACAGCTGAAGCAGAATATGTGGCTGTTGCATCCTGTTGCACGCAACTCCTTTGGATGATGCAAACCTTGCAGGATTTTCAAATCACTTGTACTCCAACTGTCTCTATCTTATGTGATAATACAAGTGCAATAAGAATTTCAAAGAACCCAGTCATGCATTCAAAGACCAAGCACATACCGATCAAGTATCACTTTCTCCGGGAACAAGTATTGGAACAAAAGGTCAAATTGGAGTATGTTCCTTCTAAGGAACAAGTTGTTGATATACTCACCAAACCACTGCCCGAGGATACTTTTGAATATCTTAGACAGAAGCTGGGAGTCGTTGATGCTTCATCCTGCTATTGAAGCTTGTTTGTTCCAAAGAAAATTGGTGTACGCAAGTTGGATGAGGGGTATCCACGTACATACGCTGATTTATGCAGGTTAAGTCGCGTATATGGAGTTCTGAAGAAAATCAGCAAGGGCAGACTCTGGTTGAAGAGAGTCTGAGATGGGTATGTCAGAGACCATCAGGCACAGGTTCAAGGGGAGCAGATAATCTTCTAATAATGCATTGTTGGCATTACCTTAGAAGCTCTTGGTTCTAGTACTCAAGCTGTTTTTGGCTCAAGTGGATCAGCTACAGAAAGAAGATCAGAAGGAGAACATGATTGCTGATATATACAGTGATTGTCAGATGCTGCTGGTGATTTGCATAATCTTGATATTTCGTCTCTATGTCATTTTTTTTTTATCAAGGTCATGTAACGGCCTATTTTGGTTTCCCCACTATGCCTGGGATGATTGATGTGTTTGGTTGTCATGTGTAAATTTTTGATGTATTCCCACTTGGTTGGGTAATGATTGTATGTATTGAGTCTTTTGGTGCTAGGAAGGTCTTTTATGATGTATAAGTCATGGTTCTTCTTGAAGAACATCTTTTGCAGATCTTGCCTACTGTCATGGGGAGCATGTTCAGAGGTATCAGCATGTACTTAGGGGGATCACAGCCCTTTGCCCTTGATGACAAAGGGGGAGAAGGATTTTGAGGGTCTTGGGGTTGCCATCAAGTCCAAAGGGGGAGATTGTTGGCATTTTGGCATAGGCATGGCGCTATGGTATAGGTGTTGTCCTTGATGGCAACTCACTTTGGTGACAGATCTCAGTTCAGGTGTTCAGAATGAAGGAAATCTTGTATACGCAGGTACACCTTGCATAAGACACGTATACACGTGTGTTATACGTTCCGAATTCGCGTATGCGTATACATGCACTTTTATGCACATAAAAGCGCATACATGGTGGGAAACTTATTTTTGGTCCATGGTTGTTAGTCCTTGGAATTTGAACCTATGGTTGTGGACCATTGTATCTCGTCAGAAGAGTTGACCCCAGGTTTTGGGCCCTTGGTATTGGTTTATTATGGTTTTCGACCGTGGTATTATGGAAGGCCTAAAACTATCAAAGAGGAAGGAGATCATGTGGCAAAGGAGCATCTGAATTATTGAATATCTGATATTGTGCTAGATCTGGAATATGTGTGATCGGGTTATGGTACAGATCTAGATCTGAAAAGGAGGAACCTAAGCACAAGAAGGATAAGGGCTATTGACAGATCAAAATCTCAAGGCTTGAACATTGGTATCTCTGTATAATTTTGATCTATTATATGTGGCGCTCTCTTGATCTATAAATCTGGGTTAACTAATGTCTGAATGCTTAAAAGAATAAATTATCCCTTATAGATCTGTACGCAGGTTTATTGAATTGTAGGTGCGTATAAACGCCTTTTCTGTGAATGAAAGAAGCGTATACGCAGGTTGGTTGTCATACAGAAGCATATACATGCAGGTTGCTGAATAGTGAAGTAGCGTATATATCTTGATTTATGTTCTAGCTGCTTCTGTTTTATTGCTGCAGTGTTCTGGGTTCAGAATTGGTGTTTGATTACAGTTACTGTGTTCTGGGTACAGTGGTCAGAAAAGTTCTTATTTGTTTCAACTTTTGATTGGTGAAAAGGAGTTTGGGTTATGCAGAAATTCTTGATGTTTGATTGATGTTACTTGTGGATCCAGTCTGAAAATTAATGAAACGAGGTCCCTGAAAGCAAAGAGAAGGTTGCAGCCTTCTGCAGGTAGGAGCCTGCGTACTAGTATCTCAAGCTAGTACAAGAACTAAGGGGGTTGGAGCTCCCTTCCAGGAAAGCTGGAAAACGAGAGAAAGTTGTAGCTCTCTGCAGGTTGCAACCTGCGTACTGGTAAAGTCTGCTCAAGTACAAGACATTGTAAAGAGAAGTTTCTAATTAACAAGAAGATAGAGACGAATTGCAGCAGGGGGTTTTCACCCACATTGGGTTTCCTCCTTATATCTTGTGTTCTCGTGTGTGACTGTGTTCTGCTCTGTTTCACTGTTTCTGGTACTGTTTATGTGCATCTGAATCACTGATTAATAACTGACATCTGAAATATAATTCAACTTATAAGTTTGCTTGATATACGCGGGTTTCTTTATCTGTAGTTGTGTATATACGCGGTTTTTATTAACTGAAGTAGCGTATATCATCTGGAATTTAAAAAGGAAATATTTGGCTTGATAATACTGATTCACCCCCCCCTCTTAGTATTATTTCCAACAATTTTATCATTATCATTATAATTATTTATCTCAGATGTTTAAAATAGTGTAATTTTGACTAGCTTGAAAATACACCTCAAGTTATGTTTGGTGAAAATTTTAGGTTTTAAATCACTATAATTTTAGAGATATTCCATTTAGGAGTTAGGGTTTGTGAATGATCATGAAATCAATTCCAAATGAGCGATGATGATTTTCACTATAAAAATTTTCCCAATAGACCTCAATTTGTGCAATTTTTCAAACATATGAGGAGACATAAAAGAGTACCTTAGGAAATAATTTCATAATTATAGTTGAATAATTGGAAATTTGGCACTCTATGCAAATTTTCTCTAGGGAAAGTACCAAAAATTAGATTTTTTGGGAGAGTTAACATAACATTCACTCGGCACATCAAATTCTAGTTAGAGTTGTGGAATTGTAGATAAGACATATCAAAGCATTAAAAGTAAAAAAAAAAAAAAAAAAAATCATTTTCAAAAGGGTTCAAATCTTATATTGATCCCTTTTGAATATGAGGAGACATAAAAAAATTCCTAGTAAACCTCAATTTGTGCAAATTTTCAAACATATGAGGAGAGATAAAATAGTACCATAGGTAATAATTTCATAATTATATTTGAATAAGTGGAAATATGGCACTCTACAAATTTTCTCTTGGGTAAGTTCCAAAAATTAGAAATTTTTGGGAGAGTTGCAATATTCACTTGGCACACCACATTCTAGTTAGAGTTGTGGAATTTTAAATAAGACATATCAAAGTATTACAAGCCAAAAAAACCATATTCAAGAGGGATCAAAGGTCAAGTTTTGCCTTCAATTTTGAATGATTAGTATTGTTGTTATGAGAAATATGATTCTAGAAAGTTTCAGGAAATTTTGGGCAGTGGTCTGGAGGCTGGCCTAAAAAGGTGGCACAGATCCTGGGACCACATGCTGAGAACTAAATATTGTGGGTCATAACCACATGGAGCAAGGATTGTGAGTGTGGTTGGAGGTTCACAACCACATGCATGCAGTGTCAAGGGTGCGATTATAGGCCTAGGTGAAAGAAAAAGGTTGAAGCTCAGGTATTGACAACCTGGGGTGTTTCTTTAGCCCATGGGTGATTTGTAGTCCCTATAAAATGTCATATTTTGGTCAATTTGTAGGCCCCACTTCCTTAACTGGAACTAGGAGACTGCCCCTTGAGTCAAATACTGGCCCATCCTGAGAAATGGCTACCTAAATTCAATCCCGAGGTAGGCATGCTAGCAGAAGAGCACATAAACAACTTCATGCTTTCCATTAATCTCAATGGAGTTACTAATGAAGATGCTGTCGTTTGGCTTTTTCCCTATACACTGCAAGGGACAACCGGGTCATGGCACTTTTCATTACCCTCTGGATCCATCACAAGTTGGGACATCTTCCAGGACCAATTACTAACCAAGTTTGGTGATGACAGGTTGACGGCAACATTAATCAATGACCTATCCAATCTTAAAGCCGAAGCTAGAGAGCCTATCAAGGATTTCAATTTACGGTTCAACAAAATTTTCAACAAAATTCCTACTGCTTCCCAACCCAGCGAAGATGTACAATGTGAATGGTATATTACCGCTCTGCCATCGAACATAGCAATCTTCGTGGACAGGACAAATAAAATAACCTTAGCTGATAACATGAAAGAGGTGATAGCAGTAGAGAAACGAATAATAGCCCTGGAAAAGAGATCCACGATAGACGAACGTAAGTCCAAAAAAGTCACCTTCAAGGAAGACTCCAAGAAGAAACAAGCAAAAGATCCTTTTGATTTGGAAGTATTGCAGAAAGTTCTAAATACCATGTCCAATGAGATGGTCGACATAAAAAAGCAAGTAGCAGAAACTTCTTCGAAAAAGCCCTACAGAGCTTTTAAAAGAGGTCCTTCAACGGACACAAAGCCACCGAATGCCATTTCAAATGTTGAATCCGAGGAAGAGGAAGAGGAAATTGCCACTGAAGGGCATATTGATGATGAAGAAGTTGTGGAATTAAAAGGAATGTGGGATTTCATCCTCCCACAAGAAGAAGATCAAGAAGTATTTCTGGTTAGCACACGAAGCAAAAATCGGCTTGGTCCTCCCCAAACTACCCCTAAGCCAAAGAGCGCAAGCTTTGCAACAAAGGATAAAGTCGCAACAAAGAAAACGACATCTAAAGCGACTCAAACTAGCCCAGTCCAAGCAGATGAAACGAATCCATCAAAAACACTGATAGTGTCGGATGAAATGGAGTATAATATTATTGATGACATGAAGAAGACTGGGGCTAATATCTCCCTTTACGAACTGAGCAAGTTGAAACATCAACAGAAGGTAATGATGAAAGAATTACATGCTGTGCCAATTGCACCTTTGCCTACCGCCGTACTTTCTCAAGCTTCCCATAACATGGGAAGACCTCCAACTAACGTGATCAGTAAGATTGATCCAAATGACATCGCCTTAATTGGAGGAAGATCAAGATCTCACACTCCCCCGTTTCTCCTTACTTATGAAATCTTCAATAAAAATGTGCACAATTGTTTGGTAGATTCTGGTGCTTCATCGAATATTTTACCCAAATCTATATGTGCCAAGTTAAATGTTCAACCACAAAAATTTGCAGTGCACATAGTTCAGCTAGATCGATCTCAAGTCGAAGTGATCGGTGAACTAAATCAAGTAACCATAATATTGTCATCCAACCCGAAGGTATGTTAGGTTATTGACATTCTAGTTGTCGATATCCCATAATTCTATGGCTTAATTCTTAGCAGGGATTGGTCAGAGAAACTCCACGGATACTTCGCAACTGACTGGTCGCATATGTGGCTGCCCTATAGTGGTAAACCGAATCAAATAAAAGTTGAACGAGAGCTACACCAGAAGTACATAGTAACGGAGTTAGAGGGAGAAAATGAACCGGTAGTGTATAACAACAACATTATTGGCAATTACTCGGTAGATTCTTTCCTCGGCAATTTCAATGCTCATGCGTCACCCTATTTAGAACACTCTGTTTTGTCCCAAGTCGAAAATTTTTCTCGAACTGATAGTTCGAAATGTATCAATTTTTTAGATAAACCTGTAAATAAATCTGTGTTTTGGAAATTATTTTTTGATGGCTCTAGATCTAACGAAGGAGTAGGAGAAGGATGCATTCTGATTAGTCCAGAAGGAGAGAAAATCATGCTTACATGCAGATTCGAATTCGATTGCACAAACAATACAGCAGAATACGAGGCTTTGGTTCAAGGCCTGTACAAAGCAATCGGGTTAGACGTCAAGTATCTTCAAGTTTTTGGAGACTCTGAGATTGTGGTTAAACAGGTATGTAACACTATACATTGCTTATCAGGTCATTTAAAACACTATCAATCCTTAGTACAAGATCTGACTGAGCATTTCATAGCGTTTAATATTTCTTCAATCCCAGACTCCAAAACACAAGTGCAGATCTTTTGGATAACGTAGCTTCTAAGCTTATTGCCCCCGAAGATTTTAGTCCAGATAGATTCTCAATAGAATTAATCTTTAGACCGTCCATTCCTGAAAACATCACAAATTGGAGAGTATTCAATGACGATCCTGATATCATAAATTTCCTCACGTCTGAAGGATCCTACTCCAATCAAGTAATTGATGAAGACCAACACGATCGACAATTGCAACAAATTAGCACTAATAATGTTATACCTAAGTCGATGGTCAAGTTAGAAGACTTATACGATTTGAAAGATCAGTTTAAGAGGTCTACCAATTCAAAACTCTACAGTTCAACCTTGAACTACAAATTAGTAAACCTAGGGACCGATGCTAAACCACAAAACATTAATCTAGGCCTCGACCTAGCCCCTGAAGAGAAATTAGCGTATATTCGTCTTTTGAGACAATATAAAAATGTTTTTGCCTAAAATTATGATGAGCTAAAAACATATGACACTTCTATCATTCAACATACTATTCCCATGATCAATAACGAAAAACCTATCCAACAAAAGCTGAGAAAAATCCACCCCAATTTAGAAAATCAGATAAAAATTGACCTCAATAAGTTATTGAAAGCCAGGATAATCTTTCCTGTCAAACATTCCAAATGGGTCTCCAATATGGTACCTGTTAGAAAGAAAAACGGAGATATTAGGATTTGCATTGACTTTCGAAACCTTAGCAAAGCCTGTCAAAAAGACAATTTTCCTCTTCCACCTATGGAGCAGATACTGCAGGCAGTGGCGAGCTCAAAATTAATGTCTTTCTTGGATGGATTTTCAGGATACAATCAAGTGTTGGTACATCCTGATGATCAGTTGAAAACCACATTCAGAACTAAATGGGGCACATACGCATATCAGAAGATGTGATTTGGTTTGATTAATGCTGGTGCCACATTTCAGAGAGCCATGGACATCGCATTCAAAGATTTAGTCAATAAATCTGTAGTAATTTATTTGGATGATATAACAGTGTAATCGAAGAAGCGAAGTGACCATCTCAAAGACCTGAAACAAATCTTTCAACAATGTTTAAGGTATGGAATTTCACTTAACCGAAAGAAATCTTTTTTCGCACTAAGTGAAGGGAAACTTCTAGGATTCATAGTGTCAAAGTCTGGTATTCACATTGATCCCGACAGAATCAAAGAAATTTCTGAAATATCCCTACCTCATAACAAAAAAGCCATGCAATCTTTCCTTGGTCAAATCAATTTTGTAAAGAGATTCGTTCCAGATTTTTCACGAATCGTGTCTCCTTTGCAAACCATGATTAAAAAGAATTCAAATTTTAAATGGGGTCAAGATGAACATGAAGCATTCAACCTGATCAAGCAAGCTATTATTAATGCTCCATCTTTAGAAACCCCGAATTTTTCAAAATCCTTTATTTTATACACATTTGCCTCAGATAAGTCATATGCTGCGATTCTAACTCAAGCAAATCAAGAAAAAGTGGAAGCTCCAATTGCGTTTTTTAGCTCAAATTTACAGGGTGCTGAACTCAATTATTCAGACGTGGAGAAGCAGGCTTATGCTGTTTTCAAAGCGGTCAAATACTTCAGACCTTTCTTACTTAAAACCCATACTAAGATCATAGTACCATTTCCAGCGGTAAGGAATCTTCTAGTATAGAAGGATGTGGGTGAGAAAAGGGCCAATTGGGTTACTGCCTTACAGGAATATGACCTTGAGATCAAACCAGCAAACATTGTGAGAGGTCAAGGCTTCTGCAAAATGCTGGCTGGAGCATCGCAAATTTCTGAAATTCCATCTGAAGAGGTACAAATGTGTGAGGTAAGCCTAAACGATGCAGAATCACTATATGCTGATATCATTTATTATCTTAAGAATGGGTATGCTCCTTCACACCTTGATCATACTAAGAAAAGAGCTCTAAGATTGAAAGCTAAACAATATCAGCTCATAAATGATATTCTTTTCAGAAAAAATTATGATTCTATTCTTCTTAGGTGTCTTGAGAAAGTTGAAGCTGAAAAAGTTTTTCAGGAACTCCACGATGGGCCAGCAGGTGGACACTATGCTGGAGATGCTACTACACATAAAATCTTATGCGCAGGATATTACTGGCCCACGCTGTTCAAAGACTCGCACAGTTACGTGAGAAGATGTCAAGTCTGCCAAACTACTGCTGGAAGACAAAAGAAGCCATCCCTGCCACTACAGCTGGTAAACACCGAGCAACCTTTCAGTCAGTGGGGCTTGGACATAATAGGTGAGATCATTCCTCACTCTTCTAAGCAGCATAGATACATCCTCACGGCAACATATTATTTTACTATATTGGTAGAAGCAGTTTTGCTCAAGACGGTTAATTCTGAAAATATTATTGAATTCATAGATCAATTTATAATCACTAGGTTTGGATTGCCTTCCTCTTTAATGTTTGATAATGCATCATACTTTTTTGGAAATGTAATTACTGAATTTGCACTTAAAAGAGGATTCAAAATTAAATATTCGGCCAATTACTATCCGCAAGGTAATGGGTTAGCTGAATCAACAAGTAAGAACCTAATCAGGATTATTAAAAGAACAGTTGACCAGAATCAAAAGAATTGGCACAAGGCTTTGATATATGCTTTATGGGCAGACAGGATAACGCAAAAAGCTTCTATCAGCACTTCTCCCTTTAATTTAGTTTATGGGAAAGAAGTGGTTCTTCCGACTCACTTAGCCATTCCCTCCTTGTCTTTAGTACAATAAATAGATGAAGCACCCACTTCCTCCTTATAGCTAAGACAAATGGAAATAATTAAATTAGAAGAACAACGAGAACAAGCTAAGAAAACACATGCTCATCATCAAGCGCTAGTAAAATCCTCTTTTGATTCAAACATAATGACCAGAAAAGATTTTCAGATGGGAGATTTAGTTTTAAAGTGGATAAGGCTCATGAAGAAAAGGGCAAACATACAAAATTTCAAAAGATGTGGCTTGGTCCTTTTTAGATTGTTGAAGTCATAGGTCAATCAACATTTGTGTTACAGGATTTAGCAGGCAAGAGAGATCCTTTGCCTGTTAATGGACAAATCCTCAAGAAATATTTTCCATAGAAGATTATTCTTCTATTTTTGTAGAATAGTTTTTCTTTTCATAATAAAACCAGTTGTGAGTGGTTACATTAGGTATTTACGAAAAAGACACCAATTCTCTTTCATATTTTGAACTTTTCGGTTGTATAAATAGCAAATCTTTTTGAAAACTAATCTTTATTATTGACAGATATAGTTAAAAACTTTAGCCTAGATATGATACTAGTTTCAACTTCAAAAAAATTTGATGAAAGCAACCTTTAGTGAAGAAATTGTTTTATCTCAATACAATGAAAGGTATCAATAACAAAATAAAGATTCTCTGTAGAACAGCTGTTTCCAAAAAAACTCTATTATTGTCGTCCAGAGCTATCTTAAGGAAACAATGACTTCCTCCCCGCTAAGGAAAATCATAGCTTTCAGAGGGATAATCCAAGGATACACTATATCTTGAAGAATAAGAAGTCTCATCACGAGCCAGCTTATCATGATCACAGATATTATAACTTGCTGACTTTTCCAATACTGTCTACCACAACAGGGCAATGACTCAATATTGTTGCAATCAAAAGACAAGGGGTCTCATCACGAGCCAGCTTGTTCAGCAAAGTTATGAATCGAGTGAGTGACTGTGTCATAATTTGGCTACCAAACCAAGACATTGTTCTTTAAGAATAAAAAAGAAAATCAAAGCAATAAGTGTGGATATGGATTTTTCTTTGAAATTTGTAGGTCACCTTAAGTAGGATCGAGGATCATTGCTGGGTAACAGGTAACCCTGTCGAGGCTATAAACGCCTGCTGGCAGCTGAGGCTCTACCTATGACAAATGAGCATATTTAAAACTGGTTTACAGAGGAGACTTTATTTTATCTTTACAAGACCAAGTAATGGCTGATGTAAATACAAGGAATAGCCTAAGGAAGCAAATAATTAGAGTAGAAAGAGGTTGAAACAAAATATCATTGACAGTTTAAAGCATAATATACTCTATCTTCCCATAACAAAGATTAATTTTCTGAAAAATTTTCTGTTTTGGAAGTTTGAAAAATTCAATAGAAAAACAGAGATAGCTGGTTCTTCCAAGTGAATCGCCAATTGTTGTGGCCACCAACAACCCCTCTCCTTATTTAATATTAGCAATAATACTAAGTAAGTGGGGACCCTTAGTAAAAGTTTCAAAAAATTCAATTAAGGCTTATGTATTCTACTCCTTAAGAAAACATCGCATCACGCAATGAAGATAGGATATTTCCTTATGAGTAAAATGATAAACTGCGAAAGTGCGACGTGGATTACATCGCATCGCATACATGAAGAAACACTCATATTGGAATAACCTTAAAAAATCGCCAATGGCTGATATACGATATCGCATATAGCAAAATCTCATAAAAACACATAACCATTTAACGATTGTAACAATCTGCGATCTTGCGATAACGAGACAGTGCAATCTGCGATCTTGCGATCAGGCAACAGTGCGATAAACGTGATCTTGTGATCGTGCGATGGAGCAATCTGCGATTTTGCGATAAGCGCGATTGGGCAACCCTGAAATAACACATCTTAATTAAAATACGATAATGTGATACTGCGATGATGCGATGCAAATCACAGAAATTGTCCATCGCAATTTTTCCCCGGCTCAACATTCAAGAAAAGCTGTCCATAAACCAAAAATTGGATATGCGCTTTAATGAAAATTAATGAATCATACGCCAAGTGTTAATGAAAGACAGTTTTGTGTTTTTGGAAGAATTAGTTCACGTCAGGTGGCATGTTTTTGTACATCCGTAGAGCTCAGAGCTTTCCTGTCGATTTTTATTATCATTACTCTCTCCTCATGTGTGAACTGCAGGAACGAAAAACAGAAACAACATGAAGCAATGTGTAGGAAGCGATAAAGGAAAAGGGTAAAGCTCCAAATGCTCAGAAAACAGAGAAGAGATTCCCTCATAAATGAATACTGCATGCAACAGAGTCGCAAATTCCAAAGCACTGCTAAGATATCCATTACAGATCTTTCAGTCAGAGCCATGGTTGAATGAGTAGTTGAAAAATACTGATGTCAATAGGCGATTTAGCGCTCAAGGTCAGAAGCTCACGAAAGCAGTATGTTTACAAAATTTTGAAGCTTATACCCGGTGAAGGAAAAGGCGCTAAAGGCGAAAAATGCACCAGAAAGGCCCGGATCAAAGAACGGAGGCAGTTTCCGATGCGCGATTAGTCACTAAGAAAATTGTTCAAAAAGCAAAGTCCCTAACTGCTCAGTCACTCATAAGCCTTGAAAACGCAAGAAAGCAAAGACAGAGGCAATTTGAGGATTAACCAAGTGGAATTTGGATTATTACTGAGCATACACAGTAAATCCACATAGCCAGAGGATGATTCTCAAGTATATCTTCTATTTTGCTGAAAAGATGGTGCCAGCTCTTGCCATTTATATTTGCTTAGCTCAACTAAAAGCGGAAGACAGTCAGCCGACTCTACCCAGGCAAATATTGAATGCTCGCAACATTAAGGAGAAAATGCAGAAATAGTTAGATATTAGATTTAATTTTTAGAAATAGTTTTTCTTAGAAAAAGGGAGGTCATTTAAACCGTATCCTGAATCTGTGTAATTAAGTTATTTAGTTAGTAGTATTTAAACCCTTCTCATGCATTTAGAGAAGGGTCCAGAAATTTATCAAAAACTTGTCCTCAGAACATGCACTTTTGCACCCTCAGAGGAGGTTTTGGTGAATGAATGGATCAAGATTTGTTGATGTTTGCATTTGATATCTGCTACTGATGTTGCACTTCTGTACTCTTAGTAGATGTTAGAGCAAGGAGAGATAAATCATTGTTGATTGAATCTTATGAGTAGGACCAGTCATAAATGGTACTTTTATCTCTTGACTATTTTTGCTTATATGTTAAAGTGATATACAGTTTTTAGTTGTTTATATGTTATTGCATGAATGCTTGAGTTATCATTTGGCACTTTTGTACTGTGGTAGCTATTTATTTATGTTTAATGTATGAATAACTTATTATGTGATATGATGTTCACAACTGTTTCGTCTAACTTTTTAGGCGAAGTGGTTCATCTTAATTGATTTCCTTTCTTATAATCGTTGAATGATCTTTATTACCAGTTGTTATTTGAAATCTCTTTAGATTGCATAATAGAAGAATTACATCCCGGGTTAGCATAGATTAGATGTGTTGTTTATTAGATTAAAATAGCATAGAATTAGATTAAAGTTTGAATTAGAATAGCTTAGATAGGAACTGTTAGATCAGCAACATCCAATTCTACACACACACACCCATAGATTGGGAAACCGGTCCCATTATCCCCAGTCGGACCCGCTATACCAAACGGATAAGGAGCTGCCAACCAAGGTCCGGACCGGGCGGGTATCCCCCTTGTTGTCGACCCGATTTTTGGGGCCTCAATACCTGCACACACAGCTATAGGGGTCCACGAACTCAGTTGCGGACTCTACCCAGGCCTCCTACGCACTCAGCTGCAGGAGCATTCCCTTCTTCACCTAAGCGCAAGAAGCAGAGCCTTCCTGCCTTAGCACTTCCACAAAATCCCTTCAACGTACCCCAATCTCTATAAAAATTTTCTCCTAAGACTCCCTATGACTCAATTATTTATATCTTTTCTAATACAATACCATGGCCCTCGGTTCGTGGGTGAGTCTTCAAAACCAACCAAAACAAGAGGCTAAGACCCCTTTGAATCCTAGCTATCTGCACGCTCTGCATCCACATTTCATAGAGACTTTACATATTTTACAAAATTCTTTACAAAAAATGACTAAGTTAATTCAATTCTACCCCTGGGGACCCCATCCAAACACTGAAATATTATGCATTACATGAAGAGAAAGATGAAATGGCTAGCAAGGTGGTAGACTACGTAGAATCTCCCTATGCATCAGATGAGAAGTGTGGTGTGGGGCATACTTCTGATTTCGATGATACATTGAGAAGCTTGAAGGAAGAGATAAGGAGTTGTAAGGAAGATAATTATTGGATCATATAGGCACAAGAGAAGCAAGCAGAGATCAATGTTATACTTCTTAAGAGTTTGTCAAAACTGCAGTGACAAGGGTCACTTTGGATCAACCGTGCACATGAGGATGGGACTAATGGAGCATATGGCAATAGATCTCCTGGTAGACACAGGTCAGATAGATATGACACAGTGAGAGATGGTAGGTTGTTGGACATTCCGAAAAGGAGGAGCGATGAGTACAGGTATTATTCTATTTCTGGTTCTGATAGACATCATGATTGTCGTCGCTATCATCCTTACATGAGGAATGATGGGGGATACTTACTAGATGAATTCAAGAAATCAAAACCAGCTACTTTTGATGGAGATGTGGAGAAGCTGGAAGATCCAAAGGCTTGGATACTTGGGATGAACAAATTCTTTGAGTTGCATGAGTACACAGATAACATGAAGGCTAGAATAGCTATCTTCAGCTTGAAAGGTAAAGCATACATCTGGTGGGAATATGTTAAGACGGTTAGAGACATTAGGATAGATGACTTGAGCTGGTAGGAATTCAAGAGGATTTTCAGGAAGAAGTACTTGTTAGAAAGGTACTAAGGCAGTAAGGAAAAAGACTTCTATGAGTTAAAGATGGGATTAATGACAGATGAAGAGTACACGACCAAGTTTCTGGAACTATTGAGGTATGTATTGTATCTTACTGATGAGAAGGCTAAAGTTTAGAGATTTCTCAATGCTTTTCCATTAGTATTTAGAGATCAGATTGAATATGATGAGCCTTGGTCTCTTGAATAGGTTATTGGGAAAATGAAGAATTGTTATGAGCAATCAAAGCATAAGAATGAATCTCAGCATGGATGGAAGGGAAAAGAAAATGGTAGAGGTAAATGGCAGCCTAAGAGGACAAGGCATCAACATGCAGATGGGAAAGAAAATGTGGTTCCGAAAAGAGATTTAATGCAGCTAGACAAGGACATGGGTCACAGCAACAGAAACAACAACATAGAGGTGAGGGAACTGGTCGGTTGGAGTGTTGGACATGTGGTGAGGAGCACCTTAAGAGAGATTGTCTGTAGCATCAAGGTGGAATGCCTAAGATATATAGTGCACAGGAGGTGCAAACTGTTGGGGATGTTGGTCAAAGTATTCCACGTGTCTATGCAGTAGTGGTATAGGTATAGGTGGCAGTATAGGTACAGGTACAGGTGCAGGTGTAGGTGCATAGGGCATGGACTATTGTCTTACCGTAGATGGATTGGCTAGGTTCAGAGACAGGATATATGTACCAGATAGCAGTGAACTCAGGAAGGTGATCTTGAGGGAGTTTCATGTGAAACCATATTCAAGTCACCTGGGTTATCAGAAGACACTGACAACGGTGAAGAGATATTACTATTGGCTGAGTTTAAAAAGGGATGTAGCTAGATGTTTCGACTGTAAGCAAGTGAAAGCATAGTGAAAACATCCAGGTGAACTGCTACAACCGATCGCAATAATAGACTGGAAATGGGAGGTCATTTCCATGGACTTCATCATAGGGTTGCCAAAGACAGTGAAGCAGTGTGATTCCATCATGGTCATTGTGGACAGGTTAACAAAGGTTACACACTTCATTCTTGTGAATTCTTCATACTCAGCTAATGATGTGGCTCAGGTATTAATAAGAGATGTGATTAGACCATGAAATTTTCTACTTAGGATTTTTCTGTTGATATCATTAACTTTTCTACTACTTCCTGCTTGGTAGGGAATTGTTGCATGGCAACCATTTTGGTTCTATGTAGGAATTGACTAATCAATAGTACCCATGTTTTCTCAATGGATAGTTAGAGAGTTGACCTGATGCTATGTGGTAAATGGGTATGGCATATTTTTACGCTTCCTACTTTTTGTTAGGATTTTGTTTTTCAGTGTTGGACCCACCAACATGTTAGGGGATCTCCCTAGTAATAAGTCCAAACTAGACCTCAAATCATTTGAAGTATGAGTCCTAGCAGTGGGTAGTAAACTAGTTCCTTGACCACGATAGTGCGCAGAGGTAAGTATGATAACTTTGTCAGAAGCAAGTGTGTGACCTTGTACCGAGTCAAGTGAGAAGCATGGGGGTTCTAACACACGAAGGGTAAAAGGAAGTGTGTCCCTTAGAAGCCTGTAATAGTACGTAGCCTGAAAGGAACACACAAGTGAAATGGCATCACAAGATGGAAGCGAAATAGTCCATAAACCAAAGTGATGGGTTAATCCAACAACATGTCTTCAACAAGATTCATATAATCACATATGTTATGTTCCTATACCAATAGGTGTCATAATTTTTGAATGGATGAGGTCAAATCTGTAATATGTACATACCTTTGCTTTCTGTAAATGTTTTCCATATTCAAAAAATAAAAGAATAAAAAATGTAAAGAGGGTATGTCCTAAAAGAAAAATCAAAGGACAAAAAGAATAAAAAAGGTCAAAAAAGATGAAAATATGAACCCCAAAAACAAAAAGACCATGAAAGTGTGCAAGTACAAATGCCACTACTATTTACTTTTCTGCACAATAATGATTGTGTGCAACTTGTTATTCATGCCACAATCCATGGTAATGAAACATTTTAATCTTGGTTATTCCATGTTTTTAATTTCATGCTTAGAGATAGAGAATAAAATGTAACCAAACTATTTAATCTTGGCAGATAAGTAGTTAGGTAGAGTAAATAAAAGGAGCTCAAAACTTTAATCTGAGCCCTTGGATGTAATAAGGATATACTTAGATAGATTTATATTGTAAAACAAAATAAAAATGTTTTGATAAGGGTTTTCCAGCTTAAGTGTACCCTAATAAAGAGTAGAAAAAATGGTAGGATCAGTAGATGGGTAAGTAGTTGCATGGTTGCATAATTATGATGATTGATTGGATAAAATCATATCATTACTTTCATCTTCCAGTTGATAAGAATGTGGATGACAATGGAACATTTACAAAGTCAAGTGATTAATTTCCCCCATTCATTTTATCTTAATTTTGCTAATTTCCCATAAGTAAACGCAAAAGTACCTAAATCCTAAAGTTAAAGGGGCTCAGAGCATTTCTCTTACTTCTGGAGGGACCGGACCCTCGGCCCAATAACTTATAAGGTATAAGTACTAAAACCCCCTTACCAACATTCACTCCCTCCATAATTCATTCATTTTCACCTAAAAAATCCCTTTTCCTAAGGTGAAATCACCATTTGCCTAGGGAAAGTAACTACCTCCATACAAAACCCCTTTTTCCACAAAAACCAACAAAAAGCATTTAGCCTATGTCATAATGTGTAAATAAAGATATATAAAGAAATTTCGATACATTGTACTTAGTGCATTTTCTTTCTGCCTCCATTTCATATTAAATTTAATTTTTCATTATATTTATTTAACTCCTGAAAATAAACCCTTTCTCGTATTAATTATTTAATCCATATGATAAATATCCCGCCCCCGAGGTTTGAAATATAAATATTATTAACTAAATTAAATAAATGGATTAATTAGTCGGTCAGTGGTTAATTAAGAACCATAACCCTCCACTGAATAAAAAAAGAATAATTAGTTAATCAGTGATTAATTAAATCTTTCCCCGCCAATCAAATCACCCCCGACATCATTAAAAGCCTCCCTAATCTGCATTTAATTAACTAAATGCAATTAAAATCTCGTCGAGTCCCTCCATTAATCCTCTGATCAAAGCATACCCCCGACCACCATGCAATCTAACCCCTTAAGATCCAACAGCTGACGCTCATATCAGGCGGCCTCCGAAGGCCGACCTTTACCCGCCTGATGTGAGCAATTTCACTGTTCACCCCACCACTACGTGGTGCCCGATGAATGGCATCGGGCAGCCTCCCCCCAAAACCACTTATCCCGAAAAGCAGTGCGATAGATTCCTCTTACCGCCTTTTGCTACACGCCAAAATGTCACATCCCCCGCTTGGCGCCAACTGTCTTTTCCCAATGTACCTACCAATACTATTAAATTTATGCATAAAAACAAAAAAAACTCATTGTATTTCATCCTTTATCATGAAAAGAACATTCTGACTTACATGCAAGCACAGTGTACGTTCAAACTGCCAACCTGCTACCAACCGTCAAATTTCCGAAGCTGCTGAACTCCAAACTACCTTTCAGACCCGTGCTCTTCCTGTAAACAATCCACAGTCACCATTTCACCATTCAAACAGCCGAAACTAGGTATTTATCCCATTTCCACTGAGAAACCCTATTTTCTTGATGAAACTAAACTAAATTTCTTTAAATATTAAGTAATTTAGTAAAATTAAGCTGCGTGGTGATCCTAAAGTACTCTGAAATAGACCAATTCCCCCAATTTCACTAAAAGCCTTTGCCCCCGTCCTTGAATCCACAAGAACAAAGATGGAAGCCCCAATTGCTTTGAATATCATGCCCATTATGACTCCCCACAAGGATTTAGACCACCTCCCACTTGCAGATAAAGATTTCCAAATTAAAGACACCTCAGTCTCAAAATCCCCTTTAAAAATTTTCTGCAAGTATAGAGACTAGTACTTGAATGAATCAGACTCCATTGGACTTTGGCAATCAGGCTTACCAAAGTACCAGTTCCCCAGAGTGCACATATTCCCAGAAATTGTACATTATTGCCACATGAATTATGATACTATCCAGAGGGCAGTAAGAACCCCTGACCAGTCTGTTCTGTTCACTATCACTGCTGAATCCATTAACCAAATGCTTCAATTGCAACCAAGCCAAAGCCTAACCCCTCTCTCCATTAGAGATATGCTGAAAAAACAGGTAAGACAGGATCAAACAACACAGGTAAAGAGTATCAGTAGGTAGAAGATAAAAGTGATTCCAACACATAACTACAAAGCAACTGCAAGAGCCAAATCCGAGTCACAATAGCCAACATAGTCACAATAAAATGGACAACTAGAAGACAGTTCTCCATCTGTCTCTATCTTCGTGTGGAAGATATTTTTAATTTCCTAGAATAATTCTCATATAGTTATGAGATATTTTGTATTAGATTTTTGTATAAATACTTCACAAATTGAAGTGATTAGGGTGGATTAAAATACATTTATGTAAGACATATTATATTTGAGGCAAGGAGCTATTGTACTCAAGACCGGACTGGTTTTGCTGGAAATGAAATAAAGCTAAGGACATTTCACTGGATTCTTGTGCACAGTTGGGACAAATAAATATCATCTTCTCATGTTTAAATATTGTTTTCTCTTCAGGTTATGAAATATTCAAATGTGGTTCTTATAAAATCTTAAAGGCAAACAAGGAATAATATCTTAGAACTAGCTTAAGTGCTCTCTATTTTAACTGTTTGCTTTCTTTATGTTTTCTACTAAACTGCCTTGATCTGGGAATTCTTAATTTTTCCCTTACTCCCATAGTTTACCCCCCCTTTGGTCCATAGTTAATGATTCTTCATTACCCTTAGCTATTTTCCATCCTTCCTTTCTTCATCTTAATCCCATTTAACGATTCTTCATTGCCCTTGGCCCTGGTTAGGACTTTTCATCCATTAAAACCTGCAGATTTTCTTTTGTTGTGCTAGCCTGCCCTCTGGACTCTTACCTTAGTGATAGATCATATCCAGTTAAGCCTTTCTTGATTGAATCCATATCCCAATGGCCTAAATGTTTTTTTTGCCCATTTTTCTTCTTAAATCCACCACCCAATCAAAACAAAACAATTCTGAACACTAGGAACTAGCCTAAAATCTTATTCAAACAAAGTTAAATTATAAAGAGAGAACCCTCTCTGGAATTAGGTTGGCTAGAGACTGAGTCTAAATTATTAGGTTTGTGGTTACCTCAAACTATTCCTTCTTTGATAACTTCTAAGAAAAAAATATGAGTGATAACATAGTCGTGACCATACTGGGGATTCAAAACCCTCAGTCTTAATAAACCTTTGAGAAATTCAAATTTATATTTTTTAAGAATATTAAAGGGTCGTTAGAAGTTATTTCAAAAAGTACATAAGAAAATCAAAATAATCATAAAAAACTCGAAATATAGCTTCAGGTATAACTCATTATACCAAGGCCAACCCTGATCCAAATCCTCCCCCTATATTTGAAAATCCCAACCTTATTTCGAGAATAATCAGAAGACAAGAAAGTTCAATAAGCCCTAGACCTGTTTTTAGATCCAGTTCATCCCTTGCTGAGTGGTTATTCATTGAAGACATCCCTTTCGACGAGTATTTTGATCTATCTCTGTTTAGAACCAAGTCTGAGAGTGAACTTTTTGACACAATCCTAGATCCAGAATTCACAAAAGAAATTGAAGTCCAACAAGTCAACTTGTCAATTGACCAGTACCTTTTGAACACCCCTCAGTCATCTCTTACCACTGATAGACTTCCTGAACTCTCTGAAACATCTTCAACATCTTTTAGCTCACCATCATTTCCCCACACCTCTGAAGATCGTCCTTCATCCCCATTCATACCTTCACTCCCCCATCAACCCATTCAACCCCTCAAATACCCATTACTCCTGTCACCCCAACTCCCCTTGTTGTTCCAAATCCACCAGTAACTCCAACTCCTGTTCTCAATCCTGTCCAACTTAGAGTTATGGCACTCAGATATGCCCCTCTTGTAATGCCTGCTCCTCAAGGTGCCTTACCAGTAGATTATCAGAGAAAAATTACTTTATTTGATGGCAGTGGAACCTACACAGCACAACATCACACTAAGAAAATGACAAATTATTTTGAACTACATGAGATTGACATAGGAGATGTCCAGATGAGAATCTTTGTCCAAACTCTAGCTGGAGAAGTGAGAACATGGTTTAGATCTTTGCCTCCTCGGAGCATAAATAGTTTAGAAGTTCTTTACCAACAATTCTTACATAGGTGGGAGAAGAAAAAGAACCCCCTTCAAATTCTATCTGAATATGAAAACCTTAAAAGGGGACCAAATGAAACTGTTCAAGAATATTGCACCAGGTTTAATAATGTGTATAATGCAATCCCACTTGACCTTAGGCCTCCACCTGGCTTAGCCCTGATTAAGTTTCCAAACGGATTTGACACAGACATGGCTTTTCAACTTAGAGAAAGGAATCCCCCTACATTTGAAGATATGCAAAGTGTAGCAGTTAGTGTAGAAGCTAATTTGCTATCCAAAAGGGATAGGGTTAGAAACGAAAGAAGAACACCTTTGAAAGATGAAACTTCACCCTTTGATCAGAAAATGGATGCTTTAGTTAAAGGAATGGAAAGGTTGATGGATAGAATAGAAGTCATTGAAAGGAAGCCTCACTGGGATAACCAACAGGCTAATCCAGTAAGAAATCCAAACTTTAGGAAAAACCAGAACCAAAACATTGGTAAAAATGGGCCTGATCAGAACATTAGGCCACCTTTCCAAGAAAATTATGCTGAAACTTCCCACCAAGAAGACCCTGAGATAGACACCCAAATCAATCTGATGGGCTTACATGATGAGGAAACTATTTTTCTAACCCAGGGTGATCAAGAATTATATATGCTTCAACAGTTACAGACCAAAACTGGAGAATCCTTCGACTATAAGCAAGGGTATGACTCTGCTATTTTCGAAGTACATAAACAATACAATTTGAGAAGCAAAAAGAAACCTGATGTTCCTGATCAAAATAAAAAGTTAGTGCCTAACTAGCCTAAGAAAGTAAAAGCTACAAATCAGAATCCTCAAGTTACAAAAACCTTACAAATCCTTTGTAGACCACATCAAAATCCTCCCAGTCCCACCATTGAAGATGTAAATAATGACCAACCTTCCACCTCAGTCCCCCTCAAAGGAACAGTGGAACAACCTCTAGAAATTATATTAGAAAATCCAACTGAAAACACTCCAAACAATGAAAAAGAAGAACATACTACTCAGAACCCTGGTGCTAAGATTTCAAATGTTCAAACAGACAAATCCCCTTTGCCTTTCAATTTGGGAGCAGAGGTGGCTAAACTCAAAATCTCAGTGCCTCTCACAGAATTGGTTAAACATGAAACTTACAGATCTCAAATTAGTAAACCTTTAAACTTTGTTGAAAATGAAGACTCTGTGAATCTATTTGATGATCAACCTAAGTTAATTTTTGGACCTGACGTTAATAGAAAGCCAGTTGAAGGAGGGATACCTCCCTTGTACATCAGTCTTAACATCCACGATAAAATCCTACATAATGCCATGCTTGACTCTGGGGCTTCACATAATCTTATGCCTAAGTCTGTAATGGAAAAGCTAAACTTGGATATCACTAGGCCTTATAAGGATTTGTTCTCCTTTGATTCAATCCAAGTTAAGTGCTTAGGGCTTATAAAAGATTTGTGTGTTTCCCTAGTTCAGTACCCTGCCAAGACCATACTTATGGACATAGTTGTTGCTGATATACCCCCCAAGTATGGTATGTTGTTGTCTAGATCTTGGGGTCCCAAACTCCAGGGATCTTTGCAACTGGACATGTCATATGCTACCATATCAGTCTTTGGACATCTCAAGAAACTGTATAGAGAAACTCTGGTGAGGTATGTAGTGAGTACCCAGGAGAGACCTCAAAACTTTCCTATATATTCAGTACATTATGATATTGATTCTTTCATACTCTACAATGCTAAAACTAATCAAGAAGATACTTCAAGAAGCATAACAGTAGAACCAAAAGAAATTGCAGTATTAAAATAAAATCAAAAATGTACAAATTCATGAAATTTCAGATAAAAAAGATGACCTAGATACCTTAGTCAAGAAAGATTTCATTACCCCAGATGAAAATTATGAGCATGAAATCCTATGGCATCTTGAATTCGATGGGTCAGTCAACAAACTAGGTGCAGGAGCAGGTGTATGGATTTACAACTTAGAAAATGACCATTCAGAGGGTCATGCCTATAGATTGAACTTTAAATGTACAAACAATATGGCTGAATATGAAGCACTTCTGCTAGGTCTGAAACTGGTCAAAAGGTTAGGAGCCATTAGAGTCTCTATCATGGGAGATTTTGAGTTGGTGATTAAACAAATTAATGTTGTTTATATGACTAGAGATCCTAGGCTAGGATTTTATAGAGGAATAGTGGTAGAAATACTAAACACTTTTTTGGAAACCAAACTTGTTATTATCCCAAGAAAACATGACATGGAAGCCCATAGCTTAGCCATGTTTGCTAGTACTTGCAAGTTGCCATTTTAGCCCAATCATCAGTACATTGCTGAGGTTAGGCATAGACCTGCTATTCCTGACAACTTAAAGAACTGGAAAGTGTTTGAGAATGATCAACAAATTCACAATTTTTTGACTTTAGAAAATGAATTTGTAAATAGTAACATAGACACAGACATAACAGTAGATTTTGATTGCTTTGATGAAGTAGAAATTAACAAATTAGAAGATGATTAGATAGATATATTTCATCCTAAAATTTTTACAAAGGCAGATATTTGAAACCTAAAACAAATGGAAATTGATGAAGAAACTGAAGTCATAAACCTTAAAGACAATTTTCTACCCAAAGGATTAACTCCTTTAGAGGACTTATTTGATTCAAACGATATTCCTAAAAAGCCTAAAATGGAACCTTTGAAACAAGGCATCGAGGAATGTAATATAGGATCTGAAGAGCATCCCAAATTAATAAAACTTTCAAACTCTTTACCTCCCAATGAAAAACTGAAATATATGGAACTGCTGAAAGAATTCCAAGATGTTTTTGCCTGGAGTTATGAGGACCTGAAATCCTATGATACCAGCATAATACAACACACCATTCCATTAAAATAATATCAAAAGCCTTTTAGACAGAAGCTTAGAAGAATCAACCCCGTTTTACTGCCTTCTATTGAAAAGGAGATCAAAAGGATGTATGAAGCTAAGATTATTGCACCCATCATGTTCTCAAACTGGTTTCCAATTTGGTACCCACAAGAAAGAAAACTGGCAAAATTAAGTTGTGTGTTGACCTTAGGAATTTGAATAAAGTTTCACTTAAGGATAATTGTCCTCTGCCAAAAATGGATCACATACTACAGAGGGTAGTAGGTTCCTCTAGAATCTCACTGCTAGATGAGTTCTCTGGTTATAACCAAATCCTATTCCACCCAGATGATCAGGAAAAGACTGCATTCACAACTCCATGGGGCACTTTCATGTATGTGAAGATGTCATTTGGGTTGAAAAATGCAAGGACCACCTTTCAAAGAGTAATGGATATAGCCTTGGCAAAATAAATCCATGACTTCCTGGTAATATACCTTGATGATCTTACATTATTTTCTAAATCAGATTAGCAACACCTGGATCACCTGAGGTAGGTCTTACTAAATGCAGGAAATATGGAATTTCTCTCAATCCTAAAAAATCTTTGTTTGGGCTGGAAGAGGGTAAATTATTAGGCCACATTATCTCCAAAGATAGTATCAGGATTGACCAACTAGAATTGAAGCCATTTTGCAGATACCACATCCTAGAAACATCAAAGAACTTCAAGCATTTTTAGGTAAAATAAACTTTTTGAGGAGATTTATCTCTAATTTAGCTGAGTTAATTAGATCACTAAACAACATGTTAAAGAAAGATTCGACTATTAAATGGACTCTACAGGCTAAAAATTCATTTGAAGATATAAAGTTAGCCTTAACACAAACACCAGTCCTCATCAGTCCATGTTTGATAGGGAATTTATCATATTTTCTTTTTCTTCAGAACACACAATTGCTGCAGTCCTTTTGAGAAAATTGGTCAGGGTTTTGAACAACCAATAGCCTTCTTTAGTAATGCCCTGAGAGATGCACCTTTAAAGTATAATATAATGGAGAAGTAGGCTTTTTTTTTTGTTAAAGCTCTTAAAGACTTCAAAGTTTATATTTGTACTCCCATATAGTAGCTTATGTCCCTAATGTTGTAGTTAAAGATATTTTAACTCAGGATGGACCTGATGGAAAAAGAGGAAAGTGGATAGCTACAATATTAGAGTATGATTTATAAATAAAGCCTACAAAATTGATCAAAGGCCAAGGTTTGGCTAAGCTCATGGCTGAATCAAACTATCAGGCCCTAGACATAAACTTCATTGCAGAACTGGATAACGAATAGGAGATGGCGACTCCATGGATTAGCCAAGCCTTTACAGATTCACCATGGTATGATGACATAATTTATGTTCTACAAAACCTTAAATCTCCTCCAGAACTATCCAGGACTAAAAGTAGGTTCCTAAAGATGAAATATTTAAAGTTTTGCATAATTGACAATGCTTTATTTTGGAAAAATCATGAAGGCATCTTTCTAAATTGTTTGTTAAAAGAGGAATCTGATAAAATTTTGCAAGAGTTTCATGCAGGTGACTGTGGGAGACATCTCTATTGGAATACAACAGCTAATAAGATCTTAAGGGTTGGTTTTTACTGGCCCACTCTATTTGCTAATGCTAAGAAATTTGTAACCT
The DNA here is from genome assembly GCA_031772625.1 of Pinus tabuliformis. Taxonomy (NCBI): domain Eukaryota; kingdom Viridiplantae; phylum Streptophyta; class Pinopsida; order Pinales; family Pinaceae; genus Pinus; species Pinus tabuliformis. The sequence continues at coordinate 773,055,890 of CM062810.1, forward strand.
CATGCCACAAATGTCAGATTTTTGAAGGAAAAAGAAAACTACTGCCATTAGCTTTGAAACCTATATCAACTGAAACACCATTTCAACAGTGGGGTCTTGAATTCATTGGTGAAATTCATCCCCCTTCCTCTGCCCAACATAGATGGATCTTAATTGCCACAGATTATTTTACAAAATGGATAGAAGCGATCCCCTCAAGACAAGCCACTGACATTGTTATAATAGGTTTTCGTGAGTCCAACATTCTATCCAGATTCGGTTGCCCCACCAAAATCATCATAGACAATGTTGTAGCCTTTAAATCAAAGAGGATGATTGACTTTTGTAACAAATATCATATAACCCTTGGTCATTCCACAGCCTACTATCCCCAGGGAAATGGACTTGCAAAGTCATCCAATAAGAGCTTAATGAATATTATCAAAAAATTATTGGAAGATAATAAAAAGAACTGGAATAACAAACTAATGAATGCCTTGTGGGAAGGCAGGTCGACCACAAAGAAATCCATTGGTACCAGTCCCTATCAACTAGTCTATGGAATGGAGGTTGTCTTCCCCTCTTCTTTGGGAACTCCAGTGATGAAATTACTTGAAGAAGCACAAGTTGAGCCCAATTATATTCAGAGGAGGATTAACTAGACAATTCATTTGTAGCAAACCAGGGAGCAAGTCTACATCAGGTCCCAAATTGTGCAGGAGAAAATCAAGAAAGCATTTGACAAAAGAACCAAGGCAAAAGATTTCTACCTAGGGGATAAAGTCTTGAAATGGGACTCAAGAAGGGAAGATAAAGGGAAACATGGGAAGTTTGACTTCCTATGGAAAGGACCTTACATTATTTACGATTTCAGAGGTAATAATGCTTATTTTCTCAAGGAATTGGATAGTGCAGAAGTTGAAGGAGGACCAGTCAATGGTTGAATTCTTAAGCACTATATAGATCCAAGTTACTGATTCCACTAATTACTTGTACATATTATATTCTTCACAAATTTTAGTGTGGATTGGATGGTAAATTTTGGAGTTGAAGCCCAAAGAGGAGGCCCTAAGCTTCAAAAGTTTCACTATCAATAAATATCAATAAAGTAACAAAGTAAAAGGGAAAGTTGCAGAGTAAGATCACAAGTAATTTAGAAGGCTATTGATTTACTAGTTCTTGACATTTCACCAGGAAATGCCATCCCCAATTGGAGCCATTGTTCTGTTCCTATACCAATAGGTGTCATAATTTTTGAATGGCTGAGGTCAAATATGTAATATGTACATACCTTTGCTTTCTGCAAATGTTTTCCATATTCAAAAAATAAAAAAAAAATAAAAATGTAAAGAAGGTATGTCCTAAAAGAAAAATCAAAGGACAAAAGGAATAAAAAAAGGTCAAAAAATATGAAAATATGAACCCCAAAAACAAAAATACCATGAAAGTGTGCAAGTCCAAATGCCGCTACTATTTACTTTTCTGCACAATAATGATTGTGTGCAACTTGTTATTCATGCCACAATCCATGGTAATCAAATAGTTTAATCTTGGTTATTCCATGTTTTGAATTTCATGCTTAGAGATAGAGAATAAAATCTAACCAAAGTATTTAATCTTGGTAGATAAGTAGATAGGTAGAGTAAATAAAAGGAGCTCAACCGTTTAATCTGAGCCCTTGGATGTAATAAGGATAGACTTAGATAGATTTCTATTGTAAAAGAAAAGAAAAATGTTTTGATAAGGGTTTGCCAGCTTAAGTGCACCCTAATAAAGAGTAGAAAAAATGGTAGGATAAGTAGATGGGTAAGTAGTTGCATGGTTGCAGAATTATGATGATTGATTGGATAAAATCATATCATTACTTTCATCTTCAAGTTGCTAAGAGTGTGGATGACAATGGAACATTTACAAAGTCAACTGATTAATTTACCCCATTCATTTTATCTTAATTTTGCTAATTTCCCATAAGTAAAGGCAAAAGTACCTAAAACCTAAAGTTAAAGGGGCTCAGAGCATTTCTCTGACTTCTGGAGGGATCGGACCCTCGACCCAATAACTTATAAGGTCTAAATACTAAAACCCCCTTACCAACATTCACTCCCTCCATAATTCATTCATTTCACCTAAAAAATCCCTTTTCCTAAGGTGAAATCACCATTTGCCTAGGGAAAGTAATTACCCCCATACAAAACCCCTTTTTCCACAAAAACCCACAAAAAGCATTTAGCCTAAGTTATAATGTGTAAATAAAGATATATAAAGAAATGTCAATACATTATACTTAGCGCATTTTCTTTCTACCTCCATTTCATATTAACTTTAATTTTTCATTATATTTATTTAACTCCCGAAAATAAACCCATTCCCGTATTATTTATTTAACCCATATGATAAATATCTCACCCCCGAGGTTTGAAATATAAACCTTATTAACTAAATTAAATAAAAGGATTAATTAGTCGGTCAACGGTTAATTAAGAACCATAACCCTCCGCCGAATAAAAAAGAGAGTAATTAGGCAATTAGTGATTAATTAAATCTTTCCCCACCAATCAAATCACCCCCGACGTCATTAAAAGCCTCCCTAATCCACATTTAATTAACTAAACCGCAATTAAAATCCCGTTGGGTCCCTCCATTAATCCTCCGATCAAATCATACCCCTGACCACTGTGCGATCTGATCCCTTCAGATCCAACGGCTAACGCTCATATCGGACAGCCTTCGAAGGTCGTCCATTACCCATCCGATGTGAGAAGTTTCACTATTCACCCCATGCTATGTGGGGCTCGATGAATGGCATCAGGCGGCCTCCACCCAAAACCAATTATCCTGAAAAGAGGTGCGATAGATTTTTCTTACCGCCTTTCGCTACACGCCAAAATGTCACATCCCCCGATTGGCACCAACTATCTTTTCCCAATGTACCCGCCAATATTATTGATTTTATGCATAAAACCAAAAAATCTCATTGTATTTCATTTTTTGTCATGAAACGAACATTCTGACTTCCATGCAATCACAATGTATGTTCAAACTACCAACCTACTACCAATCATCAAATTTCCGAAGCCGCTAAACTCTAGACTACCTTGCAGACCAGTGCGCTTCCTGCAAACATTTCACAGTCACCATTTCACCGTTTAAACAGCCAAAACCAGGTATTTACCCCATTTCCACAGAGAAACCCTTTGCCCCCATCCTTGAATCCACAAGAACCAAGGATGGAAGCTCCAATTGCATTGAATATCATGCCCATTATGACTCCCCACAGGGATTTATACCACCTCCCACTTGCAGACAAGGATTTCCAAATTAAAGACACCTCAGTCTCAAAATTCCCTTTAAAACTTTTCTCCAAGTATAGAGACCAGTATTTGTACCACCCAGACTCCATTGGACTTTGGGAATCAGGCTTCCCAAAGTACGAGTTCCCCAGAGTGCACATATTCCTAGAAATTGTACATTATTGCCACATGAATTATTATCCTATCCAGAGGGCAGTAAGAATCCCTGACCAATTTGTTCTGTTCACTATCACTGCCGAATCCATTAACCAAATGCTTCAATTTCAACCAAGCCAAAGCCTAACCCCCCTCAGTCTGACTGGCTCAGTTATTCCAGACTTTTATCTGAGAAGAACAACATATCCGAAAGGACCCTCCTCCTTATCTAGGACTATTTTTTCCGGCCTTGGCCGAGACATTGTAGATATGATATCCAGTGTGCTAGGGTACACCACTAGTGAATTTGTGGATTAAATCTTAATATCCTTCATGTCAATCTACTCTCTTGGCCAACTACCAGCCATCATATTTGACTATGCCAAATTTATTTCTGAAAAAATGCATGATCAATTCATGAGATTAGAAAATGAGAGAGTGTTTAAGTATTCTTTAGTTCTGTATCATTTATTCTTATATTACCAAGCTGATAGGTTTCCAATTGCTCTCCAAAAGCTTGATACCAGAGGCAACCCAAGATCAGTAATCTTCTGGACTTCTTTAATTCATCAATATGATTCTCAATTCTCCTATACAGATTTCATAGACCTCTTTGTTTACCCTGTGACAACCATGCTGCTAGGAAGCCCTCCACCCAAAATCAGTGCAGACATCAGGAGGGTCCTGCAGTTGTCAAAACAGTACAAAGTAGGGGATTGGTACTTATACCAAAACCATACTGAAATCCGAATTTATGGATTTGAATTGCCACCTTATAAATTGCCTAGATACCTCCCGATGAGATTGTTTGCTCTGGAGTACTACAGGAAAATGATCAACTTAGATGAGGTGCACTTTGTAAGAGCCAAGAATAAAGCCCAACTTAGAATAAAGGATCAGCTGGGCCCATTTATTTGTAATAGTAGGGAAGCAGGAAAGGAGGTAGTGGAAATCCTCCAAAGGTTGAAACTAAAACAAAGTTTCATGTGAACCTATGACCCCTTAAGCTTCATTTGTAACAAGAGACAAAAGAACAAACTATCTCCTTATATCCACCACAGAATCCCTGAAATTGAACAATATGCTAATCAATCTGAATGGGTGGAAGGCACTTTGATAAATCGAGATAGTACAAAGGTTGCTGTTGATAATGTATTAATAGACTTAGAGAGGAGACTTGATGAGGATTCCTTTGTATAGGTTCCAGGAGAGTCTCAGTCTTAGAGACCATCACAGGGATACAGTGGGCGGTCAACAGAGGCAGGATCATCAGGACAACCAGAATCTTCAAAACAAGCAGGGCCATCAAAGCAACCAGAGCTTTCTGAATAGCCAGAAGAATATGAACAACCTGAAATTTCAGAGGAACTTGCTCAACCTGAACAAATCATGATCAATCCTCCTATTTTTCAGACTCCTCTAAATGAGGAAAGGAACCTTAAAAGAGACAGAGAGGAAGCCACTCCTTCCAGCAGGCCTGTTGACCAAACCTATGCTAAGAGGCAGAGGTTAAATCCATATGCAGAGCAAGAATACACTGAGGAAATAGTAGGGATTTCGAAGGCAGAAAGGAAAGAAAGTAGGCACAACAATCCTTCAGGAGGGTCACAAGAACCTTCCACCTCTCAAACTCAAATTTTAGAAAGGAAACAAAGTGTGGAAGTATCCTCCTTTAGGGCTCCCACAGGACAAAGCCAAGACATCAAAGAAAAATACAAGGAAATCAAGACAAGGAATGAAAGGTTGAAGGTGCAAATCTATGCACATTATATGAGGATGGTTCCAACAAACCAAACAAGGCTAATATCATCCTTTGACATAAAAGAAGGGAAAATGAAAATGAGCTTTGTCAAGCCAACCATACAACAACCTAAATCAATGGCAGACTACTTAAAAACAGATTTTGAAGTATTGGCCAAGGATATCCATCCTATTGACCAAATCGAGTTGCATAACAAAATGGAGAAATGGTCTATTCCATCTTGACCAGCAAGGCCATAGCAGCCCACCAATTCCAGAATTCATTAAATAACATCTCAGCACAATTTCAATTGGAAGAGACCTCTTCACAGGCCAAAGACACCAGAATAAAGTCCTTAGAGGACTTGGTCATAGAGTTGGGACATGATCCCAAGGATGTTAAAGCAGCAGAGAAACTTATAAAGAAGAAGAATAATGACATAGCTGCACTGAAGAAGCAGCTTAAAATCCATCTTCTACATCATCCTCAAACAGAATAAGTGTTGGAGAAACAGAAGGAGGAAGAACATATGGACCTCGTCCTTAAGTTGAATGACAAATTGAAGGAAACCGAAAAAGAATTGGATAATCTGATACAGTCCAAGCAGAGTGAGTTGGCCACCACTCCTTACACTGTAATACCTATAGTTTCCACAGTAGTACCCTCCACCTTGGCAGCTACCTTGGCACCTACACTTCCACCAGCAACAACATTGCTAGTTACAGGAACTTCAGTAGGTACAAGTACATCAACCAGCACAGAGACACCAACAGAGAAAACTGCAGAATTAATCAAGGCCATGGAGGAAATGAGTATCCAGACCACTAAGCTCAAAAAACTCAGAGAAAAAGTGACAAGTTTGGAGACCAATTGCCAACTTTCTCAAATTCAACAGAAGGAAGAGGCCCAGAAGAACCAAAGGATGGTTGAAAGGATAAGAGCCCTGGAAAGGGATTTAAATTTGCAGGAGCCATTAGGAGATATGAAAGAAATCCTATGGGCCAACATCATTGATTCCATCAATGAGGTTTGGCCTTCAATTCAGATTATTTTTTAGCAAACAGAATTACTCAAGATGGCTACAGAGGCAATCCATAAGACAATGGAAGAATTGGGGGAAAAACCTGAAGAAGCCAATTAGCTCATCACCTTTTTAAACAGAAAAAATAGATATGAATTTGATGAAATAGAGATAGAGGACAAAACTACAACAATCCTAGAGATAAAAAAGGTTCTCACTAAAAGGAACCTAATGCTAAATTTGGAGAAAAGATGTCAGAGCATTCAAGCAGACATTGACAGCTTCATGCTGAAGTATGACATCTTAAGAGAAAAAGGACTTCTTAGTCCTATGGTGATAAATGATAAGCTGATGCCCCAGGTAGATTACATTGAAAATTTAAACAAGCTAGCCCAAAGCCAAGCTAGTACTTCAGGAGTGAAATCTTTACCCATGGGAAGAGTGCTTTATGATGGCCTAGAGAATCCATTCTACATAGAACATGAAGTCAAGCACTTATTCACAAGTAAACTGAATTTACTATAACTTACTCTAGTAAATCTATAAGATAAAAGATAACTGTGAGGTAAAAACAGGTAAGACAGGATCAAAAAGCACAGGTAAAGAGTATCAGTAGGTATAAGATAAAAGTGATTCCAACACATAACTACAAACCAACTGCAAGAGCCAAATCCGAGTCACAACAGCCAACGCAGTCACAATAAAAGGGACAGCTAGAAGACAGTTCTCCATCTGTCTCTATCTTCGTGTGGAAGATATTTTTAGTTTCCTAGAATAATTCTCATATAGTTATGAGATATTTTGTATCAAATTTTTGTATAAATAATTCACAAATTGAAGTGATTAGGGTGGATTGAAATATATTTCTATAAGACATATTATTTTTGAGCCAAGGAGCTATTGTACTCAAGACTAGACTGGTTTTGCTAGAAATGAAATAAAGTTGAGGACATTTCACTAGATTCTTGTGCACAGTTGGAACAAATAAGTATCATCTTCTTGTATTTAAATATTGTTTTCTCTTCATGTTATGAAATATTCATATGTGGTTCTTATAAAATCTTAAAAGCAAACAAAGAATAATATCTCAGAACTAGCTTAAGTGCTCTCTCTTTTAACTATTTGCTTTCTTTATGTTTTCTACTAAACTACCTTGGTCTGGGAATTCTTAATTGCTCCCTTACTTCCATAGTTTACCCGCCCCTTTGGTCCATAGTTAAGGATTCTTCATTTCCCTTAGCTACTGACCATCCTTTCTTCCTTCATCTTAATCCTGGTTAAGGATTCTTCATTGCCCTTGGCCCTCAATAGGACTTTTCATCCATTGAAACTTGCATATTTTCTTTTGTTGTGCTAGCCTTCCCTCTAGACTCTTACCTCAGTGATAGATCATATCCAATTAAGCCTTTCTTGATTGACTCCATATCCCAATGGCCTAAATATTTGTTCTGCCCATTTGTCTTCTTAAATCCACCACCCAATCAAAACAAAACAATTCTGAACACTAAGAACTAGCGTACAATCTTATTCAAACAAAGTTAAATTATAAAGAGAGAGCCCTCTCTGGACTTAGGTTGGCTAGAACCCGAGTCTAAAAGATTAGGCTTGTGGTTACCTTGGACTATTCCTTCTTTGATAACTTCTAAGGAAAAAATCTGAGTGATAACAACATACAAAATACTTCATACAAAAATGCGTAAGTTAAATAACATACATTGTTAAAGTAACTAGAATAGTCAAACTAGAATAACAACATATGCATGAAAATGTGTTTTCTTTGTGCTATTATTAAGTGAAAGTTCCATACATACTTACACCATTCACAACCACTAGCCCCAATAATGGAACATTACAGTCAACACCACCTACTACTCAGAAGAGATGTACTCGATCTACGTTGTGGAGAAGCCAAGGCTCGTCACAACACTCCCCAAGCCTTCTCTTAGCAATGCCTAGCCAAAATTTTGGCTCCCAAAAGTTTGTTCTATGAGTTATGAGGTTCTATTTATAAAAAAGGGTGGGATGGCCCTTGACATTCCCCTTTGTGACGCTTCAACTACCCTCATGAATCTTCAACTTCTTTACGAATAACTATTTACATTACATAGTGATTGTTCACATTCCACTAGCGACACCTGGAATTTAACTTACAACATATTTGCTAATAATATACATTTTTCACATGTACCCATGTGAGACAAAATATGCTAGAGACATCCTAGCAAGATAAAACACTATGACTCTGAAGTCTTGTGAAAGAACAACTCGGCAACATCCACTTGATGCTTCTTTGACATGTATTGATGCCAATCTTGGTATTGTGCTATGATGTCCCCAAAGTTCTTGATGTTGTCTTGCTGAAGGCAGACTCTTTCCTCCATGGCATATGGGTATATGGTCTTGGAGCCTATGTTCGTATTGTCCTGAAGCATGTGCAACATGGTGTAGACCATGACAACACCACCAATGTTCTTCTACATGTTTGCTGCACTCACATCCAAGTCATCCCTGGTGGCCTCTCACCTTAGCTGCTCCATGTACATGTTGATCTCTAACCAAACTTGGCTCTTGTGCTTAGCTTTGGTGAGGGAACTTGCATCTTTTCACTCTGTTCCTCAACTGCTTGTTGTTTGGGCTCATCAAATTATACTGGCATTGTTTTCTCTGTCATTGGGCCTTGCTTTGTTATTATTCCTGCTTCTTCTTCTCTTCCTGTTATTTCCTACGGTTGTTGTTTTGCTTCCTATGGTCTCAGTTCTGCTATCTGCAAGATTTTTTTTTCTCTATTCCTCCACTCTATTTTCTTTGTCCTTTCCTTCATTTCGCTTCTGCTGTCAAAGCTACTTGCATGAAGATTGAATGTGATTTCACTATGCATCTTTTTTGTCCTTTTATTATGTTAGCAATTTCCTCTTTCCCTGATCCTGTATTGCATTTTTTGCTTTTTTCATTGCTACTAGTCTTGCTACCATGTTAGTGTTGATTCCTTTTGTGTACACAGTTAGACATATGCATATATTGGCAATTAAATTGGTGCTTGTTCAACTGCTTCCCCAATACTACTTTCAGTGGTCTTTCTTGAAGCATCTCTCTTTGGTGCCATGGTACAATGATTTCTGGAGAGAAGAACTTCATGAGTGTGGTACCTATGGGACCAAAAGGACACTCATGGCAAGAAAAGATTAGCTCTTACAAATCCAACTTCACAGCATGATCAAGAAAAAATCAAGGCATCTGATGAGAGGGATTGCACTGTTTTCGCTGAAAAGGGTGATTGAGTGACTATGGGAACTGTGCACTATGCAGTCCTAGAAATCAGTGAGGAACCTTGATGACTAGAATTGAGCAATGTGCAATTCAGTCTAGGACAGGGCCTAAAATAGACTGCACATTATGTAGTCTTAGTGACCAAGTTGGGAGACTGGCTCCCAAAATTGCATAATGTGTAGTTGGAGTCAGCCCAGGACATAATATTCATAATTCCAGAAGACAAGGAAGAGGCCTTGATCTCCTAAATTGCACAGTGCATGTAGTGAGATGTGAGATCTGGGAAAGGGAGCCGAGACCAGTTCATGGGGAGTATGCAAACAAGAAACTATGAAGGATGATGTGAGGATGAGCGCAAATCTGATGAAGTGTAGATGTATGTATGTAAAACAAGTGTAGAAATGGATCAAATTGAAGGAACAAGAAGCATATGAAGGGTGTCGCCGCAACAGTGACCGTTGGTGAAAAATTGGAAAACTCATGTGACACTTGATAAAGGTAATCTATAACCTGAAACAACACTTGCACAAGTTAAAACACCAGTGGCCATTCAAGAAAATGAGTGAAACAACACTCTCACAAACTAAACAAACAAAAGTGACATAAAAGGAGGCAAAAGGTAATAAAACAAAAACTCATCCCAAAAAGTGATGATAATGCTCTGAAGGCTCCTTGATCTACTAAGGAAGCTAGAGATTGATGATCAAATGTATAAGTGAGATCTAGAGGCATCCATTACATATATTTGAGCAAACTGGAGTTCATGGCGATTATGCTTGATATTAAGGACAATAGAAACACTTGGCATAAACTTCTAAAGATGACAATGTGTCACTTTCGAGAAACTAATAAAAGATCCCCACCTCGTAGGGATGATTTTCTTCTTAGCTTCTTGATTTTTGGGAAAAATGCCATGCACTGCTTGGAAATATTGTGAAGTTTTGGGAAGGACCAGGCAACTCTATGGCTCATGCACTAAGCAGTTTCTGGGCACAATAGGTTTTGTGAAATTTCTAGGTTGAGGGTCTCTACGCTACCTCTCAAGCTTTGCATAATTTCCTAGTAGAAGGAAAGTTGTCAGCTAGCTCTGCACAATTCGGGAGTTGAAGGCTCACTTGTTGGCTTGGACTTCTTGGCATAATTCCATAGCTGAAGACAAGATACCAGTTGGGTCTGCACAATTATGGAGCCGAAGCTCACTGCTGGGTTTCACTACACATTTCCTAAGAGAAAGGGTGGTTTCCCTTAAGGATTACACAAATAATTAAGGTAGTGTTAGAACCTATTTGCAACCAAGTCACGGGGTCAACTTGTGGCTAGACAACAAAGCAAGTAAGAAAACACAAATTGAAAAGAAAAATATGAAACTCAAATTAAAGCACAAGTACCTCAACAGTGTAAGATAAGATGCTAATACTTTATTAGGGAGGCTCCAAAACAAAGTGTAGAAAAAAATTTGGAGGGTGTTTGTAGCTGCTACAACATATTCCAATGGCCAAATTGCATGTATTTATGCTTTTTTTCATTTGGACATTCTAAGTGATCGGGAAAGGTTTAATTAATTTTTATTTTGAGTGGGTTTAACCATTGGATTTTGGTTACCACCAATGGCTTTTGAGTGTTCAACAATACGAGAGGTTTGGTGATATTGGGTTATAATTAGTTTATGTCTATGGGTAATGATTGAATCCATGACATTTTATTTGATAATTAATTTAATTATTAATCCTTTTAGTATTTTAAGTTTTGTAATTTATTCAAATTGTTTTTGTTAGATCAAATTATGACTAATTTGATTCATAATTTAATGTTATTCTAAAATGTGTAAATATGTGCAATATATTATATATATGTTCATGGAATTAATAATAATATTAGCATCATGAATGCAAAATAATTACAGAAGCATAGTAATATTTAACTATATAAAACTTAAACGAAATATAACATTTAATCATAGTATTAACATAGTAATAAAGACAATGATTAGATCACTTATCTTTATAATGCTTTATAAAACCATCTATATATGTTAGACATTCCACCCAAATATAGACTCTTCTACTCCAATTTTATCAATAGCAATTCATCCCGAAGCTAGAGCTATGAATCCACAAGGATGAGTAGTCTCATATGGGTCTTGATTGTCGAACTAATAGACCAATACCCAGTAAAAACATAATGATGCAACTCCTATAGCAATTATAATTTCTCGACTCTATTTCTCATCAATTTGAACAACTTAAGGGATGGTATTTCCTTCTCTACTCTACGATCCCTCAAACAATCTCCATCCCCTCCAAGGCTCCAACAAAAAATCAACTAAGAAATATCTAGTTAACAAATCCAAGAAATCCAACTCTTATAGGAGTGTTCACAATAACCTCGACACAAGCTCTTAGGTTAGTGTGAACTCTTCTCATGCATATATCGTATCTCTTAGCTAATTAGCAATTTCAACTAGTTTCCCTAAATACATAGGTAGGCTGATGAGCACCAATATTGCAGCAAGAATGCTACAACTCCTAGGGCTACCAACTTTACTTTATCAACCCGGGGTTCGTACAAACTTGGACATGATAGTGTTGTGTACACAAGAAAAAGTGATGGATCTTCTCTTTTTCACTATTCAGCTAGCAATAGACCACTAGGGTTTTTCGAGCCAGACTTTTATGGATTCAAAAGAAGCTTGATTACTAATGGGGGAAAGAGAAATATACTCTAAGAGAAATCTTATGTACTGCAGTAAGGAAAAAGACTGAAATCAAATGCTAAAAAACTCCATTTTCTAACTGACTGCTAAGTGGATGTGCTTCAAAAGAATTCTAAGCTAACATGTATGAAATCCTACTATCCTAAGCATGCAAATTCAAAGCATCAAACATTATACTGTTGTGCATGTAAATGACTAAAATAAATCTATTTTTCTTTTTGTCCTTTTTTATGTGAAAGTGTGAACGCTAATCTCTTTTGGTGATGTGGTAGGTGGCTTAGGGATGATGGTTAATGGTTAGAAGGTTGGGGAGACCAATAGGGGTCCTTTTATAGCTTCCTAGAGGCTTTTTCCTCAATTCGGACTCAAAACAAGCCACTACAGTAAAATCTCTACGATGTCCTAATGTGTTCTACAAGATGTCCTGAAAACCTACAGGATCCCCTGTATTTCTACAGGATACAACTGAGAGAAAAAGGATGGGTGCTGAAGATGATGGGAGGCTTAGGGAAGGTGGTTGGTGGTTGGAATTTGGTAAGGGAGTTTCCTAGGACTACTTTAGAACTCAAAACCAAAGTCGGGAGATGGCTGAATTTGCTCAACAAGGTTGGAGAAGTTTCCTTGTGAAATGATGAAATTGGTGAGGGTTTTAGTGAAAGAAAATGAGGACCATGGGTTGATGAAGTTGGAAGGAAGTTGTTGTCTATGAAATCTCTTTGTACTTTTGAAACATTTTCACTACATAAAACAATGACATTTACCCAAAAATCATGCAAACAAGAAGAATTTCTGTTGAGCCCTAAAACTACCTCTCTTCTACATACTTTCCTAGACCTTTTCCCCTCACCAGTGCCTCATAAGCTATCAAAGATCATTACATATTGATTCTAAGAGTGCATTTAAGTTGTTTTCTAACTATATTTTTGTGTTTTCTATTTGACTTAGATTTTTCTCATCAGCTGTGGAATGCAGCCACTTTCTGCAGCTAGCTCGTGATTCTGCAGTTGTTTTTATTGATCTATAGGTTACAGGTGTTGGCAAGTAAAACGAGGCATGTGGGAAATTCAGGAATGATCTGGAAATGAACCAGGTCCTATCCGTTCAGCCAAATTCGTAAAGGAAAGCCTTGGTTAAACGACGGTTAAACAAAGGGTCCTACAACAAACAGGTCTCTGTTTTCAGCACGTGAAAGTTCCAAGACTATTCCTAGGTCCATGGATCCCTTTTGAAAGCTGTAGACCATCTCCACAATGCAAATCCAACATCCACCTTTTGTAGATTGAATGATCATGGAAACCAAGACGCTAAGCTCATGGGTTCTATCCTTTTACGTGTCCTCTGCTAAAGGTTTCTCATAGAAAAATAGTTATGTAATTTCCTCTATAAATAACGCGTTTGAAAACGCATGTAACTAGTTTTTTGAGATAGCCTTGCTATTAGTTTATATAATGTTTCCATAGCATTAGTCTTGCTGTTGTAACAAGAGGATACTTCCTCTGTTTTGCAATATAAAGGCTTTGTTTCTTATGACTGTTTGAGCATAATTTCGGATTGACAGCGTGTTAACCAAGGCTGTGCAGAGGGCCCCTGCTGGCTGAGGTTTTGCTTCTTTATTTCTGTAAAGTTTTCATGCATCGTTTTCTTATTTCCATTGTAAATATTTCATAGCTTGTTGACCTGTCTATATTTCATAATTCATTTATGATGTTAATGTTTCATTCCTGTACATGATTTTCCAGCATTGTATATTTTTGCTAACACTGATCAGTGTGTTTCAGGATAGGTTATGCTCGAGCGTTTTCATATAATTTTTTGCATCAAATAGTGACATGAGATTGGCCTCTCTGCTGACTTTGTTTTTTTAGCTTTTCCATTTCAGTTATGCTTTGATTTCAGTCTTATTTATTTGCTGTTGTTAGCTAGTTTAGATATCAAATTCTTCATATCATTTGATGTTATCTCCAGAGCCATGGCTTAACCCTGAAAAGCTACTTGGCGAGCTATCAGATTATGAGTGAAGTGATTTGATTTTACTTTCGTTTCTGCAATTAGATCTCAGGTTCTTCATGACATTTGACATTATCTCCAAAGCCATGGCTTAACCCCGAAAAGCTACTTGGCGAGCTATCAGATTATGAGTGAAGTGATTTGATTTTACTTTCGTTTCTACAATTAGATATCAGGTTCTTCATGTTATTTGACGTTATCTCCAGAGCCATGGCTTAACCCCAAAAAGCTACTTGGCGAGCTATAGGATTATAAGTGAAGTGACTTGATTTTAATTTCATTTGCAGGTAGGTAATTTAGATATCAATTCTTCATGTTATTTGACGTTATCTCCAGAGCCATGGCTTAACCTCGAAAAGCTACTTGGTGAGCTATCAGATTATAAGTGAAGTCAATTGATCTTACTTTCATTAGTCTGCAATTTTTGGTTTGTTTGAATGCAATAGTTTAAAATTTATTTTGTATTTAGATGAGCAGCACAGACAGTGATTTCATGATTAGTATTTCATCATTTGTTTGATTTGAATAGCTGCACATTTACATTCCTGTTCAAGTACTAATTTTATCACTAGTATGTTTTGAGATCCTTTGAAGTGTTAAGCTCTGGAAGTTATCATAAGGGACATAAAACCCTGTCTTAAATCTATATCCATACTTTCCTTCTAAAGCATTCTTAAAACTTAGGGATAGGATTTCCATTTGCATTAGGAAACAAACAAAGACAAAACCCCAAAACAAAATAAAATTGAAAACAATAAAAAGTAAGAAAGAGGTTGTCTTGCACATATAGTACGCCACACTTCATTAGTTTATGACTCCCGGATTGATAATTAATGTAGCAATTTAGGACATACTATATTGACTAAACATATTTGGCGTCGCTGCCAAGGAAGTGTAACTAGGTAGCCGATATCTTACATAAAAAAAAGGGGAAAAATTGATAACTTCTTGAAGTATGCTTTCCTCTTGCACCTAGTGTGATTTGCAGGACCAGAAAAGAGAGTTATTAGTTCAATAATTTCTTGATTATGCTCTCTTCTTTCACCTAGTGTGATCTGGAAGATCATAAAGAGAATTATTAGCTCGACTAAAAAAATAAAAATAAAAATGACATGCATAGAGTAAGAGATTCTAGGGGAAGGTTTATAGCTAGGGCCAAAAGTTCAATTTTCACAACTCCAGTTACTTCAAGGCATAGACAAGATAAACCTCCATCCTAGACTCATACTCCCAGCCTTAGGATTCTTGGAATTCAAGGGGCAGTAGCTGAACTAGAAGATTCTCCCACACTATCTACTAAATCTAATCTAGGAGAAGAACCTTTCTTCACTTCTACAGGGGAACATATTATAATCAAAGAATTAGAGTCACCTTAATAAGAAGGAAAGGGAGAAACTCTCTCTCATCAACCATTAATAGAAGAACCAGAAGACATCGAGGAAACTATCATGATGGAAGAAGTAGATGGATTTGGAGGAGGGGGTAGAGGTAGAGGAAGAGGAAATAATGGAGGTAACAATGGAGGACGTAGAGGTAATAATGGGGGAAATAGTGAAGGAGATAACTCATTTGGATTCCCTATAGCCAATGAGAAAACCCATACACTAATGAAAAAAATTTCACAATCTGTCCTCCAAAACTTCTATGGGTTGCGAAGTGAGGATCCAGAAACATTTCTATTTGAGTTTGAAGTCTTGTGTCGAATGTATGACTATATGGGAGACTCTCAAAAACTCAAACTGTTTCCTTCAACACTGAAAGGAGATGCTTTGAAATGGTTCATGGGATTAGTCACTCAATCTATTAGAACTTGGAATGAAATGAAAAAAACATTTTTGGATAGATATCTGGATTATTGTATGCCCACTAATCATAAGGATGAGGTATTCAAAATGATGAAAAAAGAAGATGAGAACTTGGAAGATTTACTTGAAAGATTTCAATACAACTTAAAGAGAGCGAAAATGAGTAATTTAGACGAGGAAACCTTGAAAGCCCTCCTATTGAAAGCCATTAGAGATGAATGGATAGATATTTTAAACATGATGGGGAAGGGAGACATTTCTCCACTTCCAATTCATGAAATAGCAGAACTATGTGTCCATCTCTCAAGGGGAAAATCTAAAACTGGGAAAGGGCCTAGAGATCCTTCTCTTATTAGAAAATACAAATCTGCAACTGGATCAGTAAGTAGGGTAGAGATTGGCAATATGCTTGATGAGTTCAAAACTGATATTCTAGGGAGCCTTACTGAACAACTGGACACCCTTAAAATTCAAAACAAGCAGAAAGCAGAAGCTGATGCCTTGGCCATCTTTTTCCCAAAATGTAGAAAGAAACATGCTCTAAGGGAATGCCCCTTGGATGAAAAAGTTGTAGAAACATGTATGATTTTCTCAGAAAGTCATGAGACCAAGGATTGTCCTTCAATTCCTAGGCTCAAAGCCGTCTTTTAGGAAGATCCAAATTCAGTAGAATCCCTTTGTTTTTTTTCAACAAGACCTTGGCAAGGGCAACAAAATCAAGGATTTAATAATCCTATGAATTTTCAGCTCCTGCCAAATTGGAATTCTTGGTAATAACCTTGGCCCCAACCTCAAAATCCATACCAATCATGGGCACAAGGGGTGAAAAATCCTTATGGGAGATTTTCTCAATTTTATCAATATCCTCCATATTTTCAAAATCATCAACAAAATCCACAACTTCCAATTAAAAACCCACAACTTTCATTGTCATTTCCACAACAACAACCTTCTCAACAAAATCCAAATTCTCAACTCTTGCTTCCATTTCAACAAAAGAAAAATCAACTACTAGCCCAGCCATTACCAAATCCCAACAACAAAAATCCTCAGAATGCTTACATGGTAGAAGGACAACAATTTCCTACCTATATGATTGTTCATCTTAATGATTTTCAACTCAGATCTGGTAGAGTTTTAGAAAAACCTTCTATAGATGTTCAAGAGCAAGATGCCTCTGAGGAGGATTCTCTTAGACTGAATAAAGTTTCTGAGGAAGCATCTCCTCAAAACCCAATCATTCAAAAAGAAAAAGAAAAAGAGTCAACCCCCACAACTCCTATAGTTGAGCAACCTGCATCTTCATCCATGCCTCCTTTCCCTGAAAGATTACAAATTGACAAGGGGGTGGAAAAACAAATCTTGTTGCCTGACTATGATTTTCTAGATGAATTAAAGAATGTCTGTATCAAGATTCTCTTGCTACAATCCATTAGAGAGATTCCTATTCTAGCAAAAAGAATAAAGGAGTTGAGTTTCAAAAGACCAGGTAGGAAACCAAGAGATACAAAAAGAATCCACCTGGTAGGAAAAATTGCAGATATCATGATGGGAAAAATTACTATACAAAAATATCTGGATCCAGGTAGTCCAATTGTCAAGACATAAATAAATGTGATAGAAATTCCAAATACTTTGATTGACTTAGGGGCTGCTATAAACATTATGAGTAGACAGACTATGGAACAGCTTAAACTTCCTAATCTTCTTTTTACACCCACCTTACTACAACTTGCAGATAGATCAATAATCAAACCATATGGTGTATTAGAAGATATTTCAGTCTCCTTAGATTCTTGGGAATATCCAGTAGACTTCATGATTTTGACTCCCAAGAGTAATCTAGGAGGGCACCCACTCATCTTAGGAAGACCTTGGCTAGCCACAGCTGATGCTTTCATTAGTTGTAGATCTAGGGATATGTACATTTCTAATGGTAGTTCGACAAAGAAATTCAATTTGTATCCTCCAACAAAAGCAATCACAGAAGTAGGAGACAATGAATGCGTCAATGATGAAGATATTATACAACCTGTCTTTACTATCTCTGAAATTAGTGAAGATAGTCAAATTTTGAATACATTAGAAAATTTTGAAACATTTTAAGAATATGACCACACACAGTTTCAGTTAGATTCTGAAATTGAATATTTTTAATCAAGGCAAATGTCTCTTTACTCTATGGAAGAGTTTGGTAGTTCTACCGTTGGAATTTTTCCAGGTAAAACATTGAATATTAACAAAAATTTGGAAAAGTCACAACAGGAAGAACTAACCAGAATCTTGCAAAAACACTCTACTGCATTTGCATGGGAGTATACTGATATAAAAGATATTGACCCTAAGACTTGCATCCATCATATCTATATCGAGGAAAACAGTAGACCAATCAGATAACTTCAGAGAAGGATGAATCCAAATCTTAGGGAGATTGTGAAAGAAGAACTCCAAAAACTACTCAATGTAAACTTCATTTACCCAATCTCAAATAGCCGATGGGTTTCTACCTTGGTTATAGTACCCAAAACGAATGGTAAATGGAGGGTGTGCATTAATTACAGGGAATTGAATAGATCAACTTTGAAGGATCACTTTCCTTTGCCCTTTATCGATCAATTATTAGATACATTAGCAGGAAAAAAGTAATTTTCATTTCTGGATGGTTTTAGTGGTTATAATCAAATTCAGGTAGCACCTGAGGATCAGGATAAGGCCACATTTACTTGTCCATGGGGAACTTTTGCTTATCGAGTGCTTCCTTTTGGATTATGTAATGCACCTGCAACATTCCAAAGAGTAGTACTAGGAATTTTTTCTGAACTAATCCATGATTGGGTAGAGGTATATATGGATGATTTTACACTTTATGGAAATTCATTTGAAGAGGCATTAGAAAATTTGGAAAAAGTCCTTATAAGATGTAAAGAAACAAACCTTCCATTAAGCCATGAAAAATGATTTATAATGTTTACTGAAGGTATTGTTTTAGGACATCATGTTTCAGGGGATGGGATTAAAGTTGATAGATCAAAAGTTGAAGTCATCTCCAAGATACCTATTCCAAATTGTCAAAAAGATGTTAGAAGTTTTCTAGGATTTACTAGATATTATAGAAGATTTATAGAAAACTTCACCAAAATAGCATCTCCACTCTTTAAACTACTTACAAAAGACTGTGAATTCAAATGGGGTCCTGATTGCCAATCAACATTTGAAGCTTTGAAAACAAGAATATCTGAAGTGCCCATCTTGAGAGGACCAAATTGGAAACTTCCTTTCCATATTTCTACAGATGCTTCAGATACAACTCTAGGCACTGTGTTGGGACAAAAATATTTAGTTCCTTATGCCATTTACTATACCAGTAAAAATTTAACTCCCACTGAGTTGAATTATACTGTGACTAAAAAAGAGTTCTTAGCTATTGTTCATGAAATCAATAAGTTTAGACATTATATAACAGGTTATGAAACTTTTATTCATACTAATCATTTTGCAATTAGATATCTAATGAACAAACCCATTACTAATGGCAGAGTTACAAAGTGGCTCCTACTTTTACAGGGATTCAATATTACTGTGTTAGATAGACCAGGGAAACAAAACACAGTAGTTGATTTCTTGTCTAGGATTCAGAATACTAAAGAAGATTCTCTTGTAGAGGACAATTTTCCTGATGAATATTTATTTGCAGTAACTAACAAGACTCCTTGGTATGTAGATATAGCTAACTATTTGGTTACAGGGAAACTACCTTCACATTTATTTCCTAGTGAAAGAAGAAAGATTATTCAGGAGTGTTCAAAATATTCATGGATTTCCAATGAATTGTTTAAGACAGGGCCAGATCTTGTGATCAGAAGATGTGTTAGGGAAGATGAAATGCCTGATATTCTCAAAGCATGTTATGATGAACTGTGCAGTGGACACTTTGCTGACAAAAGGACAGCCTATAAAATCCTTTCTTTAGGATATTATTGGTCTTCCCTCTTCAAATATGCAAAACAATATGTCAAAAGATGTGACAATTGCCAAAGAGTAGGGAAACCTACCCTCTCAAATGGGATGCCATTACAACCACAGGTACTCATCGAACCCTTTGAAAAATGGGCTTTAGAATTTATTGGACCTATTAATCCACCATCTAAATAGAGAAAGTATATATTGGTATGTACTGATTATGTCACTAAATGGGTAGAAGCCAAAGCATTATTTTCTGCTACTGAGCACTCAGTTGTTAGTTTTCTTTATGAGGATATTTTTACTTGCTTTGGTGTTCCAAGAGAAATTCTGATAGATCAGGGAGGTCAATTCACATCCAAACTGGTGGAGAAGTTGATGGAAGAATACAAGGTCAAGCACAGAAAATCTACTCCTTACCATCCGCAAGCAAATGGTCAAGTAGAGTCCACAAACAAAGTTATTGAAGGCATCATTACCAAGACTGTTCATCTACATAGAAGAGATTGGGCAGAAAGGCTTCCTGAAGCCTTATGGGCCTACAGAACTACATGGAGGAACACAACAGGACATTCTCCCTATGAACTTGTTAATGGGAAAGAAGTTCTGCTCCCCATTAAGTTCCAAGTTAGAACCTTCAAAATGGCAGTTCAATTGGGAATGGATCTATCAGAAGCTCAAAAGCATAGAATGGAGCAGTTGAATGAACTAGATGAGATCAGACAAGAAGAAATCTTAAGAACTGATCTAATTCAATATCAAAGAGCTAAGTGGCATGACAAATACATCAATGAGAAAAAGTTTCAATAAGGAGATTGGGCATTGCTATTTGATTCCAAGTTCAAAGATTTCAAAGGTAAATTTCAGACTCATTGGCTTGGGCCATATGAGATTGACAAAGTCTTTAGCAATGGAGCAGTAAGAATCAAAACCATTGATGAGTATCAAACTCCTCTCATTGTGAATGGTCACAGATTGAAGATATATCATAAGCCACTCTCAAAGGAGGAATTTTTCAAAATATTTCAAGATAATTCTGCAATAAGGCTGACGAAGAAGAATCCTTCTTCTCCACCAGCCTAGTCTTTGTTCTTTTCATTGTTTCTTAAAAAATAAAAAATAAAAAATAAAAAATTGTATAAGCCTGAAAACCAATCTCTGATTGGCAGTCTTATACAGAAAATACAGGGCGAAAATAAGAAATTTCTGATGCCCTATATTTTCCAAAAAAAAAAAATCCCTTTCATTTTCATTCGTAGTTGTTCCGTTTCATGTCACTTCACTTCACTTCACTTCACTTCATTTCATAATTTCATCATCACATTTTGCCAATAAAATCCCTTTCATGTCTAGTTTTCATATATCATCATTCATTTCCATCCATCTCCATTCAGTCATATGTTCACTGTGTCAATTTCCGCAACTAAATTTTGATTCCGCAGCTGAATACTGATTCCGCAACTAATTGTTGATTCCGCAGCTAATACTCTGTTACTCAGCACTAACATTCAGATGTTAGCCAAATAATGATGAGAACCAAATGAAAGTATGGAAGAGGAAAATATTTTGAAGATGTTAAGCACCTAAAAGCACCAACAGGAAGCAGCCAATCAAAGGTCAGTGGATGGAAGTGGTAAGATTCTAAGGTATGAGCAAAATTCATTTCAAATAGCATTTTAAAACACATAATCTATATAGTTGTGAAACCACCAGCTCCATTATGTGTAATGATTCGCATTGATAGTTTTCATAACTCCTCCATGATCTTTGCATAATTCCACCATGAACTCCGCATCAATTTCTATCGGCCTCATGACCCACCTCCAAATCTAACTTGTACTTAATTTTACATTGGCATTCCACCTGTTGAATTGGGTGATTATCAAGACATAATCTATTTGACCACGGCTCTTCTCTGCCGCACAAATCCGCAATCATTTTATGAGCATGCTAATGTCTACTCCGCATCCTTTTAATTCAAAGTTCTGCTAGACCCACTCTATTTCCATACTCTCCTATTGAAGTTGCGTTTATTAGTACTGGCCTGTTTATACAAGCCTCCGCTTCGTGAACTCATTTTCATTGCGTGTTCTATGTCTTTTATTTTACAACTTCCGCTCACACAACTGTTCCACCTTCGTCCATCCATCATTTGCAGTCCATCACTCACAGATGTATTCTTAAGGCAGGAGGAAGGAATGGGCCTTCTAGTAAGAACAAAGCTAGAAGAGCCTAAATTCATGGAGGGTTATCCATAGTTAAAAAGCATATTAAGGAAGGCACAGTGGCTGCAACTTATCCAGAAATTCATAGGTCACAATAAAGAAGTCAGAGGTCTTAAATTTTCAGTCACAGAGGCATCCATTGTAGCAGCAACAGAGCTCCCACAGGAGGGGTAACGGTGGTTCAAAAACAAAGACTTTGATGAGAGGGCATGGAGGATTATTTTGCGTAACCCAGATATGGATATAACCATTTTCAAATGTGGAATCCCTGTTTCTACTCTAGAGGAAAAGTGGACTAGTTTATTATTGATAATCCAGAAGTTTATTACATGTGAAGGATGGTTTGGGTCCATGTACATGTACGACATCAGGTTACTAATGAATTTTCTGGAAAATAAAACCATCAATTTGCCTTATTTCTTGTTGAGTAGCCTGAAAAGAATGTCCACAACTGTACAAAAGAATTTGGATGACTTAGAGCCCCACCTTTACCATCACGGCCTTGTTAAAATTTTGATTGAAAAACAGTTGAAGGAAAGAAAGGACACCTGGTAACAGTTCTTTATTAGAAACTTCTTTCAGGACCCACCTGAAACACCTGAAAGTAGCTCAACAAGGAAAAGTAGGAGAAGGAAAAAAGGTGTGAACATTTAGGATACTCATACTAACATAGCTAAAGAAATTAGTAAGGAAGAAAAGCTGTTTGAAAGTAGGAAAGAAAGAACTGAGGTTAGGAAGCAAGTGAAACTAAAGGGGAAAATAAATATTGAAGCTGCCTATCAAACCCCAGAACCTTCCATAGAAGAGGATCAAATACTTTTTGAAAGACTAATCTACCTTAAGGAACAATCAGCTATAACAAAGGGAAAAGGGAAAGAAAAATAGTGTAGAGAAAGGAGACACCAGCTCACAGAATCTAAGGAGGAGCTCCAGACTTAAAGGTAAACTGAAGAAAGTACAAACAAAAGGGGCCCACTTCATAGACTTAGGAGGGGAAACACCAGAACAGTCTCCAACAATCCCTCCTAACCATAGCCCACAACATTCTCCTTTTTCTCAAACAGATTTTGAGATCATTCCTTCTCAACCAGATTTTGGGGTCAGTCCAAGAAAGGCTACACCTGAAATAGATCCAACCTAGCAAGAAATGTATGATTTTATTGAATCATTTGAGAAGACTGCAGTTGATCAAGGAACTTCATCTACTCAACTTAATATAGCCCAAGAAGTTTTAATCCAATCAATAAAACAAGAAGTTTTTGAACTAGATGTCCTGAATAGACACATCGAAAGAGAAAATGAAACATTGAACGAATAGAGTAGGTTGGATAAAATTATCCACGACAACACCATGTTGCATCTTGGGCTATGGCAGAAGAAAAATAGGAAATTGAAGAAAAAGAGGAGGAGGTTGAGCAGAGCTCTTATCAACTTCAAATACAGGTGCCTAATGAGGAAGCCTAGCATGACAGTGGTACCAAGGAAGAAGAAAAGAAGGTTGGATGTATTAGCAGAGGTCTCAGAACAAATGAACTGAAGGGAGGATGGTCACAGTTTTGGTTGCATGAGGACATGCAACACCTTCACAGTGGGGGTATGTTGAGCCCTAAAACTACCTCTCTTCTAAATACTTTCCTAGACCTTTTTCCCCTCACTAGTGCCTCATATGGTATCAAAGATCATTACATATTGATTCTAAGAGTGCATTTAAGTGGTTTTCTAACTATATTTTTGTGTTTTCTATTTGACTTAGATTTTTCTCATCAGTTGTGGAATGCAGCCACTTTCCACAGCTGACTCGTGATTCCACAACTGTTTTTATCGATCTATTGGTTACAGGTGTCGGAAAGTAAAACGAGGCAAGTGGGCAGTTCAGGAATGATCTGGACATGGACCAGGTCCTATCCGTTCAACCAAATTCGTAAAGGAAAGCCTTGGTCAAATGACAGTCAAACAAGGAGTCTTACAACAAATAGGTCTCTATTTTTAGCAAGTGAAACATCTAAGACTGTTCCTAGATCCATGGATCCCTTTTGATAGCTGTAGACCATCTCCATGACGCAAATCCAACATCCACATTTTGTAGATTGAATGATCATGGCAACCAAGATGCTAAACTCACGGGTCTTGTCTTTTTAAATGTCCTCTGCTGAAGGTTTCTCATAGAAAAATAGTTATGTAATTTCCTCTATAAATAACGTATTTGCAAGTGCATGTAGCTAGTTTTTTGAGATAGCCTTGTTGTTAGTTTAGATATTGTTGCCGTAGCATTAGTCCTGCTATTGTAATGAGAGGATACTTCCTCTGGTTTGCAATATAAGGACTCTGTTTCTTATGACTATTTGAGCGTAATTTCGGATTGACAGTGTGTTAACCAAGGCTGTGCAGAGGGCCCCTGCTGGCTGAGGTTTTGCTTCTTTATTTCTGTAAATTTTTCATGCATCGTTTTCCTATTTCCATTGTAAATATTTCATAGCTTCTTGACCTGTCTATATTTCATAATTCATTTATGATGTTAATGTTTCATTCCTGTACATGATTTTCCAGCATTGTATATTTTTGCTAACATTGATCAGTGTGTTTCAGGATAGGTTATGCTCGAGCGTTTTCATATAATTTTTTGCATCAAATAGTGACATGAGATTGGCCTCTCTGCTAACTTTGTTTTTTTTAGCTTTTCAATTTCAGTTATGCTTTGATTTCAATCTTATTTATTTGCTATTGTTAGCTAGTTTAGATATCAAATTCTTCATATCATTTGATGTTATCTCTAGAGCCATGGCCTAACCCTGAAAATCTACTTGGCGAGCTATCGGATTATGAGTGAAGTGATTTGATTTTACTTTCATTTCTGCAATTAGATCTCAGGTTCTTCATGACATTTGACGTTATCTCCAGAGCCATGGCTTAACCCCGAAAAGCTACTTGGCGAGCTATCGAATTATGAGTGAAGTGATTTGATTTTACTTTCGTTTCTACAATTAGATATCAGGTTCTTCATGTTATTTAACGTTATCTCCAGAGCCATGGCTTAACCCCAAAAAGCTACTTGGCAAGCTATCAGATTATAAGTGAAGTGACTTTATTTTACTTCTATTTGCAAGTAGGTAATTTAGATATCAATTCTTCATGTTATTTGATGTTATCTCCAGAGCCATGGCTTAACCTCGAAAAGCTAGTTGGCGAGCTATCAGATTATAAGTGAAGTCAATTGATCTTACTTTCATTAGTCTGCAATTTTTGGTTTGTTTGAGTGCAATAGTTTAACTTTTATTTCTGTATTTAGATGAGCAACAGATACAGTGATTTCATGATTAGTATTTCATCATTTGTTTGATTTGAATAGCTGCACATTTACATTCTTGTTCAAGTACTAATTCTATCACTAGTATGTTTTGAGATCCTTTGAAGTGTTAAGCTCGTTATCATAAGGGACATAAACCCTGTCTTAAATCTATATCCATACTTGCCTTCTAAAGCATTCTTAAAACTTAGGGATAGGATTTCCATTTGCATTAGGAAACAAACAAAGAAAAAACCCCAAAACAAAATAAAATTGAAATCAATAAAGAGTAAGAAAGAGGTTGTCTTGCACATATAGTGCTCCACACTTCATCAGTTTACGACTCTCGGATTGATAATTAATGTAGCAATTTAGGACATACTAAATTGACAAAACATTTTCAATTATCTAAGGAAAGCATAATTTCTTGAGCTAGTTGCCTATTTCATGCATGAGGAAAACTTGCAGAATAATATGGAATCATTGATGAGATCTAATGTAAAAATTAAGATAAAAGAAATGATAACTAAAGCCTACTCTTGCAAACTAATCAAATTCTGGCCTAAGTACAAGAAACCCTAAATTCCATGAGAAAGTAGAATTCTGTCTTTTTGGGGCGGCATAGGAGTCCTTTCCTCAAACCATGATCCCTAAAGGAAGGATTCAGGCCAAAAACACCTATTGAGAGCTTTTTGAGGTTCCTTTATCTCTTCTAAACTACTGTTGAAGTAAATCACAAATGGAATCAAACTCATCAAATCTACACTACTTGCAATGAAATAATTCTAAAGACAATTCAACCATTAATATATGAAATCAATGTAAGAAAATAAATACAAGAAGAGGATCCTTTGCTGCTAGGGTTGGGCCCTAACCCAAGAGCTTCAACGCTCTGAGTTAACTCAGTGTTGGATCAAGGAAATTCTCATTCTCATTATCAAAACAAAAATTACATAACGATGTCTTCCACAAGTCTTGAACTTGAAAATGACTAGTGCTCTTACAACAAAAAATTGAATCCTAATGAGGATCTAGGCCTCTTTATTTATACCATTGAAGTCTCCAAAGATTTCCTTAAATATAAGGACGCTTGGCTACCAAACTTGAGATAAAATAGCTCTTTAATTGTCACATGCTCGACTACCTTTTGATCTCCATGACTTGGTTGCTTGTACTCTGAGCTAGTGTGACTCATTGGAGGAATATTCGAATGAGGGAGGAGTAAATGAGGAGGATCTACCTCCTATAATCTCTCCTCATTGTCTCATTTGATTTTCAGCCCTTAGTTAGCCAAAAATCCATGATTTTCTCTCACAAACCTACATTCGATGCACAATAGCCACTAGGCATAATATCTCACTTTTACTCATCTTATTAAACAAAATACAATAAAAATATGTAATAAATTGTGAGAAGAGTTGATTTGACAAAGCTAGGAGGTGGATTAAGGTCTATATAGCTACCCAATGATGAGGTTCGTCATCACCCCCTTACTAAAAGTGTTGCTCATCCTCTGAGAAACTCCATCAATACCTATGTCTTTCATTTCTCTAGTGGCCTCCCTGACATCCCATGCTTCTGTTGTAGTTTCCTCTTCCTATGCATAGAATCTTGCCTTCCTTTCTATCTCCTCCCACTACTTTCTTTCTTCCTCTTCCTTCCTTCCTTCTAACATCCCTAAGAGTGGTGGTGGATTGAGTCTCGAGCCAATCCAATTGAATTTGAGTCTTTGTAGGGTTTTCTTGTACATGGGTATCCTATTCAGTGCTTCTCTCATTCTTTGAGGAGAATGGTACTCTCTGATTTTCAAAATGTCAGGAAAATTATTCCATCTCCTTTGCCAAGCTTGCATGCTGCCATCCCCTAACAGCCTGAACATATGCTCAAAATGTGTATTTTCTTTCTCTTGGATAGGAAAATACCTGGGTGCAAGTTGAGGGTCATTTGCAATCAAGTTATGTGTGTTGATGACAACCATTGGATTTGACTACTCATCTCTTATCATGAGGGGATCTATTTGTTCCCTTGCCATTATTTTCTTCATTTCTACATCCCTTGCTTCCTCATGGTTCATCCATGATGCCAAATCCATCAAATGTAAGTCCTATAGCTTTGAATTAGGGTCCCATACATTCAGATCTTTTAAGGCTAAGTTATGTAGGTAGAACTCAGACATCTTAGCCTTATCATCCAATGTGATTTGATTAAAATATCAAAGAACTGTCTATAATCCTAGAATGGCATAGCACCTCTCTGTGCTAGAGTCTTGATTTTGAACTTCAGCCACTGTTCCTTAAGTTATAATGCATAGGACTTAGCTTCCATCCTGCACTGGGTTTCCTCTATGGATAGACTAACCATGGATGCCAATTTATTCTCCCTTTGTTGTAGTTATCCTTTTAACCATGAATTTTCTACCTCTAACTGAGCTTTCATCATTGCCTCTCTGTCCCTCAGGCTACTCAGTTCTCTGCCTATCTCTTTAACTTTTTCCTCCATGTGACCTATGTCCTCCACTCCCTTGGATTTGGTAATCCACATCCATCTATGTGTTCTTGCCCTTTCTTTATCAACCTCAAAGAATAATGGGATGGCAAATTTTTGTGGAATGACACTACCCCCTTCAATAAACCTGTAGTAGGAGCCAAAGTTACGTTGAGGACTAGGTTCCCTTAGCTCTAGATCCTCCTTCTTTGTTTCTTGCTACATGCTCCCTTCTTTATCCAATTTCTGAGTTTGTTGTAGATTTAGCAGAGTTTCTTGTAGGATTTCCTCTACTTCCTATATGTCCATTTGTGTGTCCTGTAGGATTCCTTTTCCTTTGGATGAGGCAGATATAGTCATAGGCATTCTCACATAAGTGATAGGAGACTTGGGGGAGGCTTGTCCTAAGGATCCTTCTCCTTAAGTTTTCATAAGAGGGGCCATCTTCTCCTGATGTTTAGATAAGTCTTCAATAAAAATAGGAACCTTGGTGGGAGTTTGAGGTTTTCCCTACCTTATTCTTGTACTTTTTCTTGTCCTAAAGTACAATGGATTTTGTCTCTGTCTTTTGCATTTTTGTTTGATAGGGGTATTAAGGGCAGTGAGGGTGGCTGCCGCCTCTTTCTCAGTGGGTTCTAGAGATACCTTGGGTGATTACTCCTTATCTTCTACCTCCTCTTTTTCATTCCCCCTCTCATATTTGTCTTTATGCTCTTATTCTTCCTCTAGTTCCTCACTCTATTCATCAGTTTCCTCCTTGGAATCTTCTTTTGTCTCTTCACCACTTTCCTTCTCTTTTTCTTCCTCTCCTTCATCATCTATTTCATCTTCAGCCCTCTTTGTTTCATCTTCATATTTTTTGGTTTCTTCTTCATCCTCCTATGTTTCTTCTTCATCCCTTTCACTGGTAGTGGGGTTCTTGTCATATTCAAGGGATTTTATATCTCCCTCTATTTTCATGTCTCTGAAAGTTTCCCATGTGATAGGGATTCCGAGGTTTTGGAGGGAATCTTCTAGGCTAAGTCTAATTAACCCATGTTGTTCTAGTTGTTGATGGTTTCCTTCTTGCAACTTCATGCTTATATCTATTACTGATTGAAGAATGAAGTAGGGTATGATGAGTCTATTTTGAGGAGGTGTGTCTACTGTAAACCTCAATTCTTGAAGAATCCTAAAGTGGTATCCATATACCACACTTTAGTTGCTTTCACATGATATATATTTTATAAGGTGGTAGCTTACTTCATTCTATGGATAGGGCAGGCTTCCTCTTCTCACTCCATTTTTGTCTTCCATGGCCTCCTCTCCTTCTAAAAAAATTTCTTCTTTGTAGTTTTGCTATTTCTCTTATCCTCCTTTCTCCAAGCCACTCTTAAGGGAAGTGTGGTAATTTTGCCTATGATTTCAGGGGTGAGCTCTATGGAGAGGCATCTTACCACAACAGTGGCATGGGTCCCAGCCAATGGAATGAGGGAGAGAAAAAAATATCTAGATACTTCATCATGATACCCCCTCAATTTCTCAAACAAACCCATACAAAGGGAACGAAACATCACGAGACGGAAGACCCGATTGTGGATGAGTAGCCCACGGGTCCAGATAGCCCAAAGGATGTGGCTAGGGACACTTTTTAGCCATCTTGTGCTTCCCAGATGCTGCCAATCTCCCCTCCTATGACTAGATCCCAGTTTGTTGCGGTTGCTTCTCCCACATCGGGGAGCGAAATGAACCTGCAGACCAGCTTTCAAAAGTGGCAATGCATCATCCTAGAGGGGAATGGTTGATTAGTGAGCACACACTAGAAAAAATCTACTAGTATTTCCATAGACCATACATCGATCAGGATCTGCAAAGGGCTAACAGGCCCTAACTTATCTTTATCTATTTATTTTTTTTACTACAGAACAATAATCACTATGGGTGACATTTTGAAAATTTTTGAAAATATGTAAATATAATGTATATGATCAGATATAGTAGTACTAAACAGATCACAGATGACTACGGTCACTTTCTATGCATATGCCTATGGCATTCACAACATGGAATTTTCCTTGATAATGAAAATTACGATACTTTTCCCCAAGAGAAAATATATATATCTTTACAATTTTATAATTTGAAAATAGTATAGAGTTGTTATGGACATGGACTTGCAACCTATCATACTTCAACATTATTAAATTAATATAATTATAATAATTAATAAAATAATTCAAATGAAAAAAACCTCTACCGAGGGAACCTTCATGAAGCATATCTTCTTTTTGGGCCACTTAGCCTTAAAAATGCACTATTAAATATTATTTTCCCTTATTTATACTCATTTGTATCATAGATATGAAATCAATAACTTTCTATCCATTAAAAAATTCATCCTCTTCATTTTCTTGATGTCAATGACCCATCAGATGTTTTCTCCCACTTTTCTCATAGTATTATTTATCATAGGTCATAAATCATAGAAAAAAAGGTCATGTTAATATTTAATATGATACATTTTTTGATTCCTCGACATCGACACCATATCAAGGATATATTATCACTTTCATAGATACCCCCTTTGTCAAAAATTGAAAGTAGGGAGGGAGAGCTATGAAAGATTTTATACACATTAACTCTTACCAATCTCTCAACACTAGAAAAATAGGGTCTAGATTTTAACTCTAGGAATCCCATTATCATGTTTAATCTTTTTTAGAGACAATCCCCATCTTTGTCTAAGAATGAATTATGCCCCTAGAAGCCTTTTCTTTAAACCTTTCCATGAAGGGTGTTGTTATAGACATTTTTGGGCACTGCAACCCCAATCATAAATGTCCATAAACCAAGGGCTCTTAAGTCCCTAAAAGTGTTGTTCCGACCCCTAAAAGAACAAGGTCAACTGATTACATCTTCTCCCAGAAGTTCTCCATGAAAAACTACTCAGAACTGGTCAAAACTAGACCATTTCACCTGCTTTGTGGTCAAAGTGCATTACATCCCACCTAAATGCACACAGTAGGTGCGATGCATGTTGAAAAGCCCTTCTATCGGGTGCGATGGACGAGAGTGGACAAATGGCAGGGTCAATCTGCAAGGTGAAGGAGCAAAGAATCTTCTGGAAATTTCTCCTGTGACACTTGCCTCTCTGCATTCGCCCAGGGATGAGTAAGAGATCATCAATCTCCAAGTGGATTCAAGAACTATCAGAGAGAGGACACTAATCAGATCTCAAAAGCTGACTCACCCCCCTTGCAAACATCTATATATGGATCCCTCATCCCAGAGATCCTGAGGCTGGAATTTTGTATCTTGTAAGGAAGTGCTGCTGGTTTCTTGGTGTAATATCATAGTGTTGGGTGATCTAAGCTTTTCATGAGGTGAAGAAGGGATTCTTGCTGAGAGGATGATGCTGGGTCAGAACAATTTGTTGTAATCCTCTTTGCTCTTTCTTGATTATCAATAAATCTATTCAAGTTTTCCTCCACATTCTTGTATGATTGATGTTATATGCATTTGTGTGGTTAATATATATCTGGTCCTATATTTTTTATGATAATAGATCTATGTTCTCAGATATTGTTATGCTGCTTTGATTCTACAGGTGCTCTTTGAAGCTAGGTATACAAGGAAGCAAGTAGCAAAGGACTATCAGAAGGGAGAGGAATCAAGCAAGGAACCAAGCGCAAGACTGAGGTTGGTCTCTTTATTCTTCTCTCATCTATTTCTCATAAAGGAAAACGAAAGTGGTTTTAGTTTGTTTGTTTCTAAGGTAGCTACTAGCCTTAGTGGGACTAGTAGCTCTACGTAGACACTAGTTTTCCCGATAAAAAAATGGCGAATCCACTAGGGAACGAATAGATTGTCTGTTTATCTACATTTGTTTACTTTATAAACTTACAGACGGAGCCTAAAGTCAATCCAGCTAGCCTTTGAACTGCATTTGATATGCAAGTGCAAAGTAGATCAATGCTACTTCAGTCTATCTTTGGGTTTTGTTTATGAATTAAACAATTGATTTACAAGCTCTCTAATTACCCTTGTGGTGGCTCTAGTAACCTCTTTAGATCTATCGTTGTGATTCATTTATTGATTACCACTTGCTCGACCTAAATCCCTGAACTGAACTTCAAACTGTGACCTGGAACCCAGTCAAAGTCTTGTCCCTGGTCCAGCACACTGTCTGTTCTGTGAACTCCAAATGCATCACACTTCCTGAGTGTAGTAGGTGTGCTGCATTTTAGTTTCAGTATGTTACTGGTGCGCTGATCAGACAAGGCCTTGTTCCTAAATTTTGGTTTCTCTGTTCACTCTTTTCATCTCTATTCAAGGATTTTGCTGCCTGTAGTCAGTACACCTCTGTTGGAAAATGCCTTCCTTGCTATTATTCTGCCTCCATTTTGCAAAGAACTATAAATGTTTTTATGTATTTTGAGTCATTGTCAGTTCTCTTTTACAAAGAAGTAGAATAATTGTACTGTTGTTTCTTGATTTGAAA
Source organism: Pinus tabuliformis (assembly GCA_031772625.1). Taxonomy (NCBI): domain Eukaryota; kingdom Viridiplantae; phylum Streptophyta; class Pinopsida; order Pinales; family Pinaceae; genus Pinus; species Pinus tabuliformis. The sequence goes on from CM062810.1 coordinate 773,088,301, forward strand.
GTGTCGCAAGTGTCGTTTTCATTCAAAGAAGAGAATCTAATTATTCTTAATAGTCGATTACACTATTACTCTTGTATTTGATTTGAATTAGTAGTTTTTCAAGTGCCGAAAGAAAGTTTTCAATTTCGAATAGCAAAGTGTTGTCATTGTCCTCATTTTGTCTTGAAAAGAAACTTGTTAGTAATTGTCGCTTTGAAAAATAATTCAGATTTGCGCTTAGCTTTCTTTTTATCATTCACACATTAAGAAGGTTGAAAACAAATACATGCATGTGCATTTGCATTTAGACTGTTTGTTGGTTTGATTTAGGACAGTGCATATAGTGTGTGCTCTCTGCTCTTTGTTGAAAGAAAATCATCTCTCTTTCCTTAGTAGCTAGGATTTTCATTGCAAAAGGAAGATTAAATGACTGTTCATCATCTTAGATTGCATTTAAGGAATTGTACATCTACATCACGCGGTGAATCTGAAAGGCAAATTTCTTAAGCAATATCAACTATAAAATAAATTTAATGAATCTAAAAACGCTTTGGAACCTAACGCACAACATTTAGAAGTCTAGGCTAGAGACGTATTCCGGTGTCGTAAAGCCTGGTAACTGTTGTTTTCACTGTTGGTTGGGTGATTCCTCTACTTTGAAATGATAAGTGCCAGTACGGACTTTTGCTCCCACGTACTGTCGAGTATATATTGGGAGACCACTATAGGCTTTATCCCTTACCATAGGAAGTTGTGTCTGCCACCCTATCGATCGCAATGCACTAAACACAACATTTGGGAAGATTGACTGCCGTACCATAAAATGTATTCTACAATTTTGCAATTGGTTTGGTAATCCCTCTATCTAGATTTCCAGAGCATTCCCTTTCATTCCTTTTTAGACTCCTTAATGAAAAAGGTCCATCTGATCACTTGTCACTTCAAGCTCATTAAAAATCGAAGGCGACTAGAGTCATCTTTTGTTTTTTCTCGACTCAGAAAAATTGAAAAAACAAGTTGTGTCAAAGCGTCTAAAATTTATTTTAATTGGAATAATCATCACCTTTCCTACATTGGTCTTAGGTTGAGAAAAATGGAGTCCACCAACAAAGGAATTCCCCTTGGAGGAAATTCTAGTCCCTTCTCCTCTTGGGGAGATGTTGGTGCACCCCATATGACCACATTGTCTCTTCCAGGATTGACAATCAGCTTGCCCATATGGCTCTTCTCAACTTCTGTCATTCAGAACACCGTGATTCCTGAACAATCAAGTCAGCAACTAAACGATACCAGAGTTACCCCCCAACCCTCTACTTCGTCCAATTCTTCCTCTCCTCCTTCCTCTTCGCTTGATGAAGCTGGTAAAGCCAAAAATCAAGTAGCTGAGAAGAAAAAGGAGAAGAAGAAGAAAGAGAAGAAGAAGAAGGAGCCAAAGGTGAAAAGGGGCAATGAAGCATCATCTAGCGAAAATCCACACACTGCACTGTCTGTGCCTAAATCGCCATGTGTCATTTGCAAAGGAGACCACTATCATCGAGATTGTCCTTGCATCCCTTGGATCTTAAGGGACTGGTCTCCTCGTTTGCACAATCCGGTGTCATCAACCTCTAATGATCATGTTGAAAGTACACCGTCAACTAGTGAAAGTGAAGCCCCTGGACAAAAAGGAAAATGTAAATTTCCTTGTAAACTGTGTGAAGGCGATCACGCCATCCACCATTGTCCCTTCTTAGACGAGGCTAAAAGAGTTTTGGATGACCATCCGATTTCACCGTTACGGCTTCCTCCTGGATATAAGAAGCTCTTGCTGAGTCTGTCACTAGTTGAAAATCCGGCTGACACGCCCTTGTGGTCGGCCGAAGCATCTATCGTTGAAGATAAACCATCTGAATCCACACTAGACGAAAGTCAAAAGGTTGAGGTGGTAGTTGACCCTGTCTTGCCTTCAGAGGATCCATCTTCAGATGATACAGTCACCGAAGAGAACAAGGATGACACCATCCAAATTCTCTTCGTAAGCACAGACTCTGATGAACATGGGGGCAGTCTACCCGTTCCTTTACTGCAGGAAGGAAGTTCGTCAAAGTCATATCCGGCGGTCTATTCGGTCCCACCTCCAAGCAACCTAGTTGTTTCCTTTGACTGGAATCTACTGGGTAGACCCCGCTTACCGGCTAGTGTACCATTTCGAATCATTGCTCAAATATATAGAATGGTCATGGCTGGTACCATCATAGATGAAGGGGCTTATGTGAGTATCCTTTCCTCAACTGCTTGGAAAGCGCTTGGTTCGCCATCGCTTTTTCCTGAGCTGAGAAATCTAACAGGCTTTGACAAAGGAACCAGTCAATCATTAGGGATCCTTCCTAATGTACCCATAACATTAAGAAGGAAAACTGTTCACATGAACGTAATGGTAGTCCAAGGACCCCTGGATTATAATCTACTCCTTGGATGAGACTATATTTATTGCATGGGAGCCATTGTCTCCTCACTCTTTAGAGTAATGTGTTTTCCGCACGAAGGAAGAGTGGTCAAGCTTGTAGACCAGCTTTCATTCCCCGGTTCACACATAGCAAATAGTCATATACCATCTATGAATGGTATTTTCACGCAAGGAATGTCTCATCAATCCCTAGTCCGTCCTCCTAATGAGCGCGAGTGATTCAGAGGACATGACTAAAACCCAGGGGGCATGCACCCTGGTCTGCTTCGGTAGGGAAACTTCAGTATAGGGTAGGTTTCCGCGGAGGATATATGACTAGTCTGACACACCCCTTCGATTAGGAAAATGGGATTAGGCTGGAATAAGATTCCCTCGTCAAAGTTATGTGAGTGGAGGCATCTGCGCCACTCACCTTTGTCTATTTCGGTAGGCATCACCGAAGAAAATTTTTGTCCGCAGCACTGATATAACAATCTTTGGTAACTTGGAAATTTTTCACTATACCTGGGGGCATGCAAATCTTTTGGCGTGCAAGCAAAGAGAAACCTTTTATTTTTTAAATTTATAGGTCATCTAACCCTTTAAACTCGTAGGATTGGTCGTTTCCTAACTTTCATAAAGAAAGGATCTGGAGCAAAGCTTTGTAAGGTGCAAGCTCCATAAAAATGGCATCTTAGATGAGACATCCTTATTATACGACTGGATTATCGAGCAGTTTTAACGCGGAATTCAAGCTCGTTAAAAAATAAACATAAGCAATTAGCAAATGTTCCTCCAGAGTTTAAGCTCATTAAAAAATGAACCAATTTCCAGTGAATAACCATCGTGAATGTATTATCATCAACCCTTTGAAGCCTTGGTCGTGTTCTCATCATCACCTCCACTCTGTATTGGCCGATCATTCACCCCCATTTGATTGTTTACCCCTTTTGAGGAATAGTTGCGAAGAGTGATCCTGTTAGCCATCCTTGTGACACTGCCGTGATTGGAAAATTCCAAACCTTACTTGGAATCAGCTGCTACCTGAATCTATCACTCGTTCCTAAAAAAACGAGTCCCCTTTAAGCTCTTTTCAACTGACTCGTAAAATATGAAAAGATTGTCGAGCCATTGGCCTCTCCATCTCGTTAAAGTGACCGGAAGTGCTATCCCTCCTTTAGATTTTAATCTTTTTGGACTTGAGGGATTATTACACAAAAGGATCGAGCGCTTGTTTTGTTCGGCTCGTTAAAAGTACCAAAAATCCATCCCTTTTGTATTGTTTTATACTTTTTCGGACTCAAGGGATTATGTGACGAAAAAGGATTTTTTGGAGTTTCCTTTACATCTCTTTTCAGACTCTAAAATTGAAAAGGACCGAGTTGTCTTTGCCGTTAAACTCGTTAAAACCGAATAGCGACAAACTTGTCCATAACAGACAAGAACGAGTTTCACTATCGCTAGGCTCGTTAAAACATAGCGATGGGTTTGCCCGAAGGGAAAATTATAGAACAAGCATAATTTATCCTCCTCAGGCTTGACAAAAGTAAAGAGGTATTGGTCAGCAATGACCGGGGAAAAATTGGGAAGAAAACTTGCAGAAACTTTGTGGTAGCAAGTCGCTCTTGAACATGACACTTTCACTCCGCATCCAAGTCGGGTTGGGTTGTTCCATTCACTGGTCACATCACCATGGTTATGTCACACCATCCATATTTGGGGTTAATGCTACCAATCCATCATGTCAGTGTCGCTGATATGTTCAAGAGAAGTCACTCAGAGAATTCACCTGTGTCTCACCCACTGCAATACATTTACGCTCCATTCTTTCATGATCGCCACCCTGAACCTTATATCACCAGATCATTTTCACCTCCATTAAAATCATTTGCTCTGTTCCGTGCCATTGATGTGGGATTCACTAAGGCCCTCCTATGATGGATCTCTTCTTGTTGACATCAGCTCATTATCTAAGAAGTCGATCTAGGAACAACCCTTTCAGTACTTTGAAGCTTGCATGCCTCAATGGCAAGTTTCTCACTTCTGGCGACAGGTTTACATCAATGGCCTTCGACCGAAATATTTTGCGTGGTGTTCGACGCCAAGTCCCTTATTCACACCACGTGGATTGTACTGTAGTACCTTGAGGGTCATTATCATTATCGGTGATTCCTCTCGCGCCTGTTAACAGCTTACACTATTGGCTGGTAATCAGGCGATGTCTTTCCATGTTCGACTTCAGAACATATTTCACATGGATCGACTTGTACTCTGAGTGAAGATCGAACGAGATTGAAGACCCCGGATTTAGTTTCATCCATCCGGGCTGCGATATATATTCAGGAAAATAAAGACATCAAATGTACATCATTGCTGCACAGATAATCATCCAATCTAAGGGATGATGGCTCTACCAGAATCATCAGTCTACACTCAGATGATTTTTTGTCTCATGTACATGAAAATGAATTTATAAAGCTGAGCATGGGAATGCCCGCCTCAGCTAGATCATGAAAATATTATGAAGATAATGTATTGTATTGTATCTTATTACAGGTCTCCTTCCAACTTGAAATAACTTCAGATCCTCATGATAAAGCATTTCACCCGACATCGACAAATTAACGATCTCATGCTTTAGGGGGCAACTGTTATAGACATTTTTGGGCACTGCAACCCCAATCATAAATGTCCATAAACCAAGGGCTCTTAAGTCCCTAAAAGTGTTGTTTCGACCCCTAAAAGAACAAGGTCAAATGATTACATCTTCTCCCAGAAGTTCTCCATGAAAAACTACTCAGAACTGATCAAAACTGGACCATTTCACCTGCTACATGGTCAAAGTGCATTGCATCCCACCTAAATGCACATAGTAGGTGCGATGCATGTTGAAAAGCCCTTCTATGGGGTGCGATGGGCGAGAGTGGACAAATGGCAGGGTCAATCTGCAAGGTGGAGGAGCAAAGAATCTTCTAGAAACTTCTCCTATGACACTTGCCTCTCTGCATTCGCCTAGGGATGAGTAAGAGATCATCAATCTCCAAGTGGATTCAAGAACTATCAGAGAGAGGACACTAATCAAATCTCAAAAGCTGACTCACCCCCCTTGCAAACATCTATATATGGATCCCTCATCCCAGAGATCCTGAGGCTGGAATTTTGTATCTTCTAAGGAAGTGTTGTTGGTTTCTTGGTGCAATATCATAGTGTTGGGTGATCTAAGCTTTTCATGAGGTGAGGAAGGGCTTCTTACTGAGAGGATGATGCTGGGTCAGAACAATTGGTTGTAATCCTCTTTGCTCTTTCTTGATTATCAATAAAGCTATTCAAGTTTTCCTTCACATTCTTGTATGATTGATGTTATATGCATTTGTGTGGTTAATATATATCTGGTCCTATATTGTTTATGATAATATATCTATGTTCTAGGATAGTGTTATGATGCTTTGATTCTACAGGTGCTCTTTGAAGCTGGGTATACAAGGAAGCAAGTAGCAAAGGACTATCAAAAGGGAGAGGAATCAAGAAAGGAACCAAGCGCAAGTCTGAGGTTGGTCTCCTTTATTCTTCTCTCATCTATTTCTCATAAAGGAAAACAAAAGTGGTTTTAGCTTGTTTTTTTCTAAGGTAGCTACCAGCCTTAGTGGGACTAGCAGATCTGCATAGACGCTAGTTTTCCTGATAATAGGTGTGTACTATATTTTCCTCATGATCGTATATAAAATGAGACTCACAATTTATCTTATATGTGGTCCATTATCTTGTGTTGTTTAACATATCCAATCTGATATATCATTGTTATACATAATGACTATTAGAACAACCTTATAAAATTAATACTAGGATCATCTCATTATAGCTCACTAATTCTGACATGTGCCTGACATTATGACATACAACATCCTTCTTGGGTGGCATTAATGCCTAACCCGTAGTGCATTAACAACTTGCCTCGATCACCCTAATGCCTTTGTATCTGCATTACCAACCCTCAAGGTAGCATTAAAGTCTTCAATTATTTGTTACGTTGTCAAGAACTTATATAAAGTATTCATCCATGCCTTTCCCCTCATTATTATAGTGCTACATAATTTCATTATTCCTTATTTCTAAATTCTATTTAAGCACTAAGTCTTATTCACACTGCTCTAAGGCTCACTAACCGATTGAGGTGGCTCCAAACACATGCAGAAGTCCAAGAGGGCTCAGAAGTGGTCCAAATTAAAACTGTTTAGATTTCTCTCAAACCAGCACCAAATCGAAGTGCTTGTGCCCCTGATTCCAATGGTGTGAAAAACACTCAAATCTGAGTTCGTATGAGGAAGTTAGAGAAATTCAAAGTTGTGGTCAAAGTTGGTAGTTTTCCAGGTTTACATGTTCTACAATTCTACTGACACAGAGGCATGAAAAATTATCTCCCAAGAGCGGATGAATTGGTGGTTGGTTAGTTTTCCTAATAACCCCTAAAACGGTAAAAATCAAACATATGGTTTATAATAACAAAAATCATATTAAAAAGAAAGTGTGGCGGGCTTCCACTGCCACATTGGAGCCATATGGAATATATATTTAACACAAAACATTGGGACGGAGCCATGTGGAGCGAACCCTACCCACCAACCAACACCATATATGTAATGTTGACCACTAGTTGTAACTAATGTCATGGAACCAAACCCTCTAACCAATGGGAACCATGAAACTGTTTGCCAAAAACCACATTCATAACCGCGTGCCAACTATTCATTAAAAATTGTTCATGATTGGTGCTTACCTTTTTATATTTAATGTTCAAGTGGAATTGTTGTGAATATGTAGACCACTTCTGACAGCGATCATTCTGCAACTTCCCTTGTGTCTATATAAACTGAAGAGGTCAATGATCAGTGTGGATGACCGTCTCCTTCCACAGAATGTTATGCTTCCATTGTCAGAAAGCCTACATGTTGGAATACATATCTTTATCATAGGTTGGGTACTTCCTAATTGTATCAGAAAGTGTCTCACTATGATATGCCACTAGATGCCCGTGCTGGGTGGGGAATGCACCAATAACATAGTTGGAGGTACCTGTCTCAATTTCAAATGGTTGTTGTAGGTTTGGCAATGTAAGTATCAGTGCAGAGAAGAGGCAGTTCTTCAACTTAGCGAACACCTTCATTTAGGACTCGAACCAGGAAAACTTTGCTTTCACCCCGCCCTTGGTAATCTGACTCAAAGTCAAAGTGATATGGGAGAATCCCAACACAAATCTCCACTAAGAATTTGCAAGGCCCAAAAATTTGTGAAGCTCTATTAGAGTGGTTGGGGATAACCAATCCCAAATGACTTGGATTTTAGTCGGATCCACATGTGTGACACACTTATCTATGATTTAACTAAGATATTGTACCTGGCTCATGCCAAAGGTGTATTTCTTGAAGTCCGTACATAGTATGTGTTTTTGAAAAGTCCTTCCTTTGATTTGAAGGTGGTCTTCCATAGATCTGTGGGATTTATTGGAACTTGGTGATAGCCAGATTTTAATTTATCTTGTTGAAATATTTGGTCCCCTTGAGTTGGTCCAGGGGGTCAGCGATCCATGGGATTGGATGTTTGTTCCTGACAATGATTTTGTTTAGTGCCCGATAATCAATGTAGAGCGTCCAAGTCTCATCATTCTTTTGTACAAGTACAATCGGGCTCCCACAAGGCGAGGAACTTGTTCGGATATGCCTTTTTTGTAGCAATTCCTAGATTTTTTGCTTGATCTCTTCATTTACAAAATGGATCGAAGATATATCGAATTATTGGATAGAGGTGCTCCTAGAGTCTGATCGATCAGATGTTTTACCTGGTAGTGTATGGGTACCCCTGTGGATGAGGAGAAGATGTCCCTATATTCTTCCACGATTGTATCCACCTACTTCTGCTGTGTGGAGGAACCCTTCCCGGGGGTGATGGATGTGGCTACAATATTCCCCTTACTTTGAAAGTGAATCAGAAAGAAAACAAATTTCCCATTTTGGGAGATGATCTTACTGAATTGCTTTATAGATATCAAAGAGATGGCGGTAGGCGGGGCTACCTCTAGTGTCTCGTATAATAATAACATAGTGAGTTTAGACTCATTTACAACATGTCACTTCCATATGTAAAGTTGTCCTAATAATACATCACAACTTCAAGAGGACCAACATCACATAATACTTCATCTATGAAGGGCTTGATATTGTAGGGAAGGTGACACTCCTAGCTAAAGTGGAGATATCGTCCTTGGTGAAGCCACCCGATGGTGTACGGTTGCGGATGTTCTATAGTTGTTACGCTGAGTTGCTTCATGACTTATGCTGAAATGAGGTTCTTTTGGCTCCCGCTATAGAAAATGAACTGCAACGAAGAACCCTTCACCCACATCTATGAGTGGAAGAGGCATTCCCCCTCCTCTGGATCTTCTGGCTCAATCTTCTAGATATTGGTGGTGGCCATAGTGGCACTGGGCTCTGTGTTAATGATCTGCTTCCTTCTGTCATTCCCCTCATTAGGTTCTCACTCAAAGTCAGAACATGCATCAAACTCAGAAGCCTTCAACTTGGCCACCATTGACTGCTTGGCCCGAGGCTTACTTATGTTGTGAGTGGAGATCTTATGGAACTCACACTACTTTCTCATGTCCTTCTTTGTCTTCATGGTGTTGTCTTTTGCTTACTACTTTGACAAGTTATCCCAGGTCGCCCCGCCTTTGATTTTTCCTTTACTTTGTGTTTTAGGGGCACCTTTTCATTATTTTGGATTCACAGATCCAAAGTCTCACTTTTTTTTTTAACTTATGCTCAATCTTGACAACGTATCAATACGCCATGCTGAGCGGGGAGATGTCTAGGAACTCCATCTCATCCTGGATTTACTTGTGTAAATAGTCGTGTTACTTGAGTACCAAATTCCACTCAGAATCCTTGATACCAAAATTCATGCGAAGGGTATGAAAATAATTGGTAAACTCTAGCACATCTTGGTCCCTTCCCTGCCACAACATTTTCCACTTCATCTATTTATCCTCATAGCTCCTGACGGAGTATTACTTCTCCTTAATGGCATCCTGACATGAATTCCAAGTGGGTGTGACTGAAAATAGTGAGGGTGTAATTTCGTCCTTCTTCTCACAATAGGTTTCCCACCAGTCCTAGACGTGGTGGGTGGATTTGAAAAGTTCAAAAGTAATCTTTTCTCGGCTAGAAAAATGATGAACAAAAAAAATCCTTTTAGTAGATTTGACTATTTATATACAACGTCCACATCTATTTGAACTTCAAATATGCGGATGTAAAAGTTAACTTGTACCTTGAAGGGTGTGGCACTTCCAGAGTGGATGCTAGAAGGAGATGTGTCATGTTTGGGTAGTCGTTGAAGGATCTGGGAAAATTTGTCCATCATTGTGTTCCTTTGTTGCTTGAGGGCTTCTTTGAGCAAGATTTTGAAAGAATTTCCTGCCTCTTGGTCTTTCTTTTCTTCCACCATGGGAGGTTGTTGGGGTTTGCAAGGTTGGTCTTGTAAAGGTTCAACCAATTCAAGCCCTAACTCCTTATATCCCGACTTCATTGGGGTCATGAAAAGAAAAACCAAGAAGGAGTAGATTGCTCTAATACCACTGATTTGAACTTAAACAGGAACACAATAAATTATAGATTTAACCATAAATACATAGGTGTAACATAAATAACACTCCATTTCATTAATATCAAATACTGAAATAAGTATACAAATAGAATGGAAATAAACTAGCTCCGGCGATGGTAGCTTATCTCTGTGAAGAGATGTGGTAGCTACATGCCTCTGAACTATGTTACAATGAGGCTCGAAGGTCTATTTATTATTGAGAAACAATTGAATACCATAAACATCCAAAAACCTAATCCTAGGAGATCAAGCACCAAAAATATGGCCCCCGTTTGGGTAAATTTTTATATCAACTTCTTGGGGTTGTAACTTTGACATATGATCTTCGTTTGACATGCACAATACCTCATTGGAAATATCTATCCAATAAATAGAACCCTCAAATGGGAAATATCAAACCAATAATTTTATTTACCCTAGTTTTCCCAAAAAAACGTCATTTATGGCCTCAAAATGGCTCCAGAAGTTCACAGTCCAAAAAACTGCCAAAATAGTAAATTGTGCTACAATTAAAGAAAATGAAAAACTGAAAGCTCCTGTGGTGGGGGTCCAACTGGAACTGGTGGGTGGCCACAAACATCCACCTAGATCAATATGCAATATAGTCAAGAAAAGCAACAAAAAGGTCGTAGTGGATACAACATTGATTCTAGGAGTTTTGGATACAACAAATAAAGCCACCACCCAGAGTCCATACCTCGACGTGGAGCAATTGATTTGGATGGCGAAGTCACTAAAACAACATTTGAAATATCATAATTAGCAAATGGAGATTGAACAATGGCACATGTTGGAAGAACAATGTATACCATTCTTGGAGTCTTTCACAACGCAAGAGGAACAACAAACAACATGGCTAAAGGAAGCTCACATTAATGAGGTAAAGTCCTTGGAAGAAGGTCATAGAATAATGTTAGAATGAAGATGGAGCAAGTGCAGAATGCCCACATTTACCTCCAAGTATTGAGAACAAAGGATATTAAAGTTAATAATTAATTTGAAAATGCACAAAACTCTTTTGTGGAAATATTAGAATAGATTCAGGGCTACTTCGTGTAATTAGAACAAATAGCCCATGAAAGTGATGCCTATTTAGAGACATAGCAAGCAACCAAGTTTATGTATTTTGGATGATGTGTGAAAACTAGATTCTACATCTTTGAATCTAAATGATGTGTGCAAACTAGATTCTAGATCATTGAATCTAGTCTCATCTTGTGAAAAGTTTGGCTCACATGCAAATTTTGAAGCCTACTTTGGATCCTGTGATCTATCATCCTTGGTCGCCTCTTGGTAAGCTGATGATTTTAAGCTCCCCTCCTTGATCATAAGAGTTGTACATGTTCTCTCTTTATGTAACATGTGTCATTTTCGGTCATAGGGGTTGTTGTTTCTCATGCAAAGGGAATGTTGTCTTACTTGAAGGGAATTATGTATCTATGAGTGGTCGTCATCACATAGACATGTTTTGTTGAAATATGGAAACAAGAATATTCCAATTTAATTTTTCCTTGAATTAAATTGTGAATTAAAATCGAATTTAGTCTTAACAACTACTTGGAAATAATTGATTAACTTATTTTGAATTAATTAGTTGGAGAAATTCAAGTTAGAAGTCTTTTTGAAATCATGCAAGAGTTATCCCTTAAATTAAGGAGATAAGATTGATTTAACCCTTAACTCAAGGAGATAAGATTGAGTTATATTTAAGTTGTAATTAGTTAACTCACTTTACTGAGTTAAGTCCAGTTAAATTAGTTCCAAATTGTTTGAGGAACTAATAGAGAGTTAACAGTCAGTTGATGCATTAATGCACTCAACTAGTGTACTTCAATTAACTGAAGATTCCCTCATCAAAAACTCATGATGGACGTATATTCTGAGAAAGACCCACTTGAGATTAATTTCAAGGACAATGTACTATCAATTGCATGTGTTTTCCTATAAATAAAACTCATGCATGTAGTCAAGGAAAATCATCCTTGAGGATTGCGCAGTTTTGGAGGATCAGTGTTCCACTTGGTAGGAAGTTTTCCACTTGGTAACAGGAGGATCAGAAGGAACAACGCAAGGAAATAGGAACTTGGAGGGCATAGAGAAAGGCTTGAGAGAAGCCAAGATTTCCCGTGAGCATCTTTGAGGATTGTACTTAGAGCTGGCTAGCTATGAGAACTAAGAATTTGTATAATTCCTATGTATTTCCACCTTGTATGATAATACAGATAATGGGGTTTTTAGCTGAGGCTTTCCCCAAAGTATTTTCATGTGTATTGTTCATTGATTCTTCTTCTTCTGGTTATATTGCTCAGCTTGATCTTTAAGCTTCCGCAAATTGATAGTAGAAGTAGGTTATAGTATTCTGCTTTGATTTATATTGCACTATCAAGTTAACCTACATCAAATTTTCTACATGGTATCAGAGCTGTGAACAGTATACTGAGAAGAGAATTCGAAGTTTGAAGTTTGGGGTTGCAGGTGCAAATCAAATTCATATCATACTTCAAGATTGGCCAATGGCGTTCTATGGTTTAAGACTTGAGTATGCCTTGGAAGGTAGCTCGAATTACATAGCATGGAAAGATAGAATGGAGGCTGTATTAGAAGACAATAGCTTGAAGGAATTCATTGATCAAGAAATCCCAAAGCCAACTTCAACTAATGCACATGAGTTGGCTAAGTGGAAGAAGTGTGTGGCGAAGGCGAGACGGATCATCCTTGAGGGAGTTCGAGACCATATTGTCTCGAGTCTCCACGGGAAGGATACTCCATTTTCCATGTGGAAGACATTTATGGACCTCTACTAGAACAGTAACAACTAAAGGAAATTGGTGCTCAAGGAAAAGCTTCGAAGAATCAAGATGGAGAAGGGCGATATTATTTCCACATATCTGAACAAGCTCACCACCTACAGAGGTGAGCTTGGCAGTGTGGGAATAACTACTGCCGATGATGATATGGTGAGTCTCGCTCTCCTTACCCTTCCAAAGAGTTGGAATAGCTACCAGGACTCTGTGAATGGAAGGGAGAATCTACCAGATTGGGAATGACTGTGGTAGAATTTTATGCAAGAGGAGATCAGGAGGAGCACACAACATGGTTCTTCATCCAAGGATGATGATGAAGAAAATATGGCCTTAGCAAGTAAGGGAAGGAAAGGGAAGAGGAAGGCTTCCCATTCCAAATCAAATTCTTCTCATGGAGGGAAGAAGGGTGACATGTCTAAAGATGCTTTAATTGTCACGAGGTGGGACATTATGTGACCAATTTCCCATCAAAGAAGTCTAAGAAGGGATCCTCGGAAGGATCGGAAGGTGAGGCATTAGCCTCTTAGTTCGTAATGGACTTTACCCTCATCGCATGCATGGTGTCTTCGATGATGGGTTGTTTTTGGTATCTTGATAGTGGAGCCTCATTCCACATGACTGGTGATAAAAATTTATTCAGTGCCTTGGAGGAGAAAGACCTCAAGATGCGCATAGAGATGGGTGACGATGGAAGGTATAGTGTTTCAGGAGTGGGCACAGTTGCTTTTCAGGGGGAGCATGGAGCTTCTCTCACCTTAACAAATGTGATGTATGTGCCTGGGTTGAAGAATAACTTGGTATCAATCGCGATGTTGGAGGACAAAGGCTATGATGTTGTCTTTAGTAAAGGAAAGGTGTTCGTAACACACATAGCCATGGGTCAGACCAAGAGGATAGGGATTCAAGTGAAGAATCTCTATAAAATAGAGGTAGATGATTGTGCATCGTCGAGTATGAAAGCAAAATTGGTGCAAAGCCAAGACATTGGTGAGTTGTGGCACAGGCGGTTGGGCCATTTGCATCATGGGGCTTTGAAGATAATGCAATAGATATCTACACGACTTCCCAAAGGTAAACTTGAGCAAGTTGTCACATGTAAAGGTTGTACCTTGGGAAAGTCCACCAAGTCTTCCTTTCATGATTGAGACAGTCAAGCAGAGGCTATCTTAGAGTGAGTTCATACTAATGTGTGTGGACCATTCTCGATGGCATCCACAGCGAAGTAAAGGTATTTTGTGATTTTCATTGATGACTATTCTCGTAAATGCTGGATTTATTTCATGCAGAAGAAGGACCAAATTTTCACAAAGTTTTGTGAGTTAAAAGCTTTGGTCGAGAAAGGGTTAAGGAAGAATACCAAGGCCTTGAGAAGAGCCAATGGTGGAGAATATGTCTCTCAAGAGTTTAAGGACTTTTGTGCAACAGAACAAATTAAACGAGAGTTGACAGCACCTCATAACCCATAGCAGAATGGGGTGGCAAAGAGGAAGAATAGAACTATTGTAGGGGCAACACGGGCAATGCTGCATGACCAAGGCCTACAACTTCACTTGTGGGCTGAGGCAGGAAACACAACAGTCTATTTGCAGAATAGAAGCTGGCATCGCATACTTGTGATGAAGACACTAGAGGAAGATTTCTACGGTAAGAGACCAGATGTGGGTCACTTCAGGATCTTTGGCCCATCGGCATATTTCCATGTGAAATAGGATGCACGGAGGAAGCTTGAGCCGAAAACAAAGTTGGGGATATTTTTGGGGTACACTGGTACACCTCACAAGTATTAGGTGTACTTGCCTACCAATCAGAGGACAGTGGTTCGTAGAGATCTCAAGTTTGATGAGAAGAAGGCCATGCGAGTTTCCCTTGAGAGGGAACTCCAACTATAGGCTGTGGAGGAACTATTGGTTCCTAAGGAGGAGGAGCCTCAGATTGACGCGGAGCAGCTGCATGCAGAGGTTATAGGAGTGGAGACATCCACTCAAGCAGAGTCTTCCATAGATGGACGGAAGTGCACAAGAGAAGATGACAGATTGTTAAAGGATGTGAGAGAGAATGTGGGAGCACCATCTTCTTAAAGTAGACAGAGGATGTCACCTGAGACATACACTGGATACAAGGCCCTTGCTAGGGAATGTGTTGAGACTGAGCCATCTTCCTTTGAGGAAGCAGTGCAACAGCCAATTTGGGTTGATGTTATGGTGGAGGAGTATGACTCCATATTTCGTAATAGTGTTTGAGACGTGTTTCCAAGAGAGGAGAATAAGTCAGTTGTGAGTTCCCATTGTCTTTACAAGGTAAAGGAATCTGTTGATGGTAGTGTGGAGAAGCATAAGGCAAGATTTGTTTCCCGTGGCTTTTCACAGGTCGAGAGGATCATGTTGCTATAGTATATTTCAATAAAGGAGCAAGATTCTGACATTTTGACAAAGGCATTATCAAAGTGTAAATTCGAGTTCCATAGAGACAGGATCAGGGTGGTAGATAATCCCTTTCTTTTTGCGAGGGAATGTTGAAATATGGCAACAAGAATATTCCAATATAATTTGTCCTTGAATTAAATTGTGAATTAAAATTGAATTTAGTCTTAACAACTACTTGGAAATAATTTATTAATTTATTTTGAATTAATTAGTTGGAGAAATTCAAGTTAGGAGTCTTTCTGAAGTCATGCAAGAGTTATCCCTTAAATTAAGGAGATAAGATTGAGTTATCCCTTAACTCAAGGAGATAAGATTGAGTTATATTTGAGTTGTAATTAGTTAGCTTAGTTTACTGAGTTAAATCCAGTTAAATTAGTTCCAAACTATTTGAGGAACTACTACAGAGTTAACAGTTAGTTGATGCATTAATGCACTCAACTAGTGTACTCCAGTTAACTGAAGATTCCCTCATCAAAAACTCATGCATGTCTATTCTGAGAAAGACTCGGTTGAGATTAATGTCAAGGACAATGTACTATTAGTTTCATGTGTTTTCCTATAAAGAAAACTTGTGAATGTAGTCAAGGACAATCATCCTTGAGGATTGCGCAGTTTTGGAGGATCAGTGTTCCACTTGGTAACAGGATGATCACCCAGAAGGAAAAACTCAAGGAAATAGGAGCTTGGAGGGCAGATAGGAAGGCTTAAGAGAATCCAAGATTTCCTATGAGCATCTATGAGGATTGTACTAAGAGCTGGCTAGCTGTGAGAGCTAAGGCTTTGTATAATTCCTATGTATTTCCACCTTGTATGATAATACAGATAGTGCGGTTTTAGTTGAGGCTTTTGCCAAAGTATTTTCATGTGTATTGTGCAGTGATTCTTCCTCTTCTAATTATATTTTTCAGCTTGATATTTAAGCTTCCACAAAGTGATAGTAGAAGTAGGTTATAGTATTCTTCTTTGTTTTATATTGCACTATTGGGTTAACCTACATCAGATTTTCTACACAGTGTCAGAGTGAGATTTGTAGAGAATTTCTACATGTTTCACACTCACCTCACGTACTCTTGTCACGAAGGTTGTTGCATAAAGAAAAGTATTTCTTATGCATTCTGGTTGGTCTACGTTGTGTCACTAACTTTCCACATGCGATCACAATAAAGGCCTATCTTGTTTACATATGTTTCACTGGTCTCACACTTAGCCATTCTCCTGAGCAACCTAGCCTCATCCAGATTCCCTGAACTATGCACTTTGCATATGCAACCATCAAGCTTCCTTCCTTGCCTACTAAAACCCTGTAGTGTGGAGAGACAACAACCTCCCTTGCCTGCTAAAACCCCACAACCCACAGAGACCCTAGCTAACACTGCTCTCCAAAAATCTGCAAAGCAGTCCAGCTGCACTACACTCAAAAATTTCACAGAGGTGTCCTCCCAGGACCTTTGTCCCACAACAGTGATTTGAGCCTCAAAACTACGCAACATTGTCCAATTTGTCTTGTCAGTCTTGCATGTAAAAACTAAACAGATGGGCTTATAGGGCCTCATTCCAACAGTAGTCACAATCTGCTGAAATTGTGTAGATATACCTCTCAGTGACTACAGGAAAAAGTGACGTGCTAAAATCGCTTCCAACTAGATGAGGAGAAGGACCAAAGAATCGAGTAATGGAGAAGATCAGGACCGCATGCAAACTCTATCAGATACATGACCGTATTGAGGATAAGTATGGTAAGTAAGGAAAATAGTTCAAAGTACACCTCTTAGTTGAGTTTGCAAGACTGCTTGTCATTGTTATATCACCCTGTCCTCAGTAGCATGCATGTGCGCAAACACAAAAAGTCATCTTATGTGTTTCTTCTACATGTCTTGCTTCTTTTTCACTTGTTCGACCAACTTTCATCTTCCGCATGTTGATTTATATGTCATGCTTGCGACCTCATTCTAGTGATGTTGAAGGTTGTGTTCAATTTGTGTTCATCATGTACACATTTATCACACTAAGAAACGATGTTGTATGCATTGTCGTATAAGTTTCATCGTAGTCGTTCAACAATAGATCACAAGTGTTGCACTTCTCGCTTGCACCATCGGTCAGTCACACTGAGTATATGTTGTCTTAATGGTTTGAGGTGTCTTGTTGTTGAGTCATGTTGAGTGTGTGTTCACAAGGTCGTGTCTGCACAAGTTCACACACCCACACACTTAGTCATTTTGCTGAAATTCTGACGACCGGATCACCCTCCAACAACCAGACCTTTGTTGAGCTACATTCCATAGTTTCGGCCCTAAGTGATCATATACTATATCCCAGAATTGTACAGAGCTTGAGGTTGTCTCCCACGCAACCTACACTGCACAATCTTGGAATCGACTAAACTAATTGTCACCCAGAACAATGCAAAATTCTCTTAGGAAGCTATTTCAATTTACGCTTCTCGCAAGCACATCAACCAAGCCTCTAGCTGGTCAACTGGAGATTTTGACTAGGAAATGACCCTGGGACTCACTCCCCTAAGTAAATGTGAAAAAGCTGCAAAGCTTGCCTGCTCTACTGACTGAAGAAACTGCACAAACATGATAGATAGACACCCTATTTCCATCACTCTCTCCCTCAAAAAATTGTGTAATTTTCCCAGCCAGTCACCTAGTCAACCGGCCTACTGCTCACCCAGAAAACTATGCGGTTTTCATGAGAATTCACCCAACTACCTAGCATCCCTCTTAGCTTAGAAACTGCAAAAGTATGTTTAGCAAGCTAGCCTCCCAGCAATTGCACAATTTTTGTTAGCATACTACCGCAGCCTGCTGTTAGCTCCCCATAAAAATTATACAATTTTTCCAAGCAAGCCTCCTACAACCCGCTCCTAGTTCCTCTGAGAAATTGCGCAGTTTTTGCTGCCAGTCCCCCTCTCCTGCCTTCACTGTCGCCCTTAAAAATCTAAACAGATCTTCCCTCCAACCAAGCTAGATCCCGTAGACATTCAGTACTGGCCTAGCTTTTCCATATCAGTCTTCCAGTGACCTCTGCGTAATTTTCACCGATAGTGCCCCGAGCTCACATCCCGGCTTCAAATATGCCTTGTGTAGTTTCATGGCCTTTTCCTCTCTCCCAGTTACTTGTATTTGAAAGTGAACAATCATGCTTCGTGGTATACTAGGAGATTTCTGGATTTGATGTCATCTCATCATGAGTGATTGAAAATATAGGTACATGGATGAGACATGATGTGATGACGAACAGGATGAACAAGGAGAGAATGTGAAGATATTCATTCGTGAATGGACAAACGAGGAATTCATGCATGGAGATTGCTTTGCGAATGAAAGAACAAGGAATGCATACAAGGAGATTTGTTCGTGAATGGATGAACACATGAAGCATGTCAAAGTACAAGAGAAGGAGGAACATGCACATGCAAACATAATGCAAGCACCAAGACCATCAAAGACTTCACACACCTTGCCATGCAGAGATGAAGCTTTGATACACCAAGAGCACATCCATAACTCCGCAACACTACATCTTGACATGGACACCACCAGCAACATGAACATACTAGTACTATCCTGTTGAGTCATGTCATGAATCATCTCAGCCACATCACTACTGTGGGCCATACTATTGTAGTCAATCTAATGTAACGTGGAAGTCGAAGATACCCACATGTAAATTTGAAGAGTCATGTAAGTCAAACAATGATGAAGGAATTTGAATAATGACAAGGGTCAGTTTCACCCTTGGCTATAAATACCCCTCATTTGTGCATGCAAAATACTTTTCACCTTGGCTCCTCCCACATAGCCTTGAGAGTCTGTAATATTTTCTTTGAGGAGTGAGCAGTGGCTCCAATGCCCTACTTCTGGGGTTAGTGATGTATGGTGTATCGATGTGTCTTGGAACTTTTTCTTCATTTAGAAGCTTGTTAACAGGCCAACACATTTTCACACATGTATTGCAATTGTTTGTAAGATTATTCTTTGGACACTTGTAATGCATGTTGCTTTAACCTGTGTTAATATAGTTGAACTATTTCGATTGTTCTAATACAAATGTTTATGAAAATGTTTTTTATAATTTGTTAACATTGTTTTGTCCGTGTGGTCTGCCTTGCCAGACACTAGACAAAACCATTCCCACAAACTTCTTATAACGATCGTTGCACTCGCGTGGACTACTTCGTTGGGTGTTGTATGTGCTATCCTCTCATTGTATGTTTGTGATTTTCGTATCCATGTGGACTACTCTATTGGAATTTGTGCATTTCCTATTGTGTTGCATGTCTCTGACAGAGTTGGGACTCTTCCCTTTCGACTAGAGACTAACTTCCACCCTCTCCCTCTGCGATCAAAGAACCTTGACACAATTAACACTAACACTCACGAGGCATGTGAACCTCATTGTTCGAAGACAAAGGAGACCACTCTCACATGCTGACAAGAAAGAGCTAAGGCATATATTTAAGATAATGGCAGCCAGACCATTGTACCGGATGAGTCTCCTACACCAAATGGTGTGAGGTCTAGTTCGGACTTCATACCGGGGAGATCCCTCGAATGTTGGCAAGTATAACACCATCAACACATCCTTATGAGCATTGTAGAAAAAATAATCATCATTCAGGAAAATGTTCCAGATAGAAAAATCCTGCGAGAACAAAGACTAACCTAGGATGTATCACTTCTTGGAAATGGTCTTCAATAGCCAAGAAGATATATTGGTTATAACATTCGTGAGTATTGACACATATAACTCACCTTACATCTTTCTATATATAAAGGAATAAAAAATATACATTTTCATGGGGGCCCTCTTCCTACAATAAACTGGATGGCTAGAGCCTCCTCTCTGCAAGATTGCATGCTTCAATCAATATTTCAGGATATTAAAAGACCAACATGTTTTTTCTCACCCCTCTCTTTCTCTCCTATTTTGAGGGAGCAAAATTTAGAGGTTGATAGGCTCTCCAAAATTGTTGTGGGAAGGAATTGGTGTAAAAATTGCAATATGGAAGCCCAAAACATTGTTCTCACGTCTTGGCTCCAAGTATAATATGTGCTAACTATTGGCAACATTTTTTTTGATTCCATTGAAGGACGTTTGGATGGATTTGTTTCTATTATTGTATACAAAATGTGGTGATAAAATTGTAAATTTATGTTATGAAAATTGCATGATATTTTTGTAAACTAAAGTCCCTTTTTTGAACATTGTGCTTTTTCATCTCTAGACTAGAGCTACACAACCACACAGAAGCCATAAGCATCTATAATTGTAATTTTGTTTTCATAAGAGAAAAAATAATATTTTTCCTTATATATATATATATATATATATATAAATTATATTCTTTAAAACTATTCATATATGATTAACATATTTTATTTTAATAGTTTTTGTTGATTTACTTATAACTAGCTATAACAATTATATTAATATTAAGGAAAGTGTAGCTGGAAAATACACATATAAACATTTATGTCATGATACTTATCACATTGCCAAGATTTTAGAAGTAATACAAATTTACTAAATTTTGTTTTTACTCTAAAGTAATATAGGTTCATGTTAACCTAGAATCTCTCTCTATATATATGCATGCCACACACTATTAAAACATTTTAATCATCATAAACTTTTATTTTCATATATATATATATATATATATAACTCACATTGTCCCCATCTTCCTTCAATGTGAAAATATAAAATTAAAATTATATATATATATATATATATAGATATAGATCATGACACTTTTTTCCATTAAATTGAAAAGAAAGGAAAGCATAACTCGCTTTGACATAAATATCTCTCTAACAAAACATAAGGCTGGATAGAATTGATTGCCACATCCCTTTGAATGAGATGCATGGGGCATCAGCTAAGGATCTGACACCTGTTGAATCTGCCTCGGTCTGCCTCGGAGGAGCACAAGGGATAGACTCTTACCTATGCATATTTGTGTTTTATGCAGATAGCTTTTAATTTTTGTCATGCAAATATAAGTTTAGATAGATATGTAGTGTATGGACATGAAAGAGAGACATATCTAGAATATAAGTTTATATAGATATGTAGTGTATGGACATGAAAGAGAGGTATATCTAGCTTGGCTAGAGAGATTAAGACTTTACTGTTTTTGGATGGCTTACAATGCGAACAGGTGGGTAACAGACTTGGTATCCCTTTAGGGCAAGTTGAGGCCACCTAGTCAATCTATGTGGTGTAAATTTGGCTTTGTTTAATAGAAAATGGAATGGTCCTCCCAAGCTTAAAAAAAAATATATATCAACTCTCTAAATATTTTGTAAATATTTTATAAAATTAAATTCCTACTATACACGATTAATTATTAATAATTAAATTAAAATTATAAAATTGCTATTTTAAAATAAATTGTTTATTAACATAATTAAAAAAACCATATTATTATATGCATTAATATTATAATTCAAATTTTAATAAACCATTATAGTCTTTAAACCATATTAATTATTTTATATGTTTTGATAAACTTTTTTTTTTGTAAGCTTTGGTAGGACTTTCTCATTTTCGAGTTTTTACATGTTCGTTATTCACCCCATTTCCAGGGAGGGTAGCACAAGAATCGAACCCAAGATCTCCAGTTCGGTGAGACTCCATTTCCATGGCCATTGCCACTTGAGCTACCCCATACGAACATATGTTTTGATAAACTTACCAATAACCTACAACTATAATATTAAAAACCATCATAACTATATTACACAACTACTAATAATAACTACATTATTTTATATAATTATTTTTTAATAAATTAATATATTTTTAAAAACATTATATATAATTAATATATTTTATAAGTTTTGATAAACTTATCTATAACCTACAACTATTATATTAAAGATAATGATAACTACATTACACGAGTAATAATGATAACTACATTATTTTATATAATTAATTTTTAATAAATTAATATATTTTAAAAAATATTATATATAATTAATATATTTTTATTGTGTAATAATTTTATATATTTAATTTAGATAATATTAAATTTAATATATTAAATATACATCCATAAAAATAATAAAATAATATGCTAAATATACACTTATCCAAATATAAAAATAGATAAAGGCAGATTTATAATTTAAATTATAATTTGAATGTATGTGATTGTGGTAATTACTTGCTATGAGTTGCATGTAATTGCTATGATTAGTTTAATGTAATTTCTATCATTCGTATAATAAGGTTTTACTAATAATGCGATTAAATATTTTTAATTTAAAAAGATTTTACTTTTCACCCATGGACTCCCATAGAAGAGAGAAGATATGGCCTTGTCATGTGGGAAAGTGGTGCGAGTTCCATAAGAGCCCCACTTACAACACAAGTGAGTGTTGGACCAAGCAGTGGTTGGTGGCTAAGTTGAAGGCTTCAGAATCAGATGCATGTTCCGACCCTAAGTCAGAACTCGACAAGGGGAATGGAAAAGGGAAGCATATCATTGATGCAGAGCCCAACATCATTGTTGCCACCGCCAAGATCTAGAAGAATGAGCCCGAAGATCCAGAGGAGGGGGAGCGTCTTTTCTACTCACAGATGTGGGTGAAGGGTTCGCCGCTGCAATTCATTGTTGACAGTGGGAGCCAAAAGAACCTCATTTCAACAGAGGTTGTGAAGGGTTTGGGCCTACCGACTACACCACACCCGCAACTGTACAGTATCGGGTGGCTTCACCAAGGACAAGATCTCTGAGTTTGCCAGCAGTGCCACCTTTCTTACAGCATCAAACCCTTCAAAGACGAGGTATTGTGTGATGTTACGCCTCTGGATGTTTGTGATGTAATATTAGACCAATCATACTTGTGGAGGCGACATGCTATGTATGAGTCAAGACCTCATACTGTTATTATTTCTTTGGGTAATTCATTATACAAAATACCAAAGGTAGCCCCACCTACTGCCACTTCTCTGATCACTTCTAAGAAAGGCAGCAAGCTCATCTCACATACTAGGAAATTCATTTTCTGTCTGGTTTGGTCCCAAAGTAAGGGGAAGATCATCACCACATTGATGACCCCCGCGAAGGGTTCCTCCATGCAGTAGCAGCAGTAGAGCGATACGGTCATGAAAGAACACATAAACAACTTCTCCTCACCCATAGGGGTACCACACAAGCTTCAAGTAGGCAACAAAGTCTCGTTACATTTGCAGAAAGAATGCCTTACAAGATCCCATCAGAAGCTCCAACCATGCCAACATGGTCCTTACACCATTACCAAAGTTGTGGGAAATAATGCTTTGGATTACAAAATTCCTCCATTCCTTCGCTTGCACCAAGTGTTCAATGTGTACCATCCTCGACCATGCTTCCCACCATTACTCTACACATCTGAGATTACAAAACAACTCACCAGGGACTAAGTTTAGCAGATGGAGGAACTCAACGCAATGGGGACCATTGCTTCCTAAGGGGGGAGGAATGATCCAGGTGGATGTTGGTGGCCACCCACCTATCCCACTTGGACCCCCATAGCTGTCATTTTTCAGTTTTTCAGTTTCTATAATTGTAGCACAATTTACTATTTTTAGTAGTTTTTCGGGTCTTGAACTTCTAGAGACGTTTTGAGGCTCTAAATGACACTTTTTGGAAAATTTGGGAGCAACATAGGTTCTTGAATTGATGTTGCTCTTCCTAAAGTTTTAGTACTTGGATATATATTTCTAACGAGCTATTGTATGCGTCAAATGAAGATCTGGTGCCAAAGTTACGACCTCGGGAAGTTGATGTACCAACCTACGCAAAACAAGGCCCACAATTTGGCGTTTCATTTTCTAGGGTTAGGTTTTGGGATGTTAAGAGGTTTTCATTATTTCTCAACAATAAATAGGCCTTCGAGCCTCATTGTAACAGAGTTCAGAGGCATGTAGCTGCCACATCTCTTCTCAAAGATAAGCTACCATCGCCCTAGCTGGTTTATTTCCATCTCTATTTGTAAGCATATTTCAGTATTTTACATTAATGAAATGAAGTATTATTTCTGCTGCATCTTTGTGTTTATGGTTATCTCTATAATTTGTTGTGTTCCTGTTTAAATCTAGATCACCCAGACTATCGTTGTTGTGTCTACGAAATCTCTTCTAATGTTACCAAATGACCACCATCTGTTTGAGTTTGAGTTCAAGGAGTCTGTGGTAGAAATATCGTAGAGATTTTTTTCCTTTGTGCCTACAGTAGATATAGCCCCATTGCAATAGATATAGCCCCATTTCTCTAGTCTCTTTGGTTGCAAGTTTAGATCCATGTGCACACAACCTCTACATCTCTTTGAGCGGCGTTGATCCACGGAAAAAAACCCTAGTTATTATCGGTCTGGGCAAGGTAGAGGTTTGAAAGATTTAGAACCAGGGGAGGGATTTGATTTTATATTTTTATGAATATCTTTAATGGGAAGTCTTTCTTTTATTAGGTTTTTGGTTTGAATTATGTGGTGAATCTCAAGGAGAGCATAAATAATCAATTGGATTTTGTAGATATCTAGTTTATTCTCTATGAAGGCAAATAATTTTAAGATTTATCTCAGCTATATGATATAGAATTTTAAGAAATTCTACAATTCTCTTGACCTTGAGGTTTCAAGGAGGTGTTCTTTGGGATCCAAGAACCGAGGAGGGTCAATCTCTTATAAGGATGCGAGGAAAGGGATCTAAAATTTAGGACCTTACATTGTCGAACAAGTGCAACAAATGCTCACATTGGAGGTAAACTTAACATAGGTAAAGCACCTTTTTTTTTGCTCTTCAATAGAGGGAAGTGAAATTTTGCAGATTCAATGGGTTTTGGCCCATATCTAATGCTTTGCATTAGTGAGATTTTACAACCTTGCCCACAACTGTGACATATACCTATGTTCACATATCTATTATCAAAATATTTTTTCATTGTTGAGTTGGATACTCACGAAGATCTAGAGAAAGTATTGAAAGAAAAGCCCTCGATTTAGGGAAGAATGAGGCTTTTCATCACCCCTTGGTTCCAAGCTTTTGATTCCACTACAATGGTGATTTCAAAAATGCTAGTGTTGGTGAGGTTGTCAAATCTGCGCTTTCCTTTTTGGCATCACAAGGTTCTCGAGGATATTGGAAACAATTTGTGTTCATTTATAAAGACTGATTTTGAAAAGATGGAGAAAATGTTATTTATCTTTACCAAAATCTCTCTATAAATAGACCTAAGTAACTGTTTGACTAACTATATTCAGCTGAAACACAAAGACCCACATAAATTAAGTAATAACTATCCCACTTAACTTCTCATGTTTCTTTTATATTTTCAAATTTTCTTATACATATAAGCCCATAAGATACTTTAACTAAATGCTAATAACATGTATAAAATGTAATTTTTTTCATTTTTCAAAAATTAAAATAAAATAAATTTATTTTTCCTTCGAAGAAAGAAAATATATATATATATATATATATATATATATATAATAAAAAAAATTGTTTGAATTAAAAAAACATCATTTATTATAATTTTATTTTTATTTTTCATTTAAAATTTTATAATTCCTTTAATTTTTATATTTTAATTTTTTATAATTACATTTAAAAAAATTATAATATTATTATATTAAAAATATTATATATCCTCACTCAACGACCACTTTGAAAATAAAGAATTGTGGAAATATGAGATATAAGTCCAAGTTAGTAAGTTAGCAATTCCTTTGATTAAAAAAAAATTAAAATAATTTAAACCAATTTAAATTTAAAAAATTAATATATTATATTTTGACTCAGAGTTTGTTGAGATAGTATGTATTCACTAACAATACATATATTGATTTTCAATACATATTCATAGTTGAAATTTGTGTTGAAATCCAAACTTATACAATAGAAATTTGGTAATGCATATATATGTTGGGAAGTTAAAAATATTAGGGTAAATACAGAGAAATAGTATTTATAAAAATAAGTTTTTTATTTTTTTATCATGTTTATTTAAAAATAAGGTTTTCACAATTTTAATTTAATTATTGATAACAGTTAACTTAATTATTGAAAATAATTAATTTAATTATCTACTTTAATAATTAATTTAATTAGTAAGTAGATAATAGTGATTGAATTTTCATACAATATTTTTAATAGTAAGTAAGAATAAATGGTTGCGATTTATGTTTTTTTGACTTTTCAATGTAGTTTAAAATAATGTAATAAATATCTTAATAGATTTTAATGTAATATTTATGTTTAGGTTAGTTATTTTCTTTCGATTAATTTATTTCAAATTTGAGATTGGAACACAAGTGGAGAGGGTAATAACTCCTTCTCCCTACCATCAAGCTACATCTACTTGACAATTGAATCTCCATTGTTAAAAATATTGTTACATGTTTTTTAGAATGTATAAATGTATAACTCGTATATTAATACATTTTATAATTATTAATATTAATAATAGTTTAAAATAAAGTCATAATTTACTTAATTTTTATGATTTTTAAATCAAGGCAATGTGTGATGTATCATGACTAAGTATTTTCATTTTTATCATGGGTTGATCCCTGTCACTATTTACTAGCCCCATATATATATATATATATATATATATATATATATATATTGAACGTTTATCTAAATTTTTATATATTTATTAATTAAGCTTGAATATAAACTAATAAAATATAATTGTTACAAATATGAATCATTATCTTAATTTATATATTTCACATTTTTATATTAGAAATATTTTATTTTTAATTATACATCTATTAATTAAATTTATTAATTTTTATGTGTTTATTATTTATATTTTTTAAAGGATCCTTGTTGGAATAGTAATTATTATATTTTAATTTATTTTAATATGATATGCATATTATGATTTTTTTGGACATTTTTTTTAATTACTAACAAAACAAAATTACAATATAACATATTGAATTGAAATGATTTATTTTTAAGTTGCTTTTACTTTTTGTTATTTTTTAAAATTGAATTGATGCCATTAAATATTCAACTGATAAGTCATCACAAAATATAAGAGTTCATCTTAGCTTTACCATGGTCTGCCACTAGGGAAACCAAAGTCTTATGCAAAACCTTAAGTTTTTCAAAAACCATATATGAGAGCTCAAAATTGTATCAAAATGTGCTAAAAGTATGGTCCTAAGGCTTGCACTATCTAGCTTGGTGCCTAAAATAGAACAAATAATAGGAAAGCCATAAATTAAACCAAGAGAAAAAAAGAGAAAAATAGCCATGTTGAAGGGGATGAGTGAGAGGGGACCATTTCGATGTTCTCTTTGCCTCTACTAGGAGGGTATTTATAATATGGAGTGAGGTTGAGCTTATATTCAATTCTCTACATGTGGTGGTCTAGATATTTCATGGCATCTAGCACTGGAAGAATATCCTCCTTAAGTTCGTTGCGATCTAATAGAGCTCTACCCACCAATGTCTTCATCTACCAATAGACATATACCTTCTCATATATTACTTATTTCTACCTTAGAGAGTCCCATATTAGGGATCCAGACAATCACTTCCCTTACAACATGTGTATCTAATAAATAACCATGTTTTATTCTGGTATTTCTCTTCACCTCCAATATCCTTGCTTGAATTAAAGGACGTTATCGACCATGAAAATCGTTGGCTAAAGATTCAATCCATTATAAATTGTATGAGCTTGTTCGGGCTGTTGAAATATGGCAACAAGAATATTCCAATTTTAATTTGTCCTTGAATTAAAATTGTGAATTAAAATCGAATTTACTCTTAACAACAACTTGGAAGAGATTAATTAATTCAGTTTGAATTAATTAGTTGGAGAAATTCAAGTTAGAAGTCTTTCTAAAGTCATGCAAGAGTTATCCCTTTGATGAAGGAGATAAGATTGAGTTATCCCTTAAATCAAGGACATAAGGTTGAGTTATATTTGAGTTATAATTAGTTAACTCAGTTTACTAAGTAAATTCCAGTTAAATTAGTTCCAAACTATTTGAGGAACAAATAGAGAGTTATCAGTCAGTTGATGGATGCATGCATGCAACTAGTGCTACTCAGTTAACTGAAGATTCTCTCATCAGAAACTCATGCATGTCTATTCTAAGAAAGACCGAGTTGAGTTAAATGTCAAGGACAGTGTACTATTAGTTTCATATGTTTGCCTATAAAGTAAACTCATGCATGCAGAAGGAGACTCATCATTGAGGATCAATGCAGTTTTGGAGTATCGGTGTTACATTTGGTTGAGAGTCTTCCACTTGGTAACAACAGGATCACCTAGGAGAAATTGCACAAGGAAATAGGAGGCTTGGAGGGCAAAGGAGAAGACTTGTGAGAAGCCAGGATTGCCTATGGGCATCTGTGAGGATTGTACTGAGAGCTGGCTAGTTGTGAGAGCTAAGGCTTTGTATAATTCCTATGTATTTCCACCTTGTATGATAATACAGATAGTGGGATTTTTAGCTAAGGCTTTCCCCGAAGTATTTTCGTGTGTATTGTGCATTGATTCTTCTTCTTCTGGTTATATTGTTTAGCTCAATCTTTAAGCTTCTGCAAATTGAAAGTAGAAGTAGGCTATAGTATTTTTCTTTGATTTATATTGCATTATCAGGTTAACCTACAATAGAATTTCTACATGGTATCGAAGCTGTGAACAATATACTGAGAAGAGAATTCGAAGTTTGAATTTCGGTGTTTCAGGTGCAAATCGAATTCATAGCATACCTCAAGGTTGGTCAATGACGGGTGACAAGTCTAAAGTGAGATGCTTTAATTTTCACGAGATGGGACATTATGTGACTAATTTCCCATCGAAGAAGTCCAAGAAGGGATCCTCGGTAGGATTGGTAGGTGAGGCATTAGCCTCTCAGTTCAAAATGGACTTTACCCTCATCGCATGCATGGTGTCATCGATGATGGATTGTGTTTGGTATATTGACAGTGGAGCCTCATTCCACATGTGTTGGGCATGGAATTCCCCTCCCCCGCTGAAGCATGTTTTGGGGATCAAAGCCCATGTTTTGATTTAATATTGTTGTAAAGCTCTACGAATTGTGGGCGTAGAAGTATGTTAGAGTCATAGGGCTGTCCACCCTAGTTTGTAAAGTAATTTCGGCCTACCCATGGTCCGCGGACCATGGAATTGTATAAATAGAGCGAGGTTCTAAGTTGTAAAGACATCTATCTAAGGAAGGATGAGATAGTAGAATAGAAGCACATGAAGCAAGTCTAAAGTGTGACTTGGGTCATAGAGTAGGAGAAGGTTTTGCAGCTGAGTGCGCAGAGACCTAGTTTCCCGAACTTGAGTGTACGGACCCCTACAGCTGAGTGTGCAGGGAGAAGTCGAGTTTGTAACCAAAGGAAGATAATAATAAAGAGAAGTTTTATCTTAATTCTGTGTATCTGTTCTTGGGTTATTGTCTGTTGATATGAATTGCCATTATACTGTTTATTTACTGCAGGCACTTGAATGACTAAATTATATTGCTAAGTATGCTTTACACATGCAAATAAGCTAAGTTAATCATCTAAATAAGGAATACTAGTGCAACATTGGGTAATAACAACATTCAGACCCCAAGTAGGATACGCGAAGGTAACATCTCAAGCTGCGAGGTACGGATAAGTGTGCATAGCGGCATGCACGCAGGGTCAAACTGCGAACCTCTTGAACTCATCAGACATCTCCAGTGTGTGGAAACCTGGTTCTAGAACCCTCCCATACTACTTCGAGTGAGACCTCAGTTCGTGCTCCACGGACTGTTGCCGAAAGGGCCAGTAGTACCAGATTTGTTTGCCTAAATCACCTCCGAACATGGGTCAGGCCCTACAAGCCAACAAATGGTTCCGTTGCTAGGACCGAGATCTGCATAAGGGATGTCTAGTGTCGTGTCACTGAAATCCGACAAAGAAAGAAATTGAAAAGTGACTGGAAAGAAAGATTCATGAGTTTGCGGCGCATGAAAATAGGAATCCGCGAGTATCAAAGGAACAGTGGTAAGAGTGCTACTTATATACATAAATCCATGAAATTTTCTTTGCATCCTTCCCCTCTGAGTTGTATGAGTTGGTCGCGAAGCTAGCAGACAATCAAGGAAGGTGTAGGCTCAACAAACCTATTGTGTGCACTCCAGAATTGGTGTGCACACTAGAAGTATCAAAGGATAAGATCACGTGTGTTGTGGACCATTGGTTCGATCGAATTATAGGAGGGTTTATCACTGAGTTTGTGGTAGATACATTAGTCGGCTACAGTGAGGCGGAGCAACGCTTCCTCAAAAAACTGCGAGGTAAGTACATTAAATCTTTAAACACTTGGATTAAAATACTATTGTGTGAAAAGTGGGTTATGCGAATAAATTGATGTTTGGGGCTACGTGAAGTGGGAGGATCTACACAAATGAAAGTAGTGAAGAATTAGAAACTAGTCTTTTGATTTCAAAGGAGGCGGAATTAAGGCAAAGAAAAGGGGTTTTTAAACAGACACATACACTGATCATAGGCTGCAAAAATCAGAGACAAAACTGAAAAAATGAAGCAAAGAACCTCAGTGCACAAGGTTAGGCTGATCAGCGCACCTGTTACACAGAGAAACTGGATTGCAGCGCAGGTAGCCCTCTCGGGAACTGTGTTGAAATGCAGAATCTCTTCAGAGAGCCTGTGCTGGGGCAGAAACGAGAATTCTATCTGGGTTCTGGGTCATGGTTTGCAGTTTAATCTATGGTTTTTGGCCGAATAAAAGCAATCAGTAATGCACAATCAGAGGGTAGATTTAAAAGAGGTCTAAGAGCTATCACAAAAGGTAATTAGATCATTTGTGAATCAGATGTTCAGATCATAAACAGATCCAGTGAATGGATTGAAGTAGCAGATGTCTACTTTGCATTTGTTAATGGCAAATGCAGTTCGATTGCTACTTTTATGTTTATGAAACAAATAACAAGAGAAACACAAACAAACTAATTAGACACGATCGCCAGTGGAGTCGCCATTTTGTTAACGGGAAAAGTGTCTATTCAGAACGACCCTATCCCACTAAGGTGTGAAAGTGACCTTAGAAACAAACAGAGAAAACTACTTTCGTATTCTTCTTTATGAACTATAAACGAAGATGAATAGGATGAACCAACCTGTGTCTTGCGCTAGTCCTTTTATCCAATCCCTCTCCTCTTTGACAGCTTCCAGCTACCTGCTCCCTTACTTGCCTAGCTTCACCAAGTTCCTGTAAGATCACAGAAGAAGAAAACTACACAAGGACATGGATTTATATTCATAAATAGCTTAGGATCAGATTTAAGCTAAACATACAAATGTAACAACATCAATGATACACAAGCATGTAGGAGAAACTCAAATAGTTTTATTGATATAACAAGAAGATCCAGGAGGAGTTACAACCGATGATTCCTGATCTAGCATCAACCTCCCAGCATAGAATCCCCTCTTCACCTCTAACAAAGCATAAATCACCCAATACTCTGATATCTATCTCAAAACCAACAACAATTCTCTGCAATGTACAAAATTCCAGCCTCCGGATCTCTGGGATGAGCGATCCATATATAGATGTATGCAAAGAGGATGAGTCAGCTTATGTTTTGACTAGTGGCTTCTCTCTGTCAGTTCTTGCTTCCACTTGGAGACTGAGAGCCTCTTACTCATCCTTGGTCGAACTCAGTGAGGCAAGTGTCATTGAGGAAGATTCTGGAAGCTTCCATTGTCTGTCCACCTCGCGGAATGATACTGCCATTTGTCATTTCCCGCTCAACGCACCCTGGTAGTGCATTTAGGTGCGTTGCAACGCACCTAGCTAGTGTACTTGGGTGATATGCAACGCAGCTAGCTAGTGGAGCAGCTGAAATGATCCTAATTTGACTGATTCTGAGCAGTTTCTGGTGGAGAACTTCTGGGAGAAGCTGTAATTTGTTGACCTTGTTCCTTTAGGGGCTGGAAAAACACTTTTAGGGACTTAGGATCCCTTGGTTTATGGACATTTCATGCTTAGAGCTGTAAGGCACAAAAATGTCTATAACACAACAGAATGGGACTGCTTTCAATACACCGTTATGCCGTTTGTCTTGAAGAATGCAAAAGCCATCTTTTCGTGCATCGTGGTTGCCACATTCAAAGAATACATCCACAAGTTCCTGGAGGTCTATCTGGATGATTTCACTGTCTTCAGATTAGTTAAGCACCATGTAGCAAGCTTACACTTGATGCTGGATACTTGTCGATGACACCAAATTGCGCTAAACCTTAAGAAGTGCACATTCCTCGTTCCCTTTGGAAACCTGTTGGGACACATGGTCTGCAAGCATGGACTGATGGTGGACCCTGTGAAGATTGCAGTAATTCTAAATTTGGAAGCACTGTGAAGTGTTAAACAATTGTGCACTACCTTGGGACACACAGGATACTAAAGGAAGTTCATCAAAAGCTATGCCCAAATCACCACGCTGATGGATAAACTATTGAAAAAAGATGTCAAATTCTGCTGGAATGATGATTGCATGAAGAGCTTGGCTATCCTAAAGGGGAAATTGGCCTCCGATCCAATCCTGGTCTTCCCAAAATGGGAGGTGGAGTTTCATGTCCATGTTGATGCGCCGTGTATTGCGCTGGGAGTAGTACTCACACAAGAGGGTGGAGAGGGCTTGGATCACCCTATTGCATTTGTAAGTTGTAGATTGTCCAAAATCGAGAAGAACTATTCCACAACCGAACGCGAGGGGTTGGCGATGGTCTACGCGCTCCAAAAATACCGACACTATTTATTAGGAGGACATTTCAAGATGTATACAAACCATTTTGCATTGAAATATTTGGTCAATAAGCCTGTGTTGGGGGGGGCACATATGTAGGTGGCTCTTATTGTTCCAATAATATGACTTTGAGGTCATAGTCAAACTTGGACGCTTGAACACAAGGCCAGATCCCTTGTTGCGTATTAAGACGAGCGAGGAACCTACTAGTTTGGAGGAAGGATTACCTGATGCACAACTCTTTGTGGTGCACGTCGTGGATGGGCACTTCAAAGATGTAATTCACTTTTTGACAAAAGGTATTGCACTGAAGGAATACTCCATCCATCAAAAGAAGGAATTGATGGTGCACGCGGTGGAATTTTTTGTCATTGTGGGGCACCTCTACAAAATTGGAAATGATCAGATATTGCGAAGGTACGTACCTAAATTTGAACGAAGTCAGATCCTCGCGGAAGCACATGGGGGCATTGCAGGAGGACACTATGCAGGACGCACGACTGCACAACAGATTCTTCGTGTAGGGTTATCGTGGCCAACCCTTCACCAAGATTCAAAAGCACACTGTAAGGCCTGTGATATATGTCAAACGACCAGAAAACCATCACAGAGGGAAAATATGTCATTGAACCCACAAATGACACTGCAATCCTTCGAAAAGTGGGCAATTGACTTTGTGGGACCTATCAAACCTCAAGGAAAGACGGGTGCACACTACATCATCACCGCGATGGAGTACCTGACACGATGGGTGAAAGCACAACCAGTCAAAGACTGCACGGTCGCTACGACTGTGAAGTTTTTGTTTGAAAATGTGTTGACCCGATTTGGCTATTTGAAAATTTTAATGAGTGATCGAGGAACACATTTCCTAAACAAAACCATCAATGCACTCATAGAAGAGTTCCAGGTGTATCATCAGAAAAGTACACCATATCACCCATAAGCCAATGGGACTGTAGAAGCATTTAACAAAATACTAGAGACTGCTTTGACCAAAGTGTGCAACACAGAGCGAAGCGATTGGGACCTATGCATACCTACAGTACCATGGGCATATAGAATGATGTGCAAAAAATTGACGGGATAAACCCCTTTCCGGTTAGTTTATGGAGTGGAAGCTATCATGCCAATGGAATATATCATACCCAGTCTGTGCATAGCAGCACTCACTCAAATGACGGACCATGGAGCTCTGGAGGAAAGACTCGCACAATTGGAAGAACTTGAGGAAGATCGGTTCCTGGCTGGTTTTCATTAGCAAGTACAAAAGTAGCGTGAAAAGGCCTGGCACGATCGCCATATTAAGTTGCGCACCTTCAAGGTAAATGACTTAGTGCTGCTGTATGACAGTAAGTTTGAAAAATTTCCAAACAAATTCAGAATGCACTGGCTGGGACCATACATGGTTAAGGAGGCCATAGACGGAGGTGCACTCCAACTTGTCAAACTAAATGGAGAACTCTTCCCAGGAAAAGTAAATGGCAACTGCTTGAAGCCCTACACAGGTGGGCTGGCTATCTGACTAGCCGACTGCAGTACAGTCTTCGCACTCCGAGGAACTGAACACAGGCACAAGACTATAAGCATATGCAGCAGATACCGGTACAGATGTATGGAAATAATTTAGACACGGAGGTCTCAGAACAGAGGATGCAACAGATTCAGCCAGCAACAGCTCAGTGTGTTGTCGACATCAACACAATTCGAGGACAGTTGGAGGAACTCCGTGCCAAGATCTTCGCACCGACAGAGTGACTCGAGGGTGAGTCACGATGTTTTTGTTGGGAGCCTATTGGGTATGGAATCCCCCCCTGAAGCATGTTTTGGGGCTCAAAGCCCATGTTTTGATTTAATATTGTTGTAAAGCTCCACGAATTGTGGGCACGGAAGTATGTTAGAATCATAGGGTTGTCTACCCTAGTTTGTAAAGTATATGTCGGCCTACCCATGGTTTGCGAACCACGGAATTGTATAAATAGAGCGAGGCTCTAAGTTGTAAAGACATCTATCTAAGGAAGGATGAGATAGTAGAATAGAAGCATAGGAAGCAAGTGTAAAGTGTGCCTTGGGTCGTAGAGTAGGAGAAGGCTCTACAGCTGAGTGCGCGGACCCATGCAGTTGAATGCACAAGGCAGAGTCAGGTCTATAACCAAAGGAAGATAATAATAAAGAGAAGTTTTATCTTAATTCTATGTATCTATTCTTGGGTTATTTTCTGTTGATATGAATTGCCATTATACTGTTTATTTACTGCACACACTTGAATGACTGAATTATATTGCTAAGTATGCTTTACACATGCAAATAAGCTAAGTTAATCATCTAATTGAGGAATACTAGTACAACATTGGGTAATAACAGCATTCAGCCCCCACGTAGGACTGCGTGAAGGCAACATCTCAGGGTGCAAGGTACGGATAAGTGCGCATAGTGATGTGCACGTAGGGTCGAACCGCTGACCACTTGAACTCATCAAACATCTCCAGGGTGTGGAAACCTAGTTCTAGCACCCTCCCATACTACTTCGGGTGAGACCTGAGTCTGCTCTCCGCAGACTGTTGCTGAAAGGGCCAGTAGTACCGGAATTTGTTTGGCTAAATCACCTCTGAACCTGGGTCAGGCCGTTATAAGCCAACAACATGACCGGTGATAAAATTTTATTCAGTTCCTTGGAGGAGAAAGAACTCAAGATGCACATAGAGATGGGTGATGAGGAAAGTTATAGTGTTTCAAGAGTGGGCATGGTTACTTTTCAGAGGGAGAATGGAGCTCCTCTCACCTTGAAAAATGTGATGTATGTGCCTAGATTGAAGAAGAACTTGGTATTGGTCATGATGTTGGAGGACAAAGGCTACGATGTTGTCTTCAAGGAAAGGCGTTCGTAAGACACATAGCCACAGGCCAAACCAAGAGGATAGGGATTCGGGTGAAGAATCTTTATAAACTAGAGGTAGATGATTGTGCAACATTGAGTACGAAAGCATAATTGGTTCATGGCCAAGACATTGGCGAGTTGTGGCATAGGCGGTTGGGCCATTTGCATCATGGGGCTTTGAAGATAATGCAATAGATATCTACAGGACTTCCCAAAGGTAAACTTGAGAATGTTGACACATGCAAAGGTTATACCTTGGGAAAGTACACAAAGTCTTCCTTTCATGATTAAGATAGTGGAGCAAAGGCTATCTTAGAGCGAGTTCATACTGATGTGTGTGGACCATTCTCGACAACATCCACAGCGAAGCAAAGATATTATTTGATTTTCATTGATTACTATTCTTGTAAATGTTGGATTTATTTCATGCAGAAGGAGAAACAAACCGTCACAAAGTTTTGTGAGTTCAAAGCTTTGGTCAAGAAAGAGTCAGGGAAGAAGATAAAGGCCTTGAGAAGCGACAATGGTGGAGAATATGTCGCTTGAGAGTTTAAGGACTTCTGTGCAGTGGAAGGAATTAAACGAGAGTTGACGGCAACTCATAACCCACAACATAATGGGGTGGCTGAGAGGAAGAACAAAACTATTGTAGGGGCAGAACGGGTGATGCTGCATGACTAAGGCCTACCGCTTCACTTGTGGGATGAGGCATGCAACAAAACGGTCGATTTGTAGAATAGAAGCCCGCATCGCATACTTGGGATGAAGACACCAGAGGAAGCTTTCTTTGGTAAGAGACTAGATGTGGGTCACTTCAGGATCTTTGGCTCATCAGTATATTGCCATGTGACAAAGGATGCACGGAAGAAGCTTGAGTTGACAGGAGAGTTGGGGATACCAGTGGGGTACACTGATACACCTGACAACTATCAGGTGTACTTGCCTACCAGTTAGAGGACTGTGGTTCGTAGAGATCTCAAGTTTTATGAGTAGAAGGCCATGCAAGTTTCCCTTGAGAGGGAGCTCCAACTACAAGCTATGGAGGAACTGTTGGTTCCAAAGGAGGAGGAGCCTCAGACTAATACACGGAAGCCGCATGTAGATGTTCCAGGAGTGGAGACATCCACTCAAGCAGAGTCTTCCAGATATGGATGGAAGCACACAAGAGAAGCTGACAGATTGTTGTAGGATGTGAGAGAGAATGTGGGAGCACCATTTTCTCAGCATAGATAGAGGAGGTCACCTCAGAGGTACACTGGATACATGGCCCTTACTGGGAATGTATTGTGTTAAAATTGGAAACTAGGGCCAAACTCCATATGGGTCATCTTATTTATGGCAGCTGATATTTTTATTAGATCCCTCTCATTGAGAGGTGTAGGATTGATCTAAATATCATCCGATCTTGATAAGTATTTATGGAGATATGAATTTATTTTGATTATGGAATTATTATCAAGCCGACCAACAACTTGAGTAGGCTCAGAAGCCCAATAGACATGCCTATTCATCATCTACGTTTTAGTATAAATAGAAAAGGATTTGAAGTCAATTGAAAACACTCTTTATGTGATCTCCTCTCCACGTCTTGGGTTTTTGGTGAAGGAGAGACGCATAAGAAGATACGTTGGGCCAAGCATGATGCCCTAGCCTACACGTTGTTCAAGAAGCCCTAACACATCTGAACGCAGTCCTATAATGGAGTCTCCTAGCCACAGTTAAGGGAGATCTTACCATACTCTAAACATAGTGATGAACTACAACCCTATGCATCCCTAAACGTAGGTACTAATATGATGTCCAAACATCTCTAAGGATAACCGCAGTAATATGAAGGTAGTCGCAGTCATAAAGGATAGCTGTAGTCAAATCTGCAGTAGGGTATTGATTGCACCATGGTTTTAGGTGCAGTCATGGCTTCATGAAGGAGGCAATAGTCATTGAGCTCAGCATCCTGTATTGTATGTGGATCTGGCAGCGTAGATCAGGGCATAGAAACTCCAGTCACGCAGTTTCATGAAGACTCATCAATATATATATATATATATATATATATATATATATATATATATATATATATATATATACACAAGCAATGGAGATACCTTCCTACGTTGTCAGGAAGTCACCTTCTACGTAGTCATGGAGACAAGCCTTTATACGCAGTCAAAGGAGACTTGTCTCGGACATTCTCCTGCTCAATCACAGATAGACAAGACTTCAAATGGATAGTAAGCTACAGTCTTGTTGATAGTAAACCCTTCTCTGAGATCTCAATCAAAGGAGCAGATCTCGGATGCCATGAATGAAGGTATGAACTCGGATGGATGAAAAAGGTATGCGTATTAACATATACATCAATATATAATGTGTATGTGTGTGTGTGTGTGTGTTGATCTGTGCTCCTATACAACCAGCAGTAATGCATTGATGATCCTAGTGTTTATATGACGAAATTGTCTTTATATAAAAGTCTCAGTAAAGGTGCAGCAATGATGCAATTGTGATGACATCGATGATATGAGCATGGGCAGCATGATGAATGGGCAGCATGATAGATGAGATCATGGGCAACATGATGCATGGGCAGCATGATGTATGAGATCATGGACAACATGATTTATGGGTAGCATAGTGATCATGAGCAGTATGATGATGCATGATGAAGCATGATGGTGCTACATGGTAAGGTGCAACAAATGGACGAGATGCAGCACTAAGATAGGTGAAGGGGTCACCTAAGAGAATTAGTTGAAGCAATATGTCTTCAACTGATCTCATGTGATATCAAAAGTCAAAGTATTGACTTATATTATAAATGTACTATCTCTCTCACTTTATTTGCTGAACTTTGAAGAACATAAAAGAAGAATTGATCAAGGGTTTCACCACATTGTGGGGTTTGTCCCTGGCTAGCGCCACATCTTGTGTCCTCTTGTCTTGGCTTGTCTTCTGCAATTTACATTTATGTTCTACCTATAGTTTACTTTAATGTTGATGTGATTGCTAATCTGGAAAAGGCATTGAGCTAACTATTGAAAATTGAAATAAATTGCTCTAGCATAGAACATAACTAAAATTAACATAGTATTGTAGGAATTTACAGGGTAAGTTCCTCAGACAGAACACCAAAGGACACCGCTCACAAACAGATCACAGATCAATACACTAGTATTTTGACGTGGTTAAAACCCTCAAAGAGGGAAACAGTCCACGGCCTGAGCCAACGCGGCCAATTCAGGCAATTTATTAATAAAAGAATGAAAATTTACATATGCTTCTCTCATAGACGGATTACCCTACAAATGACCCTCCATGCTCTTTAAATAGAGATCATGGACCAATCGGGTGTTAAGCCATGGATCAAGTGTCGATAATACCGAGGAGAGAATGAACCGTCAGATCACTACATATCGTGACCATCGGATTGTAAGTTACAAAATGTACATAGTAAAGAAACACACTTTACCTAACTCTATACCTAACTCTATACTAGACCAAGTTGTACTTAACTATTTCCTATGTGTCGGAATATCCTAACACCCCCCCTTAAGAACAACTTGAGATAGGATTGAAGGATTTACAAATATGACACAATAGGAGAAGGAAGGAGGCACTAGAGCCTATCCCCCCTTAGTGACAACTTCCTGAACTCCAACCATAAATCGAA
This sequence comes from Pinus tabuliformis, assembly GCA_031772625.1. NCBI lineage: Eukaryota > Viridiplantae > Streptophyta > Pinopsida > Pinales > Pinaceae > Pinus > Pinus tabuliformis. The sequence continues at coordinate 773,127,919 of CM062810.1, forward strand.
GTTTAGTGAACTTCGCCTCTGTGAGAGCCTTTGTAAAGATGTCTGCAACTTGATCATCTGTTGAACAATATTGCACTTTAAGAACATGGTCGTGAATGAGCTTTCTAATGAAGTGCATGTGCAGTTCAATGTGTTTACTGCGCTGATGTTGGACTGGATCTTTGCATAGCTGAATGGCACTTTGATTATCACACCAAAGTGTAGTCGGATGCTGCTGCTGAAAGCCAAACTCTGATAGGATCTGACGAAGCCACAAGGCTTCCTTACTAGCTTCTACGGCACCACGATACTCTGCTTCTTCCGAAGAAAGAGAAATGTCACCTTGTTTCTTGCAAACCCATGTAATAGGTCTTGAACCAAGAGTGAACACATAACCTGCGGTAGACTTCCGATCATCAGGGTCACCAGCCCAATCAGAATCAGTGAAACCAACCAATAGAGGAGATGCTTTAGCACTGTAATGAATCCCAAACTGAACTATACCTCGAACATAATGAAGTATTCTTTTAGCTGCTTTCCAATGACTTTCACGTGGGTTTTGCATAAACCAAGCAACAAGGCCAACGGCAAAGGAAAGGTCAGGACGAGTATGGGTTAGATACAAAAGTTTTCCTACAAGTTGACGGTATAAGGTAGCATCAACTTCAGGAGAAGTACAAGTGACTGAAAGTTTGACTCCAAACTGAAAGGGAGAAGGGGCTGGCTTACAGTCTTCCATGTGAAAATGGCGTAGAATATCACAGGCATACTTGGACTGAGAAAGGGAAATACCTTCCTTGGATTGCAAGACTTGAAGACCGAGAAAATAATGTAAGTGTCCTAAGTCTGTCATTTCAAACTTCCTTTTAACGCTGGACTTCACATGGTTTATAAGGTTGGGATCACTACCAGTCAGGATAAGATCATCAACATAAAGAACAAGAATGATAAGAGACTTGCCCACTTTCTTGGTGTAGACAGTATTGTCAGAATGACACCTAGAGAAGCCAGATTCTAAAAGAAAGTTATCCATTTTGGCATACCAAGCTCGAGGAGCTTGCTTGAGACCATAAAGGGATTTCTTAAGCCGACATACAAGGCTGGAGTCTGTTTGTATAAAGCCAATAGGTTGTTCCATATATATTTCTTCATGCAAGTCCCCATGCAAGAAGGCGGATTTAACATCCATCTGATGGACTTCCCATTTGAAAGAGGCAGCAAGGGAAAGAACAAGGTAGATAGAGTTCATTTTGGCAACAGGTGAGAAGGTTTCAGTGTAGTCAATGCCTTCAACTTGTGAAAAACCCTTAGCAACAAGACGGGCTTTATGTTTATCAACTTTCCCATCTGGTCCATACTTGGTTCTGTAAACCCATTTGCATCTAACAAGTTTTCGTCCCTTTGGTAGAGGAATAAGATCCCATGTATCATTTGCCAATAATGAATGATATTCTTCATTCATAGCTGCTTCCCAATCTGGATGGCCTGAAGCTTCTGCAAAGGTGTCAGGATCATAATTCACTGAAGCTTGAGCCAGTAAAGAGGAGGCTCTCTCGAACTGAGAACATGTACGTCGCTGATCTGTAGGATCACCGGCAAGATCACCTGCTGCATCCCGAGTAGCACGAACCCATTTTGGAAGCTGAGGAGCTAAAGGAGGATCCTGAGAAGGTGGGGGAGGATTTTCATCCTCGCTTTCATCATCTGAAGAAGAAATATTTTCAAAAGTAGAAGAGATAGGGAGAGGTGGCACATCCGTCGAACTAGGCTCGCAGGCCGATATGTTTTCATCAAACTTTACATCTCTTCTAATGATAAAATTTTTGGACTTAAGTGGAATAAGTCTATATCCTTTGACATCTTTAGAATATCCAACAAAAATACATTTTTCACTCTTAGGTTCTAAAGCTTTATGTTTCTCATCTAGAATATGGGCCCATGCTTCACTTCCAAAAACACGAAAGTGACTTACATCTGGTTTGATTGAGCTCCATGCTTCTTCTGGAGTGATATTCTTTAAAACCTTAGTAGGAGTGCAATTTATTATGTAATTTGCACAGTTAATTGCTTCTGCCCAATAATTAAGACTAAGTCCCTTAGATTGAAGCATACAATTAGCCATTTCCTTTAAGGTGCGATTCTTCCTTTCAGCTACACCATTTTGTTGTGGAGTATATGGAACAATATGTTGCATTTGAATTCCATTCTCAGTGCAAAAGTTGATGAATGTGTTTTTAACATATTCTCCGCCATTATCAGATCTTAGCTTAAGAATTTGATGTCCAGATTGTTTTTCAACAAAGGCCTTAAAGGCCAGGAACATGTTAAATACTTCACTCTTGAGTTTTAAGAAGTATACCCAAGTGCGTCTGGAGAAATCATCAATGAAAGTTAAGAAATAATTGTAGCCAGAGAATGAAGCAACTGGAAGTGGACCACATAAATCACTATACACGAGCTGTAAAGGCGCTGAGGCATGCCAAGAGGCATGTTTTTCAAAACTATCCCGATGATGTTCTTCGAGTACACATCCGGAACAAACACCATCTCTGCAAGATACCATTGGAAGACCTGTCACCATATTTTCTTTACATAGATTTTGAAGAGAGCGATAGTTTAAGTGACCAAATCGCTCATGCCAAAGTTTGCTCACTTCATCATTATGAGCAACAAATACTGAGGGAAGATTTGATGACCCAAAGTTGTGAAACTTATACAACCTTGTAGAATCATCAGCAATGCCAGTAGCTAAAATCTGTCTAGGATCTCTTAGGTCCTTAATTACAACATCGTGAGTTGAAAATTCAACGATTTTACCTTCACTTGAATGGGTTATCTGATATACAGATAGAAGGTTGCAGGATAAGGTTGGAACACATAATACATCATTAAACTGACCATTGTCTAGATGAACAATTCCAGTCCCTACAACACTAAGAGATCTATCATCACCAACATATATATTTTTGGTGTTACAATCATTTAACGAAGAAAACATGGCTTTGTTTTTGGCCATGTGATAAGAAGCTCCAGAAATAATGAGCCACTCATGAGAATGAGAAGAAGAAGATACATTTAGTGCATAGCCAGACCGAGATGCTTGACAACCACATGTAGAAAGTGCCATTCCTGAAGACGAAGTTGAAGTTGAAGATTGCTCCAAATGGATGTTATGCTTCTTCATTGCTGCTTCCAAGGCTTCCATCTTCTTAAAGCATTTGGATTCTAAGTGGCCATCTCAATTACAAAAGTTGCAATGTCTATCAGTCTTCTTCCCTTTGTTTTTATTTGTCTTATCATTTTGTTGAAATGATTTTTCATTTTGAGGCTGAAATTGCTTAGGACCCTTGTTTGGTTTAGGACCATTCTTTTTAGGATACAACTTCTTAGGATTCTTTGGATTTGGTTGCTGCTGGGCGGCTAACGCTTTCTTAGAAGAGTTTCCAAGATGAAGAAGACCAAGGTGTAAGAGTTTTTCTTGTTCTCTTATTAAAGAATCACAAAAGGAATCAAAGGAAGGGGACTTGTAGGTTTGTCCTTAAGAAATGAAGGCTTCTCTTGTAGAATGGAAGGTGGAAACAAACACAGAATAGGCTGGTCCCAACTTAGTAAGAATGGAGTAGATAAGGCTACTATCTTCTTTCTTAACCTTAACACCTTCCAAGAGAAGTCTAAGGATCTTGAATTTGGAAAAAAAATCTTCAATGCAAGAAAAATTATCGGGGTCCAATGTAAGAAATTCATTTTCAAGTTGATGGGCTTTAAGTTCATTTTTAATTCCAAAGACTTTAGTAATCTGTTGCAGTGCTTCATCAAGAGTATCAAGTTCTGCAATATGGAATCTAAGATCTGGAGAAATAGACATCCCTATCAACCCACGTGCTTGGTCTTGCCTATTTTCCCATTTAGTTGCCTTATCTTCATCTTTTGGTTTGATCTCTGGCCTGTGGCTATTCTGTAAAGACCTTTACTTCTAAGTAAATCCACAATGTAGGACCACCACTGGAAAGGACCACCACTGGAAGTAGTTAGTGCTATCAAGAATGACTTGGCATGGACTTTCCTTTTTTAACAGAAACTAAAGCTATAGATGCTAAAACTAAGTGTACCAATGGAAAGATCTCAAAAAATTAGGCCGTTTCAAAAAAAACGGTTCTGAAATCGGCTTCCGGATGAAGAAGTTATGGCTTTTTGAAAAAAATTGACGAAGTCGCCAACGAAGTGCGGGAATGTGCGGAAATGAAAAAATCTGCCCCCACAAAATGGAGATTTGAACCCAAGACCTCTACTCTCATAAATTAGCTTTGCACCAAGTGAGCTATACAAAAATTTTGAGAGAGAGAGAGAGGGGGGGGGTTGATGCTTTGGGTTGCGTGCTTGCTTTGAGAAAGCTCTTTTTTCCTACAAAACAAAAAACACAAAACCCAACACGGACATACAAAAAAAACGAACCTTGCGGCTCGAAGTTAGCTTTAGCCGAAAAATAAATATTTTCAAAAACGAACCTGGCGGCTCGAAGTTAGCTTTAGCCGGAAACTAAATATTTTCCTCAATGTTTCTGATTTTCCGAGATCACACTAAGGCGCAGTGGAAAAGAGCATACGCATGAGAAAAATCCTTCCTTTTTGTTTCTGATTTGCCCAGATCGCGCAGAGTCGCAGGGCAAAGAGCATACGCAGAAATGAAAGGTATAGATCCGATAATAAAAAAATCTAAATAAACCGAAAACTGAAATAAACAGAGAGAAAATAACTGTAAACTGCAAATAAACACTGTATACCTCCAGATCTTAAAAATGACGCAGCTAGGGCTACCGGAAACCTTTTCACGTGAAGTGAAAGGGTTTCCTCACTGGAACAGATGCTCCCAACACAACAGAGTAGTCCTCTCGGCCCGAAAGTAGTCAAAAACAATAAATCTAGGAAACGGTAGTTGGATGCAGTTCTACCGGCTTTAGATTTGGATCACCAACGGACGCGGCCCTCAAATAGCTCTGATACCATGTAGGAATTTACAGGTTCCTCAGACAGAACACCAAAGGACACCGCTCACAAACAGATCACAGATCAATACACCAGTATTTTGACATGGTTAAAACCCTCAAAGAGGGAAACAGTCCACGGCCTCAGCCAACGCGGCCACTTCAGGCAATTTATTAATAAAAGAATGAAAATTTACATATGCTTCTCTCATAGACGGATTACCCTACAAATGAACCTCCATGCTCTTTAAATAGAGATCATGGACCAATCGAGTGTTAAGCCATGGATCAAGTGTCAATAATACCGAGGAGAGAATGAACCGTCGGATCACTACATATCGTGACCGTTGGATTGTAAGTTACAAAATGTACATAGTAAAGAAACACACTTTACCTAACTCTATACTAGACCAAGTTGTACTTAACTATTTCCTATGTGTCGGAATATCCTAACAAGTATCAGAGGTTGTTGGCATTATGATGCATGTGTTGTACTTGATGGCAACCCTCTCATAGAAGAACATCTCACTTACATATAACTAGATCAATCTACAGATGTGACTAAATGCATGGGATGCAGGACAGCTCAAAGGAATAAGAAGATCAAGTTCTAAGTGTGACAAGTTAGCTTTGCCATCAAGTCCAAAGGGGGAGATTGTTGGCATTATGAGACAAGTGTTGTCCTTGATGGCAACTCGCACAGATGGTAGATCATAGTGCAGCAGGTCAGTAGCAAAGAATTGATGATCAGACTACAAAGAATGAAGAAAGAAGAGTATACACGCAGGTTCACTATATACCAAATAGGGTATACACGCAGGTTCACTATATACCAAGTCGCGTATACGCAGGTTCGCTATATACCAAGTAGGGTATACAAGCAGGTTCACTATATACCAAGTTGCGTATACGCAGGTTCGCTATATACCAAGTAGGGTATACACGCAGTTTCATGGACGAAAAAGTGCGTACATGTCGGAAAGCTTACTTTTGGTTCGTGGTAGTTAGTCCTCGGTATTTGAACCTATGGTTTTGGACCATGGTATCTCGACAAGTGTGTTGATCCCAAGTATTGGGCTCTTGGTATTGATTTTTTATGGTTTTGGACCGTGGTATTGAGAAAGGCCTAAGACTATAAAAGGAGAAGAAGATCATTAGGCAAGGGCATCTGAAAAGTCTTGAATATCTGAGGAAGGATGAAATCCAGTATGCAGGTTATGGGTTGATGATGCATTGCTTGATCTAAGCTAAGGAGGGATCTCACTAGTGGATGGAGAATAAGATCTAAGGATAGATCGGGATCAAATGGTTTGATATGAACTATCTCTATATGATTGATTATGTTTATTATAGATCTGTATACTGACGCATGCAATGATCTGAACTGGGTATAACTTAAGTTGTAATCGATGCAAGTCATGATTGAATATTTATAGATCTGTACGCGGGTTGGCTTTGGTGTAAGCGCGTATGTATGCAGGTTAAGTTCATTGTAGTAGCATATACCTTTTGAGCTATGATATTTGAAGTTACAGGTGGTTCTAGTTGTTAAAGGGTTCTGATGACAGTTTAAAGGTGTCAGTATTCTGCATATCTTGTTTGGCTGATTGTGTTTAACTTCAGTATTGATGGATGAGAACTAATATTGGATCAGGATCATAATGACTCATATTTATGAGATCTGATGGACTAGATCTGGGTGCTAACGCATATATTATCCTTGTATATGTCATGATCTGGTTATGTCTGAAGTCAGGAAGTGCAGCAGAGTTATGAATAAGTGATTAATGACATATACGTTGGTTCATCTTGATGAAGTTGCATATACACGTAGGTTAGGCACTTCCAAGTAGCGTATGCACTCTGATGCATGATTTTGATGGTACAGTTGGTTCTGATTGTTATTGCAGAGTTCTGCTCTGTGACTGTGTTGTTGACAGGGTTTCAGTGTTTCAGTGATTCAGAGATTGATGATGCTAGTATTGATTGTTTTGTGCTTCAATGATATTTATGGGTCCAGTCTGAAAATTTATGAAACGTGGTACCTGGAAGAGAGAAGATTGTAGGCCGGCGCCTACGTACTAGTATCTTAGCTAGTACAAGAGCAAAGGGGGTTGGAGCTCCCTTCGAGGAGAGTTTGGAGAACGAGAGAAGGTTGTAGCCTTCCACAGGTTGTAGCCTGCGTGCTGGTAAAGGACTGCACCAGTACATTGTAAAAGAAGTTTCTTAATAAAGGAAGATAGAAATGAATTGCAGCAGGTGGTTTTCACCCACATTGGGTTTCCACCTTATATCATGGTGTTCATGTGTGCTTCTTGTGTGTGATGATCTGTTCTGTTTTACTGCACCTACTTACTGTTCATATGGTTAATGAAGTTCTGATACACTAACTAAAGATCAACATTTAATGGATTAACTGAATCATAAGTATTTTGGATATACGATGGTTGCTTTAGACACAGTTGTGTATACACGCGGTTTCCCTTGAATGAAGTAGCGTATATGTATCTAAGTATGGAAATGAAAAAGTTTTATTGATCTGATAATACTGATTCACCCCCCCCCCCCCCCTCTCAGTATTATTTCCAACAGAGGTGAGGTGAAGACAATGCCCAAGCAATAGTGAAAGAGAAATCACCAAAGATAGTTGGGACAAGAAAAAAGGATCAGTGGGATCGACATCTCTCTTCAAATTCATCGAGGGTGAAGTGGAAGTAGAGAATATTATCATGGCAGCACAATGGAAGTTTCTGATGGCCCACATAAAGATCACTTCATTGGGAAGTACGGATCTTAGGGTCGAAGAAAAGGCGGATGCCTTGGTTATAATAAGTTCGGCCATTATGCGAAGGAGTGTCCAAATGGTAGAGATGTAGGTCATTAAGGACACAACCGACTCTTCTGAGAAAGAAAGGAACCCCAGGAACTTCATCGAATAGATGGGTACACTCTCTAATTTGGTAGAGATGGAAATAATCATGGGATTATACTTGGAGTCGATGCCACCTATCCCAGAAAGGATTTTGGGAATTTTATCCCTCAATTGAATGGGGGTAACTCAATTCATTTACAAAATCTCTTTTATGTACCTGATCGCAAGAAGAACCTAGTGTCCATTTTAGCAATGGAAGTCAAAGGTTCTAGGGTGGCAGTGATTGATGGAAAGGTACATGTTTGAAAATAGATTTTTCAAAGATGTTTTTGAACTTAGGGTTGTATCAAGTTGTAGGAAGTCCACTGGGGACCATGTCTATTGACACAACACTGGAGGTCTGTAAGTTAGATGGTGATAGGAATGCCTAAATTCAAAAGAGCATGAAGGTACATTTCTGAAATGTACAGAAGGAAAATCTTATGAGGAGGACCATTCCCCTCATGCAGCAGGTCCATAGGTCTGGAACAACCCGAGGAGTTTGAGATTCATGTTCGGGAATCTCATGTATACAGGTGGAAGAAATCCCTCTATGGCTTGAAGTAAAACACCTCGGGCGTAGTATGAGAGGATTGATAGCTGTCTGATGAAGCTGAGTTTCACTAGGAGTGAAACCGATCCAAACCATTACTCAAAGCTTGTGGATGATAGACCTCTCATATCGACACCTATGTTTGACAGGTGCAGACTCTCTCATTTATAGGAGACAGAGGGAGTTGGATTCTGAATGTGGAAAGATAAACTACAAGCCTATGACTACCTCAAGGATCTTAACTTTCAGAAGTTACATAGTAGTAATGTCGAACCAGATTTGGGAAATGCCTCTGAATTTCATAAACTCATTCCCATTAATGTTCTTGGTGAACCTCCGTTTAGACATATGTTTTGCAGTTAGTATGATTAGCTCATATTTGGTCGAGCTTCACTGGGTTGGTGCCTAGAATCTTCTGAGATATCTTCAGGGCACAATCTCTAATGGATTGAGATATAGTACTGGAAATATTTCAAATGCTGAGTGGGCAGGCAGTGTGGAGGATCACTAGAGCACTTCTCAGTGCTGGTTCTCTTTGGGATCTACCTCGATATCCTAGATGAGTAGGAAGCAGAAGTCGGTGGCTTTTAGCACCGCCGAGGTAGAGTATATTGTTGCTAGCATGACTACCTAAGAGGCAGTCTAGTTACGAAAGCTCTTCAGTGAGATGTTTGTATACCACTATGTAGCAGGATAATTAGTTCTCCTGTGAGGTCTGGATGATGTGTTCTCCATGACGATTATGTAGTAGGATGATTAGTTCTCTTGTGAGGTTTGGATGATGTGTTCTCCATGACGATTATGTAGCAGGATGATTAGTTCTTTTGTGAGGTTTGGATGAGGTGTTCTCCATGATGATTATGTAGTAGGATGATTAGTTCTCCTATGAGGCCTGGATGATGTGTTCTCCATGACGATTATGTAGCAAGATGATTAGCTCTCCTGTGAGGTCTAGATGATGTGTTCTCCATAACGATTATGTAGCAGGATGATTAGCTCTCCTGTGAGGCTTGGATGATGTGTTCTCCAGGGTGATTATGTAGCAGAATGATAAGTTCTCCTGTGAGGACAAGATTGATTAAGTTCTCCTATCGAGGCATCCTACCCATGCAGTCCGGGACTCATGGGAAGTACCTCCCATCTTATCAATGAGCAAGGAAATGAGGATAGGAACCATAGTAGTACCGATGTATGCATCACTGTATCTACCGTACTCCCTATGCTAGGATGACCTTCATTGATCTTGGATCAATGATACTAGTCTAGGACCAGTTGTAAGAGTTGTACCTACTATGACGCTGAATTCAGGTAGGTTGAGACTGGTCTGGGACCAGTGGTACATACTCTAAGACTAACTTCGGGTCAGTGGAGGACTGGTCTGGGACCAGTGAGAGTGTTAAATACTATGACGCTAACTTAGGGTCAATTAAGACTGGTCTAGGACCAATGGTACACACTCTAAGACTGACGATACTGGTATGGGACCAGTGGTAGGAGTCATACCCACTATGATGCTGACTTTGGGTTGGTTGAGACTGGTCTAGGACCAGTGGTACACACTCTAAGAGTGACTTTGGGTCAGTGGAGAATGGTATGAGACATTCACAATCAATTCTTCTTCTTCATGGTTCAGCAGAGCTAAGTAGAGCAGAGCAAAGCCAGTAGAGCTAAGCAAAGTAGAGCAGAGCCAACAGAGCTGAGCAGAGATAGTAGAGCTGAGCAGAGCAGTGCAGGGCACTGATGCCAAAGATAGTACAGTCGGATATATGGATCAACTGATGGAGTTCTCCCTAGTTGAGAGGGAGTGTTAAAATTGGCAACTAGGGCCAAACTCCATATGGGTCATCTTATTTATGGCAGCTGATATTTTTATTGGATCCCTCTCATCAAGAGGTGTAGGATTGATCTAAAGATCATCCGATTCCGATAAGTATTTATGGAGATATGAATTTATTTTTCTTATGGAATTATTATCAAGCCAACCAACAACTTGAGTAGGCTCAGAAGCCCAATAGACATGCCTATTCATGATATATGTTTTAGTATAAATAAAAGAGGATTTGAAGTCAACTGAAAACACTCTTTATGTGATCTCCTCTCCACGTCTTGGGTTTTTGGTGAAGGAGAGACACATAAGAAGATACATTGGGCCAAGTGGTGGGCTCCAGTATTGTAGCAATAATGCTACAACTCCTGGAGCTTCCTTCTCTAATTTGATCAACCCGGTAGTTTGTAACAAACTTGGAAGCGACGGTGCTGTATGCACAAGTACTAGCTCTTGTCGCAGTTGTCACTTGGTCAGCTGGCACAAGTCCGCTAGGGCTCAAGCCAAGTTCTATATGTTCTCAGAAGAAGCTTTCTAAATGATGAACGAAGGCTATCTCAAAGGAAATTAACCTACTTTGCAAGAATGAACTGAAAGCCAACCAAACATGAAAACCCTAGTAAACCCTAATCTGACCAGCTTAATCCTTACAATGCAATGATGGGAATGCAACTCCTAAAAATGATGCCATTACTTCTAGTGAGATGAGATGCATGAATTTAAACTACTTCCATTGAAGAGAACACATTTTTTGTATTTTTGCTCAAGTGGTTGGAGTTATTATGATTGTGCTTCTTACTGGGTCTTGAATGTGCAGGGGTAGTTTAAAGGGGAGGAAGGCTTGGGAAAGGTCAGGAGGACTCTGAGAGGTTCCAAGGGATCCCTAACATCATTCCACAGAAGTTCACAATGTTCAGGTGCTTGGCAACTGTGTTTGCAGGCTTCTACAGGATGTCTGCAGGGGATCCTACAGGAAGCTCGGGATTTCTATAGGAAGTCTGCTAACTTCTACAGGATGTCCTGCAGTCGGAGTTTTGGGTGATGGAGGAGTGAAGGAGCTGTATGGGTGGATAGGTAAGATGAAAGGGGAGCTTGAGATGGCTCAGGGACAGAGAGATGAGATGGGGAGAGAGTGTATAAAGCTGGTTGGTCGATAGAAGGGTAGAGGCAATGGAAGGTCGAAAAGATGAGGCAATGTGGATAATAGAAGAGTTGGTGGGCAAAGGATCTAGCTGCAAGGTAAGGAGATGGCTTAGGGACGACTGAGGAGGATAAGGAAGTGTTGAAGTGGTGCTGCGCAGTGTAAATGAAACAAATCACCTCTGTCTTGCACAAAACCGAGAATTCATCAACCTATTCTAACTGTTGTATTAAACCAAAGAACAGCGATGGAAGTTAAGATAGAAATCATGCATGGTGCTGAAACAAGGCGTTATTGCTCAAGATCTAAATGCATGGACACTTCTACCAATGGAAATATGACTTTAAAGCATGCATGAACATGTAAAACTGCGTTTTTTTTGGTGGTTGGCACGGTCTACACTCCCAATCTCTAAACAGAGGTGGAAGTGAGTGTACAATCAACCTTTTTTTGAGCTCTGATGAATTCTAATCCTCCTACTCTAATCTAAGCTGTTGAAAGCACTTTATCCAGAAACTAATCCTACTTAATCACATCAAGAAAATTGAATCAGCAGACCGTGTTTTCCAAATGCATGTCAAGGCAAAGAAATGAAATGTTGAAAGGAAAGACAAGTAACAATACAAAGAAAAGGAGGTCTATTGCTCTCAGGTTGGGCCCTAACCTGAGAGCTATAGCTCCTCTAAGAACTTAGAATTGAATCCAAATCTGCCTGCCTTTTATTAAAAGATCATAATCATGAGTCTAACAACATGCCAAAATTGGCTTACAAAGAGCAAAAACAGAGCTACAGCTCGTGATTCAAAATCTACAACAAAGGTTCAAGAGTCTTTATCGAAGGCTACAGCCTCAATATTTATACAGGATGAGGGCCAAGCTGGCCTCCTCAATTAGTGGGGCTTAGCTGTCCAACTAAAAGTAAACTGATGTTCTTGTAGAATCCGTTGGCTGCCTTCTAGCTCGGTGGTGATAGCTGTTGGAGCTCGGAGTTGGGGTGGAGATCACGAGGAAGGTCATTCAAGGCTGTGGACAACCTTCCTATAAACCCGCAATGCCACCTTGGTTCTCTCCTTGCCTCCATCTGCGTGGTTTTTGCTCCATTTAATGTCAAAAAACCTGAAATAAACGTGTATTAGCCACATAGGCATAATGACTGCCCTCCTTCCTACAAATAACACGAATATACTAAGAAATGATGCATAAGTGATAAAAAATGAAGGGTTGAGCAAGGTAAGTAGGCCAAATGAGCCCAAATTGTTACCAAAAATTGGGGCTCATCATCACCCGCCAGCTAAAATATTTGCTCATCCTTGAGCAACTAGTCCAACTCTTCATCCTTCATTGCCTTTACTGCTACCCTTACATCCCAAGCCTCTGTAGTAGTGTCCTCCTTGCTAATATGAAACCCAACCCTTCTGTTTACCTCTTCCCACTGTTCATTATCATCTGTCTTTGTACTGCCTTCCATCAATCCTAGCAGCAGTGGTGGGCTGAGTTCAAGGCCAATCCAGCTGGCCTGGAGGTTTTGCATGGACTTCTTATAGAGGGACACCTGTACCAGAGCTTCCCTCATCCGAGTTGGGGTATGGTACTCTCAGATTTTCAGACTGTGAGCCAATGTATTCCATCTGCGGGTGCATGCTTGGACAGCGTTGTCTCCTAACAGTATTTCCATGTCCTCAAAATGAGCTATGGCTTGGGCCTGTTGATCCATATATCTTAATGAAGCTTGAGGGTCAGTGGACAAATGCTGGTGTGCCGAGATTAGTGCAACTGGATCCCCGGGTTCTGGTCTGATGAGCAATGGCTCGTTCAACTCTCGGTTCATGATCGCTTTGGCTTCTGCAGCTCTTTTGTCCTCATGGTTCAGCCATGAGGCAAATGCCATTAATTGCATATCTCCCAAAGCCGTATTGGGATCCCATGAAACTACATTAGGCAGGGTCAGATTATGGAGGTAGAACTCTGCTAATTTGGCCCTATCCTCTGATGAACTAGTGCTGCATACTTCAGTGAATTGCTGCGGGTCTTGGAGCTGAGAGATACCTCTTTGCGCCAAGGTATTGATTTGAAATTGCAGCCATTGGTCTTTCAAGTACAAGCCATAGGATTTGGCTGGTTGTCTGCATTGGATAGCATCCATGGCCCAGCTGGCCATGCAGGCCAACTGTGCCTCTTTCTGCTGCAGCTGTTCTCTGAGAGCTTGCACCTCAATTTGTGCTTGTTGTTCTGCTTCCTGTAGAAGTGTAGTGGGCTCCCCAAGACCGGTGTTCAGTTCCTCTTTGCCTTGCTGTTCTGTGGTGTCCTTGGAGGATGTACCTGTCCCTGCCCTCAGCTCCTGTAGCTGCAATCTCAGCTTCTGGTTTTCTTCCTGTAGGAACACGCATTGGCAATTTGCCACGTGTTTAGCCATGGACAATTCACTTCTGGCCTCCTTGAGCTGCTCCTGTAAGGGACCTATGTCCGCCACACCCTTTGACTTGGCTATTTTCATCCACATGTGTGTACAGACTCTTTCTTCCTCTAATGCAAAAAACAGTGGCACAGTAAATTTCTGAGGTATAATTTTGCCAGCCTCTAAAAAGTTGTAATATGAACTCAGACTTGGCTGAGGGCTGGGCTCTGGTATATGCTCTGTCTCCACTTCTTTTGGTGGCTCTACCTCTTCCTCCCTTGGTGGTGATAAGGGTGCTTCTCCTTCCATTCTCTCAGTTTCTTTAAGCCCGGCTAAGGTTTCCTATAGAGCATCTTCAGCATCCTGTAGCCGAGCTTTTTCAGTCAATTGGTCTAACTTTTCTTGCCACGTAGTTTTCTTCGGGCTCCCCCCTCATAGGTGACTGATATCCTCGAGGGGGACCTTTCCTTGGGTGAAGTAGGGGCATCTTCAATGATGATTGGGCTGCTGGACGGACGCTGTGGCTTGCCCGTCTTTATTCTCACACTTCTTCGAGCTTTAAAATATAGAGGGGTCTCCCTCTTTCTCTTCTCCTTTGGCTTAGGAGGTGTGCTGAGGGCGGCCAGCACAGCTGCTGCCTCCCTTGCAAGAATGTCAGCTTTCTTCTCCTTGGGTTTCACTTTTTCAGGGCTTCCTGTAGAAGACCCTGTTTTAGTTAATTTCGGGCTTCCTGTAGAAGACCCTTGTTCAGTTAATTTCGGGCTTCCTGTAGAAGCCGGTTTCGGCTTTCCTGTAGAAACAGGTGTCACCGCCTTGGTTTGCTTTGCTGCATGAGTTTTTCTTTTTGACTTGGTTGTGGTCGCTGTCGAGGCACTTTTGCTGATGTGGACCTTCTCAGCCTTGTCCACTCTGCCTTGCAACCTTTTCTCTCTTACTGTCAAGATGGGTGTGTCATCTTTCTCTTTGGCACCCTTTGTCTCTCGTTTCTTCTCTTGCTTTTTCTTCTGCTCCATGGTCGTGGTCTTCTGGCCTGTTTCTTTCTTTCCCGCGGGCACTGACTCTTTCTCCTCACTGCTAGATGAACCGAGCTCTTCGGTCAGCATCTTTATATCCCCATCCTTTGTCAAATTTCTGAAGGCTTCCCATGAGAGAGGAACCTTGTATGTGTGGAGCACATCCTCCACGAGGAGTTTGATCAGTCCATGGTGGGCTACCTGGTCTGGTGTGCCTTCTTTCAACTTGGTGGCACACTCAATCAGAGACTGTAATAGAAAGTAGGGGAGACTGAGCTTGTTTTCTACAGGTAGATCCATCTGGTGCCTTAATTCAGTGAGTAACCGAAAGTGGTACCCGTATACAATGCTAAAACGACCTTCGCAGGTGATGTACTTCATAATTTGCAGGCTAACTTCATTCCACGGTGGCAGTAAACTGGTTCTACGAACCCCATTTTTGTCTTCTAAGAATTCCTCCTCTGGTGGAAAGAATTCTTTCTTAGCCTGTTGGCCCAATTTCCTTTCTTCTTTATCCCATGGTAATCCCATTGGGAGCTCCGTAACTCGGCTGATGAATTGTGGGGTGAGTTTGAGGCTTAAACCCCTGAAGTTAACGGTGGCCAATGTTTTAGATTTCGGCCTCAGAGCTTGCAAAAACTCTTCTGCCACTTCGTCGTCATAGCCCTGCAATTTGTCACTGAAGGATATCCATTGCGCTCGTGTGAAGAGCTCCACCACCTCAGGATTTTCTCTTAACTTCATTGAATCAGTGGGTTCCCTTCTGATGAACCCACCCGGCATGGTGAAAAACTGCTGCGTTAGCTGGAGGTGGCAAATGCGGAAGAAATTTTTCCTACTGGGACAGAGCATAGAATGACGCTTCTGTCATGCATATAATCCACGAAGCTTATCTCCTGAGGACCTTAACACAGCTTAATTACACTGACATCCTGTAGGATGACAGTTCATGCACGGCAGACAACTTTTGCAACAATTTTCTACGACCAGACTGTAGACGACGATTCTGCCACCCTCAAAAACCAATTGCATGGAGAGTTCAGGCTTACCTTTTTAATCCGCCACCTTTTGACGTGAGGAACCCAACTTCCTGTAGAAACAACTTTCCTGTAGGAGTAGCGCGCGATCTCTTGGGGATACTGCAGTGGGTCTGCGCTCTTGGTGTTGCTTCACAGGCGTTCTGATGGCCAAAGACTCGGAGTATCGAGCTGCAGAGGGATCTGGATGATCACTCGAGTCTCAAACGGTGAATGATAAATGCATGGGGTGGCAATCTAGCCGATTAGATTTGAATCGGCGAAATCCGTGGCGCGAGGGTGAGCTGTCCCTGCCGGACCGTTGGGCGACGTCACACCATCATTCTTCTGCAAGTTCCCTTACTGCCGCATCATTCCCGCAGATCCGCCGCTGCCATTCTCGTTAGAACTCGTTTCTCCCCGAGTGGACGGTTCTCACGTGTCCACTACTCGTTTTTTCCACGGCCATCATTCACACATCCGGCTCGACCAGCTGACTGGTCGACGTGGCCAATCGATTGACCATACAACCGCTCAACCCATTCACTTCACACTTGCAAACATTTTCAAAGTAAAATTCATGCAATTCGACGGAAGAAAGGGTCGAGGCACTTACCTGTGCGGCCGCAACACGATTTTTCGGCTCTTGGACGACGATGAGTGGATTTATTTGCTGCTGGTGGATTTGCACAGGCCCGAAGGTTCATATTCGCAGGCCGCTGACGATGAATTAGATGCTTCGGCTGCATGCGCCCGCGTTTTCATTGCATGTGGCAAGCGCTGTGAATGGTGTACACTCTAGCGGGCTTAACTGTTACGGGACTCCTGCAGGATGTCCTGTGACAGTTTTTCCTCCTCGGGTGCATGCTGCACGACGAAGGCAATGGCCTCACGATCACGCTCACAGAGCTCATGGATGGCTGGGATGGATATGGTATGACATCTCAGCGTTTTTTTCATCTTAAAAATTGCTTTTCTCTTGATAACTCAATGATCTTCTTTGATGGTGCAGGTAACTTCATTGCATGTCGACAGGGATGGTAGAAAGAGGTGACAGCAGTGTATAAGGGTGACAACAGTAGCTTGCATGCATCCAAACCGCTCCTTGGTTGTTAGATCTCCTCATAAAATGAATTCTGGGCCGTCCCGAACTTCTACAGGAAGTTTCCTGTAGAAATACAGAACTTCCTGTAGAAAGTTTGCGTTTCCTGTAGAAAGTCCGCACCTTCCTGTAGAAAGTCTGCATCTTCCTGTAGAAGAATCAAGCCGTGATGAAATTGTGCACATACCTTGGAGAAAATGAGTATTCTTGGAGGAGGTGCTGGTGAGGTCTCCTGGCAGCATGATAAGGATCTCTGGCTTTGCGTTAAAAGACCTCCTCTCCTTCATAGAACACCTGCAACCTGCATGCATTTTCACATTATAAACTTGTTGTCCTCGCCTTTTTTGCTTATTGTTTTTTCTTTTTTTTTTGAAAGATAACAGGGGCGCCTCAATGAGGTTTTCACCCTTGCCATCTGCCTTAAGCGCCTCAGAGAGGTTTTCACTCAAGGATCTTTTTTTAAATCTCTTTTTTTTTTTTTTTTGAAAGACAATAGGGGTGCCTCAATGAGGTTTTCACCCCTACCACCTGCCTTGGGAGCCTCAGAAAGGTTTTCACCCAAGGATCTTTATTATTATTATTATTATTATTATTATTATTATTATTATTTTAGATCTTTCAGGGTATGCCTAAAGCAGAGGCAGAACCCTTCTCTATGACCAACACTGATTTCTCCATAGTTTTGATGAACTCTTGTCCTGAGAGAGGTTTCCTGTAGATCTTCAACCGATGCCCATTGGCAAGCATGGGGATGGATTCCTCATCAATGGTTCGAATAAGAACAGATCCATTGTCATGGCATTTTTCCACTGCATATGGTCCTAGCCATCTGGTTCTCAGCTTCCCCTTGAAATCTTTGTACCTGGAGTCATACAACAAGGCCCAATCTCCCGGCTGGAATTGCTTGTCATGGAGGTGTTGGTCATGCCACACATTTCTCTGAAGTTGAACCACTTCTGAGTGAAGGAGGGCCTGCATCTGGTGCTCGTCCAGTCCATTCAGCTGCAATAACCTTTCTTGTTGTGCATGGCTGAGATCTAGGTCTAGCTGAGCTGCCATCCTCAAAGTGTTGTATTCAAATTCAATGGATAGCAAAGCTTTCTTCCCATAGACCAGCTCATAAGGTGTGAAGCTGGTGGTGGTCTTCCAGGTGGTGTTGTAAGCCCATGTGGCCTCAACCAGGCGATCTACCCAATCTTTCCTACTGTTGCTCACCACCTTAGTCAAAATCCCTTCCAATGCTCTGTTGGTGACTTCCACTTGCCCATTTTCCTGTGGATGATAGGGGGTGGAAGTCCTATGCTTGATTTTGTGGTGAGCTAGTAGGTCTTCAATCAAGTTGGATGTGAACTGGCTCCCTTGATCGGTGACCAGCTCTCTTGGGTAGCCAAATTTGTAGAAGATGTTCTCCCTTAAGAACTCAGCCACCTTTTCTTCTGTTGCTGCCTTGATTGCTTTAGTCTCTGCCCACTTTGTCAGGTAGTCAGTGCACACAATGATGCAAGACCTTTGCCTCGAAGGAGGGTTGATTGGACCCACAAAATCCATACCCCACTTCTCAAATGGCTCAAGAGTCACTTGAGGTTGGAGAGGCATCTCATCCCTTTGAGTCGGTTTCCCCATTCTTTGGCATCGGTCACATTGGCTGATATACCTTCTGACATCTTGATGAAGTGTGGGCCAATAGTAACTTGCCTGTAGGATTTTGAAGGCAGTCCTCTTTGCTGCAAAATGTCCTCCACAAGGCCCATCATGACAGGTGAGGAGGATATCAAAGACTTCCTCCTCCCTTACACAACGCCTTAAGATCTGATCAGGGCCAAGCTTGAACAGATTGCCCCCGATCCAAGTAAATGAGGCACTTTTTCTGATGATTCTGCTCTTCTCTCTTGAGGATAGGTGCGAAGGGAACTGTGCTGAAACAAGGTAGTTTGCTATATCAGCAAACCATGGAGAGAGTACTGAGATAGCAAACAGATGTTCATCGGGCATCTGGTCGTCCACTGTTCCATCCTCATCTGCAGACAAATCCAATCTAGATAAAAAGTCAGCAACAACATTTTCTTTACCTGGTTTGTCAACAATGGTCAAATCAAACTGCTGCAACAAAAGTAACCATCTAATAATACGAGCATTCACATCTGGTTTATTCATTAAATATCTAATTGCAGCATGGTCCGTATGTACAAAGGTTTGATAGCCAGTAATATAATGTCGGAACTTGTTCAGTGCATGGACCACAGCCAAGAATTCTTTCTCGGTTAAAGTGTAATTCAGTTCGGCTTTGGACAAGTTTTTGCTAACAAAGTAAATGGCATATGGAAGTTTTTGTTCAACTTGTCCTAAAGCTGCCCCTATGGCTTTGTTCGAGGCATCAGTATGGATGTGGAAAGGTAGGGCCCAGTTTGGACCTCTCAAGATTGGGGCTGACACCAACTTGTCCTTTAATTCATTCAACGCCCTCTGACAATCGTCATTCCATTTAAACTCCACATCTTTTGCCAACAGGCCAAACAATGGTGAGGCTAGCTTGCTGAAGTATTTAATGAATCTCCTGTAATACCCTGCTAATCCTAAGAAACTCTGAACATCCCTTACCTTTTGGGGAGGTGGAACGTTCCTGATGTGAGCAATTTTGTTAGGATCCACTTGTAACCCTTGGCAAGAAATGGTATGGCCTAGCACGGTCCCTTCAGTCATCAGGAATTCACATTTTTCAGGACTAAGGGACAGGTTCATCTCAATGCATTTGGTTAGGACCTTTCCCAGATTGGACAATGCTTCCTGGAAGTTGGACCCATAAGGAGTGAAGTCATCCATATAGATTTCCACCGCATCATGGACCAGCTCCGAGAAGATGCTCAAAACAGCTCTCTGGAAGGTAGCAGGAGCATTGCATAGCCCAAAGGGAAGAACTCGGTAGGCAAAGGTACCCCAAGGACAAGTGAAGGTGGTCTTATCTTGGTCTTCCGGGCTGATTTGGATTTGGTTGTACCCGCTAAACCCGTCCAGGAAAGAGAAGAACTTCTTTCCTGCCAGTCCATCCAACACTTGATCTATGAAAGGTAGAGGGAAATGGTCTTTCTTGGTAGCTTTGTTCAGTTCTCGGTAGTCCACACAGATTCTCCATTTCCCATTTTTCTTGGGAATCAACACCAGAGGGGACACCCATTCACTATCTGAGATGGGGTAAATGAATCCGGCATCCAATAGTTTTTGCAATTCTTCCTTGACAATGTCCTTAAGGGCTGGATTCATTCGCCTCTGAGGTTGCCTAACCGGTTTACAATCCTCTTTGATGTATATGTGATGGGTACAGACCGAAGGATGGACCCCTTTCATCTCCTTATAGCTCCAAGCAAAAGCATCTAGGTGACTGGCCAATAGGCTACACAGCTCCTTTTCCTGGGAAGGAGATAGGGAGGAGCTGATCTTTAGCGTTCTCTCAGGGCCGAACTCCACATTCTTGATTCTGGGAGTGACAGGGTTGGTGGCACAAAGGTCCACTAAGGTGCTAGCTTGGGCATCCTCCACCAATTTCTCTAAGGATAGTGCACTGGAAGGTGGATTCTGGATCAAGGTCTCAATCAAGTCATCCTCGGTTGGGGGGTCTCTTCTAGTGGTGTCTAGGGTGCACAAAGGTGCTGAGTACACCTCATCCTCTTCTCCTTCCTCCAACCATAGCGGTAAGTCATGCTCTAAGGAGGGTTGGGCAGGAGGGTATAAGACTAGCTGCTTGGACATAGGACCATTTTTGATGGTCATGTTTCCTGCACGACAACTTATGTAAGCATCTGCAGTGGCTAACCAAGGCCTTCCCAAAATAAGAGGATATCCAGTAAGCTTTGCCTTGGGTTGCAGAACCAAGAAATTTGCAGGGTATTCCCAAGAGTCGACAGAGACCAAGACATCCTCCACAATCCCTTCGGGAGTCACGGTGGAGCGATCTGCTAGTTGCAGAACTGTCGAGGTCTTCCTCAAGGATCCCTGAAGATTGAGTTTGATCATGGTATCCCTGGTCATCACATTAATGGCAGCCCCCAAATCAATCAAGGTGTGAGGTATGATGGTGCCATTGATGTGGACATCTACTACAGGACTCCCAGGATCTAGATACTTTGGGCAGATGACTTGTCCTAACATAAGGTCAGACAGTTGTCCTAAGACATTGATGGTTGAAGCATCTCTCTTTCGCCTGCCTGGGTGTTTGAAACACCTTTCCTTAACCAGTTTGTTGTATATTGGCACATCCTTGATGGCTTGGAGAAGTGGTATTTTCACACACAACTGCTTGAGCTCTCCCAGAAGCTCATCCTCCTCTGGGTTGGGTTGTGTGGTGGCTGTTAGTCTCTCAGGAAAGGGTGGAATAACCTTTGGTTCACTTTCCTGTTTGTTCTCCTCGTCCTCTGGGGGAGGAGGTTGGCGATCCGGAAGAGTCTTTCCAGATCGAAGATTGATCTCCTGGATCTCCATAGCATAGGTAGGGCATGATGTTTCCCCAGTGTATACCTGCTGGGCTTGTCTATTGTTGGGGTTCGGGTTCGGTTGAGCAGGCATTTGAGGTTGCCTTGGAGGAGCAGGAGGTAATGGTTGAGGTTGAACTGGTGGTGGAGGAAAAATGGTGGGAGGAGTGTTGTACTGGGGCCTCCACCCCGACTGAGGTGCATTCCACTGAGGCTGTGGCTGGGCATTTGAATGATATGAATGAGTAGTGGGTTGAGTAGGGTACTGAGGTGGATAAGACCATGGAGGAGGCATGGACCAGGAAGGATGAGCAGGGGGACCCCAGGAAGGCATAGGAGTCGATTGGTTGGGGCTGTAATAAGCTTGAGGTGCACCTTGCATCCCCTGCTGGTAAGGTCTAGGTCCTTGTGGCCTCCTTTGGTTGAGGAAATAGAGAGGTTCAGTGGGAGCTTCTGTCCCTTGGTACATAGCTTTAAGCCCAGGTAAGGTTGGACATTGATTTGTGGGATGGTCCTCCTCGCAAACGAAGCACACTTCAACTGAATGCAATGGGCATTCGTTCTTAGGGTGTCTCCTTGTACATCTAGGGCAGAAGATAGCCAAGGCCCTCTCAGCTTCTTCCTTCTTCTGCTGGATCCTGAATGTGTCTAGTTGCATGGCGATGGTCTATCTCACCTCACTCTTAAGATCTTCTAATTGATTTGCAAACTCATGCTTGGAGAAAGGGATACCAGCTGAGAGGAGGTTTCCTCTACCTTGTTTCCGGGCTTCCCTAGAGTGGTTTCTGAACACAGTCTTGATCTCCTCATAAGGCAGTTGGTAAATATCTCCCCCAGCTAACATGTGAAGGGTATCTAAAAGGTCTTCAGGGACTCCTCGGAGCAGGACCAACTTGAGGGATTCAGGGTCAACTGTGCACCTGGCCTGCTTATAGCTAAGTTGGAACCTCTCCTCATAATCCTCTAAGGACTCATCATTTCCCATGGTCATCCGAAAGATTTCTCCCTTGGTTTCCTTGGACCTATAGTAGTCCCGGTACTTGGTATTGAAAGCTTGCTGCATCTGAGCCCAAGTGGTGATACTATTCCCAGGTAAGCCCATGAACCAGCGTAATGTTGCATCCTTAAGAGTTGAAGGGAAGAGTTTCAGCTTCTGCTCATCTTCAGTATAGTCATAGGTTCTACAAAGGACAGCAAACTCAAACAGGAAGGTATTAGGATCTTCAATAGTCAGTCCATGGAAGTGAGGTAGAGCGGAGGGACTAATGTTTTTCATTTTCATGTCTCCATTGGTTTCTCGGATGGGGAAGGCACCTTCTATTCTCTCATCTTCTCCTCTATTGTCAACCATAGCTTCAGATGGGATGGTCTCTAATTCTTCTTCTGCTATAGGATCTTCGTATATCTCAGGAGGTTCACCTATAGGTTCTTCTGGATCACTGTCACCGAAGAAGAGAGAAGGGTGACTCAGTGATGTGGTGGGGGTGTTGGGTAGGAATTTGCCTGTTTTATCTCGATTCCTACGAGGCATGAAATGGAAAGAATTTTTTCTTTATTGCTTTTGTTTTTCTTTGGTACCTGCAAAACTGAAACAGATTGATCTAAAACTAACTATCTTGCTGAAATAAAATGCAGAATTGAAATGAAAGCAGGAAAGAACTAATCTACTTTGCTCAAATGGAATTGCAGGAATGGAAATGCTAGTCTGCGCTTGCAGAATTGAAAGGCTAATCTATGCTTGCAAAATTGAAATTGCGGAATTGAAATGCTAGTCTATGAAAGCAGGAAATGTCTATGCTACTTTTGCAGAATGGAAATGAAATAAACTACTTGGCAGAAGGCGAGAGTAAGAAAACAGAAGAAAAACAACAATTACTAATACTCTGACGCTTCCCCGGCAACGACGCCAAAAAGATGGTGGGCTTCAGTGTTGTAGCAATAATGCTACAACTCTTGGAGCTTCCTTCTCTAATTTTATCAACCCGGTAGTTCGTAACAAACTTGGAAGCGACGGTGCTGTATGCACAAGTACTAGCTCTTGTCGCAGCTGTCACTTGGTCAGCTGGCACAAGTCCGCTAGGGCTCCAGCCAACTTCTATATGTTCTCAGAAGAAGCTTTCTAAATGATGAACGAAGGCTATCTCAAAGGAAATTAACCTACTTTGCAAGAATGAACTGAAAGCCAACCAAACATGGAAACCCTAGTAAACCCTAATCGGACCAGCTTAATCCTTACAATGAAATGATGGGAATGCAACTCCTAACAATGATGCCATTACTTCTAGTGATTTGAGATGCATGAATTTAAACTACTTCCATTGAAGAGAACACGTTTTTTGTATTTTTGCTCAAGTGGTTGGAGTTATTATGATTGTGCTTCTTACTGGGTCTTGACTGTGCAGGGGTAGTTCAAAGGGGAGGAAGGCTTGGGAAAGGTCAGGAGGACTCTGAGAGGTTCCAGGGGATCCCTAACATCATTCCACAGAAGTTCACAATGTTCAGGTGCTTGGCAACCGTGTTTGCAGGCTTCTACAGGATGTCTGCAGGGGATCCTACAGGAAGCTCGGGATTTCTACAGGAAGTCTGCTAACTTCTACAGGATGTCCTGCAGTCGGAGTTTTGGGTGATGGAGGAGTGAAGGAGCTGTATGGGTGGATAGGTAAGATGAAAGGGGAGCTTGAGATGGCTCAGGGACAGAGAGATGAGATGGGGAGAGAGTGTATAAAGCTGGTTGGTCGATAGAAGGGTAGAGGCAATGGAAGGCCGAAAAGATGAGGCAACGTGGATAATAGAAGAGTTGGTGGGCAAAGGATCTAGCTGCAAGGTAAGGAGATGGCTTAGGGATGACTAAGGAGGATAAGGAAGTGTTGAAGTGGTTCTGTGCAGTGTAAATGAAACAAATCACCTCTGTCTTGCACAAAACCGAGAATTCATCAACCTATTCTAACTGTTGTATTAAACCAAAGAACAGCGATGGAAGTTAAGATAGAAATCGTGCATGGTGCTGAAACAAGGCATTATTTCTCAAGATCTAAATGCATGGACACTTCTACCAATGGAAATATGACTTTAAAGCATGCATGAACATGTAAAACTGCGTTTTTTTTGGTGGTTGGCACGGTCTACACTCCCAATCTCTAAACAGAGGTGGAAGTGAGTGTACGATCAACCTTTTTTGGAGCTCTAATGAATTCTAATCCTCCTACTCTAATCTAAGCTGCTGAAAGCACTTTATCTAGAAACTAATCCTACTTAATCACATCAAGAAAATTGAATCAGCAGACCGTGTTTTCCAAATGCATGTCAAGGCAAAGAAATGAAATGCTGAAAGGAAAGACAAGTAACAATACAAAGAAAAGGAGGTCTATTGCTCTTAGGTTGGGCCCTAACCTGAGAGCTATAGCTCCTCTAAGAACTCAGAATTGAATCCAAATCTGCCTGCCTTTTATTAAAAGATCATAATCATGAGTCTAACAACATGCCAAAATTGGCTTACAAAGAGCAAAAACAGAGCTACAGTTCGTGATTCAAAATCTACAACAAAGGTTCAAGAGTCTTTATCGAAGGCTACAGCCTCAATATTTATACATGATGAGGGCCAAGCTGGCCTCCTCAATTAGTGGGGCTTGGTTGTCCAACTAAAAGTAAACTGTTGTTCCTGTAGAATCCGTTGGCTGCCTTCTAGCTCGGTGGTGATAGCTGTTGGAGCTCAGAGTTGGGGTGGAGATCACGAGGAAGGTCATTCAAGGCTGTGGACAACCTTCCTATAAACCCGCAATGCCACCTTGGTTGTCTCCTTGCCTCCATCTACGTGGTTTTTGCTCCATTTAATGTAAAAAAACCTGAAATAAACGTGTATTAGCCACATAGGCATAATGATTGCCCTCCTTCCTACAAATAACATGAATATACTAAGAAATGATGCATAAGTGATAAAAAATGAAGGGTTGAGCAAGGTAAGTAGGCCAAATGAGCCCAAATTGTTACCAAAAATTGGGGCTCATCACCAAGCATGATACCCTAGCCTACACGTTGTTTAAGAAGCCCTAACACATCTAAACGTAGTCCTGTAATGGAGTCTCCTAGCTGCAATTAAGGGAGATCTTACCATACTCTAAACGTAGTGATGAACTACAGCCCTATGCATCCCTAAACGCAAGTACTAATACACTGTCCAAACAACTCTAAGGATAGTCGTAGTAATATGAAGGGAGCCGCAGTCATAAAGGATAACTGTAGTCAAATCTGTAGTAGGGTATTGGCTACACCATGGTTTTATGTGCAGTCATGGCTTCATAAAGGACATAGCAGTCATTGACCTCAGCATCCTATATTATATGTGGATTTGGTAGCATAGATCAGGGCATAGAAACTCCAGTCACACAGTTTCATGAAGACTCATCAATGGATATATATACACGTAGGCAATGGAGATACAATGCAGCTATATTTACACGCTGTAATAGGACACACTATAATGGATATACCTTCCTACACTGTTAGGAAGTCACCTTCTACGTAGTCATGGAGACATATACGCAGTCAAAGGAGACTTGTCTCAGACATTCTCCTGCTCAATCACAGATATACAAGACTTCAAATGGATAGTAAGCTACAGTCTTGTTGACAGTAAACCCTTCTCTGAGATCTCGATCAAAGGAGAAGATCTCGAATGCCATGAATGAAGGTATGAACTCGGATGGATGAAAAAGGTATGCATATTAACATATACATCAGTATATATGTGTGTGTGTGTGTGTGTGTGTGTGTTGATCTGTGCTCCTATACCCCCAACAGTAATGCATTGATGATCCTAGTGTTTATATGATGAAATTGTCTTTTTTTAAAAGTATCAGTAAAGGTGCAGCAATGATGCAACTATGATGACATCGATGATATGAGCATGGGCAACATGATATATGAGATCATGGTCAGCATGATGAATGGGAAGCATGATAGATGAGATCATGGGCAACATGATGAATGGGCAACAAAAAAGATGAGATCATGGGCAACATGATCCATGGGCAGCATGATGTATGATATCATGGACAGCATGATGTATGGGCAGCATAGTGATCATGAGTAGCATGATGATGCATGATGCAACATGATGGTGCTACATGGTAAGGTGCAACAAATGGACAAGATGAAGCACTAAGATAGGTGAAGGGGTCACCTAAGAGAATCAGTTAAAGCAATATGTCTTAAACTGATCTCATGCGATATCAAAAGTCAAAGTATTGGCTTGTATTGTAAATGTACTATCTCTCTCACTTTCTTTTCTGAACTTTGAAGAACATAAAAGAACAATTGATCAAGGGTTTCCCCACATTGTGGGGTTTGTCCCTGGCTAGCACCACATCTTGTGTCCTCTTGCCTGGGCTTGTCTCCTGCAATTTATATTTATGTTCTATCTGCAGTTTAATTTAATGTTGATGTGATTGCTACTCTGGAAAAGACGTTGAGCTAACTATTGAAAATTGAAATAAATTGCCCTATAATAGAACATACCTAAAATTAACATATTGAGACCGAGCCATCTTCCTTTGAGGAAGTAGTGCAAAAGTTGATTTGGGTTGATGCTATGGTGGAGGATTATGACTCCATAGTTCGTAACAGTGTTTGGGATGTGGTTCCAAGACCAGAGAACAATTCAGTTGTGAGTTCCCATTGGCTTTACAAGGTAAAGCAAGTTGTTGATGGTAGTGTGGAGAAGTATAAGGCAAGATTTGTTGCCCGTGCCTTTTCACAGGTCGAGGGGATTGACTATGATGAGACTTTTTCTCCTATCGCAAGGTATTCATCTATTAGATCCATGTTTCCACTATCAGCATAGATGTGTTGGAAGATCCATCAGATGGATGTGAAGACTGCATTCCTCAATGGTGAGATTGAGGAAGAGTTGTACATAGAATAGTCGGAAGGTTTTGAGACCTTCGATCATGAGTCGCATGTGTGCCGACTCAAGAGAGTGTTATACGGGTTGGAGCAAGCACCTCATGCTTGGTATTCCAGGATAGACAACTTCTTCACTAGGTTGGCCTCACAAAGAGTCAAGCAGATGTGAACCTATACCACATCGTGGTGCAAGGTAATTGTTGATCATCATTCTTTGTGTTAATGATCTCATATTGACTTCTAATGAACAATTGGTCATGTCTTGCAAGGAGGACCTTGCAAGATAATTTGAGATGAAAGACATGGGTCTCATGCATTACTTCCTTGGCATGGAAGTGTGGCAAAAGGATGAGGAGTTGTTTGTGTCTCAGGGCAAGTATGCCAACGAGATACTCAGGAGATTCCACATGTAGAAGTGTAAGCCCATGCAGACTCCTCTAGCAGGTAGCTGGAGGAAGGAGGATGCTACTTCAGGGGAAGTAGTGGAAGCTACTATGTACAGGCAGCTTGTGGGTTCACTAATGTACTTAGTGAACACACGACCAGATTTGTGCTATGTGGTGAACCAACTGAGTCAAGAAATGGTTTAACCTACTAAGATGTTTTGGAAGGTGGCAAATCATGTATCGGGATACCTCAGAGGCACATCTCAATATGCATTATGGTACAGACGGACAAAGGGAGTGAATCTACAAGGCTTCACTGAAGCAGATTGGGAAGGGAGTCCATCAGATCAGAAGAGAACATCAGGAGGGATTTTCAACCTTGGGTCAGCGACAGTTTCTTGGTACAGCAGGAAACAGAGGTTCATTGCACTCAGCTCGGCAGAGGAAGAATACATGGCTACAAGTCAGGCAGCATCTAAGGTCATCTAGAAGCGAAAAATCCTATTTGGCTTGTTTGATCAAAGGATGGATCCAACTGTGATCTATTTTGATAATAAAAGTTGTATCAAAATCTCTGAGAATCTAGTATTTCATGACAGGTCCATGCATATCAACATCCGGTATCATCATCTCAGAGACTGTGTGGCAAGGAGGATCATGTTGTTGCAATATATTTCGATAGAGGAGCAAGATGCTAACATTTTGACAAAGGCATTATCAAAGCATAAATTCGAGTTCCATAGAGACATGATCGGGGTGGCAGATAATCCCTTTCTTGTTGAGAGGGAGTGTTGAAATATGGCAACAAGAATATTCCAATTTTAATTTGTCCTTGAATTAAAATTGTGAATTAAAATCGAATTTAGTCTTAACAACAACTTGGAAAAGATTAATTAATTCAGTTTGAATTAATTAGTTGGAGAAATTCAAGTTAGAAGTCTTTCTGAAGTCATGCAAGAGTTATCCCTTTGATTAAGGAGATAATATTGAGTTATACCTTAAATCAAGGAGATATGGTTGAGTTATATTTGAGTTGTAATTAGTTAACTCAGTTTACTGAGTTAAGTCTAGTTAAATTAGTTCCAAACTATTTGAGGAACAAATAGAGAGTTATCAGTCTGTTGATGCATGCATGCATGCAACTAGTGCTACTCAGTTAACTGAAGATTCTCTCATTAGAAAATCATGCATGTCTATTCTTAGAAAGACCCAGTTGAGTTAAATGTCAAGGACAGTCTACTATCAGTTGCATATGCTTTCCTATAAAGGAAACTCATGCATGCAGAAGGAGATTCATCCTTGAGGACCAATGTAGTTTCAGACGATTAGTGTTACACTTGGTTGAGAATCTTCCACTTGGTAATAGCAGGATCACCCAGGAGAAACTGCGTAAGGAAATAGGAGGCTTGGAGGGCAGAGGAGAAGGCTTGTGAGAAGCTAGGATTGCCTGTGAGCATCTGTGAGGATTGTACTAAGAGCTAGCTAGCTATGCGAGCTAAGGATTTGTATAATTCCTATGTATTTCCACCTTGTATGATAATATAGATAGTGGGGTTTTTAGCTGAGGCTTTCCCCGAAGTATTTTCATGTGTATTGTGCATTGATTCTTCTTCTTCTTCTGGTTATATTGTTCAACTCGATCTTTAAGCTTCTGCAAATTGAAAATAGAAGTAGGATATAGTATTTTTCTTTGATTTATATTTCATTATCGGGTTAACCTACAATAGAATTTCTACATGGGACTCATATTATGTTTCCCCTTTACGACATCTATTTGGATTTCTTGGCATGGTGATATCCTAAAGGCACGAGCAAGACTATGTGAGTAATGGGGATGTAGCAAATGTAGTGAGGTCAAGCCCATGTAGACTAGTAGGAGTGAGACATAAGAAACTGAGAAAGTAGAAAAATAAGATGTCTCCATCGATAACATAGAGAATACTCAAGAACTTTTGAAAGGGAGGAATGGATGTAGGAGGAAAAAAACTAGGTAAGAGGAGAGGCCATAATGCATCTAACAAGTACAACTTAATTGTGAGGAGAATTTGGGAGGAAATAGTCAGGCCAAAAGGAAAAAAAATTAGTAGATCATATAGGTCTCACTATTGAGGTAGCCCATTCAATAAGCATAACCATGGAAAATCTGAGAACTTGGAGTTTAGAAATGCCAAGGAGAGTCATGAAAACAAATGGGAACATCCTCCCCCTTAGGCTAATTCCTTAATTCTCAATAGGATAAATGCCTAATCCCTAAAGTGATTGAGGACTAAGATTACATCCTAAATTTCTTTGATCAATGGTGGAGATTAGATATAAGTCACTTAAATAATTAATTATTTATCCTTAAAATAAAATTAACCCAAGTCTATGTTAATCAAATAATTAATCAATGTATTTTTCCTAAATTAAAACTTAAGAAATATACCATATTAGTTGATCCTCTCAAGCAACCACATAAAAAGGACTTCTCCTACAGACACCATCCTATCTACAAGCCCTTTCAAAGCTACAATAATCAAAACGAGCAACATGGTGGCTGGAGTGCTTCCTTTTATGGGGAAGGATTAAATATGGATGTAAGTGTGATGTTCTCCAGTGATATTTATATGCTAAAATTGAATGTAGATTAAACTTAAGCTTTTATTCATTTTTGTGTAATTTTCACACAAGCTATATTTTATTCATTTATGGGATGATAGTAGAAATCATATATTTACACATTTATTTTGACACTATAATTTCATCATAGATAATTGTCCCTACACTTGGATGTGAGTCAAGAATATTGTTTTTTACACTTATCCTCATGCTATAGCACAAAAATATCTCACGATCCGGTGACGTCATTTGAGATCTCATTGGTATAAAGTGGTATTTGAATTGTTCCTATATACCATAGATAATTATGCCTACATTTTATATTCATTAATGTTTTCCAAATAGATTGTATTCCTTATTTTTAGAAGCTTCAAAAACTAGGGTTTGTGTATCGTTGCTATAGCTTCCGCAAGGACTGTTGAGCCTTTTCTATCTAGTTTTTTAATCAAACACTAACGTATGGAAGTGGAAAAAAAGATACTACATGTAATGGTATATAGTTTCCAACATTTGGATAGTAGAGGATTGACATCATTAACAATTACCTTCATTTGTTTAGCTTGAATTGTTTAGAAAATGGCTTGATTAATGAGTTATTAAAGTTATTGAATACTCTAATACACTTTACTTAAATATTATAATATAATCTAATATAAACTCTACTCTAATACTTTAATATACTCAAATACTCTATTGTCAATAATACAACCATAATAGACAAAGAAACTCTTACCAATATGTAAATTTATTTACAAAATGAACATCACAAAGATCATTTTCTTTGACTTAAGTCACTATTGCAACAAAGGAACCAACATTATAAACTAGCATTTGTTCAAAATAATTCAATATTTGAGCCTGAGAAAGATTCCCATCAATAATGAGCACTTGAGCAACATTCAATAGATGATTATAATAGTGATACCACATCAAAGAAAATTCACATGAAAATGCATAAGTTCTTCTTACACTTGCCAAGCCCATCATCATACCTTGGGAATAAGTTATCAACAATAAGCACATAACCATTCTTTGATATGAAAAGGAAGTGGCCTTTCACATTCCAGAGTACTCTAAATCAATCTAATTTCAAAGTGTTGGGTTTCTTCAATAAAAGTCATCTTCATTGTCTCCACTTCCATATCAGATTCTCATATTCCAACATTGTCATTGAGTTGGCCAAATGAAAAAACATTGTTTTGATATTCGCCCTTATAACCATTGTGGAAAATAAAATCATCATTTAGAAAATGTTCTAAACACAAAATTCCTGCAAGAACTAAGACCCACCTTAAATGGATTACTTCTTAACAATGGTCTTCAATAGCTAAAAAGATATATTGATCATATAAGAAAATTCATTCTCAAGTATTAACACATCTAACTCAACTTACATCTTACTAGATAAAAAAGAATTAAAAATATACATATTCATGAGGACTCTCTTCTTACTTCTTACGATAAATTTAATGACTAGAGCCTCCTCTCTAGAAAAGTACACCGTTCAACCAATATTTCAAGATATCAAAATAACAACATGCATTTTCTTGAATCTCTCTTTCTCTCATGTCTTTAGGGAGAAAAATTTAGAAGTTGACAAGAACTCCAAAATTGATGTGGAAATAGATCAAGGAAAAATCCTCAATATAGTAGTCCAAATTTTCTTTTCATATCTTGGCTTCAGATCTGATATATGCTAATCATTGGTAGTTATTTTTCTAAAACTGAATTCCATTTTTTAATCCTCTAAGCACTTATAATTGTAATTTTTTTACATAATAAAATAGTTAAATTATAATTATAATTATAATTATATATATATATATATATATATATATATATATATATATATATATATATAATTGATTCAAATTTTAATAAATTATTATATTTCTTTAAAACATATTAAATATAATTAATATATTTTTATTTTTAATCAATTTATATATTTTATTGAGTTACTTATAACTACCCATAATAATTATATAAATATTAGCACAATTGTATAATTTAAGTGGATCATCAATAAGAATTAAAGCATTTACTTTATGATACATCTCACATTGCCTAGATTTAAAAAATCATTAAAAGTAACTAAATTGTGCTTTTATTCTAAACTAGTATAGATCCATGGTTAAAATGGATCTAGAAAAACCTGAGGGATCAAATCTCTTGACAATGCAAACCTCTTTTAGAGTGAAAAACATAAATGAAGGCTTTCACCTTGAAAGAGTTGATCCCTCTTGGCACTTGCTAGATCTTGGGCTAATATAAATTTATGTTGGTGTTGTCCCCAACAACCCACCTCCTCTCCCAAATTAAAATTTGTGTGGGGCTCCTCCATAGCTAAATTCCTACTGATCTAAAACCTCTACTGAGGGAACCTTCATGAAGCGTATCCTCTTTTTGGGCCCCTTAGCCTAAAAAATTCCCTATTAAAGATGATTTTCCCTTCTTTATACCAATTTGTATCATAGACATGAAATCATTAACTTTTTTATCCATTAAAAAGCTCACCCTCTTCATTTTCTTGATGTCAGCGAACCATCAGATGTTTTCTCCCACTTTTCTCATATTATTATATATCATAAGTCGTAAATCACAAAAAAAAGGTCATGGTAATGTTCAATACGATACTTTTTTTTTCCCTGACATCAACACCATATCAGGGATATATTCTCACTAACATAGATACTCCCTTTGTCAGAAATAGAAAGTAGCAAGGGAGAGCTATGAAGGCTTTTTATACACATTAACTCTTCCCAATCTCTCACCGCTGGAAAAATAGTGTTTAGATTTTAACTCTAGGAATCCCATTATCATGTTTAATCTTTTTTAGAGACAATCCCCATGTTTGTCTAAGAATGAATTATGCCCCTGGAAGCCTTTTCTTTAAACCTTTCCATGAAGGGTATGTACTATATTTTCCTCGAGATCTTATATAAATATGTATTATATTTGTGAATAAAATGAAACTCATGATTTATCCTATATGTTATCCATTATCTAGTGTTGTTTAACATATCCAATCTAATATATCATTGTTATACATAATGACTATTAAAACAACCTTCTAACATTAATGATAGGATCATCCCATTATACTTCATTGATCCTAACATGTACCCAACATTATGACATGCTTTCATACAACATCCTGCTTGGGTGGCATTAATGCCTAACCTGTAGTGTATTAACAACTTGCCTCAATCACCCTAATGCCTTCCTATCTGCATTACCACCCCTCATGGCGGCATTAAAATCCACTTATTTGTTACGTTGTCAAGAACTTATATAATGTATTCATCCATGCCTTTCCCCTCATTATTATAGGGCTAAATAATTTCATTATTCCTTCTCTCTATATTCTCTTTAAGCATTAAGGCTTATTCCCACTGCTCGAAATCTCACTAACACCTAGCTCGATTCCACTCTAGGTAAGAAATTATATTTTATTTTATTTTATTTTAATGAATTGTATATTATGAAGCTCATGGTGGTCACTTCATGCAGATATTGAATATAATAAATCAAAAAAATGTCCAAAAAATGTAAGGGAAACGAGTCAAATCTTAATATTCCAGAACCCATTGTGCTAGACCCTCCTATAAATGGAATCATCTATGGGAATAATAGATATTTTGATGGAAGAAACATACATCCCGATTGGGGTGAAATATATCACACCTATGCCCATTTCCATTTAAACACACATGATGAGGACTATGCAACAATGTGTAATATCAGAAAATCTAAGATATATCATATTTCCATAAGGTCACCTATAATTCCATACAACAACATCACAAAGTGGGTCGACTTGCAGGAGGATTCCGTTGTCAATAGAAAATGTGAAGTCATAGCCTTTCTGAAGGCTTATGATCTTAGTTAAAAGTACCATCTAAAACTAGTTGATATAAAATTGAACAAATAGTTTTTAAATAATTTATCTACAACCCTCCCCAAATTTATCTAGATTATAAATTATTAGTGGTGGGATAGTGATTTGTTCAAGAAACATGCCAACAAAAAATACCCTACACAACATCTATGGGAATTGTTTTGCCACTTCACTGTCATAATTGACATACTTTATACTGAGTTCAACATTTCCCATTTCAGAATTGAATGGTTGCCTTGGGTAGTGGAAATAATTTCCATGGGTTGTAGATTCAACTGGTTAAGCATTTTTTCAAGAAATTTATTGAAATCCCTCTTGAAAGTGAAGGATTCTTTGGCCACTAAAATCTCCTCATTCTATATGTTAGCCTACTTAGTAGATGTTTTAAGTGGCACCAATGAATTCTTAGGAACTGTAAAGTAACTCTAGCACTACACCCTATACATATTTACTGTCAAAAAATGTGGGAAGACCATTACCATAAATCCCTTTATGAAACTTGGAACCACTTCTTAGCCTAAACCTATCAAATCCTCTTAAGTTTTCAAGTGCCCAATATATTAGAAGAAGCAAGGAATGATGTCAGGGGAATACGAAATTGGTATTGCAAGGAAAATTATAATTACATCTAGAGATTTGGTTGTTTAGTGCCCCCTCACTTGATGCCTCAATTGGTTCTCGACAAGATTATGATTAGGATATCATATAGTAAGTAGGAGCTTGGGTAGCATAATCCCTAGCCAATACTACTAAAAGGTCATGGTTGGGCTTCCTTATAACAATATGCCACTATGCTCTGATGAAGTTTCCCTAGGAAGTGAAAGAAATCAATAACGTTAAAGAAATCGAGATCCTCATAAAATTATTTAGGAGGGATGATCACCACGGCATGGTGAATGAACATTTCTTGTTTTAAAGCTCACATATCCATATGAAAATTAGTTCATCCCTAACAACTTAGTGTTCCAAGACATGCTCACATACAAAGAGTCGAAGATGAAAATGCAACTAAGAGAATAAGAAGATTTGTTGCCTATCAAATTTCTGGAAGAAGATAGAAGAAAAAAGAAAAGGTAAAAACTCTTTGTTGAGATAAAGGTGCTCTTAAAGGCTAAAAATGAAGAGGAAAGGTCTAAAGTTGAAACCATGTAAAATTAAAGACTTGAAGTTGAGATGAGACTAGAGTAACAAAGGATGGCCTAGGTTGAATCCTCAGTTGTTGAACATATAACCATTGACGATGATGAACCACAAGTGGAGATAAATTTACTACAGAGAGATATTAACAAAATGAAAGAGACATAACATTTCAAAAAATGATTTTGACAACGAGAAGCCCCAGAGCCAAATTCTTCGAAAGTGACTCTGGTAAAAGGGTCCATTATTTTGTAGAGCCTAATTTCCTATGTCCCACTTATCGTTAAACATTAGGGATGAAAACTCCCTAATATAATTCCAAGGACCTAAAAAATGAAGTTTTTGATCTAGGTGAATATTACTACAACAAAGCTAGGAAAGTCATTATCTACAATGTCCTAAAGAAAAAAAAAAGTTTGGAAACAATGGGGAGTAAGTAGTCACTCAGAAAATCCTAGAGCATAGGATAATATGTGATCTGAACTTAAAAAAGTATGCAACAAATTATAGATATAACGGTAAATACAGAGGCGCAACAGAAATAACACTTCATTTGATTAATATCAAATACTGAAATAAACTTACAAATAGAATGGAAATAAACTAGCTTGGGCGATGATAGTTTATCTCTAAGAAGAGATGTGATGGCTACATGCCTCTGAACTATGATATAATGAGGCTCTAAGGCCTATTTATTATTGAGAAATAATGGAAAATCCTAAACATCCAAAAACCTAACTCTAGGAGATGAAGCGCCAAAACTATGGGCCTCCTTTGGGTAAATTAGTATATCAACTTCCCGGGGTCATAACTTTGGCATACGATCTTTGTTTGACATGAAAAATACCTCGTTAGAAAGATATATCCAAGGAATATAACTTTTGAATGGAAAACATAAATAAAAAATTCATGTTTTCTCTGATTTTCCCCAAAAACGTTGTTTGGGGCCTCAAAATGACTTCGAGAGTTCAATACTCAAAAAACTACAAAAAATAGTAAATTGTGCTGCAATTAAGGAAAATGAAAAGCTAAAAGAGACATTGGTGGGGGTCCGAGTGGAATAGGTGGGTGGCCACCAACATCCACCTGGATCAGTCCTCCCCCCTTAGGAAGCAACAACCCCCATTGCGTTGAGTTCCTCCATGAGATGGGGAAACTTTTGTTGAACTTGGTCCTTGGTGAGCCACTTGCCTTGGTGCAGGAGTTGGCCAGCTTTAACAACCCGATATATTTGGATATTCTGCGGGATAATTTTCTTGATCTATGTGTCCATAATCTGATGGGTTTTGGCATGTTCCATGTAGTCTAGGTTTAATTCTGTTGGTGTGAGTTGTTCTACAATGTCTGATGTGTCAAGTAATGATGGGAAGTATGGTCGAAAGCGATCCAAATTGAACATGGGGTGTAGGCCAAGGATTGGGAGAATACAGAGCTCAAAAGCATTGTATCCCATAGCCTTGGTAATAGTGTAATGATCATATTGGAGTGGTTTGAGCTTTCGATGGGATCCAATAAGCCATTCTTTCTGCAAATGCAACCACACTTTGTCACCCACCTAAAACGTTGGAGTTTTGGCCAATAAAAGTACTTTTGTTGTACAGCCAAAGTTTTCTCCACACCAAAATGTCCTGCGACCTTATTATAATGCGCCTCCCAAATGATCTTGGCATGCTCTCTAGGAACACAAAGGTGGCCCAAGTAGCATAATAATGCATCATGGAGGTGGAAATCATGAACTTTCTTTTCATCTACTAGAATTTGGTACGTGGAGGTGAACTTTGGATCATTTTTGTATAGTTGCGGCCATCCATACATCTTGTGGACACAAGAGTTGATAACAGAAGTTAGTGCTGCAACTGAGGGCCGACTAAGGCAGTCTGCAACATGATTGGTGCTTCCCTTTTTTTATTTAATGTTCAAGTGGAATTGTTGCAAATATGTAGACCACTTCTAATGACGGTCGTTCTGCAACTTCCCTTGTGTTTGTATAAACTAAAGAGGTCGGTGATCGGTGTGGATGACCGAATCCTTCCCCATAATGTTATGCTATCAGAAAGTGTCTCACTATGATATGCCACTAGATGCTCGTGCTGGGTGAGGACTGCACCAATAACATAGTCGGAGGCTTCTGTCTCAATTTCAAATGGTTGTTGTAGGTTTGGCAGTGTGAGTATCATTGCAAAGCAGAGGTAGTTCTTCAAGTCAATGAATTCCCTCTTTTGGGACTCGAACCAGGAAAATTTTTCTTTCACCCAGCCCTTAGTAATCTGACACAAAGGCCAAGTGATATGGGAGAATCCCAACACAAGCCTCCAATAAAAATTTGCAAGGCCCAAAAAATTGTGAAGCTCTATTAGAGTGGTCGAGGCTGGCCAATCCCAAATGACTTGGATCTTAGTCATATCCACATGTGTGCCACACTTCTCTATGACGTAACTCAAATATTGGACTTGGCTCATGCCAAAGGTGCATTTCTCTAAGTTGGCATACAATTTTTGTTGTCGAAGGGTTTGAAGGACCTACTGAACATGTTGCAAGTGTTCTTCCCAACTCTTGCTCAAGATGAGGAGGGTGTCTAGATAAACAATCATGAATGAGTTGGTGAAGGGCTGCAATATGTCATCCATTAGCCTCATAAAAGTAGCAGGGGTATTTTTCAACCTGAAGGGCATAACCAACCATTTAAAAAAGCCTTCCTTGGATTTGAAGGTGGTCTCCGATAGATCTGTGGGCTCTATTGGAACCCGGTGATAGACAAACTTCAAATCGATCTTGTTGAAATACTTGGTCCCCTTGAGTTAGTCCAGGGGGTCAAAAATCTATGGGATTGGATGTCTATTCCTGACAACGATTTTGTTTAGTGTCTAATAATCAATGCAGAGCCTCCAGGTCCCATCCTTCTCCTATACAAGTACAATCGAGCTCCCACAAGGTGAGGAACTTGGTTGGATATGCCCTTTTTGTAGCAACTCTTGGATTTTCCGCTTGATCCCTTCATTTCCATAATGGAGCGACAATATATTGGCTCATTGGTTAGAGGTGATCTCGGAGTCATATCGATCAAATGCTTGAATGGATAGTGCATGGGTACCCCTGTGGGTGAGCAGAATATGTCCCTGTATTCTTCCACGACTGTATCCACCTGCTTCTACTATGTGGAGGAACCCTTCCCTGGGACCATGGATTTGGCTTTCAAAAATGAAGTGCAACGAAGAGCCCTTCACCCACATCTGTGAGTGGAAGATGCATTCCCCCTCCTCTAGATATTCTGGATCAATTTTCTGGATCTTAGTGGTGGCCATAGTGGCATTGGGATCTTTGTCAATGATCTGCTTCCCTTTGTCATTCCCCTTGTTGGGTTCTGACTTAGAGTCGGAACATGTGTCAGACTCAGAAGCCTTTAGCTCGGCCACTAGTGACTGCTTGGCCCGATACTCACTTGTGTTGTGAGTGGAGATCTTATGGAACTCACACCACTTTCTCATGTCCTTCCTTGTCTTCGTGGTGTTGTTCTTTGCTTTCTACTTTGACGAGTTATCCTAGGTCACGTCACCTTGGATTTGTCCTTTTCTTTGCGGTTTGGAAGCACCTTTACCTTACTTTGGATTCACTGATCCAAAGTCTCACCTTTTTGTTTAAACTTCTGCTCAATCTTGACAACGTATCGGTACACCATGCCGTGCGAGGAGATGTCTAGGAACTTCATCTCGTCATAGATGTACTAGTGTAAATAGTCACATTACTTGAGTACCAAATGACACTCAAAATCCTTGATACCCAACTTTATGTATTTATCCTCATAGCTCCTGACAGAGTATTACTTCTCCTTGATGGCATCCCAGCATGAATTCCAAGTGGGTGTGGCTGGAAATAGTGAGGGTGTACTTTCATACTTCTTCTCATAATAGGTTTCCCACTAGTCCTGGGCATGGGGGAAGGATTTGAAAAGTGCAAAAGTAATATTTACTCGGCCTGCAAAATCATGAACAAAAAAATACCCTTCTAGCAAATTTAACCATTTATATACAGCATTCACATCTATATGACCTTAAAATATGGGGATGTCAAAGTTAACTTGTACCTTAAAGGGTGTGGCACTTCGAGTGTGGCTGTTAGAAGGAGATGCATCGCCTTTGGGTAGTCACTGAAGGATATGGACAAAGTTGTCCATCATCGCATTCCTTTGTTGCTCAAGGGCTTCTTTGAGAAATATTTTTAAAGGATCTCCTGCCCCCTCGTCTTTATTTTCTTCCACCACGAGAGGCCGTCAGGGCTTTTGAGGTTGGCCTTGCAAATATTTGACCAATTCAAGCCCTAACTCCTTATATCCCAACCTCGTTGGGGTCATGAAAAGAAAAACCGAGAAGGAGAAGACCGCTCCAATACCACTGATCCAAACTCAAACAGGAACACAATAAATTATAGGTATAACCATAAGTATAGAGGCACAACAGAAATAACACTTCATTTCATTAATATCAAATACTGAAATAAGCCTACAAATGGAATGGAAATAAACTAGCTCAGGTGATGGTAACTTATCTTTGTGAAGAAATGTGGTGGCTACATGCCTCTAAACTGTGTTACAATGAGGTTAAAAAGGCCTATTTATTATTGAGAAATAATGGAAACCCATAAACATCCAAAAACCTAAACCTATGAGACGAGCGCCAAAAATATGGCCCCCATTTGGGTAAATTTTTAGATCAACTCCCTGGGGTCGTAACTTTGACGTATAATCTATGTTTGACGTGCACAATACCTCATTAGAAAGATATATTCAATGAATACAACTTTCGAATGAAAACATCAATCAAATAAATGTGTTTACCCTATTTTTCCCAAAAAACATTGTTTAGGGCCTCAAAATGGCTCTGGAAGTTCAGGGTCCAAAAAACTTCCAAAAATAGTAAATTGTGCTACAATTAAGGAAACTGAAAAACTAAAAGAGACTGTGGTGGGGGTCCAAGTGGAACAGGTGGGTGGCCACCAACATCCACCTGGATCAATATGAAATATAGTCAGGCAAAGCAATCAAAAGGCCGTAGTGGATACAACATGGATTATAGGAGTTTTAGATACA
This sequence comes from Pinus tabuliformis, assembly GCA_031772625.1. NCBI lineage: Eukaryota > Viridiplantae > Streptophyta > Pinopsida > Pinales > Pinaceae > Pinus > Pinus tabuliformis. Next base: position 773,168,304 of record CM062810.1, read on the forward strand.
AAAAATAAGGCCACCACCTAGAGTCCATACCTAGATGTGGACCAATTGTTTCAGATGGTGAATTCACTACACAAACATTTGAAAGATCATAGGTAGCATATGGAAATTGAACAATGACACAAGTTGGCAGAACAATGTATAGCATTCTTAGATCTTTCATAGCCCAACAGGAACAGAAAACAACATGGATAAACGAGGCTCACATCAATGAGGTAAAGGCCTTGAAGAAGGTCATCGAAGTCTGTTAGAATGAAGATGGAGCAAGTGCAGAAGGCCACATTGACCTCCATGTATTTAGAAGACAAGATATTAAAGTTAATAATTAATTTTGAAATGCACAAAATTCTTTTGTGGAAATATTAGAATAGATTCAGGGCTAGTTCATGTAATTAGAACAAATAGCCCATGAAAGTGATGCCTAGTTAGAGACAGAAAGAAACCAAGTTTATGTATTTTGGATGATGTGTGCAAACTAGATTCTACATATATACATATGTCTCATATTTTTATTCTTATGGATGTGTTATTGATCACACATTGGATCCCATGTGTTTTATGTCCATGCATGTTCAATTATATTTATGTTGAATATGTGATGTATGCCATTCCAATACATAGGTTGACAACAAATCATCCAATGTATTATAACTCCTAGGGACATGTTTATAAATCACATAATCAAATCATTCAAGAAGAAGTACCCCGAGGTAACGAAAAAATACCACAGGATGTCAGACATATTAGATGTGATTCAGTTGTGATACCATGAGTTGAGAGTCCATATTCACCACCAACTGAAAAAATCCTAGAGCTATAGCCTCAATTAAGATTTCAATGACAACATTGTATCTTGGTGACACCTAGAAACATGCCCCATAAACGCAAAAGTTTGTTGATGGGTGAAAAGAGTACCCATGTTGCAGAGGCAATGTTCAAGGAAATATGGTTGGAACCATCAAAATATCCTACGTAAATCAAAGGGGGTACATACATTTGTAAAAAATGTACCAAAGATGATAAGTAGCAGACCAAAACATGACATGCATCCAGAAAAAAGTAATACCATAATAAAACATATGTAAAGGGAACCATGCTCAATGGTCTAAGAATAATACCTTTTGAGATAGATCCTATTTTGGGCCCCAAAAGAGTGTTCCCACCATATTTTATGAACATGTATATCAATTTTTTTAACACATGTTTAACAATATATGGACCAATCCAAAGGGGTTCTCACTTTCCCACATCAAGTTGACCATGTTTCTGTTCACAAATCAGGACCAACTCACCTTCAGAAAAACATGAGGTTGAATAAACTTGTCATATTGATGTTTGAAATGCTTTTGGTGAACCTCACTGGTTAGAAAAGTGTCATGACATTGTTCATCAAGTCAAGCCAAGTAAAGGAGTTGTTCTTCCTCAATCAAAGTGTTTGGGAGAATTTTGACAACAATTTTTAATGAGGAAACAATGTATTTGATAAGTAACATCACTTCCATTCCATAAACAATTTGGAAAGGAGTGAATTCCATGGAGGAATTGGCTGAGATTATATAATCCCAAAAGCATAAAGATATCATTAAGCTTCTATTCCTTTGGTGCTTCTCGACCATATTCTAGATTATAGTTTTGAGGATGCAATTGATGACCTTAGCTTGACCATTAGCTTGAGGATAGTAGGGAGTTGAATTCTCATGACAGAACCCCAAACTAGTTGCCACTTTAGTCATCATATGGTTACAAAAGTGAACAATGTGATCAGTCACATTCTCTTTGATAAAAACAAACCTAGCAATGATATGATTAAAGAAAAGGAGAGTCACAGTGGTTCCATAAAAAAAGTAGGTAGGCATAGCCTTATCCCATTTGGTGAAGTAATCTAGAACCACTATAACATAATTATACTACTGGAGGAGGGAGGCATACAATGCATAAAATTGGTATCCCATTTAACAAAGGGATTGAAATCAACCATGGGATGAAGGTGAGCAGGATGAGGATGCATATTGTGAGTAAAGAAATGGTAGGGATGACACCTTGGGACTGCATACATATAATCCTTTAATATCAACAGGCAAAAAATACTTAGCGCACAAGATTTTCTAATAAGTGGTTAATCCAAAGAGATGAATGACACATGGATCTACATGGAATTCATTCATAATGATAAACCTCTTGATGATTTAGACATCAATGTAAAACCAAATCAACCCTGTAGTGATAAAGGGAATCACCAATGGTGAAATACTATTTGGAGTTGTGGCATACACATCGATGGTCATCGTGAGACAACTTGGGCTAAAAGTTTTAGGTCTAGTGATATAGCAAGATATCCCCATAGTAAGGATCATATGTGCTAATGAGGAACAAAAATTCATCAAGAAAGGAATCAATAACCATTGCTCCATCATAATTAGTGGGAAGGTCAAATAAAATTTCTGCAAAGAACAACTATTTCTTAGATTTCACATCCACAAATTCTGGACCAAATTCATGCAAAATAGCTATCCATTTGGAGTACTTTCCACTGAGCACTTATCGACAAATAAAATGGTGCATGGGTTTAGAATCAACCACTACGATGGTCTTATGAAATATAATGTAATGTCTAATCCATTGGATATCGAAGACAATAGGGAGATCCAACTTCCTAATGTATGAATAAGAAAGTTCCCCACCTACTAATACTCCACTTGTTGAAAATTGGTAGGCAAGGGAGAAATTCCCCCATTGGAGAAGCTCAAAAACCCCTAAGGAGACCCCTCTTCCACTTAAGATAATTCAAATTTTCACTTGGAAAAATATTATTATTTTGTTGGTTGGGGTCAACATGAAAGTCAACAAGACGGCTTAGAGAGAGAAATTGACCCTCCTAACTCCCATATAAATATGATCTCGTTAACTTCACTTGGAGGCATCACCATCACATCACATCTTCAACAATTGGTTCATACACCTTTGAAAATTGTAGGGATAAGTTCACACATGCGAATGAGAGAGAAGATCTTTTGTTTCATTGTGTTCACTTTCTGTTTTGGGTATTCTTTGAACACCATTGATTTCGGATTATTTGAATTGGTATGATTGATTTTCTAATCTATTTTGGGAGGCCAAATTTAGGGAGATTTTCACTAATTTTACCCAGGAACTTTGACCATCTTTGACTGTAGATTTGTGCAAGGTTTGATCGTAGGATAACTTGAAAGGGTGGTTGAATTGTTGGCAAAATTTCAGGATTGTTTTGACTTGGTTTGACTAAGGGATGCAAGGTTGAATTCATTGTTGATTATGCCAAAATTTTCTAGGTTTTTTTTTTTAATGGTTAGTGTTACCATTGACTCTTGCTGATTGTACTTCCATAGGGCTAGAAATTGTAGATTGGTACTTTGACCAGATTTGACATTATCCTTCATTTTTGAATGATTTTTAATTGGTTGGATTAGAATAGTTAAATCTTGACTTTGACTTGTTTATGGATGTACATTGTATCTGTTGTTGAACTAATAGAAGAAGAATATAGCTGGGTTTCCCCATTGTGGGGTTTTTCCTTGGTCTTTGACCTAAATCTCCATGTCTCATTGAACTCGGATATCTTCTATTATGTATATTGTTGAACCTATTAATTTTTATCCTTTAAACAAACACTTTTCCTTTCTTTCATCCATTTTTGTTGGCTTAAGGGGGCTTGGACCCAGGTTCGGAGTTAGTTGCACTAACCAAAAAAACCCTACACTACTGTCCCTTTCAGCAACAACCCACGTAGTGCAGGCTACAACCTCATCCAAGGCAGTATTGGGGGATGCCAAAACTAGGTTTTTGCATCCAAAGGACTATGTCATGTGTTTTTGTTACTCCTATGGTTTTATTCCGATCTCTGTGAACCCTAACCCTTAAAACCCTGAAACTATAGTAACTAACAGATTCAAACTCTTCGCTAATTGTCCTAAACATTCATAACATCATGTAACTAAGTAGATATACCACTTTCATGTATCTATTAAGTGTTTCTTATGATAAATGCAGTAAATAGAGTGAATACAAAGTAAATGCAGAAGTAACGATTAACACACAAATGCATAGATATTTCTCTGAAATAGTCTTTATTATGTTCAGATCTTCTATTACAAACTTTTTCCTCCCTATGCACTCAAATACAAACTTACCAAGGTCTCCATGCACATAGATGCAAGATCCATACCCTTAGCCTAAGTACAAAGTAGGCAATACAGACCCAAAACTTTCCTATATGTGTTCTTCGCTATCTCAACTAACTTCCCTATGACCTTTTATGACTCATTTTATATCTTTCTCTTTTACAATACCATGGTCCATGAACCATGGGTGGGTTAGAAGACAACTTAGCTTGTAACAAGATAAGGGGCTTTAACCTTCCTAAAAATCCTTTTGACTCGTAATGACCTCCGCGCTTCGTTCCTCAAAATGTGGAGACTTTATAAAAATAACAAAATTGTTTACAAAATTTACCTTAGGGGACCTATTACACAACATTTTGTCACTATCCTTGTACTCCCCATTCCATGATCCTGGAGGACCTCTACAGTGAACCTTGCATGCTTTCCCATTATGAAGAAACTCCCATTATGTCCTTCTTCAAGAGTAGAACAATTCCCTTTTGCATCATTTCCCGAAAATATTCCTTTTACCCCAGTTTACAAGACCGACACTAATGGCCCATTCTCACCTCGCATCGATTTGCAGAGTTTAACACTAGTACTAGCATCAATCAGTGCTACTAAGTCTTTTCTAAGTCGCATCGGTCCTCTTTTGTCAAGTTTTTTAAATATGGAGTCGAAGCTTCCAGGTCTAGAAGCTTCGTAACGGAAGTCTGGTAAATGGTTGGGCTGGATGGAGCTGAGGAAGTTAGTTTGGGCTTCTTTCCCCTATTAGGATGGAACAAAATTGAGAGATAAGGCCTTCTACCATGATAAGGGGAACCATATCCCATCCATCCAAGCTATATAAAACTCTCTTTTTCCCAAGCCAAAACTAGTTTCTATTTTGGATTTTTTTGAGTGTAAAGTTTCAGTAAGACATCTATAGCTTGTAGCTCTCTATTTTATGTTTGAGGGAGAATTGTGTGTTTGGTTTGGTTTGAAGACTAAAGGGAAGATCCTTAAAAATTCCATTTTTGGGGCTATCCATGAGATGTTAGCAGAAGTGTGTGGGAACCCAGATATGTCAGAGGAGACCAACGACGTCAAGGCATTGGTTATAATCTCTTTCTAAAATTATATGAATACAACTATCGATTGATTTCCTACATGAAGTGTTATCTTACATATTTATGGTTTAATGTTCCTTGACATATTAAGTAGGCTGAATGTAATTTGTATGTTATCACATTTGTTGTTTGTTGTTGTTTGCTTGTTTCAGGTATTTGAAGGAAGGAAATGAAAGATAAATAGAGCAAGGAAGAAGGATCATCACCAAGTGGAATAGCGTACTAAGTGGTAGGCCCTCTTATTTGTTTCTAGTTTAAGGAGATTTTCCATAGATTGTTTGTTTTTGGCTAGACCCACTCTCTTAGGCTAGAGGAATTGTTTGTGTCCGCACTTAGAATTTACCTGCACCATAGGAGCATGTCCCAACAAGCCCCCAATATAAAGTCGTGACTCATCCTTGAGTCACTCTACTGGTGGCGCCTAGATATTCGCCTGCAACTCACTGAATTATATCTTCAATACTTGAAGATTGGTTGTTCCCTGCACAATGGCCTGACGAACTTCTTCAATCAATTTTTCTATGATTGGGCCTTTGACTGCTAGGCCCATGGTTCTTTGCATCACCTTCATCTTGTTCTGTACTGAGAGTGTCAATTGACTCACTTCATCCACACAGGGTTTCATCCTTGAAGATATGATGGATTACTTCCCCTGTAAGATAGTGAACCTTTGCACTGGTGCTAAGGTTCGTGTTGTAGACCTGATCTCGTCGAAGTGCCTTTGCCTTTCTCAGATATCTGCTTCAATCATCTGCAAGGTTGGATCCTCCTGTAGTGAGGTCAATAGTTCCATGGCTTTCTCAAACAACTGGGTGCAGCTCTTGACTGCAGCTTCTAATGTGGCCATTTCATCTTTAATAGTAGCCTTGCGCTGCTCTTTGATTTCTGGAGGAGTGATGGGTTGGAGCTTAAGTTGGAGCTTAGATATCTGTAATTGCAGCTCAAATCAAACTTTGCCAATTTCCTCCTTCAACTCCTTTACTACAACAACTAGCTTTTGAATCTTCTCTATGGAGGTCGCTTCTACTGGAATCTAGAGCTTAGGAAGATCACTACAGGCCTGCACTAATGTTGCTTCTAGCTACTGACTACATGCCATCACTTCCTCCCTTTCCTTAAGGTCCTACTCCTTTTCCTCGAGCATATGATGATTATTGGTTTTGACTTCGTTGATGATCAGTAGTGTGCGTTGTTCCCAAACTCTGATCTCATCTAATACCCCTTGATGCAACTCATACAATGTCTAAATGGGGAGTGTCGCTAGATTCAGACTCAAATCATTGATGTGTAGGAGGCATTCCCTGTCTTCTAATGCCTCAACTAAGGCTGACCCACTCACTTGTTTCAGGCTCGCCTATCCAACGCTCGCTTGAATAATTCTTGTTTAAACCTGCAATTCCCTCAGGCTCTACTGCACCTTATCCAACGTCTAATGATATTGGTCCTCGATGTGGTTCAATATATTCTCCATTGCATCACGGACCACATATTTGATCTCGTCTATGTCCCCCTCTATGAGGAACAAAGGCATCGTGCTCACTGATTTGTCTGAATTCTTATTCTTGCATAGCCTTGTAGAACTTCGCTTCTACCTCTTTTTGATGATGAAGGGGAATTCCAAGCCTGTGCCCCTTCCTCTTCACACTTTATCTCGCCCTCAACATTGGTGTGCTTTGTTTTTTACTTGTCGAGGTCAATAGTGGCCTGCAACATGGTGGCATATTTCTCCTTCGGCACTTCTGTCTCTTTGGTAGAGACCTTCTCTTTGGGCGATTCCTTCTCCTTTGTAGAAGCATCCTTCTATTGCGTGGCATTTTATTTTGTCGCGACCTTCTCTTTCGTAGAAGCCTTCTAGGATTCCTTCTTCTTATATTTTGTAGTTGTTATCATGGATGTGGTCTATGCTGCTTCGACATCAACAACCTTACTAGTTTATGCGCTAACATCAGAGGGGGTGAGTCAATCTCTCAACCATTTACTGATGGCCCCGATAATATCATCTTCAGTGACTAATTATGGAAACTTATGCCATGTGCCCATGGCATATTTCTTCATGTGGATGTGCAAATTATGAAAATATACCTTGAAATAAGCAACATTGACATACTATGCGTGCAAACTTGGTGATAACCTTGGCCACTGGTTAATCACTATCCTCATATCTGGTTCAAACAAGACCCAAAAGATCTTTGTCTCCATAAAGTGCTCAGGGTCTTTGGTGACCCATAGCGAGGAAAAATTCATGGCCTCGGGTAGATAAGTATCATGCTGAGGGAACTGAATTTCTTCTGGCATCCTCCATGCCAACAACGTGATCAATAAAAGTAGCAACGAGTAGTGGAACGCCTTGCCCTCATCATGGGCCTCTCTGAAATCCTCCAAAAATTCATGACATAAGTACTGAGCCCAATTTTATTTGACTCCTTTAGCATACTACGCATCCAAAGAGACTATTATTGCTGACACTTCATTAGTGCGATACTTCCTCATGATTTTTCCAGCCGAAATTTGTTGGAAATAATACTGAGAGGGGGGGTGAATCAGTATTATCAGATTAATCAAACTTTTCAAATGCCCAAAACATATACGCTACTTCAGTTAAGTGAACCAGCGTGTACATGCTACTGTGACGAAGTAAAACAGCGTATAAGCAGAAAACTCACAATTTAGTTGGCTTATTCTTCAATTAAGTGCATCAGGACATTATTCATCATATTAACAGTAAACATGTGCAGTATAACAGAACAGATAAAAAGCCACACACATGAACACCAAGATATAAGGTGGAAACCCAATGTGGGTGAAAACCACCTGCTGCAAGTTGTCTCTATCTTTCTTAATATGAAACTTCAGTTTACAATCTTTTGTACTGGTGCAGCCTTATACCAGTACGCAGGCTACAACCTGCAGAAGGCTTCAACCTTCTCTCGTTCTCCAAACTTCCTTGGAAGGGAGCTCCAACCCCCTTTTGCTTTTGTACTAGCCAAGATACTAGTACGTAGGTGCTGACCTACAATCTTCCTTCTTCCAGGTATCACTTTTCATACATTTTCAGACTTGGATATTCCTGAAGCACAACATTACAATCTGAAGACCACAATTCATTCAATTTTCACAACAGATCATTGAAGCATAAAACAACCAACTTTGAATCACTGAACCACTGAACCCTGTCAATCACCAGTTACCAGAACACAGAGCAGACTACAGAACTCTGTAATAACAGTCAGATCCCACTGTAAACCCAAATCAAGCTTCAAAAGATATACGCTACTTTAATGAGCAGAAACCGCGTATACACGCGCTTTTACCGAAGCCAACCTGCGTACAGATCTAAAAATAAACTTTCTCAACTTGCAGCTGTACCAGATATTAGTTAGACTCAGAACGTAACATTGCGACAATATGCAGATCTAGAAATACGCATAATCAACCATAACATGATAGTGCATTTCAAACCATTTGATCCCGATCTCTCCTTAGATCTAGTTCTCCATCAACCGATGAGATCTCTCCTTAGCTCAGATCAACCAACTCAGAACCTGCATATCAGATCTCTTTCTCTCTTAGATATTCATGCCTTGTCGAAAGATGATCTTTGCCTAATGATCTTCTTCTCCTTATATAGCCTTAGGCCTTTCTCAATACCAAGAGCCAAAACCATAGTAACACAATACCATCAACTTTAAAACTAGGGATCGACACGCCCGTCGAGACATAATGGTCCGAAATCATAGGCACAACTTCCAAGGTCTAACCACCATGAACCAAAGGAACCTTTCCACATACACGCGCTTTTTCTGAATCGAACTTGCGTGTACACGCGACTTGGGCTTAACGAAACAGCGTGTATGAGCTTTCTTGCCATGCTGTACTGAGATCTGTCTTCTGATTAAGTTGCCATCACCTGTACTAACCTTTGAGCACCTGTACCATCCACTGAGTGAGTTGCCATCAAGGACAACACTTGAACCATAATGCCAACAATCTCCCCCTTTGGACTTGATGGCAACCACCACACCAAGTCACTCTCCCCCTTTGACATCAAGGGCAAAGGGAGGACCAAGATATTCTCTTCCTTGGTAATCCTTCTGCTGTCCATACTGCTGTCCATACTCCCCCTGAGTACATGCTGAAATCTCCAAGTGTGCTCCCCCTTTGTGAATGCCAAAGAGTACCAATCTATCCATCCTGCTCACCAAGTGCTGTTCATGCTCCCCTTGACTGTAGGCAAGATCTGCAAAAGATGTTCTTCAAGAAGAACATGACTCTATACATCATAAAAGACCTTCCTATAACCAAAGACTCATACATACATCCATTTCTCAACTAAGTGAGGATATACAAAAAAATGACTCATCCACCCAACCAAGTGGGGATACATCAATATTGACTCATCCACCTAACCATGATAATACATAAACATTTCATCATTCATCCCAGGCATAGTGGGGAAACCAACAAAGGCCGTTTACATGACCTTGACACCATAAAAGAGACAAGAGAGATACATGACATAGAGACAACAGATCTAGACCAAGACTTAGGAAAGACACCAGCAGCATCTGATAAACATCTTGTTAGATCAGCAACGAGAATTTCTTTCTGAGCTCCTTCTTAAACCAATCAACCAAAACATCTGAATGCCAACAATGCTTTATGAGACTTTTGAGCTGCTCCCCCTGAACCTGTGCCTGTTGCACTCCCTGAAACTGTGCCTGAATACTTCTGACATTCCTATTGCTGTTCAGAACTTCAGAGTTTTCCTTTGCTGTTCAGAACTTCATATACGCGTTTTATCCTGTATAAAGCAGCGTATGTACGCGGATATTCTTTCTGCAACAAGCGTCCAGCATACACGCGACTTACTCAACATAAATCCGCGTGTATACGCTCATATCCCTTCCGTAACCTGCGTATACCAACTTTTCTGTAGAACAAACAAATTTCAACAACAGGATGAAGCATCAACTACTCCCAGCTTTTGTCTGAGATATTCAAAAGTTTCCCTGGGCAGTGGTTTTGTGAGAATATCAGCAACTTGCTCCTTAGAAGGAACATACTCCAATTTGACCTTCTGCTCAAGCACTTGTTCCCGAAGAAAATGGTACTTGATTGGTATGTGCTTGGTCTTTGAGTGCATGACTGGATTCTTTGAAATGCTGATTGCACTTGTATTATCACATAAGATAGAGACAGGTGGAGTGCAAGTGATTTGAAAGTCCTGCAAGGTCTGCATCATCCAAAGAAGTTGTGTGCAACAAGATGCTGCAGCCACATATTCTGCTTCAGCTGTAGATAAGGCAATCGAACTTTGCTTCTTGCTGAACCAAGACACTAATCTGGAACCCATGAAGAAAGCACCTCCACTTGTGCTTTTCCTATCATCCACACTTCCAGCCCAATCTGCATCTGTGTAAGCATGAAGAGTGAGATCTGTATTTCTAGGATACCATAAGCCATAGTTTTGGGTCCCTTGAAGATATTTGAAGATTCTTTTGACTGCCTGAAGATGGGTTTCCTTTGGGTTGGCTTGAAATCTTCCAACCATCCCTACTGCATGAGTAATATCTGGTCGAGTACCTGCCAAATAAAGCAAACTCCCAATCATGGATCTATAAGTGGGTTGGTGAACTGCTGCTGATTCATCATTTGCACTGAGGCTGCATCCTGTAACCATGGGTGTACATACTGGTTTTGACTCTTCCATGCCATACTTCTTCAAGATCTGCTTGAGGTATTTGGTTTGAGACAAGAAGATACCTCCTTCATTTTGTTGGATTTGCAATCCAAGAAAATATGTCAATTATCCAAGAAGTGACATTTCGAACTCTTTCTGCATAACCAAGGCAAAGTTTTGACTCATAGTTTCTTCATTGCTGCCAAAAATAATATCATCTACATAAACAACAAGAATTAGCAATTTGTTATTTTCAACTTTTATATAGAGATTGCTATCTGCTGATCCTTTTGAAAAGCCTTGTTGGTGAAGATATTTGTCCAACCGATAGTACCAAGCCCTTGGGCTTGTTTGAGCCCATAGAGAGCCTTTTTCAATCTGCATACAAGGTTTGGATCATTCCCAAGAATGAACCCATCTGGCTGCTCAATATATACTTCTTCTTCTAAGTCTCCATTCAGGAAGGCTGATTTCACGTCCATTTGAAATACCTTGAAGTTTTGAAAGCTTGAGAGAGCAAGGAACATTCGGATGGCCTCTAGTCTTGCCACAGGAGCAAAGGTCTCTTCAAAATCTATTCCTTCTTGCTGTGCATACCCTTTACAAACAAGTCTGGCCTTGTTTCTAATTACTTCTCCATTTTCATTTAACTTATTCTTGAAGACCCATTTTGTTCCTATTACATTCTTATCTTTTGGTCTAGGAACCAATTCCCAAGTGTTGTTCCTTTCGATTTGCTCAAGTTCTTCATCCATTGCTTTGACCCAACATTCATCTTTGCATGCTTCTTTCACATTTTGTGGTTCAATGGAGGAGAGTAGAGCCAAGTAGCTTGAAGCTTCTGCAAGTGTCCTTCTTGTTTGTACTCCTGCTTCTTTCTGCCCCACAATCTGAGTTTCTGGATGATTCTTTTGGACATATCTGGATGGAGTCTTTTCTTCTATTCTTGTCTGCTCCTCTGGTTCTTCTTGAGATTCTTCTTCTTCTTGAGGTTCTTCTTCTTCATCATTTCGCCTTTGAGAGTAACCTTCATCTTCTTCATGATGAACTTGCCTAGGAATATATCCCTTCTCATCAACCACTATATCAATACTGTCAACAATTCTGCCAAGTCTTTTATTGTAGCACTTGTATGCTTTGCTATGTGGAGAATAACCAAGAAGAATGCCCTCATCTGCTCTAGGTTCAAGTTTGCCAAGTTGCTCATCAGTGTTCTTAATATAACATTTGCTCCCAAAGATTTTGAAATGCTTCACGGAAGGAGTTTTACCACTCCAAAGCTCATGAGGTGTTTGAGTGCTGTTTACTCGGACATTTGTTTTGTTAAGAATGATAACAGCAGCATGTGCGGCTTCTCCCCAGAAGGTTGCAGGAGTACCTGATTCATCGAGCATAGCACGAGCCATTTGTTGGATAGTTCTGTTCATTCTTTCCACAACCCCATTTTGCTGAGGAGTTCTAGCTGTAGAGAATTCTCTTCTTATCCCATGTTCATCGCAGAAATCAAAAAATTCATTTGATGTGAACTCCCCACCTCTGTCAGATCTGAGGCACTTGATTTTGTGTCCTGATTCATTTTCGGCCAATGCTTTGAAGGATTTGAATTTTTCGAATGCTTCATCTTTGTGCTTCATAAGCCCTAACCAAACAAACCTTGAGAAATCATCAATGAATAATATCAGATATTCTTCTCCTCGAGGTGACCTTTTCCTAAATGGACCACATACATCTGTATGGACTAGCTCAAGAGGCAAGCTAGCTGACCCTTCCTTCTCTGGAAAGTTAGTTCTGGTCTGCTTTCCAAACTGACAAGATTTGCATATGGTGTTGTCTGGAATTTTGATATCTGGAAGATCGCGAACTGCCTGATATTTGCATGCTTTCCTTATTTGTGAGAAGCTTAGATGTCCCAACCTTCGATGCCATAACCAGTGCTCTTCATCCTTGCTAAGATAGCATTGTTGTTGTTCTTCTTCAAATATGTACAGATTATTTGGAGTTCTTTTGCCTTTGAGAACTGTTTTACCTGTATCAAGATCACGAACAAGACATCCATTCGATCTGAAAATAACCTCTGTTTTTTGATCACACATCTGGCTGACACTTAGAAGATTATGTTTCAATCCATCAACATACAAAACATTTCCAGCCTTGACCTTTTCTTTTAAAGGAGCAATACCTTTTCCTTTTATAGTAGCAGGAGTATCATTTCCAAAAGAGACTTTCTTTCCCTTTTCTAAAGTAGAATAAGATTCAAGTTTTTCTTTATCACCTGTCATATGTTTCGAACATCCACTGTCAATGTACCATAGATTTTCCTGTCCTTCTGCATAAAATGCTATCCCACATCTTTCTGTTTGAGGTTCCTTTATTCTCCATGTTTTGGTGCTTGTGGCTTGTTCCTTTTTCTCCTGAAACCTGCTCCTGCATTCAGAGTCTTTATGACCAAAATTATTGCAAATAGAACATTCAACTTCATTTTCAAGCACCGAAAAGTTGTTATAGGTCCTTTTTGTAATCCCTGTCATACTTCTTTGTTTTTGAGCTTCCCTAGTCATGATTGTTTTATATGCAACACATTGAGCTGCTCTGTGACCAAAGTTGTGGCAAGAAAAGCATTGTCCATTGAAGAAGCTTCTGCGGTTATTGAATCTACCAGCCAACTGATTGTAATTTCTATTTTCATCTATTCTTGAGCCAAACTGAGAAGATTTTACCTGTGGTTGGTTGTAGCTTTTGTTCATCCTTAAGGAGGATTGTCCCTGATAGTTTCTGTTTGTAACTCGTCCCTGCTTTACCTGATTATCTTCATTGTTCTTCCGCTCATTTCCTCTTGCTGCATCAAGATAACTTTTTGAGGTGGATGCTTGAGAGGTTTCTCCATTATAGCCCAAACCTGTTTTGTTTAGAGGAGACCGCTGCACACTAATAATCTCATCCAAGGTTTCAGATCCTTTGACAAATTTAAGATTAATAGTTTTTGTTTTCTCAATTTCTTTTCTGAGACCAACAATTTCACCTTCTAGTTTTTCAAGATGTTTTTCCTTTTCATCAATTTGAAATTGCAAAGTATCAATAATCACATTCCTTTCTTCTATGCTTCTCTTGAGTCTAGTGATTTCATTATAGAGATTATCCACATCTATAGCATCCTCATAATCATCATCTTCAAATGCCATTAACAGCTTATATTTATTACCTTGTTCATCCTCATCACTGTTTGATAAGCCATCACTATCTTCATGGGTGTAGTAGCTTTTCCTATTTGCACTTTGTTTCTTGTTCCATCTAGCAGGTTCTTTTCCTTTATCCTTATAAGGACATTTTGCAGCATAATGACCTACTTTCCCACAAGCAAAACATTTGAAAGGTAGCTTACCTCTGAACCTTCCAGAACCCCTTTGAAGATTTCTGACAAAATTTGATTCTTCTTCCTCTTCTTCTGGAACATGGCTTGCTTCATAGTAATCTTCTTTTCCTGATGCCTTAAAAGCAGCTTCCCTTCTGTCAGATGGACCTCCCTTTCTCATTTCATAAGCGGTTAGAATTCCATGTAGCTGAGACATAGTGAGAACACGGAGATTTTCTTTTTCTTCTATTGCAGATACTTTAGATTCAAACTTGGGGGATAAAGATCTTAGAACCTTTTGAACTACTATAGTTTCTCTTATTTCTTCACCCAAGTTTTTCATACAATTAACAATCTCATCTACCCGGAGAAAATAATTAGCCACACTTTCATCATTATACATCCTGAGAGTCTCATATTGAATCCTGAGTGTTTGAAGTTTAGCTTCCTTTACCTGTTCATCTCCTTCATAGCTAGTGATCATTTTGTCCCATATTTCTTTTGCTGATTTGAAGTGCATGACCTTCATGAATTCTGTTTGAGATATACTTCCTAATAGGGTAGCGACTGCTTTTGCATTTGTTTCATATGCCTTTTTTTCATCTGGATCTGTAGGAGTAGCTGAAGGAAAAGCATAGCCTTTTTCTACAATGTCCCAAACTTCTGTACCAAGAGATTGAAGATATGCAGTAACTCTTACCTTCCAATAATTGAAATTTGTTCCATCAAAAACCGGTGGCCTGATTGATGCTTCTTTCTCGTAGTTGCTCATGATGAATGATCTTCCTTCAAGCGATCAAGCTTCTCTGAAGGACCTGCTCTGATACCAATTGTTGGAAATAATACTGAGAGGGGGGGTGAATCAGTATTATCAGATTAATCAAACTTTTCAAATGCCCAAAACATATACGCTACTTCAGTTAAGTGAACCAGCGTGTACACGCTACTGTGACGAAGTAAAACAGCGTATAAGCAGAAAACTCACAATTTAGTTGGCTTATTCTTCAATTAAGTGCATCAGGAAATTATTCATCATATTAACAGTAAACATGTGCAGTATAACAGAACAGATAAAAAGCCACACACATGAACACCAAGATATAAGGTGGAAACCCAATGTGGGTGAAAACCACCTGCTGCAAGTTGTCTCTATCTTTCTTAATATGAAACTTCAGTTTACAATCTTTTGTACTGGTGCAGCCTTATACCAGTACGCAGGCTACAACCTGCAGAAGGCTTCAACCTTCTCTCGTTCTCCAAACTTCCTTGGAAGGGAGCTCCAACCCCCTTTTGCTTTTGTACTAGCCAAGATACTAGTACGTAGGTGCTGACCTACAATCTTCCTTCTTCCAGGTATCACTTTTCATACATTTTCAGACTTGGATATTCCTGAAGCACAACATTACAATCTGAAGACCACAATTCATTCAATTTTCACAACAGATCATTGAAGCATAAAACAACCAACTTTGAATCACTGAACCACTGAACCCTGTCAATCACCAGTTACCAGAACACAGAGCAGACTACAGAACTCTGTAATAACAGTCAGATCCCACTGTAAACCCAAATCAAGCTTCAAAAGATATACGCTACTTTAATGAGCAGAAACCGCGTATACACGCGCTTTTACCGAAGCCAACCTGCGTACAGATCTAAAAATAAACTTTCTCAACTTGCAGCTGTACCAGATATTAGTTAGACTCAGAACGTAACATTGCGACAATATGCAGATCTAGAAATACGCATAATCAACCATAACATGATAGTGCATTTCAAACCATTTGATCCCGATCTCTCCTTAGATCTAGTTCTCCATCAACCGATGAGATCTCTCCTTAGCTCAGATCAACCAACTCAGAACCTGCATATCAGATCTCTTTCTCTCTTAGATATTCATGCCTTGTCGAAAGATGATCTTTGCCTAATGATCTTCTTCTCCTTATATAGCCTTAGGCCTTTCTCAATACCAAGAGCCAAAACCATAGTAACACAATACCATCAACTTTAAAACTAGGGATCGACACGCCTATCGAGACATAATGGTCCGAAATCATAGGCACAACTTCCAAGGTCTAACCACCATGAACCAAAGGAACCTTTCCACATACACGCGCTTTTTCTGAATCGAACTTGCGTGTACACGCGACTTGGGCTTAACGAAACAGCGTGTATGAGCTTTCTTGCCATGCTGTACTGAGATCTGTCTTCTGATTAAGTTGCCATCACCTGTACTAACCTTTGAGCACCTGTACCATCCACTGAGTGAGTTGCCATCAAGGACAACACTTGAACCATAATGCCAACAAAATTTGTGTGGCGAACTGCACTGCATCATTTGAGATGGAATGAATTGAATAACCACACAAATTCTTTATGAGGCCAAAATTTTTCTTCATTTGGTCCACCAACTTCTTCTTCTATGATTTTCCCACAAATGCATTTGTAAGGTCCACCCCTTGGTAAGGCAGCAATGTAATTCTATGAATCAACATGTCAGTAATCAAGATGGGCCCTCCCAACCATAGGCACCCATTATGCACCAGCATCAATAATTGATGCACACAAACTCTATTAATGGCACTACAGCTAAAATGTGGCACCCATAACATGTTTAACAACCCCGCACACCTAATTCTGACCACCCATTTCATTGGCTCCAGGTGAGTAACCTCTGATTCTTCATATTATACCTTCTTGAGGTATTTTCTTGGTTCCA
Source organism: Pinus tabuliformis (assembly GCA_031772625.1). NCBI lineage: Eukaryota > Viridiplantae > Streptophyta > Pinopsida > Pinales > Pinaceae > Pinus > Pinus tabuliformis. Next base: position 773,185,294 of record CM062810.1, read on the forward strand.
ACTGCAGGAACTTTGCGTGATCTCCCATGTCCCAGTCCTCCATCTTCAAGTATGGTATTCGGGCCAGCATATTATCCTCAAATGACACGTTCTCTGGTAGCGATGGTGTGGAGACCATGAACTTTGCTAAATTTGAGTCTTTAGGGACCTTAGTTGTAGATTCTGTCGGTGTTATATAAGGCAGAAACTAAGTTATCAACTCATGTTCCTATGTATCAATCCTCTTAATTCCCCTGGTTAGTTCTTCCTCATCTAGGTCCAGGGGTTCCGTGGGTTGCTTGGATCTATCAATTTTTCCTTTCTGTTAGACCTCCGTCAAATTTTTGCGTGGAGACTGCCACACCGTAGCTTGTTGGGGCTTCTTCTGTTTGTTTTTTCTCATTGTGGATCATTTAGGCCTCAACGACCTAGGCACTATAGTAGGTACAAGTTGTTATAACTCAGGTCACGTTGCTGTCATTCTCTCAAGGAATCTTTCACGCCGCCAATCAGTTAAAATTAGAAATTTTGGCTATAAGATCTTCTCTCGGAGTATTTCTCACTCTCTTGCAGACATATAATAATACTCTTGATGCAAACTGAAGCAAAAAATCTCAAGACCAATTCTCAAGAAGAAACAGAACCATTTGTTGGCTTATGGGGGCTTAGACTCAGGTCCAGAGTTAGCTGCACTAACCAAGAAATCCCTACACTACCGGCCCTTTCAACAACAATCCGCATAATGCAGGCTATAGTATCCCCCGAGGCAGTATTAGGGGATGCCATAACCAAGCTTCTGCATCCAAATGACTATGTTATGTGTTTCTATTACTCCTACGGATTTATTCCGATCTTCACAAACCCTAACCCTTAAAACCTGGAAATTTGAGTAACTAACATATAATAGATTCAAAATCTTGCTAATTGTTCTAAACATTCATAAAATCATGTAACTAAGCATATCTACAACTTTCATGCATCTATTAAGTGTTTCTTATGATAAATGTTGTAAACAGAGTGAATACACAGTAAATGCAAAAGTAACGATTAACACGCAAATGCATAGATATTTCTCCAAAATAGTCTTTATTATGTTCAAATATTCTATTACAGATTTTTTCGTCCTTGCGCACATAGCTACAAGGGCCCGCGCAATTAGCTGCAGAATTTACCAAGGTCTCCACACACACAACTGCAAGAGCCTTCCCCTTTGCCTAAGTACAAAGTAGGCAATACAGACCCAAAACTTGCCTATCTATGTTCTTCGCTATCTTAACTGACTTCCCTATGACCTTCTATGACTCCTTTTATATCTTTCTCTTTTATAATACCATGGTCCATGAACCATGGGCGAGTCATAAGACAACTTAAATTATAACAAACTAAGGGGCTTTGACCTTCCTAAAGCCCCTTTTGACTCCTAAAGACCTTCACACTCTGCTTCTCGAAATTCAAAGACTTTACAAAATTTACCCCAGGGGACCCCATCCCAACAATTTTGTACACATTTTTCACTTCATCTATGAATTATAGGTCACCCATGTCATGAAAATCTATAATAAAAAGGTAGTCATCCACTCTCAACTCATACTCTATGTTTTCTTTGTGAAATTTATGTAAACTATGTTATAGCTACCAAAAGATGAACATTATGTAGCTAAAAGACATTTATGCAACTGAATCCTAAGTTTTACAGGTTCACACCTGTTAGAAGACAAACAAGACACATGAACAATTGGCAGGTGTCAACCACATGGCCATCCACCTATGGGATGCAACTACAAGCTCACAGAACGTGTGAAACTTATTTGTCAAACTGAAAGGTCAAACATAGATACGGAACATTGTTTTCATGCGGAATGTCAAGGAATTGACCTTATCATCAAGTGAGCATGGAGAATATCAGGTGAGAAAGACCTTGAATCTAGAATATTAGTTAATGAAGTGTCAATAGGAACTCTTTCATGATTCATTCTTTGAATAGTGAATAAGGAGACAAAATTTCCTATTGTTATTTCAAAACTTTGGATATCGAATTTAGAACTTATCTCTCGCTATTAATTTCTTAAGTTGTTAATTCAAGAAGATCCTATAAAATGTTTGGATCCAAAAGAATAACATACTCAATGTATTATGTTCATATTGTCAATATCATTCACTAGACAATAATCTGCTTTAAGAAATACAAGCACTCTATTTCGTGATGCTTTTGTGATTGTGTTGACAAGACAAATATCATGATCTAAATTCCTAATGTCTTGTGCTCACTAGGAGGGCCCCCAGTGGAGTTGTGAGAAATATTATAGTTGTTCTTTATGATAATTTTGATTCCATTTCTGACACTTTACAAGTATATTAATATTTGCTTCAATTCAATTCTTTAATTAGTTAGATTATTTAAATGATTTATTTTCGACTCCAGATTTGATTATTTATCTTTCGTTCGTGATAGGTTGACCACTCGACTATAAAAAAGAAACTACAAAAATATTTCTTTTATGTGTAGTCTCATATTTCAACTTTAGATGCTAAGATTATTTTAGGTTATCAATGTGCACACTAGTAATCTTTGAAAGCCTTTTTTTTTCTTCAATTGATTGCTTTATAATCATTTCTTTCTAGAGTATTTTCATTTCTGAGTTTTATAGACTAGTTATAGACTAGTTATATTTTCGAATTGATAGATATATTTCCTTTCCAACCCTTTAAAATAAACTTATTTCAAGTTTCAATAAATTAAATGTAGAATAGAACTATTTCAAAATCTTTCTAGAATAAACCTTCTTTCTCAATTCAATTAGATTATATTTATTTTCATTGTTCAATAGAATAGATTTCCATTTCATGTTCAATAGAATAAATTCCAAAATTTGTTCACTAGACTAGTTATCAATTATTCGAAAAACAACATAGTATACTTTGAAGTTTATTTACATTGAAGTTTGAAATGTCCTTTTAGACAGAACATGTGCATATGATTGATGAGATCTAGTCTATATTTGATTTCCATTCACAATTTAATATGCTTTAAATGAAAATATATGTTCTAGCATATATGGTGCACGTACACTTCAGAAGTTCACAAGTATTGATTGATAATTTAATGAAGTAATTTAAATGACATTTAAGTTACCCAACATTTTTAGTGTCATTTATAGGGAAGTGTAGATAGGTGTCTATTTTTCATTAAGAATGTATTTTCATTTAAGCAAATCTATTTAAAGGGAGCGGTAAGACAAGAGGTAAGAACTTGGGCATAACAATTATGGTTTTCTCTATAAATTACAATTGTGGCTATTGCATTCCATAATAGTTGCATTCATCCTTTAGATGCATAATGAATTCATATAAAATCATTTATAATGTATGTATATAGAATGAGATTCTAGGGGTAGATTTGTAAGTAGAGGACGTATTTCTATACCAACATCACTAATAACACCCGCTAGACCATGTAGTGCCACACCACCTTCCACTACATGCATTCCATCATTTGTAGGTAGAACAAGAATCCCATAAGTGCATAGGTTTGAAATTCAACCTAGGGACTCACCAACCTCATCTGCAATCAATGTAGTTAAATAACCTATATTCCTAACTGAAGGAGTCATAATTATTTCTTCAGTAGATGAAAATCTCACAGGACAAGAGTTAGAAGTACCTACTGAGGAGGAAGAAGTAGAAGAGGAAAATTTTTCTGAATTTCCATTAGTAGGGGAACAAGAGGAGGAAGAGCTAGACAACCCTATCATAGAGCCTTATATTAGCTTTGAAGAATATACAATGGTAGGAGAAGGAGATGTATAAGTACACAATGGAGAGGACATACCAATAATTACTGCAGGAAGAGGCAGAATAGGGGGAGATGGTAGAGGAGGTCGACGTAGTAGAGGTGGAGGGGGGGATGATGGAGGTTTTCATGAAGAGGATACTTTTGGATTTATTATTTTAGATATAGATACCACTTCTACCATGAAAAATATCTCACCATCTATCCTTCCTAACATCCATGGGTTAATAAATTAGGATCTAAAAAAAATTCTTTTTAATTTTGAGGTATTATGCAGATCATATGATTATTTACTTGATAATCAAAAATTGAAATTATTTCCTACTACTTTAAAATATGGGGCTCTTAAAAGGGTCATGGGCATAAGAACACATTCTATCATAACATGTGATGATTTGAAAAGAATATTCTTAGAAAAATAAAAATATTATTTCATACACCGTGACCTTAAGGATGACATTTTTAAAATGGCCCAAAAGGAGGAAGAAAGCCTTGAAGATTTGGCGGAGAGATTTGTCTACAATGTCAAAAGAGATAAGTTGCATAATTTAGATGAAGACACATTAAAGACTATCTTACTAAAATCCATAAGGGATGAATGGATTGACCTCCTCAACCTAATGGGTAAAGGAGATAATTCTCAATTGTCATTTCAAGAAATTTGTGAGTTACACAAACATATCTCAAGAGGAAAAGGAAATTATGGCAATAATCCAAGATATCCAATCATGTCAAGGGTAACCAAATTTTCATCTAGAATAGTAAGTAGAGTATAATCATAAATTTTTCTTGATAACTTTAAGACTGATATTCTCAGAAATCTTAGTGAACAACTAGATACCCTAAGGATAAAAAACAAGCAAAAAACTTATAATGTTGCATTGTCTATTTTATGTCTTAAATTAGGAAAATGCATGCATTACAAGAATTTCCTCTTGATAATATTGAAATATATGTTATATGTGTAGAAAATAATGCTACAAAGGAGTTCCCTTCAATATTTGGACTTAAACTTGTTTTCCAAGAAGAAGCTGGGACAAGCCAAACTGAACCACTTTTCTATGTTTCTCCTAGAAGGACTTGTTATAAATAGGTATGGCACAAGATTCAAATGTATAATATTAATCTTTTCCATAAGAACAAAGTAATTGGAATATACCTTTACCATGACAATCTTGGCCACCTCAACCAAAAAACCTATCTTGGTAACAAGGTTGGGAATGTTCTTATGGTAGGAATCCTCAATATCCTCAAGCTTTCCAATAGTCACATTCTCAATACCAACCTCAATATTATCCTCCCCCACCACAACCTAGTCAACCACAATTCCAACCTTAATGGTTTTCATGTAAGAGGAGTTGCATGCTCTAGTAGAGTTACCCATGCCAAGTATCCATTCACTAGTTTCACAATCCAATTTCCTATCTGGAATTAAACTTCTAGCTTCTTAGACTTGTTCTTCGACATCAAACATTACTCTTTGGACTATTTGAAGGATAATTTCTCTATATTGGGTCATAACCACTTGAGCTATTGATTGAGCATGGGTTTGGCTAAGAGGGGGAAGCAAGATTAGGGGCAAGGGAGGGGCCTGGTTGTTCTCTTCTGCCTCCATGGTGAGCAGAGGAGAGACCACCTCTTTCCATGACCCGGGGGCACCAAGGAGGGGTTGAACGAAGTTTACGGTCCTAGGGAAGGGGAAATCAAATAGAAAGTTTAGATGGGGAGGAGAGGCAAAATAGAAATTGTAGGAACTCTAAGAAGGGGCACAAGGAAGGTGACTAGGATGCCAGAGAAGGATAACCTAGCTTAACAATGAGCAGGGCACTCCCAACAAAGAGAAACATTATAGGTAGGGGGTGAAATGGAGGCTGAAAAAGCTCAAATTAAGTCATAAAAAACACACCTCCTCGAATTAGAAGTTCCTAAGAGGGGATAAATATCCAAAAGATGATTAATCCATAATTCCTGTAAAACTTTGATAGAAAAATGTCTACAACTAAATGGTTGTGTGTAACAGAAATTACAATTACAACAAACCTAAGAATCCTTATCTAATTTTGCAACAAACTAGAGGTATTGCACTCTAGACTGAGTATTTTCCAATTGCAAACTATCATCAATCTTGCATGCAACGACAATTCTATTATAGGATTGACTTTTAATTTCCTCTTTTCCAAACCTATAATCTTTGACAGTAGTAGGACTATAAAAGACTAGGAGTGCCCATGAGAAATAGTGGCATGGAACTTAATAAACTATACCGAGAGCTTCAACCCTCCCTCCTCAATTTCTATTACTCCATCCCGTGTTATGATATGTTATTTCCTTCTTGTTAATCACCATAATTAATACTCGAGTTCTCTTGCATTTAGAATTCAAAAAAAATTTCCCTTCACTAGACTCCCACGCAATGAAGGCTATCATCACAACACCCTCCCACGAACTAAACAAAATACCAAATAAGCATATTTTTATGCTAAGCCATCCATATCACATTTGATGGGAAGCCTATTGCCCATATTAAATAGATGGTTTTCATCTCAATGCAAGGAGGTCGCCTCACCAGATGTGCACCCACCCTAGGGAGTTCCTAAGAGGGGATAAATATCCAAAAGATGATTAATCCACAATTCCTATAAAACTTTGATAGAAAAATGTCTACAACTAAATGGTTGTGTGTAACAGAAATTATAATTACAGCAAACCTGAGAATCCTTATCTAATTTTGCAACGAACTAGAGGTATTGCACTCTAGACTGAGTATTTTCCAATTGAAAACTATCATCAATCTTGCATGCAACGACAATTCTATTATAGGATTGACTTTTAATTTCCTCTTTTCCAAACCTATAATCTTTGACAGTAATAGGACTATAAAAGACTAGGAGTGCCCATGAGAAATAGTGGCATGGAACTTAATAAACTATACCGAGAGCTTCAACCCTCCCTCCTCAATTTCTATTACTCCATCCCATGTTATGATATGTTATTTCCTTCTTGTTAATCACCATAATTAATACTCGAGTTCTCTTGCATTTAGAATTCAAAATTTTTTCCCTTCACTAGACTCCCACGCAATGAAGGCTATCATCACAATGCCCTCCCACGAACTAAACAAAATACCAAATAAGCATATTTTTATGCTAAGCCATCCATATCACATTTGATGGGAAGCCTACTGCCCATATTAAATAGATGGTTTTCATCTCAATGCAAGGAGGTCGCCTCACCAGATGTGCACCCACCCTAGGGAGCTTTTTCCATTTCTACAATTTCTTTGCACATGGTTCTTAGCACATCAAGAAGAGGATGGAGATTTTTTTTCCAACATATCTACTTGTATTGTTGACCTTTGTTAGCTATTTTATTTGCCAACTTATTTCCTATTCTTCGTATATGTGATAGTACAAGGGATACTATTACCTTTAAGACTTTGATTCTTGTTAAGCCTACCATTAGTCTCCATCTATTAGAGAACTTGGGGGGCTAGATCCATTTTGTAGTTTATTTATCATTAGGACAATAGTTTTATAATCCCCTTATGTTATCAATTTTTGATAATTAAGATGCTTGGATATTATTAGGACTTGCTCCAAGGATGAAAGTTTAGCCACATTATTAGTTTCATTCCTAGAATTCCCATATAAATGTGAGTAATTTACCCATGATAATTTCTAAATACCCCTCTGAAACTAGCAAGGCCGGGATTACCCCTAGAGGCTCTATCAAATTTTAACTTTAAGAAACTAGGAGAAGGTGGTAGCTATTTGTTAGGATTTCAGGGAATGGGCTAGGGTTGTGTTGCTTGAAAATTTGTAAAATATTGGTTGAGCACCAAAAGTTTGAGAATGCGTGATTCCTTGGAATTACATTCCCAATCTTGTGTAGACCACTTGAGATTATGAGGATTGTTTCGCTTACCTTCCCATTATGGAGCTCTAATAGTGTCCACATTTAATGACTAATATTTGAAGATTCTTCTATTCCTTTCCTTACATAATTCCCATGTTATAAATCTCAGGAAAATTTCCATGTTCAGTCCACTATAATACTTTTAAAAGGTCCAAAATTCCATTCATTAAGTGTTGAATGAATATTGGTTTCGTTCCAATTTTGATTGTCTAAAAATTATGGCCAAGTGATCCCATATTTCTAATGCAAATCTATAATTGTTAAGCAGATGCTCAGTTGTTTCTATGTTTTCCCATCAGAGGCTACATCTAGATAGACTTTGAAAACCCATTTTTGGAGATTTTCCCAAGTTAAGATTTTGTTTTGCATGAAAGTTAGAGGAAGAGGGTCACCTTTGGCTAGAATTTGGAGTCCCATAGCCTTTTCCATTTAGTTTTACTAGGGTGTCCTTCTATGCTAACTATTAATCTACAAGGCTCCTTTAAGCTAAAATATCCTTTAGGACATTTCCCCTATCGAAGGATATCTTTCCTATATTGGATTTTAATTCTTCTACTTTATGTTTCATTTGTGATGGCTACTTGTGTTTCTGAGCTTATGTGCACTCGTCAATGCATGCACTTCTGCCACTACCTCCATTGTTGTTGAGATTGAGGTTGCGCCCAATACTAGTAGACTAGTACTATACCTTACAATATCAAACAAGTTTTTAACTAATTTACCTCTCCTTTTTCCAATTTGGGCCCATTGCTACTAAGAATCCTCCCAAAAGAGGAATAAGTTTATGTTTTGATTTCCACGATGAATTCTAGAGATGAAATCCCTTAATTCCACCCCCTATCCAAATTATCAAACTATCATTTGTTCTTTCCATGTATTTTTGCTTCCATACATTACTCCATAAAGCTGATGGGTTTTTAAACCACCACCACCAAGTTTGGGCTCCTAGTGATTAATTGAGGATTTTAGGGTCTCTCACTCCCAAACCATCGAGGTGGTTAGGATAGCATAATTTTTCTGAAGTGACAAGGACACATTTTTATTGTTATTTAGCTCCCCTAAAATAAGCATATTTGTATGTTTCTTATTTTTCCCATAATGGCTTTAGGGGTTGCCGAGGATGAGAATATATACATAGAGATGACTTGTCGAACTAATTTGCATATTTTTTAATACACATCATTAATCATATCAATATTATTTCAAATAGTTAAATTATACAAAATTTTAAATAAAAATTATATAAAAATATATGAAAATAACAAAAAAAAATTGTTCACCATTATATCTTTTTATTTTTTAATTAAAACTTAGTAATGAATTGTTTTTCAAAATAATTAGTTTTCACCTCTTAAAATGTATTTTAAAAGGTATAAATAAATTATCTCCCTCCAAAATCCCTAAAAGATTAAAAGATTAAGATTATGCAAGTTACAAAACTCACAATTACTATTGTAAAAAATCTCACCAGATTTTAAAATAAAGTTGAAGAAACACTCCAAAACGGATGGTCTCAAGGTCTTTTGGGTATTCGGGGGCGTGGTTAGGTAGAGTTCAAAATTCAAAATTTAAATTTCACATTGCCGGGCGTGCGGGACTGGGTCTTAAAAAGAAAATTCTTTTGCATATTTTTGAATATGTATCATTAATCATATCAATATTATTTCAAATAGTTAAATTATACAAAATTTTAAATAAAATTTATATAAAAATATATGAAAATAACAAAAAAAAACCGTTCACCATTATATCTTTTTATTTTTTAATTAAAACTTAGTAATGAATTTTTTTTCAAAATAATTAGTTTTCACCCTTTAAAATGTATTTTAAAACATATAAATAAATTATATCCCTCCAAAATCCCTAAAAGATTAAAATATTAAGATTATGCAAGTTACAAAACTCACAATTACCATTGTAAAAAATCTCACCAGATTTTAAAATAAAATTGAAGAAACACTCCAAAACGGACGGTCTCAAGGTCTTTTGGGTATTCGTGGTTTTAAATAAATTATATCCCTCCAAAATCCCTAAAAGATTAAAAGATTAAGATTATGCAAGTTACAAAACTCACAATTACCATTGTAAAAAATCTCACCAGATTTTAAAATAAAATTGAAGAAACACTCCAAAACGGACGGTCTCAAGGTCTTTTGGGTATTCGCGGGCGTGGCTAGGTAGAGTTCAAAATTCAAAATTTAAATTTCACATTGCCGGGCGCGCCGGACTGAGTCTTAAAAAGAAAATTCATGACGAATGGTCCATGGATGACCATGTGATGGTCATCGTCAGATGCTTTAAAAATATTTATGTTAATGGTCATCAGAAAACTGGGGTGGTTGTATGCTCCATGTATGCATCATCCGGTTCACATAGTTTTTTTAATAATTAATGCATATCTCCGTCAATGTTCGTTAAGCAAATGGAAACGGAGAGTTGGGCCAGAACAGCCATGTAAGCAGGTTCTGATAACCTGCAATCGGGACAAGGGTTGCCCAGATACAAGCCCAACAACTCAACTACACCGGTCCACTAAGGCAGTTAGAGGAAAAGAGATGTGGGATAGAGATCATTGTCCTTGCCACCGATTGTGAGGAGTGGATGGCGGTTTCGTGCCGATGTGGCGAAAAGAGCAGTAGGGTTGGCCAGTTTCATTCAGCCTGGCCCGACAAGATCATCGTGGTAGCTAATAGAATCAGTTATAGAATCAGTGTGTTGTAAGCAGTCTGTTAATGTAAAGCGTATGGCGGGTACGGGGAGTGAAGGCGTGATGGTAGTTGGTCGCTTATTAGTTTTCGCCAATATTGGATGAAACACCACACAGGTCTAGTTAAATTGATATCAGTTTTGACCTATTCATCCCATAGTGTTGTTATCCAAAATCTCAATGAGGTCGTCAATTGGGAGGTTGTGCTCTGTTGTTAGAGGAGTGGGTCTGGATCAAACCCGCGCCCGCCGACGTCAGGAGAGTGGAGGCCGAAGTCACGAAAGCAGACTGAGTTTTTGTAACAGCTCTACGAACAGATGTTTAATAGAACGGGATGGTTCAGTGCATAGATGTTGGTCGTGGGTTATTCTGGTTTCAGCGTTTTATTCTTGCTGTTTTACTCCCTTGCAATTCGGTTTTTTCCGCGGCCTGCCCAAGCATCTGTTGGAGCTGGACATATTGGCACAAACAGCTTTCTGGATAGACATCCCTTTTCAGTGCTTTCTTTCCTACAGAGATTCAGATACTTACAAGATGGTGTATGATTGCCGGAAAATTATTGTTCGTTATGTAAAAACGAGTTTAGTTCCAGATGTTCTTTGTTGCTTGCCATGGGATATTATTTACAAAAAATCAGGCAGAAAAGAAGAGGTGAGGTATCTGTTGTGGATCCAGTTGTATCGAGCACAGAAATTGATGGAATTTTTCAAGAAAATAGAAAAAATATCCGTATAAACTATCTGTTCACAAGGATTCTGAAACTTATCTCTGTGCAGTTGTATTGCACACATATCGCTGCTTGCATCTTTTATTATCTGGCAACAACTATTCCAGAGGAAAATGAAGGGTCTACATGGGTTGGAAGTTTAAGTTTGGGAGATTACCATTATACTCATTTTAGGGAGATAAGCCTGTCAAAATTATATGTAACCTCTCTGTATTTTACAATAACTACCATGTCCACCGTAGGATATGGAGATGTGCATGCAGTGAATCGCAGGGAAATGATATTTGTAATGATATATATCTCTTTTAGTATGATTTTCGGGGCCTATGTGATCGGTAACTTGACTGCGCACATCGTTAAGGGATCCAGGAGAGAAAGATTTAGCGATAAAATGACTAATCTGATTAAATATATGAAAAGACATAAAGTGGCGAAGCATATAAAGGCTGAAATCAAAGGTCTTGTCAGGTTCGGCTACGAGAGTAGCTATTATGAACCCAAAGTGTTAGATGATATTCCCGTTTTTATCAGGGCTAAAATTGCAGAGTCTTTACGTACTTCAGAAATTGCAAACGTTACTCTCTTCAATAATTGCAGCCAAGAATTTTTAAGCGGGATTGCGACGAGAATGAAAGAAGAGTTCTTTTTTGCTGGGGAGGTGGTAATTGAATGAGGAAGTGTAGTAGATCAGCTCTACATTGTTTCTCGTGGGTCTGTGGAAACCGTAATTGTTGGAGAGGATGGGTATGAGGAGACAACTGCATAAATTGAGCCCTATAGTATATTAGGTGAGATGGCTGTGTTGGGTAACATAGTTGAGAAATATAATGTTCGTGTCCATCATCACTGCAAACTGCTTACACTAGATAAACAGACTTTTGTAAACATCACACAAATTTATTTCAAGGATGGAATGCAGATCCTCACTAATCTGCTTGAGGGAAAGGATACCGATTTGAGAAGTAAACTGCTAGAATCCGAGTTCAGTCTCCTTTTTGGAAAAGAAGAAGCTGAATTAGCCTTGAGAGTTAACAATCAAGAAAATGGCTCTTCTTTTAAAGATTCAGGAAGAGAGATATATGAGCCCAAAATATGCAGAGTGTTTCCTTTTCACCCACGGACTCCCATAGAGAGTAGAAGAGATGGCCTTGTCATGTGGGTTCCTCGGACAATTGAAGGCTTGCTTCGAAAAATAGCAAAGCACTTTGGTTCTGTTGGTACCACTGTTTTAACGGAAGATGAAGAACAAATTTTGCATGCAGACTTAATTCAGAACAATCAAAATCTTTATATTTTTCATGTTGGCGAGAGTAGCAACCAAGTACAGATAGAGATACATAGACAGATGTAATTTCACCGAGCTTATAAAGTACAAAAAATTCATCAAGATTGAAATGTATTGTCTACTTGATTGTATTTGGATAAAATGTTTATTCAGAACAAAAATATAGAAAGGTACCCAGAACTTTGCATATAATATTTTCCTTATTTTTGTTTATATGTGGTCTCTTTGTTTTTCTTTTTATGTGGTTTCTTGATTTTCTTTTGGATTGGAACCAGGCTGCTCATTAATCAAATTGCAACTCAATACACGTTTGCAACTTCACCTTCATAGTTTAAGTGCACTGTATGGTTTGAATGAATAAAATGTTTACTACAGTGTGTTGGATTCAATGAAGTCCTCAATTGGGAGCCTGTCAATTGGGAACCTGTGCTTATTCGTTAAAGGAGTGTGTCTGGGTCGAACCCGCGGCCGCCGAAGTCGTCAATTGGGAAGCCTTATTTGTTTATTTAAACTTTCAATTCCAGGAAGAATTAATTCTTAATTTTGACACAGTTTATAGTATAACCTGTTTTTTATTTTCTTCATTTGATTTGTGGATTATAAGGCTATTTACAATGACAACTGATTTCTAGATGAAACCCTAACTTCCTGTGAAATATTGGTGAATTTACACATGGGTTATTTGTAATATCCCATTAAAGGAGTGCGTCTGGATCGAACTCGCAGCCGCCGAAGTCGTAAATATGCTTTACTAATATTAATTAATAACTAACTAAAAATTGATGTAATAAATTTGCAATATTAATAACTAAATAAAAATTAATGTAATAAATTTGCAATCCACATATAAACAATTATGATTTTTTTAGTTTTTTTTTTCAAATATTTCAATGTCACATTTAAAAAGTGTTGATATTATTTATTCATTTAATTTATGAGGGTTAGGAGTTCAAACATTATAGATACATTGTTGCATTCATTAACCTCCTTGAAAAATTTCCAGTAAGGAAACAATGCTACATAAAATCAAATTACTATTTATTGGGTTTTAATTACTCTCAATCCAAGCTTAAAAATACAAATATTCTTTAATTATTGGAATTAAAATCTATTGGGTTTTAATAACTCTCAACCCAAGCTTAAAAATACAAATATTCTTTAATTATTCTAATTTAGATTGGAGTTAAATTTTCATCAACTTTTAATCCAAAATTTAAAATTAAAATCAAAATTATTTAGATGATTTTATTATTGGATTTTAAATTGGGAATTAATACAAATTAGGAAGTGGTAACGTGCATGTAACATTGTTTTCTATCCAAACAAATATCACAGTCAATGTTTGAGGGCTTGCACTAAGGAGTAAAATTTTATATCACAAGTACCATAATTCAATTTGACATTAAAGAGACATTCTAAATTGCAGGAAACAAGGTAGTTGCCTTAGTTCAACATAGTTGATGTGATGGTATGTTGGGATGTGTCACTCTCAATTTCAAAGGGTTGTTGCTAATATGACGTCTGGAATGTTAGTTTGGTGAACAATATTAGTTTAAAGTAATGAAAAATAGTATTTGTTGTTTTTATCCATACAAGTGTTTTTAAATTGAAAAATTGGTACGATGACTAAGCTATCTTAGAGAAGTATGAAATGAATTCAAAATTACAATAATAGTTGAGGCCTCCTAGGAAACTCTTTCATGTAATCATAGAAGATGATTTGGGCACAAGGTTGATCATATGTTGAATAAATAACCATAGGGGAAAACCCATTGGTTCTACAAAGATATTGACATATTCCTCTAGTAGAGGTTGTTGGTTTGATATGAAAGTTCACATTGATGTTATCCTCTTCCATGGGATGAATGATGTAGATGCTATGAGAAATGTTGGAAGCTACCTTGTTGACTAGGGGAATGTGGACACTACAAAGAGGTAGGGGAACCATACAAGAACTGAGTTGATAGCAACTCCCATCAAAATGAGTGTATCAATTCAAATGAGCATGATATTAGGATTTATTAGCTTTCAGGTAGGGGTAGTCAAAAATTAGTTGTGCGTAATCAATTTGAGTGACATCATAGTCAATGATTTCATGAAAGGTTCCAATGTTGAAAGTACTGGAACAATATTGAGTGATCGAGATGTGTGCACCTATGCCCTAGCATAAATGATTTTCCTTGTGAAATGCCAAAATGGATTTTGTTGGGTTGAACCTTTGATAAGTCTATAATAAAGCTCTATGTTATTGGTCCCAGGGATATAAATCAACCAAGGACTTATATGGATCATACCCAAAGCAAGAGTCCCAAATATTATTATAAATTAACAACCTATTATTGATTCAGATTTATCAAGGGAACAAAATAAAATATAGATTTGTAATAAAAATATAGAGATATAATGAAACTTGGCTTTTATTAATAAATGGAAAGTGTTGAAACTATATAAATACATAATGAAAACAAACTAGATTGAATGGTGGTAGCTTATCTCTGAGAATATATGTGATAGTTATGTGCCTTCCCAAATTATCTTACAATGAGGGTCCAAGGTCCTTTTACATAAATAGGCAATGAAAAAACCCCTAAACATCCAAAAACCCTAACCCTAATCGATGAAGCACCAAAATACTTGTGGGGCCCGATAAGGTAAGTTGGAACGTCAACTTTCTGAGTTTGTAAGTTTGACATATGATCGATAATTGGGGTGTTGGGTAGCTGCTTCAAAGGGCTTGACTAGGAAGTGCAATTGTTTACTACATTAAGCACACCACTGAGTGCATGTTTCACCAAAAAGCATCATTTAGGGTCTCAAAATGACTCCAAAAGTTCAAGACACAAAAAGCTATAGAAAAAATGCCAAAATACAAAACTATGTTGTGAGCTAGTGGATTAGGTGGGTGGCCACCGATATCCACTAGGATCAATCCTCCCCCCTTAAGAAGCAATTGTCTCCATTGTGTTGAGTCCCTCCATTACATGGGGAAAATTATGCTAAAATTAGCCCCCGATGACCCACTTTCCTTGGTGCAAGATCTAGCTTGGTTTGACAACCCAACCAGTTGGATCCTCTATTGGAATCCATGTGTCAATGATTTGATCAATTGTTGTCTTTTCAATGCAATTTGGGTTGAGCTCTATTAGTGTCATTTGCTTTGCAATTTTATATGTGTCCAACAATGGTGTAAAGTATGGTTGAAGGAGGTCCACATTAAACGTTGGATGCAGGTCAAGGAAGGGGGGGATACTTATCTCAAAAGCATTTCCACCCCATTTACGGTGCGAAATTACATTGTTATAGCCTAATGGTATCTCTCAAGTATGAGGTCCCAATTAGACCTCACACCATTTGGGATGAGATTCTCATTCAAAAATGTTGGCCAAACTACCATCTCGTATTTGGTCAAGATTAGATTTTGGATGAATTAAACAAGGAAAGGGAAATTCTAATAAAATTACTGATGAGATACAAGTAAGAATAATTTTGTGGAAGCATTTTAAATGAATGATGCAAAGAACATTGCAGCATATTTATAAAATAAACATGCACCTCAGAAAAATAATGATAGAAACTTTGATTAAGATACATTACAATCAAAGTGTTCTAGCTATTAATTGTAAAGTAGTTTGTAATTAATAACTAGCATGTAAGCATATAATATCAATAAACAATTCCAAAAATTTAAGTCTACGTTAACAAAATAGTTCATTAGCCTTCAACAAGTGAACAAAAATCGCATACCATCAAACACCCATCAAGAGTAGTCTTACAATGTTCAATAACATGTGAAAGAAATGCTTGTCATGGCCCTAGAGACTTCTAAATATTATCGCTGAAATATTCCATACACAATCATACAATATCTCCATGAAACCCAATAGTGGGAATGAAAAACTAGAACTTGATCCTCAAAGAAGTTTGAAAGCTTTCCCTTTCAAGTGCTCCAAGAGTCACAAAAGCCAAAAGTCCCTTTCTCTACCATAGAGGGTATATTTATACAAAATGGGGTGACCTTTCACCTTCCATGACATTTCATCTAACCTCATGTCTAATTTCTATTTCGCTTTATTTCTAATTCTATTTTCTTTACATAATTACATGTAAAACTAAACTAATAAAGTAAACATCCTTTATGGGATTAATTCAAGGGTCACTGAGGAAAGGGCTTGGACTTCTAATTCTTGTGTTAGGTAAGCATACCATTCCTTTTAATTACGAGTTATGGACAAGAATGTGTTTGATATCAGCCTTTCATATGTGATCTCACACTCGAAAGAACTAGGCACTATTATTTTCATTCTAGACTATTCTAAGTGGAATAAATGTGGAGAGCACCTTTGTTGGTTCCACCACATGTTGTTTGATAGCCTCCTTGGTAAGATTCATGTCCCTTTTGAGTGATGGAAATCTCGTGTTTGTTATCATTTCTTATGTGTCCCAATCAATATATTATTCTGGTCTTATTTCTCCACGTGCTCCAATGGGAACTATTTTGTGGGATTTGATCAAAACATCCATCATGTTATGAAGTTGTTGATAAATATTTAGAGTTCTAGTTACATCCCTCCCTAGCTTCTCTTGGGCTTGGATGGTTAATTTTACTCTTTCCTTATCTCATTCTTTACCCATCTAATCTCTTCTTGGTAATTTTATTGGTGCATTTAGATGTTTCGTGTTCCACCCATACATTATGTCCACAACTATTGGGGTTTTTTTTAGTAACACACCTTTTTTTAGGGAATTTTGAATGGCCATAAGCATGGAAGCCGCCTTTTGAAGTGTGACTAGTTCCTTGTATAGTTTCTTCATCAAATCTACTAATAATATGTTTTCTTTTAATTTTGCTGCTTGGAAATCATCATTTTTGTAAATTGACGTTAACAAATCTTGATTATCTTTATGACGCCTCTAATTTTCTTGTTGTACATTGCCAAGGGTCCTCTCTAGTTCCTTGATCCTATCCATAAGTGTTCGATGTTTCTTTCAATGGAAGCTAAGAAAGATGATCTTTTCAAAGCAATGGCTATATGGTTGTTCATGGTGTTTGACACTATATTTCATTTAATGGTCATTGTGATTGGTTTTTCTAGTTCTCAGGAAAAATATTTTTGTCTTTCTTCAACAATCATGTTGTAGTTGTGATCAATCTAAAGCTTGCTAGATCTAGGACTTGATTCACATTGTGAGCTAAGATACCCATCTCCTTAAGTGGCAAGTGGCCTCATGTGAGTGGAACTAAAACTAGGGTTGAAGGATCAACATCCATGCTAGGAAATAAGTGAGTAGCAACGAAGTTTGAAAGAAGCACACTGCGATTTTCAATTTACCTCCACACTAGGAGGTGGGTTATGGAGAAAATCGCAGACAACGTATTTTGGGAAAGGTTAAAGTCGGTTGGTCTTATTACAGGGAAATGTTGTTTGTATAAATTCTCCTAGTATGATACTATATTTATTTAGTTGGGTTTGATGAAATCTTGGGCCCTGCATTTTGTTTTAGTCCAAATAACGCAACAAGAGCTGTTGTTAAGAATATATTATGAAAAAGCTCTAGTTGTTCCAATAAAATTAGATTTGATTCACTGTAACGGTCACTTTATACTGTAGGGAATCCAACTAAATTACATATGTACTCTATTTTTGGGAAAAATAGTCTGAGATGATAACCAATAAAAATATTATATTTTGTTTTTTCAGATATTTAATTTAATTTTTTTTTTTTTTTTTTTATTTGGTTAATATGAAATCATAATGTTAGTTGGAAAGAGGTAGTTCAATTAGTAATAGCTGTGAAAATGAAGTGAACATATATGAGAAAACGTTTGAGGTTTGAATCTCTTTGATTCTCTTCCTACAAAAATGACATATATAAACACCTAGAAAGTTATAGTAGTAGCAATTAAATCAATCTAATTGTTAATTCATTTAACCCACTGTTTAGAAAATTATTTTGTCAACCTGGTGCACACACATAGTTAAAGCCATCTCATAGATTGTATGAGGAATCGATGCACACATACATTATCAATCTTTGGTGTGAGATGGTACTGTAATATCAATAAGTCACTGGTATTACCCAGCAAAAGCAGAAACATGAAGTAGATGCGTGGACTCGTTGCCTACCCGTGCTTAAGAGATTTCATAAAGCAACCCCTTGGTGACAGTGGAGTCATCAATTGACATTGTTACAAGACAAACAAATTTCCCAACGAATTTCACCATGTATTCAGGGATCTTAATGATCACGTTTTTAATGGTTATTTTTTAATTTCAAAACAAAAAGTATAAATAAATTCAACTTTTTAAATGATCGAGCGGTGAAAAAATGGATACACAAATTCAACTTTTTTCATTGATGAATGGTGTAAATGTGAATACGCTTTATTAGAATAAATTTAAGAGAGTTAGGACTTCAGACAGCATAGATACAATGTTGCATTCACTGAGGCCCTCGAAATATTTTGAGTAAGGAAACAATGCTACATAAAATCAGATTACCAGTGATTGGGTTTTAATAAATCTCAATACAAGAGTAAAAGTACAAATATTATTTAATTATTTGAATTTAGATTGGAGTTAAATTTCATTAACTTTAAATTCAAAATTTAAAATTAAAATTATTTAGATTGTTTGATTATTGGATCTTAAAATACAAATATTATTTAATTATTGGAATTTAGATTGGAGTTAAATTTTCATTAACTTTCAATTCAAAATTTAAAATTAAAATTATTTAGATTGCTTGATTATTGGATCTTAAATAGGGAATTAATACAAATAAGGAAGTGGTGACATGTATGCAACTTTGTTTCCTAGCCTAACAAATACCACAATCAATGTTTGAGGGCTTGCACTGAGGAGTAAAATTCCATATCACAAATATAATAATTCAATTTGCCATTGAAGAGACATTCTAAATGGAAAGAAACAAGGTAGTTTCCTTATTTCAACTTAGTTGCTTTGATAGTATGTTGGGATGTCTCACTCTCAATTTCAAAATGTTGTTGCAAATATGATATCGCGAATGTTGGTTTGTTGCACAATATTAGTTTAAAGTAATGAAAAATAGTGTTTTTTGTTTTTATCCATACAAGTGTTTTTAAATTGAAAAAGTGGTATGATGACTAAGCTATCTTAGAGAAGTATGGAATGACTTCACAATTACAATAATAGTTGAGGCCTCCTAGGAAACTCTTTCATGTAATCATAGAAGATGATCCAGGCACAAGGTTGATAGTATGTTGAATAAATAACTATAGAGGAAAACCCATTGGTTCTACAAAGATATTGACATATTCCTCTAGTAGAGGTTGTTGATTTGATGATGAATGTTCACATTGATATTATCCTCTTCCATGGGATGAATGATGTATATGCTATGAGAAATGTTGGAAGCTACCTTGTTGACTAGGGAAATGTGGGCACTACAAAGAGGTAGGGGAACCATACAAGAAGCGAGTTGATAACAACTCCCATCAAAATGAGCGTGTCAATTCAAATGAGCATGATATTGGGATTTATTAGCTTTATGGTAGGGGTAGTCAAAAATTAGATGTGCGTAATCAATTTGAGTAACATCATAGTCAATGATTTCATGAAAGGTTCCAATGGTGAAAGTAATGGAACAATATTGAGTGATCAAGATGTGTGCACCTATGCCCTAGCCTAAATGACTTTCCTTATCAAAATCCACCTAGGATTTTGTTGGGTTGAACCTTTGATAAGTCTATAATAAATCTCTATGTTATTGGTCCTTGGGGATACAAATCAACCAAGGAATTATATGGATCATACCCAAAGTAAGAGTCCCAAATGTTATTATAAATTAACAACCTATTATTGATTCATATTTATGAAGGGAGAAAAATAATATATAAATTTGTAATAAAAGTATAGAGATATAATGAAAATTGACTTCTATTAATAAATGGAAAGCGTTGAAACAATATAAATGCATAATGAAAGAAGACTATCTTGAATGGTGGTAACTTATGTTTGAGAAGATATGTTCCTTCCCAAATTATCTTACAATTAGGGTCCAAGGTATTTTTAACAAATTTTTATTTGGTGTTGCAAGGTGATGGTTTGAAGTTCTGTTTCTATAATTTTCATTTTGGTTTTATTCATCTATTTGCATGTGAAAAACAATTACAAACTTTGTTACATTGATAGTGAGTTGAAGATAATATTTTTATTTTGGAATGAGTTGAAATGTGAAAAGAGTGACAAGGAAATATTTTCTTTGAATGCACAATAGTTTCTTTTTGGTTGGGTGGGGTGCATACCCCAATTGATTCGATAGATAATTTATTTGATAAAGTTTGAAGATAAATCTAATTATTTTTGCTATCTTTAATTACATTCAGAGAGTGATATTTATTTTGGTTTGAGCAATCTTTCTGGTCAGTGTGCCTGACAAGTGTAGGGACTAGTTTCCAGGTTGAAGGTTGAAATGTAGCTTAGTTTTTTCCATTAAATAAATTGCCATTATTTGAAGAATTGATAAACTAGTGTAGGATTAGTGTTTGATGTAGTTAAGGGCTTCAGTACTGATGAATTATTTCAAGTGCATGATTAATTAGTGTTTGAAGGAATGTAGAAGGGTGTTGATGAGCAAGTTATTGTAGGAATTTGATTTGCAGGTCGCTATGGGCTCTCTCTGGCATTTACAGTGTTGCATCTCAAATTCCACAAACCCTAGAATGACCTTAAATGTTGGTCCATTAAAATACACTATGCTACACCTAACATTTTGGCATCATTAATGGGGAGGCGCTTAGGGGATTGACCTTGGTGACCTGTTGTAGTTTGGTTTTCTCTTTACCTATTTTTTCTTGCAATATTTTATTTCCTTCTTGCATATTTTGATTTCATTTCTAGGGTATTGTAAGAACCCTCCTATATATATATTTAACCATGTCCTAAAGGAATATACCAACTAGCTTGTTGAAGATAGAGAAATTGTATTTCGAGGCATTTTTCAATGAGGTGATTGAGGTTAATATCAATCATCCAATGCACCTATTTCACTATCTGGTTGGAAGGAACATTTGAAGAAGGAGTATCAAAGTAGTACATGGATAACCTCTTCTATTTTGGGACGAAATGGCACAAATCATTACCTTTGAATTCCCTATCAAAGATCGAGGTGGAGTGGTACAAATTCATAATATTCCCCTATCTACTCTACCAAAATTTCATGGTTTGGAAAATGAAGACCCATATACCTTTTTATTTTGAGTTTGATGTACTTTGTAGAAGGTATGATTATTGTACTAATGAGAAAAGGTTGCAAGTATTTCCTCTTACTCTTAAAGGATCAGTTGTCTAATGGTTCATGAGCCTTGGGGGGAACTGATTTCATACATGGGAAGACATGAAGAATGTATTCTTGAAGAAATATCAAGGCTACTGCCATGCCAGTGAAGATACTTTTCGAATGATGTAAGGGGAAGATCAAAGTTTGGAGGACTATGTGGAGTTATTTCAATACAACCTTCAAAAATAAAAGAACAAACATATGGGAAAACAAGCCTTGAAAAATCTCCTACTCAAAGGAATAAGAGATGAACTTTTAGAACCTTTAAATATGATAGGCGCAAGCGATGTTTTTCACTAACCATATGATGATGTTTGTGAATTATGAATTAGGTATTCAAGAGGAATCTCCAAGATTGGTAAGAATTCTCAAGAACTTTCCTCTCAATTTTTGAAATCTGCTACGAACGCCTCCCTAAATTTACAATTGGATGGTTTTGAGGAAGAAAAAAAGTATTACAAGGAGGATAACTCGATAAATTATTGCCCATGATTGTTAGGGATATGAAAAGTATTTAAGGAATCAAGGAAGGAAATAAATAGACCGCCAATTATAACTCAAAACTAGTCATCATTTAATACTTAAACTAACATTTATTTTCCGAAGCAAGTTCCTCAATAGATCTATAACCTTACAGTTCCATGGCATACATATAATCAACCTCTAATTCAATACTCCATCTAATGGCCATAGTGGCCCTCTCCCTCGAACTAAATATTATTGCATCCTTAAGGATGGTTTGGAGACTCCTCTTTAGGGAAATTCCACAAGGAAACTCCATTAACTGAGCCACAACAACTACAATTCTTGTCCAATACCCCACCATTTTATCTTTCTCTATGGTCTCAGTCATTTGTGCAACCAAATCCTAATTCTAATAATCAAGTTGCACATCAATTTAAAACAACTATTTTTCCTACTCACTCACCTATCGAATATAATTTCATACCTTTTAGAAAGGAGAGAGGAGTGAATTCAAAAACTTCCCCTATTACCACACAACATTTAGCTCAGGAAGAAACTTTAATCCATAAACCATTAGAGGAGAAATATATGATTGTATTTTTTTCAAAAACCGTTGTTGAAGCTCATGAACATATAAAGAGAAAAACCCTAGAATATCCCTTAACCATCCTTGTGAATTTTTGAAGAGATAAAACATTAAGCTATGGAAGACTTGTACAAGTTGGAGAACCATGAATATGTGGGTTCTATTGAATCATGGTTCCAAACAGTCATCAACACACCCCATTCCCTAATCATTCAACAAGCATTGGTACCACATCAGTTAAAGATGTTGATTTCTCATACTTTGGTATGTGTTGAAGTTTACATTTTAAACTTGAGTGTGAGTATATTTAGCATCTTGTTATGCACAAGGTTACACTGGAAGTACTCCTACACTTGAAGGAAACCTTCCTTTCTTTAAAATAGGATGGGGTAGTATTAAAACAATAAATGAAAATGCCATTTGGAAAAAAATTATTATAGCAACACTCTTGCAATTGCAATTCCCTAAGGAAAAAATATTGAAATTATTATTATTATGCACTCTTGTGGTAAGTCTTATCAGAATCAATTCACTCTTAATACCTCATATCTTGTGAAGTGACATTGATCATTGATTGGGTGGTTCTTCTTCATATTGTTTGGTCATCCATTGAGTCACTCAGGGGGATGTGTCATTTTTTTTCTTAACAGTTTCCATTCACAAGCCAAAACACTAACCTTAGCCTAGTCATTTGAAGAAATAGTCATCCAAGAAATATTTTCAAGTTTCTCTTCAAAGGTATTGATGAAAAGAATCCTATGGTGGACCACTCATATAAAACCCTAATGAGATCCCATGAGAACCCTAGCATGATTAACTCGAGGAATATTTCATTCATTATTATAGATGCTTTCTTTAAAATGAGTATTTAGGGTAGCAAGACCAACTAGTAAAGATTAGTCATTAACAACTTTTCACGCCATCCCGTGCTCTTAAGAAGTAGATTTTCCTCTCAAATTGTTAAGTAACCTATTTAAGGTTAATCATAATCATAGTTTATTTCAACATAAAGAGATTAATTGAGAGACAGGGGGTCTCATTACGAGCCGACCTACCACGATCATGGGTACTAACGAGAATGACATTACCACTACTAGTCAACAATCTGGGCTAATGGATTTTAGTTGAAAAGATGGAACAAGAGGTCTCATCACATGTCAGCTTGTTCATTATTGTTATTTCTTGTGAATGGCATTGTCGTTAGCTGGTTACCAAGTCAGGATTGTGGCTTTTGATTAATTTCTAAAAGTAAATTATTTTAAATGACTTTGAATCTATAACTAATAGATGGGACACAAGAATTTCATTGGGTTAAAAGGCATCCCTCTTGAGGATATAGACGCCTATTGGAAGAAGGGCCATCCCTATGGTATTAAAGTTAATTATACATTATGATTTACTTGGTCGTTTTTGTCTTTCTCTGAACTCATTATCATATCTCTCTGAGAATGGATTTAAGAAAATTTCAGTAATGTGCTTTGGAGTTCTACCTTTCATAAATATGAAGGTTTTCATGGATATGGGATCATTAATGTGGGTGATTCAATTTTCCTTACAAAAGGGGCTTCAACTATACGCTTGGATAATGGTAGGATGGTCATTGTGGGAAGGTATCACCTTGTTATCTTTCTTATTCCATATTTCCATGTATGTTTAATGCCATGACTTTGAAATTATGTTAGTTTTATTTGTAATGAAGATATAGAGATGAATAAATATTGATTAGGGTTACTCCTAAGATTCTTATGGAAATTTTGAGTGTTGGCTATTTTATGATGACAAAATCCTTGCAGTAACAACATTGTTAGTATTCCTTTGGTAGCCCTTACATTAGGTACTCTTCTGAAAATAATAAAGGTCATTTTTGACATTATTGAATCTCTAGTCACAAGTATTTCTTATTAATGCAAAGGAAGTTGACATCATATGACCCTTACATGCATGTTCTTATGTAATTATAAGCCCTATGGTTTAAGTCAATGTAGCATGACTCTAATAGAGAAACCCTATCCCTTCAATTTGGATTAACTTTGGTCTCTGCTAAAGGTTTTTCTTTCACGAGGACATGCAATATGATCAACACGATGGGATGTCAGGCCTCTATTTTGTCATAATTAATACATCTCTTTCCCTCATGTTGTTACGTAGTTCTCATATTTATTGTCGCCATTTTGCACATTCTTGTGGTAATTCACTTAAACATAAGAACATAGAGATAAATTAATAAGTTTCCTTTGTTTTAGAGTATTTATATAATATCATTACTCATTATGGATTTTTCCCCTTTTCTATGCAGCACGATCTTTCAATTTAATCTTGTACCATGATCTTGCACTCCTATGGATTTCCACACTAAGAGAAGATCGTGCATGTTGACTTTAGCATTTTGCACATATTTGGCATATAAAGGTTCTCAAGGAAACATATGGACTTGCAAACAAACAATTGGTCAACCAACTTATACATGAAATATATTTTTCCTTGCACTAGTATGTCTGCACTAGTCTGCCTGCACTAAAGAACAATCAATTTGGGGCTTTGATAGATCAACACACTTTTGGGGAAAACTAAGGAATTTTTTAATCCAAAATAATGTTTTAACACCTCTACATAATTTGGAATGCTCCCAAGTCGCACATGTGAGATTCTAGAAGAAAAATGAACAAATCTGCTTAAAATTCACATAGTTTTCAAACTTCCAACTTTTGCCTCGATTTTCATGCATATCGAGGAAAATCTCGAAATTTTTGGTTAATGGATTTTTTCCAACTATAGAAAATTATTTAAAATCCAAAATATTTCCCAAAATTCACATTGTTCTAGGATATACACGAGATTCTTTGAGGCAGTTTTGTAAAAAATGCAGGTTTTTCCATAACTTTAGGGTCATGCCCATAATGTAGAATTATTCACTAGATCATCATCTTTTTTTATTGGATGATGGATGAACCAAACCTCCATCAATGGAAAATTGTTGTATCTTTAGTTATTTTATTTTCTATTCAGTTTGTAATAAAAAAACATTTATAAACAAGGTTGTGGCTCCAAGTCAAGTTAGGAGAGAAATCCATTCTTTGTACTCTTATGTTGATGGAGTAAATTTTAGGGGGCTCTCCCCCTTTCCCTATGATCATTTGGAGCTATAGTATTGAGCTAAAATGTATGAGGACTGATATTTCCATTAATAACAATGACCAATGCCAGGTTTCATTTTCATTTTTATTACTTTTTGTTAATGCTTCTCTCTAATCTATAATTTAAGATTTATTTAAAGAGGGTGCAAGCTAGTTGGTTTGGGCCGAACCAATCCAACTTGTTACACCTCTGTTAGTTAGTATTGTGTGGTTTTCTTTTGAAATAGATTAGTGTGGTGTGGATTTTCATTGATGGATCTTTTTATTCTTGCATAACTTATTCAGAGCTCTATTAGTTCTTTTGAATTATGTTGTCTCATTCAAGGACATATAATGTGTGTGCATTTTGGAATGATCTTAACTTATATTTGAGAAGGAGTGATTTCATACATTAAAGATTTGTTTGAGTTATTTATATTTGATTTAAGTTGAGTACATATTGACTTTTGAAATCATTTATTTATCCATTTAAAGGTTTGAATATTGTGATATTTTAGTTCAAGGTTTTCCCTCTGCGTGTGGTAGCCCTGCGCCAAAAAGATTTTGAGAAAACTAGGGTTTTGACATTGTCTTATGAATCCTTTTCCATCATTACCAGTTCTAGGTTGTTCAAAATTTATTTGGAATGGCCATTATTTTTCATATATGACTTGGTGAACTCTATTGTTTTTTTTTTTGGAATCATTTCTTTGGGTATTGTCAGTTTTGTTTTTAAGGTTTGAATGATTTGATATTAGTGTTGATGAGGTTTCCCTCTAACGTATTTGAGCTATTATGGACCTAAATATCAAGGGAATCTTGATATTTTATTTAGATTATAAATGGAAAAATATTAAAAGTGCTTAAACCCTAAGTTTCATGCAATGAACCAAGTCATATTTAATAGGTATAATATACATGTGAGTGCATGATTTGGTCCTGTATATTTCTTACACCAATACTTACCTAACATTATGATCTTGTTCTCTTGGTTTAAGAATAGAGCACTATTTAGGAAAAGTGTTGGTACAACCTAGTGTTGGAGATTACTTGTGTTTCAACAAGTTTCTTTTGAATACAATGAGACTGCTTAGTGAGTTTAATTAGTTATATATTATGATTGATCTTACTAGCTAATACAATTGTGGAATAGGTATATTTGAATGGTTTTGGTGTGAAAAGGTTTGTTGAGGATTGATTTATTATTTCTCTTTTAGAATTCGATTCTTATTTTTGAAGATTGGTTTAATTTCTTTCTCTTGCAAAACCTTCTTGAGAGGAAGTTTGGTTTGGGACATTTTTCTTGGTTTGAGAAAACAAAGTAGAGTGAAATAATTTTGTTATTTAAATTTATAAATTTGATTTCCACACTTTACTTTTGAATGTATAAGGAATGAGAAGTTACAGTAGTGCAGGAATCACAGTTAGTGTAGGTAACCTATTGAGTGCAAGTAGACTGTGTTAAAATAGGGTATAGAAATTCGGTGTTTGCAAATATTTTTTTGGTGTTGAAAGGTGATGGTTTTATGTTTTTTTCTAGAAATTTCATTTTGATTTTATTCATCCATTTGCATGTGCAAAACCATTATAGACTCTGTTATATTGATAGTGAGTTGAAGATAATTTTTTTGTTGTGGAATGAGTTGAAATGCAAATAGAGTGACAGGGGAATATTTTCTTTGAATGCACAATAGTTTCTTTTTGGTTGATTGGGCTGCATATTCCAGTTGATTCAATGGATAATTCATTTGATGAAATTCCAAGATAAATCTAATTATTTTTGTTATCTTTAATTACATTTAGAGAGTGGGATTTATTTTGGTTTGAGGAATATTTATGGTCGGTGTGCTTGGGAAGTGTAGGAAGCAGTTTCCAGGTTGAAGGTTGAATGGTAGCTTAGCTCTCTCCATTAAATAAACTTCCAATATTTGAAGGATTGATAAACCAGTAAAGGATTAGTGTTTGATGTAGTTAAGGGTTTCAGTTCTTATGAATGCTTTCAAGTTTAGGATTAATTAGTGTTTGCATGAATCTATAAGGGTGTTGACAAGCAAGGTATTGTAGGAATTTGATTTGCAGGTTGCTACGGGTTATCTCTTGCATTTACAGTGCTGGATCTCGAAGTCCATGAACCCCGAATTGAAATTAAATGTTGGTCCATTAATATACCCCACGCTACACCCAACACTTGTCCTTTCCTTTCTTGCTTGATTCCTCCTTGAGTCAAAGTTCCTGTTCTCTCTCTTTTATAGCTGTATTTTTGAAAGTGATCGAACACTAAACTGGAAAAATCTATCAATTGTTTTTTAGATGCCTTTTTATCATTGATGCCTAATTTCTCTTCCTCTCCTTTTTCTTTCTCATTCATTTTCTTTCACTTTCTCTGTAATTTCCCTTAGATGAATATTCTTGTCTCTTCATCTTCCTTTTTCTCCTATTTTCCTTTATTCTTTGAATTAATTGTCTTTTATTTTCTTTTACATTTTCCAATGCCAATGCCAATTTCCATAGCCAATAATAAACCACAAGTAATACTCACTTTAATGTTTTTCCCCTCCATTCAACTTGAAATACATGTCCCATGCCCTTTGTCTTATTTTTTCCTTTAATGTCCTTTATTGCATGAAACTTTAACCCGTGGTTGTTACAAGAAGGAAGCATCTTCTTGTACTTAAGAAAAAACAAACGCCTTGGAAAAAAGTAAGGAGGCTATGTGTACATCTCCTATATTGGCCACACCTAACTTCACAGAAACCTATTTTACGGAATGTGATGCATTAAACCATGGTGTTAGTGCAAATTTAATGCAAGAAGGAATATCCATTTCCTTTGAAACTAACTGGATTAAAGTAAATAACTTACAACCATTTATGAAAAAGGTCAATTTAATAATGGTGTCCTTACCTAACAGGAAGACAATTCAAAGTAAAAACATGTTGTGATAGTTTGAAGTACTTCTCAGAGAAATGATTATCTTTAGAAGAATAACAAAATGGGTTACAAATATTCTATGTTATGAATTTGAAATTATCCACAAAAAAGGAAAACATAATATGGTGGTAGACTCACCTTCAAGGATAGAAGAAGAAATAGAGGGTTTACTATTGATTATTTCTATTCTACAATCTAATTGGGTGGAAGAAGCAAGGTTGTAATGGAAGAAATATTTGAAGGTATAAAATATCATTCAACTACAAAAGGACCCAAGTGCATTGGATAAATTTGTATGGAATAATGATATATAACATTGTTGGGTGTGGAGCATGATTATTTAGAGGTCTTTGTTTCAGCCAGATGTATACCGAATATTTTACACCCCTCCACGCGGGGGGGTGCGGGGGGTCTGGGGGCCAGCAGTCCCCCAACGGGGATTTTGGGGCCAACGTCCCCGAAGCTAAAAACAGATGTAAAATTGCCTTGTAAAAGTATAGTAATTTCTAGTCAATCTGGGCCGTTCATTAAGCGGATGATCTAACGGTAGAACTTATGTTTAGTTTAGGGTTTTTTTCCCTAGAAGGAAACCCCTCTCTTTGTATGAGGGCATTGTATTGAGGCTGTGTAATAGATGTGTATTCTCCGAGCGAGAAATAGAGAGGTGAGATTGTGAGAGAAAACAAAGGATATTACAATAGATCTGTTGTAGGTTGTGTCTCTTCATTTTGCTGGATAATAGAAAGGAAGGACTGGCTATTCGGGGTGGACATAGCCCAAACTTGGTGAACCACGTATATCTGTGTCTCTCTGGTTTTATATGTTTGTGTTTTTCTGCATATTATATGTCTTTCATTTCTCTGTCATATATAATATTTTTCTAACAAACATTATAACGATTGTCTATATTTATGTAGGAATCCCAAACTCAAATAAAAGGTCCTTTTGGAATTTCATACTTCTCTTATACAAGGAAATTCATGATAATTGAAAAATTAACATAGGATTAGAAGGTATGAAAGGTCATTCAACAAATACAAAAGGACCCAAGAGAATTTTATAAATTTATATAGAAGAATGAATTATTGTGGTATCAATATTACCTATATTTATGTGAGAAACCCCAACTCAAATAAAAGTTCCTTTTGGAGTTGCACACTTCTCTTATACAAGGACATTCATGGTTCTTGAAAACTTAGTATAGGATCAAGAATATTTTTTTCTAGAAATGTCTTAAAACTAACATTTAAAAGCTTGTGATTGAATATGTGATTTTCCAACATAATAAGGGAGAAATAATCAAGAACCCAAGTCTCTTACAACCATTACCTATACCAAGCCAAGATTGGAAACAAGTTTTAATGGATTTTATTATAGGTTTACCTAATTTAAAAGAAAGAATGCCATCATGGTAGTAGTGGACTAACTGTCAAAGCATGCCCATTTTCTCTCTCTTTTTTACCCTTTTAAAGCAAATGCAATAGTTAGACATTAATGGAAATAATTCAAAAGCTACATGGAATCCCTAAGATTATTGTAAGTGACAGAATTGAGGTAAAACACAACCTTCCATACTTCATCAAAAATGTCCCCATTTATGGAATTGTATAGATATCATCCTTCATCTATCACTTAACCATTGAATAAAATGAAAAGGTTGAAACAGAGGAGGACAAGATAGGGAAGTAAGAATAGGTTCTCAAACAATTTAAGGACAACCTGGTTATAACACAAAATAGGATGAAACAATAAGAATATCAACATCGTAGTGAAAGGGAATTTGAAGTAGAGGATTGGGTAATTTTGATCCTACAAATATTTAAACATATGTCCCTTGGGAAACATGAAATAAGATGGGAATACCTAGTGTGTTCATGTGGCCTCTCCTGGATAGAGTTTACTACAAGGACTAAAGGCCTAGCTACTTCCCCAACATCAAGGGAATCTTGAGGTCTAAAATGGGTCTCCTAAAAAAAAAAATACTACTTAACATAATAAAATAAGAGTTATGAATTTTTAAAGAAAGAGAAAGGAAACTAATTTTTTATTGTATTTTTAGCTTATATCCTTATAGGTTTAATGAAATGTCAAGTGTAGACACTTGTTGGATACAAAATTAAATTTCATATCCAACGCCTACCCACTCTGCACACTTTTGAATAGACCCACATTGTGAGGCCAGGAGGTAACTCCTCAAATACATTGTGTTTATTCATTTAAATTTTTCATAGTTATATACATGAGGGAGTGACACTTGGGTTTCACCTGCCGATGACTCTTCCTTTTCCCTTATTTATTATTTACATTATTTACAAATGTTCACTGTTGGGCATGGAATCCCTCCAAGGCAGTTTTGACCAATTATTTTTGTAAAAGCTCCACGAATTGCGGGCGCGGGGTGCAAAATTATAATAGAGTCATAGGGTTGTCCACCCTAGTTTTTGTAATGTAATGTCGGCTGGATAGACCTGCCCATGGTCTGCAGACCATGGGATTGTATAAATAGAGCAAGGCTCTATGTAGTTATGAGATGGAAGGGAAAGAAAGAGTTGAGTCATATCTATAGAGTGTGTCTTTGGGTCGTAGAGTAGAAGGCTCTGCAGCTGAGTGTGCAGAGGCGTAGTAGTCCGCAACTTAGTGCACGGACCCCTGCAGTTGAGTGCACAGGGCAGGACGAGTCTGTAACCATTGGAAGAATTAATAAAGAGAAATATTACCATAATTTTGTACATCTTTTCCTTTTTTAATGTATGATTGGGTATAAATTGAAAATGTACTGTTTATATGTTGCGCGAACATACTTGAATGGGTTGTATAACTAATTATAACACAAAGGTAGGTAACTGATATAAGAAGATAAGTAAGATCGCGGGTAATAGCCCAGAGTGTGGCTCTAGCAGCGCGGAACCCCCACAACCCCTAATTAGGGTTGCACGAAGATAGTATCAGGGCGTAAGACACAGAGAAGTGCGCAAAGTGATCTACGCACAGAGACGAACCCTAGGACCAGTCGAACCTCTCAGACATCTCATGGGTGAGGAAACCTGGTTCTAACACCCTCCCATACTACTTCGGGTGAGACCTCAGTCCACGCTCCGCGGACTGTTGCCGAAAGGGCCAGTAGTACCGAGATTTGCTTGGCTAATTAAATCCAAACCTGGGTCAGGCCCCAACAAGGCAACAAATGGTTCTGTTGGCAAGACCAAGATCTGCATAAGAGATGTCTGATTCCGTATCACTAGAATCTGATAAAGAAAGAAATTGAAGATGAGTTGGACAGGAAGATTCACGAGTTCGCGGCACAAGAAAATAGGAATCCGTAGCTATCAAAAGAAAAGTGGTTAGACTGCTACTTATACACAGAGATCCACAAAATTTTCTTTGCGTCCTTCCCCACTGAGTTGTATGAGTGGATCGCAAAGCTAGCAGATAGCCAAGGAAGGTGTAAACTCGACAAACCGATTGTGTGGACTCCAAAATTGGTGCATATACTGGAAGCATCGGAGGATAAGACCGCGCGCGTTGTTGATCATTGGCTCGATCAAATCATAGGAGGATTCATCACCGAATTCACGGTAGATACTTTAGTCAGTTATAGCGAGGAAGAACGATGCTTCCTCAAAGGACCGCGAGGTAAGTACGTTAAATATTTAAACACTTGGATTAAAATTCTATTGTGTGAAAAACGGGTTATGCGAATAAATTGATGTTTGGGGCTACGCGAGGTGGGAAAATCTACAGAAATGAGAGTAGATCAGAACTAGAAACTAGCCCCTTGATTTCACCTCCACAAGGGGCCGAAGAAGAGCTCGCAAAGGTCTCACCTAGAAGTGCGATCAATCTAATAATAAAGAGAATTCCGCGCATACCAACTCCACCCACGCCACCTCCAGTTTCACTGTCTTCACCCCCGTCTTCGCCCATACCAACCCTGCCACCACCGTGAAGCAGTGTGGCAAGTGCAATAAAGCTACAGTGTTCAAGGGAGTAGGGAATGAAGATCCGAACCAATTTTGGTTTGTGATAAAAGCAGTATGGGAAGCACAGGGAGTTACAGATGACAATATAAAGAAGGCAACGTTGGTCAGTGCTCTGCAGGATCGCACGCTGACCTGGTACATTAAGCATTCCAATGACAATCCGAATGTGGGGATCACGGATATCCAAGTGGAGCTCAACAAAGAATTTAGCAGGCCGAAGTTAGAGGCACAATCAATCATTAGGTTCAAGGAAATCACAATGCTACCAGGTGAAACCCCATGGGAGTTGGATCAAAGACTGAAATGCACAATTCGTGAAGCAAATGTTGTGTGTGGAGCATGATTGTTCAGAGGTCTTTGTTTCAGCTGGATGTATACCCCAGGAAGTTTGTATACCCCTCCACGCGGGGGGGTGTGTGGGGGACTTTTCCCCCTCGCGAAGGTTTGGGGGGGCCGATCCCCCCCGGCTGGGGGGTCCGGGGGCTCGGGGGCAACGCCCCCGAAGCTAAAAACAAATATAAAATTGCCTTGTAAAAGTATAGTAATTTCTAGTCAATCTGGGCCATTCGTTAGGCGGATGATCTGAAGGTAGAACTTATGTTTAGTTTAGGGTTTTTTGCCCTAGAAGGAAACCCCTCTCTTTTTATGAGGGCATTGTATTTGAGGCTATGTAATAGATGTGTATTCTGTGAGCGAGAAATAGAGAGGTGAGACTATGAGAGAAAACAGAGGATATTACAACGGATCTGTTGTCGATTGTGTCTCTTCATTTTGCTAGATAATAGAAAGGAAGGACTGGTTGTTCAGGATGGACGTAGCCCAAAATGGGTGAACCACGTATATCTGTGTCTCTCTTGTTTTATGTGTTTTCTGTGTTTATATTTCTGCAATATTTTATGTGTTCCATTGCTCCGTAATATATAATTTTCTAACAGCAAACATGACATTAACAGATGGGCAACACTGCAAATGGTTTGTAGCATCGTTAACGCCGCATCTATGGAACACGCTATCACAACAAAGGCTAACCAATTAGGCCAAGGCCTTGGAGGCCGCAATGAGATTGCATGAGACCCCGATACAAGATCCTAACCTGGGAGTTCAGCATATTCATGCACAGTTGAAAAACTTGTGCCTGGAGATGCAAAGTTTGAAACAAGACAGGACAACCCGCCCAGAGGTGCGTGACGAGGTATGGTGCATAAAATGCAAGGGTCAAGGGCATGACAAAGACCACTTCCTGGTGTTTGTAAATGACCTTGCGGGAGGAGAGCCAATTCCACTAAGACTGGAGGCACAAGTAGGACCAAGCGCGGCACTTTCACTGTGGTGCGCGATTTGTCAGATAGGATGAAAGCATGCTATAGATAATTTCCATCTATTACATAAGTATACGCATAATTCACAATAGTTGTTCCGTAGGACATGATGAGCACACCTGTAGGAGTTATGAGCTGATGATGGATCGAACTCCTACCTACACAGTTCAGGCCGAAACACAACCCCTCGATCAAAACATGGGAATGGCGTGCACTAGATTTTAGGGGTGCTGACGAGGCCAAGGTGGAGGGGGACCAGGAAGAGGTCGCAGACAACTGATTTGTTACAATTGCGGAGGGCCAGGGCATTATGCCCGTGATTGTACAAAACCAATGCGACCATCATGTTTGTATTGTACATTATTAGATCATGAGACGGAGGACTGTCCCACACTGATGGCGAGGTTGCGCGACAAGGGAGCACTCCAACCTCCCCCAACCCAGAACCTACAAATGATGAGGTTTGAGCCATGCGAGGAAGACCCTAACGTAAATATCATGCTCCAGAGTGGAATTACGACAGGGGATAACAAAGGCAAGCAACTTGAAGAAAGTACCTGGGTTCTCAAGGCTCCAATGAAGGAACCAGAATTTTATTTGGAGAGCGCTAAGGAGACTTTCATGGAAGCTAAGAAGAGCTTTGCTGAGGCCTCCACTCCAGGAAATAAAGACAAATTGGAGCTAGAAATGGACCTGTCAATGCTCACTACATTCTTGGAGACATGCATGAAGCTGTTGCGTGACAACAAGGCTGTAAAGGGACTGCAAGAACTCATAACTAGATGCACTGGGACTGCGCCAAGAGAACCGCGCATAATACGGAAGCTCGGGAAACACACGACGCGAATAGGAAGAGAGATGAGATTGACTGCACAGATTGGGGAATATGAGATGGACCAAGTGATTCTAGATCTAGGATCAGACACGAAGGTCCTGCCAAAATAGACATGGGAGCACATGGGTAGGCCTGCATTGCAATGGTCTCCTATCCAACTGTGAATGGTGAACTAGCAAAAGATCCTACCTATGGGGATATTGCAGGGAATCATAGTAGATGTTGAAGGAGCAAGCGCACTAGCATATTTTGAAGTAATAGAGATTGTTGATGACAACAATTCCTACCCTGCGTTATTGGGAATAGATTGGGCCACTGACATGAATGACATGATAAATCTGAAAAAATGCAAGATGATCTTTGAGAAAAATTCACTACGCGTAGTGGTACCCTTGGAACCTGGAGAAGGATCATGCTACATGGAGCCAGTGCGCGACTATGGCAGTGATGACGATCTGGATTTCATCTACAAGATAACCGCGCAGAAACAAGACTGGGTAAACCCAGTTGCAGATGGTCGAATCTCTTGGGAGCGTGAAAGCTCCTGCACATCAGATTCTGACGAAGCGATAGAATGATGGCAGGTTCGGTTACACGAGGTAACCACACTCAACTATAACATGATGACAAGATCGTTGCACTATGTAGTGACAAAGGTAAGATATCTACCTACGTATGATGGGTTAAGCGAGGTGGATGAATTCCTGAACAAATTTGAAATAGAAGTGCCAAAACAACAATGTTTCGAGCTCTGAAATGGGTATTGTGCGCTACGCCGGTGAGATGGTGGGGTACACACCAAAGGAGTTTTGAGGACTGGCGCGATTACATAAGAATGATGCGCATACGGTTTGGAAAGCCTCAGATACGCTTAACAGACAAGCTTGCTGGATAAAATGGTCTGTGCGCCCAGTTATCCTGATGGATGCAGGTGTACGTTGTGAAACCTGTGCGGATGCACACAGTCTTCATGTTAGGAGACACGGTCAGTAAGAAGGTGCAGACAAGGCAATGGCATGAACAACCCCCCTGGTTGGAGCCACAAAATATGGAAAGACCAAGTGCACAGAAGGACATCCACGCAGAAGCCTTTAACAAAGTATGTGAAGCACTGAACAAGGTCCACAATGTGAAGTGAACTGATTGGGACCTGCACGTACTAACAATTCTATGGGCTTATAGGACCGCATGTAAGAACCTGATGGCGCAGGCACCTCCGAGGCTGGAATATGAGGCAACCATTGTAATCCCTATGGAGCATGAAATGCCTAGTCCGCACATGATAGCACCAGTAGATATGACAGCTCGCGGTGCCTTCAAAGAAGGGATCGCACAGACAAAAGAAGTAGAATGCTTGGGACTTGAGGAAGAAGTCCAACAGGGAAATTTTAGGCTCCAAGAACTTGAGAAAGAAAGGGTGCGATTAAGGAAGAAAAGCACTCTAGTATAAGTGGAAGTTAAGAAGCTGGAGGACGAGATAAAGGAAGATTTTCTCGATAAGAAGACCAAGGTGACAAAAAAAGGTGTGCATGATCCCATTGACAAGTTCGAGGCCTATTGCCATGAATTGATCAGTCTGATGCCTGACTTGGACTGCACATTACTAAGTGAATCAACCACGGTAGCGCGTTGCAGATGGTAAAGTGCGCAATGCCTCCTGTAACAATGAAAGGTGGATATTTCCCACGAAACGCGATGGATGACAGGATGCAAATTTACACGGGTGGTGTGACCACCTGACTAGCTTAGGTAAGTACAGTCTTAGCACTCCAAGCAGTTGAAAGGAAGCGCAGGACTATAAACTACTCTGCTCGGGAGCTGCGCGACATTGGAGCTGCGCACAGAAGCAAAGAGTCACAAGGTCTACGACTGTGCATGGGGGGCTGCACTGCCATGCGGGTTGGCCAAAAAGTGACTGTTGAAGTCACTATTCATGATGGGATGCTCGACTTGAGGTTAAATGGAGCGGGTGGCAGGCATTTAAGATGCGATTTATGGGAAAGATTTTGGAAAATCTACGGACAAGGGAGCATTAATGAACCAGATTTGAGGAGGACCGGTTCCTGGCTGGCTTCCATCAGTAGGTGTAGGAGCAGCGCGAGAAGGCTTGGCACGATCACCATATTAAGTTACGCACCTTCAAAGTAAATTATTTAGTGTTGTTGTATGACAGTAAGTTTGATAAATTCCAGGGAAAGTTCTGAATGCATTGGTTGGGACCATACATTGTTAAGGAGGTCACAGACAAAGGTGCGGTAGAGCTAGTCAAACTAAATGGCAAACCTTTCCCAGGAAAAGTGAATGGCATCTGATTAAAGCCCTACACAGGTGGCCTGACTATTTTACTAGTTGGCAGAAGCACAGTCTTCATGCTCCAAGCATCTGGAAGACGTCACAGGACTATAAACACATGTAGGGGGTACACACATAGATGCAGAGAAGCACTTATGACAACGCAGTCTCAGAACAATGCATGCAACAGATCTAGAGGGCAGCAGCTTAGTGCGCTGCCGACCTTGTCGCAGTTCAAGCAGAGTTGGAGGGACTCCGTGCAAGCATCTTTGCATCGACAAAGTGACTCGAGGGTGAGTCACGATGTTTGTGTTGGGGACCTGTTGGGCATGGAATCCCCCCAAGATAGTTTTGATCAAATCTTTTTGTAAAAGCCCCACGAATTGCGAGCGCGGGGCGCGAAATTATAATAGAGTCACAAGGTTGTCTACCCTTGTTTTTGTAATGTAATGTCGGCAGGATAGACCTACCCATGGTCCACAAACCATGGGATTGTATAAATAGAGTGAAGCTTTAAGTAGTTATGAGATGGAAGGGAAAGAAAGAGTTGAGTCATATCTGTAGAGTGTGTCTTTGGGTCGTAGAATAGGAGAAGTCTCTGCAGCTGAGTGTGCAGAGGCCTAGTAGTCCATAGTTGAGTGCGTGGACCCCTACAGCTGAGTGCATAGGGTAGGACAAGTCTATAACCATTGGAAGAATTAATAAAGAGAAATATTATCATATTTCTATACATCTTTTCCTGTTTTAATGTATGATTGGGTATAAATTGCAAATGTATTGTTTATATGCTGCACGAACTTACTTGAATGGGTTGTATAACTAATTATAATATAAGACATCTAACTACGCGAAGGTAGGTAACTGATATAAGAAGATAAGTAAGATCACGAGTAATATCCTAGAGCGTGGCTCTAGCAGCGCGGAACCCCCACAGTCCCTGGTTAGGGCTGCATGAAGACAGTATCAGGGCGTAAGAAACATAGAAGTGCGTGAAGTGACCTACATGCAGAGACGAACCCTAGGACCAGTCGAACCTCTTAGACATCTCAATGGTACGAAAACCTAGTTCTGGCACCCTCCCATACTACTTCGGGTGAGACCTCAATCCATGCTCCACGAACTTTTTCCGAAAGGGCCAGTAGAACTGGGATTTTCTTGGCTAATTAACTCTGAACTTGGGTCAGGCCCCAACAAGCCAACATTCACCCAATACCCATGATTAGGCATCAAAATTCCCCCCCTTAATCTGAAGGGATGTTGGTGAGTCCAAGCATCATTCTGAATCTTTCAAGTTTTTCTCTTCCAAGCACTTTGGTGAAGATGTTTGCAATCTTCTCATTAGTGGAACAATGGCATAGATGGATTGTCTTAGCCTCAACATGATGTCGAATCAGATGGTATTTTGTATTGATGTGCTTTGTTTGATCATGGAACTTTTGGTTCTTTGCCAAATTTATTGTAGAGGTGTTGTCAATCATGAGTGGAGTTTAATGTACTTGTTTTACTTGCAAATATTCCAAAATTTTTATGAGCCACACAATTTATTTTGTTGCCTCAGCTACTGCCACATATTCTGCCTCTGTTGTGGAATCTACTGGAACTGATTGTTTGTGTGATCTCAAGGAGACAGCTCCTGATCCAAGACTCATAGCATAACCAAAAGTAGATACCCTAGTTTCTTTGACTTCATCGAAGTTTGAATCAGAGTATCCAATCAAGCTGAAGTCACCCACCTGTGTATACTTGAGTCCAAAATCTTGAGTTGCCTTCAAGTACTTTAGAACTCTTTTTGCAGTAGACCAATGTCCCTCAAAAGGCTTTTGCATAAACCTAGTGAGGATTCCAACAACAAACAAATCTATTCAACAGATCTCCAATGTATTTCTTTTGAGAAAGGAATATAGACTTCAAATGTTGAGTTACTTCATTACCAAGATAGTAATGAACATAGCCCAAATCTGTCGTTTCAAAACCTTTCCTCAATTCCTTCTTTATGGATGTAATGTAGCTCTCATTGTTCCCTGTCATCAAAATATCATCTACATATACCAAAAGATATATAACTATTTTCCCAACTTTCTTGACAAACAAAGTTGCATCATCAAGATCATAATGTTTGAAGTTGAGTTTCAGAAGATGCTCAGTTAACTTTTCATACTAGGCTCGCGGTGCTTGCTTGAGGCCATACAATGATTTCACAAGTTTTCATACTTTATGTTCATGTCCTTTCACAACAAATCCTTTAGGTTGGGACATAAAAACATTCTCTTTTAGATCTCCATTCAAGAAAATAGTTTTTACATCCATTTGGTGGAATTTCCAATCGTTTTGAGCTGCTAGGGCAAAGAGTGTCTAGATGGTAGCCCATTTTGTCATGGGGGAAAAACTCTCCTCATAATCAACCCCTTCATTTTGCGCAAAACCTTTTGCCACAAGCCTAGCTTTGTGCTTGTCAAGTGAGCCATCATCTTTATACTTATTCTTGTAGATCCACTTGTAGCCCATTGGTTTGGTTCCCATTGGAGGATCAACCAGCTTCCAAGTGCCATTCTTTATCAAGGCATCATACTCCTTTTGGATCGCTTCTTTCCATTTATCATGAGAAGAAGCTTCTCTGAAGGAAGTTGGTTCAAAATATGTGGACATATTCAGTTCACAATCATAAGAAACATCCATATCAACAAGTGAATCAGAATCATCTACATCGCCTTCATTTTTCCTAGTTAAATTTCTTGTTCCTGTCTTTCCAACCTCATAAGGATGAACACTTTCAAGTGTCTTTGTCAGCCACTTTGGGGGACCTTTCTGAGATGGTCCAAGCTACTCAGTTGACTGAGTTGGGACTGAATCAAAATTGATTCTCCCAATTCTGTCACTCACATCACTCAAAGTATCATCAGTGGTTGGAGTTTCATGTGGGGAAGAGAGTGCTTCAGAAGAAGATTCCATAGATTGATCCATTATAGGAATCTTCCCTTCAATATGTCGAATCTGATTATGAAATTCTTGAAATGATTTTGCATTTATGAAACTATCCATGCAATCAGGTTGTCGCTCAACAACATTGTCAACTTTGGAAGATTCAAGAATGATTTCATCTCTAGATGCAACA
Organism: Pinus tabuliformis; assembly: GCA_031772625.1. NCBI lineage: Eukaryota > Viridiplantae > Streptophyta > Pinopsida > Pinales > Pinaceae > Pinus > Pinus tabuliformis. Next base: position 773,225,651 of record CM062810.1, read on the forward strand.
AACTTTTTATTAACTTCATCATAGATATAATATGCTTTGGAGGTATTTGAATATCCTAAGAAGATACACTTACGACTTCCTGCACCAAGTTTATTTCTATGTACTTTTTGTATCAAGGTATAGCAGGTGGAACCAAAGATCCTAAGATGCTTTACCGTAGGAATGTGGCCATACCACATTTCATACAAAGTCTTTTTTCTAATAGAATTAGATGGACATGTATTCTTTACATATACAACACATAGAACTGCATCAACCCAAAACATCAATTTTACATTCTTGAAAAACTTCATGGATCATCCCATATTTAAGATTGTCCTATTCATTCTTTCAGCTACTCCATTCTGTTGGGGATTATAAGGCATAGTTGTTTGATGTTTGATCCCATGTTGGTGAAGATAGTTTTAAAATTCATTTGAAGTGTATTATTTTCCACTTTTAGTCTGAATAGAGCTGAAGTCACCCACCTGTGTATACTTGAGTCCAAAGTCTTGAGTTCCCTTCAAGTACTTTAGAGCTCTTTTTGCAGCAGACCAATGTCCATCAAAAGGCTTTTGCATAAACCTGGAGAGTATTCCAACAACAAACAAATCTATTCAACAGATCTCCAATGTATTTCTTTTGGGAAAGGAATATAAACTTCGGATGTTGAGTTACTTCAATACAAAGATAGTAATGAACATAGCCCAAATTAGTCATTTCAAAAGCTTTCCTCAATTCCTTCTTTATGGATGCAATGTAGCTCTCATTGTTCCCTGTCATCAAAATATCATCTACATATACCAGAAGATATACAACTATTTTCCCAACTTTCTTGACAAACAAAGTTGCATCATCAAGATCATAATGTTTGAAGTTTTGCTTCAAAAGATGCTCAATTAACTTTTCATACCATGCTCGTGATACTTGCTTGAGGCCATACAAGGATTTCACAAGTTTGCATAATTTATATTCATGTCCTTTCAAAACAAATCCTTTAGGCGGGGACATAAAAACATTCTCGTTTAGATCTCCATTCAAGAAAACAGTTTATACATCCAATTGGTGGACTTTCCAACCGTTCTGAGCTGCTAGGGCAAAGAGTGTCTGGATGGTAGCCCATTTTGTCATGGGGGAAAAACTCTCCTAATAATCGACCCCTTCCTTTTGTGCAAAACCTTTTTCCACAAGCCTGCCTTTGTGCTTGTCAAGTGAGCCATAATCTTTATACTTGTTCTTGTAGATCCACTTGTAGCCCATTGGTTTGGTTCCTAATGGAGGATCATCCAACTTCCAAGTGCCATTCATTATCAAGGCATTATACTCCTTTTGGATCACTTCCTTCCATTCATCATGAGAAGAAGCTCCTTTGAAGAAAGTTGGTTCAAAATATGTGGACATATTCAGTTCTCAATCATAAGAAACATCCATATCAATAGGTGAATCAGAATCATCTACATCGCCTTCATTTTTCCTAGTTGAATTTCTTGTTCATGTCTTTCCAACCTCATAAGGATGAACACTTTCAAGTGTCTTTGTCAACCACTTTGGGGGACCTTTTTGAGATGGTCCAGGCTACTTTGTTGACTGAGTTGGGACTGAATCAAGATTGATTCTCCCAATTCTGTCAATCACATCACTCAAAGTATCATCAGTGGTTGGAGTTTCATGTGGGGAAGAGAGTGCTTCATAAGAAGATTCCACAGATTGATCCATTATAGGAATCTACCCTTCAAGATGTTGAATCTGATTATCAAATTCTTGAAATGATTTTGCATTTATGAAACTATCCATGCAATCAAGTTGTCGCTCAACAACATTGTCAGCTTTGGAAGATTCAAGAAAGATTTCATCTCTAGATACAACAAAATTTTTATTAACTTCATCATAGATACAATATGCTTTGGAGGTATTTGAATACCCAAAGAAGATACACTTACGACTTCTTGCACCAAGTTTATTTCTATGTACTTTTGGTATCAAGGCATAGTAGGTGGAACCAAATATCCTGAGATGCTTTACGAAAGGAATGTGGCCATACCACATTTCATACAAAGTCTTTTTTCTAATAGAATTAGATGGACATGTATTCTTTACATATACAACACATAGAACTACATCAGCCCAAAACATCAATTTTACATTCTTGAAAAACATCATGGATCGTACCATATTTAACATTGTCCTATTCATTCTTTCAGCTACTCCATTCTGTTGGGGATTATAAGGCATAGTTGTTTGATGTTTGATTCCATGTTGGAGAAGATAGTTTCAAAATTCATTTGAAGTGTATTATTTTCAATTTTTAGTGTGAATAGAGCCAATATGAGATTGTGCGCCATTTTCAATCCATGTATGAAATTTCTTGAATGCTTGAAAAGCATCAGATTTGTTCTTTAATAAATAAAACCAACACATTCTGGTGTAGTCATCAATAAATGTCATCATATATTTATTTCCATTTGCAGAAGGCACATGCATTGGACCACATAAATCTGAATCAATGAGTTCAAGTTTTCTATGTGCTTTGAAATGTGAATCATGGAAAGACTGTTTGTTATGATTTCATAGAATAAAAGCATCACATTGCTTAAGTTTCCTAGGAATTGTAGGAAAACTAGTAACACCATTTTTCTTCAACAAGTGAAGGCTGTCATAGTTCAAGTGTCCAAATATAGCATGCCATAATATACTTGATGGGAATGTAGCTTCATCATAATGAGAATTGTATGAGAAATTTTGTGCACGAGCAGAGGTACCTTGCAGCTTGAGAAGCCTTTCTTCTTCTATCCCCATCATGAAAAGTGAGTGATCTAATGCTTTTCTCACCTCAACCTTCCCAGCAAACATGTGAATGGAGTGTCCTTGCTGGCAGATGTGGACCAAGGACAACAAGTTTCTCCTTAGCTGTGGGAGATATAAAACATCATGCAGAAGAAAGTCTGGAAGACTAGGAAATTTGAGGTTGATTGTGTGAAGCCCTAATGGCTTGAGTTTTGATTTTTCTGCAAAGTATACTTCTCCATCAACATTGTTTGTAAATTCTTCAAAAAAAATCTCTTCTAATAGTCATGTGGCAAGGTGCTCCTGAATCAAGAAACCAATCATTCTTCCAAGAAGAAAGTGAAGCATTAAACAAGTCTTCATTTACTTCAATATTACAATGTGCCACAACATAGTGAGCGGATTCAGTTGCTTTACCTTTCTCTTTTTCATTAGTTTTACCATTGGGTTGATTTCTTTCTTTCTCAATTCTGTCCCAGGAAAACTGGCATGTGGATGCATCATACGATCCATACCTATTGCAACATATGGCATGCAAATCAGACTTTTCTCCTTAAGAGTGTCTGGTCCCCCTACCTCTGAAATTTCTTCTTCATCTTCCTCTTCGACCACATATTCCTCTGGAAGAATATTGAGCATGATTATTATCTCTATGTGCAAGATATAGAACTTCTTTAGAAGACTGAGGAGCTGTATTTTTCCCGAAAACTTTTTCTCTCTCAGCAAATTTATTCACAAGGGAGTCAAAGGTAATTTCTTTGAGGTTTCCATTTGCTTGCAATGACTCAAGATAATTTGAATAAGTGGGATAAAGTGCCTTGAAAAAATTTATCAGAGGAATGTCTATTTCAACATTAATGACTTTGATATCATGCATAATAGATTTTACTTCTGATGAAAGAGAGAGGATCATCATTTTGTAATTCAAGGCTGAACAATTTAATCATGAGTTGAACAACTTCAAGCACAGAGTGTGAGTCATAGAGTTCCTTCAATTTTTGTAAGGCTTTGAAAGCATTCAAAAATGGTGAAATATGGCGACTCACCTCTTCATTTATAGATGCTGCAATCAAGGCATAGGCATTTCTATTCTTGTTTTCCCAAATGGCGAATTCCTTGTCTAAGGTAGGATTTTCTGGTCCTTTGTCTCCTTCTCCAAGACAAACTCCTTTCCACAGCTCATTAAAAATGAGAGTATGTTTGATCTTCTGAGACCACTCAGGATGGTTATCTTTACTGGTGAGAACCACTCCCACAATATGTATCAATGAACTCATTTTAAAATCTATGTACTATGAAAATACTTCTGCTGTCAATGTGTAAAATTTGCACCTCTAGCATTAAAGTAATATTGTTCTGGTGTAAAAAAAATTACAATGTGATATGTATAGACAGAGGTATTACTGGGGGAGGATATATTTGGGTATGGGGGAGGGGGTATTACTGTGGGGAGGTGTTATATGTGGGGGAGGTATTAGCATAATTCCCTAACATAATGGAGGGGCTGTATGGAGACAACGTTGTATGAGCCGATTGTGCAACGAAAATGGAACCGATTGTGGGACAACATTACTTATATGGAGGAGGGGTTGTATGATGGTATGGTGGCATGAGGGGCTTCTGTATTGAGACAAAATTATATACAGAGGGGTTGTATGAGATGATTGTGCAGGAGTTAACGCAGAGCGCTATAACCATTACTACAGTTTATATAAAAACACCACCACAGTTATAAAACTCATACCCTTCCACTACCATTTCATGCCATTCCACATACCATTCCGCTGCACCACCCTCCACTGTGGTATGGAGGCCTACTAGAGGCACTGCTCATGGCTTGTTTCTGTCTGTAGAGTTGGATGACATAGGGCACTTCTCACAACTTTGGCTTTGTGGTCTTCCTGGACCCTAATGTGGCCGACAGAGTCTTGTTGGAGGCACGATGAAGGAATAAACTATGAGGATGGTATAAAGCATGAACTAGAGCTAAGGGAATGAGGTTGAACACATTCAAAGAGTGGTAGAGAGGAGTGTTGGATTGTGTAACATAGAGGTGTGTCCGAGTGCTTCCAGAGTGCATAGGAGGAATGGTTGTTTTGGAGTGAAGGAGATTGGAGGAGAGAGTTGAACCCAGGGCTAATGATATCGAAGTTGCACTAGCGAGGGGAATAGGTGATAGTAGTCTGGGAAGGCCAAGAATTCAGTGGCCTTGGTGTGGATTGTCGCAGGTAGAGTAACAGGAACTTGCAAGGCAATACTGGCCTGGGTAGGTAAGGCATTTTGGAGCAGCATTCAACTGAAATAATTGCAGCATAATATGTGAGGAAAACAAAGTGGAATAATTTTAATAAAGGACAAAGAATGTAGAAATTTTGAATAATTTAACACATATTCAATGGAGATTATCCTGATCATGTACTATTACGGAATACATACACAATACATAAGCTCCTCTATGTTGATCATCAATTTACAGAAGCAGAAACATTCATAGGCGTACATAGAAGCATCAATCACACATATCAACACAGTATTTTCCCGGGGAAAGCATCTCGCGAAAAACCCCAACTATCTGTATATTATAGTGATTGAATCATGTAACAATACATAGTACAATACTCCTCACAAGTACTCAGTACTATCTCCACATGCTACACACAATATAGCTCATATTTGATCTCCAAATCTCCCCCGCTGCTTGCCTGCCTCCACTGCTCAATACCTACTCAAGAATGAATGAGAATGGTTTACCAAACTCGTATTTCACCTCCTAAGAATCACTCACACTAGGAAAGATGTGAGCAGAGGCTATAATACTTGGTATTGGCCAATTCATTGGCATACTCAATCCCTTTGATTGTGCAAATCCTCATGCACAACTATAGTCACAATTGATAGCAATATGATCCTCTAACACCTGTCCCTATTGAACTGAACATGCACTGACATGAAACTGAGTTAACTGATGTATTCTATAGTTGCATTATGAGTTAATAATTAGTTTAACAACTCGTCATTATTCTATTTGCAGTTAGACTAATTACAACTAGTTTAACCAAGTCAAACTAAACACAACTCCATTAAATCCACAATCAACTCCACCAAACTCAACTGATTGAGTTCTAACTAAAGTCATGCATGCAAAAACTCAACTGACTCATAAAGAAAGCATACATCCTTCTGACAGTTGCATGTGCCACATCTGTAGCTCAAACTGAAGTGCTCCAAGAGAATAAGATCAAGTTTATAGTCCAAATATTATTATGAGACAATAATATTTGACTTTTCTATTTTTGATAGCCAGTCTAAAAATAGACTTTGATCACTCCTCCTGTGGTCACTCCTACTGTGATCACTCCTACTGTGGTCACTCCTGCTATGATCATCCCTGCTGTGGTCACTCCTGCTGTGATCATCCCTACTGGGATCCAAAAATAGAACTTGCGCCATAATTTGCCTGCGGGCCCACTTAGTGAAGGCAAATCTTTTCACTAAGCTCCATCATCTTGTTGCATTCTCAACAAGAATTTCTTGTTGCACACTTTTCAACACTCCCTCTCAACAATAAAGGCTTCCTCTCAAACCTGATCCTGTAACTCTGGAATGTTCTACATGCAACACATCTGGCCGATCCACTTGCTCTGTCATCAAAGTCTCTGACTGCTATTGCCTTTGTCGACTGAAAACTCTGCATCTCTGTGCTCTTCAGTATCTGAATACTCTAGCCTCTGTCACTTTGATCTCTGACTGCATCTGTGCTGCTGCTAGTTCTATCTCCCAGCATTGCATGCGCACTGCACCTCCCAACTGACCTCCCTGTTGGGCTAGAAACACCCTCTGATGCTGGAGCTCTACCTGCTGCTGACAAGTGCTCCCTCTCTGACATTTGTGCTACTACAACATCTTCATGCATCTCACACCATTGCACACCTCTCTGTGCCACCTAGCATTATGCAAAACAATTGTGCCTCTCGCATTGCTGCAGCTTGCTAGCTATGCGCCGTCCTGGGATTCCCTGCACTGTTGCTCTCTCTGCCGCTCCATCCGCATCCGTCTCTGCCCAATCAGTCAGTTCCTGCTACTACACATTGGGGCTCTCGTAGCAAAGTCTCATCCAAGAGGTTGGGTACCTCAAGGATCCTGCCCCTCCTCCTTGGGATGATCAATCCACATCACCCAAACTCCTACCTGGAGGTATGGCTGCATGCGATCGCTCAGCCCACCTAGCTCGAAGTTTCCCCCTACTGGAGGTCTCTGGATGAGTAGATGTCTCTACTCGATCTCCCCTCAGCTTCCCCTGTTGTGGCTCCTCCACAACCTCCTGAAGCTGCTGCACCAATCGTGGCTCCTCCACAATCGTCTGAGACTTCTTCTGGCTCTGCATGTTGAGAGGTAATATACGCTCCCTCTCAACAACCAAGTCTCCATTAGTTGCCTCGCTGCTCAAGCCTTTGCTTGCATCTTGAACCTCAAGAGAATACAGGTTCCTGACCCATGAACCAATCTCATGACAACGAAAGCATCTCACCTTCGACTTGTCTACCTTCTTCCCATCACTGGAAGTACTAGATTCAGAAAGAGAAACCTTCCCCTTCCCCTTCTTCGCCTTACTCGCTAAGGCACAGTTCTCCTCATCATGCATAGATGAAGAACTGTCTTTGGTGCTCCGTCTAATCTTCTCTTGCACAAGATCCGACCAAAGTCTCTCCCATCCTAGCAATTTCTCCCTTCCATTCACCGAGTCTTGGTAGCTATGCCAACTCTTAGGAAGGCCAAGGAGTGCTAGACTCACCATATCCTCATCCTCAACAGTTACCCCCACACTTCCCAGCTCATCCCGGCATTGGGAGAACTTCGTGAGATACTGGGGCATACTGTCTCCATTCTCAGCTTTGATGTTTCTGAGTTTATCCTTAAGCGCCATTCCACAGCTCAAAAACTCAACCGCTTCTGATCTAAAATTCGTGAGAACAAAGTATTTCTTGTACAGAGATAGACTGTATGGGAATTCACTGGATATCTCACCTTCCAAAAGAAGGATGAATCCTGAGGCTACCTGACCCGATCACAGACTCTACCTGAAGAAATAAAATGTAAACACTTTCTGAATAATATATCTGATGATCAATACAGCACTGATATCATGTAGAACTTCTTCTACAAATCAGCTCGCTCTGATACCATGTAGAAATTTTGAATAATTTAACACATATTCAATGGATATTATCCTGATCATGTACTATTGCAGAATACATACACAATACATAAGCTCCTCTACGTTGATCATCAATTTACAGAAGCAGAAACATTCACAGGCGTACATAGAAGCATCAATCACACATATCAACACAGTATTTTCCCGGGGAAAGCATCTCGCTAAAAACCCCAACTATCTGTATATTATAGTGATTGAATCATGTAAAAATACATAGTACAATATTGCTCACAAGTACTCAGTACTATCTCCACATGCTACACACAATACAGCTCAGATCTGATCTCCAAATTTCCCCCGCTGCTTGCTTGCCTCCACTACTCAATACCTGCTCAAGAATGAATGAGAATGTTTTACCAAACTCGTATTTCACCTCCTAAGAATCACTCACACTGGGAAAGACATGAGCAGAGGCTATAATACTTGGTAGTGGCCAATTCATTGGCATACTCAATCCCTTTGATTGTGCAAATCCTCATGCACAACTATAGTCACAACTGATAGCAATTTGATCCTCTAACACCTGTCCCTGTTGAACTGAACATGCACTGACATGCAACTGAGTTAACTGATGTATTCTATAGTTGCATTATGAGGTAATAATTAGTTTAAAAACTCATCATTAGTCTATTTTCAGTTAGACTAATTACAACTAGTTTAACCAAGTCAAACTGAACACAACTCCATTAACTCCACAATCAACTCCACCAAACTTAACTGATTGAGTTCTAACTGAAGTCATGCATGAAAAAACTCAACTGACTCATAAAGAAAGTGTACTTCCTTCTGACAGCTACATGTGCCACATTTGTAGCTCAAACTGAAGTGCTCCAAGAGAATAAGATCAAGTTTATAGTCCAAATATTATTATGAGACAATAATATTTGACTTTTCTATTTTTGACAGCCAGTATAAAAATAGACTTTGATCACTCCTGCTGTGATAACTCCTGCTGTGATCACTCCTGTTGTGGTCACTCCTGCTATGATCATCCCTGCTGTGGTCACTCCTGCTTTGATCATCCCTGCTGGGATCCAAAAATAGAACTTGTGCCATAATTTGCCTGCGAGCCCACTTAGTGAAGGCGAATCTTTTCACTAAGCTCCATCATCTTGTTGCATTCTCAACAAGAATTTCTTGTTGTACACTTTTCAACACTCCCTATCAACAAGAAAGGCTTCCTCTCAAACCCAATCCTGTAACTCTGGAATGTTCTCCATGCAACACATATGGCCGGTCCACTTGCTCTATCATCAAAGTCTCTGACTGCTATTGTCTCTGTCGACTGAAAACTCTGCATCTCTGCGCTCTTCAGTATCTGACTGCTCTAGCCTCTGTCACTTTGATCTCTGACTGCATCTGTGCTGCTGCTAGTTCTATCTCCTAGCATTGCATCCGCACTGCGCCTCCCAACTGACCTCCCTGTTGGGCTAGAAACACCCTTTGATGTTGGAGCTCTACCTGCTACTGACAAGTGCTCCCTCTCTGACATCTGCGCTACTGCAACATCTTCATGCATCTCGAATCATTTCACACCTCTTTGTGCCACCTAACACTATCCAAAACACTTGTGCCTCTCGCATTGTTGTAGCCTGCTAGCTATGCGCTGTCCTAGGATTCCCTGCACTGTCGCTCTCTCTGCCGCTCCATCCGCATCTGTCTCTACCCAATCAGTCAGTTCCTGCTACTACACATTGGGGCTCCCATAGCAAGGACTCATCCAAGAGGTTGGGTACCTCAAGGATCCTGCCCCTCCTCCTTGGGACGATCAATCCACATCACCCGACCTCCTACCCAGAGGTATCGCTGCATGTGATCCCTCAGCTCACGGCTCGAAGTTTCCCCCTACTGGAGGTCTCTGGATGAGTAGATGTCTCTACTCGATCTCCTCTCATCTTCCCCTATTGTGGCTCCTCCACAACCTCCTGAAGCTGTTGCACCAATCGTGGCTCCTCCACAATCGTCTGAGACTTGTTTTGGCTCTTCATGTTGAGAGGTAATATACGCTCCCCTTCTTCGCCTTACTCGCTAAGGCACAGTTCTCCTCATCATGCATAGATGAAGAACTGTCTTTGGTGCTCCGTCTAATCTCCTCTTGCACAAGATCCGACCAAAGTCTCTCCCATCCTGGAAATTTCTCCCTTCCATTCACTGAGTCTTGGTAGCTATGCCAACTCTTAGGAAGGCCAAGGAGTGCTAGACTCACCATATCCTCATCCTCAACAGTTACCCCCACACTTCCCAGCTCATCCCGGCATTGGGTGAACTTCGTGAGATACTGGGGCATACTGTCTCCATTCTCAGCTTTGATGTTTCTGAGTTTATCCTTAAGCGCCATTCCACAGCTCAAAAACTCAACCGCTTCTAATCTAAAGTTCGTGAGAACAAAGTATTTCTTGTACAAAGATCGACTATATGGGAATTCACCAGATATCTCACCTTCCAAAAGAAGGATGAATCCAAAGGCTACCTAGCCCGATCACAGACTCTACCTGAAGAAATAAAATGTAAACACTTTCTGAATAATATATCTGATGATCAATACAGCACTGATATCATGTAGAACTTCTTCTACAAATCAGCTCGCTCTGATACCATGTAGAAATTTTGAATAATTTAACACATATTCAATGGAGATTATCCTGATCATGTACTATTGCAGAATACATACACAATACATAAGCTCCTCTACGTTGATCATCAATTTACAAAAGCAAAAACATTCACAGGCGTACATAGAAGCATCAATCACACATATCAACACAGTATTTTCCCGGGGAAAGCATCTCGCTAAAAACCCCAACTATATGTATATTATAGTGATTGAATCATGTAACAATACATAGTACAATACTCCTCACAAGTACTCAGTACTATCTCCACATGCTACACACAATACAGCTCAGATGTGATCTCCAAATCTCCCCCGCTGCTTGCCTGCCTCCACTGCTAAATACCTGCTCAAGAATGAATGAGAATGGTTTACCAAACTTGTATTTCACCTCCTAAGAATCACTCATACTGGGAAAGACATGAGAAGAGGCTATAATAATTGGTATTGGCCAATTCATTGGCATACTCAATCCCTTTGATTGTGCAAATCCTCATGCACAACTATAGTCACAACTGATAGCAATCTGATCTTCTAACACCTGTCCCTGTTGAACTGAACATGCACTGACATGCAACTGATTTAACTGATGTATTCTATAGTTGCATTATGAGTTAATAATTAGTTTAACAACTCATCATTAGTCTATTTGCAGTTAGACTAATTACAACTAGTTTAACCAAGTCAAACTGAACACAACTCCATTAACTCCACAATCAACTCCACCAAACTCAATTGATTGAGTTCTAACTGAAGTCATGCATGCAAAAACTCAACTAACTCATAAAGAAAGCGTAATTCCTTCTGACAGCTGCATGTGCCACATCTGTAGCTCAAACTAAAGTGCTCCAAGAGAATAAGATCAAGTTTATAGTCCAAATATTATTATGAGACAATAATATTTGACTTTTCTATTTTTGACAGTCAGTCTAAAAATAGACTTTGATCACTCCTGCTATGATCACTCTTGCTATGATCACTCCTGCTGTGGTCACTCCTATTGTGATCATCCCTGCTGTGGTCACTCCTGCTGTGATCATCCCTGCTGGGATCCAAAAATAAAACTTGCGCCATAATTTGCCTACGGGCCCACTTAGTGAAGGCGACTCTTTTCACTAAGCTCCATCATCTTGTTGCATTCTCAACAAGCATTTCTTGTTGCACACTTTTCAACAAAGAATATGACAGGCTATAGAAGTGGAAGAAGGGAGTTACAAGAGTAGGAGGAAACTTAAAAAGGGTTGGATATGATACCATATCATGTGAGGATGTAACTCCGCAAATCCACTATGTTTACTCATTTAGATTGTTCATAGCTATATACATGAGGGAGTGACACTTGGGTTTCACCTCCCGATGACTCTTCCTTTTCCATTATTTATTATTTACATTATTTACAAATGCTCAGTTGATCCCCATGATTAGGTGTCAACACACACATAAAAAAAATGAAAATACATGAAAAAAGGGTGTTGAACATTCTTTTTTCATGTATTTTTTATTTTATTTTTTCAGTGTGTGTCTACTCAAAAATATGCATAGTGGGTACTCATTGGATTTAATTTTTCATCTAATGGGTGTGTACACTTGACATTTGAGTAAACCTACAAGGAGATAAGTAAAAAATACAATTAAAAAAGGTAGTTTTCTTCTTTTCCCTCTAAAATATTATCCCTTGCAGATGACACCATTATCTTGAATCCTATTGGTTCATGACATCGTTATCTTGAATCCTATTGGTTCTTGTAAAGTTAATTTTGTTGGTACATTTTTTGTTTTGAGGTTCATTTTTTACCTCAAAATTCCCCTATTGAGTATATTACAATGTTGAGAATAAATCCTATACATTTACCATTATGATGTCATCCCAACTCTCTAACTATTGAATGAGAAAACATAGGGAAAATACCATATGCAATGCCAAAAAGAAATAAATAAAGATTAAGTAGCCTTACATATTGATTTTTAAACATGAAGGAGAAAGTGGAAGCAACATGTAACCTATATTATGATTTAGGCCCACTAATTGTAGCATCAACCACCCTGCACCACTAAGGAGAATCACATAGAACCTCAATTACTAACTATGCAATTTTTTTTTATAATAGGTGTCTTTGACAATATAAATATACAGACTAAACATCACATGTTCTTGCAATTATTAAACAGTGACTACAATAAATATCATATAATGTAAGGCTTCAAACAAACTAATTTATCCTAAAATATAGTTAAATGATTACAATACTATATGATACATAGTATTTTCTAAATAAAAAAAACTTACATCAACCATTAAAATAATTTTTCACCTCTCAAAAAAATATCACATAAAATAACCTATGATTTATACATTATCATTATTCTCAACATCACAAATTCAAATTACAACATAAAAAAATTCTTTAAAGCAAATCACAAGTTCAAATCACTTTACAAAAATATTCTTTAAACCCAATCACAAGTTCAAATTACTTTAAAAAAAAAATCAAATCACTATATAAAAAGATAAGTTCAAATCACTAAAAAGAATATTCTGGAAAGCAAAAATATCCCATTTATGATTAATTTAGTATCTTATAAACAATAAACTTTATATATAAGAGACTTTTTGTTTATAGGAATTCACAATTCAGGAAAAATTCAAATCACTATATAAAAAGATTATTTAAAGCAAATCACAAGTTCAAATCCTATATATGATTAACTTAATATCTTGATAAACAATAACCTCTTAAATAAAGAAAAAATATCCTATATATGATTAATTTAATATCTTGATAAACAATAACCTCTTATATATGAGACACGTTTTGTTTATCAAATCTGGACACAAATCAAACCTGAACACACGATTTGAGATAAACTTTGTTGTAACGATCACCTTTTTTACTCACTTTTATAATATTAAAATTTATATAAATAAATAAAATATGGTCATTCCACCCTATTTTTAATTTATATAAACTTTAACTTTATATAAGGAGTCGCAAAAGGTGATTGTCATATCAAAGTTTACCTCAAACCCTTTCTCAAGGCTTGATTTGTCCATTCTATATACAACTCTCATATCATTTCAAAAATCTACTTCATATTAATAGTTCAATATAAATTACCTTAAGTTGGAGGGATATACTTAAATTGTAAGGATATAAATTCCAATTATAAAATACCTTAATTTGGAGGGATATACTTATATTGGAGGTATATAAATTCCAGTTTTTATTACTAGATGACCACCCAACCCAAAAAAAAAAAAAAAAAAAAAACAAACAAACAAACAAAAACCATTAGAAAAGATAATAAGATGTAAGATTCAACCAGAGAGGAAATCCAGCCGAAGAGAAAAGTGGTTATACTAATTTGATATGATATCAGCAGTATTCAACGTCCTTCCCCAAGTTTCTTATAATAAATTGAAATATATAGTTCCACGCACACATAATTATCATACAATTCCACCAAACTATAATTTATTTCCTCCACTTTCACTCTATATAAGTGGAATTGAATGTTCTGAATTTGGAAACTTGACTTAAAGTTGGAATTTAAATATTTTGGGCTATTTAAAATCCTAAAAGGAATAGATACAATTGTATACATTCTTGTTTTATTTGTATTTACGAAAATTTCAAATATATTCTATGTATTTTTATCAAAAAAATATATGTAAGGTCTTAAAGACATAGTTGATTGGACTATAATTTAAGAGTACAAAGAAACATTTCACATGGAGTTGGTGAGTATATTAGATTAGAAAGTTAAAGTTTTTAAAAATTTAATCTATTAGCTCGGTAAAGGTCCCGTGAACCTATTATGATTATAAGGATTCTAAGTGGGAACATGAGGAAGCCATATGGGAGAAGTACCCATTGTCTTTTGCAGATTTTGTAGAAGTATGAGTATACATTTTTACATAAATGCATAGAGGCTCCATTTTGGTGTAACTAAAGTTCTTATAGCCACAATATAAGACCTCTTATTGGCCTATGCTAGAGCCTTCGAATGGAAATGGGATAGTGAGAGGGATTGTGATGCAAAGAAGGGGTCTCACTTCCTTAGGTTGTGGAAGGAGATGTTGCTTGCTGAAATTTTTGTAGGAGCTATTGTTGATTGTGAAATTATTGAATATTATGATGTAAAAAATTTCATATGTAAACATGTACACTAGTATGGAGTTGTGCACCGATAAAAATGAAAAATAAAGGGGGAGGGGAATGTAATACCCCATTTTTTATCATTGGATTATCAATATATATTCATATATCGTATAAATGTTCAAAGATTTAGTCATATGATACATAAACATTATATCTAGAAAATAATAAAATGAAATACATCACCAACTACTAGATATATAAAGATGGAATCATAGGGGACTATGAATGCACAAGTGAGTGAGACGAAAATGGCTCCAAGGGGAAATCCCATATTCCTATAAAATGATGTCATTTTCCTAAATTAATTATCATTACCGCATAATCCCCATTTGACTTCTTAAAGTCAATCATTAAATAAATGTGTGAAGTTGGTAGAAAAGTCACCTCCTGTAGTTATTGAAGCATGGGGCTAAATACACTCATGCAAGAAGTGGGTGAGAGAGTCATGTCATTTATTTATGATAGCATGGGTTGAGTAAAATCATTCTTTGACAATGATGAGAGCCCAAATGCATGGGAAAAGGAAATTCAAGTAGAATGGGGATGGAGTTTTTACAAATAAAAAGAAGTGAAGAAAAACAAAGTTGAGTGTTATGAGAAGTAGAGGAAAGCATGTGATGAGCCTCATAATTGGGTAACTATATGGACCTTAATACACCTCTTAGCTTAGTCAAATCAATTCTTCTCAAAATTTATTACATATTTTTATTGTATTTTGTTTAATGAGATGAGTCAAAGTGAGATATTATGCCTAGTGGACTAATGTGCATTGAATGCAGGTTTGTGAGAGAAAATCATGGATTTTTGTCTAATTAAGGGTTGAAACTTGAATGAGACAAGGAGGAGAGATTGTAGGAGGTAGATCCTTCTCATTTAATCCTCCCTCATTCGAATATTCCTCCAATCAATCACACCAGCTCAGAGTACAAGCAGCCAAGTCATGGAGATCAAAAGGCAGCTGAGCAAGTGACAGTTAAAGAGCTATTTTATCTCGAGTTTGGGAGCCGAGACTCCCTAGATTTAAGGGAGTAGTTGGATAATTCAGTGGTATAAATGAAGAGGCCTAGAGCCTCATTAGGATTTTAATTTTTGTTGTAAAAACACTATTCATTTTCAAGTTCAAGACTTGTGGAAGACATCGTTATGTAATTTTCCGTTTTAATAATGAGAATGAGCATTTCCTTGATCCAGCACTGAGTTAATTCAAAGGGCTGAAGCTCTTGGTTTAGGGCCAAACCCTAGTAGCAAAGGATCCTCTTATTTTATTTGTATGGTTAGATTGATTTCATAGATTAATGGTTGAATTGTGTTTAGAATTATTTCGTTGCAAGTAGTGTAGATTTGATTAGTTTGCTTCCATTTGTGCTTTACTTCAGCAGTAGTTTAGAAGAGATAAATGAACCTAAAAAAGTTGTCAATAGGTGGTTTTGGCCTCACTCCTTCCTTCAGGGATCATGGGTTGAGGAAAGGACTCCTATGTGGCCCCAAAAAGACAGAATTCTACTTTCTCATGGAATTTAGAGTTTCCTGTACTTAGGCTAGCACTTGATCAGTTTACAAGAGTAGGCTTTAGTTATCATTTCTTCTATCTTCAATTTTACATTAGATCTCATCAATGATTCCATATTATTATGAAATTTTTCCTCATGCATGAAGTAGGCAGCTAGCTCATAAACTTATGCTTTCCTTAGATAATTGAAATTCTTCTTGTTTACATGATTTTTGGGTAAATGTCAATGTTTGATGCAGTGCAGGTGTTTTAGAAGTATAGAGAGATTTCATAGACATCAACCTCTGTCCAACTTCATCCACCCATGGTCCTCATTTTCTTTCACTAAAACCCTCACCAATTTCATCATTTCACAAGGAAACTTCTCCAAGCTTGTTGAGAAAATTCAGCCATCTCCCAACTTTGGTTTTGAGTTCTGAAGTGGTCCTAGGAGTTCCCTTGCCTCATTCCAGCCACCAACCACCTTCCCTAAGCCTTCCATCACCTTAAACACCCATCCTTCTACTCGTGGTTGTATCCTATAGAAATACAGGGGATCCTGTAGGTTTTCAGGACATCCTATAGAACACATTAGGACATCCTGTAGTGACTTGCTTTGAGGCCGAATTGAGGAAAAAGCCTCTAGGAAGCTACCAAAGGACCCCTAATGGTCTCCCCAGCCTTCTAACCATTCACCATCATCCCTAAGCCACCTGCCACATCTCCAAAAGGGATTAGCTTTCACACTTTCACATAAAAAAGGACAAAAAGAAAAAGAGATTTGTTTAAGTCATTTACATGCACAACAGTAGAATGTTTGATGCTTTGAATTTTCATGCTTAGGACAGTAGGATTGTATACATGTTAGCTTAGCATTCTTTTGAAGCATAGCCTCCTAGCAGTTAGTTAGAAAATGGTGTGTTTTAGCATTTGATTTTAGTATTTTTCCTTATTGCAGTACACAAGCTTTCTCTTAGAGTAGATTTCTCTTTCCCTCATTAGTAATCAAGCTTCTTCTGAATCCATAGAAGAGTGGCTTGAAAAACCCTCGTGGTCTATCACCAACGGAGCAGTGACAAAGAGCAGACCCATCACTTTTACTTGTGCATACAACACTGTCACCTCCAAGTTTGTACAAACCTTAGATTTATAAAGTAAAGTTTGTAGCCCTAGGAGTTGCAGCATTCTTGCTGAAACACTGGTGCTCATCACTTTTTGGCACTGTCGTTGGGGAGGTGTTTGAGTAATATGTGATTATTGCTTTCTTTCTTCCATTTCTTGTTTCTGATATTCTGCTATTAGTTTCATTTATGCAAAAGTAATTTAGTTTTCTTTCTTTTCCATTCTACATCCTTTGCTTTCCATTCCATTCTACAAGTAATATTTCATTCAAGTAGTTAGTTTTCATTTAGTCAGTTAGTTTCCATTCAGTCTACAATTTCAATTTTGCAATTATTTTCAATTCTTGAAAAAAACACAAAACAAAACAAAAACACTTCTTTCATGCCTCGTAGGAATAGGGATAACTTAGGGAATTTTTTTCCAAATACCCCCACCACTTCAAACAGCAAACCTTCCCTCTTCTTTGGTGGCTATGATTTGGAGGAACCCTTAGGTGAGCAACTAGAGATATTTGAAGAGCCTACAGGGGGAAAAGAAGAAGAAGAACCCATTCCAACTGACCCAATGGCTGAAAATAGAAATGACATAGGATATAGAGAAAGCATTGAGCATGCCTTCCCCATCAAGGAAACTAATGGGGATACCAAGATGAAGAATATAAGCTCCTCTGCCCTTCCTCATTTCCATGGCTTGACATCAGAAGATCCAGACACTTTCTTGTTTGAGTTTGTTGTCATATGTAGAGCCTATGATTACACCAATGATGATCAGAACTTGAAACTATTCCCATCCACTCTCAAGGATGCAACTCTACTCTGGTTCATGGGTTTACTTGAGGATAGCATCACAACTTGGGCTCAGATGTAGCAAGACTTCAACAAAAAGTATCGAGACTACTGTAGGTCAAAAGACACTAAGGAAGAATTTTTTAGGATGACCTTAGGTCATGATGAATCCCTAGAGGGTTATGAAGAAAGATTCCAACTTAGCTACAAAAGGGCCAGGTACACACTTGACCCTGAGTCACTGAAGCTAGTATTGCTTAGAGGGGTAAGGGAAGATTGCCCTTCCTCATTTCCATGGCTTGACATCAGAAGATCTAGAAACTTTCTTGTTTTAGTTTTTTGTCATATGTAGAGCCTATGATTACACCAATGATGATCAAAACTTGAAACTATTCCCATCCACTCTCAAGGATGCAACTCTACTCTAGTTCATGGGTTTACTTGAGGATAACATCACAACATGGGCTCAGATGTAGCAAGACTTCAACAAAAAGTATCGAGACTACTGTAGGTCAAAATACACTAAGGAAGAATTGTTTAGGATGACCTTAGGTCATGATGAATCCCTAGAGGGTTATGAAGAAATATTCCAACTTAGCTACAAAAGGGCTAGGTACACACTTGACCCTGAGTCACTGAAGCTAGTACTGCTTAGAGGGGTAAGGGAAGATCTTTTGGATACCCTAAACTTGCTAGTAGGAGGGAACATCTACCAGCTACCCTATGAAGATATCAAGACTATCTTTAGAAACCATTCTAGGGCAGCTAGGAAAAAGGGTAGGGGTAGTAAATCTATGGTCAGTCCATCCTCTTCCAATACATCCATCAAGGATGAAATTGGAAACATGCTGGAAGATTTAAAGAGTGAGATGCTGCAAACCCTTGCCCTACAGATGGAAACTATGCACATTAACAGAAAACAGGAGGAAGCAGAGGGAGCCTTAGCCATTTTCTTCCCTAGAGGCATAAGGAGGCACCCTAGGAATGAATGTCCATTAAACCTGATTGAAGTCTATTTTCTCTATGAAGAAAACCACTCCACATACAAGTTCCCTTCTCTACCTAGACTAAAAGTTGTATATCAGGGAGTCGAAGAGGTGACTGAATAGCTCTACTACATAAATCAAAGGAGACCTCATTGACCTTGACCATACCAATAGGGCATGCAAGGGTTATCCCATGCATTTTACAACCCCAACCAGACCACATCCATTCCCTCTTGGCCCCCCTGCTCATCCTTCCTGGTTTACACCTCCTCCTCAGTCCTTTCCACCCCAGTATCATTCCTAGCCGACCAGCCAGTCATTTCAACGATATGCTCCACCACATCCTCAATGGAATGCACTGTCCCAGGGGTGGAGGCCCCCATACAATAATGCTCCAACTTTATTTCCTTCATCACCTGCTCAACCACAAATTTTACACCTTGCTCCACCTAAACAACCCTAGATTCCTGCCCATCCAAATCTGAACCCAAACAACAGACAGACACAACAGGTATACAGTGGAGATACATCCTATCATTCTTATGCTATGGAGATTTAGGAAATCAACCTGATATCTTGGAGAGTAATCTCGAACAACCAACCTCTACCTCCACCTAGGGAGAGTGAGAAAGAAAGAGAGGAAATAATGCCTAAAATAAATCCACCACCCTTTCCTAAGAGATTAACTCAACCAATCTAGCCTACCCCGAATCCGATTTACTTTAGGCATGCTTTCCTCTCTTTCTTCCTCACTCTCCCTAGGTGGAGGTAGAGGTTGTTTTTCCGGGATTACTCTCCAAGATATCAGGTTGATTTCCTAAATCTCCACAGCATAAGAATGATAGGATGTATCTCCACTATATACCTGTTGTGCCTGTCTGTTGTTTGGGTTCAGATTTGGATGGGTAGGCATCTAGGGTTGTTTAGGTGGAGCAGGGTGTAAAAGCTATGGTTGAGCAAGTGATGAAGGAAATAAAGTTGGAGCATTATTGTATGGGGGCCTCCACCCCTAGGACAGTGCATTCCATTGAGGTTGTGGTGGAGCATATCGTTGAAATGACTGGCTGGTCAGCTAGGAATGATACTAGGGTGCAAAGGACTGAGGAGAATGAATATATCTCTCAAGGATATAGTTAAAGAAGAACTACAAAAGCTGCTAGATGCAGGATTCATTTACCCTATCTCAGACAATGCGTGGGTCTCTCCTTTGGTGTTGGTTCCAAAGAAAAATTGTAAGTGGAGGATTTGTGTCGATTACAGAGAGTTAAACAAAGCCATAAAGAATGACCATTTCCCTCTACCTTTAATCGACCAAGTGCTAGATGGCTATTATAGATCCATTTGGGCACATCAATCCCATCATCTAGATTAGTGTTTAGGGCTCATCAAACCCTAATTCCAGTTGGTACATGCCCTAAACAAGTCACCCCTTTGAATGCCTCCTTCCCAGATAGTTTCATGACTTGAAGACATCCAGAAATTGCCTCTAGAGGGACCAGCGCAGGTAGGCCCATGTAAGTGTGCACTACAGAGCAGTTAAGTCCATGCTTGGGTGCTCTACAGAGAACTTAGCCTTCCTTTCACCTGCGCTGGGTGAGATTGAGAGAAATTCACATAGGGTTTGTGGGATATTCTTATCTCTTGGATTCATCTAGAAGGTTCCCTCACTTATCAACTCCTATGAGCTTCAAAATGGATGAGGAATGAGTTAATATGCATCCTATCCTCTCATCCCTTCCTCCATGGAACTAATTCTAAGTATGGAAGGCCATTCAATACCACCATTTATAACAAAACCTCCTTCATCTCCCTATAGATTGACCACTCATCTAAGTGATCAGGGGTTGGACTATGTTGAATTGTAAGGAGATAATGTTGCTATGAGAATTGGCTTTGAAGTAAATATTGTAATGCTACAAGTTTGTCATGCTTTTGATGTGATGTGGATGGGATCCAAGCTGGAGGAATGACTTTGAATCAGACATAATGGTTGTAATTCCTTCTTCTATTCAATAAAGTGTTTGAACCTTTCTCCCATATGTTTGTATTTTCTTATGATGCTTATATGTGTGAAATGATTTTGATTCCGTTTACTTGTATTCAATAGATATTTTGCTTTGATCATTTCTTTGTCTTCTGTTGGTGTTTATAGGTACTTCTCAAGCATGTTAAGTACGGGAAGGAGCAATAGGATCAATACAAAGGAGACAAGAGGAAAGTAGAACTACAAGTAGGTATTCTCATCTTCTTTGTCTTATCTATTGCTTATAGCGAAAGGCTAAACTACTTTAAACTGTTGTTCCAGATATGGATACTTATCTAGGGAATTAGTATTTATCTGTAGATACCAAATTCTCCAAAAACAAATTGGCGACTCTGCTAGGGAAGATCATCTTTCCTATTAGCTTATCCACCTCCTAGGACATCCTTGTAGACCCTACTTGTGTTCATTGATTGTATTTTAGCTCTTTTTCATCAAATTTTGGTCAAAAATTGAGGTTAGATAACTCTTGAGTGGCCTCTCAGGAATCAACGCAGGCTTGGTCAAGGAACAGTGCTCTGCAGAGCACCCTTGAGTGACAAATAGTGCTCTGTAGTGCAATTAGGTCCTCTTTGACCTTTTTTGATCCACCTTAGCGAAAATTTTCACTTTTGGATTGAGTTTTTACCAACTTTCCACTATTTAATTGCTCGCTGATTGATCAATGAATGTCATATCTTAGAAAACAAGTTTTTATCTCCTTTTCGAGCCCTACTTTGACTTGATTTATTAATTTTTATTAAATTATTTCTTTTTCATTATCAATCCATAGTCAAAGTTAGATTATAGTCGATTAATCTTTGTTCGAAAGAAAGTGTCGTAAAAGTCTTCGTTCTTATAAAAAGATTGATTGATTGTATGTGCATTATTTTCCCTTTTGTTCATCACAACATTAAGGGATTTGTAAGGAAAAACATGCATCGTTCATATTGTAGTTTGTGAATTCTTGAAAGGGATAGCTAGGGAAATTGCATTAGATGTGCTCTTTTCTCTTTGTTAAAGATTTGATTGCTCTACCCCTACTAGCTAAGGTTTTCATTGTTCAATTGAATGAAAATAATGCTTATCATATTAGTTTCATTTTAGGAATTGCAAACATACATCACGTGGTGAAACTTGAAAGGCAAATTATAAAGAAGATCAACTTAAATTTATCTAAATTTACCTAATGGAGCATTGTCACCTAACGAAAAACATTTAGTGGTTCTAGGCTAGAGATGTGTTCCGATGTCATAAAACAAAGCAGCTATCACTAACTTGTCTGCAATACATCCCGAGTATGATACCTCATTCCACATACGTGAGTATATCATAGCTCATCCACGTGCCTTCGGGTATATAGGGTGGTGTTATAGTACGTAAAGTATATGGGAATTCTTTCAGTCTACAGTTTTGCATTAGATAGCGCTTATACGGACTGGGCCTCCACATAGCTTTGGGTATATATGGGAGGAAAATTCTAGGTTGCTATCCATCCTTAGGTAACCGAATCAGCTGCTTTGTACACTATGATACACCGAACACAACATCTGGGGAGATTTCGTGCCCATACTTCTCGGTTCGCCGGGAGGTATTCCGCAGTTCACAGTTGCTTGGTAAACCTTTTTACTAGATTATCCCTTTTTTTTGTTATGTTACTATGATTAAAATAAAATTAATTGACCATGGATAACATCCTCCATGCTCGCTCCTTAGTTTATCTTAGGTTGATACATATGGCAAAAAATCCAGAGTCCACTAATCAAGGAATTCCTTTTGATGGGAATCCTAGTCCTTTTCCTCCTTTCAGAAATATTGGTGCTCCTTATATGGCTACATTGTCCCTTCCAGGAGTTACCATTGGCTTTCCAGTATGGTTGTTTTCAACCTCCTTAGTTCAAAATGTCATTATTTTTCCATAATCGAGTACTCCTCCAACTGGACAAAATCAACCTCTAGTTGGTCCTAAAGTTGACCCTTTGCCTTCTTCCTCAGTTGTTTCTTCCTCCCCTTCTTCCTCTTCGCCTGGTGAAAGTATTGGTACTAATAATCAGGTGGATAAGAAGAAGAAGAAGAAGAAGAAGAAAATTCAGCAGAGGGGCAACCAAGCAACCATTTCTTTGAATGCAACATCTAATGAGAAACCATCCATCAAGCCTCACAAAGTTTGATATCCATGCAAACTTTGTGCGGGAGACCATATTCTTCGAAATTGTCCTGATATTCCTCATATCTTAGAAGAATTGTCTTCTCGTTCACATCATCCTGTGTCATCAACTTCTAGAGATCATGCCAGTGATACACCATCAACTAGTGGCAGTAAAGTTCATTGAAAGAAGGGTAAAGTTAAGTTTACCTGTAGGTTATGTGAATGGAATCACC
Organism: Pinus tabuliformis; assembly: GCA_031772625.1. Classification (NCBI taxonomy): domain Eukaryota; kingdom Viridiplantae; phylum Streptophyta; class Pinopsida; order Pinales; family Pinaceae; genus Pinus; species Pinus tabuliformis. The sequence continues at coordinate 773,249,184 of CM062810.1, forward strand.
CCATTCACCTTTGTCCCTATCTAGATGAAGCCAAAAAAGTGTTGGATAACCATCCTGCTTCATCACAACGACTTCCATTTGGTTACGGGAGACTCTCCCTTAATCCTTCACTAGTTGATGAATTGACTGACCAAAATCAATCATCAATCAAACCCACTCTCTCTGAAAGTGAATCCTATGAGTCTATACCTGACCCAAATCAACAGGTCAAGGAAATAGTTGACTCGATTTCACCTTTAGTTAATTGTACCTTTCCCGAAGAGAGTGAATATGATACCACTCAGGTTCTTTTTGTTTCTTCAAATTCCAATGAGCTTGGGGGCAACTTTCCTGTTCCATCAAGACAGGAGGAAAATCCTCTCGTTCTAGTAACTCAAGGGGATAATTATCCCATTCTTACGGTACACCCTCCAAGTAGTCTAGTCACTTCCTTTGATTGGAATCGACTGGAAGGATTCTGTCTTCCTTCTTATGTGCCTTTCCAGATCATAGTACAAGTTTGTAATATGATTGTATCTAGCACTATTATAGATTATGGTGCATCTGTGAGTATCCTTTCCTCAACTGCTTGGCAAGCGCTCGGTTCACTGCTGCTTGTGCCTGTCACCCAGAATCTATTGGCTTTTAACAGAGGAACCAATCAACCATTAGGGATCCTTCCTCAATTGCCTATTACTTTGGGAGGAAAAATCATTTATTTGAATGTGATGGTATTCCCAGGCCCTTTAGATTACAATTTACTTCTTGGGCACGACTATGTTTATGACATGGGAGCTATTGTTTCAACACTTTTTCGAGTGATGTGTTTCCTGCATGAAGGCAGAATTGTCACCGTTGACCAGCTTTCATTTCCTGGTCCAAATATGGCTTCCAGTCAACCATCTTTCCTAAATGGTCCTTTTGTACCAATGGTATCATCCACGCCATAGGTTAATTATGTGGCAACCAGTTCCATGCCTACATCAACGAACAATCCATTCCATGATGTTGTACATTATGTACTGGAGGCATTGGAACCAGATCTCTCCTTCCAAAGCATTGTTCTCCCATCAGATGAGAACTTCTTGGAAGTCATGACCTCCTATCATGGGTTGTGAGAAACAAAGGGTACGTGGACAGTTCCTGGTCTTGTGTCAACCTCGTTAAAAAATGAAACAAAGGATATGAGGATGGTTCTTTTACTGTGTTAACCTCATTAAAAAATGAAACAGGTCCCTAAGCATAGTTCATTGTCTTGTGTCAAGCTCGTTAAAAAATGAAACCAAGGATATGAGCATAGTTCCTTGTCTTGTGTCAAGCTCATTAAAAAATGAAACAAGGAATCTTAGCAGAGTTCCTTGTCTTGTGTCAAGCTCATTAAAAAAAAAAGAAACAAGGTCCTTTAGAGCAAAGTTCCAATTCGAGTCTTTGATTAGGTCTCGTAAAATCCCAGTCAAGTCTTTCACTTGATCTCGTAAATGAACCTTCATTCCATCCACCTGATAGCCACGCGTAGTTTACTTAGGTGAATGTAATGATGCCTAGGGGGCATGCACCTAGTGGTAAAGTTAAGTTTCCCTGTAGGTTATGTGAAGGGAATCACCCCATTCACCTTTGTCCCTATCTGGACGAAGCCAAAAAGGTGTTAGATAACCATCCTGCTTCACCACAGTGACTTCCATCTAGTTACAGGAGACTGTCCCTTTCATCATGTTGGGGGCATGTAAACCAATCTCAAGCATAGATCTTCGTTTCAAGCTTGTGTAAAAATGAAACTAAATTCAAGCATAGTTATTTATTTTCAGCTTGTTTAAAAATGAAACTGAATCCAAGCATAGTTTTTCATTTCAAGCTTGTGTAAACATGAAACTGAATCCAAGCATAGTTCCCTATGGTTCAAGCTTGTGTAAAAATGAACCCATTGTTGGGTTGTGTTACATTCTTTCCACAACTAGCCCACATAGTTAACCGGGGGGGTAGAAGGGGGGAAGAGCCCCCCCTTTCATTGCGCCGATTGTGTAGCGGGGGGAGCCACAAGGGGTTTGAGGGGTGCAGGTAACCCCACTCTATGGGCGGACCTACCTATGGTTTTTCGCATGATTTTTCGCATATGGTTTTGGACGTGATGGTTTTTGGTCCATGGTTTTGGATGTGATGGTTTTTGGGTCATGGTATTGGATGCTTCGACATGTATAAATATGTATTGTAACATTGAAAGGAACAAAATGAAAAATCAATCTGGTAGTCTCAGTTTTGGGATCCAGGGGAAATCTCTGTGTATATGTGTTTTATGTGTTATTCTATAGCATTATTTACTTTCTATGTTTTAGAATTCATATGGAGGTAATTTCTGTATGAGGTTAAAACTACATTTGGTGTCAGAGCAGTTTTGGCTTCAAGGGGACGCCTTTGTTGCTGAGGGGTTTCACCCAGGCCTGTGGTAGACCCTGTTTAGTGGGAGATCCACGATATTGATTTTGGTGGTGAAAGAAGATGGAGAGCAGTGGAAAGATAAAGATCGAGAAATTTAATGGTCAGATTTTTGAGTTGTGGAAACTCAAGATGGAGGATCTATAGGTGGATAAAGATGAGTGGATCGCGGTAGGTCCAGGTAGTAAACCAAAGAGAGTGTCCAATGAAGAATGGAAGAAGTTAGATCGGAAGGCAAAGAGCACAATACGATTGTGTGTCTTAGATTCAGTATTGTTGAATGTATTAGGGGAGGTTACGACTAAGGCTTTGTGGGACAAGTTAGGGACTTTGTACCAATCTAAGTCTCTGGTGAATAAATTGTTCGTGTGGAAAACGTTGTATAACCTAAGGGTGAAAGATGGAGACTCAGTGACAGAGCATCTGAATGCATTTAATATTGTGGTAAGTCAGTTATATACTGTTGATATTAAAATTTTAGATGAAGATAAGTGCATCAGTTTGTTGTGTTCTCTACCAGATTCGTGTGATAGTCTGGCTATTGCAATAGGTAGGAATACAACTGCCTTGCAGTTTGATGAAATAGTCTCTGCCTTGCTAACAAAGGAGATGAGATGGAAAAATATGGAGATCTAGAATGGTGATGCCTTTCTTGTATGAGGATGGTCCTAGAACAGAAACAAAAATAAGTCATCGAGTGGGAGAACTAAATCTAGAGGGAGATCTAAATCTCCAGGAAAACCTATAAAGGTGGTGTGCTGGAAATGCGGAAAGGAAGGGCACTAAAAAAGGGACTGTAAATCTAAAGCTCCTCATAAAGGAAAGGGATCTGATGATGCTCCTTCTGCAGAGGCAAAAACCACCTCAGATGAAGGTGGGGATGTGTACTTGGCTTCTTCAAGTACACATGTAGATCATGAGACATGGTTGATTGACTCAGGTGCATCCTTTCACTTCACTCCCCATAGAGAGTGGTTCTGCGAGTATGAGAAATATGATGGTGGTGATGTCTTCTTGGGGGATGACAGGAAGGCTAGAATCGTTGGTTGCAGAAAATTAAAGTTGAAGTTGCAAGGTGGAAGGGTTAGAACACTTTCGGGTGTTCTGCATATTCTTGCATTAGCCAGAAATCTGATTTCAATAAGCAAGCTAGATGATGCAGGTGTAAAAACAGTGTTCGAGAAGGATACCTGCAATATGGTTCGAGGGGCACTGGTATTGATGAGGGGAGTCCAAATTGGGACTGTGTACAAGCTGCAAGGTAACACTTTTGTTGATGGGTGCAACAGTTCCGTGGTTCCTGAAAGTGGAGTAGAAAATCTAGTGGTCTTTGGAGAGAAGACCATGCTGTGGCATCAAAGGCTTGGACATATTGGAGAGAAAGGCCTTCGAATACTTCATGGTAAAGGTATGGTAGAAGATATGAGTAATAGATCTCTGGATTTTGATTTTTGTGAAAATTGTGTATATGGGAAACATAATCGGGTGAGTTTCCCCTCTGATGGTAAGAGGGTAAAATAGATATTAGAGCTTGTGCACAGTGATGTGTTTGGACCTGTGAAGGTTCCATCACTTGGTAAGTCTGTGTACTATGTATCATTTATAGATGAATTCTCAAGGAATACATGGATATATTTCCTTAAGAAGAAATCTAAAGTCTTTGACAGGTTGAAAGAATTTAAGGCTCTGGTGGAAAACTAGGCAGAGAAGAAGATAAAGGTGTTGAGGACAAATAACAGTGGAGAGTTTTGTAATAAGGAATTTGAAGAATTCTGTAACAAGTGTGGTATAGCACGGCAGAATACTACTCCATATACACCTGAAAAAAATGGAGTTTCAGAAAGAATGAACAAGACGTTGATGGAAAGGGCAAGAAGCATGCTCAGTGGTGTCGGGTTAGGATAGGAATTCTGGGTAGAGGTAGTGGAGACAACATGTTACCTAGTCAACAGATCACCTTCATTAGCATTGGAGGATAAGACTCCACAAGAGGTATGGACTAGTAAGAAACCCTCTCTTTCACATTTAAGGGTATTTGGATGTGATGCATATGTACATGTTCCAAAAGATAAACGAACCAAGTTGGATAATAAATCTAAAAAGTGCATCTTTATTAGGTATAAGGATGGTTTAAAGGGTTATAAGCTTTGGAACCCAGTAACAAGGAAGGTTGTGTACAATGGAGATGTGGTGTTCAGAGAGGCAAAATATGTTATTAAACATGAAGTCCAACCAAAGGAACCTGAGAAGATAGAGTTTGAGCTAAAGGAGGAAGAATTAGACTCTACAACAGAGGAGGAATTAGAAGATGAATAACCATAAACTCCGGGTGTGAGAAGATCAGTTCGAGAAAGAAGGTATCCAAAAAGGTATAGTCCATCTGCTTTCTGTTAAAAATTTTCTTTATATATTACTGATGATGATCCCAAAACTGTGAAGGAAGCAGTTTATTCAGAGGATGGAAAACTTTGGAAAGAGGCCATGGTTGATTAAATGGCATATTTGCACAAAAAAGAGGCTTGGGATCTAGTGGAGTTGTCGGCTAGAAGGAAACCCATTGGTAGCAAATGGGTGTTCAATAAGAAGACAAATGCAGAAGGAAAGGTGGAGAAATACAAAGCTCGGTTGGTAGAAAAATGTTATTCCCAAGTGTCAAGAATTGATTTTGGTGATATTTTTTCTCCTGTTTCCAAGGTAAATTCTATTAGATTACTTTTTACTGTTGTTGCTGCTTTTGATTTTGAGGTAGAACAGATGGATGTGAAGACAAAATTTCTTCACGGGGACCTGGAAGAGGAGATATATATGAAGCAACCTGAAGGCTTTGCAATGAAGGGTAAGAAAGAACTGGTATGCAAGTTAAAGAAGTCTATGTATAGGTTAAAATAGTCACCAAGGATGTGGTATAAGAAATTTGATACATTTATACGAGGACTTGGATTCAATAGAAGAAAAGAAAATCACTGTGTGTATTTTAAATTAATTGGTGACCGTGTTATTTATCTATTCTTGTATGTGGATGATATGTTGCTGGTTGGAAATGACAAAGAAATTATCCAGGATTTGAAGACCCGTTTGTCCTCCAAAATCAACATGAAAGATCTTGGTGCTGCAAACTATATTTTGGGCATAGAAATTAAAAGATATCAGAAAAAGAGGAATCTATGGTTGAACTAGAGGAAGTATCTTGAGACAATATTACAGAGGTTTAATATGCAGGATAGTAAACCGGTGAAGGTTCCTATTCTTGTAGGTGTAAAGCTATCTATTGAACAGTGTCCCAAGACACAAGAAGAGGAAGAGGACATGTCTTGTGTTCCATATGCAAGTGCAATCAGTAGCCTGATGTATGCAATGGTCTGTACTAGACCATACATTGGACATGCAGTGGGAGTATTGATCAGGTTTATGTCAAAACCAGGTAAGGAGCACAGGACAACAGTGAAGCAAGTTTTCAGGTAGTTGTGTGGCACTAGTGATTATGGTTTATGCTACCAAGGAAGACCAAGATTGGACAGAGTGTTGGATATTCGTGGCTTTGTTGATGCAGACGAGGTTGGAGATCTGGATCAGAGAAGATCTACAAGTGGGTATGTGTTTAACCTATTTGGAGGTGAAGTTAGTTGGATGAGTAAGAAACAATCTATAGTGGCACTATCAACTACAGAGGCATAATACATGGCAGTGACTCATGCAAGTAAGGAAGCAATTTAGTTGCAGAGATTGTGTTCAAGTATGGGGTTAGTACAGGGAGCTATAAGGATAGAATTTGAAAACCAAAGTGCAATTTTCTTGGCAAGGAACCCTACATATCATTCAAAGACAAAGCACATTCATGTTCAGTATCACTTTGTGAAGGATATGATAGAATACAAAAAGGTGTTGCTAGTAAAGGTGGACACTTTGAAGAATACTGCAGATGCATTGACAAAATCTGTGAGCTCTGAGAAGTTATTTTGGTGTAGAGAAAAAATGGGTGTTGCAAGGATGGATAAATGACTAAGCTCTCTTGTAGCCTCCTGTGGAAAGAAAACAACAAGTGGGAGAATGTTGGGTTGTGTTATATTCTTTCCACGACTAGCCCATGTAGTTAACCAGGGGGTTAGAAGGGGGGCGGAGCACCCCCTTCATTGTGCTAATTGCGTAGCGGGTGAAGTCACAGGGGGTTTGAGTGGTGCAGGTAACCCCACTCTATGGGGTTTGGGGCAGCGCCCTGGAAAATTTTGTTTTTGGACCCTATATTAGGTTGGGCGGACCTACCTATGGTTTTTTGCATGATTTTTCGCACATGGTTTTGGACGCAATGGTTTTCGATCCATGGTTTTGGACCGATGGTTTTCAGTCCATGGTATTGGATGCTTCAGCATGTATAACTATGTATTGTAACATTGAAAGGAACATAATGAAAAATCAATCTAGTAGTCCCAGTTTTTGGATCCAGGGGAAAATATCTGTGTATATGTGTTTTATGTGTTATTCTCTCGCATTATTTATTTTCTATGTTTTAGAATTCATATGCAGGTAATTTTTGTTGGGGTTAAAACCTACACCCATCTCCATTTTAACCCTTGTGATTGCCATTCTATCAGCCTTTCTATTAGATGATCCCTGGTTGTTTCATTCAATCACCACCATATCTTTGGCTGATCATACGCTTTCACTTGGTTGTTTTATCCTTTTTGAGGAACAGTTGCAATGAATGGTCTTATTAGCCAGCCTCTTCACAGAAATCATCATGTTTTCAGAAGTTCCAACATCACCAGAACTAGTTGCTATCACCACTCGTTCCTCAAAGTGGAGTCCTCTTTAAGCTCTTTTCAGACTCCTGAAATATGAAAATATTATCGAGCACTTGTCCTTTCCATCTCGTTAATGGATTGGAAATGACATCTACTCAGTATAAGTTTAACCCTTTTTTGGGCTGAGATAGATTATTTACGAAAAAGGAATACGTTGACTGAACATGGTCAATGGGTTCTCTCTCGTATTGTTTTACACTTTTTTGGACTTGAGAGATAAATCTACGAAAAATAACTCGTGGAGTTTTCTTTTTGTCCCTTTTCAAACTCTCTAAACATGAAAAGGACCGAGTTATCTTTGTCGTTAAACTCGTTAAAACATCAAATAGTGACAAACTTGTCCATCTAGACAAGACTAAGTTTCACCTTTGCTAGACTCATTAAAACATCAATAGTGATGGATTCACCCGAAGGAAGAAATTATACAACAAACAAATGTTATCCTCCTCAAGCTTGATAAAAATAAAGAGGTACTGGTCAGCGATGACTGGGGAAAATGGGAAAAAGGGGAAAACCACATTATGGTAGCAGGTCTCTATTGAACATGACACTTTCACTCCATCACTGTAACTATTTAGGTTGGGTTATCAACTTGATTGTTATCATACCATTGGTATATCATACCATCCATCACTTTGTTTTGGGTCAATTCTACCAATTCATTTCATTGTTGCCGACAAGTTCAAGAGAAGTCATTCAGTCAAAATTCATCCTTTGTAATACCATAAACCTTCATTTTCATGACTCCCATTCCTAAACCTTGTGTCGTCAGTCAAATTCCATCCCCAAAATCACTAAACTTGTTTCACGTCATTGATGTGGGATACATCAAGGCCCTCCTGCGATGAGTTGCTTCTTGTCGACATCAACACATTATCCAAGAAGTTGACTTAGAAACACCCTTCCGGTACCTTGAGGCTTGCATGCATCAATGGCAGGTTTCTCGCTTCCGGAAATAGGTTGACATCAATGGCATTTGGCTGAAAGACTTTGTATGGTGTTCGACATCAAATCATCCATTCACACTATGCAGAATGTAATGCAGTACCCTGAGGATTATTATCATTATCGGTGATTTCTCTTGCGTCTGTTAACAACTTACATCATTGGTTGGTAATCGGACAGTGTCTTCCCATGTTCGACTTCAGATCACATATTCACATGGTTATACTCATACTTGAGTGAACAATTAGATGAGATAGAAGACCCCAGATCTAGTTTCATCCATCTGGGCTGCGATTTCAGGAGTACCAAATCATATGTACAATGGCTTTACGTTGATGGTCACTCCAATCACAGGTCTATATCTATAGATGACTATTTATGTACATGTAATGAAAGTTTATAAGTTGAGCATGGGCATGCATTCCCTCAGCGGTTCATGTAAAAATAAAAATATCATGATATATGTATTGTAATCGATGCAGGTCGCCTTCCACTTCGATACCTCCTCATCACATTGTAAAGCATTTCATTAGACATTGGCATTTTTCTGACTTCATGCTTTAGGGGGGAACTGTTACAGATCCATTTGGGCACATCAATCCCATCATCCAAATCGGTGTTTAGGGCTCATCAAACCCTAATTCCAGTTGCTACATTCCCTAAACAAGTGACCCCTTTGAATGCCTCCTTCCCAGACAGTTTCATGAGTTGAAGATATCCAAAAATTGCCTCTAGAGGGACCAATGCAGGTAGGCGCATGTAAGGGTGCACTGCAGAGCAATTAAGTCCATGCCAGGGTGCTCTGCAGAGCACTTAACCTTCCTTTCACCTGTGCTGGGTGATTTTGAGTGAAATTCACATAGGATTTAGGGAATATTCTTATCTCTTGGAGTCATCTAGAAGGTTCCCTCACTTATCAACTCCTATGAGCTCAAAAATGGATGAGGAATGAGTTAAGATGCATCCTATCCTCTCATCCCTTCCTCCATGGAACTAATTCTAAGTATGGAAGGCCATTCAATGCCACCATTTATGACAAAACCTCCTTAATCTCCCTATAAATTGACCACTCATCTAAGTGATCAGGGGTTGGACTATGTTGAATTGTAAGGAGATAATTTTTCTATGAGAATTGGCTTTGAAGAAAGTATTGTAATGCTACAAGTTTGTCATGCTTTTGATGTGATGTGGATGGGATCCAAGCTGGAGGAATGACTTTGAATGAGACACAATGGTTGTAATTCCTTCTTCTATTCAATAAAGTATTTGAACCTTTCTCCCATTGTTTGTATTGTCTTATGATGCTTATATGTGTGAAATGATTCTGATTCCGTTTACTTGTATTCAATAGATCTTTTTCTTTGATCGTTTCTTTGTCTTCTATTGGTGTTTACAGGTACTTCTCAAGTGTTTTAAGTACGGGAAGGAGCGACGGGATCGATATAAAGGAGACAAGAGGAAAGCGGAACTACAAGTAGGTATTCTCATGTTCTTTGTCTTATCTATTGCTTATAAGAAAAGGCTAAAGTGATTTAAATTGTTGTTCTAGATATGGCTACTTATCTAGGGAATTAGTATTTATCCATTGATGCCAAATTCTCCAAAAAAATGGCCTAGCAGGGAATTTTTTTTTCTCTTTCCTAGATAGGTTCAGCGGGTACAATCAAATCCAGATTAGTCCAGAAGACCAGGATAAAACCACCTTCACTTGTCCTTGGGGTACTTCCACCTATAGGGTCCTTCCTTTTGGCCTATGCAATGCCCCTGCCACTTTCTAGAGAGCAGTCTTGAGTATCTTTTCTGAGCTAGTCCATGATGCAGTAGAGATTTATATGGATGATTTTACACCCTATGGGTGTGATTTCCAAGAGGCTTTGTCCAACTTAGGTAAGGTGCTGAAGAAATGCATTGAAATAAACCTATCCATTAGTCCTGAAAAATGTGAGTTCTTGATGACTGCAGAGACTATGCTAGGTCATTCAATATCCCAGAAAGGACTGCAAGTGGACCCAAACAAAATAGCTATCATCCAAAGGGTCCCACCTCCGCAAAAGTAGAGAGATGTCTGAAGTTTTCTAGGTTTATCTGGAAACTATCAGAGGTTTATAAAAGATTTCATCAAGTTAACTTCTACTCTATTTGGGTTGTTGGCCAAAGATTCTGAGTTTGTATGGTCAAAAAGCTGTTAAGAGGCCCTAGACACCCTGAAGGACAAGTTGACCACTGCACCTATTCTCCGAGGCCTGAATTGGGCAATTCCTTTTCATATACATGCTAATGCCTCACACAAAGCCATAGGAGCATCACTAGGCCAGATAGATGACAAATTTCCTTATTCCATTTAATTTATTAGTAAGAATCTGTCAAAGGCCGAATTGAACTACATAGTGACCGAAAAGGAGCTCCTGGCTGTTGTGCATTCATTGAAAAAAATTAGGTATTACATTACAGGTTATTAAACATTTGTACATATTGACGATGCTGCAATTAGATATTTAATGAATAAACATGATGTGAATGCCTGGATTATTACATGGTTACTTTTATTACAACAATTTGATCTAACTATTGTTGGTAAGCCTGGCAAGGAAAATGTTGTTGCAGATTTTTTTTCCAGATTAACTTTGCTTGTAGGCGAGGAAGGAATGGTTGATGATTAGTTACTGGATGGACACTTATTTTCCATTTTAGTTATCTCTCCATGGTTTTCTGACATATCAAACTATTTTGTGTCTACAGAGTTCCCGCCGAATTTGTCCTCTAAAGAGAAAAGCAAGATTGTGAGGAAGAGTGCCCCATTCACTTCGATTGGGGGCAACCTCTTCAAACTAGGCCCGGATCAAATTCTGAGAAGATGTGTCAGGGAGGAGGAAGTCTTCGACATCCTTTTGACCTGTCATGATGGGCCTTGTGGAGGTCACTTTGTAGCCAAGAGAACAAGATTCAAGGTGTTACAAGATGGTTATTATTGGCCCACTCTTCATCAAGATGTGAGAAGATATACTAGTTAGTGTGATTGGTGCCAAAGGATGGGAAAGCCTACTCCAAGGGATGGAATGCCTTTGCAACCTCAAGTGACACTCGAGCCATTTGAAAAGTGGAGCATGGATTTGATTAGAGCTATTGACCCTCCTTCCAAGAAAAAGCAGTACATCATTGTGTGCAATGACTATTTGACAATGTGAGCTAAAACCAAGGAAATCAAGGAAGCAACAGAGGAGAAGGTGGTTGAGTTCTTAAGGGAAAATGTATTTTACAAATTTGGGTACCATTGAGAATTGGTCACTGATCAAGGAAACCAATTTACATCACGATGATTGAAGACTTGTTAAACCAGTACAAGATCAAGCATAGAACCTCCACTCCCTATCACCCACAAGCTAATTGGAAAGTGGAGGTGACCAACAGAGTGTTGGAGGGCATTCTGACCAAAGTGGTTAGTAGCAACAGAAAATATTGGGCAGATAGATTAGTTGAGGCCACTTGGGCCTACAATACCACCTAGAAGACCACCACTGGATTCACACCCTATGAGTTGGTCTATGGGAAGAAGGCCCTGTCGTCCATTGAATTTGAGTACAATACATTGAGGATGGTAGCCCAACTAGATCTAGATCTCAAAAGTGCATAAAAAGGTAGATTTCTCCAGTTGAATGGGTTAAATGAGTTCAGAATGCAGGCCCTCCTACACAAAAAGGTGACTCAAATTCAAAAGAAGATCTCACATGAAAATAACATCAAGGACAAACAATTTCAAGAAGGTTATTGGGCTTTGTTATATGATTCTAGATATAAATACTTTAAGGGAAAGTTAAGGACTAGATGGTTAGGGCCTTATGTCATAGAGAAATGTCATGATAATGGTTCAGTGTAGATTAGAACCATAGATTCAGAGGCCATTCCTTTAGTTATTAATGGGTGAAGATTGAAAGTTTACAAGAGGCCATTTTCAAAGCAAGAGTTCATTGATGGTATCAACAAAATAGTGATGGTGGTGGCGCAAGTCTTAGCTCCTACCTCATCAAGTCACTGAGAAAAAAGAAAAATAAGGAGGCTCAGGTGAAAACCTCCATGAGGCACCTAAGTCCCACTGTTGGGTTGAAAACCCCTTGAGGCATCCCAATGGTGTAAAAAAAAAAAGAGAAATAAAAAGATTTATGGCTGAAAACCTATCTTAAGGCGCCCAGGGCAAGCAGCTAGGATAAAAACCTCTTGGAGGCCGACTAGTTGTTTTCAATAAAAAATAAATAAAAATGAAAATAAAAGGGAGATAAAAAAGTTATGAAAATATTGTTTGCAGGTCAGTAGGAGGATGATCAGAGAAGCAAAAGAGAATCAAAAGGGACCTGTCCAGCTCATGTTTTTATTTCTCCATTCATTATCATTGTGAAAGATTTGTTTTATAAGCGAAAGGTGGCCAATTAACTTGGCCACCTTCGTTCAGTCAACGAGGAGAAAGTGGTTAGTCCTTACACATGTGGCAGTAGTCAAGTCAAGTAAAAGAAGGATGAGGTCGAAAGTAGTTAAGCTACGAATGCCTAAATTGGGAGTTGATTACAAGGTGAGGAGAATGATGATGTGGTAGTGGGACCAATAGTCCAAAAATAGATATTCATACCTCGGTTGCCAGCACACCACCTCACTCAAATCACCCATATGAGGAAATAAACATTGATCCCCATGCATAGAAGCATTCACATTCTTGAGGTTCACACTAGAAAATTTTCTCTCGACCCTCAAGCACTCTACAGGAAAGACAAATTTCATTTTTTTCCTGCACAGGACCACCTCCAAGATCCTATAGAAAATTCTACAGGATACATTCCAGCACCTATAGGATTGGCAGTGAGCATCTTTAGAAGGGAAAAATAGAGGGTGGCTTCATCAAGCAGTGCTAAGGAGGTAGGCTCTACATTTCCCCACATTTTTCCAAGTGAAAGGAACATAAAAAAATCTTCTAGTTTGTTGAAAGTGATGGCAGCATAAGGGAATTTTATACACAAAATTTTCATTTAAATTTCCTCCTTCATTAAATTTTGTATCAGAAATATACACTCCTCCATCCATCAGAGAAAATGATAGGGTGGTTTAATAGAAGGGATCCCATCAACACAGTGAGAATTCATTAGCACCCTCTTGTGCTAGAGATATTCACAAGGCACAATTAGATGGGTTTGTTTGAGAAATTGAGGGGGTATCATGATGAAGTATCTAGATATTTGTTTCTCTCCCTCATTCAACTGACTGGGACCCATGCCACTGTTGTGGTAAGATGCCTCTCCATAGAGCTCACCCCTGAAATCATAGGCAAAATTACCACACTTCCCTTAAGAGTGGCTTGGAGAAAGGAGGATAAGAGAAATAGCCAAACTACAAAGAAGAATTTTTTTTAGAAGGAGAGGAGGCCATGGAAGACAAAAATGGAGTGAGAAGAGGAAGCCTGCCCTATCCCTAGAATGAAGTAAGCTACCACCTTATAAAATATATATCATGTGAAAGCAGCTAAAGTGTGGTATATGGATACCACTTTAGGATTCTTCAAGAATTGAGGTTTATAGTAGACACACCTCCTCAAAATAGACTCATCATACCCTAATTCATTCTTCAATCAGTAATAGATATAAGCATGAAGTTGCAGGAAGGAAACCATCAACAACTAGAACAACATGGGTTAATTAGACTTAGCATAGAAGATTCCCTCCAAAACCTCTGAATCCCTATCACATGGGAAACTTTCAGAGACATGAAAATAGAGGGAGATATAAAAGCCCTTGAATATGACAAGAGCCCCACTACCAGTGAAAGGGATGAAGAAGAAACATAGGAGGATGAATAAGAAACCGAAAAATATGAAGATGAAACAAAGAGGGCTGAAGATGAAATAGATGATGAAGGAGAGGAAGAAAAAGAGAAGGAAAGTGGTGAAGAGACAAAAGAATATTCCAAGGAGGAAACTGATGAATAGAGTGAGGAACTAGAGGAAGAATAAGAGCATAAAGACAAATATGAGAGGGGGAATGGAAAAGAGGAGGTAGAAGATAAGGAGTAATCACCCAAGGTATCTCTAGAACCCACTGAGAAAGAGGTGGCAGCCACCCTCACTGCCCTTAATACCCCTATCAAACAAAAATGCAAAAGACAAAGACAAAATCCATTGTACTTTAGGACAAGAAAAAGTACAAGAATAAGGTAGGGAAAACCTCAAACTCCCACCAAGGTTCCTATTGTTATTGAAGACTTATCTAAACAGCAGGAGAAGATGGCCCCTCTTATGAAAACTCAAGGATAAGGATCCTCAGGACAAGCCTCCCCCAAGTCTCCTATCACTTATGTGAGAATGCCTATGACTAGATCTGCCTCATCCAAAGGAAAAGGCATCCTATAGGACACACAAATGGACATACAGGAAGTAGAGGCAATCCTACAAGAAACTCTGCTAAATCTACAACAAACTCAGAAATTGGATAAAGAAGGGAGCATGTAGCAAGAAACAAAGGAGGAGGATCCAGAGCTAAGGGAACCTAGTCCTCAACCTAACTTTGACTCCTACTACAGGTTTATTGAAGGGGTTAGCGCCATTCCACAAAATTTTTCCATCCCATTATTCTTTGAGCTTGATAAAGAAAGGGCAAGAACACAAAGATGGATGCAGATTACCAAATCCAAGGGAGTGGAGGACATAGGTCACATGGAGGAAAAAGTTAAAGAGATAGGCAGAGAACTGAGCAGCCTGAGGGACAGAGAGGCAATGATGAAAGCTCAGTTAGAAGTAGAAAATTCATGGTTAAAAGGATAACTACAATAAAGAGAGAATAAATTGGCATCCATGGTCAGTCTACCCATAGAGGAAACCTAGTGCAAGATGCCAGCTAAGTCTTATGCATTATAACTTAAGGAACAGTGGCTGCAGTTCCAAATCAAGACTCTAGCATAGAGAGGTGCTATGCCATTTCAGGATTATAGACAGTTCATTAATCTTTTTAAGCAAATCACATTGGATGATAAGGCTAAGATGTCTGAGTTCTACCTACATAACTTAGCCTTAAAAGATCTGAATGTATGGGACCCTAATTCAAAGCTAGAGGACTTACATTTGATGGCTTTGGCATCATGGATGAACCATGAGGAAGCAAGGGATGTAGAAATGAAGAAAATAATGGCAAGGGAACAAATAGATCCCCTCATGATAAGAGATGAGCAGTCAAATCCAATGGTTGTCATCAACACACATAACTTGATTGCAAATGACCCTCAACTTGCACCCAGGTATTTTCCTACCCAAGAGAAAGAAAATACACGTTTTGAGGATATGTTCAGGCTGTTAGGGGATGGCAGCGTGCAAGCTTGGCAAAGGAGATGGAATAATTTTCCTGACATTTTGAAAATCAGAGAGTACCATTCTCCTCAAAGAATGAGAGAAGCACTGAATACGATACCCATGTACAAAAAAACCCTACAAAGACTCAAATTCAATTGGATTGGCTTGAGATTCAATCCACCACTACTCTTAGGGATGTTAGAAGGAAGGAAGGAAGAGGAAGAAAGAAAGTAGTGGGAGGAGATAGAAAGGAAGGAAAGATTCTATGCATAGGAAGAGGAAACTACAACAGAAGCATGGGATGTCAGGGAGGCCACTAGAGAAATGAAAGACATGGGTATTGATGGAGTTTCTCAGAGGATGAGCAACACTTTTAGTAAGGGGGTGATGATGAAACTCATCATTGGGTAACTATATAGACATTAATCCACCTCCTAGCTTAGTCAAATCAGCTCTACTCACAATTTATTACATATTTTTATTGTATTTTGTTTAATGAGATGAGTCAAAGTGAGATATTATGCCTAGTGGCTAATGTGCATCGAATGTAGGTTTGTGAGAGAAAATCATGCATTTTTGGCTAACTAAGGGATGAATATCGAATGGGACAATGAGGAGAGATTGTAGGAGGTAGATCCTCCTCATTTACTCCTCCCTCATTCGAATATTCCTCCAATCAATCACACTAGCTCAGAGTACAAGCAACCAAGTCATGGAGATCAAAAGGTAGTCGAGCATGTGACAATTAAAGAGCTAGTTTATCTCAAGTTTGGGAGCCAAGCATCCTTATATTTAAGGAAATCGTTGGATACTTCAATGGTATAAATAAAGAGGCCTAGAGCCTCATTAGGATTCAATTTTTTGCTATAAAAACACTAGTCATTTTCAAGTTCAAGACTTGTGGAAGACATCGTTATCTAATTTTTGTTTTGATAATGTGAATGAGAATTTCCTTGATCCAACACTGAGTTAACTCAGAGCGCTGAAGCTCTTGGGTTAGGGCCCAACCGTAGCAACAAAGGATCCTCTTCTTGTATTTATTTTCTTACATTGATTTCATAGATTAATGGTTGAATTGTCTTTAGAATTATTTAGTTGCAAGTAGTGTAGATTTAATGAGTTTGATTCCATTTGTGATTTACTTCAACAGTAGTTTAGAAGAGATAAAGGAACCTCAAAAACCTCTCAATAGGTGTTTTTGGCCTGAATCCTTCCTTTAGGGATCATGGTTTGAGGAAAGGACTCGTATGCGGCCCCAAAAAGACAGAATTCTACTTTCTCATGGAATTTAGGATTTCTTGTACTTAGGCTAGCATTTGATTAGTTTGCAAGAGTAGGCTTTAGTTATCATTTCTTTTATCTGATTAGATCTCATCAATGATTCCATATTATTCTACAAGTTTTCCTCATACATGAAATAGGAAACTAGCTCAAGAAATTATGCTTTCCTTAGATAATTGAAAATGTTTAGTCAATTTAGTATGTCCTAAATTGCTACATTAATTATCAATCCGAGAGTCATAAACTGATGAAGTGTGGCGCACTATATGTGCAAGACAACCTCTTTCTTACTTTTTATTGTTTTCAATTTTATTTTGTTTTGGGGTTTTGTCTCTGTTTGTTTCCTAATGCAAATGGAAATCCTATCCCTAAGTTTTAAGAATGCTTTAGAAGGCAAGTATGGATATGGATTTAAGACAGGGTTTTATGTCCCTTATGATAACTTCCAGAGCTTAACACTTCAAAGGATCTCAAAACATACTAGTGATAAAATTAGTACTTGAACAAGAATGTAAATGTGCAGCTATTCAAATCAAACAAATGATGAAATACTAATCATGAAATCACTGTCTCTATTGCTCATCTAAATACAGAAATAAAAGTTAAACTATTGCTCTCAAACAAACCAAAAATTGCAGACTAATGAAAGTAAGATCAATTGAATTCACTTATAATCCGATAGCTCACCAAGTAGCTTTTCGAGGTTAAGCCATGGCTCCGGAGATAACGTCAAATAACATGAAGAATTGATATCTAAATTACCTACTTGCAAATAGAAGTAAAATCAAGTCACTTCACTTATAATCTGATAGATCGACAAGTAGCTTTTCGGGGTCAAGCCATGGCTCTGGAGATAACGTCAAATAACATGAAGAACCTGATATCTAATTGTAGAAACGAAAGTAAAATCAAATCACTTAACTCATAATCCAATAGCTCGCCAAGTAGCTTTTTGGGGTTAAGCCATGGCTCTGGAGATAACGTCAAATGTCATGAAGACCTGGAGATCTAATTGTAGAAACGAAAGTGAAATCAAATCACTTCACTCATAATCTGATAGCTCGCCAAGTAGATTTTCATGGTTAGGCCATGGCTCTAGAGATAACATCAAATGATATGAAGAATTTGATATCTAAACTAGCTAACAATAGCAAATAAATAAGATTGAAATCAAAGCATAACTGAAATTGAAAGCTAAAAAAAACAAAGTTAGCAGAGAGGCCAATCTCATGTTAGTATTTGATGCAAAAAATTATATGAAAATGCTTGAGCATAACATATCCTAAAACACACTGATCAGTGTTAGCAAAAATATACAATGCTGGAAAATCATATACAGGAATGAAACATTAACATCATAAATGAATTATGAAATATAGACAGGTCAACAAGCTATGAAATATTTACAATGGAAATAAGAAAACGATGCATGAAAACTTTACAAAATAAAGAAGCAAAACCTCAGCCAGCAGGGGCCCTCTGCACAGCCTTGGTTAACACACTGTCAATCCGAAATTACGCTCAAATAGTCATAAGAAACATAGTCTTTATATTGAAAAACAGAGGAAGTATCCTCTCATTACAATAGCAGGACTAATGCTACGGCAACAATATATAAACTAACAACAAAGCTATCTCAAAAAACTAGCTACATGCGTTTGCAAATATGTTATTTATAGAGGAAATTACATAACTATTTTTCTATGAGAAACCTTCAGCAGAGGACATGTAAAAAGACAAAGCCCGTGAGCTTAGCATCTTGGTTGCCATGATCATTCAATCTACAAAAATGTGGATGTTGGATTTGCATCATGGAGATGGTCTACAACTATCAAAAGGGATCCATGGATCTAGGAACGGTCTCAGGCGTTTCACTTGCTAAAAATAGAGACCTATTTGTTGTAGGACTCCTTGTTTGACTGTCGTTTGACCAAGGCTTTCCTTTACGAATTTGGCTGAACGGATAGGACCTGGTCCATGTCCAAATCATCCCTGATTACCCACGTGCCTTGTTTTACTTCCTGACACCTGTAACCTATAGATCAATAAAAACAGCTGTGGAATCACAAGTCAGCCGTCGAAAGTGGCTGCATTCCACAGCTGATGAGAAAAATATAATTCAAATAGAAAACACAAAAATTTAGTTAGAAAACCACTTAAATGCACTCTTAGAATCAATATGTAATGATCTTTGATAGCATATGAGGCACTGGTGAGGTAAAAAAGGTCTAGGAAAGTATGTAGAAGAGAGGTAGTTTTAGGGCTCAAGATACCCCCACTGTGAAGGTGTTGCATGTCCTCATGCAACCAAAACTGTGACCATCCTCCCTTTAGTTCATTTATTCTGAGATCTCTGCTAATACATCCAACCTTCTTTTCTTCTTCCTTGGTACCACTGTCATCCTAGGCTTCCTCATTAGGCACTTGTATTTGAGGTTGATAAGAGCTCTGCTCAACCTCCTACTCTTTTTCTTCAATTTCTTATTTTTCTTCTGCCACAGCCCAAGATGCAACATGGTGTTGTCGTGGATAATTTTATCCAACCTGCTCTATTCTTTCAATGTTTCATTTTCTCTTTTGATGTGTCTATTCAGGACTTCCAGTTCAAAAACTTCTTGTTTTAGTGATTGGATTAAAACTTCTTGGGCTATATTAAGTTGAGTAGATGAAGTTCCTTGATCTGTTGCAGTCTTCTAAAACGATTCAATAAAATCATACATTTCTTGCTAGGTTGGATCTATTTCAGGTGTAGCCTTTCTTGGACTGACCCCAAAATCTGGTTGAGAAGGAATGATCTCAAAATCTGGTTGAGAAAAAGGAGAATGTTGTGGGCTATGGTCAGGATGGATTGTTGGAGACTGTTCTGGTGTTTACCCTCCTAAGTCTATGAAGTGGGCCCCTTTTGTTTGTACTTTCTTCAATTTACCTTTAAGTTTGTAGCTCCTCCTTAGATTCTGTGAGTTGGTGTCTCCTTTCTCTACACTCTGTTTTTCTTTCCCTTTTCCCTTTGATATAGCTGATTGTTCCTTAAGGTAGATTAGTCTTTCAAAGAGTATTTGATCCTCTTCTAAGGAAGGTTCTGGGGTTTGATAGGCAGCTTCAATATTTATTTTCCCCTTTAGTTTCACTTGCTTCCTAACCTCGGTTCTTTCTTTCCTACTTTCAGACAGCTTTTCTTCCTTACTAATTTCTTCAGCTATGTTAGTAGGAGTATCCTAAATGTTCACACTTTTTTTCCTTCTCCTACTTTTCCTTGCTGAGCTACTTTCAGGTGTTTCAGGTGGGTCCTGAAAGAAGTTTCTAATCAAGAACTGTTACCAGGTGTCCTTTCTTTCCTTAAACTGTTTTTCAATCAAAATTTTAACAAGGCCGTGATGGTAAAGGTGGGGCACTACGTCATCCAGATTCTTTTGTACAGTTGTGGACATTCTTTTCAGGCTACTCAACAAGAAATAAGGCAAATTGATGGTTTTATTTTCCAGAAAATTCATTAGTAACTTGATGTCGTACATGTACATGGACCAAACCATCCTTCATATGTAATAAACTTCTGGATTATCAATAATAAACTAGTCCACTTTTCCTCTAGAGCAGAAACAGGGATTCCACGTTTGAAAATGGTTATATCCATATCTGGGTTACGCAAAATAATCCTCTAGGCCCTCTCATCAAAGTCTTTGTTTTTGAACCACCGCTACCCCTCCTGTGAGAGCTCTATTGCTGCTACAATGGATGCCTCTATGACTGAAAATTTAAGACCTCTGACTTCTTTATTGTGACCTCTGAATTTTTGGATAAGTTGCAGCCACTGTGCCTTCCTTAATATGCTTGTTAACTATGGATAACCCTCCATGAATTTAGGCTCTTCTAGCTTTGTTCTTACCAGAAGGCCCATTCCTTCCTCCTGCCTTAAGAATACCTCTGTGAGTGATGGACTATAAATGATGGATGGACGGAGGTGGACCGGTTGTGTGAGCGGAAGTTGCAAAATAAAAGACATAGAACATACAATGAAAATGAGTTCATGGAGCGGAGGCTTGTATAAACAGGCTAGTACTAACAAACACAAATTCAATAGGAGAGTATGGAAATAGAGTGGGTCTAGCAGAACTTTGAATTAAAAGGCTGCGGAGTAGACGTTAGCATGCTCATAAAATGACTATGGATTTGTGCGGCAGAGAAGAGCCGTGGTCAAATAGATTACGTCTTGATAATTACCCAGTTCAACAGGTGGAATGCCAATGTACAATTAAGTATGAGTTAGATTTGGAGGCGGATCATGAGGCCGTTAGAAATTGATGCAGAGTTCGTGGTGGAATTATGCAAAGATCATGGAGGAGTTATGAAAGCTATCAATGTGAATCATTACACATAATGGAACTGGTGGTTTCACAACTATATAGATTATGTGTTTTAAAATGCTATTTGAAATGAATTTTGCTCATATCTTAGAATCTTACCACTTCCATCCACTGACCTTTGATTGGCTGCTTCCTGTTGGTGCTTTTAGGTGCTTAACATCTTCAAAATATTTTCCTCTTCCATACTTGCATTTGGCTCTCATCATTATTTGGCTAACATCTGAATGTCAGTGCTGAGTAACAGAGTATTAGCTGCAAAATCAACAATAATTTGCGGAATCAGTATTCAGCTGCGGAATCAAAATTCAGCTGCAGAAATTGACACAGTGAACATATGACTGAATGGAGATGGATGGAAATGAATGATGATATATGAAAACTAGACATGAAAGGGCTTTTATTGGCGAAATGTGATGATGACATGAAATGAAGTGAAGTGAAGTGAAGTGAAGTGACATGAAACGGAACAACTATGAATGAGAGTGAAAGGGATTTTTTTTTTGGAAAATATAGAGCATCAGAAATTTCTTATTTTCGCCCTGTATTTTATGTATAAGACTGCCAATCAGAGATTGGTTTTCAGGCTTATACAATTATTTAATATTTATTATTTATTTTTATTTTTATTTTTTATTTTTTAAGAAACAATGAAAAGAACAAAGACTAGGCTGGTGGAGAAGAAGGATTCTTCTTCACCAACCTTATTGCAGAATTATCTTGAAAGATTTTGACAAGTTCCTCCTTTGAGAGTGGCTTATGATATATCTTCAATATGTGACCATTCACAATGAGAGGAGTTTGATACTCATCAATGGTTTTGATTCTTACTGCTCCATTGCTAAAGACTTTGTCAATCTCATATGGCCCAAGCCAATGAGTCTGAAATTTACCTTTGAAATCTTTGAACTTGGAATCAAATAGCAATGCTTAATCTCCTTATTGAAACTTTTTCTCCTTGATGTATTTGTCATGCCACTTAGCTCTTTGATATTGAAATAGATGAGTTCTTAAGATTTCTTCTTGTTTGATCTCATCTAGTTCATTCAACTGCTCCATTCTATGCTTTTGAGCTTCTGATAGATCCATTCCCAATTGAACTGCCATCTTGAAGGTTCTAACTTGGAACTCAATGGGGAGCAGAACTTCTTTCCCATAAACAAGTTCATAGGGAGAATGTCCTGTTGTGTTCCTCCATGTAGTTCTGTAGGCCCATAAGGCTTTAGGAAGCCTTTCTGCCCAATCTCTTCTGTGTAGATGAATAGTCTTGGTAATGATGCCTTCAATAACTTTGTTTGTGGACTCTACTTGACCATTTGCTTGTGGATGGTAAAGAGTAGATTTTCTGTGCTTGACCTTGTATTCTTCCATCAGCTTCTCCACCAGTTTGGATGTGAATTGACCTCCCTGATCTATCAGAATTTCTCTTGGAACACCAAAGCAAGTAAAAATATCCTCATAAAGAAAACTAACAACTGAGTGCTCAGTAGCGGAAAATAATGCTTTGGCTTCTACCCATTTAGTGACATAATCAGTACATACCAATATATACTTTCTATGTTTAGATGGTGGATTAATAGGTCTAATAAAGTCTAAAGCCCATTTTTCAAAGGGTTCGATGAGTACCTATGGTTGTAATGGCATCCCATTTGAGAGGGTAAGTTTCCATACTCTTTGGCAGTTGTCACATCTTTTGACATATTGTTTTGCATCTTTGAAGAGGGACGACCAATAATATCCTAAAGAAAGGATTTTATAGGCTGTCCTTTTGTCAGCAAAGTGTCCGCTGCATGGTTCATCATGACATGCTTTGAGAATATCAGGCATTTCATCTTCCCTAACACATCTTCTGATCACAAGATCTGGCCCTGTCTTAAACAATTCATTAGAAATCCATGAATATTTTGAACTCTCCTGAATAATCTTTCTTCTTTCACTAGGAAATAAATGTGGAGGTAGTTTCCCTATAACAAAATATTTCTCTATATCTACATACCAAGGAGTTTTGGTAATTACTGCAAATAAATATTCATCAGGAAACTTGTCCTCTACAGGAGAATCTTCTTTAGTATTCTGATTCGTAGACAAGAAATAAACTACTGTGTTTTGTTTCCCTGGTCTATCTAACACAATAATATTGAATCCCTGTAAAAGTAGGAGCCACTTTGTAACTCTTCCATTAGTAATGGGTTTGTTCATTAGATATCTAATTGCAAAATTATTAGTATGAATAAAAGTTTCATAGCCTGTTATATAATGTCTAAACTTATTGATTTCATGAATAACAACTAAGAACTCTTTTTTAGTCACAGTATAATTCAACTCAATGGGAGTTAAATTTTTACTGGTATAGTAAATGGCATAAGGAACTAAATCTTTTTGTCCCAACACAGTGCCTAGAGTTGTATTTGAAGCATCTGTAGAAATATGGAAAGGAAGTTTCCAAATTGGTCCTCTCAAGATGGGCACTTCAGATA
This sequence comes from Pinus tabuliformis, assembly GCA_031772625.1. Lineage (NCBI taxonomy): Eukaryota > Viridiplantae > Streptophyta > Pinopsida > Pinales > Pinaceae > Pinus > Pinus tabuliformis. The sequence goes on from CM062810.1 coordinate 773,272,771, forward strand.
TTCTTGTTTTCAAAGCTTCAAATGTTGATTGGCAATCAGGACCTCATTTGAATTCACAGTCTTTTGTAAGTAGTTTAAAGAGTGGTGATGCTATTTTGGTGAAGTTTTCTATAAATCTTTTATAATATCTAGTAAATCCTAGAAAACTTCTAACATCTTTTTGACAATTTGGAATAGGTATCTTGGAGATGACTTCAACTTTTGATCTATCAACTTTAATCCCATCCCCTGAAATATGATGTCCTAAAACAATACCTTCAGTAAACATCATAAAGCATTTTTCATGGCTTAATGGAAGGTTTGTTTCTTTACATCTTATAAGGACTTTTTCCAAATTTTATAATGCCTCTTCAAATGAGTTACCATAAGCTGTAAAATCATCCATATATACCTCCACACAATCATGGATTAGATCAGAAAAAATTCCTAGTACTACTCTTTGGAATGTTGCAGGTGCATTACATAATCCAAAAGGAAGCACTCGATAAGCAAAAGTTCCCCATGGACAAGTAAATGTGGCCTTATCCTGATCCTCAGGTGCTACCTGAATTTGATTATAACCACTAAAACCATCCAGAAATGAAAAGTACTTTTTTCCTGCTAATGTATCTAATACCTGATCGATAAAGGGCAAAGGAAAGTGATCCTTCAAAGTTGGTTTATTCAATTCCCTATAATCAATGCACACCCTCCATTTACCATTATTTTTGGGTACTATAACCAAGGTAGAAACCCATTGGCTATTTGAAATTGGGTAAATGAAGTTTACATTGAGTAGTTTTTGGAGTTCTTCTTTCACACTCTCCCTAAGATTTGGATTCATCCTTCTTTGAAGTTGTCTGATTGATCTACTGTTTTCCTCGATATAGATATGATGGTTGCAAGTCTTAGGGTCAATATCTTTCATATCAGTATACTCCCATGCAAATGCAGTAGAGTGTTTTTGAAAGATTCTGGTTAGTTCTTCCTGTTGTGACTTTTCCAAATTTTTGTTAATATTCAATGTTTTACCTGGAAAAATTCCAATGGTAGAACTACCAAACTCTTCCATAGAGTAAAGAGACATTTTCCTTGATGACAAATATTCAATATCAGAATCTAACTGAAATTGTGTGTGGTCATATTCTGAAGATGTTTCAAAATTTTCTAATGTATTCAAAATTTGACTATCTTCACTAATTTCAGAGATAGTAAAGACAGGTTGTATAATATCTTCATCATTGACGCATTCATTGTCTCCTACTTCTGTGATTGCTTTTGCTAGAGGATACAAATTGAATTTCTTTGTCGAACTACCATTAGAAATGTACATATCCCTAGTTCTACAACTAATGAAAGCATCAGCTGTGGCTAGCCAAGGTCTTCCTAAGATGAGTGGGTGCCCTCCTAGATTACTCTTGGGAGTCAAAATCATGAAGTCTACTGGATATTCCCAAGAATCTAAGGAGACTGAAATATCTTCTAATGCACCATCTGGTTTGATTATTGATCTATCTGCAAGTTGTAGTAAGGTGGGTGTAAAAAGAAGATTAGGAAGTTTAAGTTGTGCCATAGTCTGTCTACTCATAATGTTTATAGCAGCCCCTAATTCAATCAAAATATTTGGAATTTCTATCACATTTATTTGTGTCTTGACAATTGGACTACCTAGATCCACATATTTATGCATAGTAATTTTTCCCATCATGATATCTGCAATTTTTCCTACCAGGTGGATTCTTTTTGTATCTCTTGGTTTCCTACCTGGTGTTTTGAAACTCAACTCCTTTATTATTTTTGCTAGAATAGGAATCTCTCTAATCGCTTGTAGCAAGGGAATCTTGATACAGACATTCTTTAATTCATCTAGAAAATCATAGTCAGGCAACAAGATTTGTTTTTCCACCCCCTTGTCAATTTGTAATCTTTCAGGGAAAGGAGGCATGGATGAAGATGCAGGTTGCTCAACTATAGGAGTTGTGGGCGTTGACTCTTTTTCTTTTTCTTTTTGAATGATTGGGTTTTGAGGAGATGCTTCCTCAAAAACTTTATTGACTCTAAGAGAATCCTCCTCAGAGGCATCTTGCTCTTGAACATCTATAGAAGGTTTTTCTAAAACTCTACCAGATCTGAGTTGAAAATCGTTAAGAGGAACAATCATATAGGTAGGAAATTGTTGTCCTTCTACCATGTAAGAATTCTGAGGATTTTTGTTGTTGGGATTTGGTAATGGCTGGGCTGGTAGTTGATTTGTATTTTGTTGAAATGGAAGCAAGAGTTGAGAATTTGGATTTTGTTAAGAAGGTTGTTGTTGTGGAAATGACAATGAAAGTTGTGGGTTTTTAATTGGAAGTTGTGGATTTTGTTGATGATTTTGAAACGATGGAGGATATTGATAAAATTGAGCAAATATCCCATAAGGATTTTTCACCCCTTGTGCCCATGATTGGTATGGATTTTGAGGTTGGGGCCAAGGTTACTACAAAGAATTCCAATTTGGCAGGAGCTGAAAATTCATAGGATTATTAAATCCTTGATTTTGTTGCCCTTGCCAAGGTCTTCTTGAAACAAAACAAAGGGATTCTATTGAATTTGGATCTTCCTAAAAGACGGCCTTGAGCCCAGGAATTGAAGGACAATCATTGGTCTCATTCCCTTAGAGCATTCCCTTAGAGCATGTTTCTTTCTACATTTTGGGAAAAAGATGGCCAAGGCATCGGTTTCTGCTTTCTGCTTGTTTTGAATTTTAAGGGTGTCCAGTTGTTCGCTAAGGCTCCCTAGAATATCAGTTTTGAACTCATCAAACATATTTCCAATCTCTACCCTACTTACTAATCCAGTTGCAGATTTGTTTGTTCTAATAAGAGAAGGATCTCTAGGCCCTTTCCCAGTTTTAGATTTTCCCCTTGAGAGATGGACACATAGTTTTGCTATGTCATGAATTGGAAGTGGAGAAATGTCTCCCTTCCCCATCATGTTTAAAATATCTATCCATTCATCTCTAATGGCTTTCAATAGGAGGGATTTCAAGGCTTCCTCGTCTAAATTACTCATTTTCGCTCTCTTTAAGTTGTATTGAAATCTTTCAAGTAAATCTTCCAATTTCTCATCTTCTTTTTGCATCATTTTGAATACCTCATCCTTATGATTAGTGGGCATACAATAATCTAGATATCTATCCAAAAATGTTTGTTTCATTTCATTCCAAGTTCTAATAGATTGAGTGACTAATCTCATGAACCATTTCAAAGCAGCTCCTTTCAGTGTTGAAGGAAACAGTTTGCGTTTTTGAGAGTCTTCCATATAGTCATACATTCGACACAAGACTTCAAACTCAAATAGAAATGTTTCTGGATCCTCACTTCGCAACCCATAGAAGTTTTGGAGGACAGATGGTGAAATGTTTTTCATTGTTGTATGGGTTTCCTCATCGGCTATAGGGAATCCAAATGAGTTATCTCCTTCCCTATTTCCCCCATTATTACCTCTACCTCCTCCATTGTTACCTCCATTATTTCCTCTTCCTCTACCTCTACCCCCTCCTCCAAATCCATCTACTTCTTCTGTCATGATAGTTTCCTCGATGTCTTCTAGTTCTTCTATTAATGGTTGATGAGAGAGAGTTTCTCCCTTTCCTTCTTCTTCAGGTGACTCTAATTCTTTGATTATAATATGTTCCCCTGTAGAAGTGAAGAAAGTTTCTTCTCCTAGATCAGATTTAGTAGATAGTGTGGGAGAATCTTCTAATTCAGCTACTGCCCCTTGAATTCCAAGAATCCTAAGGCTGGAGTATGAGTCTAGGATGGAGGTTTATCTTGTCTATGCCTTGAAGTAACTGGAGTTGTGAAAATTGAACTTTTGGACCTAGCTATAAACCTTCCCCTAGAATCTCTTGCTCTATGCATGTCATTTTTTTTATTTTTTTAGTTGAGCTAATAATTCTCTTTCTGATCTTCCAGATCACACTAGGTGCAAGAAGAGAGCATAATCAAGAAATTATTGAACTAATAACTCTCTTTTCTGATCCTCCAGATCACACTAGGTGCAAGAGGAAAGCATACTTCAAGAAGTTATCAATTTTTCCCTTTTTTTTATGTAAGATATCGGCTACCTAGTTACACTTCCCTGGCAGCGACGCCAAAAATGTTTAGTCAATATAGTATGTCCTAAATTGCTACATTAATTATCAATCCCGGAGTCATAAACTAATGAAGTGTGGCGCACTATATGTGCAAGACAACCTCTTTCTTACTTTTTATTGTTTTCAATTTTATTTTGTTTTGGGGTTTTGTCTTTGTTTGTTTCCTAACGCAAATGGAAATCCTATCCCTAAGTTTTAAGAATGCTTTAGAAGGCAAGTATGGATATAGATGTAAGACAGGGCTTTATGTCCCTTATGATAACTTCCAGAGCTTAACACTTCAAAGGATCTCAAAACATACTAGTGATAAAATTAGTACTTGAACAGGAACGTAAATGTGCAGCTATTCAAATCAACCAAATGATGAAATATTGATCATGAAATCACTGTCTCTGTTGCTCATCTAAATATAGAAATAAAATTTAAACTATTGCACTCAAACAAACCAAAAATTGTAGACTAATGAAAGTAAGATCAATTGACTTCACTTATAATCCGATAGCTCACCAAGTAGCTTTTCGAGGTTAAGCCATGGCTCCAGAGATAACGTCAAATAACATGAAGAATTGATATCTAAATTACCTACTTGCAAATGAAAGTAAAATCAAGTCACTTCACTTATAATCTGATAGCTCGCCAAGTAGCTTTTCCGGGTTAAGCCATGGCTCTGGAGATAACATCAAATAACATGAAGAACCTGATATCTAATTGTAGAAATGAAAGTAAAATCAAATCACTTCACTCATAATCCGATAGCTTGCCAAGTAGCTTTTCGGGGTTAAGCCATGGCTCTAGAGATAACGTCAAATGTCATGAAGAAACTGAGACCTAATTGCAGAAACGAAAGTAAAATAAAATCACTTGACTCATAATCCGATAGCTTGCCAAGTAGCTTTTCGGGGTTAAGCCATGGCTCTGGAGATAACGTCAAATGATATGAAAAATTTGATATCTAAACTAGCTAACAACAACAAATAAATAAGACTGAAATCAAAGCATAACTGAAATTGAAAAGCTAAAAAAAACAAAGTCAGCAGAGAGGCCAATCTCATGTCACTATTTGATGCAAAAAATTATATGAAAACGCTCGAGCATAACCTATCCTGAAACACACTGATCAGTGTTAGCAAAAATATACAATGCTAGAAAATCATGTACAGGAATGAAACATTAACATCATAAATGAATTATGAAATATAGACAGGTCAACAAGCTATGAAATATTTACAATGGAAATAAGAAAACGATGCATGAAAACTTTACAGAAATAAAGAAGCAAAACCTCAGCCAGCAGGGGCCCTCTGCACGGCCTTGGTTAACACGCTGTCAATCCGAAATTATGCTCAAACAGTCATAAGAAACAAAGTCTTTATATTGCAAAATAGAGGAAGTATCCTCTCGTTACAACAGCAGGACTAATTCTATGGCAACATTATATAAACTAATAGCAAGGCTATCTCAAAAAACTAGCTACATGCGTTTTCAAACGCGTTATTTATAGAGGAAATTACATAACTATTTTTCTATGAGAAACCTTTAGCAGAGGACACGTAAAAGGACAGAACCCATGAGCTTAGCATCTTGGTTTCCATGATCATTCAATCTACAAAAGATGGATGTTGGATTTGCATTGTGGAGATGGTCTACAGCTTTCAAAAGGGATCCATGGACCTAGGAACAGTCTTGGAACTTTCACGTGTTGAAAACAGAGACCTGTTTGCTGTAGGACCCCTTGTTTGACCGTCGTTTAACCAAGGCTTTCCTTTACGAATTTGGCTGAACGGATAGGACCTTGTCCATGTCCAGATCATTCCTGAATTGCCCACATGCCTCGTTTTACTTGCCGACACCTGTAACCTATAGATCAATAAAAACAACTGCAGAATCACAAGTTAGCTGCAGAAAGTGGTTGCATTCCACAGCTGATGAGAAAAATCTAAGTCAAATAGAAAACACAAAAATATAGTTAGAAAACAACTTAAATGCACTCTTACAATCAATATGTAATGATCTTTGATAGCTTATGAGGCACTGGTGAGGGGAAAAAGGTCTAGGAAAGTATGTAGAAGAGAGGTAGTTTTAGGGATCAACAGAAATTCTTCTTGTTTGCATGATTTTTGGGTAAATGTCATTGTTTTATGTAGTGAAAATGTTTCAAAAGTACAAAGAGATTTCATAGACAACAACTTCCTTCCAACTTCATCAACCCATGGTCCTCATTTTCTTTCACTAAAACCCTCACCAATTTCATCATTTCACAAGGAAACTTCTCCAACCTTGTTGAGCAAATCCAGCCATCTCCCAACTTTGGTTTTGAGTTCTGAAGTAGTCCTAGGAAATTCCCTTACCACATTCCAACCACCAACCACCTTCCCTAAGCCTTCCATCATCTTCAGCACCCATCCTTTTTCTCTGAGTTGTATCTTGTAGAAATACAGGGGATCCTGTAGGTTTTCAGGACATCCTGTAGAGCGCATTAGGACATCATCGAGGTTTTACTGTAGTGGCTTGTTTTGAGTCTAAATTGAGGAAAAAGCCTCTAGGAAGCTATAAAAGGACCCCTATTGGTCTCCCCAACCTTCTAACCATTAACCATCATCCCTAAGCCACCTACCACATCACCAAAAGAGATTAGCATTCACACTTTCACATAAAAAAGGACAAAAAGAAAAATAGATTTATTTTAGTCATTTACATGCACAACAGTATAATGTTTGATGCTTTGAATTTGCATGCTTAGGACAGTAGGATTTCATACATGTTAGCTTATAATTCTTTTGAAGCACATCCACTTAGCAGTCAGTTAGAAAATGGAGTTTTTTAGCATTTGATTTCAGTCTTTTTCCTTACTGCAGTACATAAGATTTCTCTTACAGTATATTTCTCTTTCCCCCATTAGTAATCAAGCTTCTTTTGAATCCATAAAAGTCTGGCTCGAAAAACCCTAGTGGTCTATTGCTAGCTGAATAGTGAAAAAGAGAAGACCCATCACTTTTTCTTGTGTATACAACACTATCATGTCCAAGTTTGTACGAACGCCGGGTTGATAAAGTAAAGTTGGTAGCCCTAGGAGTTGTAGCATTCTTGCTGCAATATTGGTGCTCATCAGCATGCCTATGTATTTAGGGAAACTAGTTGAAATTGCTAATTAGCTAAGAGATACGATATATGCATGAGAAGAGTTCACACTAAAAAATAACCTAAGAGCTTATGTCGAGGATATTGTGAACACTCCTATAAGAGTTGGATTTCTTGGATTTGTTAACTAGATATTTCTTAGTTGATTTTTTGTTGGAGCCTTGGAGGGGATGGAGATTGTTTGAGGGATCGTAGAGTAGAGAAGGAAATACCATCCCTTAAGTTGTTCAAATTGATGAGAAATAGAGTCGAGAAATTATAATTGCTATAGGAGTTGCATCATTATGTTTTTACTAGGTATTGGGCTATTAGTTGGACAATCAAGACCCATATGAGACTACTCATCCTTGTGGATTCATAGCTCTAGCTTTGGGATGAATTGCTATTGATAAAATTGGAGTAGAAGAGTCTATAGTTGGGTGGAATGTCTAACATATATAGATGGTTTTATAAAGCATTATAAAGATAAGTGATCTAATCATTGTCTTTATTACTATGTTAATACTATGATTAAATGTTATATTTCGTTTAAGTTTTATATAGTTAAATATTGCTATGCTTCTGTAATTATTTTGCATTCATGATGCTAATATTATTATTAATTCCATGAACATATATATAATATATTGCACATATTTACACATTTTAGAATAACATTAAATTATGAATCAAATTAGTCATAATTTGATCTAACAAAAACAATTTGAATAAATTACAAAACTTAAAATACTAAAAGGATTAATAATTAAATTAATTATCAAATAAAATGTCATGGATTGAATCATTACCCATAGACATAAACTAATTAGAACCCAATATCACCAAACCTCTCGTATTGTTGAACACTCAAAAGCCATTGGTGGTAACCAAAATCCAATGGTTAAACCCACTCAAAATAAAAATTAATTAAACCTTTCCCGATCACTTAGAATGTCCAAATGAAAAAAAGCATAAATACATGCAATTTGGCCATTGGAATATGTTGTAGCAGCTACAAACACCCTCCAAATTTTTTTCTACACTTTGTTTTGGAGCCTCCCTACTAAAGTATTAGCATCTTATCTTACACTGCTGAGGTACTTGTGCTTTAATTTGAGTTTCATATTTTTCTTTACAATTTGTGTTTTCTTACTTGCTTTGTTGTCTAACCACAAGTTGACCCCGTGACTTGGTTGCAAATAGGTTCTAACACTACCTTAATTATTTGTGTAATCCTTAAGGGAAACCACCCTTTCTCTTAGGAAATGTGTAGTGAAACCCAGCAGTGAGCTTCGGCTCCATAATTGTGCAGACCCAACTGGTAGCTTGTCTTCAGCTGTGAAATTATGCCAAGCAGTCCAAGCCAACAAGTGAGCCTTCAACTCCCGAATTGTGCAGAGCTAGCTGACAACTTTCCTTCTACTAGGAAATTATGCAGAGCTTGAGAGGTAGCATAGAGACCCTCAACCTAGAAATTTCACAAAACCTATTGTGCCAAGAAACTGCTTAGTGCATGAGCCATAGAGTTGCCTGTTCCTTCCCAAAACTTCACAATATTTCCAAGCAGTGCATGGAATTTTTCCCAAAAATCAAGAAGCTAAGATGAAAATCAGCCCTACGAGGTGGGGATCTTTTATTAGTTTCTCGAAAGTGACACATTGTCATCTTTAGAAGTTTATGCCAAGTGTTTCTATTGTCCTTAATATCAAGCATAATCGACATGAACTCCAGTTTGCTCAAATATATGTAATGGATGCCTCTAGATCTCACTTATACATTTGATCATCAATCTCTAGCTTCCTTAGTAGATCAAGGAGCCTTTAGAGCATTATCATCACTTTTTGGGATGAGTTTTTGTTTTATTACCTTTTGCCTCCTTTTATGTCACTTTTGTTTGTTTAGTTTGTGAGAGTGTTGTTTCACTCATTTTCTTGAATGGCCACTGGTGTTTTAACTTGTACAAGTGTTGTTTCAGGTTATAGATTACCTTTATCAAGTGTCACATGAGTTTTCCAATTTTTCACCAACGGTCACTGTTGCGGCGACACCCTTCATATGCTTCGTGTTCCTTCAATTTGATCCATTTCTACACTTGTTTTACATACATACATCTACACTTCATCAGATTTGCGCTCATCCTCACATCATCCTTCATAGTTTCTTGTTTGCATACTCCCCATGAACTGGTCTCGGCTCCCTTGCCCAGATCTCACATCTCACTACATGCACTGTGCAATTTAGGAGATCAAGGCCTCTGCCTTGTCTTCTGGAATTATGAAGATTATGTCCTGGGCTGACTCCAACTACACATTATGCAGTTTTGGGAGCCAGTCTCCCAACTTGGTCACTAAGACTACGTAATGTGCAGTCTATTTTAGGCCCTGTCCTAGACTGAATTGCACATTGCTCAATTCTAGTCATCAAGGTTCCTCACTGATTGCTAGGACTGCATAGTGCACAGTTCCCATAGTCACTCAATCACCCTTGTCAGTGAAAACAGCGCAATCCCTCTCATCAGATGCCTTGATTTTTGCTTGATCATGCTGTGAAGTTGGATTTGTAAGAGCTAATCTTTGCTTGCCATGAGTGTCCTTTTGGTCCCATAGGTACCACACTCATGAAGTTCTTCTCTCCAGAAATCATTGTACCATGGCACCAAAGAGAGATGCTTCAAGAAAGACCACTGAAAGTAGTATTGGGGAAGCAGTTGAACAAGCACCAATTTAATTACCAATATATGCATATGCCTAACTGTGTACACAAAAGGAATCAACACTAACATGGTAGCAAGACTAGTAGCAATGACAAAAGCAAAAAATGCAATACAGGATCAGGGAAAGAGGAAATTGCTGACATAATAAAAGGACAAAAAAGATGCAGAGTGAAATCACATTCAATCTTCATGCAAGCAGCTTTGACAGCAGAAGCGAAACGAAGGAAAGGACAAAGAAAATAGAGTGGAGGAAGAGAGAAAAAAAAAGCTTGCAGATAGCAGAACTGAGACCATAGGAAGCAAAACAACAACCGTAGGAAATAATAGGAAGAGAAGAAGAAGCAGGAATAATAACAAAGCAAGGCCCAATGACAGAGAAAACAATGCCAGTACAATTTGATGAGCCCAAACAACAAGCAGTTGAGGAACAGAGTGAAAAGATGCAAGTTCCCTCACCAAAGCTAAGCACAAGAGCCAAGTTTGGTTAGAGATCAACATGTACATGGAGCAGCTAAGGTGAGAGGCCACCAGGGATGACTTGGATGTGAGTGCAGCAAACATGCAGAAGAACATTGGTGGTGTTGTCATGGTCTACACCATGTTGCACATGCTTCAGGACAATACGAACATAGGCTCCAAGACCATATACCCATATGCCATGGAGGAAAGAGTCTGCTTTCAGCAAGACAACATCAAGAACTTTGGGGACATCATAGCACAATACCAAGCTTGGCATCAATACATGTCGAAGAAGCATCAAGTGGATGTTGCCGAGTTGTTCTTTCACAAGACTTTAGAGTCATAGTGTTTTATCTTGTTAGGATGTCTCTAGCCTATTTTGTCTCACATGGGTACATGTGAAAAATGTATATTATTAGCAAATATGTTGTAAGTTAAATTCCAAGTGTCGCTAGTGGAATGTGAACAATCACTATGTAATGTAAATAGTTATTTGTAAAGAAGTTGAAGATTCATGAGGGTAGTTGAAGCGTCACAAAGGGGAATGTCAAGGGCCACCCCACCCTTTTTTATAAATAGAACCTCATAACTCATAGAACAAACTTTTGGGAGCCAAGATTTTGGCTAGGCATTGCTAAGAGAAGGCTTGGGGAGTATTGTGAGGAGCCTTGGCTTCTCCACAACGTAGATCGAGTACATCTCTTCGGAGTAGCAGGTGGTGTTGACTGTAATGTTCCATTATTGGGGCTAGTGGTTGTGAATGGTGTAAGTATGTATGGAACTTTCACTTAATAATAGCACAAAGCCAACACATTTTCATGCATATGTTGTTATTCTAGTTTGACTATTCTAGTTACTTTAACAATGTATGTTATTTAACTTACGCATTTTTGTATGAACTATTTTGTATGTTGTTATCACTCAGATTTTTTCCTTAGAAGTTATCAAAGAAGGAATAGTCCAAGGTAACCACAAACCTAATCTTTTAGACTCGGGTTCTAGCCAACCTAAGTCCAGAGAGGGCTCTCTCTTTATAATTTAACTTTGTTTGAATAAGATTTTACGCTAGTTCTTAGTGTTCAGAATTGTTTTGTTTTGATTGGGTGGTGGATTTAAGAAGACAAATGGGCAGAACAAATATTTAGGCCATTGGGCTATGGAGTCAATCAAGAAAGGCTTAATTGGATATGATCTATCACTGAGGTAAGAGTCTAGAGGGAAGGCTAGCACAACAAAAGAAAATCTGCAAGTTTCAATGGATGAAAAGTCCTATTGAGGGCCAAGGGCAATGAAGAATCCTTAACCGGGATTAAGATGAAGAAAGAAAGGATGGCCAGTAGCTAAGGGAAATGAAGAATCCTTAACTATGGACCAAAGGGGCAGGTAAACTATGGAAGTAAGGGAGCAATTAAGAATTCCCAGACCAAGGTAGTTTAGTAGAAAACATAAAGAAAGCAAATAGTTAAAAGAGAGAGCACTTAAGCTAGTTCTAAGATATTATTCTTTGTTTGCTTTTAAGATTTTATAAGAACCACATATGAATATTTCATAACATGAAGAGAAAACAATATTTAAACACAAGAAGATGATACTTATTTGTTCCAACTGTGCACAAGAATCTAGTGAAATGTCCTCAACTTTATTTCATTTCTAGCAAAACCAGTCTAGTCTTGAGTACAATAGCTCCTTGGCTCAAAAATAATATGTCTTATAGAAATATATTTTAATCCACCCTAATCACTTCAATTTGTGAATTATTTATACAAAAATTTGATACAAAATATCTCATAACTATATGAGAATTATTCTAGGAAACTAAAAATATCTTCCACACGAAGATAGAGACAGATGGAGAACTGTCTTCTAGCTGTCCCTTTTATTGTGACTGCGCTGGCTGTTGTGACTCGGATTTGGCTCTTGCAGTTGCTTTGTAGTTATGTGCTGGAATCACTTTTATCTTCTACCTACTGATACTCTTTACCTGTGCTTTTTGATCCTGTCTTACCTGTTTTTACCTCACAGTTATCTTTTATCTTATAGATTTACTAGAGTAAGTTATAGTAAATCAGTCAAACTGGTCCACCATTCGCTATCAGGTAACTTCATCCTTATCATTTTCCTATAGATTTCATCGGCTTCTGTGTACTTGGCAAAATTCGGTTTACTTGTGAATAAGTGCTTGACTTCATGTTCTATGTAGAATGGATTCTCTAGGCCATCATAAAGCACTTTTCCCATGGGTAAAGATTTCACTCCTGAAGTACTAGCTTGGCTTTGGGCTAGCTTGTTTAACTTTTCAATGTAATCTACCTGGGGCATCAACTTGTCATTTATCACCATAGGACTAGGAAGTCCTTTTTCTCTTAAGATGTCATACTTCAGCATGAAGCTGTCAATGTCTGCTTGAATGCTCTGACATCTTTTCTCCAAATTTAGCATTAGGTTCCTTTTAGTGAGAACCTTTTTTATCTCTAGGATTGTTGTCATTTTGTCCTCTATCTCTATTTCATAAAATTCATATCTATTTTTTCTATTTAAAAAGGTGATGAGCTAATTGGCTTCTTCAGGTTTTTCCCCCAATTCTTCCATTGTCTTATGGATTGCCTCTGTAGCCATCTTGAATAATTCTGTTTGCTAAAAAATAATCTGAATTGAAGGCCAAACCTCATTGATTGAATCAATGATGTTGGCCCATAGGATTTCTTTCATATCTCCTAATGGCTCCTGCAAATTTAAATCCCTTTCCAGGGCTCTTATCCTTTCAACCATCCTTTGGTTCTTCTGGGCCTCTTCCTTCTGTTGAATTTGAGAAAGTTTGCAATTGGTCTCCAAACTTGTCACTTGTTCTCTGAGTTTTTTGAGCTCAGTGGTCTGGATACTCATTTCCTCCATGGCCTTGATTAATTCTGCAGTTTTCTCTGTTGGTGTCTCTGTGCTGGTTGATGTACTTGTACCTACTGAAGTTCCTGTAACTAGCAATGTTGTTGCTGGTGGAAGTGTAGGTGCCAAGGTAGCTGCCAAGGTGGAGGGTACTACTGTGGAAACTATAGGTATTACAGTCTAAGGAGTGGTGGCCAACTCACTCTGCTTGGACTGTATCAGATTATCCAATTCTTTTTCGGTTTCCTTCAATTGGTCATTCAACTTAAGGACGAGGTCCATAAGTTCTTCCTCCTTCTGTTTCTCCAACACTTATTCTGTTTGAGGATGATGTAGAAGAGGGATTTTAAGCTGCTTCTTCAGTGCAGCTATGTCATTATTCTTCTTCTTTATAAGTTTCTCTGCTGCTTTAACATCCTTGGGATCATGTCCCAACTCTATGACCAAGTCCTCTAAGGACTTTATTCTGGTGTCTTTGGCCTGTGAAGAGGTCTCTTCCGATTGAAATTATGCTGAGATGTTATTTATTGAATTCTGGAATTGGTGGGCTGCTATGGCCTTGCTGGTCAAGATGGAATAGACCATTTCTCCATTTTGTTATGCAACTCGATTTGGTCAATAGGATCGATATCCTTGGCCAATACTTCAAAATCTATTTTTAAGTAGTCTGCCATTGATTTAGGTTGTTGTATGGTTGGCTTGACAAAGCTCATTTTCATTTTCCCTTCTTTTATGTCAAAGGATGATATTAGCCTTGTTTGGTTTGTTGGAACCATCCTCATATAATGTGCATAGATCTGCACCTTCAACCTTTCATTCCTTGTCTTGATTTCCTTGTATTTTTCTTTGATGTCTTGGCTTTGTCATGTGGGAGCCCTAAAGGAGGATACTTCCACACTTTGTTTCCTTTCTAAAATTTGAGTTTGAGTGGTGGAAGGTTCTTGTGACCCTCCTGAAGGATTGTTGTGCCTACTTTCTTTCCTTTCTGCCTTCGAAATTCCTACTATTTCCTCAATGTATTCTTGCTCTGCATATGGATTTAACCTCTGCCTCTTAGCATATGTTTGGTCAACAGGCCTGCTGGAAGGAGTGGCTTCCTCTCTGTCTCTTTTAAGGTTCCTTTCCTCATTTAGAGGAGTCTGAAAAATAGGAGGATTGATCATGATTTGTTTAGGTTGAGCAAGTTCCTCTGAAATTTCAGGTTGTTCATATTCTTTTGGCTATTCAGAAAGCTCTGGTTGCTTTGATGGCCCTGCTTGTTTTGAAGATTCTGGTTGTCCTCATGATCCTGCCTATGTTGACCGCCCACTGTATCCCTGTGATGGTCTCTAAGACTGAGACTCTCCTGGAACCTATACAAAGGAATCCTCATCAAGTCTCCTCTCTAAGTCTATTAATACATTATCAACAGCAACCTTTGTACTATCACGATTTATCAAAGTGCCTTCCACCCATTCATATTGATTAGCATATTGTTCAATTTCAGGGATACTGTGGTGGATATAAGGAGATAGTTTGTTCTTTTGTCTCTTGTTACAAATGAAGCTTAAGGGGTCATAGGTTCACATGAAACTTTGTTTTAGTTTCAACCTTTGGAGGATTTCCACTACCTCCTTTCCTGCTTCACTACTATTACAAATAAATGGGCCCAACTGATCCTTTATTCTAAGTTGGGCTTTATTCTTGACTCTTACAAAGTGCACCTCATCTAAGTTTATCATTTTCCTGTAGTACTCAGAGCAAACAATCTCATCGGGAGGTATTTAGGCAATTTATAAGGTGGCAATTCAAATCCATAAATTCGGATTTTAGTATGGTTTTGGTATAAGTACCAATCCCCTACTTTGTACTATTTTGACAACTGGATGACCCTCCTGATGTCTGCACTGATTTTGGGTGGAGGGCTTCCTAGCAGCATGGTTGTCATAGGGTAAACAAAGAGGTCTATGAAATCTGTATAGGAGAATTGAGAATCATATTGATGAATTAAAGAAGTCCAGAAGATTACTGATCTTTGGTTGCCTCTGGTATCAAGCTTTTGGAGAGCAATTGGAAACCTATCAGCTTGGTAATATAAGAATAAATGATACAGAACTGAAGAATACTTAAACACTCTCTCATTTTCTAATCTCATGAATTGATCATGCATTTTTTCAGAAATAAATTTGGCATAGTCAAATATGATGGCTGGTAGTTGGCCAAGAGAGTAGATTGACATGAAGGATATTAAGATTTAATCCACAAATTCACTAGTGGTGTAGCCTAGCACACTGGATATCATATCTACAATGTCTCGGCCAAGGCCGGAAAAAATAGTCCATAGATAAGGAGGAGGGTCCTTTGGGATATGTTGTTCTTCTCTGATAAAAGTCTGGAATAACTGAGCCAGCCGGACTGAGGGGGGTTAGGCTTTGGCTTGGTTGAAATTGAAGCATTTGGTTAATGGATTCAGCAGTGATAGTGAACAGAACAGACTGGTCAGGGATTCTTACTGCCCTCTGGATAGGATCATAATTCATGTGGCAATAATGTACAATTTCTAGGAATATGTGCACTCTGGGGAACTGGTACTTTGGGAAGCCTGATTCCCAAAGTCCAATGGAGTCTGGTTGGTTCAAATACTGGTCTCTATACTTGCAGAAAAGTTTTAAAGGGAATTTTGAGACTGAGGTGTCTTTAATTTGGAAATCCTTGTCTGCAAGTGGGAGGTGGTCTAAATCCCTGTGGGGAGTCATAATGGGCATGATATTCAATGCAATTGGAGCTTCCATCCTTGGTTCTTGTGGATTCAAGGATGGGGGCAAAGGGTTTCTCTGTGGAAATGGGGTAAATACCTGGTTTTGGCTGTTTGAACGGTGAAATGGTGACTGTGAAATGTTTGCAGGAAGCGCACGGGTCTGCAAGGTAGTCTAGAGTTTAGCGGCTTCGGAAAGTTGATGATTGGTAGCAGGTTGGTAGTTTGAACATACATTGTGCTTGCATGGAAGTCAGAATGTTCTTTTCATGATAAAAAATGAAATACAATGAGATTTTTTGGTTTTATGCATAAAATCAATAATATTGGCGGGTACATTGGGAAAAGACAGTTGGTGCCAATCGGGGGATGTGACATTTTTGGCGTGTAGCGAAAGGCGGTAAGCAAAATCTATCGCACCTCTTTTCGGGATAATTGGTTTTGGGTGGAGGCCGCCTGATGCCATTCATCGGGCGCCACATAGCATGGGGTGAATAGTGAAACTTCTCACATCGGATGGGTAAAGGACGACCTTCGAAGGCTGCCCGATATGAGCGTCAGCCGTTGGATCTGAAGGGATCAGATCGCACAGTGGTCGGGGGTATGATTTGATCGGAGGATTAATGGAGGGACCCAACGGGATTTTAATTGCGGTTTAGTTAATTAAATGTGGATTAGGGAGGCTTTTAATGACGTCGGGGGTGATTTGATTGGCGGGGAAAGATTTAATTAATCATTAATTGCCTAATTACTCTCTTTTTTATTCGGCGGAGGGTTGTGGTTCTTAATTAACCGTTGACCGACTAATTAATCCTTTTATTTAATTTAGTTAATAAGGTTTATATTTCAAACCTCGGGGGTGAGATATTTATCATATGGGTTAAATAAATAATACGGGAATGGGTTTATTTTTAGGAGTTAAATAAATATAATGAAAAATTAAAGTTAATACGAAATGGAGGTAGAAAGAAAATGCGCTAAGTATAATGTATTGACATTTCTTTATATATCTTTATTTACACACTATAACTTAGGCTAAATTCTTTTTGTGAGTTTTTGTGGAAAAAGGGGTTTTGTATGGGGGTAATTACTTTCCCTAGGCAAATGGTGATTTCACCTTAGGAAAAGGGATTTTTTAGGTGAATTGAATGAATAATGGAGGGAGTGAATGTTGGTAAGGGGGTTTTAGTATTTAGACCTTATAAGTTATTGGGTCGAGGGTCCGATCCCTCCACAAGTCAGAGAAATGCTCTGAGCCCCTTTAACTTTAGGTTTTAGGTACTTTTGCCTTTACTTATGGGAAATTAGCAAAATTAAGATAAAATGAATGGGGTAAATTAATCAGTTGACTTTGTAAATGTTCCATTGTCATCCACACTCTTAGCAACTTGAAGATGAAAGTAATAATATGATTTTATCAAATCAATCATCATAATTCTGCAACCATGCAACTACTTACCCATCTACTTATCCTACCATTTTTTCTACTCTTTATTAGGGTGCACTTAAGCTGGCAAACCCTTATCAAAACATTTTTCTTTTCTTTTACAATAGAAATCTATCTAAGTCTATCCTTATTACATCCAAGGGCTCAGATTAAATGGTTGAGCTCCTTTTATTTACTCTACCTATCTACTTATCTACCAAGATTAAATACTTTGGTTAGATTTTATTCTCTATCTCTAAGCATGAAATTCAAAACATGGAATAACCAAGATTAAACTATTTGATTACCATGGATTGTGGCATGAATAACAAGTTGCACACAATCATTATTGTGCAGAAAAGTAAATAGTAGTGGCATTTGGACTTGCACACTTTCATGGTATTTTTGTTTTTGGGGTTCATATTTTCATCTTTTTTGACCTTTTTTATTCCTTTTGTCCTTTGATTTTTCTTTTAGGACATACCTTCTTTACATTTTTATTTTTTTTTTATTTTTTGAATATGGAAAACATTTGCAGAAAGCAAAGGTATGTACATATTACATATTTGACCTCAGCCATTCAAAAATTATGACACCTATTGGTATAGGAACATAACAGTGGCTCCACTTGGGGATGGCATTTCCTGGTGAAATGTCAAGAACTAGTAGATCAATAGCCTTCTAAATTACTTGTGATCTTACTCTGCAACTTTCCCTTTTACTTTGTTACTTTATTGATATTTATTGATAGTGAAACTTTTGAAGCTTAGGGCCTTCTCTTCGGGCTTCAACTCCAAAATTTACCATCCAATCCACACTAAACTTTGTGAAGAATATAATATGTACAAGTAATTAGTGGAATCAGTAACTTGGATCTATATAGTGCTTAAGAATTCAACCATTGACTGGTCCTCCTTCAACTTCTGCACTATCCAATTCCTTGACAAAATAAGCATTATTACCTCTGAAATCATAAATAATGTAAGGACCTTTCCATAGGAAGTCAAACTTCCCATGTTTCCCTTTATCTTCCCTTCTTGAGTCCCATTTCAAGACTTTATCCCCTAGGTAGAAATCTTTTGCCTTGGTTCTTTTGTCAAATGCTTTCTTGATTTTCTCCTGCACAATTTGGGACCTGATGTAGACTTGCTCCCTAGTTTGCTACAAATGAATTGTCTAGTTAATCCTCCTCTGAATATAATTGGGCTCAACTTGTGCTTCTTCAAGTAATTTCATCACTGGAGTTCCCAAACAAGAGGGGAAGACAACCTCCATTCCATAGACTAGTTGATAGGGACTGGTACCAATGGATTTCTTTGTGGTCGGCCTGCCTTCCCACAAGGCATTCATTAGTTTGTTATTCCAGTTCTTTTTATTATCTTCCAATAATTTTTTGATAATATTCATTAAGCTCTTATTGGATGACTTTGCAAGTCCATTTCCCTGGGGATAGTAGGCTGTGGAATGACCAAGGGTTATATGATATTTGTTACAAAAGTCAATCATCCTCTTTGATTTAAAGGCTACAACATTGTCTATGATGATTTTGGTGGGGTAACCGAATCTGGATAGAATGTTGGACTCACGAAAACCTATTATAACAGTGTCAGTGGCTTGTCTTGAGGGGATCGCTTCTATCCATTTTGTAAAATAATCTGTGGCAATTAAGATCCATCTATGTTGGGCAGAGGAAGGGGGATGAATTTCACCAACGAATTCAAGACCCCACTGTTGAAATGGTGTTTCAGTTGATATAGGTTTCAAAGCTAATGGCAGTAGTTTTCTTTTTCCTTCAAAAATCTGACATTTGTGGCATGAGGTTACAAATTTCTTAACATCAGCAAATAGAGTGGGCCAGTAAAAACCAACCCTTAAGATCTTATCAGCTGTTGTCTTCCAATAGAGATGTCTCCCACAGTCACCTGCATGAAACTCTTGCAAAATTTTATCAGATTCCTCTTTTAACAAACAATTTAGAAAGATGCCTTCATGATTTTTCCAAAATAAAGCATTGTCAATTATGCAAAACTTTAAATATTTCATCTTTAGGAACCTACTTTTAGTCCTGGATAGTTCTGGGGGAGCTTTAAGGTTTTGTAGAACATAAATTATGTCATCATACCCTGGTGAATCTGTAAAGGCTTGGCTAATCCGTGGAGTCGCCATCTCCTATTCATTATCTAGTTCTGCAATGAAGTTTATGTCTAGGGCCTGATAGTTTGATTCAGCCATGAGCTTAGCCAAACCTTGGCCTTTGATCAATTTTGTAGGCTTTATTTATAAATCATACTCTAATATTGTAGCTATCCACTTTCCTCTTTTTCCATCAGGTCCATCCTGAGCTAAAATATCTTTAACTACAACATTAGGGACATAAGCTACTATATGGGAGTACAAATATAAACTTTGAAGTCTTTAAGAGCTTTAACCAAAGAAAAAGCCTACTTCTCCATTATATTATACTTTAAAGGTGCATCTCTCAGGGCTTTACTAAAGAAGGCTATTGGCTGTTCAAAACCCTGACCAATTTTCTGCAAAAGGACTGCAGCAATTGTGTGTTCTGAAGAAAAAGAAAATATGATAAATTCCCTATCAAACATTGGACTGATGAGGACTGGTGTTTGTGTTAAGGCTAACTTTATATCTTCAAATGAATTTTTAGCCTGTAGAGTCCATTTAATAGTCGAATCTTTCTTTAACATGTTGTTTAGTGATCTAATTAACTCAGCTAAATTAGAGATAAATCTCCTCAAAAAGTTTATTTTACCTAAAAATGCTTGAAGTTCTTTGATGTTTCTAGGATGTGGTATCTGCAAAATGGCTTCAATTCTAGTTGGGTCAATCCTGATACCATCTTTGGAGATAATGTGGCCTAATAATTTCCCCTCTTCCAACCCAAACAAAGATTTTTTAGGATTGAGAGAAATTCCATATTTCCTGCATTTAGTAAGACCTACCTCAGGTGATCCAGGTGTTGCTAATCTGATTTAGAAAATAATGTAAGATCATCAAGGTATATTACCAGGAAGTCATGGATTTATTTTGCCAAGGCTATATCCATTACTCTTTGAAAGGTGGTCCTTGCATTTTTCAACCCAAATGGCATCTTCACATACATGAAAGTGCCCCATGGAGTTGTGAATGCAGTCTTTTCCTGATCATCTGGGTGGAATAGGATTTGGTTATAACCAGAGAACTCATCTAGCAGTGAGATTCTAGAGGAACCTACTACCCTCTGTAGTATGTGATCCATTTTTGGCAGAGGACAATTATCCTTAAGTGAAACTTTATTCAAATTCCTAAGGTCAACACACAACTTAATTTTGCCAGTTTTCTTTCTTGTGGGTACTGTTGGATACCTATAGTAATAGGTTTCATATTTCATGATTGATTATTGAAAATCCAAATATGCTCTGCTTTGTTACTACAAAGATCCCATATTTCCAGGAAATCAGAGGTGTATAAAATACTTCAAATATTGAGGACCTTATTACAAATTTTGTGGATGATTCAACAGTTCAAGCTGGATCATGCCATGTTTCAATTTTGAGTTATAGAATAGAGAAAGAAGTCTGTCCAAACAGCTTAATCTTGGCAGATAAGTAGTTCAGGTAGAGAAACAAATGTTCCCAAAAGTCTAATCTGGGACCTTGGAAGAGATAAGGGTAGAAGCAGATAGAGTAAAAAGGAAAAAGCCAAAGAAAAGAAAAGGCAATTGAGGGTTGCAAGTCTAAGTGCCCCTCCAAGAAGAAGCTAAAAAATGTTAGGTGAAATAGTTGGGTAGGCAGTTGTGGTTGCAGAAAGGACAGGTTCACCATTACATAGTTGTCAAAGATATTTTGCCAAGGCAATGGACATATCAGCAAAAAAGGTGGTGAATTTCATGGATTCACAGCAGAGAGCATCACTAACTTCACTTTTTCCCCTCTACTCCATCATTAACATCCCCTTTCTCAAAGATTCCCCTCCTTCACTTTACTAACTCCTAAATCTACTATTTTAACTCCCTTATTCTACCCCTTGCCCTAATAGTAATAACACTAAGGTGTATAAAGCCCTAAATGTTATATGTTCCCTCCCCTAGGCATAATAGCCGAGAAATCTGCAAAGAGGGATCATAGTGGCATCTGGCCACCATGGTGAACCTATCTCCGATACTCTCCCTTTGCTGCAGATCATTTCCCCTCAAAAAATACCTTTGCATGGGTAAAAACCCCTCTCTAAACCCCTCTAGCCCACAAACCCTCCGCAAACCTTATAAAAGGCAAAATTCCGCCTTCAGCACGCCCCCAAATGCAAGCGCGGGTGGTCAGAAGTTGAAACATTTGAAAACCATGTCAAAAAACCCACAAACAGTTAATATTTCCGCCGCCCTATCCGCCGTGCACCTTACACCTCCGCCAGCCGTCAGATCAAGCCTTCCAGATCCGACGGCCCACAACAATATCGGAGCGCTATCCACGTCCGCACGTTAACTCCCGAGAACATGACGTTGCGCCTCGTCACTCCTCCGCCACGCGTCGCCCGATGGACCATCTCGGAGCTCCCTCTGACACCCTGGGCGCCGTACTCTAACCGCCCCGAGAAACCGTGACGGTTAGAGCCTTAACCATGACCGTCACGGTTTCACCTCCGCCCGTCCCCGTTGACCTGTCTGCCACGTCTCGTACCCGCCTCCACCACGCATCCAGCTCACCGCTGACTGGACTGCCACCTCACCCCCGTTGACCTGTCGTCTTCCGCCACGTCCTCCCCGATGACGTCAGCTGACGTCACATCACCGTGACCCACCAATGACGTCATGCTGACGTCATCGTAAAAAAAAGCGCCAAATGGGTAAAAATCTCATATTAACCAAATTTCACGCGTTTTTTCACCATTTCATCGTTTTGTCTGCTGAACTCTCTGTTTAACCGTTTCTGCCCGGATTTCCGCCAACCTGTAAATTCAACAAAGGCGACCACTCCAGCAACTGCAGTACACCTTATCACGACTTCTGCACGTCAAGTTACAGGTATTTACCCTGCCCTGCCCTCCATACGACCTGCATTCTGCTCTAAACTGCTCACAGGCATAATAGGACCGTAAAACAGACTTTTTCACCGCTAGAACCGGGTTATACCTCCACCATTGTCTCTGTGAAGTCCAAAAATTCCCTGCAGAGTTGTAACAAACTGCAATTCATCTGAAAACCCCTCGTCCTGCGTTTTCTCGGCTAATGCCCCGCTGAATACCTCTGAATTACTACCAGGAGCTAAATTGGGCCCCAAAAAGAGTCTCTGTAACCAATTACCAGCAGTATTTCAATTTCTAGCTGGTAAATTCCCCTCTGACAGTTCAGAAAATCAAGTTTTTACCACAGAGGGCAATCTGCAGTCTGTCTTTGCCAACTCACTTGTCAAATTGCATTAGTTTATCCCTTCACAAGCTATGGAGACTCCCATTGCTCTCAATATTAAGCCTATCAATGCCCCCCACCAAGAATTAGCATGGAAGCCCCTGGGAGACATGGATTACCAGATGTTGGACTGGTTTCCTATGGGAACTAAGTATAATATCCAGATGTTAAATGAACTGAGAGCCCAGCACATGAGTGGAGCAGATATCCTGGGAATTTGGGAATCAAATTTGCCCATATACAACCTTCCCCAAGTTAATCCCATGCCAGAGCTTATCTACAGTTGCCAAGAGTGCTATGACCCCAGCCAAAGGGCAGTCATTAGCCCCACAGGCCTAGTCCTGTTTCAGATCACTCCAGAGAGTATAAATCAGATGCTGCATTTCCATACAGCCAAGAAATTGACCCCTCTTTCCATGCAAGATTTGATAAAGAGAGGAAATAACCTGTCTAATGACCAGATTGTGAAGATTAACCAGCTATTTGTCACACCTAGCTCTGAAGCAGTCAGAACCCCTCCCATTGGGTACCAATACCTGAATGAGTTGGGCAGGATGATGGTGGACTTGATTGGATATGTCCTGGGATTCAGAGGACTGGAAGATGTAGATGACAGCATATTGGCCATGCTGTCCATATTTGCCCCGGGTAAGCCTCCAGCTATCCACTATGATTATGCAACTTATATAGCTGAGAAGATTCATGACCAGTTCATGAACTTGAAGAGGGAGAGGCTGTTCAGATACACCTCCTACATATACCATCTGTTCTTGTTCAACCAGCCAGCTACCTTCTCTGTCCCTTTGAGGCCACTCAACGCCCAAGGAACCCCAAGATCAGTTGTTTTTTGGACCCCTGTGTTCCATTGTACCTCAGTATCACCTTATACATACTGTGAGTTTATTGATTTATTTGTTCATCCAGCCCTAACAGTGCTGCAAGGTGCCCCTCCTCCTAGACTGACCGATGACATGAAGAGAATTCTTCATTTGAACAAGCTTTACAACATCGGCAACTGGTACTTCTACCAGAATCACACAGTCATTAGGGTGTATGGATGTGAATTAAATCCATTTAGGCTGCCAAGGTACGTTCCCATGAGACTGTTTGCCTTAGAATATTTCAGGCAATTTGGGAACTCAGATTACCTACACTTTCAGAGTAGAAACAAGAAATCACAGTTGAAAGTGAGAAATCAGCTAGGTCCCTTCTTATACAACAGGAAGGAGGAAGGCTGGAAAGAGGCAGACAGGATCCTGGAAGGACTCCAGTTGAAAACTAGTTTTGAGTGGATTCCATATGACCCTAACCACTCTATTTCCCTCAGGAGGATCAGGTATAAGTTAGGCAACTATGCACATGCAAGATTACCTGAAATTGAAAAATATGCAAATGCACCAGATTGGGAAGAGGGCACATTAGTAGAGCAAATGACTAATGAAGAAATACTTGAGCAAGAGGCTAGAAATGTCCAAAAACAAGCTGACTTGGAAACTTGTGGACAGGTGCCTATTTCCTACAGGAGGCAAATTGGGGCAGCCACCACAACACCAGCAACACAACAGCGAACTGCCGAGCAGACAACCCAAGCAGCAAGCAAGGACAAAGGCAAACAGGTGGAACAACCACCTATATTAACAGAAGAACAGGTTGACACCTTGCTACAGCAGCAAGAAGAAATGGAAAAACAGGAGTTGGGGCAGCAACAAGATAAACCACAAACTAGTGGGCAGCAGCCATTACAGCAAGATAAAGAGACAGATTTGCCCGGTTCTACAGAACAGCAGCCCCAAACAGAGTTGTCTCCAAGAACAGACATCAATGTGGACAGCTCAGTCCTCCAAACACCTCAGAAGGAGGACTTAACCAGAAAGAGAGAGAGAGAGACTCCCCAGACTTCATCCTTTATCAGAGGAGAGAAGAGACAAAGATTGAATGACTCCCAAGAGGAGGACATAGCAATAAGGCAGGCCATGGGCATGGGCCCACCCAGTGGAGAACTCTCGGCCAGCTCATCTCAAAGAGGACCAGATATGACAATGGGAGGAGAGGTCAGCTCTTCTGGCCAGCATAGAGAGGGGCACTCAAGTATAAAGCAGCAGTTCATAGAAATCAAGAGAAGGAGTGATCCCATAAAAGTGCAACTCTATGATCACTTGTTAAAACTAGCTCCCAGCAACCAGCAGAGACTAATGTCTGCTTTTGATGTGAGTGAGGGCAAAATGATAATGAGCCATTTCATGCCCACAACTCTACATCCTCAGTCCACCTCAGACTATTTGAGAACAAATATGGAAGTTCTGGCTAAGGACATTCACCCCATGGATAAGATAGAGTTACACAAACAAACGGGTGAAATGGTGTATGCCTCCCTGGCAGATGAGACACTGGAAAATTACAAGTTAAAGAGCAGCCTAGACAATACATCATCCCAGCTAGAATTGGAACGAGCATCCTCACAGGCCAAGGACAACAGGATCAAATCCTTGGAGGAGGTAATCATAGATATTGGACATGATCCCAAGGATGTCAAAGGCATCCAAGAACTGCTGAAAATAAGGGATGCAGACATGGCAGCCCTAAGAAAGAAAATCAAACTCCCGGCCACCATCCATCCACAAACAGATGAAGTTGCCCAGCAACGGCAAGAAAAAGATACCACAGACCTGCTGGTATCCTTATACAAAGAGCTGGTTAGGACTCAAGACCAGCTAGGACAAACTGAAGCTGCAAAGGCAGCACTACAGGAAGCACTGAAACAAAGAGAAGAAGGTCAATCCTCCCAGCCTCCTCCATTAATAATAAATCTTGAGGAAGTCCCTCCAAAGACTGCTCCTCCTCCTCAGCAAACAGAAGCTACAGCACCAACTACAGCGCCATCCACAGCAGCAACAACTACAACCTCAGAGCAAGCTGCTAGCTTAGACATGCAGAAGCTACAAGCAGAGATCCGAGCTATGGAAGCTCAAATGAAAGAGCTGGATGGGCTCAAACAGAACTTGGCTAATGTTAATGAGAAATTTGATAAAAGCAAACAAAATGAGGCAGCCAAGGAGAGAGAGGTGAAAACCCTTAAGAGAAGGATTGCTGAGCTGGAAAAAGAGCTTGCATTGGAAAAGGTAACTGCTCAGATGAAAGCAGTATTATGGAGCAACATTGGAAGATCCATTGCCAACCAGTGGCAATATATTGAGACTATGGATGAGCAAATGGTGCTCATCACCAAAGCAAACAAGGAGATACAGAGAGCCAGGGCAAGCCTTGGACACATGCCAGAAGCAGCTACCAGGATGATCAATATCCTGAATTACAAGACCAGCACTCAATTGGCTACCATGGGAATCAACAACAGGACAGAAACAATTGCCATAGCCAAGAGAGTTGTTACATTGAGAAACTTGGTTGGGACCCTGGAGAGGAGAACACAGGACATGCAGACAGAAATTAACAAATTCCTGGAGAAATTTGTAACACTGCAGAACAGAGGCCTCCCCAACATTTTGAGCAGCGTGGGAAGACTGCTCACCCTGGACAACTATAACAAGAGAATTGATGCCCATGCAGTAGCAGAGATTGCAAAATCTCCCAGCACTTCAGCAGACACAGGGCCAGCCACAGGGCAAATGGTGTATGACAGGGTGGAAAACCTGTTTTTTCTCATGAATGAGATAGAGCATCTGTTTGATACACCACCCAATTTCTTCAAATTCACAGAAGCAGATGAGACTCTAGGCGCAATTTTGGCACATCAACTGCCCACACAGGATGTCTGGAGGCATTTGACCCAGACAATTTTGACAGGCCAGAACCAATAGCGCAGAAGGAAAAAGGCAGACACGCGCAGTGGCAATTTTGGGAATTAAATTTACAGAAAAAGCAGAGGCTGAGCCAACTCAGCCAGACCAGTCACTCACCACCAGCAGCAGTCAAAGTCACAGCTGACAGGTCCGAGACATAGTGTACCAGCCTACAGTCGGGTTTTCTATGCATTAACTCCAAATATTCAGACCGACTTAGCTATTCTTATAAAGCTAAATATCTTCTGACAGAGCATTAAAATGCCTGTACTGTGTATTAAATGTGTAATAAATTTTTGACATAATATCTTAAAGAGTTGGTGAGAATGTAAAGACTGAGATAACGCAGAACTCAGATATTTCTGTAGACCACCGCTAGTATATATACACCCTTCACAGATGCTGAAGGGGTTGCTGGAATTTTCTCTTGGATAACTTCCATCTGCTGTAATATTTTCAGAGAATTAATACAAAGGAGGAATGGAACTTCCAGAAGTTTGGTGTATTTGATGTCTTGTGGTGAAGGATGCATGTTACAGGATTCCATGGGTGTTGCATAAAACTATAAGTATTCACAAATCTCTTTGTCATGTGTTTTGAGTCTTTTGTTCTCTTTGTTGTTCTAATGTTTTACACTTGATAGCAAGGTGAAAGGATAGTACCAGGATTTAACCATGTTTACCCTGGACTCAAACTGAGCTATTATATATGTTTTCCTCATATACAGTGAAAGAATTGTAATTCTTAGTTGCTGCAATTCGAAACTGTATTTTTATTGTAACAGTCATTTTCAGGGATTCAACTATTGCCCCTGTGACCTCTGTTTTCTCTTGTCTCCTGTCATTACCCAAAAAATATGTTTTAATGAAGCACTCAAAAGGCCCTGTACGTTCCATCCTTCATCTTACAGTTTCAAACACACCAAGCCACAGACTCCATTGCCCAATGATATTCAACATATCTGAAAACTACATCACTAAAGTCTAAGGGAATTACATCAACCGAAACACAAACATAACCTGTACTCAATACCTAGCCTAAAACACCATCACTGTAGATATAAATCATAAAGAGAGAGCCCTCTCTGATCACTGTTTGGCTAGAAACAGTGATTAAAAGATTGGTTAGTGGTTACCCCGGCCGTATTCCCTTGGGAGTCATAGGGAACAACCTGGGTGTTAACATAATTGGCGACTCCACTGGGGATAAGACTATTCAATCACTATCTATCTTCCAAAGCTTTCATCAAGCCTGAAGCTAGCCAAGACATCTTAGGACTGTTTCTCTAATACAGGGGCAGTCTTAGGGAAGAGCTAACTAGGGAAACTTATCCTAGCCTTGAAACATATATAGTCATTCCAGAGTTCTTATTTTGCCCTTGTAAATACAAAACTTCTGTATAAAGTTCTGAAAGAACACTTAGAAGCTGGCTCCTAAAAGAAACCCAAGGCATACTAGGGCACACCCTGACCCTGATCAACCCATCATTGTTGATAACCCAAATATCATCCCAAAGAACATAAGGAAACAGCACAAGCAGGATAAACCTGCTGATTCAGATATAAGGTCAGACCAACCCATCCTCATTCCCACTCCTTGCAAAGTCCTTTTTCGTTCCACACCCAATTCCCCTAGTTCATCTTCAACCCCTCAAAGTCCTACCTTTCCATCTTCACCATCTGCACATACTCACTCAACCAGTTCTCCACTTGTTACCCATCCTATTAACCCCAGTACACCTGTAATCCCAGTTGTCCCATTTGTTCCTATCAACCCTATTAACCCTATAAACATGGCTAACAGATATGCACCATTGCAGATTCCAGCCAATGCTCCAGCCCTACCCCAAGATTATCAAACCAGACTCTCATTTTTTGATTCCCATGGCCCTTTGACGGCCATCCAGCATGCTAAAAAGATGCAAGACCACTTTGAGACCTATGAAATAGATGATGACAGTGTTAGAATGAGAATTTTTGTCCAAAGCCTAACTGGGGATGTCAGAACTTGGTTTAGATCCTTGAATGCAAATTCCATTGCAACCTCTGAAGTTCTATACCAGGAATTTACCAACAGATGGGAGAAAAAGAGAGATCCACACCATATACTTGGTGAATATAACACTATTAAAAGAGGTCCCCAAGAAACGGTGTTGGAATATTGTGCTAGGTTTAACAACATATACAATGCTATTCCCCAGAACTTAAGGCCCCCTCCTGATTTGGCCCTTTATAACTTCCCTGATGGTTTTGACTCTGATATGGCCTATCAGTTGAGAGAAAGAGACCCTCCAACCCTTGCAGAAGCCCAAAGAGTTGCAGTCACTGTAGAGGCCAACCTAATTGCCAAAAGAAACAGGGCAAAGCTGGAAAAGAAGGTTGGTTTCAAAGAAGAGCCCTCGGGCTTCGATCAGAAGTTGGATGCAATACTAAACAGCATGAAAAGACTAGGTGAGAGAGTGGAATCAGTAGAAAGAAAGTCATCATGGGAAGCACCACAAAACAATACTCCTAGAAACCCAAATTTTAGGAGAACACAGAACCCCAATATAGGAAAAACAGGTGCTGACCAAGATATCAGACCACCTTTTCAAGAAAATTATGCAGAAACTTCCTCGGCTAATCAGCTCAATGAAGATCCTGAGATCAATTTAATAGGTCTGGATGGTAAAAGCCATGTTTTCCTAACACAAGAAGACCATGATGAGGATGAAAACAAAACATTCCAAACACAATCAGGAGAATCCTTTGACTTTAAGCAAGGATATGATACTGCTGTCTATGAAGTCCATAAGCAGTACAAACTAAGAAGTCGGACTGTAAATGCAAATCAGCCTGAAAAGGTAAAGGAGAAACAGCAATCTAAAGAAGCCTCAGTCACTGAACCTAATGACAAAACAAACTTGCCTGCAAAGGAAGTAGTGGTTGAGGAGGTCACTGAATTTCTGTCCACACCACAAGAGCCCACAGCAACATCATCCTCTCACCCAAATCCGAACATCACCCCTCAAGACATGGGCATGGGGGGCAGGTTCCAAAATCAAGATGAAATCCAACAAGAAGATTCATTGAACAAGGAAAGGACTGCTGTCCGTGACCCTAAAATTCAGGTGGATAAACCCTTTGACCTAGGAACAGAGATTGGCAAGTTAAAGATAGCAATTCCCCTTTCAGAGCTAGCCAAGCATGACATATATAAGCAACAGATCAAGAAATCCCTTCAGCTCACCAACAACAAAGATGATGTAAATGTGCTAGATGACACTCCAGAATTACTGTTTGGTCCAGAGGTAGATGGAAAAACAGTAGTCACAGGGGTTTTACCTTTTTATGTCAGCTTACACGTTCATGATAAAATACTGCACAATGCAATGTTTGACTCAGGTGCATCTCACAACCTCATGCCAAAAGCAGTCATGGAAAGATTAAATTTGGATATAACAAGACCATACAAAGACCTGTTTTCTTTTGATTCTAGTCAAGTAAAATGCTTGGGCCTGATTAAGGATTTATGTGTGTCCCTGGTTCAATTTCCCAACAAAACCATTTTAATGGATGTTGTTGTTGCTGATATCCCACCCAAATATGGAATGCTCTTATCAAGATCATGGGGAGCCAAGCTCCAAGGCTCCCTGCAATTAGACATGTCATATGCAACCATCTCTGTCTTTGGACAACCCAAGAGACTTTATAGGGAAACACTCATGAAATACATGGTCAGCAGTGAAGAAAAGCCTCAAAATTTTCCAATATATGCTGTCCATTCGGACATAGACTCCTTCATCCTTTTCAATGACAGCACAAATTCCTTAAGCAATAACATTAAGACCGAAACACCCATACAAGAACAAAACATCCATCAAACAAGTGGCACCTGCCAAAATTTAATCAGCCCAACAATACCCATTCACCCTCCTTTAGTTGTCAAAAATTGTCAAACAAATGATGAAATTATCCTAGGAGACAAATGGGAAAAGAAACCTCAACTCATGCTCACATGGCCATCCCATGAGAAGAATTTAAGATCCCCTGACCAGCAAGATAGTCTGTGGGTCCTAGAGTTTGATGGCTCAGTTAACAAGTTAGGGGCAGGAGCTGGAGTATGGATACATAACAAAGAGAAAGCCTGTGCACAAGGCAGGGCATATAGACTGAACTTTAAATGCACTAACAACATGGCAGAATATGAAGCTCTGCTACTAGGTCTCAAGATTGCAAAATCATTACAAGCACATAGCCTCTCAATCATGGGGGACTCTGATCTAGTAATTCAACAAGTAAAAGGGGATTTTGTCACCAATGACAAAAGATTAAGGTCCTACAGGTCTGCTGTAATTGAAATACTAGAAACTTTCTCCGAGTTTGTTCTCACAAAGATTCCAAGGGGCCACAATCTCCATGCTCACAGCTTGGCAACATTTGCCAGCACCTTCAAATTCCCACTACAACCCAACAATTGTTTCACAGCAGAAGTCAAATATAGGCCTTCTATTCCAAACAATGTCAAAGAATGGCAAGTATTTGAGAATGATAGGCAAATAAACAACTTTTTAACTTTGCAACAAGAGTTTACAGGATTAAATATTGACCTTGAGACAGCAAGTCAATCTCAAATTGTTGATGGAGCAAGTCAATCACAATTACAGTTTCAACAATCTGCTCACCCAATGTCACTTAGGACAGCAAAACAACTGCTCAGCCCAACCATTTTCAACAATGAAAACATTCAACAAATTAAACAAATGGACTGTGAAGAGATGAGTAACATTGAAACTGAAATCATACAACTCAAAGACAACTTCCTCCCAGTGGGCCTTACCCCATTAGAGGATATTTTTGACTCAAATGACATCCCCAGGAAACCAAAGATGCAGCCATTAGATGCAAGAGTTGAAGAATGTAACATTGGTACCACTGACAAGCCTAAAATAATAAAGCTGTCTGCTGCTTTACCCCCCGATCAAAAACCCAAATATGTTGATCTCTTTAAAGAATTCCAAGATGTCTTTGCCTGGGGTTATGAAGACTTGAAGTCTTATGATACCTCTGTTATACAGCACACCATTCCCCTCAAGCCTAATCAAAA
This sequence comes from Pinus tabuliformis, assembly GCA_031772625.1. Classification (NCBI taxonomy): domain Eukaryota; kingdom Viridiplantae; phylum Streptophyta; class Pinopsida; order Pinales; family Pinaceae; genus Pinus; species Pinus tabuliformis. The sequence goes on from CM062810.1 coordinate 773,304,500, forward strand.
ACCATTCAAACAAAAATTGAGAAGAATCAATCCTGTGCTTCTTCCTTCCATTGAAAAGGAATTACAAAAAATGTTCAAAGCTGGGATCATAGCACCAATCAGGTTTTCTGAGTGGATTTCAAATTTGGTCCCTACAAGAAAGAAAACTGGTGAGATTAGACTTTGTGTAGACTTAAGGAATTTGAACCTAGTATCACTCAAAGACAACTATCCCTTACCCAAAATGGACCACATCCTCCAAAGAGTAGTAGGAGCCTCAAGAATATCATTGTTGGATGGCTTCTCAGGTTTCAATCAAATCCTGGTACACCCTGATGATCAAGACAAAACTGCATTTACTACCCCATGGGGTACTTTCAAGTATGTGAAAATGCCCTTTGGATTGAAAAATGCAGGGGCAACATTTCAGAGAGCAATGGACATTGCTTTTGCAAAGGAAATTCATGATTTCTTGGTCATTTACTTAGATGATCTTACACCCTTTTCAAAATCTGACCAAGAACACTTGAAACATCTGAGACAAATCTTCATAACATGCAGGAAATATGGTATTTCCTTAAACCCCAAGAAGTCTTTATTTGGTTTGGAAGAAGGGAAACTCTTAGGACACATCATTTCAAAAGATGGCATTAGAATTGATCCAGATAGGATACAAGCTATCCTACAAATGCCCCACCCTAGGAATGTTAAAGAGTTGCAAGGATTCTTAGGAAAACTCAACTTTTTAAGAAGGTTCATCCCAAATTTAGCAGAGTTGATCAGACTACTAAACTATATGCTAAAGAAAGACTCAAAGGTCAAGTGGACTGTGGAAGCAAAGCAAGCCTTTGAAAGCATAAAACTGGCTTTAACCCAAACCCCGGTATTAACTAATCCTCAGTTTGATAGAGACTTTATCATTTTTTCTTTTGCCTCCCAGCATACTATTGCTGCTGTATTATTGCAGAAAGATGATCAAGGGAATGAAAAGCCCATTGCTTTTTTCAGCAGAGCTCTTAGAGATGCTCCTTTGAAGTATCAAATAATGGAAAAACAAGCCTATGCCTTAATCAAAGCTATCAAAGATTTTAGGATTTAAATCCTTTACTCTCATGTTGTGGCTTATGTACCAAGTCCTATTGTCAAAGACATTCTCACCCAAGAAAACCTAGAGGGTAGAAGAGGAAAATGGATTGCAAACATACTTGAATTTGACATTGAAATAAAACCTACAAAGTTGATTAAAGGGCAAGGTTTGGCCAAGTTAATGACAGAAGCAAATTTCCAAGCCTTAGATATCAACCAACTGGACAGTGAAACAGAGCTGGCGACTCCAAAGATCAATGTAGCCTTTGAACAATCTCCATGGTACTCTGATATCTGTTATGTGTTACAAAACCTGTGTGCTCCCCCAGGACTGTCCAGAACTAAGTCTAGGTTCCTAAAAATGAAAACATCCAAATTTTGTGTGTTAGATGAGAATCTACTCTGGAAAAACCATGAAGGTATTTTGCTGCACTGTCTTCTTGAGAATGAAACTGATAAAATTATGCAAGAATTCCATGCTGGAGACTGTGGTGGACATTTGTACTGGAAGTCCACTGTGGACAAAATATTAAGGGCCGGTTATTACTGGCCCACCATGTTCTCAGATGTGAAGAAATTCACAACATCATGCCACAAGTGCCAGCTGTTTGAAGGCAGAAGACAGTTGCTGCCACTTCCTTTGAGGCCCATTGCAACAGAGAGACCTTTTCAACAATGGGGCTTGGATTTCATTGGAGAAATTCACCCCTCATCTTCAGGACAACACAGATGGATTCTAACAGCAACAGACTACTTCACCAAGTGGATTGAAGCTGCCCCATGCAGACAAGCAAATGACTCAGTGATCATTCAATTTTTAGAAAACAATATACTGGCTAGATTTGGCTGCCCAGAAAAGATAATAACAGACAATGCTGCTGCCTTCAAATCCAAGAAAATGATAAATTTCTGTCATAAATTTCACATTACTTTGGGCCATTCTACAGCTTACTATCCTCAGGGAAATGGTCTTGCTGAATCATCAAACAAAAGTTTGATAAACATCATAAAGAAAGTGCTGGAAGAGAACAAAAAGAACTGGCACAAGAAGCTAGTAAATGCTTTATGGGCAGACAGATTAACCACCAAAAGATCAATTGGGACCAGCCCATATGAGTTAGTCTATGGATTAGAGGCCAGATTTCCTTCATCACTAGGTGTGCCAGTTATGAAACTTCTACAAGAAAGCCAAGCAGAGCCAAATGATATGCAAAGAAGGATCAACCAGATAATTTGTCTACAGCAGACCAGAGAACAAGTTTTCAGCAGAGTGCAAATACTACAGGAAAAACTTAAAAAGGCCTTTGACAGAAGAACCAAAGCAGAAGATTTCAATATGGGAGACAAAGTTCTAAAGTGGGATGCAAGAAGAGAAGAGAAAGGGAAACATGGGAAATTTGATTCTTTGTGGAAAGGACCATTTGCTGTCCAAGCAGTGCAAGGTAATAACACTTATTTCCTTAAAAGTTTGACTGTAACTGAACTGGATGAAGGTCCTGTCAATGGCAGGATGCTGAAGCACTATTATGATGGTCCACTATGATAAGGATCCAAAGGTTCATTGTATATATTCAGGCCTATATATGTTTTCTATTTTTAGTTTGTAAGAAGAGGTTTTCCAAGTGCTGCACCTAGCAGCAATAGGCACATAGAACCAGAGGTTCCCCATCAAAAAGCACACAATTTTGACAGGTTACATGTATCAGAGCTCAAAGATTAAGATGGACAATCGAGCAACAAGGCAATCTGACCTGCTGTTCTTGGTCTTTCAAAAGAAAAACCATCCCCATGTGGAGCCACTGTTGGATACCTATAGTAATAGGTTTCATATTTCATGATTGATTATTGAAAATCCAAATATGCTCTGCTTTGTTACTACAAAGATCCCATATTTCCAGGAAATCAGAGGTGTATAAAATACTTCAAATATTGAGGACCTTATTACAAATTTTGTGGATGATTCAACAGTTCAAGCTGGATCATGCCATGTTTCAATTTTGAGTTATAGAATAGAGAAAGAAGTCTGTCCAAACAGCTTAATCTTGGCAGATAAGTAGTTCAGGTAGAGAAACAAAGGTTCCCAAAAGTCTAATCTGGGACCTTGGAAGAGATAAGGGTAGAAGCAGATAGAGTAAAAAGGAAAAAGCCAAAGAAAAGAAAAGGCAATTGAGGGTTGCAAGTCTAAGTGCCCCTCCAAGAAGAAACTAAAAAATGTTAGGTGAAATAGTTGGGTAGGCAGTTGTGGTTGCAGAAAGGACAGGTTCACCATTACATAGTTGTCAAAGATATTTTGCCAAGGCAATGGACATATCAGCAAAAAAGGTGGTGAATTTCATGGATTCACAGCAGAGAGCATCACTAACTTCACTTTTTCCCCTCTACTCCATCATTAACATCCCCTTTCTCAAAGATTCCCCTCCTTCACTTTACTAACTCCTAAATCTACTATTTTAACTCCCTTATTCTACCCCTTGCCCTAATAGTAATAACACTAAGGTGTATAAAGCCCTAAATGTTATATATTCCCTCCCCTAGGCATAATAGCCGAGAAATCTGCAAAGAGGGATCATAGTGGCATCTGGCCACCATGGTGAACCTATCTCCGATACTCTCCCTTTGCTGCAGATCATTTCCCCTCAAAAAATACCTTTGCATGGGTAAAAACCCCTCTCTAAACCCCTCTAGCCCACAAACCCTCCGCAAACCTTATAAAAGGCAAAATTCCGCCTTCAGCACGCCCCCAAATGCAAGCGCGGGTGGTCAGAAGTTGAAACATTTGAAAACCATGTCAAAAAACCCACAAACAGTTAATATTTCCGCCGCCCTATCCGCCGTGCACCTTACACCTCCGCCAGCCGTCAGATCAAGCCTTCCAGATCCGACGGCCCACAACAATATCGGAGCGCTATCCACGTCCGCACGTTAACTCCCGAGAACATGACGTTGCGCCTCGTCACTCCTCCGCCACGCGTCGCCCGATGGACCATCTCGGAGCTCCCTCTGACACCCTGGGCGCCGTACTCTAACCGCCCCGAGAAACCGTGACGGTTAGAGCCTTAACCATGACCGTCACGGTTTCACCTCCGCCCGTCCCCGTTGACCTGTCTGCCACGTCTCGTACCCGCCTCCACCACGCGTCCAGCTCACCGCTGACTGGACTGCCACCTCACCCCCGTTGACCTGTCGTCTTCCGCCACGTCCTCCCCGATGACGTCAGCTGACGTCACATCACCGTGACCCACCAATGACGTCATGCTGACGTCATCGTAAAAAAAAGCGCCAAATGGGTAAAAATCTCATATTAACCAAATTTCACGCGTTTTTTCACCATTTCATCGTTTTGTCTGCTGAACTCTCTGTTTAACCGTTTCTGCCCGGATTTCCGCCAACCTGTAAATTCAACAAAGGCGACCACTCCAGCAACTGCAGTACACCTTATCACGACTTCTGCACGTCGAGTTACAGGTATTTACCCTGCCCTGCCCTCCATACGACCTGCATTCTGCTCTAAACTGCTCACAGGCATAATAGGACCGTAAAACAGACTTTTTCACCGCTAGAACCGGGTTATACCTCCACCATTGTCTCTGTGAAGTCCAAAAATTCCCTGCAGAGTTGTAACAAACTGCAATTCATCTGAAAACCCCTCGTCCTGCGTTTTCTCGGCTAATGCCCCGCTGAATACCTCTGAATTACTACCAGGAGCTAAATTGGGCCCCAAAAAAGTCTCTGTAACCAATTACCAGCAGTATTTCAATTTCTAGCTGGTAAATTCCCCTCTGACAGTTCAGAAAATCAAGTTTTTACCACAGAGGGCAATCTGCAGTCTGTCTTTGCCAACTCACTTGTCAAATTGCAATAGTTTATCCCTTCACAAGCTATGGAGACTCCCATTGCTCTCAATATTAAGCCTATCAATGCCCCCCACCAAGAATTAGCATGGAAGCCCCTGGGAGACATGGATTACCAGATGTTGGACTGGTTTCCTATGGGAACTAAGTATAATATCCAGATGTTAAATGAACTGAGAGCCCAGCACATGAGTGGAGCAGATATCCTGGGAATTTGGGAATCAAATTTGCCTATATACAACCTTCCCCAAGTTAATCCCATGCCAGAGCTTATCTACAGTTGCCAAGAGTGCTATGACCCCAGCCGAAGGGCAGTCATTAGCCCCACAGGCCTAGTCCTGTTTCAGATCACTCCAGAGAGTATAAATCAGATGCTGCATTTCCATACAGCCAAGAAATTGACCCCTCTTTCCATGCAAGATTTGATAAAGAGAGGAAATAACCTGTCTAATGACCAGATTGTGAAGATTAACCAGCTATTTGTCACACCTAGCTCTGAAGCAGTCAGAACCCCTCCCATTGGGTACCAATACCTGAATGAGTTGGGCAGGATGATGGTGGACTTGATTGGATATGTCCTGGGATTCAGAGGACTGGAAGATGTAGATGACAGCATATTGGCCATGCTGTCCATATTTGCCCCGGGTAAGCCTCCAGCTATCCACTATGATTATGCAACTTATATAGCTGAGAAGATTCATGACCAGTTCATGAACTTGAAGAGGGAGAGGCTGTTCAGATACACCTCCTACATATACCATCTGTTCTTGTTCAACCAGCCAGCTACCTTCTCTGTCCCTTTGAGGCCACTCAACGCCCAAGGAACCCCAAGATCAGTTGTTTTTTGGACCCCTGTGTTCCATTGTACCTCAGTATCACCTTATACATACTGTGAGTTTATTGATTTATTTGTTCATCCAGCCCTAACAGTGCTGCAAGGTGCCCCTCCTCCTAGACTGACCGATGACATGAAGAGAATTCTTCATTTGAACAAGCTTTACAACATCGGCAACTGGTACTTCTACCAGAATCACACAGTCATTAGGGTGTATGGATGTGAATTAAATCCATTTAGGCTGCCAAGGTACGTTCCCATGAGACTGTTTGCCTTAGAATATTTCAGGCAATTTGGGAACTCAGATTACCTACACTTTCAGAGTAGAAACAAGAAATCACAGTTGAAAGTGAGAAATCAGCTAGGTCCCTTCTTATACAACAGGAAGGAGGAAGGCTGGAAAGAGGCAGACAGGATCCTGGAAGGACTCCAGTTGAAAACTAGTTTTGAGTGGATTCCATATGACCCTAACCACTCTATTTCCCTCAGGAGGATCAGGTATAAGTTAGGCAACTATGCACATGCAAGATTACCTGAAATTGAAAAATATGCAAATGCACCAGATTGGGAAGAGGGCACATTAGTAGAGCAAATGACTAATGAAGAAATACTTGAGCAAGAGGCTAGAAATGTCCAAAAACAAGCTGACTTGGAAACTTGTGGACAGGTGCCTATTTCCTACAGGAGGCAAATTGGGGCAGCCACCACAACACCAGCAACACAACAACGAACTGCCGAGCAGACAACCCAAGCAGCAAGCAAGGACAAAGGCAAACAGGTGGAACAACCACCTATATTAACAGAAGAACAGGTTGACACCTTGCTACAGCAGCAAGAAGAAATGGAAAAACAGGAGTTGGGGCAGCAACAAGATAAACCACAAACTAGTGGGCAGCAGCCATTACAGCAAGATAAAGAGACAGATTTGCCCGGTTCTACAGAACAGCAGCCCCAAACAGAGTTGTCTCCAAGAACAGACATCAATGTGGACAGCTCAGTCCTCCAAACACCTCAGAAGGAGGACTTAACCAGAAAGAGAGAGAGAGAGACTCCCCAGACTTCATCCTTTATCAGAGGAGAGAAGAGACAAAGATTGAATGACTCCCAAGAGGAGGACATAGCAATAAGGCAGGCCATAGGCATGGGCCCACCCAGTGGAGAACTCTCGGCCAGCTCATCTCAAAGAGGACCAGATATGACAATGGGAGGAGAGGTCAGCTCTTCTGGCCAGCATAGAGAGGGGCACTCAAGTATAAAGCAGCAGTTCATAGAAATCAAGAGAAGGAGTGATCCCATAAAAGTGCAACTCTATGATCACTTGTTAAAACTAGCTCCCAGCAACCAGCAGAGACTAATGTCTGCTTTTGATGTGAGTGAGGGCAAAATGATAATGAGCCATTTCATGCCCACAACTCTACATCCTCAGTCCACCTCAGACTATTTGAGAACAAATATGGAAGTTCTGGCTAAGGACATTCACCCCATGGATAAGATAGAGTTACACAAACAAACGGGTGAAATGGTGTATGCCTCCCTGGCAGATGAGACACTGGAAAATTACAAGTTAAAGAGCAGCCTAGACAATACATCATCCCAGCTAGAATTGGAACGAGCATCCTCACAGGCCAAGGACAACAGGATCAAATCCTTGGAGGAGGTAATCATAGATATTGGACATGATCCCAAGGATGTCAAAGGCATCCAAGAACTGCTGAAAATAAGGGATGCAGACATGGCAGCCCTAAGAAAGAAAATCAAACTCCCGGCCACCATTCATCCACAAACAGATGAAGTTGCCCAGCAACGGCAAGAAAAAGATACCACAGACCTGCTGGTATCCTTATACAAAGAGCTGGTTAGGACTCAAGACCAGCTAGGACAAACTGAAGCTGCAAAGGCAGCACTACAGGAAGCACTGAAGCAAAGAGAAGAAGGTCAATCCTCCCAGCCTCCTCCATTAATAATAAATCTTGAGGAAGTCCCTCCAAAGACTGCTCCTCCTCCTCAGCAAACAGAAGCTACAGCACCAACTACAGCGCCATCCACAGCAGCAACAACTACAACATCAGAGCAAGCTGCTAGCTTAGACATGCAGAAGCTACAAGCAGAGATCCGAGCTATGGAAGCTCAAATGAAAGAGCTGGATGGGCTCAAACAGAACTTGGCTAATGTTAATGAGAAATTTGATAAAAGCAAACAAAATGAGGCAGCCAAGGAGAGAGAGGTGAAAACCCTTAAGAGAAGGATTGCTGAGCTGGAAAAAGAGCTTGCATTGGAAAAGGTAACTGCTCAGATAAAAGCAGTATTATGGAGCAACATTGGAAGATCCATTGCCAACCAGTGGCAATATATTGAGACTATGGATGAGCAAATGGTGCTCATCACCAAAGCAAACAAGGAGATACAGAGAGCCAGGGCAAGCCTTGGACACATGCCAGAAGCAGCTACCAGGATGATCAATATCCTGAATTACAAGACCAGCACTCAATTGGCTACCATGGGAATCAACAACAGGACAGAAACAATTGCCATAGCCAAGAGAGTTGTTACATTGAGAAACTTGGTTGGGACCCTGGAGAGGAGAACACAGGACATGCAGACAGAAATTAACAAATTCCTGGAGAAATTTGTAACACTGCAGAACAGAGGCCTCCCCAACATTTTGAGCAGCGTGGGAAGACTGCTCACCCTGGACAACTATAACAAGAGAATTGATGCCCATGCAGTAGCAGAGATTGCAAAATCTCCCAGCACTTCAGCAGACACAGGGCCAGCCACAGGGCAAATGGTGTATGACAGGGTGGAAAACCTGTTTTTTCTCATGAATGAGATAGAGCATCTGTTTGATACACCACCCAATTTCTTCAAATTCACAGAAGCAGATGAGACTCTAGGCGCAATTTTGGCACATCAACTGCCCACACAGGATGTCTGGAGGCATTTGACCCAGACAATTTTGACAGGCCAGAACCAATAGCGCAGAAGGAAAAAGGCAGACACGCGCAGTGGCAATTTTGGGAATTAAATTTACAGAAAAAGCAGAGGCTGAGCCAACTCAGCCAGACCAGTCACTCACCACCAGCAGCAGTCAAAGTCACAGCTGACAGGTCCGAGACATAGTGTACCAGCCTACAGTCGGGTTTTCTATGCATTAACTCCAAATATTCAGACCGACTTAGCTATTCTTATAAAGCTAAATATCTTCTGACAGAGCATTAAAATGCCTGTACTGTGTATTAAATGTGTAATAAATTTTTGACATAATATCTTAAAGAGTTGGTGAGAATGTAAAGACTGAGATAACGCAGAACTCAAATATTTCTGTAGACCACCGCTAGTATATATACACCCTTCACAGATGCTGAAGGGGTTGCTGGAATTTTCTCTTGGATAACTTCCATCTGCTGTAATATTTTCAGAGAATTAATACAAAGGAGGAATGGAACTTCCAGAAGTTTGGTGTATTTGATGTCTTGTGGTGAAGGATGCATGTTACAGGATTCCATGGGTGTTGCATAAAACTATAAGTATTCACAAATCTCTTTGTCATGTGTTTTGAGTCTTTTGTTCTCTTTGTTGTTCTAATGTTTTACACTTGATAGCAAGGTGAAAGGATAGTACCAGGATTTAACCATGTTTACCCTGGACTCAAACTGAGCTATTATATATGTTTTCCTCATATACAGTGAAAGAATTGTAATTCTTAGTTGCTGCAATTCGAAACTGTATTTTTATTGTAACAGTCATTTTCAGGGATTCAACTATTGCCCCTGTGACCTCTGTTTTCTCTTGTCTCCTGTCATTACCCAAAAAATATGTTTTAATGAAGCACTCAAAAGGCCCTGTACGTTCCATCCTTCATCTTACAGTTTCAAACACACCAAGCCACAGACTCCATTGCCCAATGATATTCAACATATCTGAAAACTACATCACTAAAGTCTAAGGGAATTACATCAACCGAAACACAAACATAACCTGTACTCAATACCTAGCCTAAAACACCATCACTGTAGATATAAATCATAAAGAGAGAGCCCTCTCTGATCACTGTTTGGCTAGAAACAGTGATTAAAAGATTGGTTAGTGGTTACCCCGGCCGTATTCCCTTGGGAGTCATAGGGAACAACCTGGGTGTTAACAGGTACCAAATTGGAAACCAGTTTGAGAACATGATGGGTGCAATAATCTTAGCTTCGTACATCCTTTTGATCTCCTTTTCAATAGAAGGCAGCAAAACGGGGTTGATTCTTCTAAGCTTCTGTCTAAAAGGCTTTCGATATTATTTTAATGGAATGGTGTGTTGTATTATGCTGGTATCATATGATTTCAAGTCCTCATAACTCCAGGCAAAAACATCTTGGAATTCTTTCAGCAGTTCCATATATTTCAGTTTTTCATTGGGAGGTAAAGAGTTTGAAAGTTTTATTAATTTGGGATGCTCTTCAGATCCTATATTACATTCCTCGATGCCTTATTTCAAAGGTTCCATTTTAGGCTTTTTAGGAATATCGTTTGAATCAAATAAGTCCTCCAAAGGAGTTAATCCTTTGGGTAGAAAATTGTCTTTAAGGTTTATGACTTCAGTTTCTTCATCAATTGCTTCATCAATTTCCATTTGTTTTAGGTTTCAAATATCTGCCTTTGTAAACTTTTTAGGATGAAATATATCTATCTAATCATCTTCTAATTTGTTAATTTCTACTTCATCAAAGCAATCAAAATCTACTGCTATGTCTGTGTCTATGTTACTATTTACAAATTCATTTTCTAAAGTCAAAAAATTGTGAATTTGTTGATCATTCTCAAACACTTTCCAGTTCTTTAAGTTGTCAGGAATAGCAGGTCTATGCCTAACCTCAGCAATGTGCGGATGATTGGGCTAAAATGGCAACTTGCAAGTACTAGCAAACATGGCTAAGCTATGGGCTTCCATGTCATATTTTCTTGGGATAATATCAAGTTTGGTTTCCAAAAAAGTGTGTAGTATTTCTACCACTATTCCTCTATAAAATCCTAGCCTAGGATCTCTAGTCATATAAACAACATTAATTTGTTTAATCAACAACTCAAAATCTCCCATGATAGAGACTCTAATGGCTCCTAACCTTTTGACCAGTTTCAGACCTAGCAGAAGTGCTTCATATTCAGCCATATTGTTTGTACATTTAAAGTTCAATCTATAGGCATGACCCTCTGAATGGTCATTTTCTAAGTTGTAAATCCATACACCTGATCCTGCACCTAGTTTGTTGACTGACCCATCGAATTCAAGATGCCATAGGATTTCATGCTCATAATTTTCATCTGGGGTAATGAAATCTTTCTTGACTAAGGTATCTAGGTCATCTTTTTTATCTGAAATTTCATGAATTTGTACATTTTGATTTTATTTTAATACTGCAATTTCTTTTGGTTCTATTGTTATGCTTCTTGAAGTATCTTCTTGATTAGTTTTAGCATTATAGAGTATGAAAGAATCAATGTCATAATGTGCTGAATATATAGGAAAGTTTTGAGGTCTCTCGTGGGTACTCACTACATACCTCACCAGAGTTTCTCTATATAGTTTCTTGAGATGTCCAAAGACTGATATGGTATCATATGACATGTCCAGTTGCAAATATCCCTAGAGTTTGGGACCCCAAGATCTAGAAAACAACATACCATACTTGGGGGGTATATCAGCAACAACTGTGTCCATAAGTATGGTCTTGGCAGGGTACTGAACTAGGGAAACACACAAATCTTTTATAAGCCCTAAGCACTTAACTTGGCTTGAATCAAAGGAGAACAAATCCTTATAAGGCCTAGTGATATCCAAGTTTAGCTTTTCCATTACAGACTTAGGCATAAGATTATGTGAAGCCCCAGAGTCAAGCATGGCATTATGTAGGATTTTATTGGGGATGTTAAGATTGATGTACAAGGGAGCATCCCTCCTTCAACTGGCTTTCTATTAACGTCAGGTCCAAAAATTAACTTAGGTTGATCATCAAATAGATTCAGAGAGTCTTCATTTTCAACAAAGTTTAAAGGTTTACCAATTTGAGATCTGTAAGTTTTATGTTTAACCAATTCTGTGAGAGGCACTGAGATTTTGAGTTTAGCCACCTCTGCTCCCAAATTGAAAGGCAAAGGGGATTTGTCTGTTTGAACATTTGAAATCTTAGCACCAGGGTTCCGAGTAGTATGTTCTTCTTTTTCATTGTTTGGAGTGTTTTCAGTTGGATTTTCTAATATAATTTCTAGAGGTTGCTCCACTGTTCCTTTGAGGGGGACTGAGGTGGAAGGTTGGTCATTATTTACATCTTCAATGGTGGGACTGGGAGGATTTTGATGTGGTCTACAAAGGATTTGTAAGGTTTTTGTAACTTGAGGATTCTGATTTGTAGCTTTTAATTTCTTAGGCTAGTTAGGCACTAACTTTTTATTTTGATCAGGAACATCAGGTTTCTTTTTGTTTCTCAAATTGTATTGTTTATGTACTTCGAAAATAGCAGAGTCACACCCTTGCTTATAGTCGAAGGATTCCCCAGTTTTGGTCTGTAACTGTTGAAGCATATATAATTCTTGATCACCCTGAGTTAGAAAAATAGTTTCCTCATCATGTAAGCCCATCAGATTGATTTGGGTGTCTATCTCAGGGTCTTCTTGGTGGGAAGTTTCAGCATAATTTTCTTGGAAAGGTGGCCTAATATTCTGATCAGGCCCATTTTTACCAATGTTTTCGTTCTGGTTTTTCCTAAAGTTTGGATTTCTTACTGGATTAGCCTGTTGGTTATCCCAGTGAGGCTTCCTTTCAATGACTTCTATTCTATCCATCAACCTTTCCATTCCTTTAACTAAAGCATCCATTTTCTGATCAAAGGGTGAAGTTTCATCTTTCAAACATGTTCTTCTTTCGTTTCTAACCCTATCCCTTTTGGATAGCAAATTAGCTTCTACACTAACTGCTACACTTTGCATATCTTCAAATGTAGGGGGATTCCTTTCTCTAAGTTGAAAAGCCATGTCTGTTTCAAATCCGTTTGGAAACTTAATCAGGGCTAAGCCAGGTGGAGGCCTAAGGTCAAGTGGAATTGCATTATACACATTAATAAACCCAGTGCAATATTCTTGAACAGTTTCATTTGGTCCCCTTTTAAGGTTTTCATATTCAGATAGAATTTGAAGGGGGTTCTTTTTCTTCTCCCACCTATGTAAGAATTGTTGGTAAAGAACTTCTAAACTATTTATGCTCCAAGGAGGCAAAGATCTAAACCATGTTCTCACTTCTCTAGCTAGAGTTTGGACAAAGATTCTCATCCGGACATCTCCTATGTCAATCTCATGTAGTTCAAAATAATTTGTCATTTTCTTAGTGTGATGTTGTGCTGTGTAGGTTCCACTGCCATCAAATAAAGTAATTTTTCTCTGATAATCTACTGGTAAGGCACCTTGAGGAGCAGGCATTACAAGAGGGGCATATCTGAGTGCCATAACTCTAAGTTGGACAGGATTGAGAACAGGAGTTGGAGTTACTGGTGGATTTGGAACAACAAGGGGAGTTGGGGTGACAGGAGTAATGGGTATTTGAGGGGTTGAATGGGTTGATGGGGGAGTGAAGGTATGAATGGGGATGGAGGACGATCTTCAGAGGTGTGGGGAAATAATGGTGAGGTAAAAGATGTTGAAGATGTTTCAGAGAGTTCAGGAAGTCTATCAGTGGTAAGAGATGACTGAGGGGAGTTCAAAAGGTACTGGTCAATTGACAAGTTGACTCGTTGGACTTCAATTTCTTTTGTGAATTCTGGATCTAGGACTGTGTCAACAAGTTCACTCTCAGACTTGGTTCTAAACAGAGATAGATCAAAATACTCGTCAAAAGGGATGTCTTCAATGAATAACCACTCAGCAAGGCATGAATTGGATCTAAAAACAGGTCTAGGGCTTACTGAACTTTCTTGTCTTCTGATTATTCTCGAAATAAGGTTGGGATTTTCAAATACAGGGGGAGGATTTGGATCAGGGTTGGCCTTGGTATAATGAGTTCTCCCTGAAGCTATATTTCGAGTTTTTTATGATTATTTTGATTTTCTTATGTACTTTTTGAAATAACTTCTAATGACCCTTTAATATTCTTAAAAAATAAAAATTTGAATTTCTCAAAGGTTTATTAAGACTGAGGGTTTTGAATCCCCAGTATGGTCACGACTATGTTATCACTCATATTTTTTCCTTAGAAGTTATCAAAGAAGGAATAGTTTGAGGTAACCACAAACCTAATATTTTAGACTCAGGCTCTAGCCAACCTAATTCCAGAGAGGGTTCTCTCTTTATAATTTAACTTTGTTTGAATAAGATTTTAGGCTAGTTCTTAGTGTTCAGAATTGTTTTGTTTTGATTGGGTGGTGGATTTAAGAAGAAAAATGGGCAGAAAAAATATTTAGGCCATTGGGATATGGATTCAATCAAGAAAGGCTTAACTGGATATGATCTATCACTAAGGTAAGAGTCCAGAGGGCAGGCTAGCACAACAAAAGAAAATCTGCAGGTTTTAATGGATGAAAAGTCCTAACCAGGGCCAAGGGCAATGAAGAATCGTTAACTGGGATTAAGATGAAGAAAGGAAGGATGGCGAGTAGCTAAGGGAAATGAAGAATCCTTAACTATGGACCAAAGGGGGGGTAAACTATGGAAGTAAGGGAAAAATTAAGAATTCCCAGACCAAGGCAGTTTAGTAGAAAACATAAAGAAAGCAAACAGTTAAAATAGAGAGCACTTAAGCTAGTTCTAAGATATTATTCCTTGTTTGCCTTTAAGATTTTATAAGAACCACATATGAATATTTCATTACCTGAAGAGAAAACAATATTTAAACATGAGAAGATGATATTTATTTGTCCCAACTGTGCACAAGAATCTAGTGAAATGTCCTTAGCTTTATTTCATTTCCAGCAAAACCAGTCCAGTCTTGAGTACAATAGCTCCTTGCCTCAAATATAATATGTCTTACATAAATGTATTTTAATCAACCCTAATCACTTCAATTTGTGAAGTATTTATACAAAATATCTCATAACTATATGATAATTATTCTAGGAAATTAAAAATATCTTCCACACGAAGATAGAGACAGATGGAGAACTGTCTTCTAGTTGTCCATTTTATTGTGACTATGTTGGCTATTGTGACTCGGATTTGGCTCTTGCAGTTGCTTTGTAGTTATGTGTTGGAATCACTTTTATCTTCTACCTACTGATACTCTTTACCTGTGTTGTTTGATCCTGTCTTACATGTTTTTTCAGCATATCCCTAATGGAGAGAGGGGTTAGGCTTTGGCTTGGTTGCAATTGAAGCATTTGGTTAATGGATTCAGCAGTGATAGTGAACAGAACAGACTGGTCAGGGGTTCTTACTGCCCTCTGGATAGTATCATAATTCATGTGGCAATAATGTACAATTTCTGGGAATATGTGCACTCTGGGGAACTGGTACTTTGGTAAGCCTGATTCCCAAAGTCCAATGGAGTCTGCTTCGTTCAAGTACTAGTCTCTATACTTGCAGAAAATTTTTAAAGGGGATTTTGAGACTGAGGTGTCTTTAATTTGGAAATCTTTGTCTGCAAGTGGGAGGTGGTCTAAATCCTTGTGGGGAGTCATAATGGGCATGATATTCAATGCAATTGGGGCTTCCATCTTGGTTCTTGTGGATTCAAGGACGGGGGCAAAGGGTTTTAGTGAAATTGGGGGAATTGGTCTATTTCAGAGTACTTTAGGATCACCAGGCAGCTTAATTTTACTAAATTACTTAATATTTAAAGAAATTTAGTTTAGTTTCGTCAAGAAAATAGGGTTTCTCAGTGGAAATGGGCTAAATACCTAGTTTCGGCTGTTTGAATGGTGAAATGGTGACTGTGGATTGTTTGCAGGAAGAGCACGGGTCTGCAAGGTAGTTTGGAGTTCAGCAGCTTCGGAAAGTTGACGGTTGGTAGCAGGTTGGCAGTTTGAACGTACACTGTGCTTGCATGTAAGTCAGAATGTTCTTTTCATGATAAAGGACGAAATACAATGAGTTTTTTTTGGTTTTATGCATAAATTCAATAATATTGGTAGGTACATTGGGAAAAGACAGTTGGCGCCAATCGGGGGATGTGACATTTTGGCGTGTAGCGAAAGGCGGTAAGAGGAATCTATCGCACTGCTTTTTGGGATAAGTGGTTTTGGGGGGAGGCTGCCCGATGCCATTCATCGGGCACCACGTAATGGTGGGGTGAACAGTGAAATTGCTCACATCAGGCGGGTAAAGGTCGGCCTTCGGAGGTCGCTTGATATGAGCGTCAGCTGTTGGATCTTAAGGGGTTAGATTGCATGGTGGTCGGGGGTATGCTTTGATCAGAGGATTAATGGATGGACTCGTCGAGATTTTAATTGCTTTTAGTTAATTAAATGTAGATTAGGGAGGATTTTAATGATGTCGGGGGTGATTTGATTGGCGGGGAAAGATTTAATTAATCACTGATTAACTAATTATTATTTTTTTATTCAGTGGAGGGTTATGGTTCTTAATTAACCACTGACCGACTAATTAATCCATTTATTTAATTTAGTTAATAAGATTTATATTTCAAACCTCGGGGGCGGGATATTTATCATACGGATTAAATAATTAATACGAGAAAGGGTTTATTTTCAGGAGTTAAATAAATATAATGAAAAATTAAATTTAATATGAAATGGAGGCAGAAAGAAAATGCACTAAGTACAATGTATCGAAATTTCTTTATATATCTTTATTTACACATTATGACATAGGCTAAATGCTTTTTGTGGGTTTTTGTGGAAAAAGGGGTTTTGTATGGAGGTAATTACTTTCCCTAGGCAAATGGTGATTTCACCTTAGGAAAAGGGATTTTTTAGGTGAAAATGAATGAATTATGGAGGGAGTGAATGTTGGTAAGGGGGTTTTAGTACTTATACCTTATAAGTTATTGGGCCGAGGGTCCGGTCCCTCCAGAAGTAAGAGAAATGCTCTGAGCCCCTTTAACTTTAGGATTTAGGTACTTTTGCCTTTACTTATGGGAAATTAGCAAAATTAAGATAAAATGAATGGGGGAAATTAATCACTTGACTTTGTAAATGTTCCATTGTCATCCACATTCTTAGCAACTTGAAGATGAAAGTAATGATATGATTTTATCCAATCAATCATCATAATTCTGCAACCATGCAACTACTTACCCATCTACTCATCCTACCATTTTTTCTACTCTTTATTAGGGTACACTTAAGCTGGAAAACCCTTATCAAAACATTTTTCTTTTCTTTTACAATAGAAATCTATCTAAGTCTATCCTTATTACATCCAAGGGCTCAGATTAAACTTTTGAGCTCCTTTTATTTACTCTACCTAACTACTTATCTGCCAAGATTAAATAGTTTGGTCACATTTTATTCTCTATCTCTAAGCATGAAATTAAAAACATGGAATAACCAAGATTAAAATGTTTCATTACCATGGATTGTGGCATGAATAACAAGTTGCAGACAATCATTATTGGGCAGAAAAGTAAATAGTAGCGGCATTTGTACTTGCACACTTTCATGGTCTTTTTGTTTTTGGGGTTCATATTTTCATCTTTTTTGACCTTTTTTATTCTTTTTGTCCTTTGATTTTTCTTTCAGGACATACCCTATTTACATTTTTTATTCTTTTATTTTTTGAATATGGAAAACATTTACAGAAAGAAAAGGTATGCACATATTACAGATTTGACCTCATCCATTCAAAAATTATGACACCTATTGGTATAGGAACATAACATATGTGATTATATGAATCTTGTTGAAGACATGTTGTTGGATTAACCCATCACTTTGGTTTATGGACTATTTCGCTTCCATCTTGTGATGCCATTTCACTTGTGTGTTCCTTTCAGGCTACGTACTATTACAGGCTTCTAAGGGACACACTTCCTTTTACCCTTCGTGTGTTAGAACCCCCATGCTTCTCACTTGACTCGGTACAAGGTCACACACTTGCTTCTGACAAAGTTATCATACTTACCTCTTCGCACTATCGTGGTCAAGGAACTAGTTTACTGCCCACTGCTAGGACTCATACTTCAAATGATTTGAGGTCTAGTTTGGACTTATTACTAGGGAGATCCCCTAACATGTTGGTGGGTCCAACACTGAAAAACAAAATCCTAACAAAAATAGGAAGCGTAAAAATATGCCATACCCATTTACCACATAGAATTAGGTCAAATCTCTAACTATCCATTGAGAAAACATGGGTACTATTGATTAGTCAATTCCTACATAGAACCAAAATGGTTTCCATGCAACAATTCCCTGCCAAGCAGGAAGTAGTAGAAAAGTTAATGATATCAACAGAAAAATCCTAAGTAGAAAATTTCATGGTCTAATCACATCTCTTATTAATACCTGAGCCACATCATTAGCTGAGTATGAAGACTTCACAAGAATGAAGTGTGTAACCTTTGTTAACCTGTCCACAATGACCATGATGGAATCACACTGCTTCATTGTCTTTGGCAACCCTATGATGAAGTCCATGGAAATGACCTCCCATTTCCAGTCTATTATTGCGATCGGTTGTAGCAGTTCATCTAGGTGTTTTCAATATGCTTTCACTTTCTTACAGATGAAACATCTAGCTACATCCCTTTTTAAACTCAGCCAATAGTAATATCTCTTCACCGTTGTTAGTGTCTTCTGATAACCCAGGTGACTTGAATATGGTTTCACATGAAACTCCCTCAAGATCACCTTCCTAAGTTCACTTCTATCTAATGCATATACCCTGTCTCTGAACCTAGCCAATCCATCTACGGTAAGACAATAGTCCATGCCCTATACACCTACACCTGCACCTGTACCTATACCTATACTGCCACCTATATCTATACCACTACTGCATAGACATGTGGAATACTTTGACCAACATCCCCAACAGTTCGCACCTCCTGTACACTATATATCTTGGGCATTCCACCTTGATGCTACAGAAAATCTATCTTAAGGTGCTCCTCACCACATGTCCAACACTCCAACCGACCAGTTCCCTCACCTTTATGTTGTTGTTGCTGTTGTTGTGACCCATTTCCTTGTCTAGCTGCATTAAATCTCTTTGCGGAACCACATTTTCTTTCCCATCTACATGTTGATGCCTTGTCCTCTTAGGCTGCCATTTACCTCTACCGTTTTCTTTTCCCTTCCATCCATGCTGAGATTCATTCTTATGCTTTGATTGCTCATAACAATTCTTCATTTTCCCAATAACCTATTCAAGAGACCAAGGCTCATCATATTCAATTTGATCTCTAAATACTAATGGAAAAGCATTGAGAAATCTCTAAACTTTAGCCTTCTCATCAGTAAGATACAATACATACCTCAATAGTTCCAGAAACTTGGTCGTGTACTCTTCATCTGTCATTAATCCCATCTTTAACTCATAGAAGTCTTTTTCCTTACTGCCTTAGTACCTTTCTAACAAGTACTTCTTCTTGAAAATCCTCTTGAATTCCTACCAGCTCAAGTCATCTATCCTAATGTATCTAACCGTCTTAACATATTCCCACCAGATGTATGCTTTACCTTTCAAGCTGAACATAGCTATTCTAGCCTTCATGTTATCTGTGTACTCATGCAACTCAAAGAATTTGTTCATCCCAAGTATCCAAGCCTTTGGATCTTCTAGCTTCTCCACATCTCCATCAAAATTAGCTGGTTTTGATTTCTAGAATTCATCTAGTAAGTATCCCCCATCATTCCTCATGTAAGGATAATAGCGACGACAATCATGATGTCTATCAGAACCAGAAATAGAATAATACCTGTACTCATCGCTCCTCCTTTTCGGAATGTCCAACAACCTACCATCTCTCACGGTGTCATATCTATCTGACCTGTGTCTACCAGGAGATCTATTGCCATATGCTCCATTAGTCCCATCCTCATGTGCACGGTTGATCCAAAGTGACCCTTGTCACTGCAGTTTTGACAAACTCTTAAGAAGTATAACATTGATCTCTGCTTGCTTCTCTTGTGCCTATATCATCCAATAATTATCTTCCTTACAACTCCTTATCTCTTCTTTCAAGCTTCTCAATGTATCATCGAAATCAGAAGTATGCCCCACACCACACTTCTCAGCTGATGCATAGGGAGATTCTACGTAGTCTACCACCTTGCTAGCCATTTCATCTTTCTCTTCATGTAATGCATAATATTTCAGTGTTTGGATGGGGTCCCCAGTGGTAGAATTGAATTAACTTAGTCATTTTTTGTAAAGAATTTTGTAAAATATGTAAAGTCTCTCTGAAATGTGGATGCAGAGCGTGCAGATAGCTAGGATTCAAAGGGGTCTTAGCCTCTTGTTTTGGTTGGTTTTGAAGACTCACCCACAAACCGAGGGCCATGGTATTGTATTAGAAAAGATATAAATAATTGAGTCATAGGGAGTCTTAGGAGAAAATTTTTATAGAGATTGGGGTACGTTGAAGGGATTTTGTGGAAGTGCTAAGGCAGGAAGGCTCTGCTTCCTGCGCTTAGGTGAAGAAGGGAAGGCTCCTGCAGCTGAGTGCGTAGGAGGCCTGGGTAGAGTCCGCAACTGAGTTCATGGACCCCTATAGCTGTGTGTGCAGGTATTGAGGCCCCAAAAATCGGGTCGACAACAAGGGGGATACCCGCCCGGTCCGGACCTTGGTTGGCAGCTCCTTATCCGTTTGGTATAGCGGGTCCGACTGGGGATAATGGGACCGGTTTCCTAATCTATGGGTGTGTGTGTGTAGAATTAGATGTTGCTGATCTAACAGTTCCTATCTAAGCTATTCTAATTCAAACTTTAATCTAATTCTATGCTATTTTAATCTAATAAACAACACATCTAATCT
Organism: Pinus tabuliformis; assembly: GCA_031772625.1. Classification (NCBI taxonomy): domain Eukaryota; kingdom Viridiplantae; phylum Streptophyta; class Pinopsida; order Pinales; family Pinaceae; genus Pinus; species Pinus tabuliformis. Next base: position 773,325,156 of record CM062810.1, read on the forward strand.
ATGCTAACCCGGGATGTAATTCTTCTATTATGCGATCTAAAGAGATTTCAAATAACAACTGGTAATAAAGATCATTCAGCGATTATAAGAAAGGAAATCAATTAAGATGAACCACTTCGCCTAAAAAGTTAGACGAAACAGTTGTGAACAACATATCGCATAATAAGTTATTCATACATTAAACATAAATAAATAGCTACCACCGTACAAAAGTGCCAAATGATAACTCAAGCATTCATGCAATAACATATAAACAACTAAAAACTGTATATCACTTTAACATATAAGCAAAAATGGTCAAGAGATAAAAGTACCATTTATGACTGGTCCTACTCATAAGATTCAATCAACAATGATTTATCTCTCCTTGCTCTAACATCTACTAAGAGTACAGAAGTGCAACATCAGTAGCAGATATCAAATGCAAACATCAACAAATCTTGATCCATTCATTCACCAAAACCTCCTCTGAGGGTGCAAAAGTGCATGTTCTGAGGACAAGTTTTTGATAAATTTCTGGACCCTTCTCTAAATGCATGAGAAGGGTTTAAATACTACTAACTAAATAACTTAATTACACAGATTCAGGATACGGTTTAAATGACCGCCCTTTTTCTAAGAAAAACTATTTCTAAAAATTAAATCTAATATCTAACTATTTCTGCATTTGCTCCTTAATGTTGCGAGCATTCAATATTTGCCTGGGTAGAGTCGGCTGACTGTCTTCCGCTTTTGGTTGAGCTAAGCAAATATAAATGGCAAGAGCTGGCACCATCTTTTCAGCAAAATAGAAGATATACTTGAGAATCATCCTCTAGCTATGTGGATTTACTGTGTATGCTCAGTAATAATCCAAATTCCACTTGGTTAATCCTCAAATTGCCTCTGCCTTTGCTTTCTTGCGTTTTCCGGGCTTATGAGTGACTGAGCAGTTAGGGACTTTGCTTTTTGAACAATTTTCTTAGTGACTAATCGCGCATCGGAAACTGCCTCCGTTCTTTGATCCGGGCCTTTCTGGTGCATTTTTCGCCTTTAGCGCCTTTTCCTTCACCGGGTATAAGCTTCAAAATTTTGTAAACATACTGCTTTCGTGAGCTTCTGACCTTGAGCGCTAAATCGCCTATTGATATCAGTATTGTTCAACTACTCATTCAACCATGGCTCTGACTGAAAGATCTGTAATGGATAGCTTAGCAGTGCTTTGGAATTTGCGACTCTGTTGCATGCAGTATTCATTTATGAGGGAATCTCTTCTCTGTTTTCTGAGCATTTGGAGCTTTACCCTTTTCCTTTATCGCTTCCTACACATTGCTTCATGTTGTTTCTGTTTTTCGTTCCTGCAGTTCACACATGAGGAGAGAGTAATGATAATAAAAATCGACAGGAAAGCTCTGAGCTCTACGGATGTACAAAAACATGCCACCTGACGTGAACTAATTCTTCCAAAAACACAAAACTGTCTTTCATTAACACTTGGCGTATGATTCATTAATTTTCATTAAAGCGCATATCCAATTTTTGGTTTATGGACAGCTTTTCTTGAATGTTGAGCCGGGGAAAAATTGCGATGGACAATTTCTGTGATTTGCATCGCAGTATCACATTATCGTATTTTAATTAAGATGTGTTATTTCAGGGTTGCCCAATCGCGCTTATCGCAAAATCGCAGATTGCTCCATCGCACGATCACAAGATCACGTTTATCGCACTGTTGCCTGATCGCAAGATCGCAGATTGCACTGTCTCGTTATCGCAAGATCGCAGATTGTTACAATCGTTAAATGGTTATGTGTTTTTATGAGATTTTGCTATATGCGATATCGTATATCAGCCATTGGCGATTTTTTAAGGTTATTCCAATATGAGTGTTTCTTCATGTATGCGATGCGATGTAATCCACGTCGCACTTTCGCAGTTTATCATTTTACTCATAAGGAAATATCCTATCTTCATTGCGTGATGCGATGTTTTCTTAAGGAGTAGAATACATAAGCCTTAATTGAATTTTTTGAAACTTTTACTAAGGGTCCCCACTTACTTAGTGTTATTGCTAATATTAAATAAGGAGAGGGGTTGTTGGTGGCCACAACAATTGGCGATTCACTTGGAAGAACCAGCTATCTCTGTTTTTCTATTGAATTTTTCAAACTTCCAAAACAGAAAATTTTTCAGAAAATTAATCTTTGTTATGGGAAGATAGAGTATATTATGCTTTAAACTGTCAATGATATTTTGTTTCAACCTCTTTCTACTCTAATTATTTTCTTCCTTAGGCTATTCCTTGTATTTACATCAGCCATTACTTGGTCTTGTAAAGATAAAATAAAGTCTCCTCTGTAAACCAGTTTTAAATATGCTCATTTGTCATAGGTAGAGCCTCAGCTGCCAGCAGGCGTTTATAGCCTCGACAGGGTTACCTGTTACCCAGCAATGATCCTCGATCCTACTTAAGGTGACCTACAACTTTCAAAGAAAAATCCATATCCACACTTATTGCTTTGATTTTCTTTTTTATTCTTAAAGAACAATGTCTTGGTTTGGTAGCCAATTTATGACACAGTCACTCACTCGATTCATAACTTTGCTGAACAAGCTGGCTCGTGATGAGACCCCTTGTCTTTTGATTGCAACAATATTGAGTCATTGCCCTGTTGTGGTAGACAGTATTGGAAAAGTCAGCAAGTTATAATATCTGTGATCATGATAAGCTGGCTCGTGATGAGACTTCTTATTCTTCAAGATATAGTGTATCCTTGGATTATCCCTCTGAAAGCTATGATTTTCCTTAGCGGGGAGGAAGTCATTGTTTCCTTAAGATAGCTCTGGACGACAATAATAGAGTTTTTTTGGAAACAGCTGTTCTACAGAGAATCTTTATTTTGTTATTGATACCTTTCATTGTATTGAGATAAAACAATTTCTTCACTAAAGGTTGCTTTCATCAAATTTTTTTGAAGTTGAAACTAGTATCATATCTAGGCTAAAGTTTTTAACTATATCTGTCAATAATAAAGATTAGTTTTCAAAAAGATTTGCTATTTATACAAACGAAAAGTTCAAAATATGAAAGAGAATTGGTGTCTTTTTCGTAAATACCTAATGTAACCACTCACAACTGGTTTTATTATGAAAAGAAAAACTATTCTACAAAAATAGAAGAATAATCTTCTATGGAAAATATTTCTTGAGGATTTGTCCATTAACAGGCAAAGGATCTCTCTTGCCTGCTAAATCCTGTAACACAAATGTTGATTGACCTATGACTTCAACAATCTGAAAAGGACCAAGCCACATCTTTTGAAATTTTGTATGTTTGCCCTTTTCTTCATGAGCCTTATCCACTTTAAAACTAAATCTCCCATCTGAAAATCTTTTCTGGTCATTATGTTTGAATCAAAAGAGGATTTTACTAGCGCTTGATGATGAGCATGTGTTTTCTTAGCTTGTTCTCGTTGTTCTTCTAATTTAATTATTTCCATTTGTCTTAGCTGTAAGGAGGAAGTGGGTGCTTCATCTATTTATTGTACTAAAGACAAGGAGGGAATGGCTAAGTGAGTCGGAAGAACCACTTCTTTCCCATAAACTAAATTAAAGGGAGAAGTGCTGATAGAAGCTTTTTGCGTTATCCTGTCTGCCCATAAAGCATATATCAAAGCCTTGTGCCAATTCTTTTGATTCTGGTCAACTGTTCTTTTAATAATCCTGATTAGGTTCTTACTTGTTGATTCAGCTAACCCATTACCTTGCGGATAGTAATTGGCCGAATATTTAATTTTGAATCCTCTTTTAAGTGCAAATTCAGTAATTACATTTCCAGAAAAGTATGATGCATTATCAAACATTAAAGAGGAAGGCAATCCAAACCTAGTGATTATAAATTGATCTATGAATTCAATAATATTTTCAGAATTAACCGTCTTGAGCGGAACTGCTTCTACCAATATAGTAAAATAATATGTTGCCGTGAGGATGTATCTATGCTGCTTAGAAGAGTGAGGAATGATCTCACCTATTATGTCCAAGCCCCACTGACTGAAAGGTTGCTCGGTGTTTACCAGCTGTAGTGGCAGGGATGGCTTCTTTTGTCTTCCAGCAGTAGTTTGGCAGACTTGACATCTTCTCACGTAACTGTGCGAGTCTTTGAACAGCGTGGGCCAGTAATATCCTGCGCATAAGATTTTATGTGTAGTAGCATCTCCAGCATAGTGTCCACCTGCTGGCCCATCGTGGAGTTCCTGAAAAACTTTTTCAGCTTCAACTTTCTCAAGACACCTAAGAAGAATAGAATCATAATTTTTTCTGAAAAGAATATCATTTATGAGCTGATATTGTTTAGCTTTCAATCTTAGAGCTCTTTTCTTAGTATGATCAAGGTGTGAAGGAGCATACCCATTCTTAAGATAATAAATGATATCAGCATATAGTGATTCTGCATCGTTTAGGCTTACCTCACACATTTGTACCTATTCAGATGGAATTTCAGAAATTTGCGATCCTCCAGCCAGCATTTTGCAGAAGCCTTGACCTCTCACAATGTTTGCTGGTTTGATCTCAAGGTCATATTCCTGTAAGGCAGTAACCCAATTGGCCCTTTTCTCACCCACATCCTTCTATACTAGAAGATTCCTTACCGCTGGAAATGGTACTATGATCTTAGTATGGGTTTTAAGTAAGAAAGGTTTGAAGTATTTGACCGCTTTGAAAATAGCATAAGCCTGTTTCTCCACGTCTGAATAATTGAGTTCAGCACCCTGTAAATTTGAGCTAAAAAACGCAATTGGAGCTTCCACTTTTTCTTGATTTGCTTGAGTTAGAATCGCAGCATATGACTTATCTGAGGCAAATGTGTATAAAATAAAGGATTTTGAAAAATTCGGGGTTTCTAAAGATGGAGCATTAATAATAGCTTGCTTGATCAGGTTGAATGCTTCATGTTCATCTTGACCCCATTTAAAATTTGAATTCTTTTTAATCATGGTTTGCAAAGGAGACACGATTCGTGAAAAATCTGGAACGAATCTCTTTACAAAATTGATTTGACCAAGGAAAGATTGCATGGCTTTTTTGTTATGAGGTAGGGATATTTCAGAAATTTCTTTGATTCTGTCGGGATCAATGTGAATACCAGACTTTGACACTATGAATCCTAGAAGTTTCCCTTCACTTAGTGCGAAAAAAGATTTCTTTCGGTTAAGTGAAATTCCATACCTTAAACATTGTTGAAAGATTTGTTTCAGGTCTTTGAGATGGTCACTTCGCTTCTTCGATTACACTGTTATATCATCCAAATAAATTACTACAGATTTATTGACTAAATCTTTGAATGCGATGTCCATGGCTCTCTGAAATGTGGCACCAGCATTAATCAAACCAAATCGCATCTTCTGATATGCGTATGTGCCCCATTTAGTTCTGAATGTGGTTTTCAACTGATCATCAGGATGTACCAACACTTGATTGTATCCTGAAAATCCATCCAAGAAAGACATTAATTTTGAGCTCGCCACTGCCTGCAGTATCTGCTCTATAGGTGGAAGAGGAAAATTGTCTTTTTGACAGGCTTTGCTAAGGTTTCGAAAGTCAATGCAAATCCTAATATCTTCGTTTTTCTTTCTAACAGGTACCATATTGGAGACCCATTTGGAATGTTTGACAGGAAAGATTATCCTGGCTTTCAATAACTTATTGAGGTCAATTTTTATCTGATTTTCTAAATTGGGGTGGATTTTTCTCAGCTTTTGTTGGATAGGTTTTTCGTTATTGATCATGGGAATAGTATGTTGAATGATAGAAGTGTCATATGTTTTTAGCTCATCATAATTTTAGGCAAAAACATTTTTATATTGTCTCAAAAGACGAATATACGCTAATTTCTCTTCAGGGGCTAGGTCGAGGCCTAGATTAATGTTTTGTGGTTTAGCATCGGTCCCTAGGTTTACTAATTTGTAGTTCAAGGTTGAACTGTAGAGTTTTGAATTGGTAGACCTCTTAAACTGATCTTTCAAATCGTATAAGTCTTCTAACTTGACCATCGACTTAGGTATAACATTATTAGTGCTATTTTGTTGCAATTGTCGATCGTGTTGGTCTTCATCAATTATTTGATTGGAGTAGGATCCTTCAGACGTGAGGAAATTTATGATATCAGGATCGTCATTGAATACTCTCCAATTTGTGATGTTTTCAGGAATGGACGGTCTAAAGATTAATTCTATTGAGAATCTATCTGGACTAAAATCTTCGGGGGCAATAAGCTTAGAAGCTACGTTATCCAAAAGATCTGCACTTGTGTTTTGGAGTCTGGGATTGAAGAAATATTAAACGCTATGAAATGCTCAGTCAGATCTTGTACTAAGGATTGATAGTGTTTTAAATGACCTGATAAGCAATGTATAGTGTTACATACCTGTTTAACCACAATCTCAGAGTCTCCAAAAACTTGAAGATACTTGACGTCTAACCCGATTGCTTTGTACAGGCCTTGAACCAAAGCCTCGTATTCTGCTGTATTGTTTGTGCAATCGAATTCGAGTCTGCATGTGAGCATGATTTTATCTCCTTCTGGACTAATCAGAATGCATCCTACTCCTACTCCTTCGTTAGATCTAGAGCCATCAAAAAATAATTTCCAAAACACAGATTTATTTACAGGTTTATCTAAAAAATTGATACATTTCGAACTATCAGTTCGAGAAAAATTTTCGACTTGGGACAAAACAGAGTGTTCTAAATAGGGTGACGCATGAGCATTGAAATTGCCGAGGAAAGAATCTACCGAGTAATTGCCAATAATGTTGTTGTTATACACTACCGGTTCATTTTCTCCCTCTAACTCCGTTACTATGTACTTCTGGTGTAGCTCTCGTTCAACTTTTATTTGATTCGGTTTACCACTATAGGGCAGCCACATATGCGACCAGTCAGTTGCGAAGTATCCGTGGAGTTTCTCTGACCAATCCCTGCTAAGAATTAAGCCATAGAATTATGGGATATCGACAACTAGAATGTCAATAACCTAACATACCTTCGGGTTGGATGACAATATTATGGTTACTTGATTTAGTTCACCGATCACTTCGACTTGAGATCGATCTAGCTGAACTATGTGCACTGCAGATTTTTGTGGTTGAACATTTAACTTGGCACATATAGATTTGGGTAAAATATTCGATGAAGCACCAGAATCTACCAAACAATTGTGCACATTTTTATTGAAGATTTCATAAGTAAGGAGAAACGGGGGAGTGTGAGATCTTGATCTTCCTCCAATTAAGGCGATGTCATTTGGATCAATCTTACTGATCACGTTAGTTGGAGGTCTTCCCATGTTATGGGAAGCTTGAGAAAGTACGGCGGTAGGCAAAGGTGCAATTGGCACAGCATGTAATTCTTTCATCATTACCTTCTGTTGATGTTTCAACTTGCTCAGTTCGTAAAGGGAGATATTAGCCCCAGTCTTCTTCATGTCATCAATAATATTATACTCCATTTCATCCGACACTATCAGTGTTTTCGATGGATTCGTTTCATTTGCTTGGACTGGGCTAGTTTGACTCGCTTTAGATGTCGTTTTCTTTGTTGCGACTTTATCCTTTGTTGCAAAGCTTGCGCTCTTTGGCTTAGGGGTAGTTTGGGGAGGACCAAGCCGATTTTTTCTTCGTGTGCTAACTAGAAATACTTCTTGATCTTCTTCTTGTGGGAGGATGAAATCCCACATTCCTTTTAATTCCACAACTTCTTCATCATCAATATGCCCTTCAGTGGCAATTTCCTCTTCCTCTTCCTCGGATTCAGCATTTGAAATGGCATTGGGTGGCTTTGTGTCCGTTGAAGGACCTCTTTTAAAAGCTCTGTAGGGCTTTTTCGAAGAAGTTTCTGCTACTTGCTTTTTTATGTCGACCATCTCATTGGACATGGTATTTAGAACTTTCTGCAATACTTCCAAATCAAAAGGATCTTTTGCTTGTTTCTTCTTGGAGTCTTCCTTGAAGGTGACTTTTTTGGACTTACGTTCGTCTATCGTGGATCTCTTTTCCAGGGCTATTATTCGTTTCTCTACTGCTATCACCTCTTTCATGTTATCAGCTAAGGTTATTTTATTTGTCCTGTCCACGAAGATTGCTATGTTCGATGGCAGAGCGGTAATATACCATTCACATTGTACATCTTCGCTGGGTTGGGAAGCAGTAGGAATTTTGTTGAAAATTTTGTTGAACCGTAAATTGAAATCCTTGATAGGCTCTCTAGCTTCGGCTTTAAGATTGGATAGGTCATTGATTAATGTTGCCGTCAACCTGTCATCACCAAACTTGGTTAGTAATTGGTCCTGGAAGATGTCCCAACTTGTGATGGATCCAGAGGGTAATGAAAAGTGCCATGACCCGGTTGTCCCTTGCAGTGTATAGGGAAAAAGCCAAACGACAGCATCTTCATTAGTAACTCCATTGAGATTAATGGAAAGCATGAAGTTGTTTATGTGCTCTTCTGCTAGCATGCCTACCTCGGGATTGAATTTAGGTAGCCATTTCTCAGGATGGGCCAGTATTTGACTCAAGGGGCAGTCTCCTAGTTCCAGTTAAGGAAGTGGGGCCTACAAATTGACCAAAATATGACATTTTATAGGGACTACAAATCACCCATGGGCTAAAGAAACACCCCAGGTTGTCAATACCTGAGCTTCAACCTTTTTCTTTCACCTAGGCCTATAATCGCACCCTTGACACTGCATGCATGTGGTTGTGAACCTCCAACCACACTCACAATCCTTGCTCCATGTGGTTATGACCCACAATATTTAGTTCTCAGCATGTGGTCCCAGGATCTGTGCCACCTTTTCAGGCCAGCCTCCAGACCACTGCCCAAAATTTCCTGAAACTTTCTAGAATCATATTTCTCATAACAACAATACTAATCATTCAAAATTGAAGGCAAAACTTGACCTTTGATCCCTCTTGAATATGGTTTTTTTGGCTTGTAATACTTTGATATGTCTTATTTAAAATTCCACAACTCTAACTAGAATGTGGTGTGCCAAGTGAACAACAAAAATTTCTAATTTTTGGAACTTACCCAAGAGAAAATTTGTAGAGTGCCATATTTCCACTTATTCAAATATAATTATGAAATTATTACCTATGGTACTATTTTATCTCTCCTCATATGTTTGAAAATTTGCACAAATTGAGGTTTACTAGGAATTTTTTTATGTCTCCTCATATTCAAAAGGGATCAATATAAGATTTGAACCCTTTTGAAAATGACTTTTTTTTTTTTTTTTTTTTTTACTTTTAATACTTTGATATGTCTTATCTACAATTCCACAACTCTAACTAGAATTTGATCTGCCAAGTGAATGTTATGTTAACTCTCCCAAAAAATCTAATTTTTGGTACTTTCCCTAGAGAAAATTTGCATAGAGTGCCAAATTTCCAATTATTCAACTATAATTATGAAATTATTTCCTAAGGTACTCTTTTATGTCTCCTCATATGTTTGAAAAATTGCACAAATTGAGGTCTATTGGGAAAATTTTTATAGTGAAAATCATCATCGCTCATTTGGAATTGATTTCATGATCATTCACAAACCCTAACTCCTAAATGGAATATCTCTAAAATTATAGTGATTTAAAACCTAAAATTTTCACCAAACATAACTTGAGGTGTATTTTCAAGCTAGTCAAAATTACACTATTTTAAACATCTGAGATAAATAATTATAATGATAATGATAAAATTGTTGGAAATAATACTAAGAGGGGGGGGTGAATCAGTATTATCAAGCCAAATATTTCCTTTTTAAATTCCAGATGATATACGCTACTTCAGTTAATAAAAACCGCGTATATACACAACTACAGATAAAGAAACCCGCGTATATCAAGCAAACTTATAAGTTGAATTATATTTCAGATGTCAGTTATTAATCAGTGATTCAGATGCACATAAACAGTACCAGAAACAGTGAAACAGAGCAGAACACAGTCACACACGAGAACACAAGATATAAGGAGGAAACCCAATGTGGGTGAAAACCCCCTGCTGCAATTCGTCTCTATCTTCTTGTTAATTAGAAACTTCTCTTTACAATGTCTTGTACTTGAGCAGACTTTACCAGTACGCAGGTTGCAACCTGCAGAGAGCTACAACTCTCTCTCGTTTTCCAGCTTTCCTGGAAGGGAGCTCCAACCCCCTTAGTTCTTGTACTAGCTTGAGATACTAGTACGCAGGCTCCTACCTGCAGAAGGCTGCAACCTTCTCTTTGCTTTCAGGGACCTCGTTTCATTAATTTTCAGACTGGATCCACAAGTAACATCAATCAAACATCAAGAATTTCTGCATAACCCAAACTCCTTTTCACCAATCAAAAGTTGAAACAAATAAGCACTTTTCTGACCACTGTACCCAGAACACAGTAACTGTAATCAAACACCAATTCTGAACCCAGAACACTGCAGCAATAAAACAGAAGCAGCTAGAACATAAATCAAGATATATACGCTACTTCACTATTCAGCAACCTGCGTGTATATGCTTCTGTATCACAACCAACCTGCGTATACGCTTCTTTCATTCACAGAAAAGGCGTGTATACGCACCTACAATTCACTAAACCTGCGTACAGATCTATAAGGGATAATTTATTCTTTTAAGCATTCAGACATTAGTTAACCCAGATTTATAGATCAAGAGAGCGCCACATATAATAGATCAAAATTATACAGAGATACCAATGTTCAAGCCTTGAGATTTTGATCCGTCAATAGCCCTTATCCTTCTTGTGCTTAGGTTCCTCCTTTTCAGATCTAGATCTGTACCATAACCCGATCACACATATTCCAGATCTAGCACAATATCAGATATTCAATAATTCAGATGCTCCTTTGCCACATGATCTCCTTCCTCTTTGATAGTTTTAGGCCTTCCATAATACCACGGTCGAAAACCATAATAAACCAATACCAAGGGCCCAAAACCTGGGGTCAACTCTTCTGACGAGATACAATGGTCCACAACCATAGGTTCAAATTCCAAGGACTAACAACCACGGACCAAAAATAAGTTTCCCACCATGTATGCGCTTTTATGTGCATAAAAGTGCATGTATACACATACGCGAATTCGGAACGTATAACACACGTGTATACGTGTCTTATGCAAGGTGTACCTGCGTATACAAGATTTCCTTCATTCTGAACACCTGAACTGAGATCTGTCACCAAAGTGAGTTGCCATCAAGGACAACACCTGTACCATAGCGCCATGCCTATGCCAAAATGCCAACAATCTCCCACTTTGGACTTGATGGCAACCCCAAGACCCTCAAAATCCTTCTCCCCCTTTGTCATCAAGGGCAAAGGGCTGTGATCCCCCTAAGTACATGCTGATACCTCTGAACATGCTCCCCCTGACAGTAGGCAAGATCTGCAAAAGATGTTCTTCAAGAAGAACCATGACTTATACATCATAAAAGACCTTCCTAGCACCAAAAGACTCAATACATACAATCATTACCCAACCAAGTGGGAATACATCAAAAATTTACACATGACAACCAAACACATCAATCATCCCAGGCATAGTGGGGAAACCAAAATAGGCCGTTACATGACCTTGATAAAAAAATGACATAGAGACGAAATATCAAGATTATGCAAATCACCAGCAGCATCTGACAATCACTGTATATATCAGCAATCATGTTCTCCTTCTGATCTTCTTTCTGTAGCTGATCCACTTGAGCCAAAAACAGCTTGAGTACTAGAACCAAGAGCTTCTAAGGTAATGCCAACAATGCATTATTAGAAGATTATCTGCTCCCCTTGAACCTGTGCCTGATGGTCTCTGACATACCCATCTCAGACTCTCTTCAACCAGAGTCTGCCCTTGCTGATTTTCTTCAGAACTCCATATACGCGACTTAACCTGCATAAATCAGCGTATGTACGTGGATACCCCTCATCCAACTTGCGTACACCAATTTTCTTTGGAACAAACAAGCTTCAATAGCAGGATGAAGCATCAACGACTCCCAGCTTCTGTCTAAGATATTCAAAAGTATCCCCGGGCAGTGGTTTGGTGAGTATATCAACAACTTGTTCCTTAGAAGGAACATACTCCAATTTGACCTTTTGTTCCAATACTTGTTCCCGGAGAAAGTGATACTTGATCAGTATGTGCTTGGTCTTTGAATGCATGACTGGGTTCTTTGAAATTCTTATTGCACTTGTATTATCACATAAGATAGAGACAGTTGGAGTACAAGTGATTTGAAAATCCTGCAAGGTTTGCATCATCCAAAGGAGTTGCGTGCAACAGGATGCAACAGCCACATATTCTGCTTCAGCTGTAGATAAAGCAATCGAACTCTGTTTCTTGCTGAACCAAGATACTAATCTGGAACCCATAAAGAATGCACCGCCACATGTGATCTTTCTGTCATCCATGCTTCCGACCCAATATGCATCTGTGTAAGCGTGAAGAGTGAGATATGTATCTCTAGGATACCATAAGCCAGTTTTGAGTTCCTTGAAGGTACTTGAAGATTCTCTTGACTGCCTGAAGATGAGTTTCCTTTGGGTTGGCTTGAAATCTTCCAACTATTCCCACTGCATGCATAATATTTGGTCAAGTACCTGTCAAATAAATCAAACTCCCAATCATGGATCTATAGGTTGGTTGATGCACTACTGATGATTCATCATTTGTACTGAGGCTGCAACCTGTAATCATGGGGGTACATACAAGTTTCGAATCTTCCATGCCATACTTCTTCAGAATCTGCTCGAGGTACTTGGTTTGAGACAAGAAGATACCACCTTCATTTTGTTGGATTTGCAATCCAAGAAAGTATGTCAGTTCTCCAAGCAAGGACATTTCGAATTCTTTCTGCATCACCAAGGCAAATCTTTGACTCATAGCTTCTTCATTGCTTCCAAAGATAATATCATCTACATACACAACAAGTATTAGGAATTTGTTATTCTCAATTTTTATATAGAGATTTCTATCTGCTGATCCTTTTAAAAAACCTTGTTGATGAAGGTATTTGTCCAACCGATAGTACCAAGTCTTTGGAGCTTGTTTAAGCCCATAGAGAGCCTTTTTAAGTCTGCATACATGATTTGGATCATTTCCAAGGATAAAGCCATCTGGTTGCCCAATGTACACTTCTTCTTCTAAGTCCCCATTCAAAAAGGCTGACTTCACGTCCATTTGAAATACTTTGAATTTTTGAAAGCTAGAGAGGACAAGGAACATTCTGATGGCCTCAAGTCTAGCTATGGGAGAAAAATTTTCTTCAAAGTCTATTCCTTCCTGTTGAGCATACCCTTTGCAAACAAGCCTGGCCTTGTTTCTAATAACTTCCCCATTTTCATTCAACTTGTTCTTGAAGATCCATTTTGTTCCTATGACATTCTTATCTTTTGGTCTAGGAACCAACTCCCAAGTGTTGTTCTTTTCAATCTGCTCAAGTTCTTCATCCATTGCCTTGACCCAGCATTCATCTTTGCACGCCTCTTTTACATTTTGTGGTTTAGTGGAGGAGAGCAATGCCAAATAGCTTGACGCTTCTGCAATTGTTCTTCTAGTTTGTACACCTGCTTCTTTCTGCCCCAAAATCTGAGATTCTGGATGATTCTTCTGCACATACCTGGATGGAGTCTTTTCTTCTATCCTTATCTGTTACACTGGTGCCTCTTGAGGTTCTTCTTCATCATCAGTTTGATTTGGAGGGTAGTCTTCATCTTCTTCTATATTTTCATAATTTACTTGCTTAGGAGCGTTTCGTTTTTCATCAACCACAACATCAATGCTGTCAACAATTCTTCCAAGTCTTTTATTGTAACATATATATGCTTTGCTGTGGGGAGAAAAACCAAGAAGAATGCCTTCATCAGCTCTAGGTTCAAACTTGCCAAGATGTTCATCATTATTCTTAATGTAGCATTTTCTTCCAAAAATTTTGAAATGTTTTACCGAGGGAGTCTCACCATACCAAAGCTCATGAGGAGTTTGAGTGCTACTTACCCAGACATTTGTTTTTTTGAGAATAACGACCGCAGCATAAGCCACTTCACCCCAGAAGGTTGCGGGAGTTCCAGACTCATCAAGCATAGCACGAGCCATTTGTTGAACCGTTCTATTCATTCTTTCCACTACTCCATTTTGTTGAGGAGTCCTAGCTGTAGAGAATTCCCTTCTTATTCCATGTTCTTCACAGAAATCAAAAAACTCATTTGAGGTAAACTCCCCACCTCTATCAGATCTGAGGCATTTAATTTTACGATCTGATTCGTTTTCAACCAATGCTTTGAAAGATTTGAATTTTTCGAACGCTTCATCATTGTGCTTCATCAGTCCTATCCAAACCATCCTGGAAAAGTCATCAATGAATAATATAAAGTATTCTTCTCCTCGAGGTGACCTTTTCCTAGATGGACCACATACATCTGTATGAACTAGCTCAAGAGGCCTGCTAGCTGATCCTTCCTTCTCAGGAAAGTTAGTTCTGGTTTGCTTACCAAACTGACATGATTTGCATATGGTGTTGTCTGGAATTTTGATATCTGGAAGACCACGAACTGCCTGGTATTTGCATGCTTTCCTTATTTGTGAAAAGCTTAGATGCCCCAACCTCTGGTGCCATAACCAGTGTTCATCATCCTTGCTCAAATAGCATTGTTGTTGTCCTTCTTCAAATATGTATAGATTATTTGGATTCCTTCTACCTTTGATCACTGTCTCACCTGTATCAAGATCGCGAACACAACATCCATTTGATCTAAATATTACCTCGGTTCCTTGATCGCACATCTGACTGACACTCAGAAGATTATGCTTCAATCCATCAACATACAACACATTCCAGCTTTGACCTTTTCTTTCAACTGAGTAGTACCTTTTCCTTTTATGGCTGCAGGGGAATCATTTCCAAAAGAAACCTTCTTCCCTTTTTCTAATGCAGTATATGATTCAAGTTTTTCTTTATCCCCTGTCATATGCTTCAAACATCCGTTGTCGATACACCATAGATTTTCCTGTCCTTCTGCATAAAAAGCTATCCCACATCTTTCTGGTTGTGGTTCCTTCATTCTCCATGTTCTGGCACTTGAGGTTTGTTCCTTCTGAGTTGTTTTCCAAAACCTGCTCCTACATTCAGAATCTTCATGACCAAAGTTATTACAAATAGAACATTCAACTTCATTTTCAAGGGCCGAAAAGTTGTTATAGGTCCTTTTCGTGATCCCAGTCATATTCCTTTGTTTTTGGACTTCTCTAGTCATGATTGTTTTATAGGAAACACATTGAGCTGCTTTGTGACCAAAATTATGGCAAGAGAAACATTGGCCATTGAAGAAACTCCTGCGATTATCAAATCTATCATCCAACCGATTGTAGTTTCTACTGACATCCATTCTTGAGGCAAATTGAGAAGATTTTACCTGTGGCTGATTGTAGCTTCTATTTGTCCTTAAGGTAGCTTGCCCCCGATTTTCTTGATAGTCTTTGTTTGTTCTTGAGGTAAACTGTCCCTGATTTACCTGATGATTTCTATTAGGCCTTTGCTCGCTCCTCCTTGCTGCATCAAGATAACTTTTGGATGTGAATGCTTGAGATGTTTCTCCATTATATCCCAGACCTATCTTGATTAGTGGAGAATGTTGCATATTGATAATCTCATCCAGAGTTTCAGATCCTTTAACAAATTTAAGATTAATAGCTTTTGTTTTCTCAATCTCCTTTCTAAGACAAACAATTTCACATTCCAATTTTTCAAGATGTTTTTCCCTTTCAGCCAATTGACATTGTAGAGAATCAATAATTGCACTTTTCTCTTCTAAGCAAACTTTGAGATCAGACATTTCATTATAAAAACCCTCTACATCTATAGCATCCATGTACTCATCATCTTCAAAAGCCATTAAAAGTTTATACTCATTACCTCATTCATCTTCGTCACTATTTGAGAGTCCATCACTATCTTCATGAGTGTAATAGCTTTTCTTATTTGGATTCTGTTTCTTGTTCCATCTAACAGGTTCCTTTCCTTTGTCAATCTTATATTTATGAGGACACTTGGCAGCATAGTGACCTACTCTTCCACAAGCAAAGCACTTGAAAGGTAACTTACCTCGGAATCGTCCAGCACCCCTTTGAAGATTTTTGACAAAATTTGATTCTTCTTCTTCTTCTGACCCATGTCCTGATTCATAGTACTCTCCTTTGCCTGAAGCCTTGAAGGCAGCTTCTCTCCTGTCAGATGGACCTCCTTTCCTCATTTCATAAGCAGTTAGAATTCCATGTAGTTGTGACATTTTAAGATGTTGTAGATTCTCCTTTTCTTCTATAGCAGAAACTTTAGATTCAAACCTAGGTGAAAAAGATCTTAGAACTTTTTCAACCACAACAACCTCTTTTATTTCTTCACCCAAATTTTTCATGCAATTAACAATCTCATCCACACGAAGAAAATAGTTAGCCACACTTTCATCATTATACATCTTGAGATTTTCATACTGAATCCTGAGGGTTTGAAGTTTTGCTCTTTTTACCTGATCATCTCCTTCATAGCTCAGAACAATCTTGTCCCATATTTCTTTTGCGGATTTATACTACATAACTTTGACAAATTCAGATTGCGACAGACATCCCAATAGAGTATTGACCGCCTTTGCATTTGTTTCATATTTCTTCTTCTCAGCCGAATCTGTAGGAGTTGCTGTAGGAAAAGTATATCCTGTATCTATGATATCCCAGACTTCTGTTCCCAAAGATTGAAGATAGGCAGTAACTCTTACCTTCCAATATACGAAGTTTGTCCCATCAAAAACCGGTGGCCTGATTGATGCTTCCCTCTCGTAGTTGCTCATGATGAAAGATCTTCCTTCAAGCGATCAAGCTGTTTCAGAAGGACCTGCTCTGATACCAATTGTTGGAAATAATACTGAGAGGGGGGGGTGAATCAGTATTATCAAGCCAAATATTTCCTTTTTAAATTCCAGATGATATACGCTACTTCAGTTAATAAAAACCGCGTATATGCGCAACTACAGATAAAGAAACTTGCGTATATCAAGCAGACTTATAATTTGAATTATCTTTCAGATGTCAGTTATTAATCAGTGATTCAGATGCACATAAACAGTACCAGAAACAGTGAAACAGAGCAGAAGACAGTCACACACAAGAACACAAGATATAAGGAGGAAACCCAATGTGGGTGAAAACCCCCTGCTGCAATTCATCTCTATCTTCTTGTTAATTAGAAACTTCTCTTTACAATGTATTATACTGGAGCATACTTTACCAGTACGCAGGCTGCAACCTACAGAGAGCTACAACTCTCTCTCGTTTTCCAGCTTTCCTCGAAGGGAGCTCCAACCCCCTTAGTTCTTGTACTAGCTTGAGATACTAGTATGCAGGCTCCTACCTGCAGAAGGCTGCAACCTTCTCCTTGCTTTCAGGGACCTCGTTTCATTAATTTTCAGACTGGATCCACAAGTAACACCAATCAAACATCAATAATTTCTGCATAACCCAAACTCCTTTTCACCAATCAAAAGTTGAAACAAATAAGCACTTTTCTGACCACTGTACCCAAAACATAGTAACTGTAATCAACCACCAATTCTGAACCCAGAACAATGCAGCAATAAAACATAAGCAGCTATAACATAAATCAAGATATATACGCTACTTCACTATTCAGCAACCTGCGTGTATACGCTTCTGTATGACAACCAACCTGCGTATACGCTTCTTTCATTCACAAAAAAGGCGTGTATACGCACCTACAATTCACTGAACCTGCGTACAGATCTATAAGGGATAATTTATTCTTTTAAGCATTCAGACATTAGTTAACCCAGATTTATAGATCAAGAGAGCGCCACATATAATAGATCAAAATTATACAGAGATACCAATGTTCAAGCCTTGGGATTTTGATCCGTCAATAGCCCTTATCCTTCTTGTGCTTAGGTTCCTCCTTTTCAGATCTAGATCTGTACCATAACCCGAGCACACGTATTCCAGATCTAGCACAATATCAGATATTCAATCATTCAGATGCTCCTTTGCCACATGATCTCCTTCCTCTTTTATAGTTTTAGGCCTTCCACAATACCACGGTCCAAAACCATAATAAACCAATACCAAGGGCCCAAAACCTGGGGTCAACTCTTCTGACGAGATACAATGGTCCACAACCATAGGTTCAAATTCCAAGGACTAACAACCACGAACCAAAAATAAGTTTCCCACCATGTACGCGCTTTTATGTGCATAAAACTGCGTGTATACGCATACGCGACTTCGGAACGTATAACACGCATGTATACGCGTCTTATGCAAGGTGTACCTGCGTATACAAGATTTCCTTCATTCTGAGCACCTGAACTGAGATCTGTCATCAAAGTGAGTTTCCATCAAGGACAACACCTGTACCATAGTGCCATGCCTGTGCCAAAATGCCAACAAAAATGTCATGTTTGAAACAAATTTCAAGACATTCACAAACCTCCAAAGCAAATATCTAAAAGTATAATGAAACAAAGAATCAATTTTTTAACCGGATTTACTATGAGATCTTATCTCAATATTCTTAAAATTTCACTATTTAAAACATCCTAGAAATATTTATAGTGTGACCACCTCTCCCACATTACCCAAATTCACAAGCTTGCCAGGGTAAACATGACACAAGTGTCACTATGACCTGACACTATTACATGTCATTTTGTCGCATTACGAAAGTGACCGTTGGTTTGGATCTTTTTCTATCCCTAAATGTGTTCCAAAGCATCCCCTTGCAAGGATAGAATCCAAACTATCCCAAAGAGAATGAAATTTCTGGATCCCATGGCTCGAAACCCCATTTTTGGCTTCATGTGTAGTTCCCTAGTCAATTTATGCGCATACACAGAAAGGTCCATTAGAAATTGCGCATGAGTGCGATCTATCTTACACTGTGACTTTCATGCATGACTTAATGAATGTAAAAATAGAAAGTAAAGTCTAGAAGTGATGTTAGTTGAAACTTTCCTGACTAATAAGCTTCGAATGGATGCCTATTCAACCTTAATCCCTTCCATAATGGAGCTACCTCCCTCTCTTTGTGGAACCCCTATCCCACCATTAGTGGATATCATCCTTGCGAAATGGATCCCAAACTTACCCTCCTTAGACTATAAAGCTAACACATGCCTGAGAATTGCAGAGGACTATTGGAAGTAGGCTTATACTGCATGAATAAAGCTAGGAGGCTATTCATTCAAGGAGAGGGTTGGAGATTGTGAGAAGGGACTTCTAACATCAAGGCTTCAAGGTTGTAAGTCTATTCTCCATTTTATTAATATAAAAACAACTGTTCTTTCTCAATTATGTATTTTTTTGATACAATTTGTTGGATTCCTTAATCATCCACATATATTATGATTTCATATTGATCAATTCATGATATATTATTGAGTTGATTAGTTCATTTATCTTCTATGCTATATACTAGATGCTTTGATCTTGCGTATGTTTATGTTTATGCATGTCTCCTTCAGCACACCATGGGGAAGTTGTGGGAAGCAATGGAATGATATCTAAAACATCGAGGAGAAGTGAATGGTTGAAATATATGAAAGGTACTCCATCATACATTTCGATTAAACAATAAGTGATCTCTATCATATTATTTGTTTCAGTCAATAATAATCTAGGGAAAGGTAGTAGTTCCTTGTTGTTTGTTACTAGATTTCTCAGAGGTCTCGGGAGATCACTCTTGTCTGCAAGAGGGATTTGTATGCCTAACAAATTGGTGAGTCTACTAGGGAACATCTCACTCTCCATTATTTTCCTTGTTTGACCTTTTGATCCTACTGTAGAAACCTTCTTTGAGTGTTTGGAAATGTTGAAAATATGGATTTTATGTTTTATTTGACTTGTTTTTTATTTTTTCTAAAATGTCTCGCTGTGTGCACTTTAGTTTTAGGCACATAGTGCATATATACACACTTTTCTCTTTGAAATAGTGCAGATGCACATTGGTTTGTTCTATGACCTGCACACTTACTTGGAATTTTTGAAAATTTCAGTTTTTTCCTCATCAAGTTCAGAGTTTTTTATTTTTCCTATTTAGTTACACCTTTTTGTACGTTCTTTGAGTCTGCTTGAGTGTTGTGAGATGATTTTATTGTTTTGACAAATTAGGGTAAAGTCCCATCTGGTGAATAGTCAATCTATCAAAAGAGAGATCATCTAGTCTTGATTTGGTGTCTATATGTGTTTCTTCTTTTGATCAGATCAGGTCTTAGTTTATTTTTCTCTTTTATGAAAGGTTTATTTGTGAGTAACAATAAATAATTTACAAGAGTGAGTATTGTTTATGAAAACATGCTTCTTATGCTAGTTTCAAAATGAAAAGTCATTTTCCTTTCACTGTTGAAGTGTTTACGAACTATACTCTTGACTACAAGTGAATTCATAACATTCAATTAGGAAAAAATCATTTGAGTTTTCATAGGTATCTTTTTGCATTTTGGAAAATTTCAAGTGATGATATGTTAAAGAGAAATTTCTTGTTTTTTTGTGTTACTGGGTAAAGTAAAATTTTGAAGTTAATTTCAATATTTGGGTACTTCGAAATTGGACATCTGCATTTTAGGAAAAGGGATATAGTGGTATTTAAGTGTTTTTTACATTTCCATTCAAAAATTGAAATAATTTTTCCTTACTTCATATAGAATTCATTAAAACGAAAATATTAAAATTTCATTTTCGATTGTATTAGGATTTGTGTCAAGTCATAATTCCATCAGTTTCACATTCATTACATTTGAGTAAATAACAACTCTTAAAATCAACGCTAATAAAATTGATCTAGATTTTTATTTTATTTTAGGGCTCTTTTCCACCTACAGAAGATCATTTTGTAGAGCTTTGGAATAGGGAAGTGAGTTAACTTTCCAAACCTACAAAAAAAAATTAACATCTTGCGAGTGGGAGAAAAATCCATTTACTGCAATTTTGCTCTGCGAAGCTCCCCTTACAAAGTGGTCAAGCATGAGAACATACCAGACCTAGTGGAGTGACCGATCCCACTTCATTGGTTACGGTAGAGTGATTTACACATATTAAAAATGGTGCCAAAAGGTACTTGGGAGTCACATGGAAGTAAACCTCAGATTAACCATTTTGAGGAACTTTCAAGGGAATGGAGCTTTGTTACTCTACCCTTGCATGTACATTCGATCTGTGACTATCCCCCCAAGTTAAATTGTTTTACATGGTAACCTTAGAAACCATATTTTTAGGGATTTTACTTGATGTGACAACAAAGGAGAAGTCTCTATTGTACCTGGAACAGATGTTGGCTAGACTCACTTGGACCTTTTTGGAGGGTATTATTCATTCAAGATGGCATAAATGAAGTTTAATTGCACTATATCCTGTACATTAAACTATTTGTTAGCGTAACTGGTTCCACCCACTATATCTATTGCCACTTTTCACTTTGATCTCTGCAAGGTTGTGTTTCATCACCAACTAGTGATTCCATTGTGAAAAGATTGTTTGCATGGTTTGAATCCTTATATTTATTAGCATATGCTAATTTTTTATTTTTTTTCTATTTTTTAGAGGCCTTAGGATTGGATTGTGAATATTGTTTGGTTTATTGATAAAAATTTCATCCTGGTTGATTCACCAAGGTATTCGCATAAAATGCTGGTAAACCCCCTGAATATACACCTAGTCAATTGGAAAACATAAAAATGAAAGGTCAAAATCAAAAGGATTTGGAACCTTAGAAAAACCTAAAAAATCTATATTTTTACAATATGAGGCAGTAGAAACCGAAGTGAATCCAATGCAAGAAGTAGAATCATGCTTAGTTCATTCTAGCCCAGAAATTACCAAAGTAGTTCAAACTGAATCTGATTTTGGTGAAGTTTCAGACACTGAACTGATCGAAACAAAAGTAGAAGAACCTGCATCTGATATTTCTCAACCTAAATCACCTTTGGCTCATTAGGGGATTTTTGAGGTCTAAAATGGGCCTTCTAAGGAAATTATAAAATAATAGTGGAAATAATAAAATAAGAGTAGATTACATCATCAAATTTTAGAGGGAAAAAAGAAAAAACTATTTTTTCAACTTGCATTTTCAGCTTATCTCCCTGTGGGTTTACTCAAATTTCGAGTATAAACACTTTTTGGATGCAAAATTTGATTCCTCATCCAAGGAGTAACCATGCTGCATAATTTCGATGGACCCTACTACAAAAATGAGAAATATGTGAAAAACATGATTCAACATGTATTTCTCATTTTTTGTGTAGCAGGGTCCATCGAAAGTATGCAACATGGGTACTCCTTGGATGAGGAATTAATTTTTTCATCCAATGAGTACTCCCGCTCAAAATTTGAGTAAAACCTTAGGGAGATAAGTGGAAATTACAAGTTGAAATCTTGAATCCTATTGGTTGTTATAAAGTTTATTTTAGTTGTACATTTTTCTTAGGAGGCGTATTTTAGACCTCAAAATTCTGCTAATGGTTATAGCTCCTACTCCTACTCCACCTTCACCTCAAAGGAAGCTGATAATTATGACTGGATTACCTCATGGTTTCATTAACATTGAAGATATTACTTGGAATGAGGAGGAAGAATTGCCTCATACTCCAGCTACCACTGGTGAACCTTTTGACCCAAGAGTTCCTTTCGATCCTTGGTATTCTACCCCTTTGAACTTTTTAGGTCCTTGTTTTCCACCTCACCACATTATTTTTTATTCTCTGAGAAGAACCATGTTAGAAATTCCTCCTAGGAGCAAACCTATTGATTCATCTATGTTTACCATCTCCCCAAAATCACTATTGTATGGTGGTCCATCAGTTCCTCCTGGATACTAGTCACTTACTGGGACTTTTTCAGGAGCTTCTTCTTCTCCTCAACCTTCTACTTGGTCATTTGGTTTATCTACAGCTATTGTTCATAGCATGACATCTATTCCTGAATTGCCTATGACATCAGACCAATATGTTCATATGGTATTTGGTAACTTAGGTAACCCTCAAGTAACCCCAACTAGTGTTTATTACCCACCTAGGGGGAAACCACCTTATCCTCCACCTGGAGGACAACCTATTGTTAGATCGTATCCTACGGTTGGAGGTAAACCTTTTACTAGAACTTATGGTCAGATACCTCAACTCAGTCTGGGTCAACTTGTTGTAGCTCAACCCTTGATTGGTACTCCTTACCCTAGGATGAACACTATTTGGAACCCTGATTTTTCTCAATAGTTTTCTCCAGTTTCACAAGTTCCATTTTATCAACCTGTTTAACCTACTGGACAATTTATTCCTCAAATACCTATTCCAAGTATTGTTGTACCTATCTAGCAGCCTGTTCAAGGAATTCCTCAAACACCTATTCAGAAACAAACTTAACAACCTGTTCAACGACAAACTTAACAACCTATTCAACAACCAATTCAATAACATGTTCAGAGTGCACCTCAAACACTTGTTCAGACACCTATTTAGTAGTTGGTTCCAAGTTCACCTCAAACACCTATCCCAGGAGTATCACAAATGACCGTTCAAGTTACCCCTCAAATACTTGTTCCACAAACTACACAGGAAATCCCTCAGGATTATGCTTATCAAACTGGTCCTACCATCCAATCTACACCACAGATTCCTATCGAAAAACTTGGTACAGGAACAATGCAAACACCTTTTCAAGGCCAAGATTTCCAAAGCCCACCTTTTCAAGGTCAAGCTTATCAGGTTCCACCTTTTCAAGGTCAAGTTTTTCAAAGTCCACCTTTCCAAGGTCAAGCTTTCCAAAACCAACCTTTTCAAGGTCAATTTATCCAAAGTTAACCTGTTCAAAGTCAATTTGTTCAAGGTCAACCTTTACAAGCTCAACCTATCCATGGGAAATATTAATTGGGTCAAATGGGTGAAGCTCAACCTTTCTAGAGTCAACCATACCCTAGTCATACTTATCAAGTCCCTATTCAACCTCAACCTCGTATGGTTCACCCTAGTTACCTTGGTGGAATTCAAATTCCAACAACATAGGCTATTCCAAGATATCCTGGGCATCCTCTTCTAGGGGTTGGGCTTAACCCACAAGGTTATCAAACTTTCCAGAAACACCCTAACCGACATTTACTGTTCATTGCAACCCTAGATTTACCTAATTTATCCCAGCTAATGAACGATCCTATTTATTATTATACTTTTTGGCCAACAATTCCCACCAAGTTACTGAGTGACATACCCAAATTTGAAGGAAAATCAGGAGAAGACCCATCCAATCATGTGATGACATATCATCTTTGGTGTGCATCAAATTCCTTAATCGATGATTCTATCAGACTTCACCTTTTCCAACGAACTTTAACTAGTTCAGTAGCCAAATGGTACATTGAGCTACCTCACGCTTCTTTCCATAAATTTAACTCTCTAGCAACAACATTTTGACCCATTTCCAGCTACCGATTCGATACGATACTGGTACCAAACTATTGACTTCCTTAAAATAATCAAAATTGACTCACATTTCCGATCATATACATGAATGGAGACGTAGGCGTTGGTTAGTCAAAGTTTTTATTCCAGATCAGATTTTAGCTGAATGGTTTATGAAGTCATTACTTCCCATTATTACCAAGGATGTTGCTAAGGGAGGTGTCGAGACAGAAGAATAGGTTATTTCTTATGCCCTATATTTAGACTTAGTCTATACCTAATTTGGCACCTTATTTAAGAAAATATCGAATTTATTGTGCCCAAAAATCTCGAATGATCAAGCAAGATCTAATGTCACTGATGGAATAATGGGTTCTATGAACCAATAGTCTAAGGGAAAAATAAAAATTCTAAAAGTACTAAGACTTTGGACATACAAGATTCACCTTCTGAAATCCTTTCTCCGAAAGCTACTTCCGAAATTAATGTCGTAGAATCATCTACTAGAAAGAGTCAATCATACGCAGGTAAAAATAAGGGGAAAGGTAAATCGAAACAAAATGCTTCTCCGAAAGAGAAACCCACTAAAATTGAACCTATTGACGAGAAAAGGAAACCTCGTTATCCTTGCCTTATATGTAATGAGGATCATTATACGAAGGAATGCCCACATCGGGCAGAGGTTACCAAATTCATTAAAGGTTCTCCAACTCCTGTTGTTTTGAAGGATCCCTTTCCTTCTCAAGATAGAAAAATGGTTTCTCATAACACATTTTCCTCTTCCACATCGCAAGATATCATGATGATGTCTTCACAACAATTTATGGTAGAAATGAGATAAAAATATTATGGATCTAAGGGTCCCATGGTCAATGGGAATGAGACTAGTTCATTTGGTCAACCTTCTAGTTCAATTACCCTTCCTCCTTATGAACCATTACAGATTGAGAAACCAAATCCTGACATGATGATTCAACGACCTCCCAAAGGTGTGTGCTTTGAAAATAAGCTTTCAACCCACATGCTAGAGCTGCACATAACTATAACATTGTTGAAGATTTGGCTATGTCTCCTTCAACAATGTCAGCTCTTGAGGTGCTATAAATATGTCCATCACAACAAAATTTATTATTGTCAGCCATTGGAGCTACTGATCTGTCGTATTATAATCTAATTATCTTTGACCTTGAGATTCATATACCTAGACTCGCACATCAACTGGCATTTCAGATTCCGGGTTTTATCAAAACCAGATGAGTGTTTCACACAGTTGTTGACGAAGGAGCTTCTACATGTATCATGTCAAATTCTTGTTGGAAAGCTTTAGGTTCTCCAACTATCAATCAGTCACTTACCACTATGAAAGCCTTTGATGGAAGAGGTTTTCACCCTTATGGAATCCTAAATGATTTGCCCATAGAGATAGAGGTTAAAATGGTAGCGATCAAAGTTGAAGTTATTGATGCTCAGCTCGATTATAACCTTTTTCTTGGTTGAAGTTAGACCTACGCTATGTCAACAGTGGTCTCATCGCTTTTCCGTATGATACAATTTCCTGACAAATAGAAAATTGTCATATTAGACTAGTTGTCATACTACACTTTTCACCCTAACTCTATGGGTGACATACATTTTGTCAGAAAAATGAATACTCTTTATGAGGATATTGGTGTTGGTTTTCTCAAAGAATCATCACTTATGGGAACCCTTGCACTCCCTCCAGTGAATTTTCCTTCTAATTTTTCCGAGGCTAACATGATTACATCAAGCACTATGGAATCTTCAGATTTGTGGATACTTCCTTCACAGTATGAATTAACCTCCTATGGAAACGAGATGCCTTTGAGCCCACTTGAATTGTCTTACCAAGCAATTGCATCATTTTCTGACCCATCATCATTTGAGATTGATCGAGTGAATGCGATCAATGATGATTATTCTCCTTTATCTCGGATAGAACTAGATTCAATTCCTAATCCTTTTGACCATAAGTTTCTGAATGATGAAAGCCCTATTTCAAGAATTACATGAAATGTTTTCTTGGTCCTATGAGGAAATGCCAGGAATTGACCCAAGCATTGCTTTACATGAGATTAAGACATACCCGAATGAAAAACTTATCAGACAATGATTACATCTAGTGCATCCACGAAAGGTTGTTGAAATTAAAGTTGAGGTCAAGAAACTACTCACAACAGGTTTCATCTACGTGGTTCCCTTGAATGATTGAGTGTCCAATATTGTCCATGTTAACAAGAAGTAGGGAACCATTAGAGTATGCATCGATTATAGGGATATCAATAAGGATTTTCTGAAGGAAAACAATCCTAATCCTTATATCGATCAAATTATTGGTAATTGTGCCAGAAATGAAATGTTTTCATTTATGGATAGATTTTGTAGTTACAACCAAATCAACATAATCCCAAGTTATCAACATAAAACTGCATTCATCTTCCCATGGGGGAATGTTTCCTATTGGAAAATCCCATTCGGTTTAAAGAATGCTGGTGCAACTTTCCAGTAGTCTATGTCTTATGAATTTCATGATATCAAGCATATTGTGAAACCTTATTTGGATGACTTGCTAGCTCATTCACTGAGATGGGAATACCATCCAACACATTTGAGAGCTATCTTTATCAGATGTCATCACTACAATATACACTTGAATCCTCACAAGTGTGTTTTTTGTGTGCAATCTGGTCAATTGTTAGGATTTGTTGTTTCAAAGGAAGGCATTCATGTTGATCCGCTCAAGGTTGAGGCTATTCTAAATTTTTCTCCTCCCAATCTCTGCCAACTCCAAAGTTTGCAAGGGAAAGCAAAATTTCTCCGTCGATTCATCCAAAACTATGCCGAGTTAACTAAAGGTTTTACTCGACTATTGAAAAATGGCATCTCATTTATTTGGGATGAAGTGGCTCAAAAGGCCTTTGATGCACTTAAACATGCGTTGACCCATACACCATTGTTGCATCCTCCCGATTATCATCGAGACTAATTTTTATACTTAGTTGCATCTGATGTCACTATTGGCATGGTTTTAGTTTAGGAAGATGAATTGAATGAAGAACATGTGATATATTACTTGAGTAGAAATATGACCAAAACTGAAGAAAAATATGCACATGTGGAGAAATTGGCCTTGGCAGTCGTTCAAGTTGTCCAACGATTTCGTCACTACATTCTATTGCGTAAAACTATTGTGATTTCCGATTGTAGCCCCATGGTTTACATTCTTATGTGACAATTGTTGGGGGGAAGTATTCCAAATGGATAGTTATCCTACAGGAATTCAATTTGGAATTCATAAAATATAAATCTAAGAAATCACTAGTATTTGCTGAATTATTGTGTGACTTTCCCCATACTGAGACAGAAACTGTGGAAGAGGATTCTCTTCCAGACGAATCTCTCTTTCTTATTAGTACCTTAGACCCCTAATATGAAGATATAATCATTTATCTTCAGACTCAGACATTTCAGCCAGAAATGAGTCGAACTGATCGTCTTCGTATCCGATACCAATCCAAAAATACAATATTTTTGGCGATACACTTTATCGTCATGGTGTCAATTCCATCGTCAAATCATATTTAACTCACAAGGAAGTTGAAAAGGCATTGAATGACTGCCATTTGGGAGCTTTTGGTGATCATATGTCAGGGTTTACCACTACCCAAAAGATCCTATGTGCGAGATATTTCTAGCCTTCCATGTTCAAAGACTGTATAATTGCGGTTTGGAAATGCCATAGTTTTCATATTTATGATTGAAAAATGTGTGCACACCCAAATCCTCTTCACCCAATCATTATTATCGGTCCTTTCACTAAATGGGGCATCAATTTCCTTACATGTAACCCTCACTCAACTGAGGGGCATGGGTACATTATCCTTGCGGTAGATTATTTTATGAAATGGGCCGAGGTGATGCCTGCATATAAGGATGATGGAGAAACAACATCTATTTTCATATTCAATCATGTGATTTCTAGGTTCAGAGTTCCACAAGCCATTGTCACAGACCATGGTAGCCATTTTCGAAACTTTATGATGACCGATCTTACTGCAAAGCTAGGCCTGTGTCATGACAGTTCTACTCCATATTACTCGCAGGAAAATGGCCAAGTAGAAGTTGTTAATAAGGTTTTAACCACCATGATTAAACAGATTATCGAGATTCATAAACGAGATTGGCATCTAATTCTTTTTCCAACCTTGTGGGCATATCATACCATAACAAAAACTTTGACTAGTTTTACTCCCTTCCAGCTCGTTTACGGTATGGAAGTAGTTTTACCTATTGAATGTGAAATACCATCTTTGAAACTGACAATTGAATTATTACGAGCCACTTCTGCCAAGGAAGAAAGTTTCTTGTACTTAGCACGACTCAATGAGACTCGTCATGATGCTTCATTAGTTAGTAAGGCCCAAAAAAAAAAGTTAAGGAATAATATGATCAAAATGTAAAACCTCATTCATATTGTGAAGGGGATTTAGTATTGGTCTATGATTAAGAGAATGATAAGTTAGACACTGGTAAATTTGAGACCATGTGGTGTGGCCCTTATGTTGTAAAACATGCATTGGAAAAAGGAAACTATGAGCTAGTTGATTATGATAGAATTCATTTAGGGAAGTCCAGAAATGGTCTTTACCTAAGGAAATTATGCTTATATTGTTTAATTAAGAATTTTTATATTTTTGTACCATATTTTATATGTGGAAATTTTTAGCACCTTTTTACGATTTTCCACTAATTCTGCTGCTTATCTTGTGTTACACTTGATTTGCAGATATTGACACTCCCTCAAAATTACATTTCCTTTGCTAATAGTGCTAGTCACAGTACTCAAAATTTATTTTCCACAACCTGGGTCATTTATTCACCCACATATGTGTTAGTTTATATTCATGGGATATGCCTTGGTCAAACAATGAATAGCATTGCATATTATAATGCAATGATTGAGCTATTATCTGACGCCATTTCATCTAGCATTCATCGATTCACCGTTAGGTTAGATTCTCAACTCATAGTATTAGATTTGAACGGTGTCTACTCAATGTTAAGAATGTTTTTGTGGGTTTGTCTCTTGGAAATAGAGTTTGGTTATACAGAGTATCAAGACGTTCCAAGAAGTTTAAACACATTAACTAATGCATTGGTTAATTATGTGTTAAATTGGCACTTGTGAGAAATCAAAAGCAATATTCATCCATATATTCTATAAGATAGACTGAATAGAAGTAGTACCTTTCATTAGTTAAATGTCTATAAAAGGTGTGGTTTTTACAAAAAATGTCTTCCAAATACATGAGGCCCTGTGGCCTTTATTATCTGGACGTGCTGATGCATCATCAAAAAGAAAAAATCTAGCCCTAAGACTAGCAGCTACACATGATGATCATGGTATCAGACAACAGTGTGAGCTACTTGTCATAGAAAGCAACTAATAGGTCCGAGAACCCCCACATTGTGCCTTTGATAGTGGAGAGTCAAGTCATCAATCCTAACATGCAGGATGTCTAGGGTCAATCCAACTCAGTCAATGCATTTGTTGCATATGGATTCTACACTACGAGAGTTACTGTCTTCTCACTATGTCTATCATATCCGCGTAACCCTACCGATCCCACTGGACCCAATTCTGCATGATTTCAGAAAATTAGTTTTGGAAGCCAAAAAATAACAAAAAAACTAAAAAATTTCAAAAACAACCAAAGTGTGAAGTTTTTACCTAGATCACCCCACTGCATCCTAGATGGAAGTGGCATATTTATATCACCTATGTAATCCATGCATGAATATGGAAAATATTCAATCATGATAATTTGATTTTCCAACCACCCAAAGAAATCATGAGTATACCAAACCGTTGGCCCTTCATCACCTCCATCGTGTGCCATTAGTGTGACCCACTTCAACATGTGAGGGTCTCGAGTTCCTCCTCTATCTATATGTACTTGTGGAGTGAGAAGCAGTATCTGCTCTAGATAAAATGAGATGAAAAAGGAACCATACCAAAAATTATCGAGTTTCCCAGTTTTGACTCTAGTTACTTGCCCTTTCAGATTGGTAACTACAACCTCGTACCAGTTGAATATTGTAGGTTGTAAACACTCTACGATGGTTTGCATCTAAACCTTTTTAAGAAAGTGAAGTGCCGCACTACCGCATAGTCATGCAACAATGAACCCAATAGATCTCAAGGGATCCTCCCTATGGTTTTGATATCAATTCTCCCATCTTTGAGAGCAACTCTTGGAGAGAAATGTTGCACTAGATAGGTGGAATTTGTTTTGCCACCTCGCCTATGTCCATATAGAGAAATTTCAACTGCATGACATGGGAGCCCAGATAAGAAGTAAATTTCATCAACATTTATAGGGAGCCTATGGTTTCAAATTATGAAGCATTCTTCTTATATATTCCACTTGCTCACTATCCACTCCAAAAAGTCTAATTGGGTCTTCTTACCCAGAATAGTGAAAAACTTATACATGCCGTAGTTTGTCAATGCCTTTATGGTCTTTGGATGGTTCAAAGTAGCTATGTCTTTTTCTTCATGTTCACACTCTCTCGACTCCATTTTTGTGGCTCAAAACCCTGCGAACAAACATGGAAGGTCATTAGAAAGGATTGTGGTAAAAAGTTTCAAGATATTTGGACATTTCATTTAAATTTTCTATGCCCTCAGCGTTGTCCACACCCGCATGAGAAAAATAGTGTGGACATGCACAGTTCTAGCTCTAGAAACTGCACACATTTTGCTTTTTAATGTAAAAAACTTGGTTGATGTGCGCAGGCCTGATAAGCATGAATTGCACACATCGAGGATGATTTATATTTGAAAACCCTCCCCAAAAAACCTAAATACGTGGTCAAAATTAAAAATAAAAACCATGAAACTGAAGATATCGAAGAGATGATTTACCTGGAGAAGACGGCTCGTGATTTCGTCCAATGGTTTGTCAAGAATCTGTCTTTGATTTTCTTGGTGAAAAATGCACTCTATTACTCTCAAAGGGTAAAAAACACAAATGCTTAAACGTTTTTACTTTTTTGGGTTTTTATAAGTTTTTAGGCGTATTAATTTTTTTTCCCTATTATCCTTCAAAACCCAAATTTATAATGTTTTTGACTATATTTTTGAGTAGTGATGATGATTTTTGATTTTAAGTGTGCAGATCACATTTTATTTATGAAAACAAATCATTTTAGCGTTGAGTATATTTTTATCACTTTTTTGAACTTATGAAAAAGTGAAACAAGGAGTTCTATTTATGCCCTTTTCACACTCCCTAAACATGAAAAGATTGATGAGTAGTTGATTGTTCAAACTTGTAAAATTAAATTAACAACCGTCTATTCAGTATTATTTTACCTCTTTTATGGAATGAACTAGACTATTTATGAAAAAGGGTATATGTTGACTAATCATGGTCAATAGAGTTATCTCCTACATTATTTTACCCTTTTTCGGGATTGAGAGACTCAATTTATGAAAAAAGACACTATGGAGTTTACTTATGTTTTCCTTCTGACTCCCTAAAAATAAAAAAACACCAAGCTTTACTTTCTTCGGGTTCATTAAAATTCACGTTGAAAGGACTGAACGAGTTTTATTTTTTTGTCTTTTCAAACTCTTTAAACATGAAAATGACATTGAGTTACCCCTTCATTGGAATCATAAAATTTAAACAATGCAAGACTTGTTAAGCATGACGAGGCTGAACCAATTCTTCATAAGGTTCATTAAAAATACTTTGAAGGACTCATCCAAATGGTGAGTTTATAGGAAAAGCATATGTTATCCTTCTCAAGCCTGTGAAAAATAAAGAGGTAATTTCCAGTAATGGTGGGGGAAAAGTGGGAAAGAACCTTTGTTTTTGAATTGTAAAAGCAGTATGTCACTCTTGAACATGACACTCCATAAATTTTTGTGTCTGGGTTGGGAAATCCATTTTCCTCTCTCCATACCTCATTGAAAGTCTTCAGTTGGTTTGGGTATTATTTTATGAGTCAAATGTTGCCAAGTCAGAATGTTGTGTCGTCGATATGTTCAAGAGAAGTCTAACCTCGGTCAAATTACTTTTCCATTCATAAATTTTAATCACGTCGACCATCCTTGAATCAGTCTTTGATTACTCCAAAATGTTGTTCTTCAAAACTTGACATGAGTTTCATGTTGTAGGCCCTCCTACGGCAGGTCCTTTCCTATCGACTTCAGCTCACTGTCTAGGAAGTTGATCTAGAAACCTTCAGTACCTTGAAGCCTGGATGCCTTAATGGAAGGTTTCTCACCTTTGACAATAGGTTCTCATCGATGAACTTCAATCACATGATTCTACAAGTGTTCGCCATCAGCACACCTATTCACACTTTTTGGATTCTACTGGAAGTACCTTGAGAGCCATTATCATTATTAGTGGTTTCTCTCGTACTTGTTAACGGTTCACATCATTGATTGGTAATGAAGTGGTTTCTACCATGTTCGACTATGATACATTCACTCACATGGCTAGATTCGTACTACGGATATAGAGATGGAGATCAAGACCCTGAATCTAGTTTCATCCATATAGGATGCTTGGAGTTATTAAATATTCATGATTGTAAACATAGATCCATTGGTGGATGCATCCATACTATGTCATCTATTGACATGGATATTAAGATGTATTTCCGTACTACTTCTTTGAGATATTTATGTTCTAAGTATGGGAATTCCTACTTCAACAATGGTTATATATTGCATTGTAACATTTGACTGATTATTTCAGGTCTCCAACCGCAGTCTCTAACCAAACCTTGGCATGATAAAGCACTTAAGTCATCAAACATCTCTTCTGACTTTGCACCGTAGGGGGGAATCTGTTACACATCATTTTTTCACATTAGGAAAATGACCATCAGTTTGGATCTTTTGCTATCCATAAATGTGTTCAAAAGCATCCCCTTGCAAGGATAGAATCCAAACTATCCCAAAGAGAGTTAATTTTTTGGATCACACAGCTCAAAACCCTATTTTTGGCTTCCTGCACAGTTCCCTAGTCAATTTCTACACATACACAGAAATGTCCATTAGAAACTACACATAAGTGTGCTCTGTCTTACACTGAGCCCTGCACACATGACTTAACGGGTGTAAAAATAAAAATTAAAGTCTAGAAGCATTGTTAGTCGAATATTTCCCAACTAACAAGCTTCGAATGGATGCTTATTCAACCTTGATCCCTCCCATCATGGAGATGCCTCCCTCTCTTTGCGGAACCCATATCCCACCATTAGTGGATCTCATCCCTTTGGAAATGGATCTCAAATTTCCCATCCTTGGCCTATAAAGTTAACACAGGCCTAAGAATTGGAGAGAACTATTGGAACTAAGCTTGTGTTGCATGAATAAGTCTAGGAGGCTATTCATTCAAGGAGAGGGTTGGAGATTGTGAGAAGGGACTTCTAACATCAAGGCTTCAAGGCTATAAGTATATTATCCATTTTATTAATAAAAGCAATTGTTCTTTCTCAATTATGTATTTTT
This sequence comes from Pinus tabuliformis, assembly GCA_031772625.1. Classification (NCBI taxonomy): domain Eukaryota; kingdom Viridiplantae; phylum Streptophyta; class Pinopsida; order Pinales; family Pinaceae; genus Pinus; species Pinus tabuliformis. Next base: position 773,359,184 of record CM062810.1, read on the forward strand.
CGATACAATTTTTTGGATTCCTTGATCATCCACGTAGATTATGATTACATATTGATACACTTATGATATATTAATGAGTTGATTAGTTCATTTATCTTTTATGTTATATACTAGATGCTTTGATCTTGTGTATTTTTATGTTTATGCATATCTCATTTAGGACATCGTAGGGAAGTTGTGGGAAGCATTGGAACGATTTATAAATAATCGAGGAGAAGTGAATGGCTGAAATCTCTGAAAGGTACTTCATCAGACATTTCAATTAAGTGCTAAGTGACCTCTATCATATTATTTGTTTCAGTCAATAATCTAGGGAAAGGTAGTAGTTCCTTGTTGTTTGTTACTAGATTTCTCTGAGGTATAGGGAGATCACTCTTGTCTGCAAGAGGTATTAGTCCACCTAACATACTTGAACTCCTAGTTCCAGTTAAGAAAGTGGGGCCTAAAAACTGACCACAATATAACATTCTACAGGGACTACAAATCACCCAGGTGTTCAAAAAACACCTCTAGTTGTCATCCTGAGTTGGAACCTTTTTCTCTAACCTAGGCCTATAACCACACCCTTGATATTATCTACATGTGGTTGTGAGCCTCCAACTGCATTCACAAGGCTTTCTTCGTGCGATTGTGACTCAAAATATTCAGTTCTGAGCATGCAGTCCTGGGATCTATGCCACCTTTTCAAGCCAGCCTCGAGATCTATCCGAAATTGCTTGAAGCTTTCCAAAATCAAATTTCTTATAACGACAATGTTAATCATTCAAACTTGAAGGAAAAACATGACCTAGATTGCCTAGATTACACTAGATGTTTTGTCAAACACATGGCAAACATGTAAGTTACAATTCATGAATGCATATATAATCATAAGAGTCTGAAATTCATCTTAGAATCACCAAGAAATCTCTATGCCCTTTGCACATAGCTGCAACAACACTATTTAGTCCACATATTCACCACCCATTAGATAACTAAATAAATCATGGTAAAACCATAGATAACATACATCATGTAACCAACATAGAAATCATGGAAACTCAACCATAATATCACCAACATAATCACTACAAGTACACATGAATCATAATAGGATAATAACTCTTATTAATATAAGAAAATGCCAACCAAGTCAAGGACTTCCACATACCACTCGACCATAGATTGGGTTGAACCAATCTCTCTTTTAGCCAATCATCCCCACACCATTTACCAAGCATGAATGTGAGATCTCCTGGATTAAAACAAAACAAAACAAAACCATCCAGAGTTTCCAAATGACAAACCACCTCAACTCTCCACCATAGTGATTCCACCTCTACAGTCTGAACATCACTACCACTAACTAGATGGATATCCACCTAAGTTGTCTAGGGCTCCAAGAACCAGTAACTTAACCCACAACCTTCCAGGGATATACATTGTTTTTCCAACCTGGCTCCAGGGACTATTAACTCAACCCACCAAGGGCTCCAGAGCATTTGTCCCAACCTAGGCTCTAGGATTAGTAACTCAACCCAAGTTGTTCCAGGGCCTCCAGAGCATTTGTTTCAAACTACAGCCACAGGGAACCTGAGCACCAACCTGGAAAAAAAAAGCAAGTGGAAAATCCACAACACCATGGCTATCCAGGAAATGGTAAGGCAAGGCTAAAACTATCGTCAATCTAGGAAAATATCCATGCCAATAAAAACACATAACTAGAAAATTACATGGATATACCATGCATCCAAAAATCAGTAAGGAAATTACACATGCAACTTGTTACATGTAAAGAGATATAGCTGTACTTGCTGATCCAACTGTTCCCTTGCATTTTCTTTCTTTCCTTTACGTTATTTCTCCAAATCCAAGTGAATACTATAGTGTTCCAAGCGTGCTCTAACTGTGCAAGAGTATGAGAGAGCAAAGCTAAACTAAAAAAAGTTTGTGAACTGATCCTCAGAAGCCTTTTTATCATTGATTCCTTTATTTTCTTCGTTTTCCTCCAATTTCCCTTGCATGTAAATTTGTGTCTTTTAACCTTCCTTTTCTCCTATTTTCCTTTATTTCCATAATTAAAATGCCAACTATTTGCCTCTTTTCCTTTGCCAAATTCCATAGCCATAAATTAGTCACAAATGATACCCACTATAGTGTTCTGCCAAAAATTTAGTTTGGAATACATGTCCCATGACCTTGGTCTTATTTTATTTACATGGTAAAACAACCAAGGGATGTTACATGTAGTGAAGATTCCATGATGATCTGTTTGAAGAAACAAAACCCTAGGTTTGTATGCTTTCATACCAAATGTTATGAACATTACTTCTTAAAAATGATAAGAATCCAATAATTACAATCCATTTTGAAGAGGAAACCTCCTTTTGTAATGAATACAATGTGTAAGACAAGTTTTTATGATCCTAAGAGTATGTTTCCTTACTATATACATAAGAGACAAAGGGTAAAATTATAATAGTATAATTTGTTGGCTGAAAAGTCACAGTCAAGGGGGGTCAATTTGCAACAACTCCTAGTTGATTTCCTACATAAATAAATAGAATAATAACCAAGGTCATGAGACATGTATTCCAAGATGAATGTTTGGAAAAAAAATAGCAATGGGGATCACTTGTGATTAATTTATGGCTATGGAAACTGGCAAAGGAATTGACAAAGGAAAAGATGCATTAATTAGCATTTGTTTATGAAAATAAAGGAAAATAAGAGAAAAGGGAGATGAAAGGTCACATAATTGCATGTGAGGAAAATTGAAGGAAAAATAGAGGAAAATGAAGAAAAGGGAGGCCTCAATGATAAAAATGATTTCAAGTATCAATTCACAACTTTTGTCAATTCATTTTTGGAGGTCTCTCTATAATCTCTCACTCTCTCATACTCTTGTACACTTATAAAATTCTTGGAGCATGTTTGAAGCACTCTAGTTTTCATTGGATATGGAAAAGGAAGGCAAAGTAAAAGCATGAAAGTGTAAGGGGACAACATGATGAACAACTACAACGAGATTTATTTGTAGGTATCAAGTTGTAGGTATGATTTCCTTTCTATTTTTTGCATGCATGGTATATGCATGTGGTTATTGAGTTATGATCTGCCATTGGCATGGAGGATTGCCTAGATTGATAGTGGTTTTGCCTAGCCTTGCCATTTCTTGGATAGCCATGGTGTTGTGGGTTTCCCACTTGATTGTTTTCTAATTGGTGCTCATGTTCCTAACAGTTGTGGGTTGAGTTACTATTTCCTGGAGCCTTGGTTGGACAAATTCTTTGGAAGCCCTAAAACAACTTAGGTTGAGTTACTGGTCCTAGTAGCCTTGGTTGGAAAACACTCTGGATCCCTTCGTGGGTTGAGTTAGTATTCCTAGATCCTTGGTTGGAAAAACTCTTTGGAACCCTGTGACAGTTGTGGGTTGAGTTACTAGTCTTGGAGCCAAGTTGGAACAAATGGTCTAGATCCCTACACATCTTGGGTAAAGACCAGTCTGGTGATTAATAGTGATGTTCGACTGTGAGGTGGAATCATTGGTTGACAGTTTAGGTCATCTGGTCTTTGGAAGCTCTTGTTTGGCTTTTCTTTGTTTATTCCATGAGATCCAACATTCATGCTTGGAATATGGTGCGGGGATGATTAGATAAAAGAGAGATTTGGTTCATCGAAATCTATGGTCAGGTGCTATGTGGAAGGTCCTTGCTTGGTTGGACTTGCATATTTTAATAATATCTCTTTTCCTCTTGTATTTTCATGAGAAATTGCACTTGTTATTATGTGGCTTTGATGGATGGTTTATCATGGTGTATATGTTGTTCATTTACTGGTAATATGCTGGGTATAAGATGTATGTTGGCTATGCCTCTTGATGTGTTTTTACTTGTTGATGAATTTTTAATGAATGCATGAGCTAATATATGTTATTTCAACTATTATGAGAGGGAATTAGACCTTCTTGACGATTCTTAGATAAGTATCAGACCCTTCTGTTTAAATATGCATTCATAACCTATAGATTACATGTTCGCCATGAGTTTAATGAAATGAATATCATGGTTAGTCCTAATTAGGTCAAGTTCTTGACTAAGTTTTGCATTAATGGATTTTAACTTATGTCATTCATCATTCTAGAAAGTTTTATCAAGTTCTGGGCAGAGGTCTAGATACTAGCCCTGAAAAAGTGGCTTTGATTCCGGGACCACATGCTTAGAACTGGGAAATCTAGACTGCAGCTTCTATTAGGCAAGGTTATCAAAGTGACTAGAGGGTCACAATTTCTAGCTTTCCCTTTTATGCAAGTGAATGGGAGTCCAAATCACTAAAAAGGCAATTTAGCTTAGGGTTTGGGCACTTGGAGTGGTTGTTTAGCTCTTGTGGGTCCTGTATCTCCCGAGGAACGTTAGTTTGGTTTCATATTTTCGACTACATTTCCTTAATGTGATATAGGAGGTCTAGTCATATCATAGTAACTCTTTATCACATGTTTACCCCAGTGGATGGTGAACTTGGGTAAGTATGGGAGGAGGCGGTTATAGAATCAATGTGAGGTCAATTTCAGGATTTCACAATCCCAATCAACCATTTATTCATTCACCATGTTCTTTAACATTATAACATTATGCATAATCATATAATAAATGTGACAAGAAACCACTAGTCAACAAAAGAAGTCATCACATCACAGGAAGACACAAAATATTTAGGTAGAAACCCAAATGGGAGAAAACCACCAACACTTCTCCTCCTCAGTATTCAACTTATTTACATCAATTTATAGGCCCCAACCTGTGGGAGTGAACTACCCCTAAAATATGCATTTTACCACTTGTAGTAGGATACAACCTGATTGAGTCTCCACCCTCAAGGATGAGTAGGCTCCAACCTCAATAATGAGTGGTCTCCAACTTACTCTAGGATCCAACCTGATTGAGGCTTCAACCTCATTCATCTACTTCCTTGTAGACCTCTATTTCATCACATTTTCAAACTAGATCCATGATCATGATATATTATTGAATCATAAGTGATGTTGTAACTAATACATATAGCCACTGTAATTATCTCTTCCACTGTAACAATCTTTGTCTCATCAATACAATTTTCAAGAAAGATATTTCCATGCGACCACTGCTATACAACTTGCAACCACTATCACTAAATAATATTTTATCAGAAAATTAATTTCAATCTCTATTGTTGGTTGTCATACTGTTGTCCCAAAATCTTCTCTAACTAGGATTACAGTCTGGTCACCCAAACACTTCCTAGGAACCTTTTTATTTCGTGTATCAAAAACACATGCAACATGCTCATAGCTCTATCAAACACACAAAAGAGCTTCTAGCCATCAAGTATGTGTCAAAACAATGTTGAATCCATTTAGTTACGTCCATCTCTGAACCCTGATCACCCAACTTCTTCTAGATTTCAATTTGGAATAAATAATGACCCTAGATCTAAGATAATCATAACATACCATATAAAACGAAAATATTCTACATAATACACCAATTGATGTTTTATATAGCAGTGGAAGGTATTCCCTTATGGATAACAATGTATAATATATATTATATTATGTACAACTATATATATATATATATATATATATATATATAGAGATATATATATATATATATATACCCATCAAGTATGTGTCAAAACGATGTTGAATCCATTTAGCTACATCCATCTCTGAACCCTAATCACCCAACTTCTTCTAGATTTCAATTTGGAATAAATAATGACCCTAGATCTAAGATAATCATAACATACCATATAAAACTAAAATATTCTACATAATACACCAATTGATGTTTTATATAGTAGTGGAAGGTATTCCCTTATGGATAACAATGTATAATATATATTATATTATGTATAACTATATATATATATATATATATATATATATATATATATATATATATATAATTAATAATAATAAAAGGAAAAATACATGTCTTATTGAAAAGAGATGTATATTAATGAAAAGACAACCCGACTATGTATATATGCCCTCAATTGTATTTAGACATCAATAAATATCTCATATATCTTATATAATTTTCATAATGTTTACTCAATCGTAGAAACAAAATTAAGGCTGATAAATTTTCAGGTGTGTAATTATTTATCATAAGGAAATAATTACCAAAGATTGAAAAATAAGAAAAAAATCAACATTGTATCAGAGCGTTCACAAAGAGCCCATGATATTTTCCAAAACAAATTGTAAAAGAATTTTTTACCAATTCATAAAATTTATTTTACTGAATTAATAATAATTTACATTTCATATTATCATATTGTTGAAGCCTCGAAAATTGGGTCTACAACAAGGGGCATACCCACCCAGTCCAGACCTTGGTTAGCAGCTCCTTTTCCATTTGGTATAGTGGGTCCGACTGGGTATATGGGACCAGTTTCCCAATTTATGTGTCTGTGTGTGTTGAGATTTGATATTTCCTTTCTAAAAGTTCCTAAGTGAAATGCTTTTACTTTAACTCTAATCTAATGATATGCAATTGTATTCTAATAAAAAAAAATATCTAATTCTACACTAACCCGGGGTGTAATCTTTCTGTTATATGATCCAAAATGATTTCAAATAAAAATCAGTAATAAAGATCATTCAACTGTTATGAGAAAAGAATTCAATAGAGATAAACCACTTCATATAAAAAGTTAGATGAAACAGTTGTGAAAAACACATCACATAATAAGCTACTCATACATTAAGCATAAATAAATAGCTATCACCGTATAGAAGTGCCAAATGATAACTCAAGCATTCACGCATCAATATATAAACAACTGAACATAAATACCACTTTGACACAAAGGCAGAAAGAGTTAAGAGATAGAAGTACGATTTATAACTAGTTCTACTCATGAGCTTCAAGCGATAATGATTTATCTCTTCTTAATCCAACATCCTCTAAGAGTACAGAAGTGCAACATCAGTAGTAGATATTAAATGTAGATATCAATAAATCCTGTTCCATTCATTCATCAAAACCTCCTCGGAGGGTGAAAATGTGCATGTTTTGAGGACAAGTTTTTGACAAATTTCAGGACCCTTCTCTAAATGCATGAGAAGGGTTTAAATACTACTAACTAAATCTAAAAATAACTTATTACAAAAATGTAGGATACGGTTTAAATGACTGTCCTCATTTCAGAAAAAAAAATAAAGCAAAATTAATACTAACATTGAATCTAAAATTAAAACTAACAACTAACTATTTCTGTATCTGTTCCTTGAAATTGCAAGCATTCAAAATTTGTTTGAGAAGATTCAACTGGCTGACTTTCAACTTTAACTCTCCTGCGAAAACGACATTGGTAAGAGCTGCCACCATCTTTTGGCAGACTTGATGATACATTTGAGCGTCATGCACTGGCTGTGTGGTTTTACCAGATGTGCCCAGTAACAATCCCAATTCAACTTAGTTAATCTTTTGATCAATTCTGCCTTTTCTTGAGCTTTCTCTCTCCAGCCTGTCTGCAGTTGTTGTCCACATATACATACCATTTTGAAGATATTTCTAACAAATACCACTAGTTTTAGGATTCAAGTTTTACTTTTTTACCTATAGCATTGCTTTCTTACAAATTTTTGGGCTTACAGGTGACTGAGCAATTAGAGGCTTTCCCTTTCAAGAGGTTTTTCTCAGTGATGCGCGATTAGGTGCTAATTGCACATCGGAAACTGCCTCCATTTCTTGATCTAGGCTTCCCTGGTGGGATTTTTTGCCACTTGTGCGCTTTTTGTTAGCAGATATAAAGCTTAAATTTTGTGAAATTAACAATTCCAGAAGTTGCTGACACTGAGTCTTAAATTGTCTGTTTGTGATGTCAGCATTGTCCACTACCCATTTAACCATGTCTGTGTGTGGAAGAATTTTGGGCCTCGCTGCTATCCGGTGTAAGAATGAGCAAGCTAGCTCTGTAATAGATGCCGCAGAAGACCCGTGTGAGCCTGCAGTAGCTGTAACCTCCATTATTTTGGGATTCTCTTCCTCAAGTAGACTATACATGCCTTCCCAAGTAGTAATATCAGCGTCTCTGTTACAGGCAGTGTCTGTATACAAGGGCGTCATTTCTTGATCTTCAAAACTTGGAGCTTTGCCTTTCTTTCCCATAGTATCCTGAATATTGCTTTGTATAATTCTGTGTTCTTTGTTCCTACAATTTACAAATGAGGTGAGAATCATGATAAGGAAAAGGTGACGGAAAGCTTTAAATGCCGAAGACATAAAATATACCACCTTACGTGAAATGGCTCTTTGATAACCATGAAACCCTATTTCATTAATGATTGGCAACTAACTCATTAATTAGCATTTAAAGCGCATAACCATGTCTCGGTTTATGGAAAATAATTTTTTGAACAATGAGCTCGAAAGATTTACAATGAAGCGATTTTGTGATTTGCTTCGCAATATTGCAGATCGCAACATCGCAATATCGCTCTATCGCTTTATCGCTTTATCGCGTTATTGCTTTATCGCAATATCGCAATATTGCAACATCGTAATATCGCAATATCACAACATCGCAACATCGCAATATCACCGGAGCGTATCATATGACAATCATCTTTTAATTTGTTTTCCGCGAAATGCGATTTGCAATATGTGCCATCACATATCGGCAGTTTGAGGTTTTTCAGTGTAAGTGATATTTGATGCATGCGATGCGATGAAGTTTCGCATCGCAATCTCGCAACTCTAGAATTGTGTTTGTAAGGAGGTATCCATTACCCTTTTTGCGATGCGATATTTCTTAAGGAGTGATTTTATTCTACCTTATCATAAAACTTAAGCTTTTTAGATTTTTCAAGGGTATTTTCCTAAGTTTATGATGGTAAGTTTTATATAAAAAAAGGGAAATTCAAGCACTAATTTATTTTTTTAATTTTTGATTAAGGGTCCCCACTTATTTAGTATTAGTAATAACACTAAATAAGAAGGGGGTTGTTTCTGGCCACAACAATTGGCGATTCACTTGGAAGAACCAGTTATCTCTGATTTTCTTTTGAATTTTCTAAACTTCCAAAACAGAAAATTTTCCAGAACATCAAACTTTATTATAGAAAGACAAAGTACATTATGCTTTTACCTATCAATGATATTTTGTTTCTTCTATTTTTAATTTTGATTACTTACTCCCTCAAGCTAGTCCTTGTATCTACATCAGTCACTACTTGGTTTATAAAGATAAAAACAAAGCCTTCTCTGTAAATCAGTTTTAAATATGCTCATTTGTCGTATGTAGAGCCTCTACTGCCAACAGGCATTTATAGACTCGACAGGGTTACCTATTACCCAATAATGATCCTGTATCCCACTTAGAGAAATATACAATTTTCAAAGAGAAATCCATATTTATACTTATTTCTTTCATTTTTGTTTTTACCCTTAAAGAACAATGTCTTGGTTTGGTAGCCAATTTATGACAGTGTCATTCACTTGATTTATAACTTTGCTGAACAAGCTGGCTCGTGATGAGACCCCTTGTCTTTTGATTGCAACAATTTTTGAGTCATTGCCCTGTTGTGGTATGCAGTATTGGCAAAGTCAGCAAGCTATAATATCTATGATCATGATAAGTCGGCTCGTGATGAGACCTCTTACTCTTTAAGTTAAATTGTATCATTGTATTATTCCTTGAACGTTGTAATTTCCTAAGTGGGGAGGATGTCATTGTTTCCTTAAGATAGCTCTGGACAGATATAAAATAATTTCCCACTAAAGGTAACTCTTCATCAAAATTTACAAGGTTGAAACTAGTATCATTTCTAGGCCTAGAACCTTTGACTGTATCTTTCAGTGATAACGATCAATTTTCTAAAAGAATTCTATTTATACAAGTGATAAAAAACAAAATTTAACAGAGAATTTGTGTCTTTTTTGTGAATTCCAAATGTAACCATTTACAACTGGTTTTATTATGAAAATAAAAAATAATAAAAACTAATCTACAAGATAGAAGAATGACCTCCTATGGAAAATATTTTTTGAGGATCTGTCCGTTAACATGTAAAGATTCTCTTTTTCCTATTAAATCCTGTAACATAAAAGTGGATGGGCCTATGACTTCTGCGATTTGAAAAGGGCCAAGCCATATTCGTTGAAATTTCATATGTTTCCCTTTTTCCTCATGAGCCTTGTCCAATTTTAGAACTAGATGTCCCATCTGAAATTCCTTTCTAGATATTATGTTTGAATCAAAAGAAGCCTTTACTAATGCTTGGTGATGAGCATGCATTATTTTCGCCTGTTCTCATTTCTCTTCTAACTTAATTATTTCCAGTTGCCTTAGTTGTAAGGAAGAAGTTGGTGCTTCATCAATATATTGAACTAAGGCCAAAGAGGGAATTGCTAAATGAGTTGGAAGAACCACTTCTTTCCCATAAACTAAATTAAAGGGAGAAGTGCAAATGGAGGTTTTCTGCGTTATTCGATCTGCCCATAAAGCATATATTAAAGAATTGTGCCAATTTTTGTGATTTTGATCAATGGTTTGCTTAATGATTTTGATTAAGTTTTTATTTGTAGATTCAACTAATCCATTCCCTTGTGGGTAATAATTGGTAGAGTATTTAAGCTTGAAACCCCTTTTGAGTGAAAATTTAGTCATCGAATTAACAGAAAAATATAATGCATTATCAAACATTAAAGCAGAAGGCAACCCAAACCTGGTGATTATGAACTAATCTATGAACTCGATAATATGTTCAGCATTAGCCGTCTTGAGAGGAACTGCTTCTACCCATTTAGTAAAGTAATTTGTTGCTCTAAGGATATATCTATGCTGTTTAGAGGAGTGAGGAACGATCTCACCTATTATGTCCAATCCCCATCGATCAAAAGGCTGCTCAATGTTGACCGGTTGCAGTGGCAATGATGGTCTCTATTGTCTCCCAGCAGCGGTTTGACAAACTTGACATTTCCTTGCGTAGTTATGTGAGTATTTGAATAATGTGGGCCAGTAATAGCCTGCGCGTAAGATTTTATGTGCAGTAGCGTCTCCAGCATAGTGCCCACCTGCTGACCCATCGTGGAGTTCCTGCAATACTTTTTCAGCTTCAGATTTCTCAAGACATCTAAGGAGAACAGAATCATAATTTATTCTAAAAAGAACATCACTCACGAGATGATATTGTTTAGCCTTCAACCTTAGAGCTCTTTTCTTGGTATGATCGAGGTTTGAAGGAGCATATCCATTCTTTAGAAAAAATATGATATGAGTGTATAATGATTCAACAACGTTTAGGCTTACCTCATACATTTGTATCTCTATAGATGGCATTTCAGAAATAAGTGATGCTCCAGCTAGCATTTTGCAAAAGCCTTGACCTTTTACAATACTTGCTAGTTTGATTTCTACGTCATATTCCTGTAAGGCAGTAACCCAATTCGCTCTTTTCTCACCCACATCTTTCTGTACTAAGAGATTTCTTACCACTGGAAACGGTACGATGATTTTTGTATGGGTTTTAAGTAGAAAGGGTCTGAAATATTTAATAGCTTTGAAAACAACATAAGCTTGTTTCTCTACATTTGAATAATTTAACTCATCCCCCTGTAAATTTGAACTGAAAAAAGAAATTGTTGCTTCTGCCTTGTCTTGATTTGCTTGAGTGAGTATCGCAGCATATGATCTATCAGAGGCAAATGCATATAAAATAAAAGGATCAGAAAAATTTGGAGTTGCTAAAGATGGAGCGTTAACAATTTATTGTTTGCTTAGATTGAATGCCTCATATTCGTCTTGGCCCCATTTGAAGTTTGAGTTCTTTCTAATCATTGCTTGTAAAGGAGACATGATTCTTGAGAAATCTGGAACAAATCCCTTTACAAAATTAATCTGGCCAAGGAAAGATTGCATAGCTTTCTTGTTGTGAGGTAGGGGTATTTCGGAAATCTCCTTGATTCTGTCAGGATCAATATGAATTCCAGATTTTGACACTATGAATCCAAGAAGTTTTCCTTCACTTAATGCGAAAAAGGATTTTTTCGTGTTAAGTGAAATTCCATACCTTTGACAATGTTGGAAGATTTCTTTTAAATCTCTAAGATGATTGCCTCATTTCTTGGAATATACAGTTATATCATCCAATTATATTACCACTGATTTGTTAACTAATCCCTTGAATGTGATGTCCATGGCTCACTGAAATGTGGCACCAGTGTTGATCAAACCAAAGGGAATGTTTTGATATGCGTAAGTGCCCCATTTGGTTCTGAATGTGGTTTTTAATTGATCATCAGGATGAACCAACACTTGGTTGTATCCTGAGAATCCATCCAAGAAGGACATTAATTCTTATCCTGCGACTGCCTGCAATATTTGCTCCATGGGAGGTAAAGGAAAATTATCCTTTTGACAGGACTTGTTAAGGTTTCGAAAGTCAATGCAAATTCTAATGTCTCCGTTTTTCTTTCTAATGGGAACCATATTGGAAACCCATTTAGAATGTCGAACGGGAAAAATGATTTTGGCTTTCAATAACCTATTGAGTGCATATTTGTCCTGGTTTTCTAGATTGGGATGGATCTTTCTCAGCTTTTGCTGGACAGGTTTTTCATCGTTTAGCATTGGGATAGTATGTTGGATGATAGAAGTGTCATAAGTTTTGAGTTCATCGTAGTTCCAAGCAAAGACACTTTTGTATTGTCTCAAGAGATGAATATACACTAATTTTTCTTCAGGAGCTAGGCGAAGGCCTAGGTTGATATTTTAAGGTTTGGCATCAGTTCCTTGATTTACTAATTCATAGTTCAAAGTTGAACTTTGCAGTTTTGAATTGGTAAATATTTTGAATCGATCTTTCAAATCATAAAGGTCTTCTAACTTGACTACTGATTTTGGCATAGCATTATTAGTGCTATCTTGTTGCAATTGTCTGTCATGTTGGTCCTCATCGATTATCTGATTGGTGTAAGATCCTTCGGATGTGAGAAAGCTCACAATGTCAGGATCATCGTTAAAAATCCTCCAATTGGTAATGTTATCAGGAATTGAGGGTCTAAAGATTAATTCGATTGAAAATCGATCAAGGCTATAGTCTTCTGAAGGAATGAGCTTGGAAGCTACGTTAGCTAGGAGGTCTGCACTAGCATTCTGGAGTCTGGGAATTGATGAAATATTAAATGCTATAAAGTGTTCAGTTAGATCTTGAACTAAAGATTGGTAATGCTTTAAATGACCTGATAAACAATGTATAGTATTGCGTACCTGTCTGATTACAATTTCAAAATCTCCGAAAACTTGAAGCTATTTGATGTCTAATCCAATTGCTTTGTATAATCCTTGGACTAAAGCCTCGTATTCTGCGGTATTATTGGTGCCATTGAATGCGAGTTTACAAGTTAGCATAGTTTTGTTTCCCTCTGGATTGATTAATGCACATCCTGCTCCTGCTCCTTCGTTAGACTTAGAACTGTCAAAAAATAACTTCCAAAATAAAGATTTATTTATAGGACTATCTATAAAATTAATACATTTAGAACTATCTGTTTGAGAGAAATTTTATACTTGAGATAAAACAGAATGGTCTAAGTAAGGTGAAGTATGAGCATTAAAATTTCCTAAGAAAGAATCTACTGAGTAGTTGCCAATGATGTTATTGTTGTATGCTACCAGTTCATTCTCTCCTTCTAGTTCTGTTACTATGTATTTCTGATGTCTTTCTCGCTCAACTTTTATCTGGTTTGGTTTACCGTTGTAAGGGAGCCACATGTGCGACCAGTCAGTTGCAAAATATCCATGAAGTTTTTCTAACCAATCTCTGCTAGTAATTAAGCCATAAAATTTCGGAATATCAGCAACTAAAATGTCGATAACTTGACATACCTTTGGATTGGATGACAGCCTTATGGTAACCTGATTTAATTTTCCAATCACTTCAACTTGCGATCGATCTAGCTGAACTATGTGCACAATAGATTTTTCCGGTTGAACGTTCAACATTGCACATATTGATTTTGGTAGAATATTAGATGAAGCTCCAGAATCCACTGCGCAATTATGCAAATTTTTATTGAAAATTTCATAAGTAAGAAGAAATGGGGGAGTATGAGATCTCGACCTTCCTCCAATTAAAGCAATATCATTTGGATGAACTTTATTAATCACGTTAGTTGGAGGTCTTCCCATTTCATGGGAAGCTTGAGAGATTATAGCGGCGAGCAAAGGTGCAACTGGTACAGCATGTAATTCTTTCAAAAGTACCTTTTGCTAGTGTTTTAACTTGCTCAATTCGTAAAAAGTGATGTTAGCCCTAGTCTTTTTCATGTCTTCTATGATATTATACTCCATTTCATCTGAAACGATTAGTGTTTTTGATGGTGTTGATGAATCTATTTGGACTGGGCTGGTTTGAGTGGCTTTAGGTGTCGTTTTCTTGGCTGCGACTTTATCCTTTGTCATTGAGCTTGCGATTTTTGGCTTAGGAGTGGGTTGAGGAGGATCAAGTTGATTTCTACTTTGAGTACTAACCGGGGATACCTCTTGATCCTCTTCATCTGGGAGGATGAAGTCCCACATACCTTGTACCTCTACAACTTCTTCTTCATCGGTATGTTCTTCGGTAACAATTTCCTCTTATTCTTCTTCTGATTCAGCACTTGTGATAGCATTTGGCGGCTTTGAGTCAGTTGAAGAGTTTCTTCTATAAGGCTTGTACGGATTTTTAGAAGAAGTTTCTGCCACTTGTTTCTTAATGTCAACCATTTCCTTAGACATGGTTTTCAAAAAAATTTGTAATCCTTCTAAATCGAACGGATCTTTCGATTGTTTTTTCTTGGGGTCTTCCTTGAAAGTAACCTTCTTGGATTTTCGTTCTTCTATCGTGTTTTTCTTTTCTAGAGCTATGATACATTTCTCTACCGTTATTGCTTCTTTCATATTATCGACTAAAGTTGTTTTGTTAGCCCTATCAACAAAGATTTCTATGTTTCATGGTAAAGCAGAGATGTACCACTCACTTCGCAGTTCTTCGCTAGGCTTGGAAGCAGTAGGAATTTTATTTAACATTTTATTGAAACGTGAATTAAAACCTTTGATAGGTTCCTTTGACTCGGCCCTAAGGTTGTACGGGTCGTTGATCAGTGTCACCGTAGACCTATCATCACCGAACTTAGTTAGGAATTATTCTTGGAAGATATCCCAACTAGTGATAGATCCAAATGGTAATGAGAAATACCATGATCTGGCTGCTCCTTCAGAGTATAATGGAAAAGTTGGACGACAACATCTTCATTGGTAACTCCATTGAGATTTATGGATAACATAAAGTTATTTATATGTTCTTCTGCTAGCATGCCTGCTTCAGGATTAAACTTAGGCAGCCATTTTTCAGGATGGGCTGATAACTGACTCAAGGGCGCAGGCATTAAGACTGCCCCTGGGTTATTCCATGGAGATTGGGCCATCACTGAACTACTAACAGAGTGAAGTGCAGAAGATGATCCATGCGATTGAGAAGATGAGGATACTATGACTCCAGAAGATTGAGGAAAAGGTGTGGAAGTTCTTGTGGACTGGTGGACAATAATATGAAGTGGAGGAGTGGATGGTTGACTTCGCGGTGGAGAGGTGGAGATGGATGATGATGATGAAAAAGTCTCGCTATTGGACCCTTTAGGCGATCTCCTTGCTCTCTTTCTTGTAGGTAGAGGTAACTTGGTTGGATGAACACCAAACTTTTCGCTCTTTAATCTGGTAAGAGGATGAGCAGGGTTATATTGTGAAGTCACGCTACCTTGAGATTTATTAGATCTTTGAGGTGATATAGAAAATCGCTGAAGTTTATGAATCATAGATTCAACTTTAGGAGGTTCAATAGTAGATTGTTCTGAAATGTTAGGGTTTGTGGCAGCGGCTGTTGTTCTTTCGACTTCTAGCTCTAAATTTAAAGATTCTAAGTGCAATGGAGAAGTCGGGGGAGATGATGAGGGTGATTTACTCTCAGAATGGTATTTAGATTTAGACTTACTTTCCATTCACAATTCAGGGGCCCTCCTTCTAGTGCCAAATATGTTGAAGCCCTGAAAATCGGGTCTACAACAAGGGGGATACCCACCCAGTCTAGACCTTGGTTAGCAGCTCCTTTTCCATATGGTATAGTGGGTCCGACTGGGTATATGGGACTAGTTTCCCAATTTATGTGCGTGTGTGTGTTGAGATTTGTTATTTCCTTTCTAAAAGTTCCTAAGTGAAATGATTTTACTTTAACTCTAATCTAATGATATGCAATTGTATTCTAATAAACAGAAATATCTAATTCTACACTAACCCAGGGTGTAATCTTTTTGTTATGCGATCTAAAATGATTTCAAATAACAATCGGTAATAAATATCATTCAACTGTTATGAGAAAAGAATTCAATAGAGATAAACCACTTCATATAAAAAGTTAGATGAAACAGTTGTGAAAAACATATCGCATAATAAGCTACTCATACATTAAGCATAAATAAATAGCTATCACCGTATAGAAGTGCCAAATGATAACTCAAGCATTCACGCATCAATATATAAACAACTGAACATAAATACCACTTTAACACAAAGGCAGAAAGAGTTAAGAGATAGAAGTACCATTTATAACTAGTTCTACTCATGAGCTTCAAGCGATAATGATTTATCTCTTCTTAATCCAACATCCACTAAGAGTACAGAAGTGCAACATCAGTAGTAGATATTAAATGCAGATATCAATAAATCCTGTTCCATTCAATCATCAAAACCTCCTCGGAGGGTGCAAAAGTGCATGTTCTGAGGACAAGTTTTTGACAAATTTCTGGACCCTTCTCTAAATGCATGAGAAGGGTTTAAATACTAATAACTAAATCTAAAAACAACTTATTACAAAAATGTAGGATACGGTTTAAATGATCTTCCTCATTTCAGGAAAAAATAAAGCAAAATTAATACTAACATTGAATCTAAAATTAAAACTAACAACTAACTATTTATGTATTTGTTCCTTGAAATCGCAAGCGTTCAGCATTTGTTTGAGAAGATTCGGCTCGCTGACTTTTGACTTTAACTGTCCTGCGAAAACCGAATCGGCAAGAGCTAGCGCCATCTTCTCGACAAAATTGATGATACATTTGAGAGTCATGCACTGGCTGTGTGGTTTTACCAAATGTTCCCAGTAACAATCCCAATTCAACTTAGTTAATCTTTTGATCGATTCTGCATTTTCTTGATCTTTCTGTCTCCAGCCTATCTGCAGTTGCCGTCCATATATACATACCATTTTGAAGATATTTCTGACAAATACCACTGGTTTTAGGATTAAAGTTTTACTTTTTTACCTCTAGCATTGCTTTCTTACAAATTTATGGGCTTACAGGTGACTAAGCAATTAGAGGCTTTCCCTTTCAAGAGGTTTTTCTCAATGATGCGCGATTAGGCGCTAATCGCACATCAGAAACTGCCTCCGTTTCTTGATCTGGGCTTCCCTGGTGCAATTTTTTGCCTCTTGTGCACTTTTTGTTAGTAGATATAAAGCTTAAATTTTGTGAAATTAACAATTCCATAAGTTGCTGACACTGAGTCTTAAATTGTCTGTTTGTAATTTCAATACTGTCCAATACCCATTTAACCATGTCTGTGTGTGGAAGAATTTTGGGCCTCGACGCTATCCGGTGTGAGAATGAGCAAACTAGCTCTGTAATAGATGCCTCAAAAGAACTGTGTGAGCCTGTAGTAGTTGTAACCTCCATTATTTTGGGATTCTCTTCCTCAAGTAGAATATACATGCCTTCCCAAGTAGTAATACCAACGTCTTTGTTACAGGCGATGTCTATATACAAGGGTGTCATTTCTTGATCTTCAGAACTCGGAGCTTTGCCTTTCTTTCCCATAGTATCCTGAATACTGCTTTGTATAATTCTCTATTCTTTTTTCCTGCAGTTTACAAATGAGGTGAGAATCATGATAAGGAAAAGGTGACGGGAAAGCTTTAAATGCCAAAGAAATATAAGATATACCACCTTACATGAAATTTCTCTTCAATAAGCATGAAACCCTATTTAATTAATGATTGGCAACTAACTCATTAATTAGCATTTAAAGCGCATAACCAGGTCTCGATTTATAGAAAATACTTTTTTGAACAACGAGCCCGAAAGATTTTCGATGAGGCAATTTTGCGATTTGCTTCACAATATCGCAGATCGCAACATCGCAATATCGCTCTATCGCTTTATCGCTTTATCGCTTGATCGCAATATCGCAACATCGTAATATCGCAATATGGAAACATTGCAATATCACAATATCGCTAGAGCGTAGCATATGACAATCATTTGTTAATGTGTTTTCTGCGAAATGCGATTTGCGCCATCACATATCGGCAGTTTGAGGTTTTTCAGCGTAAGTGATATTTGATGCATGCGATGTGATGAAGTTTATCATCGTGATCTCGCAACCTTAGAATTGTGTTTGTAAGGAGGTATCCATTATCCTTTTTGCGATGCAATATTTCTTAAGGAGTGATTTTATTCTACCTTATCATAAAACTTAAGCTTTTTAGACTTTTCAAGGGTATTCTCCTAAGTTTATGATGGTAAGTTTTATATAAAAAAAAAGGAAATTCAAGCACTAATTGATTTTTTAAATTTTTGACTAAGGGTCCCAACTTATTTAGTATTAGTTATAACACTAAATAAGAAGGGGGTTGTTGCTGGCCACAACACACACACACACATATATTACAATTGGTAGTTTAAAGGTCCATGGTTTTGGCAAACCATTGATCCATGGTATTTTCTACCATATAAAAAAAAGCAAAAGGATTTTTACAGTGAAGTGCATGTTAAGACAAACACTACTCCATAGTTGGAAAATAAGTTTTAAATTTAATTTTCCATTTACAAGATGATGTCCAATCTTAGAGTAGAAGATAGACTAGATGGACAAAAAAAATTCAAATCATGGAATAACTGAATACTTCTCATCCCTAGCGGAAGAGAGTGATCTCTTGGATTATGTCAAGAAATACCTCTCAGAACCAAAAGAGAAAGTGGCCAAGGCAAAGCATAAGAAGAATGTGATCATGTCTAAGAGGATCTTTTTATATTTAATCAAATACCATTTAATTCCTCATGTATCAGAATTAAAGACACCAAATAAAATGTTGGATGCCTTTTCAAGATTATATGAAAGCAAGAATACAAGTAGAAATATAACTATAAGGAATCAACTTATACATTTAATGATGAACAAGTTAGATTCAATTTCTACCTACTTCACAAGGATTTCTCAAATCAAGTATCACCTAGAAATTATTGGAGATTCAATGAATACTGTAGAGCTTATGATTGCAACTCTAAATGGTTTTCCTTCTTCTTGGGATTCATTTGTTCAAGGAATTTGTGCAAGAAGGAAATTACCTAAATTTGATAAGTTATGGAAAAATTTTGTACAAGAAGAATTAAGGCTGATATCTAAGGCACACAAGACCAGTGATGAATAAAATCAAGCTCTTGCTACTCATGTGAAGAAAGGAAAATAAAGAAGAAACAACAATTTGAAGAAAAATAGAAGATTAATTCCAAATCACAAGAAGGATGTATCTAATATTAGGTGTTAAAACTATCAGAAGTTGGAACACTTTTCTTACTAGTGTTCTCATAGGAAAGGAAAAAGAAAACATCATGCACATGGAACAATATGGAGAAGTCTACATCTTAGAAAAAAGAAAATAGAGACAAAAGATGAACAATATGTCTTTGTGTTAGCTCTCATATGCACCATCACTCAAGGAAGTGATATTTGGCTAGTAGATAGTGGTGCTTCTAAGCACATGATTGGGTTCTGAAATTCTCTTACAAATTCGACAAAAAAGAGTTCATCCCTTCAGGTGTAACTTGGAGATGATGACAAAGCATGCAGTAAAAGGAGTAGGGGAAACATCCTACAACCTTGATTTAGGTGACTCCATTTCAATAAAAATATGTATTTCTTATACAATATTTAAATTAGAATCTTCTCTCTATTTTTTATCTATAAGATCGAGGCTTCACAATAGTTTTTATTGATGGCCAAGTCCTTCTATGGCCTAAGGGTTCAAGTATAGATTCATCCAATGTGGTTAGTGTCTGAGATGGAAGATCGTATTAATTCAAGGGACACCCAACACAAGATATTGTACATAATACTATTAGCTCCAGTGAGCTAAGGAACCAATGACTTCCTCACCTCAACTATACAACCTTTATAGTTTTGAGAAAAATGGTCATAGGTACACCAAATATACAAGTGGAGAATGATGGAGTATGCAAAAGGTTGTGCACTTGGCAAGAATGACAAGGGAAGTTTTCAAAGTAGTGACAATAGGCACAAGGGGATATTTGAAATTATACATTCAAATGTATGTGAACAAATGAATGTACCATCTCTAAGTAAATTTTTATATTATGTCACTTTTATTGATGATTTCTCAGGCAAAACATGGATCTATTTCTTGAAAGAAAAAGATGAAGTTTTCAATAAGTTTTAAGAATTCAAGGCTTTAGTAAAAAAATATCTCTGGAAGAAAAACTAAATTTTTAAGGTCAGATAATGGAGGTGAATACACCTTAAATTAGTTCAAAGAATTTTGTAGAGAAGAAGGGATTAAGAGGGAGTTGACAAATCCCTATAAGCCCAAACAAAATTGGGTTCTAGAGAGAAATAATAGATCAATTGTAGAAGAAGCTTAAGTAATGATCCATGACTAGAATTACCCATGTATATATGGCCAGAAGCATCCAAAACATTCATATATGTTGAAAATAGAAGTCTTGATAATATATTGGGGAACAAGAAACCATACGAAGTATTCATCAGGAAGAAATAAAAAGTCATCCACTTGAGGATATTTGGTTTTCTAATGTACATACATGTTCCCAAGGAAAAGAGAATTAAGCTAGAGCCTTGAGGAAAGAAGGGTACATTTGTTAGATACTATGAGACTTCAAAGGATTATAGAATACATCTTTGGATAGGAAAATATTGATATTAGTAGAAATGTCCCCTTGGATGAATAATAAGCTTCTAGGAAATCTAGAGAGTCTCACATGGATGAGGACGGAGAGGAGAATAGGCTCCCAAGGATACAATTATGATTGACTATACTCTAGAAGAACATATCCCAGAAGACCAGGATGAGATAATAGAGCCATATATATTGGCAGATCCACCAAAATAGGTTATAGTAATCAAGAAGAGATGAATATGGCTCTTAAACACATTGTAGGAAGCAAAAAAACATGCAACTCCTAGGGGCTCCTTCAGAGAGAGCAAGATACCACATAAGTTTTCTAGCTATGTGGCGCTAATGATTAAGATCATTGATTCAAAACCTTCCACTTACGATTAAGTTGCAAAAAAGAAAGTGTGGAAGGATGTTATGATGGAAGACACTAGTAAAAAATGATGAAATTAGTGACTAGGTGACTAAAAACGGTAGTCACCGCAATTATTTCAAGTGAATTACTACTAATTTTGAGCAATTTTGAGTGACCGAACTAAAAATGACTAACTTAAACGACTAATTTAGTTTAGGGATGAAATATACGACTAGACAATAAGTGACTAAACTAAAAGTGACTAAGTTAAATGACTAATTTAGTCTAGGATTAAAATATATGACTAGATAATAAGTGACAAAATTAATAATGATTAACTTAAATGGTTATTATAGCCAAAGAATAAATATATGACCAAATAACAAGTACAACAAGGATATGAATTAGTCATTTATGAAAGTAATTTTTAATTGTGTCACTTTGGAGATATAAAATTGCAATTTTGATTTTGAAGTGTTACATTTCATTACAGGGGTCTGTGAATCCATCTGCAGTATTAAAATTTAGAGAAAATGCGTCTTTGAATCCATATACAGTGTTAAAATTATGAATACCAATTTGTCTCTAAAGTTCAACACTACAGATGGATTCAGAGACACCCTTCTTTGGATCCAAATGAAATGTTAAATTTAGAGACAAAGGGGTCTCTAAGTCCATTTCCAGTGTTAAAATTTAGAGGCCCTCATCTGCAATGTTAAAATTTAGGTAGATCGATTCAACGAACCCCTTAAAGGGGTCCATGAATCCATCTATAATACTAAAATTATAACACTTTTATACAATCAATACTAAACCAACATAAAAGTTGCTATTAAAATGATTAACCACAACACATATTAACATACTCAATATCCTTGTCATAAATAGAAAAAATTATATATATGTGTATCTCTCTCTCTCTCTCTCTCTCTCTCTCTCTATATATATATATATATATATATATATATGTTAAAATTATAACAATTTTATACAATATAGAGTATAATTTTTATATAATAGTTTTATACTCCCTTTAGAAGGTTGGACAAAAAAGAGAGTTACTCATATAGAAGGGTTTTAAGGCTTAGTAGGAAGTTGTTCCTCACATATTCTTAGAGAGACAACACACTATTTGTTATGGGGTTTTTGTGGTCTTGTTACATATGATGGTTGATTGTTTCACTAGATCCATAAAGAAAATGATTTTATTAATTTGAATTCAATGTATGTTCATTTAAAATTGGATAATTAATATAAATCTAAATTACTCTAAAGCCATATTATTTTATAAATAATTCTAAAGATACATGCATTACAAAAATGTGCACACAACCTAATAGCACATTCACATTTTTAGAATGTGCACACACTATTATTAAAAAACCATACATACTAACAATTCTTGTGGCTCTTTATGTAGAATAACATGCCATGGGCCGCATATCCAAGTTGAAATTTGAATATCCCTTAGACAGTATCTATGTGGTTGTTTTAGGGTTACTTCATGCTCCTTGAACTATAGAATCTTTATTTGGGGCCTAAGGCCCTATTTTCTCCTCCCCTTGAGATAGTACATTCCCCAAGACCCATTCTTATCATGTAAACCATACCAATGGAGACAAAGATCCCCCATAGAGGCCAAATATTCCCTAGAGATGTCTTGTGTGGAAATTCAAATACTTGTTCAAGAAGATTGATCATGGGAAGGTTCAAATATGACCCAAACACCTTATGATGCTTCCTTGACCGCGGTTAAGGCCCCAAGTGCCATACATGGTGAAAAACTCCTCCTAATGATATTAAGGTTAAATTTAGAGGCCCAAGACCCAAATATGAAATATAAAACCTTAAAATAGCACGCCCAACATATAACCTAAAGGTTAAATATATTTTAGATAAAATATGTGTGGTGGTTTGAAAACTTATTCATGTAAATTGAAAAATTTTGTTTAGAGACTAAGGATTTTGTTTTCCATTATAAAGGCCATAAAACCTTCTTATTATATATTATTATTATTATTAAAATATAAATTATATTATTATTATTATAATCAAAATAGAAAAATGGTGAAGAAATTGTTTAAAGGTGTAGATCTTTTGTGAAATCCGAAATTTTTAGATGTTCAGACTCTAATTTATTTGAGCCCTTGTTCCTGGGTTTAATTTAATTGAGCGCTTGTTCCTGGGTTAATTTTTGTAGTGAGAAATAGTAGATTTACAATGACATTAATCCCTAGTGCTTGCATAACTATGATTTAGATGCATACATTTGCATCGACTATGGTTGAAGTAGCTCGTTCATCCTGGATGTCTGCGTCGATTCCATACAACAGCTATAGATTTGATGCATACATTTGAATCGTCTATGGCTAAAGCTGCGGGTTCATCCTTCTTTTCTACGTCGATCCCATACAACCCTTCAACCACAGGTATTTTGAAGATGGTACTGTTGTCTGCGTCGATTCCATATAACCCTTCGACCACAAGGATTTTGAGCCGGTGGAGTACGTGATATTGAAGATCGATGCCCTTGTGACTTTGGAAAGGAAGGGATCCATTTTGCCCATGAAATTTGGAATTTGCATGATGTGCGATGGAAATGATGCACACTGGTGCAACTTGCTATGATTTAGACAAGTTTGGAATCGTTTTCAAGCCCAATATACTCAGGATCAATATATTTCTTTATCATAACTGATTGGCACATCCCTTCTGTGGACATGATGCTCCATACTCATTTTGTGTCAAGACCATTTGAAAAATTGGGTATTACCTTCAGTGCCCAATCTCCTCATTTTTTGGGTGTTACGATTTCTTCTAGTTTTACTAGGTGAATATCTACTTCGTCTCTTTTTCTTGCCCATAGATATCTAAAATAGAGTTTCTTATTATTTATTTTTGTTGTGGATTCCCTTTAAGCACACATGCCATTGTCATCTAATAAACTGATATCACTCACTCATAATCTTGATTAATATTAGTGTGACTCCTTTGGATATTCCCCTATTTCACAACTAATAGATTATTTTCTCTATCATTTTAAAAAGTCATAATTGGAGCAGTCAATCTCTTTTAGGTGGAAAACCAAGGCTTCATAGAAACTTCAAAATATTTAACTTGCAAGGCAATAAAGCCTGAATCCATTTCCTCTTTTCCATCACTACTGTGATACATGTCTATGGTAGATTTCTCTAGATTTATTTCCATTATTGTTGCTAATCATAAGATTGAATTCTACCCCTATGTACTTTGTTTTCTTCTTTGAGTTCACTGACTACTACCACCCTAAAGACAAAATCATCTTCAAACAACATATGAGAAATTTTGAGATATGGGGTTTTAGTTCTGCTACCCAGTCATCTTCAATGCATGTTTCTGGGTACCTCTATTTTGAGGGTTTCATGAAAACAATACTGACTTTGTATCTTCTTCTATTGTCTGCTAGTGAGTTTCTATTTTGAGGGTTTCAAGGGAAACTCTCTCTCTCTAGTTTCAATGGTCCCATTGCCACCCTAGCTAGAACTTTCCTTCTTCAGTGGATATCATCTGCCACCCTAGAGGATTTGGTTTGCTTATTTCCTGAAGATCTAATAGTATTTGTTTGTATGAAGCTTTGATATCGTGATTATAATTTGGGTTGTAGGGTTATAGTACCTCCAAGGGCTGAGTTGTGCAATCAAGGAAGAAGTTGCTTACTATTCCTAGATTTGATTTATAGGTCTCAAGGTGCCAAGGAGATTTGTAGTGCTAAGGATCAAGTTTCTTAACTTACAGGAGGGTCGAGCTATCTTGTAATTCTAGGGATTAGTGCCAAAAATCATCTTCAGAATTTGGGATTGATCATTGAGGCCAGATTTATTCCAGCTAGTGGGTTGAATCCCTTGTGAAAGGAGCTGATCTGGAGCTACATTTCTAGGCCACTAAATTCCCAGAATTTGTTTTCCAAGTAGAGATCTCCAACATTGATTGTCCAAGCACTATATTAACCCTAGGGACCACAAATTTCTTTATTTATGGACTGAAATGTATTTTAATTGGCCTAATTTACATGACTGAGTATTATCTGTGTACCTAGGAAATGTATTTCTACGATCCAGAGCTGGAGTATTCTTATAAAATGACTTTGTGTTGACATTTGTGTTAGCAACCACTTCCTTCCAAGTTTCTCTATATTAACTATGCACTATGCTCTTGTTTATATCTTGCTATTATGTATTTTTGGGTTTCATTAATGGAGGAATAATGCTTTAAAAGGTTGTAGCATGCATCTCTTAGTAGAAAAATAATATGTTGGGTTCCCTATAATTTCTATTTATGAGCTGGGTTATTCATGTAATCAGTTTCTTGTTCCTTTCTCCTTATTAATGTGTGACAAACAAGAAAATACTCCTACATCAATCTACTCTCAAAATGTTTGACAAAGACTCTCACTAAAGAAAACCCAACAAGCTCAGAAGACACAATGACATTTGGAAGAAATTTTGAGATGGAATATTAGTGGTATCAAATCCATGCTCTTGGTCGGATGTGGGATTAAAACCATGTAATATCGAACCAAAATCAAAAGGCTTAAGGTAACTAGGAAAAATGTTTCTTAAGACGGATACTTTTCTAAAAAAATTGAAGATTATAACAAAACCTTCGCGAAAGTGATAAAGCAAAAGGAAGCATGGGTATCCTCAGAAGCAACAAAGAGAAAAGGAAGTTGCAGACCTGAAGATAAAAGAACAGCTAATGACCAGGACTCAAATTCAAAAACTCTTGGGAATATTGCTCTAAACAAAGAGGCCTGCTATGTTCCCCATATTATAGGGATTGATCGGTAGCCAGACATTAATAACCTGCCATTTGGAGATGTGGTTACTGTCAAGATACCTGCATCTAACAGCGATTGTGACACACAATTGATTGGCAACATGAGAAGATCATTCAAAATGTGTGGCTAAGATAATTAACAATGTAGATTCATATTGTTAATTTTAGATAACAATGGTATGTTCTATTCTTAGCATAATTTACTTCAATTTTCCTTTATCATCCCAATAACAATTTCCAATTATTTCCAGTAGCAATCATATTAACCATTAGTCACATTGACAGTAAATGAAGATAGAACATAAAACAAATGTAGAAGACAAGCCAACACAAGAGGACACCACATTTGGTGGATGTTAGGGGAAAACCCCAATGTGGGCAAAACCCTTTGATTAAATCTTCTTATTATTATTCAATAGTTTAGCAGAGAGATAGAGTACAAAAATCAAATAGACTAGCCCAATACAAAATAAAATCAGCCCTATCAAATTCTGCAATCAACTGCAATCAAACTTCAGCCCTAACCAGAAAGTCAAATTTAGTCAAAACAATAGTAAAACATCTCCTTTGAAGCTCAGTCAAAGGAAGTCAAATTTTGCCTCCGGTAGTGGTCAAAGTCAACCCATAACAATAAAAAAAATGTTGATCAAACTCGATCAACCTGCGGTCAAACATGCCCGCAGTCAACACAAATCAAACAACTCCAAAATCCTCGATCTATGTGCCAGTCAATGCGGCCTAAAGAAACTGAAATTCTGCCCTCAAAACCGCAGTAAAAACAGGTCAAAATCTCCTTGATCAACATTGAACCTGGAGTCTGAAATTTAGCCTGTAATTTTCTACCCAGAAAATCATCCTCCTTGCCACATGTGTGTGAGAGAGAGAGACCACCCAAGCTGTATGAACCAATATGATGAAGAGAGAGAGAGAGAGAAAGAGAGAGAGAGTAATGTATGAGTGATTGATGTCTAAATGAGGTGTGAGGTCTCTTCTATTTAAACACTTTGTTGTGGGTGAAGAGACACATCCATTGGGCTTCTTGAGCCTACATTTAGCTGAGGCCGACCTGAACAATTTGCACATGTGTGGTCATAAATTCAAAATCACACTTCTGCTTGTTTGAATGAGATGATATTTATATCAATCTTGGACCTCTCGAAAAGAGGAATCCAATGCAATCATCATCTCCATCAAATGAGCTTTCCCAAGGTGGAATTTGGCCCTAGTTGCCAATTTTAACACATATGGATATGAAGGCATTGGAAACAATAAAGGGAACATTCGTTGCACACCAAGACTACAAAGAGGTTTTATATGGGAATATTTAGATCAGGGCTTGTTAAATAAGGGACCTGATAGGAAGAAATACTAGGCATATGGGGGTGATTTCTGGAACCTCCCAAATGACCTTAATTTTTGCTTAGATGATATAACATGGCTATATCGAACTCCTCATCCAGTACTCAATGAGATTAAATACGCTCACCAACCAATAAAATTTTCACTGAGGGGAATGACATTTGATTGAAATGTAGGAATTTTGCGGGACTAGAAGATCAACAAATTTTGTTAAATTTTGGGACATGTTCTCTACTTGGTTACTTCACTAATCCATATTATCCCATTTATCAATCCAACTTGATTCCATTAGCAATCACTAACTCATTATCATATAAACAGTAACTGAAGAAAGAACATAAATGATAGAATTAGAAGACGAGCCAAGACAAGAAAAAACAAGGATATGGCTCAAGCCAGGGAAAAACCCTTTATCAATTATTCTTATCATTAATATCAAATGTTCAACTGAGATTGAATACAATAATTCAAAGTCAAAATCACTTGCAAATGTGAAGGTCTAATACCACTGCCCTTAGAGAAGGAGATGGCTCAAACAAAGCTGCAAATCTAGCATTTTGAGCAAGCTCCAAGGACTATTGACTTCTATGCAATTCTGGTAGGACTGGCTAGGGCATAAACATAGTTTGTTGCAACACCCCATTCACTACCTTCTAGACCTTCTATTGACTATGGCTTCCCTTCAAAAAAAACCTCCAAATACTCGTTTCCCTTAAGCCTTCTTCTAGGCTTCAAAAACCAACTACACAGCCCCCTGAAGAGGCATGACAGACTACAACTTCCTAGATGTAGATTCTCGACCTCAAAAATAGGGTACATAAGGCCTGTGGTGTGGCTGTAGATGACCCAAAGAAGTGCATATTTCATTTAGGAGAGATTCACCATAAAAATCACGCCCAAAACATCCTTAGACCAGCCTTTATACACAACGACAACTTCATCTCAAACCTCAGACCTGTAATAGAAGATAAGAAAGCTTAGAACAATCCACACAAAGGCCCAAACTTGTCCCTAGGAGGCTCGACCTTCTGGCTAAGGAATTTAGCCCATCAAACAACCCTGCCAAGAAAATAACCTAGCCCTTCCTCCTTTTCTAGAAACACCATCCTCCTACAGCTATTTCAAAGAGTAAATAATGTGTGTGAGATGAGCAAATGATGTTGGAGGACACTCCCTTTTATAGGAGGTGGAGAGGGGTTTCACTTGTAAAATTATCTCAAAGCTGACCTTGATAAATTACACATGAGTGGGCTTAATTTCAAAAATGTATTTTTCCTCATTCAAATATAGTGATCTTTAGGTCAATTTTGGTCCTCTCAAAAATAGGAATTCAATGTCACAATTATCTTCATTGAAGGAGCTTACCAAAGTGGAATTTGGCCCTAGTTGCCAATTTCAACACTCCCTCACAACTAGGGGGAGTTCCACATGCCAATTCATCGTGCCATCCTATCATCATGAACCTATTGGAAATAATACTGAGAGAGGGAGGGTGAATCAGTACTAGTCAAGTCAATAATCTTTTTCTTTTCTTACTCAATTTCATATACACTAATTCAATGAAGGCAACCTGCGTGTGTACACAATTTTGTTTAAGGAAACAAGTGTATATCTAGAAAACTAATGATTCTGTTAATTCCTCATATGTTGATCTTTAATCTGAGTATCACTACTTTATTAAACATTAAACAGTAACTATGTACAGTTAATAATAGAAAGAACCATCACACATAAGAATCACACATGAACACCAAGATGTAAGGTGGAAACCAAATGTGGGTAAAAACCTCCTGCTGCTATCATCTCTGTCTTCTTTTAATAATAATAAAATTTGTTTACAACAATGTACTGGTGCAGACTCATACTAGTACCCAGGCTTCTACCTGCAGAAGGCTATAACCTTCTTTCGTTCTCCAGCTTCTACTGGAAGGGAGCTACAACCCCTTAGCTCTTGTACTAGCCGATATATTTACTAGTACGAAATTGCTGACCTACAGAAGGCTATGACCTTCTTTCTTCCTCCAGGTACCACGTCTCATAAATTTTTAGACTGGATACTATTGGAACACAACACCGTAATTTGAAGGCAACGTTTCATCCAATTTTCATACTAGACCCATCAACAACATTGAAGCTCAAAATCAATCACCACTGTAATACAACTATTGCATTACCCATTCATTGAATACTCAATCATTAATCTATGAATCACCCAAAAACTTAATCACTGAAACCCTGTCATCAAAACACAGTCACTAGAACATAGAGCAAAACCCAGAACTCTGCAATAATATTCAGAGCCAATTGTATCATCAAAAAACCATGCATTAGAGTGCATATGCTACTTGGAAGAGCCAAACCAGCATGTATACACAACTTCACCAAAGAGAACCAGCGTATATGTCATCAAATACTTACTTGTAACTTAGCTGCACTTCCACTTCAGACATACCCAGATCATTACATACAAAAGGATAATACATGTGTTAGCAGCTAGATCTAGTCCATCAGATCACATAAAGATAATTCATTATGATCCCGATCCATTATTAGATCTCATATATCAACACTAAAGCTAATCACAATCAACCAATTTGAATATGCAGAATACTGTCACCAGTAAACAGTCACCAGAACTCAGAACTTTGCATGAACAACCAGAACCACTTGTAACTTCACACATCATAGTTCATATGTTGGGTCCCTATAATACTAGTGATTACCCCATTACTATTGTAGTTATACCCCTTATTTATATTGTTGTGCCCCTATTACCCCCATGTTGTTGTTTCTGTGCCCCATAGAATCCCTCTATTGTTATTTTTGTGGCTTTATATTATTATTGTTAGGTTGGCTAGATTATATTGTGACTCCTTAGACTCCTATATATAGAAAGGAGGTTTTGTCATTTGTATCATCAAAGAATTGTTCATTTATGTAATTTAAAGGAGGTTTCCCCCTCGAAGAGGCTGAATTCTAAGGCGTTGATCTATCTTTTCTATCTTTTCTTGAGCTGGTTTCATAACATTTGGTATCAAAGCTTTGGATTCTAGGGTTTCACTACTTCAAACAGGTCATCGTGGAATTTTCGCTATAACTTTTTTTTCTATGACGTTCCAGAAGTCACAAAAAAACCCATTTGAGAAGAAATCGTGCTGAACCTTGGGTCCGAATTTCAGGGCTTTTCGTACGATATTTGCGGAGATATGATTTGAGGAAGTTGGTCTTTTTGCAGACTCCTAAATTACATTCAAAACAGGTGACCTGGGGAAAATCGTCATAACTTTTTCTCTGGGGATCAGATTTAAATTTCATAAGAAGATACATAAAGAGGATGGACTATAGTTTTGTGTATGCATGTTTTAGATCCAAAGGTTGAAACAATGACTCACGGCACGTCGTACAAGTTCGCTCTACTAAACTAGTCTAAAATCAAGTCACTGTGGGAGATTTCACATAACTCTTCCTTGGAGAATCCAATTTGGGTCAGACTTGTAGCATTGGAAAGAGGATGCAGAAGGCTACTACAGGTTGCAATTTTAGAATTGGATGATCCGAAATTATAGAGATACATCAGATTCAATATCAGGCTTCTATAAAGTGAAAAAAGGTGTGTAGTTTTTTTTAAATTTTTGTGTAAGCTTGGTTTAACGGAATTCAAAGGGCATTGTAAAGCATTATTATTGGTAACTAATGCCCTGAGGAAAGAAAATGCAAACACCTAGTAAGGAACCTGAAAGCTCTAGCATGACTCATGAAGAAGAGGAAAAAATGCTACATGATATATCAAAATTACAAGAACAAGTGCAACAAATGTCAAGCTCACAAAAGCTAACAGAAGCTAAGATAAATGGCGTGGAATATAAGATAAAGGGCATGGAAGCTAAGATGGATGATTCAAAGACAGATTTGAAGAGAGACATGGCAGATTTGAAGACATATTTGAAGATAGACATGGCAGATTTGAAGACAGATTTGACAAATTTTCTACAAGAAATACTTACTAATGGTGAAAAGGTTGTAAAGGAAACTCATGATGTGAACAAAAGTAATTTTAATCATGATTCCATAGACTCTAATGTTGGATTGAAGACCCACCATATTCCAAAAATCGATATGAGGAAGTTTGATGGCAAGGATCCCGCCACATGGATATTACAGATGGAGCAGTTCTTCGATCTCAATAATGTGCAAAACACACAAAAGGTACGTATGGCAACTGTATATTTGGAACCAAATCAGTTTGTATGGTATCAATGGCTTTGCTCTCGTAAACAATTTATCACTTGGGCAATTTTTACGGAAGAATTGATAGCACATTATGAAGATACAAAAAGCAACACTTTTTTTAGCCAATTGATAAGTCTCAAACAAAAGGGTTCAGTAATGGAGCACATTGAGGAGTTCCAAAAATTGAACATAAGGGTAAAAGATATTCCAAAGCATAGGATTGATGTGTTCATAGGGTCTTTAAAGGATAATATCCAACATGATGTTCGCATTTGGGAACCTGATTCATTAGAGAAGGCATTCAGGTTAGCAAGAAAAATGGAAAGCAAAATTATGGCAACCAGGAAGCATACCACTCACAACTATAAAGACGGAAGTGTTGTTTCCCCTAGTCTTCCACAACCTATAAGGTTGACACCACAACAATTGGAAGAAAAATAGCAAAAGGGCTTTGTTACAGTTGTGATAGAAAATACACTAAAGGTCATAAGTGTGCTGAGAAGAAATTATTCTACATAGATTGTGAAGAGGAAGAAGAAAAGGAGCAAGAAAGGTCAAAAGAAGAAGATATACTCCAGGAACAAAGCCTAGATGAAGAAAAAATAAATTCGACCATATCTTGTAATGCATTGGCGGGAATTACCACTCCTCAAACCATCAAGATAGAAGGACAAATCAAGAAGAAAAAGGTAATAGTGTTGATTGATTCAGGAAGCACCCACAATTTTATTCATTGTAGGGTAGCAAAAGAATTGAATTGCTTCCTATATCCAGCACCAGAGTGTCAAGTGATGATTGCAAATGGAGGAACAATAAATTGCTCTGGAAGGTGCCATAATATCAAGCTATCCATGGGAGAATATGTATTGACTAGCCCAATGCTTTCCATTCCAATGGGAGGTGTTGATGTTGTACTAGGAGTCCAATGGCTACAATCCTTGGGTACAATAGCTTTTAATTTTCAAGAACTTTTCATCAAATTTTCTACGGAAGGAAAGGAAGTTGAATTAAAGGGTATTGCAGGGAAACCAGGAAAGATAATCAGCTCTAATGGTATGACAAAGCTTCTAAAAAAGGAGCAAAGAGGTGTAATTGCACAATTATGTTCGCTAGATGTTTCCACATCGGAATCATCTATTTCTCCAGATCTCCCAAAAGTCCTGGACAATCATTCCAAGGTATTTGAGACTCCCAAAGGTCTCCCACCTATGCGTGATCATGATCATGCTATTCATCTGATTCCAGGAAGTGTTCCTCCAAACATCAGGCCGTACAGATATCCCTATGTCCAAAAAAGTGAAATTGAACGTATGGTTGCAGAAATGCTAGAGGCTGGTATAATTCAACCAAGTCAAAGTTCTTTCTCTGCTCCAGTAGTATTGGTGCACAAGAAGGATGGATCATGGCGCATGTGTCCGGATTATAGGGAGCTCAACAAGCTCACTATTAAAGATAAGTTCCCCATTCCTGTCATTGATGAATTACTGGATGAATTGCATGGATCAATTTACTTCACCAAGTTGGATCTTCGTTCAGGGTATCATCAAATCAGAATGAAGATTGAAGACATTCCGAAAACGGCATTTAGAACTCATGAGGGTCATTATGAATTTTTGGTCATGCCTTTTGGCCTTACCAATGCACCTTCAACATTTCAAGGTTTGATGAATTCAATTTTCAAACCATTCCTTAGAAAATTTGTGTTAGTATTTTTTGATGATATACTAATCTACAACAAGTCTTGGAAGGATCATGTTGAACATGTTGACAGGGTGCTACAACTATTGGAGGAGAAACAATTATATGCAAAAAGATCCAAATGTTTCTTTGGAGTCCAGGAGGTGGAATATTTGGGTCATATTGTATCTCATGAAGGAGTTAAGGTAGACCCTAGCAAAATTAAAGCCATTAAGGAATGGAAAATCCCCACATCCATAAAGCATCTGCGAGGATTTCTTGGGTTGACAGGGTATTATCGCAAGTTTGTTAAGAATTATGGGAGAATAGCAGCACCTCTAACAACATTATTGAAGAAAGATGCATTTTCATGGACTCCGGAAGCAACAAAGGCCTTTGAACATCTTAAAGAGGAAATGTGCCAAGCACCGGTCTTAGCTACACCGGACTTCACAAAAACCTTTATTGTGGAATGTGATGCTTCAGGAAATGGAATTGGTGTTGTTCTAATGCAAGATGAAAGACCCATTGCTTTTGAAAGTCGTCCAATCAAGGGAAAGTTTTTAAGCAAAGCTATTTATGAGAAGGAAATGTTGGCAATACTCCATGCACTAAAGAAATGGCGACCCTACCTAATGGGAAGACACTTCAAGGTAAAAGCGGATCATGATAGCCTTAAATACTTTTTAGAACAAAGATTATCCTCTGAAGAGCAACAAAAGTGGGTTATGACTTTGAAATCATCTACAAAAAAGGGAAGCAAAATGTGGTGGCAGATGCACTCTCAAGAAAGGATGAGGATGTGGAAGCATTGTTGTTCGCCATTTCTATTATCCAACCAGATTGGATAAAAGAAGCAAGGGAGGAATGGAAGAATGATGAAGAAGTGTGGGCACTTATTCGAAAGCTACAACAAGATTCCAGTACCTCTGATACATTTAGCTGGAAAAATGATTCATTATGGTACAAAGATCGCTTATACCTTTGTAAGAATTCCCAGCTAAAACAAAAGATTCTTATGGAATTGCACACTTCTCCCTTAGGAGGGCACTCAGGATTTTTAAAAACTTACCACAGGGTTAAGAAGGAATTTTTTTGGGATGGCCTTAAATCAGATATTCAAAAGTTTGTGGTGGAATGTTTGGTTTGCCAACAAAATAAAGTTGAAACAATTAAGACACCGGGTCTATTACAACCTTTATCCATTCCAAGCCAACTTTGGGAGGAGGTTTCAATGGATTTTATCACAGGTTTACCCAAGTCTGAGGGAAAGAGTGTCATCATGGTGGTAGTTGACAGACTTACCAAGTATGCACACTTTGTGCATTATCACATCCATTTAAAGCCAGTACAGTTTCTACTGCATTTATGGAAACAATTCAAAAGCTACATGGAAACCCAAAGATTATTGTAAGTGACAGAGATCCCATTTTCACTGGAAATTTTTTGACAGAATTATTTTCTTGTCTTGGTACTCAGTTAGCTCATAGCTCATTTTATCATCCTCAATCTGATGGGCAAACTGAGATAGTAAACAAATGTTTGGAAGGATATCTTCGTTGCTTTGTATCTGATAAACAGACACAATGGGTCAAATGGTTGCCTCTGGCTGAATGGTGGTATAACACTTCCTTCCATACAACAACAAAAATGACCCCATTTATGGCACTTTATGGGTATCAACCACCATCCATCACATCATATTTAAGAGAAAATTCTAAGGTTCAGGCAGTGGAACATCACATCGAACATCAACAACAAGTCCTCCAACTCTTAAAGGATAACCTCGTGTTGGCACAAAATAGAATGAAACAACAGGCAGATCAACATCGCAGTGAAAGAAGTTTTGATGTAGGTGATTGGGTATTCCTACGGCTACAACCATATAAGCAAATGTCCCTAAAGCAAGCTAAGAAGGATAATAAATTATCACCAAAGTATTATGGTCCGTACAAGGTGTTGCAAAAGATTGGTACTATGGCATACAAATTGGAGCTTCCTGCAGCTTCTCGATTGCACCCAATTTTCCATGTTTCATGTTTAAAGAAGGTTATAGGTGAAAAGCTCCCAGTTCAAACAATATTGCCAGAACTTGACGAGGAAGGAAAAATTATATTGGAACCGGAAGCAGTCATAGAAACAAGAACTCGACAGCTACGAAATCGATCAATTTCAGAGTATCTTATCAAGTGGAAGAACTTATCCGCTGAAGATTCCACATGGGAGGATGAGAATTTTACGCAGAAGTATCTAGAACTACTCAAGCATTGAGGACAACACTTTTTTGAAGGAAAGGGGCATGTTGGGTCCCTATAATACTAGTGATTACCCCATTACTATTGTAGTTATACCCCTTATTTATATTGTTGTGCCCCTATTACCCCCATGTTGTTATTTTTGTGCCTCATAGAATCCCTCTATTGTTATTTTTGTGGCTTTATATTATTATTGTTAGGTCGGCTGGATTATATTGTGACTCCTTAGACTCCTATATATAGAAAGGAGGTTTTGTCACTTGTATCATCGAAGAATTTTTCATTTATGTAATGTAAAGGAGGTTTCCCCCTCGAAGAGGCTAAATTCTAAGGCGTTGATCTATCTTTTCTATCTTTTTTTGAGCTGGTTTCATAACATCATATGGTATACACTACTATATGTGTCTAACTTACGTGTATACACGCTTTTATCAAAGTCAACCAGCATATACATCTGTATATATTCATTCATAATTTTGCAGCTATTCCAGACTTCAGTTATACCTAGGTCATAATATTTATAGAACATCATATGTGTCAGTATACAGATCTAGAATAAGCATGATCAAACCATATAGAGATGATTCATTCCAAGCCATAAGATCCCGATCCATCATTAGATCTTGTCCTCCATCAACCACTGAGGTTCCTCCTTGGCTCATATCAAACAAAGCATCATAAACCCATAGCCTACATACTGGATCTCACACTACATCAGATATTCGAGACTTCCCCCTTGGCCTAATGATATTCTCCTCCTTTTATAGTCTTGGGCCTTTCTTAATACCATGGTCCAAAACCACGTAGGACAAATACCTTGGACCCAATACCTGGGGTCAATACCTCAGACCAAATACCATGGACCAAATACCACAGACCAAAACTTAGTTTTCCAACATGTACGCGCCTTTCCTTCTGTGAAAGTGCATGTGTACGATATGCGTGCCTTTGTATAGTTAACCTGCATGTATACGCAGCTTGGTATATAGTGAACCTGCGTATACCTTTCTTTCTTCATTCTTGTTGTTTACCTGCTATACTATGATCTTTCATCTGAGAGAGTTGCCTTCTGAACTAATTCCTTGAAGTTGCCTTGCATTTCATCGCATCTATAAATACTATTATCATGCATTCTATCACATCTAATATCTCTTCTATAGATTCATCTAGTTACCATGTGCAAGTGAGTTGCTCTGCTACAAGTGGGTTGCCATAAAGTATAAAACATTTATCATAATGCCAACAGAACCATCTATGCATCTCGCCTCATCTCTGTTGAACACTAATATAGATAAACAATAATAATTTATTGAGAGTGAGTCACAAGACCTTGCCACTCTCCACTGACAAAAGTCAGTCCACATAACCAGGGGTCAAAACCCAATCAGACTGGATCCCAAGTGATCAAGTTGTTGAACATCACACATCCTAGACATAGGGAGTACAACAGTACACGATGTGTCCGTCAGTAGTGCTATGGTCCCTATCCACTTTTCCCAACTCATTGGCCATATGAGAGGTACTTCCCATGTGTCCTGGACTACATGGGTAGGATGACACTGGAGCAATAGCAAGGAAAGAATAAAACCTGCTCACAACCACACATATGGAAAGGATGAACCACATCCTACAATTACATATCACAACCATCATAGGGAAATGATAAACCACATCCTACAGTCACATATCACAACCATCATAGGGAAAGGATAAACCACATCCTACATGCATGCCAACCAGCAATTGTAGGAAGGATCCTACACATGGGGGAAGGGTGAACCACATCCCACCGACATATCAAGCATCGATCGTAGAGAATGAACATCCTACATGTGGGGAAAGGATGAACCATGTTCGACCAACATGTCCACATGTGACAACAACCAGATTCCTATATACATCTCTCAATGGGGTATCCGCAAGAGAAGGTGAACCACTCATCCTGCTCATATGCCATAAGAGAAGGTGAACCACTCATCCTATGCATATCTCATCAATCTTAGAGGAAGGTGAACCACTCACCCTACACACATGACAACCACCATAGGGGAAGGTAAACCACTCACCCTATGTGTCATATATCATAATGAGGTATCACAGGGGAAGGTGAACCACTCACCCTGTACCTAGCATACCTATCGGGAAGGTGAACCACTCACCCTATGGTCACTCATAACATCAATAAGTACCTCAGGCCCCCAGGAGCTCCCAGAGCTCAATGTTCAACCGAGACCCTCTTAATAGGGTCTATCCATGACTCCCAGCCTCTCTCTAAAGGAAGATAATTTTGTCCTTACCAAGAGGGTATGCATGGGTGACAGTAACCTTCACATTCAACCAGAAATAATAGATCTTGATTGATTTCCTCTATACCATATCCAAATAGAGGTACCCAATGTAAGGAGATATCATGAATTCTATAAAAGATGAATCACAATATACAATGGTGTTTACCAGCATGTGCCCAAATGGCTTATTAAAGAGCGTCCTCAACCCACTAGCTTCATAATCATGCATGTCTTTTTATAAATTCAACCTCAATGGTGCTCTCAGAGAAATAATCTGTAGTCTTTGATTCATCCACGAAATAAAGGTGGATTCCAAGAGATCCATCACTTAGATGTGCTCTTTTCATTCTTCACACAGATAGCTCAAATTCCAGGCAAAGTATGTCATAGATAGATAGGTAGACCTAAATTATATTAAGCTATATATTTGATCAAGTGTTTAATTAGAACAACAGGATCCCCACAAATCATCTATGTTCAGGAAAAAGTGCATCAATGTTAGGACTGTGACTTTAAAATCCATCTCCCTCTCATTTTGATAAATGAGAGGATCATCATCTGATAATGGTTTCATTTGAGACCATGGCTTCCTTTAAATATTGAGTTTTCTGCAACCTACTATTTTTCCTTTGGTCCATTTGACAAGATTGTTCTTTTAGTTAATGAATCATAATGCAGATTTGGAGATATGGCTAATCATCAAAGTTAAACATAAGACATTCTGCCAAAGATTTTGTAGCTCCCTCTAAAGTATTGTTTTAGTTAGAAATCAAGTCTTCATTAATCTACCCCTCAATTTTAATATGAAGATTTATCGTACAACAATTGCATCTGTAAATCCCTTTACTCCAAATCACAGAGAAAATTAGCATCATGGTCCTTCTTCACCCAAGGTGAATAATTCCTCCCATGAGATAATCTAATCAACCAGATGATTCATCATGGCTACCAATCCATCCTATGAAGGTCCTTCTCATATAGGCATTTGAATCCATGCAACCATTCTTCATGAAGTCAATGACCCCCCCACTATTCTTTATGATTATAGAGGTTGTTGCAAGGCACTGGTCCATGTCCTTAAAAAAACAAAGAAAATTCAAAGGTTGCAATCCTTCATTATAATATTTGACTGCTTCAAGACTTCCTTCTGATTAGACTCCAAACATAAATCTCTATCTTTCCATATTAATGTAGACAACTTGGAATCTGATTATGACAGGGTTTCTGATCCAGAGTCCTGGTCCTTACTGATCTAACATCTTCAGCCATACTCTAGAATTTGATATGGGATGACGAACACTTATAGTTGCCAAGAATCAGTGATATGGAGATAATACAATCATTGACTTATTTCTCAATTCAATGGAGGATATGAACAAATTTATTTAGTTTATTAAGAGAAGTATTTTGTATTGTTATTGAAATCATAAGCTCATAATAAAAAATTTAACTAGTTTCTCATTAAGTCCTCATGATTGGCGATGTACTCTTGTAATCCCTGAAGATGTCTACTCATGAAAAATGTGCCACTAAAGATGCCTGCCAAGAATAGTTCCCACAAGACTATTGATTTATACTTCACTATTAACCTATACACATCTTTATACAAGCCTGTGATGATCTTTGAAGATTGATTCTTTCAATGAGGTTGATATAGGGCATCAAGATAAACTTAAAAAATGATTCCAATGTCTAAAGCTTTCCTTCTTTCCAACATACCCAAATATTCTCTGCTGAACAACCTAGTGATTTGGTATAGGCTCTTATTTAATAACACTATTGCTACTATAAATCAAAATTCTCCATAAGCTCAAGTAGATAAGATTGTGTGTGTATGTGTGTATATATATATATGTGTGTGTGTGTGTGTGTGTGTGTGTGCGTGCTAAAGTCATTATTCGTATTTCACTGAGACTCGTACTATCTCCACAGTTCAACAAATACTCTTCTTATTGTAGGAGATTGAGTTCAAGGTGACGAGATTTTTGTTTGTGAGATGATAAGCCTTATTTCATAGAACTGAGATGGCGTAAAACAAGAAAATAGTGATATCCTTTATTGCTGATTCCATTGAAATATTTTGAAATGTTAGCGACAGATTTACCACAAAAATTTTATGTAGACAAATCTTTGCACATCATATTAGGAGTAGAATACTTAGAGTTCTGTTCTTCAGGAGGGTAGAATGACTTCTGTAGGACAATATCTCAAACGAGTGTTGTCTGCTTCATGCCTCTATATATTCAAAGCTGTAATGTTTCAATCATGATTTCATATTGATTAAAGATCATATCTATCGAATGACCCATTGTCTTCTCTGTTGTAGTGTTTTTCTTTTGAATTAGAATGTTTCTAGATTAGGCTTCAACTATTAGCCTTACAAATCACCCTTACCAATCACTTACAAAGACTGATCTGAGGTCCTTGGAGGCTCCTTCAATTACTATTTTCTGCTTAGATTAGGGCTCAATATTACCATCATTCCAAAAACTAGAACTTACTTTGAAATTTTCCACAAGGTCTCACAATCTACGACACAGATTTTCATTCGATGTAGATGATGTGAATTATAATTACATTATTGTTATGATTGTTGAAACACTGTCCAAACATTGTATTTACAATGACTAAATTTTTTTCCAATCTTTATTATCACAAGAACTGAAGATTAGGGGACATGGACCTTTAACAGAAGACATCCTAAACAATGGCCTATCCCTAGAAAAAATACCCAGATTTCTGAATATAACTTTTGGGTCACAGTTTTGTGTCTCTTTTCTGATGAATCTCAGCAGCATAGGTAATACTCTTGACCCTGGTTATTGAAACTGCCTTATTTTTTGTGTTATCCTTTTGGGAATGTATGACCTCACTCCAGTTATATGATTGGTGTTTTCTCCCTCCAAAACAAGTACTGCAACTTTTCAAAAAACATACCATAGTGGCTTGGCCCTATTTCCAAAGTCAGAAGATTTTGACCTGTAAACATAGAATATCCTTCTATAAACAAATGCACATGAGTGTCTCTAAATATGGCCAAAAATAAAGGATTAGACTTTCAAAATGAGCACAGATTTGACCTACTCATTGTAACTATGCCCAAGAATTTGATTTAATGCCACAAGGAACTCGGCCTGGGAATGCCTCTAACTTTTGATGTGATGGATACTTGTCAACAATTTTCTTAGTGATTGCATTCTCTCTTTCTTGGGCTTCTTCTCACCTAGCTCTAATACCATGTTAAATTTTGGGACATGTTCTCTACTTAGTTACTTCACTAATCCATATTAGCTCATTTATCAATACAATTTGATTCCATTAGCAATCACATAACTCATTCTGATATAAATAGTACCTGAAGAAAGAACATAAACGAGAGAAGCAGGAGACAAGCCAAGAATAGAGAACACAAGGATATGGCTCAAGCCAGGGAAAAACCCAAAGATGGGGAAAACCGTTTAACAATTGTTCTTATCATTAATATGAAATGTTTAACAGAGAGAATACAATAATTCAAACTCAAAATCACTTGCAAATGTGAAGGTCTAAGACCACTTCCCTTAGCAAGGAGATGGCTCAAACAAAGCTACAAATCTTTCATTCTTAGCAAGCTCCAAGGACTGTTGACTTTTATGCAATTCTGGTAGGATTGGCTAGGGCATAAACATAGTCTGCTACAACACCCCATTCATTTCCTTCTAGAACTTCTATTGACTGTGGCTTCCCTTCAAACAGACCCTCCAAATACTCATTGCCCTTAAGCCTTCTTATAGGCTTCAAAAACCATCTACAAAGCCCCCTGAAGAGGCATGATAGACTGCGGCTTCCTATCTGTAGATTCTCAGCCTCCAAAACATGGGACATAAGGCCTGCGACCTAGCTGTAGATGACCCAAACAAGTGTGGCTTGCTCTTAGGAGAGATTCACCATAAACATCACACCCAAAACATCCTTAGATCAACCTTTATACACAATGGCAACTTCATCTCAAACCTTGGACATGTAATAGAAGATAAGAAAGCTTAGAATAGTCCACACAAAGGCC
This sequence comes from Pinus tabuliformis, assembly GCA_031772625.1. Classification (NCBI taxonomy): domain Eukaryota; kingdom Viridiplantae; phylum Streptophyta; class Pinopsida; order Pinales; family Pinaceae; genus Pinus; species Pinus tabuliformis. The sequence continues at coordinate 773,401,200 of CM062810.1, forward strand.
CAGACTTGTCCCTATGAGGCTCGGCCTTATATCTAAGGAATTTAGCCCATCAAACAACCCTGCCAAGACAATAACATAGCCCTTCCTCCTTCGCTAGAAATAAGATCCTCTTGCAGCTATTTCAAAGAGTAAATAATATGTGTGAGATGATCAGATGATGTCGGAGGACACTCTCTTTTATAGGAGGTGAAGAGGGGTTTCACTTGTAAAATTATCACCAAGCCGACATTGATAAATTACATATGAGGGGGCTTAATTTCAGAAATATATTTTCCTCATTCAAATATAGTGAATTCAATGCCACAATTGTCTTCTTTGAAGGAGCTACCCAAAGCAGAATTTGGCCCTAGTTGTCAATTTCAACAACTTCCCTATCCTAAAAAGGGGCTTACTTCCATGCTTTCGGGGAGCTCCAACTAATAATGATAAAGGTGGAGGCTTAATAATTTATGATCATCTTTGGGAATCTTTCTTTCTGGAAAAATTAGAAATCCACAGTGCAAACTGTCATGCTATCCAAATGAAAATGAATCATCTACTTGAATTTGAAAATATTGAAGGATTGTTCCTATTGAGAAGGTTAAGTAAATAGGCTAGTAGGTCTTCCAAATTAGTGCCAGTGCTAATAGATGAATCCTTTTGCCCATACTTAGGGTGGACATATATAATTCATTTTTAGCATCTAAACTAGCCACCTCCATTTGATCTTGGAGGTCCCCTGCTTCTTGTCAGGTGAAGGCGATGAGTATAGACAGGACATGAATCCAAAGATTAAAGATAACCATTTTCCACGGGAGATTTAACATGCTTGGGCCACCTTGATCCAAAATATATTTTGAAATTTAAACCATGAAGTTTAAATGATGGGGAAGACCGTGATTCACTAGTGGCAGGTGTGCATATAGCTGCTACGCCTAAATCTAGGGAATTGGGTGCATGGGCTCGAATTAATACCCACATTCTATATGACATCATATCCAATGTTGCAGGAAGCTCTTGGGTCTTTGTATATTAGGTTCCTCAGATGGTTTTCTCTAAATAATTTCTTCAAGGATCTGGGAATTGTGCTAGATGAAGCCAAGTCACTAGCTTTTCCTATTCCTCCAGCTGCTATATCACATCAACAGTTTTTTCATGACTCAACTTGTGAATATGTTAAGGAATTTGATGTTGCAATTGTCAGTATTTGGCAAAAGATAGCAGGTGTCAATGTTATGGCTCAAGATGAAGGTTATTCTCTCAAATAGATTTGCACAAGAAGTTATTGCCATTTTCAATACAGTGAGGTATATTGGTTTCATTGGCCTTGGAGCGATGGGATATAGAATGGAAACACAACTTATTAAATCAAATTATCATGTTTGTGATTTTGATATATATGAACCAATTTTATCTCGAATTGAAAAAGGGAGTCCAACAAAAGTTGCACAAGGCATTGAGGTTCTCATAGTTATGGTCGCTACTAAAAAACTGGTTGTATGTGCATTGTTTGGAGATGGAGGGGCAGTTGCAACTTTATTAGATGGGACATCAATAGTGCTACGTTCAACTGTATCACCAAGGTTTATAAAATAATTAGAGACACGGTTGGAAGATGAGAGAAAATACTTTCAGATGGTTGATGCCCATGTATTTGGTGATGTGGTGAAGGTTGCTAGGGGAAATCTAACTATAATGGCTTCCAAAATTAATGAAGCATTGAAGCGCACTAGTGCTTTTGCATCGGATTTGGGTGAGAAACTATACATTATCAAGGGTGGAGCTAGAGCTAGCATCCCTGTGAAAATGATAAATCACCTTTTTGCTAGAATTCACATTACATCTGTTGTTGAAGCTATGACATTTAGAGTTTGTTTGAATTTGAACATGCAACAAGTGTGACTCCTTTGGATATTCCCCTGTTGCACAACCAATAGATTATTTTCTCTATCATTTTAAAAAGTCATAATTGGAGCAATCAATCTCTTTTAGGTGGAAACCCAGGGCTTCATAGAAATTTCAAAATTTTTAACTTGTAAGGCAGTAAATCCTGAATCCATTTCCTCTCTGACATCACTACTGTGATACACGTCTATGGTAAATTTCTCTAGATTGATTTCCATTATCGTTTCTAAGCATAAGATTGAGTGCTACCCCTATGTACTTTGTTTGCTTCTCTGAGTTTGCTGACTAATGCCACTCTAAAGAGAACATCATCTTCAAACAACATATCAACAATTTTGAGATATGGGGTTTTAGTTGTGTTGCCCAGTCATCTTCAATGCATGTTTCTGGGTACCTCTATTTTGAGGGTTTCATGCGAAACTCTCTCTCTCTAGTTTCAGTGGTCCCCTTGCCACGCTAGCTAAATCTCTTCTTCTTCAGTGGATATCATCTACCACCCTAGAGGATTTGGTTTGCTTATTTCCTAAAGTTCTAATAGTATTTGTTTGCAGGAAGCTTCGATATCATTAATATAATTTGGGTTGTAGGGTTATAGTATCTCCAAGGGTCGGGTTGTGCAATCAAGGAAGAAGTTGCTTACTAATCCTAGATCTGATTTATAGGTCTCAAGGTTCCAGGGAGGGTTGTAGTGCTATGGATTGAGTTTCTTAACTTATAGGAGGGCTGAGCTATCTTGCTATTCCAAGTATTAGTGCCAAAAATCCTCTTTAGAATTTGGGATTGAACAGTGAGGCCTGATTTATTCCAACTAGTGGGTTGAATCCCTTGTGAAAGGAGATGATCTTAAGCTACAATTCTAGGCCAATAACTTCCCATAATTCATTTGCTAAGCAAAGATCTCCAACAGTGAATGTCCAGGCACTATATTGACCCCAGGGACCACAAATTTCTTCATTTCTGGACTGATATGTATTGTATTTGGTCTGATTTACATGACTGAGTATTACCTGTATACCTAGGAAACGTATTTCTATGATCTAGAGCCGGAGTATTCTTATAAAATGACTCTGTATTGACATTTGTGTTAGCAGCCACTTCCTTCCAGGTTCCTCTATATTACCTATGCGCTATGCTCTTGTTTATATCTTGCTGTTATGTATTTCTAGGTTTTCATTAATGGAGGAATAATGCTTTAAAGGGTTGTAGCATACATCTCTCAGTGGAAAAGTAATATGTTGGGTTCCCTATAATTTATATTTATGAGCTAGGTTATTCATGTAATCAATTTCTTGGTCCTTTCTCCTTATTAATGTGTGACAAACAAGAAAATACTCCTACATCAATCTACTCTCAAAATGTTTGACAAAGACTCTCACTAAAGAAAAACCAACAAACTTAGAAGACACAATGACATTTGGAAGAAATTTTGAGATGGATTATTAGTGGTATCATATCCATTCTCTTGGTCGGTTCTGGTATTAGAACCAAGTAATATCAAAATGAAATCAAAAGGTTTAAGGTAACTAGGAAAAATGTTTCTAAGACAAGGATAATTTGCTCAAAATTTTGAAGATTATAACAAAACCTTCACGAAAGTGATAAAGCAAATGGAATCATGGGTATCCTCAGAAGCAACAAAGAGAAAGGGAAGTTGCATATCTTATGATAAAAGAACAACTAATGACTAGGAGGCCTGCTATGTTCCCCATAATAGAGGGATTGTTGCGTAGCCAAACATTAATAACCTGCCATTTGGAGATGTGGTTACTATCAAGATACCTGCATCTAATAACCATTGTGACACACAATTGATGGGAAACATGAGGATATCATTTTCAAAATGTGTGTCTATAATAATCAACAATATAGAGTCATCTTGTTAATTTTAGATAACAATGGTACATTCTATGCTCAACCACTGGAACAGTGAATTTCTGAAGGCAATAGGGAGAAAAATAGGTAGATATCTAGATAGGGTTGAACCACATTAGAGCATGTACACATGCCCAAATTAGTATAGAATGTTAACTTCGAAGAAGGAAATAGAACTTCATATAAAAACTAGACTCGTGTACAACACTGCAATTGTGTGCAACTTCCCTTCAAGTGCATTGGCTGCCATTAATATGGCTAATTCACTAGCAATCACTAGAAGAAGATCTCTTCCATCACTTAAGAGAAGTAGGGTTTCATAAAGTAGTCTCGTAACCCTCAGGTAAAATAAAGTATCCAACACTACTCGCCGGAGAAGACAAGGTCACTAATTCAAGCACAAAAGATAATTTGGGTGTTATAAAGTTGATTCCAATAAAGGAGAGGCTAGAGAAGAACCCCAAATCCCAACCTATCAAATGTTGGGATTGATCCAAATACTCGAGAAAAAAAGGAGGTTCCATAGATACGTTCAGAATAATTTTGTACTACTACTACTAAAGATCATCTAAGGGAACTTCCAATTGTAGAATCTCAAAATGAAGATTAGTCCAATTAGTATTTAACTAATTAGGCATTGGTTTAGAGAGAAACACCACTTAGGCACTATGAAAATGTATCATGTTCTTCAAGGAAATAGTATATGAATAGGTGAACATACATTAAAATTACTACCTTTTCACAGGTTGCTTTTTGAGAAAGAGGCATGGATTTGTCTGTGTGGCTATTGAAACTGGTTGTCCCTTAGTCCCTATTTTTTGCTTTGGTTAGGTTGGTGAACGTGAGAATCATTTATTTAAATTATTGAAGTTTTTTCCTTGAGATATCTCATTCAATTTTAAAATTTTCTTTTTTCTTTGTTTCTAATGTTTATTATTAGTATATATTGATACCCTACTATGCCACAACCTTTGTATTTTTTGACACATTAGATTTTAGCCTTTTACTAATTTTCCTTGTTCTTACTTGATATTTTATTCAGACTGAGGCATACAAATGGTGGAGACCAAGAGGAGAGCTATACAATCATCTTGCATGGGCTATTCAGTTGACACCATTAGTATTTTGGGGAAAATTTGGGTAGTCATATTGGCCCTTCCTTTTGGTTTTCTGTCGATTTTATTTAATGACAGTATCGTATGTTCCTTTGCCTTTTGTTAGTGTCGGTATCTTCATCTTTCCGTCAGAGATCAAATCCTCTTGTTGCATTGCATATTAGGTGTCTCGCCCAGTCAGCTGCATTCCGTTAGGCGCATGGATTATCTGACGGTAGTGGCTTCTCCTACAGTTTCCCTCATGTCATTTACCTACTGGCTCATGTTTATTCATCAAAAATTATATACAATCACCTTTTTGTCTTAAATATTGCAGAAGTCCTTTCTAGGGTTTCATTGTCATTTAGGTCTAGGGTTTCATTAGGGTTTCATAAAAAATGGTTTCAAAAAGTCCAATAATAACCAGCAGGCACATGAGGAGGTTCCAACATCAATAAATTTCATAACCAAATGTTCAAAGATGTGTTTTTCCTCAAAACTCTGTTTTGACGAAAAACAGGGTATTTTTAGATTTTATTGTACAAATTCATGTAATTTTATTCCCTTCATATGTAAATTACTTCACCTGAAACCTTGGTCACTTTTCCTAGACTCAGTAGCTCCAAACCCCCTGCAAAGAAAACAAGACACATGTCATTCAATTCATCAGAAGCTCAAAGAAAATGAAAAAGCTCAAAAACAGAGTTTGAAAAATAAAGTCATTTTCCAAAACATTGTAAAGTGGGTTTTATAAACTAAAAAATTAAAATCTCCTTGTATATAAGTTATTTCTTCCATTGAAAGGTTCATTTGCATTTCAAAGACAAAGTTGGGCAAAGCAAAGTCGTGATTGGTGAGTAAGTGAGACAAATTTGGATAAATCTGCCCAAAATCAGAGGCGCGGCGCACTGGGAAAGTGGTGCGGCGCACATAGCAGGAACGGCACATAGGGCCACGATTTATAGTTCAAATTTACATGGCCACAACACACACAGGGCGCGGCGCATTGGGTTTGATGCATGACGCATAGAGCTGCCAGGCTCGAATTTTGCAACAACTTGCTCCAAATCGTCCAAAACACTCGGATCTTCTTTTATGCAAGTAGGTTGAGCCTCTATCACTGCTTTTCATCCAATTTTTGGTGGTTGTTTTATGGTGGTTGTCTTATGGTGGTTGTGTGAACAAAAAACCAAACCATACCTTTTGCATCTTTCAAAGGAAACAATGCTTAGGGTTTGTACTGTTGTTTTGGCTGCCAAGTCATTCCCTCATCTTTCCACTCCCTCACTTATTTTCCTAGTGTATTCCCCTATTACCTAATTCCCATATTCCAAAAACACAATCATATATCCCTATCCCCACTCCTATTTTTCCCAAAATCCCAAATATAATTCCCAAACCCTAGTGTTATACCCAAAACTCCTAAATTATTCCCTCATCCACTGTTTCCCTAACTAAACCCTATCCCAACAGTCCCTAAAATACCTCATTTTTCCCTCCCTCTACAGTCCCTCATATCACTTTTCCCTTGGTGTCAGAAGTAAAAAAACATCATAAATCACCTACTTCGCATCAAGACAGCTCATCCACCTACCAAAAATGGAATCTGATCCCTCATATGCTTATGAAGAGGAGACACACAGTGACTCACCTATAGAGGTACATGCACCCAGGAGGCCTCATAGAGGTGGCAAACATATTCAAGAAGAACCAACCACTCTTACTGAGTTACAGGCCTGCCCTCTTGCCATCACTTGTTTCCAACACCAGTCCTGCTATGAATTTTGTGAGATGGTTGCTAGAATTCGGTTTCATCATGAGTTGGCTCATTTGTTTGTGCTTCATTTACATGATGTTCAAGCCACTCTAGCTGGTGTCACATTCACATTAACACCAGAATCTATTTCACTAGCAACTGGTATTCCTAACATTGGAGAGCAATGGAACAAGAGGTAGCAAATTGACAGGCAGCATTATGAACCATACATCAAGCCTGGTTATTTAAGACAACTCAGCAGAGTGTTTCCTTTCCGATACCTCAAAGATTCTTATGCTCCTTTTATGAAATTGATAATGAAGTATTTCAGCTGTGAGGACCGGTTTTCCTGTTTATATGCTTATCATATCAAACTACTGATGCATTTTACCAGGGTGAGGATGATGAACCTCCCCTACTTCATGTGCCGAAACATTGAGAAGATGGCCACCCTAGTACAGCACAAGACTCCTCAGCAGCAGTTCAATAGTATATATCATTTTTCTCTCATTAAAATTGTAGTCATCCATCAGCTTGGCTTACAGGGCATCACTTGGGAGGTCTTCATTTCTCGTGAGTTTTTTAGAGCTCCTCAGGGACCTTCAGAGGCTTTGCATGAGACAGGTGGACCTTCTTATCAGCATGAGGGTCATGGGACACAGACCACTAGTATGTCGGTGTTTATCACTCATCAGAAGGGCACTAGATGGTTGTTCGCAGCAACCAAGCGAGTATTATCTCCACCCGGGGTGGAAGGGGTCTCGCTTCTGTCATCAGCACAACAGGTTCAGGACAAAGGCAAGAGGCCACTACAGGATGAAGGACCATCAGGTGAGTGTGAGACTAATTTCATTCTCATTGAGGGTGATGATACTGATATGGGCCCACAAAGCACAAACCTCAAAGAAGTCATTCAAGAGCAGCAGGCGGACATCAATGCCTTGTCCCTCAACTTGGAGAGAGCAAAATGGAAAATACAATACCTGGAGCAAATAAATAAGTAGCTTGAAGATCAACAAGCGATTATGGAGTTGCAAAACATTCAAGAGAATCGCCAAGCTGCCCAAAGGAGGGGGGTGGAGTTCACTTCACTTGAGCAGGAGGTCAATGCCGATCGGGAGTCATGGCTTGAAAGAGCCAATATCCACTTGGAGAGGAGGTTAGAAAAGGCCATCAATGAGAATAATATGTTGAGAAACATGGCATATCATTATTTGTCAAAGAATATGGTGTGCCGAGCTAGAATTAGGAGCTTGAAGGCAAAATTGAAGAGAGCATCAAGGAGGCAAAAAGAGCATGAAGGACTTCAGATATTGGTTGAGGCTTCCTTGGCCCAACACAATGCTTGATGAAGAAAACTCATCCCAAATTTCAAAAAAATTGGGGCACTTTTTGAATTTTTGGAATTTTTGGCACAAGAAACAAGATTTTTTTCTCTATGCGTCGTGCCACCTAGCGCTCGCTTTTGATAGGAGCCTCCAAATGAAAAAAACTTAGCATTTTTGGATTTGGCATGAAAAAATATGCTTGCCTACCAATGTCCAAGAAATGTGGACAGGTTTTGAGCCTTCAAAAAGGTCAAAAACACTCAAAAAATGACCTCACTGCCCCTATTTTGACAAACATGAAGCAATGTTGGGAGCACTAAATTGTGGAGGGGCAAATGGAGGCCAAATTGACCAATTCCACCTAGGTTGGAAAGTAGACAGGTAGATATTTCCAAAAAGCACACTTGGAGAAAATTTAGACACTGGAAAGACCTCAAAAAGTGGCTCAAAATAGGTGCTACGCATAGAGAATTTGGCGCGGCGCATAGTGGAAATTTGGACCAGTTTGACCAGGAATGCTCTGTTTTTCGCCTAGCTTTTGCCAGTTTGACTTTTTCACCTGCTTAGTGTCAAATTTGTGATGTAATTTAATATACATTGATGGATCATGATGTAAATATGTCAAATTTTCACTTATGGAGGTAGATTCATCTATTAAAAAGTTGTTTGAAACTGAATGAATCAGTTCCCTTGTTTCTAGAGGCATGCTGTTCCATTGCCTGATTTCTAGTTCTCAGTTTAGAATTAGTTGAAACAGCTCCTAAACATGTGAGATCGACCCTAGAGGCTAGGATGAGCTATGGTTTGTCTATATTATGTTGTTTTTTGGTCATTAGCACGGTTGGACTCTTGAGAAAGCAAGGAGCTTCATTGTACACTCATATCAACATTTTGGCTAAGGAATTGAGATCAGGGTTTGCAACACTCTTTAGGATCCCTGTGGAATTTTGTTTTGGTACAGTGCTTTCTTATGTATTTGTTTATGTATTATGTATGAAATTATCTATCTTGTTTCTTCCTAACTAAATCAAATAAGAGTGTAAGTAGAATCCATTGAAATTGCAGTGCTCTACTTGAGGTTTGCTTTAGTTTCTTGATGTTTTTAGCTGTTTGGAGAGGATCCATGGCTCCTCTTGCCCTCTTCAACTCCTCATCTGTCTAATCCCTCCACCTCATTCGATTTGAAGTGCCAAATCAGTTGCCTACCTTGCCCCATTGAGATCTCTACAAAGCTAAGCCTCATTCAACGCACCCAAAATCTGCTTTCCCATTAGAACCAACACATACATCATTTATTCAATCAAACTCTTTTGCACACATACCTAGCCTAAGATCAGTATTTATATCAATCATCTCAAGCCCTTAGTGATGATATTTTGCTGAGATTGACTGAGAGAGATCCATCTCCCGACCTGGTAGGGCTAGCTACCAGGTTAAGCGTGGTTTGATGTCAGCCATGGATCCCACCTTTCTCAGCCTAAGGTAGATTTAGGCCCTAACACCTTTGTTCTTGTCCTTCAACACTGAAATTTTTTCTTCTTTTATGTTGCTAGTAGTGTTTCTGGTTTAGCTGTTTGAAATATGGACTCTAGGGAAATTGCAAAGCTTAAAGGTGTATTTAGTTGTTTTTTTATTAAAGCTTCCTTTGACTACTACTAAATCAAAATATGGACAAGGCACTTTATAAAAAATTGTGGGTTGCATTAAGTAGATGTCAGGAGCTAAGAGACCCTGAAGCATAGAAATCTAGATAACTTACAAGCCAAAAAATAACAAATGCCAGATTGGCCACATGTATAGTACAAACTTTAAAACAAAATATATTGAAATTAATGTAGGGCTAGCTAGCCCACTCAAGTTTCCAAGTCATGCAATAGTAGGAATCATTACTATTGGGCAGAGGATCTTCTTTGTCATTTGGGGGATTCCCCCAACCTTGAACAGTGGACCTAGGACCAGTGATAATGGGTTCCCAAACATCATCTCATTGATTGGGTTTGGGAGGCTTCTCATCCTTGGAGATAGCGAGATCCAGGCAACAAAAAATTTCATTTTGGAAGGGACATGGAGGATTTAACTATGGTGACTTTCGCAATGCTCCCAAAATGCATGGCCAGTTCAGTCTCAAAGGTGACCTTTCGACCAAAGAGACTGAGCACAACGGGAAGGGTTAGTAAAGGGTTCCTTGCTCATGTTGCAAGGTGCACTACCTTAAAATTTTAGAGGTTGGCATAGATACCCAACCTCTATCACCACCTTGAAAACCTATACTTAGATTTGGAAATGGAGGTTTGAAACTTTGAACAAATTAGGAAGCCACCATCCCAGGTAAAGCATTTACTATGGTGACTTTGGTTAAACAGATACTCATTTCTTCTTTTGCATATGAAAAAATAGATTTCAATTCCAATAATTTTCCATGTTGCATCAGTGTCTATGTTCCAAGGAAGTCTGTCTCCTAATAGGGCGTCCTTCTAAGAGACACAGTGCTAGTTTTACCTCTTGCTGCTGATATGTTCTCCTTCAGTAGAGGTGTAGCAGGTTCTGCAGCAGCAGTACCTCAATTGCTATCCATAGCAGAGAGAGGCACACTGGTTGAGATCACATCAGTGTTGATGTTAATTTTAGGCAACAATGGTATGTTCTATGCTTTAGATCAATTTTACTTCAATTTCTTTGTTAGCCTAGTACTAATACTAACAAGATCAGATGAAGTTAAACTATCAGCATTATGTTTTGGTAACTTTTTTAATCATAATGAAATTTTGTTAGACATTGCGAGGGATGGATGAGACTGTCATGTAGAACACTATGGATGTACTATGATTCATGATTTTTTGATTCGTTTGGTTAGATATTCTACACACCACTCTTACATCATATATGGTCTTGGTTGGGATTGGTGGCTGCTTCTTGGAAGAACTTTATTAAGTTTCTGACCTCTGGTTTAGTTGCATTGTTATTCCTGGTGGTGTTCAAGAAATATTTTATATGGATTATGGTATAGAGGTCAGTTCTTCTCCACTATCTGTGTAAATACTAAATGTTCATTTCATGGTAATGATTCTGAGGTTATGTTTTTATTGAACAAGAAATTCTCTCTTTTGTCTTTGTGAAACAAAAAATAGATCAATAGGGAGAAATATGAGAGCTAGTGGGAACTTAGAAGCACTGGTTTAGAGAGAAATATCACTTAGGCACTATGAAAATGTTGTTATTCAAGGAAATAGTATATGAATAGGTGAACTTACTTTAAAATTACTACCTTTTCACAGGTTTCTTTTTTGAGAAAGAGGCATGGATTTGTCCACGTGGCTATTGAAACTGGTTGTCCCTTAGTCCCTGTGTTTTTCTTTGGTCAGGTTGGTGAACGTGAGAATCATTTATTTAAATTATTGAAGTTGTTTCCTTGAGATATCGCATTCAGTTTTCAAAATTGCTTTATTCTTTGTTTCTAATGTTTATTATTAGTATATAATGATACCTTACTATGCCACAACCTTTTTATTTTTTGACACCTTAGATTTTAAACTTTTACTAATTTTCCTTGTTTTTACTTGATATTTTATTCAGACTAAGGCATATAGATGGTGGACACCTAGAGGAGAGCTATACAATCATCTTGCATGGGCTATTTGGTTCACACCATTAGCATTCTAGGGAAAATTTGGGTAGTCATATTGGCCCTTCCTTTTTGTTTTCTGTCGATTTTATTTAATGACAGTATTGTATGTTCCTTTTCCTTTTTTCTTGTGCTTCAACACTGAAATATTTTCTCCTTTAATGTTGCTAGTAGTGTTTCTGGTTTAGCTGCTTGAAATTTGAAATATGGACTCTAGGGAAATTGCAAAGCTTAAAGGTGTATTTAGTTGTTTTTTTATTAAAGCTTCCTTTGACTACTATTGAATCAAAATATGGACAAGGCACTTTATAAAAAAATGTGGGCTGCATTAAGAAGCTACCGGGAGCTAAGATACCCTGAAGCCTAGATATCTAGATAACTTACAAGCCAAAAAATAACAAATGCCAGATAGGCCACATGTATAGTACAAACTTTAAAGCGAAATATATTGAATTTAAAGTAGGGCCAGCTGGCCCAATCAAGTTGTCAAGTCATTCAATAGTAGGAACCATTAGTATTGGGCAGAGGATCTTCTTTGTCATTTGGGGGTGGCCCCCAACCTTGAACAGTGGACCTAAGACCAGTGATAATGAGTTCCAAACATCATCTCATTGATTGGGTTTGGGAGGCTTCTCATCGTTGGAGACAGTGAGATCCAGGCAACAAAACTTTTCATTTTGGGAGGGACATGGAGGATTTAGCTATGGTGACTTTCGCAATGCTCCTGCATGGCCAATTCAGCCTCAAAGGTGACCATTAGACCAAAGAGACTGAGCAAAATGGGCAGGGTTAGTAAAGGGTACCTTGCTCATGTTGCAAGGTGCACTACCTTAAAACTTTAGAGGTTGGCATAGATACCCAATCTCTATCTCCTCCTTGCAAACCTATACTTAGATATACAAATGGAGGTTTGAAACTTTGAACAAATTAGGAATCCATCATCCCAGGTAAAGCATTTAACGGATACTCATTTCTTCTTTTGCATATGCAAAAATAGATTTCAATTCCAATAATTTTCCATGTTGCATCAGTGTCAATGTTCCAACGAAGTTTGTCTCCTAATAGGGTGGCTTTTTAAGAGACACAGTGTTAGCTTTACCTCTTACTACTGATATGTTGTCCTTGAGCAAAGGTGTAGAAGGTTTTGCAGCAGCAGTACCTCAGTTGTTGTCCATAGGAGAGAGAGGCACACTAGCTGAGATCACATCAGTGTTGATGTTAATTTTAGGCAACAATGGTATGTTCTATGCTTTAGATCAATTTTACTTCAATTTCATTATTAGCCCAGTACTAATAATAACAAGATCTAATGAAGTTAAACTATCAGCATTATGTTTTGGTAACTTTCTTAATCATAATGAAATTTTGTTAGAAATTGCGAGGGATGGATGAGACTGTCATGTAGAACACTATGGATGTGCTCTGATTCATCATTTTTTGATTCGTTTGGTTAGATATTCTACACACCACTCTTACGTCATATATGGTCTTGCTTGGGATTGGTGTCTGCTTCTCGGAAGAACTTTATTAAGTTTGTAACCTCTGGTTTTAGTTGCATTGTTATCCTAGTGGTGTTCGAGAAATATTTTATATGGAATACGGTATAGAGGTCAGTTCTTCTCCACTATCTGTGTAAATAATAAATGTCCATTTTATGGTAATGATTCTGAGGTTCTGTTTTTATTGAACGAGAAATTATCTCTTTTGTCTTTGTGAAACAGACAATAGATCAATAGGGGGAAACATGAGAGCGAGTGGGAACTTAGAAGCACTAGTTTAGAGAGAAATATCACTTAGGCACTATGCAAATGTATCATGTTCTTCAAGGAAATAGTATATGAATATGTGAACTTACTCTAAAATTACTACCTTTTCACAGGTTGCTTTTTTGAGAAAGAGGCATGGATTTTTCCATGTGGCTATTGAAACTGGTTGTCCCTTAGTCCCTGTGTTTTGCATTGGTCAGGTTGGTGAACGTGAGAATCATTTATTTAAATTATTGAAGTTGTTTGCTTGAGATATCTCATTCAATCTTCAAATTTGCTTTTTTTCTTTGTTTCTAATGTTTATTATTAGTATATAATAATACCTTACTATGCCATAACCTTTGTAGTTTTTGACACCTTAGATTTTAGCCTTTTACTAATTTGCCTTGCTCTTACTTGATATTTTATTTAAACTGAGGCATATAGATGGTGGAGACCAAGAGGAGAGCTATACAATCATCTTGCACGGGCTATTCGGTTCACGTCATTAATATTTTGGGGAAAATTTGGGTAGTCATATTGGCCCTTCCTTTTGGTTTTTTGTCGATTTTATTTAATGACAGTATCGTATGTTCCTTTGCCTTTTTTATTGTGCTTCAGCACTAAAATATTTTCTCCTTTAATGTTTCTAGTAGTGTTTCTGGTTTAGCTGCTTGAAATTTGAAATATGGACTCTAGGGAAATTGCATATCTTAAAGGTGTATTTAGTTGTTTTTTTATTAAAGCTTCCTTTGACTACCACTGAATCAAAATATGGACAAGGCACTTTATAAAAAAATGTGGGTTGCATTAAGCAGCTACCGGGAGCTAAGAGACCTTGAAGTCTAGATATCTAGATAACTTACAAGCCAAAAAATAACAAATGCCAGATAGGCCACATGTATAGTACAAACTTTAAAACGAAATATATTTAAATTAAAGTAGGGCCAGCTGGCCCACTCAAGTTGCCAAGTCATGCAATAGTAGGACTTGTTACTATTGGGTGGAGGATCTTCTTTGTCATTTGGGGGTGGTCCCCAACCTTGAACAATGGACCTAAGACCAGCAATAATGGGTTCCAAAACATCATCGCATTGATTGGGTTTGGGAGGCTTCTCATCCTTGGAGACAATGAGATCCAGATAACAAAAATTTTCATTTGGGAGGGACATGGAGGATTTAGCTATGGTGACTTTCGCAATGCTACCAAAATGCATGGCCAGTTTAGTCTCAAAGGTGACCTTTAGACCAAAGAGACCAAGCAGAATGGGAAGGGTTAGTAAAGGGTTTCTTGCTCATGTTGCAAGGTGCACTACCTTAAAAATTTAGAGGTTGGCATAGATACCCAGTCTCTATCTCCACCTTGCAAACCTATGCTTAGATCTGCAAATGGAGGTTTGAAACTTTAAACAAATTAGGAATCCATCATCCCAGGTAAAGCTTTCACTATGCTGACTTTGGTTAAACAAATACTCATTTCTTCTTTTTTGTATGAAAAAATAGATTTCAATTCCAATAATTTTCCATGTTGCATCAGTGTCAATGTTCCAAGGAAGTCTGCCTCCTAATAGGGTGGATTTCTAAGAGACACAATGTTAGTTTTACCTCTTGCTGCTGATATGTTCTCCTTCAGCAGAGGTGTAGCAGGTTCTGCAGTAGCAATACCTCAGTTCCTATCCATAGCAGAGAGAGACACACTGGCTAAGATCACATCAGTGTTGACGTTAATTTTAGGCAACAATGGTATGTTCTATGCTTTAGAGAAATTTTACTTCAATTTATTTATTAGCCGAGTATTATTATTAAGATTAGAAATCACATCAACATGATAGTAAATGCAAATAGAACATAAACATAAATTTGTTTTCTAAAAATTATGCTTTTTTGCCTAGAAAGTTATGGAATTATAGTCATATTTTGAAAAAATCCAGTAGGAATTTTTGTAAATCCAAGTAAAATCTTTCAAAATTCATAATTTTAGGTGCCCTAAACATTTTTGATGGTGTTGAATCCATTTCCACCATCAAAAACATGATTCAAACACTGCATCTACAAGATTTTTTTAATTTTGTTTGCCCGGATTCCAACCAATTTTGACCGTCTGGGCAATTCCTTCGCCTCCGTAGATGACTCCAAACATAAATAGTAGAAGACGAGCCAAGACAAGAGGACACAACATGTGGAACCAGCCAGGGACAAACCCCAATGTGGGGAAACCCTTGATCATATCTTATTTTAGTCTTCAATAGTTCAGCAGAGAGAGAGAGATAGTACAATTTACAAATATGATAATTTATAACAACAACAAAAGATCCCTAACTAGAAAAGTAAATGTTGGTCAACAGGGTAGATTTGACCCTCAGCAAATCAGTCAACTTTAATCAACTTTGGCCTCCAAACAACAAGATAAAACAACCCTCAAAACAATCAAATTTAGCCGAATCAAAGTTTGGTCAAATAGACCACTTGTGGTCAGCCCTAGCTGCAGTCAATGCTGGTCAACATTCAATGTTTAGCCTCAATTTCTGTGCCCATAAATGTGGCCTGCCCAAACAAAGATAGCTTTCAAAAAACGTAGTCAAAGGAGGTCAATGCATGCTAGTCAATACCTGATCAAACTGTCCAAAAATTTGGTCTCTTGAAATTTCAGCCTTCTAAAATTTCGCTCTCCTAAAATTTCGAACGTGCGGAGAGAGAGAGGCCCATAAATCTGCACCCAATCTATGAGGAGAGAGAGAGAGAGAAGTGTGAATATGAGTGTGTCCAAATGAGGCTAAGGCATCATGTATTTATAGCAAACGTTGAGGATGAATAGATATGACTGTTGGGCTTTTGAGCCTACATAAGTTTTTTGGCTGACCTTGACAATTTGTCCATAATCAAAATAAATTCATAACTTTATTTGTACATGTTGGAATCGAATGATCTTTAGATCAATCCTACACCTCTCATGTGGATTTTGGCCCTTGTTTCCAATTTTAACAGTTGAGGAGAAACAATGTAGTTTCACATGCCTCTTTTATGATGAATGCATGGCCACCATAAAATTATTAGTTGACTCCCAGTTCCATAGGAGTGGCCAGAGACCTAATCAGAGTTTCTTCCTTCCAACCTTGGATGGTCAAAATCATTGATTCAATAATGGAAGCATACATAATATGATTTATGGCATGTCCTTGAATTTATGCAGGGCCAGGTTAGCTTCAAGAGTAGATACCATTGAAGAGAGATAATGGAAAAACACCTAGAATTCATATGGCTCATCCTATGACTGTATAAAATTTGAATGCACACAGAAGCGCTGCAGAGCAGCTATGGGTAATTATATTTGGAATGTGCAAGATCATGTGGATGTGAGGATATTCGATGGGTAATCTCTTGTCATTTTCTCACATAAACTTTAGATTAGAACACCAACCAACTTTTGCATAATCTCTTAATTTTTATGCTTGTCTATGAATTTTGTCTATATTGCATGACTTCAAGGGAAGTGGCCCAGAAATTGTTTCTTTATTTACAGTTCTCTTTATGAGTTATTTTTTAAGTGGAAATCATTGATTTAATAATGGTACATACATGATATGATTTATGTCCTTAAATTTATGCTGGCCCAAGTTAGCTTCAAGAGTGGATACCGCTGAAGAGAGATAATTGAAAAGCACCTAGAATTCATATGGCTCATCCTATGACTATAATAAAATTTGAAGGCACACAGAAGCGCTGCAACGCAGCTATGGGTAATTATATTTGGAATGTGTGAGATCATATTGATTCATGGATATTTGATGGGTAATTTCTTGTCATTTTCTCACATCAAGTTTAGATTAGAAGACCATACAACTTTTGCACAATCTCTTAATTTTTATGCTTATCTATGGCTTTTTGTCTATATTGCACAAGTTAAAGGGAAGTGGACTAAAAATTGTTCTTCCTTGTTACATTTCATATATCAGTGGACACCCTCGAGGATGTTGGTGATTCCCTCCATCTCTTAGGGAATCTCTTCCAAATAGGGGACATTTGGGAGATGTCCTAAGAGGGGAAACACTCTGGGGTGTTGCTTCTTATGCAAGAACGTCTAAACATTCCTTGTCCATGGTCTATTTTATGTTGTCAACATTGATTTGATGCCAATTTAAGCCAACTACATAAAAACTAAATCATTCACCATTTCGAAGCCTAACCTATGTCCAAAAATGTGGAGAACTGCAATAGCTTTAGAGGGTCCTTTTTTGAAGTTATATGCTTGGATATTGTTATTTGTTTGTCAGGTTAGAGATTCAAAGGGTGGCAATGAATTTTTGTTGTGGGCAGCCAAAATATTGAACAAAATTGAGTTTGTAGTTTCAATATTCAGACCAATAAGTTATTCTTTTACCTCCAGGTTCAATTGAAAATATTTTTTTCATTTTGAAATCATTTTCATTTCTAGTAGCAAGCATTTTTCTTTCCTTATCATTCTTCTTTGTGATCACAAGTTTACAAGGTATAATTTTGAAGTGGAGGGAGATGACCACATTGTATTTATTTAGGATTCATCATATTTGTTTATGTATTTCTCTATGCATGGTAGTACACACAAATGATCAAGAATAATGATCAATTCTTGATAGACCTTGTTTCTTTGTCCATGTTGAGTTGGACCTAAATCTTTATAGAAACATTTTCCTTAATGCCATTTCATAGAGACATGTAATCAAGCTTAGGATTAGCAGATAATTCCATCACTTTGTCTATCATTTAGAACCAAGATACAATACATTCATCTATTTGAAATTTGAGTGCCTTTAGAGCTAGAACTTTGTAGCAGTACTTGCAAGAGTATCAAAATTGAGGGCTTCATATAAAGACACAAAGAAAGAGGAGTGTGTATAGGGAAATGCAGGACATGTGTTTGATACTTCCACACATTTTGAGGGCATGCCAATAGAAATGTCATTTTTTTTGGATACACTGGCATTGGTTAGTTTTAGAAAAGTTCTCTGTCAAATATGTTGTTTTCATGAAGTAATATTTCCAACCAAGAGGATAAAGACTTGGCATGCCTAAGTGCTATAGACATTTTTGGGCACTGCAACCCCAATCATAAATGTCCATAAACCAAGGGCTCTTAAGTCCCTAAAAGTGTTGTTCCAACCTCTAAAAGAACAAGGTCAATTTATTACATATTCTCCCAGAAGTTCTCCATGAAAAACTACTCAGAACTGGTCAAAACTGGACCATATCACCTGCTCCATGGTCAAAGTGCACTGCAGCCCACCTAAATACACACAGGAGGTGCGATGCATACTGAAAATCCCTTCTATGGGGTGCGATGGGCGAGAGTGGACAAATGGCAAGGTCAATCTGCAAGGTGGAGGATCATGGAATCTTCTAGAAACTTCTCTTGTGACACTTGCCTCTCTGCATTTGCCTAGGGATGAGTAAGAGATCATCAATCTCCAAGTGGAATCAAGAACTATCAGAGAGAGGACACTAATCAAATCTCAAAAGCTGACTCACCCCCCTTGCAAACATCTATATATGGATCCCTCATCCCAGAGATCCAGAGGCTGGAATTTTGTATCTTGTAAGGAAGTGCAGCTAGTTTCTTGGTGTAACATCATAGTGTTGGGTGATCTAAGCTTTTCATGAGGTGAAGAAGGGCTTTCCTGCTGAGAGGATGATGTTGGGTCAGAACAATTGGTCGTAATCCTCTTTTCTATTCTTGATTATTAATAAAGCTATTCAAGTTTTCCTCCACATTCTTGTATGATTGATGATATATGCATTTGTGTGGTCAATATATATCTGGTCCTATATTGTTTATGATAGTATATCTATGTTCTTTGATAGTGTTATGCTACTTTGATTCTACAGGTGCTCTTTGAAGCTGGGTAGATGAGGAGGCAAGTGGCAAAGATCTATTAGAAGGGAGAGGAATCAAGTAAGGAACCAAGCGCAAGACAGAGGTTGGTATCCTTCTTTCCCCTCTTATCTACTTCTCATAAAGGAAAACAAAAGTGGTTTTAGTTTGTTTGTTTCTAAGGTAGCTGCTAGCCTTAGTGGGACTAGCAGCTCTGCATAGACACTAGATTTCCCGATAACAAAATGGCGACTCCGCTGGGGAGAGAATAGATTGTTTGTTTGTCTATATTTGTTTACTTTATAAACTTACAGATGGAGCCTGAAGTCAAGCCAGCTAGCCTTCGAACTGCATTTTCTATGCAAGTGCAAAGTAGATCAATGCTGCTTCAGTCTATCTCCAGGTTTTGTTTATAAACTGAACAATCGATTCACAAACTCTCTAAGTTCCCTTGTGGTGGATCTACTAACCTCCTTAGATCTAACCCTGTGATTTATTTACTGATTACCACTTGCTCGGCCTAAATCCCTGAACTGAGCTGCAAACTGTGACCCAGAACCCAGTTGAAGTCTCGTCCCTGGACCATCGCACTGTCTCTTCTTTGGAATCTGGATGCATTGCACTTCCCGTGTGTAGTAGGTGTGTTGCATCTCACTTTCCCTGTGTTACAGGTGCGCTGATCAGACAAGACCTCTTCTGCTCCTAGATTTTGGTTTCTGTGTTCACTCTTTTCAGCTCTATTAAGGAGTTTTGCTATCTGTAGTCAGTATACCTCTGTTGAAACCCCCTTCCTTGCCATTATTCCGCCTCCATTGTGCAAAGAACTGTAAATGTTTTTATGTATTTTGAGCCATTTTCAGTTTTCTTTTACAAAGAAGTAGCGTAATTGAACTGTCGTTTCTTGATTTGAAAGTGTCACAACTGTCGTTTTCAGTCATAGAAGAGAATCTGATTGTTCTTGATAGTCGATTACACTGTTACTCTTGTATTTGATTTGAATTAGTAGTTTTTCAAGTGTCGAAAGCAAGTTTTCAATTCCAAATCACAAAGTGTCGTCATTGTCTTCATTTTGTCTTGAAAATAAACTTGTTAGTAATGTCGCTTTGAAAAATAATTCAAATTTGCACTTAGCTTTCTTTTTATCATTCACACATTAAGAAGGCTGAAAGCAAATACATGCATGTGCATTTGCATTTAGACTGTTTGTTGGTTTGATTTAGGATGGTGCATATAGTGTGTGCTCTCTGCTCTATGTTGAAAGAATATCATCTCTCTTTCCTTAGTAGCTAGGATTTTCATTGCAAAAAGAAGATTAAACGGTTGTTTATCATCTTAGATTTCATTTAAGGAATTGTACATCTACATCACGCGGTGAACCTGAAAGGAAAATTTCTTAAGCAAGATCAACTATAAAATAAATTTAATGAATCTAAAACGCTTTGGAACCTAACGCACAACATTTAGAAGTCTAGGCTAGAGATGTATTCCGGCGTCGTAAAGCCTGGTATCTATTGTTTTCATTGCTGGTTGGGTGATTCCTCCACTTTGAGACGATAAGTGCCAGTACGGACTTGTGCTCCCACATACCATCGAGTATATATTGGGAGACCACAATAGGCTTTATCCTTTATCCATAAAAAGCCGTTTCTGCCGCCCTATCGATCGCAATGCACTGAACACAGCATTCGGGAAGATTGACTACTGTACCGTAAAAAGTATTCTGCAGTTTTGCAATTGGTTTGGTGATCCCTCTGTCTAGATTTCCAGAGCAGTCTCTTTCTTTCCTTTTTAGATTCCTTAAAGGAAAAGGTCCATCTGAGCACTTGTCACTTCAGGCTCATTAAAAATCGAAGGCTACTAGAGTCATATTTTGTTTTTTCTCGACTCTTAAAAATTGAAAAAACAAGTTGTGTCAAAGCGTCTAAAATTCATTTAATTCGGAAACATATTTCCCCTTGATTTTTAGTTGATCGAGTAATCCGCAATCGTGGAAGAAAGTCAATTGAAACCCCATCGTTCGTGGAGGCTTACGAGTCAATCGTGTTTGTCTCCAGAATCAAAACTGTTATGGACAAAGCGAACTCATTTAACCGGTTCCAAATCCCCTGGTAAAGTTAGAACAAGTGTTCCAACACCATCAGAGACTCCGGTTACTCCAAACATTTCTGGTATCCCTACCTTTACAGAATAAGTTTCGCAGCCACCAAAAGATAGTAGAGCTGATCCTAGTGTGAAGGTAAACACTTGTATTAGTGAACCAGCTCCATCTACAGCCAATTCGGAAGGTGTTATTCCCCAAACATCTGTCGATGTAGATTCTATACCTTCTTCAGCACCATAAATATTGTATGGACCTAACAGTCTACCTCTTCCACCTGGTCTGATTGCTATAGAAGAGATTGTGGAGGATCCTCCATCTAGTACTCCATCTTATGTTGGAGTTGGTATCACCCTATATCCTTCTTCAACAGAAATTGGTCTACCGTTATCGGAAGCTCCTGTAGAATCGCTAGGAAATCTTTTGGATAGACTAGAAATGTCTGAACAACCGTCGACATCTAGGACTGTGTCATCCGACACAGCAATGGCACAACTTCCTGTTGTCACTCCAACAATGTTCGCCGGCATACCATCTATCCCAACTAGCTCTCAATCGCTAGATGGGGCCCACTCAGGGGCTATTTCGACAGTATGGTTTGTTCTCGTTTGTTCATTCGGAATAATATCTGGGAACTCTTATGTTGAGTCTCAGCAAATTGATCCTTCACGGTGTCAATTTGGGCAGTCCGGTCCTCAAGGACAAACAATTCCTTTGAGTATTGGATTACCGCTGTATGGGGGACAATATACCCTTTCATTGTCTCCTCCAGGAGGACAACCATAGGAGAGTTCACAACAAAATTCAGGTTATGATGGAATTACATCTAGCGGTTGGGTGCCAATACTGCCTCAACAACCAAGAGTTGTATACTCAATGCAACAATGTTTACCTATGTCAAATATGCCAACTACGCTGGCTATTGTGACGGTGTCGCAAGTACAAGTGTCGCCTGTTGTATGCCAACCTCAGGTTTCGCAGGTTGTAATGCAACAGACTCTTGTCCCTGCAACTCAACCACAATCGCCTACTAGTCGAATGACACAGGCGCAAATGGGTACAATTACCCCTCATCTTGGTCAAACAACCAGTATTGGACAACAGCAGATGGCTTCACAACCATGGCTGGTGCAATATCAACAACCTCAATTCCAACAAGTTTACCAAGGATCTGAGCAACAAATCTTTGCAAATAATGGGCAGCCGTATATTCAAAACGGTCAAAATCAACCATTCTACAATGGTTATGCCCATCAGCCTTACCAAAGTTACCAACATCAAATGCATTATGCTGGTATGAAAAGACCAACTACTCATGCAATTCCATCTTATCCTGGGTATGCTTCGCCAAACATGAATCAACAGTTACCCTTCATGGCAACTTTAGAGTTACCGGATCTAAATCAGCTAACGAATAATCCAATTGCTTACGCCCCTTGGTGGCCAGCAATTCCACATAAACTTCCATCAGATATTCCTAAATTTAATGGAAATCCGGGTGAAGACCCGTCGAATCATGTGATGACCTTTCATCTGTGGTGTTCATCAAACACCCTAAACGATGATTCGATTAGGCTTTGCCTTTTTCAGAGAATGTTAACTTGTCTAGAAGCGAAATGGTATATCGAATTACCTAGAGCTTCGTTTGATAACTTCAGTGCCCTAGCCACAACCTTTTTAACCCATTTTCAGTTACCCATAAGGTACGAAACGGGAACAAAACTTCTTACCAATTTCAAGCAAATGACAGCCACTCACATATCCGATCATATTCATGAGTGGTGACATCGTCGTAGAATGGTAAAAACGTATGTTCCTGATCAGCTTTTAGTTGAATGGTTTATTAAGTCATTATTACCTTCCATTACAAAAGATGTGGCAAAGGGAGGAGTCATCACTGAAGAGCAAGTTATTGCTCATGCACAATATTTAGACTTGATTTATACTCAGTCTGGCATGCTCTACGATAAAATCCCCAACTCTCCCAGGCTGGAATTTTCCGTTCCTCCTCCTCCTAAAGCAAACAATGACTCTCATGCTGGCGATGGCGTGATTGGTACGACAAACACGAAATCAACAAAGGCTACATCTAAAAAGGTCCGTAAGATTTCTAGTCAAAATGCAAAAGAAGAACTTCTCGCCTCGGAAGTAAATGCCGTCTCAACTGACAAAGGCAAAGAAACCAAGCAACCAGGAGTCAAGAAGAAAAACAAATGGAAGAAGAAGAAACAGGAGGAATCATCACCTAAAAAATATTCTGCAAACCATTCTGGAGATAAGAAACCAAATCGTCCATGTCTAATAAGTGATGAGGATCATTGGACAAGAGATTGTCCATATAAAACTGAGCTTAGAAAATTCTTCAAGAATTAAAAAACCTCGATGGTATTAACTGATCTATTTCCAAATCCAGGAACAAATCTGGTTGCTAGTGATAATGCTTCCCTGTCCCAAGTGTTGATGTTGTCGGTTTCGAAACAGAAAAATGATGCTTTGATAACGACAAGGAATAAAGATTACGGGAATCCACAGTTGTCGAACAACAAGGATAAAGATCATCCGAGTAGTTTGACAACAACTTCGACAGAAGTTGCGCCACCCATCATTCCAGAGCTAACAATAAAACTTCCAAAGGGAGTAGTACACAATTCGACATTTAATCCTCGTGCCAGAGCAGAACAGCATTATAATATAGTGGAAGATCTGGCCCAATCGCCATCCGCTATGTCGACACTTGAGGTACTACAAAATTGCCCCTCCCAAAAGCAGCCTTTATTATCAGCAATAGGTGGGATAGACCCAAAGGATTCTAATCTTGTGTCCTTTAATCACAAAGGATATGATCCTCAATTACCAGCTCAACTAGCTTTCCTCATTCAAGTGAAAGCCCTGAACAAAACTGTTCATCGAACAATTATTGATGAGGGGGCATCTACATGTATTATGTCGATGAGTTGCTGGAAAACTTTAGGATCTCCAACATTGTCACAATCTTCGACAACACTTAAAGCATTTGATGGACGAACATATACCCCATATGGGATTTTAAGTAACTTGCAAGTTGAACTGGGGGGAAAAACAATAGAAATAGATGTTGAAGTAATCGACAAAAACCTCGATTACAACATCCTACTGGGAAAGCCCTAGATATATGCCATGGCCGCAGTTGTGTCGACCTACTTCAGGAAGATTGCATTTCCCTTCCAAGGAGGAATTACAATCGTCGACCAACAAACATTTCTCCCCAACAGTTCACAAGTTACGGGAAGAATCCCAATGATCCATGGAAGCAATCATTCGCTTCAAAATATTGGAGTAGGCCTCCTAAAATACCCTGCCTTAATGGGTACTTTTGCCCTACCACCTCTGAGTAATCTGGCGGAAGTGGCCACAGTGGAAACCTGTAATATGAAATCTTCTATATCTAATGGATTCAGAAGATTCCTAAACATTTTGTCAGCATGGATCATCGCCATTTTAGAAATATTGTAGCAATCAATTTTCTTGGCCTGGGGGGCAAACCCAAATCAATTCTCATCGAGTGTTTGGATAGATAAGTCTAAGGGATATGGCACCTCTTCAGATCCTTGGTCGCATGTACATTCTACAGACGAAGGAATCATTCAATCAATGATGATAGGAGAGGCACCATGGGAAGATTACCACCATCGCTCCCATCTTCTGGATTACCATGAAGATTATTCCAGCAACCTTAATCATCCTTTAGTTTTTTATTTTCTATAAAATACTATAAATACGGTGGATACCGAGGACGGTTCTTATCTCGTGTCGACCTCGTTAAAAAATGAAACAAGGAGTCATGAGGAAAGTTCTTTTACTATGCCAACCTCATTAAAAAATGAAACAACTCCCTTTCCAAATCGAGTCTTTGATTATGATCTCGTAAAATCCAAGTCGAGACTTTCAAAGATCTCAGAGGTAAACCTTCATTCCAACCACCGAGATGAATGCAATGAAGCTTGGGGGGCATGCACCTCGATTTGCATTATTATGCTGGGGGCATGCAAACTTATCATGAGCAGTGTTACCGTAGGGTTCAAGCTCATTAAAAAATAAACCCGCCTCGAGCAGTTTTTTTACAGAATTCAAGCTCGTTAAAAATAAACATAAGAAAAGAGCAAATGTTCCCCCTGAGTTCAAGCTCATTAAAAAATGAACCAATTTCCAGTAAATAACCATCGTGAATGTATTATCATCAACCTTTGAAGCCTTGGTCGTGTTCTCATCATCACCTCCACTCTGTATTGGCCGATCATTCACCTCCATTTGATTGTTTACCCTTTTGAGGAACAGCTACAAAGAATGATCTTGTTAGCCGTCCTTGTGACACTGATGTGATTAGAAAATTCCAAACCTTACCTGGAATTAGCTGCTACCCGAATTTATCACTCGTTCCTCAAAAAACGAGTCTCCTTTAAGCTATTTTCAACCGACTCGTAAAATATGAAAAGATTGCTGAGCAATTAGCCTCTCTAGCTCGTTAAAGTGACCGGAAGTGCTATCCCTCCTTTAGATTTTAATCTTTTTGGACTTGAAGGGTTATTACACAAAAAGATCGAGCGCTTGTTTTGTTCGGCTCATTAAAAGTACCGAAAATTCATCCCTTTTGTATTGTTTTATACTTTTTCGTACTCAAGAGATTATATGACGAAAAAGGATTATTGGAGTTTTCTTTACGTCCCTTTTTCAGACTCTCTAAAATTGAAAAGGACCGAGTTATCCTTGTCGTTAAACTCGTTAAAACCGAATAGCGACAAACTTGTCCATACAGATAAGAACGAGTTTCACTATCGCTAGGCTCCTTAAAACATAGCGATGGGTTTGCCCGAAGAGCAAATTATAGAAAAAGCATATGTTATCCTCCTCAAGCTTGACAAA
This sequence comes from Pinus tabuliformis, assembly GCA_031772625.1. NCBI lineage: Eukaryota > Viridiplantae > Streptophyta > Pinopsida > Pinales > Pinaceae > Pinus > Pinus tabuliformis. The sequence goes on from CM062810.1 coordinate 773,427,343, forward strand.
AATAAAGAGGTACTGGTTAGCAATGACTGGGGAAAAATTGCAAAGAAAACTTGAAGAAACTTTATTGGTAGCAAGTCGCTCTTGAACATGACACTTTCACTCCGCATCCGAGTCGGGTTGGGTTGTTCCGTTCACTGGTCATATCACCATGGGTCCATCAGACCATCCATATTTGGGGTTAATGCTACCAATCCATCATGTCAGTGTCGCCGATATGTTCAAGAGAAGTCGCTCAGAGAATTCACCTGTGTCTCACCCACTGCAATACATTTACGCTCCATTCTTTCGTGACCGCCACCCTGAACCTTATATCACCAGATCGTTTTCACCTCCATTAAAATCATTTTCTCCGTTCCATGTCATTGATGTGGGATTCACTAAGGCCCTCCTATGATGGATCGCTTCTTATCGACATCAGCTCATTATCGAAGAAGTCGATCTAGGAACAACCCTTTAAGTACTTTGAAGCTTGCATGCCTCAATGGCAAGTTTCTCACTTCCGGTGACAGGTTTACATCAATGACCTTCGACCAAAAGATTTTACGTGGTGTTCGACCCCAAGTCCCTTTATTCACACCACGTGAATTGTACTGTAGTACCTTGAGGGTCATCATCATTATCGGTGATTCCTCTCATGCCTGTTAACAGCTTACATCATTGGCTGGTAATCAGGTGATGTCTTCCCATGTTCGACTCCAGAACATCTCTCACATGGATCGACTTGTACTTTGAGTGAAGATCGAACAAGATTGAAGACCCCGGATCTAGTTTCATCCATCCGGGCTGTGATATATATTCAGGAAAATAAAGACATCAAATGTACATCATTACTGCACAGATAATCATCCAACCTAAGGGATGATGGCTCTACCAGAATCATCAGTCTACACTTAGACGATTGTTTGTCTCATGTACATGAAAATGAATTTATAAAGCTGAGCATGGGAATGCCCGCCTCAGCTAGATCATGAAAATATTATGAAGATTTTATTGTATTGTATCTTATTACAGGTCTCCTTCCAGCTCAAAAAAACTTCAGATCCTCATGATAAAGCATTTCACCCAACATCAATAGATTAACGACCTCATGCTTTAGGGGGCAACTGTTATAGAAATTTTTGGGCATTGTAACCCCAATCATAAATGTCCATAAACCAAGGGCTCTTAAGTCCCTAAAAGTGTTTTTCCAACCTCTAAAAGAACAAGGTCAACTGATTATGTAATCTTCTCCTAGAAGTTCTCCATGAAAAACTACTCAGAACTGGTCAAAACTGGACCATTTCACCTGCTCCATTGTCAAAGTGCACTACATCCCACCTAAATACACACAGGAGATGCATACTGAAAATCCCTTCTATGGGGTGCGATGGGCGAGAGTGGACAAATGGCAGGGTCAATTTGCAAGGTGGAGGATCATGGAATCTTCTAGAAACTTCTCCTGTGACACTTGCCTCTCTGCATTTGCCCAGGGATGAGTAAGAGATCATCAATCTCCATGTGGAATCAAGAACTATCAGAGAGAGGACACTAATCAAATCTCAAAAGCTGACTCACCCCCCTTGCAAACATCTATATATGGATCCCTCATCCTAGAGATCCAGAGGCTGGAATTTTGTATCTTGTAAGGAAGTACTGCTGATTTCTTGGTGTACCATCATAGTGTTGGGAGATATAAGCTTTTCATGAGGTGAAGAAGGGTTGTATTGTTGAGAGGATGGAGCTGGGTCAGAACAATTGGTCGTAATCCTCTTTGCTATTCTTGATTATTAATAAAGCTATTCAAGTTTTCCTCCACATTCTTGTATGATTGATGATATATGCATTTGTGTGGTCAATATATATCTGGTCCTATATTGTTTATGATAGTAGATCTATGTTCTTGGATAGTGTTATGCTGCTCTGATTCTACAGGTGCTCTTTGAAGCTGGGTAGACGAGGAAGCGAGTGGAAAAGATCTATCAGAACGGAGAGGAATCAAGTAAGGAACCAAGCGCAAGACAGAGGTTGGTCTCCTTCTTTCCCCTCTTATCTACTTCTCATAAAGGAAAAAGAAAGTGGTTTTAGTTTGTTTGTTTCTAAGGTAGCTACCAGCCTTAGTGGGACTAGCAGCTCTGCATATACACTAGATTTCCCGATAACACTAGGACATAGTGGTGTTGTTTCTTGCATGTATTTTTGATTTATTAGTATTCCACCACTAATAACTTCATTATGTAGCTGCTTGTTTAGTAATACATTGCAACAATGACTTGTTAAATGAAAAAGATTTCAGTTTATTTGAATGCCATAAACTGGAAGAAAATTTAGATTTGAATTATTAAAATGGAATATATTTTGAAAAATATGTTTTTTGATCAAATATTATATATGCCCATTACATGATCATTAAAAAAAAACAGTAATGACAATAAGCAATAATTTTGGACAAATGAATTACATAACTCTCCAGCTCAAAAACATTCTTAGCATATTCAGCTTTGTGTGCATTAGAGAAAAATGAATGAGTAACATTATTTTTTCTTTGAATACTTATAGAATAATTTTATAGATTTTAAATGGAAATTGCATGTGCTAATCTTGCTCAATTAATTACAGGGAAAACAAGGGGCATACATAATTTGTTGGCTTCTGGGAATTGGATTCCTTTTCTCTCAGAATGGTACGCTGACAATTGAAGATTACTATGTTGAAGCTATATTCCCAGTTAGTATCACAATTTATAAAGTTTTGTCTTATTATTTTCTACTTTATTGTTGTAATCTTGTGTCAGCAATACTTTGCTCCACCCATTAGATTTCTACTGACTAGTTTTATTGTTGAAGTGTCATTGCTTCTTAAAGATAACTAGAGGAAACTATACAGCTACAAAAATGAAGCATGAAACATTCTTAAAAGAAATTGCTAGCTCCGATGTGTTTGATTATGTTGAATAAAATCAAAATTGTAATGTACCATAAGCATGGGAATTCAAAATATTGGGATAGAAATGTGTGCATCTATTTTCATTTATTACTTTAGTTGAAGATAACATTTCATGAACAAATGTTGTACACTGAGAACATAGTAGGTACAAAATTTATTCTATGGTGACGTTTTATTTGCTTTGTTTATATAGGTCATCTGGCCACATAGTGGCCATTATTGCCCAACTAAAGAAAACTTGTTCGAGTTTCTTGCTTTTATGGGGAAAAATGACATTAAAAATATCGCTGATGTTAAGGTATATATCGTATAAATCTTTTATAGTATACTTTAGTTTATATTCCAGTGTTCATCGACTTTCATGTCTTATACTTTGCAATGTATATTTTTTTTTAGGAAAAGAACTTAGTATTGATGGTAAGAAGCAGAAATTGACGAAAGAGGAGAACAATAACACTAGAACGAAAAAATGCAAATTAAAGAGAAAGAGAAGAGCATTGGTCTAGTGGTACCCATAGAGCCAATATCCCGCATAAGACACACATAAAGACTAATGGTCAAATTTTCAGAGTTGGTGAATTCACCTGCAATGCCTTGGCAACACAATGATAATGTTTTGAAGTGATGAAACAATATTTCATGTGTAAATTGTACTCCAACCAATATTAAGTTGGAAACTCATATTGTAATACTTGACATTTTATATAATATACTTTATATGGTTGGAATTATTTATAGTTGCAGTTGATATTACTTAGTATTGTAATCAACATATGTAATTTTGCGTTTTCATATTATATGAACATGTACATTGTATGCTTTTTATTTTTATTTTTATTTTTATTTTATTTTTATATTTAATTTAGTTGGAAAATCATACTAATTAATTTATGTTAATTAATAATGAAAACTTAAAATGAATCTAAAACTACTAAATTAACAGTTTATATTTATTAATGATGAACACATAAAATGAATATAAGACTAAATTAGTTGCTTATAACGATTGTTAATGAAAATAAATGAAATGAATACAACTACTAAAGTAGTAATTTATATAATGAATATGATACTACAAAAAAATATAAATGACTAATACAAATGACAAAGTTGTGATTACAAATGACGACTAAATTTTGCATATATACGACTATTACTAGCTAATTTACATTGTCTTATAACACGACTAAAATTTAGTCATATACCTTTGGTCATTAATTAGTTTCAAACGATGACTAAAATTTGCATATATATGACTATTAATATCTAATTTACATTATCTTATAACACGACTAACATTTTGGTGATATTTATTTGGTCATTAATTGGTTTTTTCAAGTGATCTTTTAGTAATATATTTGTTGTATATTTAGTCATTAATTGTGAAAATTAATGACCAAATAAATGACTAAATTAATGACCAAATAAATGATTAAATTAATGACTAAATTAATGTCTAAATTAATGACTAAATATATTACTAGATAATAAAAATGAGACAACCAATTAATGACTAAGATAAAAACAACTAAAAGTTGGTCGCGTTATAAGATATTGTAAATTAGATACTATTGATCACCGATCGAAAAATAGTCGTTTATATGCAAATTTTAGTTGTTTTTTTTAGTAATTAATTAGTCACTTTCTACTAGTGAGAGTACCAGTCCATCATGAAAAATGATGTGTGGGATGTGGTTCCGAGTCTAGAAGGGAAGTCAGTGGTGGCTTGAAAATTGATCTACAAGATCAAACATGTTGTAGATGGCAACATAGAAAAGTACAAGGCTATATTTTTGGTTAGAGCATTCACCTAGAAAGGTGGAAAATATTATAATGAAACATTTTCTCTAGTGGCCAGGTACAAATATATTAGATATATCATATCTATTTCTTCTGTTATGGGTTAGAAATTACACTAGATGGATGTAAATATTGCCTTCCTAAATGGTGTAATTGAAGAAAAAGTGTACATAGAGCAACCACAAGGTTTTGTAATCCATGCGAAGGAGACTTCCCATGTTTGTAAATTGAAGAAAGCTTTGTATGAGCTTAAGAAGGAACCTATGGTTTTGTGATCCATGGAAAGGAGTCCCATGTTTCCCATATAATTCATGTGAGGTAACCCTGGGTGTAATGAGTAGCTTTGTAGAAGTCTTTCCTACACCACGTGAAATGGACAGGTGTGATTAGTACTGCTAGGAGAGAAAAACCATCATAGATGCTTGTAGTGTAGTCTTGAGACTATGGTGGTAGTCATGACCATACCATGCAAAGTGGTTGGGTGTGATTGTGACTACTAGAGGAGAACATCATGGAAGAAGAACTTCCTCGCTAAGAGGGAGTCTTGATGTTTTATATAGCAGTGGAAGGTATTCCCTTCTGGATAACAATGTAAAATATATATCATATTATGTACAACAATATATTTTTATATATTATATTTTATATATAATATAATATATAAATATTAAAAATCAATAATTAATTAACAATAAAAAAGAAAAGAAAAGGAAATTTATATTAATGAAAAGACACCCCGACTATGTATACATATCGGGGCCCTCAATTGTGGTCAAACATAAACAAATATCTCATATATTTTATATCAAGCTAATAATGTTTACTCAATCATAAAAACTAAATTAAGTTTGATAGTTTTTCAAGGTGTAATTATTTATCATAGGGCAATAATCACCAAGATCTAAAAATAAGAAAAAAAATCAACAACTGCTTTCTAGGAACGTCATACAAATCGGCAATGTTTCAATGTTGATGTGACATAATGCTTACCAATAGGTGTTATTAATCCGACAGATTGACATTATGGAGGAATAAAAAATAAAATGACCTTCAACCTCGGAGAGGACTCGAACTAGTGACCACAGATAAACAAAGAAACCTCTATAGCAACTATGTTATGTAGTGGTGCTTACTAGGCCATCCATGCTAACCGTTTTACTATAGTATTTTTGACTTCAAATGGAGCGTGGGACTCGATCTATGATCAATCAAGACTCCACATATATGGCATAGATCTAGTCAACATACGATCTCCATTTCATTTCTTGTGTGGCCGATTCATGTATCTACACTTGGCTTTGCTCAACTCATTGCTATGCCATATGCACAAAACCTGGGTATCTTTGAAAAATACAACTCAATTTTTGCCACCAGACAATCGAAATAAATAGGAAAATACAAAAAGATAAGAACACAAAATTACAATGAAGTACTTGACTTCTGAGTGGTACAGAGCTTTGAGGCTGAAAGCACAAAAATTTGTTATTTTTAATTGCCAATTGTATTGGAAGGACCCAATGGGAGTTTTATTACTTTGTTTTGTTAAAGGAGAGGTTCCCAAAGTAATAGATGAATTTCATAGTTATGTTTGTAGAGGATACTATAGCTAGAAAGTAATAGCTCATATGATTTTGAAGGTTGGCATTTGTTTTCTTAAATTGTTTAGTGATGTTCATGATCGAGTGAAGGCTTGTAAAGAGTGCCAAATATTTGTTGAAAATCAGAAGATGGCACCCCTATTGTTAATTCTTGTCTCTGTGGAAGAGCCATTTAGACAATTGGGGCTAGATTTTATTGGGGAAATTCATCCACCATCTAGTGGGAAACATAAGTGGATCCTTAAAACAATAGACTATTTCACCAAATGGGTAGAAGTTGTCCCTGTGAGGAATGCGACTGATATAGTGGTCATTAAATTCATGGAAGAAAATATTCTAGCCAGGTTTGGTTGTCTATGGAAAATAGTTACTGATAATGCTCAATATTTAAATCTACCAAATTTATCATTTTTTTGTCATAGCTATAACATTATTTTTGGGTCCTCCACCATGTATTACCCACAGGGAAACAAGTTGGCAGAATCATCCAATAAGACCTTGGTTAGGATTCTCATGATGACCATAGAACAAAGCAAGAAGAATTGGGATTCTCCACTTAGGTTTGAATTGTGAGAAAATAGAGTCATCACTAAGAGATCAATTGGTAAGTCTCCATTTGAGCTAGTATATGGGACTTCAACACTTTTTTACACTCAATTGGCCATGTGTGTGGAAAAATTGATTAAGGATGCAGATGAGGAGCCTAATTTATTGACCAGGAGGATGACTCATTTGGTAGAATTGCATGAGAATAGAGAAGCAAAATAAATAGGAAAATACAAAAAGATAAGCACAAAAAGTTACAATGAAGTACATGAATTCTGAGTGGTACAAATTCATTATCCACTATTTGTTGTTTTTGGAATTCCCACTTAAGTTCAACAAAGAAAAGTACAGATCTTTGAGGTTGCAAACACAAAAATTTGTTATTTTGAATGGCCAGTTGTATTGAAAGGACTGAGTGGGAGTTTTATTACCTTGTTTAATTGATGGACAGGTCCCCAAAGTAATAGATGAATTTCATGGTTATGTTTCTGGAGGACGCTTTCACTAGAAAGTAATAGCTCATAATATTTTGAAGGGTGGCTTCTATTTTCTTAAATTGTTTTTTGATGTGCATGATCGAGTGAAAGCCTGTAAATTGTGCCAAATATTTGTTGAAAAGTAGAAGCTGACACCCCTACCTTTAATTCATGTCTTTGTGGAAGACCCATTTAGACAATGGGGGCTAGATTTTATTGGGGAAATTCATCCATTGTCCAGTGGGCAGCATAAGTGGATCCTTACAACAACAAACTATTTCACTGAATGGGTAGAAGTTGCCCCTACTAGGAATGCTGATACAGTGATAATTAAATTCATGGATGAAAATATTCTATCCAAGTTTGGTGAATCTATAGGAGAGGAACTAGAAAGAGGAGAAATGATAAAATATTAAAATTGAGTAGCAGCTACATTATTTCTTTGCCTTGTGTTCCTTGATCTCTTTCGAGGACGACAACCTTCATCATAATTATTAGGAGAATCTCTTCTTCTTATATTATTGAAATTGTTGTTTTTGAACCCACAATTGTTTTTATATGACCTAAGAGCATTTTCATTTTCTAAACAGTCTTTGAAAAAGTGTCCATACCTATGGTACTTGAAACATTCAACATGGTCCTTTTTATCTCTTCTTTTAGAGGCCTTGGATGTTGATGCTGACTTTCTTGAATTAAATGGTATTCCTCTTCCTTTATTCTTCTTATCTTGAGAAAAAAGGACAGAGTGTCTCCTTCATGCTTTTGAATTCTCCCTATGGAAAACATCACATTTTTTTCTTGAGTTCACTTGCCAACCAACTCGTCAAATTTTGGAAACTTTTGATTGTTGCTAATAGTAGTAATAAATGTCTCCCGAATTGTAGGAATACCTTGAAGTGAAACAAGTACTATATCTCTATCAAACATAGATTCTCTAGTGGTTTACAATTAATCCTTGTGTTCAGATATCCTCATGAAGTATGTCTTCACGGTCTCCCCCTTGCTCATTTTGATTTCTTTGAGTTGATTCATCAAGGAAAGAATGTAGTTCAAATTGTTGACCTCATACATCCCAACCAACTTATCATATATTTCCTTGGACTTCTTCAGCTTTGAAATATAAGTAAGAAAATGCTCTCTTAAAGAAACAATAATTATTTTCATGGCTTTTGTATCACCTTTCTTATACTTAGCTTTGGTAGTAGCAGGGTAATTTTCTGGAGGCTCATGTATATTCCCTTCCACATATTCCAAAACATCATTTTCATCCAAGGTCACTTCGAACTTGATCTTCCAATCAACAAAATTAGATGGGTCATTCAACTTCTCTGCATCCTGAAGTATGACGCAGACATCTTGACCAAGAAAAATTCATCTAATCAAATTCCTTCAAAAGTTATTTCTCTTGTCTCTTGTCTATTTGGACTTGTCTTCACCTCAACTTTGATACCATGTTAATTTTCCAGTTTTATATGCTTAACACAATCACTTATTCCAATTCTTCTTCTATTAACAATCAATTTATCCAACATATATCAATATTCCAGCAAAAATAAGCAATTGTAGATAGAAAAATAAATCCAATGCACATTAGAAGAGAACCAAGAACAAACGAGATACAATACTTGGTCAAAGGCCAAGGAAAAACCCCATAAGGGGGAAAACCCTTTCAAAATTCTTCTTCTATTAGATTGTCATCAAATGTTCAACAAAGAGATACAATGTTCAAATTCATCAACAATGAGTCAAAGTAAAACCTTTGACTATACAAAAATTAACGAACCAATATCCAATCCAATGATGAGCTCAAAAGTCAAATCTAGTCAACAAGTAAAATATGTAATTCTAGTCAAAGTCAACAACAATAGCAACCTAATCAGTCAATAGTCAATAGTCAAACCTCCTTCAAATCAAGTCAGTCAACAATTAAAAGATGAATCCTTCTTTGTTGGTCAAATTACAGTCAACAGAGACAAAAATTTTCGCATACAAATTTGGTCAAAGGATACCTTTGACCTACAGAAACCCTAGATGCAAGATTTTGGTCAACACTCATCAAATTTGCTAAAAATAATCAATCAACCTTCCAGTGAAATTGACCTCACAAATAGAACATAAATTTGGCCAAACAAAGTCTAAATATCCACAGTCAGCATTGGTCAAACAATCCCCAAACGTAAGTCAACGTACCAAAACATAAAAACATTCATTGCCTTCGCATGTGTGGATCCATCCCTACAATTTCAGATGTGGAATGAACCAATCAGGAGAAGAGAGATGTGTGTGATATTGCTCCAAAGTGATGTGACATGAGGTTTATTTATATGTGGTGGAGGAGACCCAATTTGTCCTTTGGGAATTAGTACCTCATCCAAAAGAAAAAAATGTTATAGGAACCAACTGGGTGTTCAAGAATAATATGAATGAAGATGGACAAATCATGATAAATAAGGCAAGGTTGGTGTGCAAAGGGTAGTCACAACTTGAAGGAATTAAATTTGAAGAAACATTTTCTCCTCTAGCATGATTGGAAGCTATAAGGATTTTCTTGGCCATTTATTGTTCAAAAGGTTTCAAAGTTTATCAAATGGACATAAGTTCAACATTTATAAATAGTGACCTAAGGGAAGAACTTTACATGGAACAACCATAACCGTTCGATCTAGCATAAGGAAAAGACTTTGTTTTCAAATTAAAACAAGCTTCAAGAGCTTGGTATGTGAGACTATGTCATTATCTACAACAATAAGGCTTCAAAAAGGGAGTAGATGGAAGCAAAATTTACATGAAGATAGAAAAATACAAATTGTTAATCAACTTGTGTATATTGATGCCTTGATTTTTTCCAGCAACAATGATGAAATGAGTCATGAATTTTCCCAAAATATGTCAAAATAATTTGAAATGTCACTGATTGGTGAGTTATCCTACTTTCTTCGACTTTGAGTAACTCAAACCAAAGCAGGCATGTTTATATCACAAGAAAAATATCTTATATATGATTAAGTGATTTGGAATCAAAGAATGTGCTATTGTGAGAACACCATGACTCTATATTGCAAACTAAGTAAATATGATGAATCCCCTTCGATATATTCTACTCTTTACAGATCAATGATTGGATCCCTCCTATATTTTGCAGCAACATGACCAGATATTATGTAGGCAGTAGGAATGGTGACAAGATTCCAATAAAACATTAAAGAATCCCATTTAATTGTCGTAAAAAGAATCATTAGATATCTAAAAGGTACTCTTGATTTTGGACTATGGTATCCTAAGAGAAAAACACTTACCTTGATGACATACACTGATGCATATTAGGAAGGAAGTATGGACGATAAAAATCTACTAGTGAGAATGCATTATTTATGGGATATTGTATTGTACCTTTCAATATTTTTGCAATTCTAATAGTCTCTGACCTCCATATTATAAATGATACTTTTATAGATTAATTACACATCAACTTATTCTTTATCATGCAACACTTCTAGACTACAAATTGTTGATTTTCCTAGGGCACCTTCTAGAATTAAGTTTTTCTTCACCTAATAACTAGTTCAATGATCAATAGAATTAAATTCAATATCATTTAGGTAGTTATAGAAAATAAAAACATAAACTAATAAGCATGAATGATAAATAAAGTAACCTTGAAACAAAGAGACAAGAGACACATAAAATTAGGCACACAACCAAGGAAAAATGCACAAGGGGAAAACCCATAAATCTTTCCTTATGTGAGAGGGAGAGTTCCAAATTAATTGTTACATCAGAAATAACCATAGCAAAAATAATAGCCAAACCAATAACCAATATTATAAGACCACCCCAGGGTTATTCCATGGAGACTGGGCCATCGTTGAACTGCTAACAGAGGAAAGTGCAGAAGATGATCCCTGTGGCTAGAGGATGAGGATACTACGATCGTAGATGATTGAAGAGGGGTTGTGGGGGTTCCAGTGGATGGATGGACGATGATCTGGAGTGGAGGTGTGGATGGTTGACTTCGTGGTGAAGTAGTTGAGATGGATGATGCAAACGAAAAAGTCTCACTGTTAGACTCTTGCGGTGATTTCCTTGCTCTTTTCCTGGTGGGAAGAGGTAATTCGGTTGGCTGGATGCCAAACTTTTCACTCTTTAGCCTGGTCAGGGGATGAGCAGGGTTGTACTACGAAGTCACGCTGCCTTGAGATTTATCAGACCTCTGAGTAGAAATGGAAAATCACTGAAGTTTGTGAATCAGGGATTCAACTTCAGGAGGTTCAACGGTAGATTGGTCTGAAATATCAGGGTGTGTAGCAACGGTTGATACTCGAGCGACTTCTGACTTTGGATTTAAATGTAATGGGGAAGTCGGGGGAGATGAAGAGGGCGATTTACTCTTAGAATGGTATTCAGATTTGGATTTACTTGCCATTCATAGTTCAGGCCCTCCTTCTAGTGCCAAATATGTTGAGGCCCCGAAAATCGGGTCGACAACAAGGGGGATACCTGCCCGGTCCAGACCTTGGTTGGAAGCTCCTTATCTGTTTGGTATAGTGGGTCCGACTGGGGATAATGGGACCAGTTTCCAAATCTATGGGTGTGTATGTGTAGAATTGGATGTTTCTGATCTAACAGTTCCTATCTGAGCTATTCTAATTCAAACTTTAATCTAATTCTATGCTATTTTAATCTAATAAACAGCACATCTAATCTATGCTAACCTGGGATGTAATTCTTCTATTATGCGATCTAAAGAGATTTCAAATAACAACTGGTAATAAATATCATTCAGCGATTATAAGAAAGGAAATCAATTAAGATGAACCACTTCGCCTAATAAGTTATTCATACATTAAACATAAATAAATAGCTACCACCATACAAAAGTGCCAAATGATAACTCAAGCATTCATGCAATAACATATAAACAACTAAAAATTGTATATCACTTTAACATATAAGCAGAAATGGTCAAGAGATAAAAATACCATTTATGACTGGTCCTACTCATAAGCTTCAGGCAACAATGATTTATCTCTCCTTGCTCTAACATCTACTAAGAGTACAGAAGTGCAACATCAGTAGCAGATATCAAATGCAAACATCAACAAATCTTGATCCATTCATTCACCAAAACCTCCTCTGAGGGCGCAAAAGTGCATGTTGTGATGACAAGTTTTTGATAAATTTCTGGACCCTTCTCTAAATGCATGAGAAGGGTTTAAATACTACTAACTAAACAACTTAATTACACAGATTTAGGATACGGTTTAAATGACCGCCCTTTTTCTAAGAAAAACTATTTCTAAAAATTAAATCTAATATCTAACTATCTCTGCATTTTCTCCTTAATGTTGCGAGCATTCAATATTTGCCTGGGTAGAGTCGGCTGACTGTCTTCCACTTTTGGTTGAGCTAAGAAAACAGAAATGGCAAGAGCTGGCACCATCTTTTCAGCCATAGAAAATTTTAGGGGCGAATGTTCGCACTTTGGCGAAATTAAGGGGTTTTAAATTTTTAGTGGGCAAATATTTTGTATCATAGTACATTTTTACAAATCACCTCAAATAGCCCACCTTATTTTAAGGGAGAGGGTAAAAAAGGTAAATTTAGCCCTTGAAATTAGGAGTTACAACCTTCCATTCACCCATTTTCTAGAATAGGTTTTATTTAAGTGAATCCATTCGCCCATTTTCAAGAATAGGTTTTATTTAAGTGAATCCTATGGGCCAAATACCATATTTATAAAAGAGGTATGGTAAATTAATAAAAAAATAAATAAATGAGAGGTATGATAAATAAATAAAACATTTTTTATATTTACTCCATAAGTCACCTTATATACATGCAAGGGTGTAAACAAATAAAAATATAAGTGGAGGTATGGTAAATAAATAAAACGTCTTTTTACACTTACTCAAAAGGTATGGTAAATAAATAAAAATATAAATAAACTAAACGTATGGTAAATAAATAAAACCTCTTTTATATTTAAATTAATAAAAATATAAATAAACGAGAGGTATGGTCAACAAATAAAACATTTTTTTATATTTACTCCATAAGTCACCTTATATTTATGAAGACTCAAAAAATGTTAGGTGAAACCTATGGGCAAAATACTATGGGACAAATACCATGGACTAGATTGTTATTAATACCATGCAAAAAAACATTATTAACCCTAATATCTTTATTAATAAAAATAAAGATGGCACATGGTATTGATCCATGGTATTCACCAAAATGGCACATGGTATTGACCCATGGTATTCACCTGGAATGTAGCCTATTTAAATGGGGGAATTAAACCAACATAGATCCATCTTTACTTTGGATCTATTAACCCCCGAGAGGTATCAAATATTGTGATATGCAAACTAGCATAAAGTGAAAAAATAATAACCCATGGTATTGACCCATGGTAATACCAAGATCTTAGAAGATCTTATAATTGAGTAAAATATTCGCCATACCTAGTGAGAGATTCGCCAAAAAATTATATATACATATTATATTATTGATAAAATCGCCTTCCATTTTTTGTATATACCATGGAGATTCGCCCATTTATTATACATATAAATTTAGGGGGGGTTCTTAAAATTTTCCCTATTTTCAGCAAAATAGAAGATATACTTGAGAATCATCCTCTGGCTATGTGGATTTACTGTGTATGCTCAGTAATAATCCAAATTGCACTTGGTTAATCCTCAAATTGCCTCTGCCTTTGCTTTCTTGCGTTTCAGGGCTTATGAGTGACTGAGCAATTAGGGACTTTACTTTTTGAGAAAATTTCTTAGTGATGCGCGCATCGGAAACTGCCTCCATTCTTTGATCCGAGCCTTTCTGGTGCACTTTTTGCCTTTAGTGCCTCTTCCTTCACCGGGTATAAACTTCAAAATTTTGTAAACATACTGCTTTCGTGAGCTTCTGACCTTGAGCGCTAAATCGCCTATTGACATCAGTATTGTTCAACTACTCATTCAACCATGGCTCTGACTGAAAGATCTGTAATGGATAGCTCAATAGTGCTCTAGAATTTGTGGCTCTGTTGCATGCGATATTCGTTTATGAGGGCATCTCTTCTCTATTTTCTGAGCATTTGGAGCTTTACCCTTTTCCTTTATCGCTTCCTGCATATTGCTTCATGTTGTTTCTGTTTTTCGTTCCTGCATTTCACACATGAGGAGACAGTAATGATAATAAAAACTGACAGGAAAGTTCTGAGCTCTACGGATGTACAAAAACATGCCATCTGACGTGAACTAATTCTTCTAAAAACACAAAACTGTCTTTCATTAACACTTGGCGTATGATTCATTAATTTTCATTAAAGCGCGTATCCAATTTTTGGTTTATGGACAGCTTTTTCTTGAATGTTGAGCCGAGGAAAAATTGCGATGGACAATTTCTGCGATTCACATTGCATCATCGCAGTATCACATTATCGTATTTTCATTAAGATGTGTTATCGCAGGGTTGCCCGATCGCGCTTATCGCAAAATCACAGATTGCTACATCGCGCGATCGTAAGATCGCGCCTATCGCACTGTCGCGTGATCGCAAGATTGCAGATTGCACTGTCGGGTTATCGCAAGATCACAGATTATTACAATCGTTAAATGGTTATGTGTTTTTATGTGATTTTGCGATATGCGATATCGCATATCGACCATCGGCGATTTTTTAAGGTTATTCCAATATGAGTGTTTCTTCATGTATGCGATGCAATGGAATTCGTGTCGCACTTTCACAGTTTATCATTTTACTCATAAGGAAATATCCTATCTTCTTTGCGCGATGCGATGTTTTCTTAAGGAGTAGAATACATAAGCCTTAATTGAATTTTTGAATTTTTTACTAAGGGTCCCCACTTACTTAGTGTTATTGCTAATATTAAATAAGGAGGGGGGTTGTTGGTGGCCACAACAGCAGGGTAGAAGAGTTTGTAATAGGTGAATTGAAGATCAATAAAGACAACTTTTTGAAGAATTACTGAGTATTTCCATTGAATCTGTTTATGTTGTATGTTGTTGACTAATGATTTGTTTCGTGAAATATTGAATTAATCTATGCGAATTCACTGAATCTATCTTCATAATATATGAAATGAATGGTTATCCATTTCCACGAAGTTAAAAGTTATTCCTCTTATGTTTCCTAATGAATTAAGTAGATATACATGAACTTCGATCTATGGTTTGTTGTTGATGCCCTGAAATTAAGTAAATTGACCGCTTAAGGTCTGCATAGGTTGAACGTAGACCTTCGCAAAGGTCTGAAGACAACTTTAATTTTGTTACATTAAAATAGCCCTAGAATTTTATCGATCTATGCAGAAGCAAATCTAAGGCGCTGAGAGACATCACACTAGTCTCTAGTTGCAGAAAATTGGTTCTTGCATCCCCCAATACTGCTTCGGTGAGACTGTAGCCTACGCTACACGGGTTGTTGCTGATAGGGCCAATAGTGTAGGGTTTTGTTGGTTGGTGCAACTAACTCTAAACTTGGGTCACGACCTCCTAAGCCAACAAATGGTTCTATTGCCAGGACCGAGATCTGCTTAAAGAAATGTGTGATGTCGCATCATTGGAATCTGATTAAGAAAGAGATTAAAAAGTGGCTAGATCAGAATATTCACGAGTTTGTGGCTCAAGAAAACATGAATCCATGCCTGTTGAAGGAGGATTGGTTAAATAGGTATCTGTATACAGAGGTACACGAAATCTTCTTTTGAACTTTCCCAATTTAATTATATGAGTAGTTAGCTAAATTGACAGAAAGTCAAGGAAGGTGGAAACTTGATAGTCCTATAGTGTGGACTCCAAATTGGTATGACGACTAGAGTCATATGAAAACAAGATCATGTGGGTTGTCGATCATTGACTTGATCAAATTTTGGGAGGATTTGTTACTAAATTTGCAGTTGATACCTCAGTTAGCTATAGCGAGGAGGAGCGAAAATTCTTCAAAGGACTACAAGGTAAGTATTTAAGGTCATTGAATACTTGTATTAAATGTTATTATGTGAAAATTAGGTAATTCCATTACCTTAATGTTTAGAGCTACACGAAGTGGTAGACCCTTTAGAAGTCTCGGATCAGGTCCAGAGTATAGTCCATTGATTGAACCTCCTTCAAGCAACGACGAAGGGGCAGTGTTGACTACACCGCGAAGCGCTGTTCATTTAATAACTTAGGGTATTCCGAGGATATCTCATCCATCCACTCCACCTCCGCTTCCACCTCCACCACATACACCTTCACCTACACCTCTGCCTCCACCTCCACCATTCATCATGTCAAACACAATGAAGATGTCGATCTTCAAGGGCATAGGAAGTGAAGATCTAGAGAAATTCTAGTTTGTTGTGAATGTTGTATGGACAACACAAAAAATCATCGATGATAATATAAATAAGGCACAGTTGGTTACCACCTTTCAGGATCACATGCAGACCTGGCACATTAATTATTCCGCTGATAATCCTTAGGCATCGTTAGCAGATACTCAGACAACTTTGAACAAATAATTTAGTAAACCTAAATTTGAGGCGCAGTCAATTATTGAATTTAAGGAGATCCTAATGATATTCGATGAGACACCTTGGGACTTTGATCAGAAGTTGAAGTGCTAGATCAGACAATCTAACATGAAAATCTCAGATACCCAGCATCACGATTGGTTTGTCCCATCGCTTGTACCGCATTTAAGAATCCCTCTGTCACAGCAAAAGATAGCAATGCAAGAAGAAGCCTTTGGAGATCGTGATGAGGCTGCATGCATCACTTATTCAGGATACGAACCTAGGGGTAGAACAGATCCACTCGTAGTTAGCGAGTCTGCACCTAGAATTACAAAGTCTAAAGAAAGAAAAGGAGGCTAAGCCAGAAGTACGCACAGAGGTTTGGTGCTTGAAGTGCAAGGGCCACAGGCATGATAAAGATCATTGTCCAGTATACACGAATTATCTTATAGTGGGGGGCCAGCCCCCCTGAAGCCAGAAACCCCAGTCGGGCCGAGCACAAGAGCTATGCTATGGTACGCCATTTGTTAAGTCACTATGAAACATGCAACAGATAACTACCATTTACTTCAAGAGTTCGTTCAAACACCCCAGTAGTTATTTTGAAATTTTATATAAGTTTGTGGGCCATGATGAGTGCCATTGTCGAAGTTATGAGATGATGATGGAAAGAACAACTACTTACCTTATGCAATCAGAAACGCAACCTCTAGAACAAGGTGTTGGAGGAGCGTTCAGGGGTTTTCTAGGTCGAGGAAGAGGATGAGGACCTGGTCAAGGTCGTGGTCAAATTATCTACTACACTGCAGACATCCAAGGCACTTCCAGTGAGATTTCTCGAATCTTACACACCCTTCGTGTCAATACTATAGACAATTAGACCATGCCGTAGAAGAATGTCTGGTGCTAATAGGTAAAATGCAAGAGAAGAAAACGTAGCTTCAACATCCTATGAAACGCGTAGATAAAGGTAAGCAACCTAAAGATAGCCGGTTAGCTTGGTCAGTAGGTCAGTTCGTCAATTCAGCAGCATTTGTTAAGTTCGTCAAGTCAGCAGCAGTAGGTCAGTTGAGGAGGAAAGGCGGGACAGGGATAAGCGAGGAAAGGATGGCCTTATTTTCCGGCCCGTGTGTATGCACCAGCACTGGATGCACCACCTCCAGATCCCCCTTGGTCAGTTCAGAGTTGGCTTGCATCGACTTCGAGTTGAAACTGATCACCACCTCCCTCGCTCAGATAGGATTTGTTAGTTGTGCCACCTGCACAAGACAGAATCAGAGAAGAACCTCATCTTTAGATGCCCCATTTACCATGAGATCGGGGGGACACAGATGGGTCCGCAAAGCTCCTGAGAAAGAAGTCACCTTTGACCTTAATCATGCTAAGGGAACATTCATGGAAGCAAAGAAGAGCTTAATTGAGGCCTCCACCTCAGGAAGCCAGGACAAGAAATGAGAGATCGGTGTGACGCAAGAGGTTGATCCTTCCGTACTCACTACTTTTCTGGAGACCTGCATGAAGTTACTGCATGACAGAAAGGCTCTGGAAGGATTGGAAGACGTAATAGACAAGTGAACCAATAAGGAAAAGCCTTCTATGGAGCATCGTACCGTTAGAAATATTGGTAAGCATAAGGCACGAACAGGACATGAGATGCAGCTAATAGCGTAGATAGGCGATTATGAAATGGACTAGGTCATTTTGAATCTAGGGTCCGATGCGAATGTTCTACCAAAACAGACATGGGAAAGGATGGGGAGACCTACACTTCAGTGGTCTCCGATTCATCTCAGGATGACAAACCAACAGAAAATCATCCCCATGGGATGATTATATGGAGTAACAATTGATATTGAAGGTGCAAGTGCATTAGAAAACTTTGAAGTTATAGAAATTATTGATGACAGTAATCCCTACCCCATGCTCCTAGGAATCAATTGGGCTATTGACATGAATAGGGTCATTAATTTGAAGAAGAGGACAATGTCGTTTGAAAGGAATTCACTAAGGGTTATAATGCCACTTGATCTTGCGGAAGGGGCATACTATACTAAACAAGTCCACGATTATGTAGAAAGTGACGATGAGCTTGATCAAATCTACAAGATAACAACATGAGATTAGGATTGGATCAATCCAACACTGGATGGATGGATCGTATGGGGCTAGTAGAGTGCCTACACTTCTAACTTAGATGAGGAATTAGAGCATTGGCAAAACCGCTTACATGAAGTATCTACACTACGATGCAATATGATGACGAAGTCACTGCGCTACATTTCATCAAAGGTAAGAAAGCTACTTTATTATGATGGTTTGACTGATGTAGATATTTTTTTAGATGAATTTGAGTGTGAAGTCCCTGAAGACCACCAGTTTCAAGCGTTGGAATTGGCATTGTGCGCTATGCCCACACGATGGTGGGGTACACATAAGGATAGTTTTGTTGGATGACGAGATTACAAGCGAACAATGAAGTTGCGATTTGCGCATGCTAATAAAAGAATGACTGAGAATTATAATGGGAAGGATCTGCCAAAGTGGACTAAGGCGTGGGGGACAGAACTGTAGCCAAAATGAGTACATATATTTTTTCATACCTTGGATACAATCCCCATGAGCTGGTATCTTGAAAAAGAGCTCCGCCACGGCACTGTGGAATGGGATGTATTGAAGGAATGTTTCTTATTGACTTTCAGCTTCAAGGACAGGTTTGCAAGCATCGATGAAGCGCTTCAAGAAATTAAAGCGGTTATCTTCAAGACACCAAAGGAATTGATGGAATGGACCCAACTAGACTGGAGCACCTAGTTGCACCATGCATTAGAATGCTATAATGTGACTGCTGAAGAGGAGGGCGAAGACCTGAGGAATATCAATATTCCTGAGACAAAAGGGCATTGCATAGCAGAAGGACCACAAGTAGAGAACCCAGACATCTCCACACCTTTGAAAACAAGACAAGTAAACATTAGCTCTAAAGAAGAACTAAAGTTCGTGAAGATTGAAGACTATTGGGATGGTGCTATAGTAGACAAAGTTGTTGAATTACTTCATGAATACCAAGATATATTCCCCACTAAGTTTTCATATTTAAAGGGCATAATTGGTGATTTGGGCATTATGAGGATCGCATTGAAGCCAAACATGAAACATGTTAAACAAAGGCCTTATCGTCTTAATCCTAAGTATAAGGAGAAGGTTCAACAAGAGTTGGATAAAATGTTGGAGGCAGGAATTATAGAACCTGTTGAAGAGTCTAATTGGGTGAGCCTGATGGGAATCCAATAGATTAAACAAAAGGGTGAAAGAAGGATCTACGTAGATCTGTGGACACTTAATGATGCATGTGTTCATGATACATTTTTGACGTTGTTTACAGATGAAGTGTTAGGCAATGTCAGAGGGCAGGAGGCCTATTTCTTCATTGATGGTTTTTCTAGTTATCATCAAATTATGATTGCCCCAGAGGATAGAAGCAAAACCACCTTCGCGACAGAGTGGGGATGCTTTCAGTACATTTTTATGTTGTTTGGATTGAAGAACATGTCTGCGATATTTTCCCGCATAGTCATAGTAACGTTCAAAGAATTCATTCATAGGTTTCTGGAAGTATACTTTGATGACTAGACTATCTTTGGCTTGGTGAAGTGCCATGTAGCAAGTCTGTGCCTTATGTTGAATACATGTCGAAGATACCAGATAGCGCTGAATTTGAAAAAATGTTTATTCTTTGTTCCTTTTGAGATCTTGCTAGGTCATGTTGTGTGTAAGCAAGGATTGATGGTGGACCCTTCAAATATTGCGGTGATTGTGAACTTGGAGGCCCCTAGGAATGTCAAGCAGCTGCACGCGATGCTGGGACACACGGGATACTATAGAAAATCCATCAAATCTTATGGTCAAATTACTGCGCCAATGGAAAAACTGCTAAGGAAGGATGTGACATTTTGTTGGGATGAGGAATTTCAGTGTAGCTTGGATGTGTTAAAGGAAAAGATGGTGACTGCGCCAATCCTGGTATTTCCCGACTGGAAAAATGAGTTTCATGTACATGTGGATGCTTCTTGCATTGTGCTAGGTGCAGTACTAACACAAGCAGGTGAAGGAGAACTAGAGCATCCTATATCCTTCGCAAGTAGGAAGCTATCAAAGGTTGAGAAAAATTATTCAACGATAGAGCGTGAGTGGTTGGACATGGTCTACGCACTAAAAAAATTTAGGAATTATTTGTTAGGGGGGAATTTCAAGATGTATATAGATCATTCTGCCTTAAAATTCCTGGTCAATGAGCCTATGTTGGGGGGAAATATTTACAGGTGGCTGTTATTATTTTAGCAGTAGTAATTGTGAAGCCAGGGAGGTTGAACGTTAAACCTGACCATCTTTAGAGAATTGAAACAGGTGAAGAACCCACTAATTTGGAGGAAGGGTTGCCCAATGCACAGATCTTTACGGTACATGTAGTTGATGACCATTTTTCTGACATTATACACTTCTTAACTACATGGATGGCGCCTAAAGGATATACAAATTAGCAAAAGAAAGAACTAGTAGTTTGCGCAAACTATTTTTCGTTCATTGCGGGACATTTGTACAAAATGGGGGTAGATGAAATATTGCGGAGATATGTGCCAAATTTTGAGCATGATAGTATTCTTGCTGAAGCTCATGGGGGAGATCCCAGAGGCCATTATGTAGGGAAAGCAACCGCGTAGAAGATTTTGCGTGCAGGATTATGGTGGCCAACATTTCAAAAGGATTCCAAAGCATACTGTAAGGTGTGCGATGCATGTCAAAGGACTGATAGGCTATCGCAAAGGGACGAACTACCACTCCATCCTCAGGTATCTTTACAGGAATTTGAGAAGTGGGTGATCAATTTTCTTGTGCTAATTCAACCACTTAGAAAGAAGATAGGCACGTGCTACATTATCACTACAACGAAATATTTAACTAGATGGGCGGAAGCACAACCAGTAAAGGATTGCACAGTTTCTATGGCAGCAAAATTCTTGTTTGAACATGTCCTAACATGGTTCGGATGCCCGAAAGTATTAATGAGTGATAGAGGATCGCACTTTCTGAATGAAACAATTAGTGCGTTGATAGATGAATTCTAGGTCTACCATCAGAAGAGTAGACCATATCACCCGTAGGCAAATGGGACAGTCAAAGCTTTTAACAAAATTTTGGAGAACACATTGAAAAATATTTGTAACACATAGTAGAATGATTGGGATGTGCACGTACCTACAGTACTATGGGCCTATAGGCCAACCTATAAGAAGTCGATAGGGAAAACACCATTCACATTAGTCTATGGGGCCGAAGCAGTGATTCCTATGGAGCACATTGTACCTATTCTGTGCATCGCAACATTGACAGATATGGTGGATTGCGAGGCCTTTGAGGAATGGCTTGTGCAGCTAATGGAGTAAGAGGAGGACTGATTTCTAGTGGGATTCCACCAACAACTGCAGAAGGAACATGAAAAATCATTGCATGATTGCCATATCAAGCTTCGCACATTCAAGGTAAATGATTTTGTGTTGTTATATGATAGCAAGTTTACGAATTTTCCAGGAAATTTTCAAATGCACTGGTTGGGGCCGTATGTCATCATAGAGATTACGGATGGTGGTGCAATTCAGCTCATGAAGTTGAATGGGGAACCCTTCCCTGGAAAAGTAAACGGAAGTAGGTTGAAGCTATATAAAGGATATCTGGCCCCTGCAAAATGACTATATGGTAGCAATACAATCTCAGTAATCTAGGTAGATGCAAGGGATTGCGGGACTATAAACTATGTTGCTCGACTAGGAAAAAAGCTTAATTTGGAGGCTGCGCGTAGGGTGCAGGAACTGCAACAGGTGAAACTGTGCTGCATGAGTTGTGCCATGGAGGATGGTACTGTGTAGGTGGGTCCAAAGGTAACCGTTGAGGTTACTATTCATGATTTGATGGCCAAACGACGGTTAAGGGGAGTAGGTAGGTGCTATTTATGGAGAAAATATTTGAAGATATGCCACCAATGCAACATTTATTATTGGAATTTGGGGGGAATGGTTAGATTTGAATTCAAATCTCCCTATAAATTACGCATGCTGGTCCAACAGAGAACAATTTGCATTCTGAGAATTGATGGTGCATTTTTCTCTCTGAAGCATATGAATCATGCATTCTGGGAAGAATTTGTGACGTGCCCCTCATTTGCAAAATATCCTGCAACAACCCGAGAGCGATTCATTGAGAAGATGACTGCTACTAACCATGCTGAAGCCCTCAGTTAAGAAGCATTTGTGTCTGATGCGCCAGGTCCCGAAGTAACTAGTATGGAAGCCACGCCTGTTGTGCCTATGGCACCAAGGTCGCCTAGGGTGAAGCAAAATCCTGCAAAAGGAAAACAACCAGCTGCAAGGGAAAAGCACTTTGCTATGAAGGAAAAGTAGAAGAAACTAGTGCATGTAAGAATGTCACCAAGGAAAAATCCAGAGGTGCAGCCGAAGGAGAAGAAGGACAAACAATTAGAAAAAGTGGTGAATTTAGAAGAGGAAAAGTACCAAGGTATCGAAGAATTCGATGCCGAGGGACTTGAGCCTATCTTTAGGCTTCCTAAGTACATCCCTCTGTGAAGGGGAAAAACCAAAATGACCCAGGATCTTGATTTTAGAAAATTTGGGGTATTCACTCCCCTATTGCCTGAGGAGGTCACATTTGAAGGACCTAGGCTTGCGTGCATCTTGGTATTGAAAATGGAGGACTGGGACCTCACGAACCATGAAAAATTTCTGCGTCTAGTGACCCATAACTACATGACAAATATATATTATGACGAGACAAGGGTTACAGAGTTAGAACCCGTGAAGGGGGTCTGTGGTATTGAGCAGTCAGGGCTGCTGAACATGGTTTTAATGTTGCACTATCATTGCTCACCTTTCAATATGGTTTGTGTGTGCCAACTCCTCATGCTGGTGCACAATGGGATCCTGTGAATTGGGCAACCTATTCCAATAACCGACATGTTGATCCACAAGATAACAAATTTTCCTCACAAAGGAGAAGACCCTGCCAAGGAGTTTGCAGGGAAAACTGGGGAAAAGGAGCTCGCTCATAAGATGAAGAAAGAGTATGGTCTTGTGAAAAAATCACACGAATACTCTATCCTATCAATTTAAGACCAGGAATTCCTGTTCACTACCCAGATCCTCGCAGGCAAGATCATGAGGAACTGTCACATGGACAATGTTACAACACTAGTAGTGTCACTTGCTGCACAGTGTGAAGGGTGTGCAGTATAATTGGTCCAAATATCTCTGCTAGGAGTTCCTCACAAACTGCAGAGACGCCCAAGATGAAAGAAATCCTTTTCACTATGCTTGGATTCTGCTTTCTATTGTATTAGTTGCATGGAGGTTGCCAGAGGATAGCCAATTTCCTCTATACAAGGAATATTTTCCGAAGGCCGCGAGGTTCACCTCGCTTTGTTCTACAAAGGATATGACACGAATAAAGGAAACGAAGATTTTCTGGGTCCTGATGGAGATGGACCTTCAGATGGTGGTTAACCAGAGGCCAAGGTTGTCCCCAACCTTGTTCGAATATTTGACAACCTATGTGGAGTTCAAGACTAACTTTCGCAACGTCTCAATCCATGCGTGGAAGGACCTAGAGGGAACTTGGCATCTATTACCTTATTTATTAACCAAGATGGATGTGTAGGAAGTTGTCAGGTATTGGCTACCAGAGTGGCGCAAACCTACAACACTGGATGTGAGAACCAGTAAAGGCGCAGAAAGCTCTACTATGCAGAAGCAGAAGGAAGCCACTAAGAAAGCTCCACGTACCTTGACCGAACAAAAGAAGAATGAGGTTGCTAAGGCAGCTACAGAGAAGGCACGTGCGGAGAAAGAGTGCATTGCCAAAGAGTAGGCAGAGAAAGAACAAAAGGATTTCGAGGAGAGTGGGAAGTCTGCTTCCCACCACACTGACAAACAAGAACTGTCAGCACAGGGAGGAGGTGGCAGTGAGGAGCAGAGCACTCATTCATCCTAAAGAAGCACGGTAGGAACAAATGGGTGGACAATGAAAGAAGCATAAGTTTGATAAGAAGAATCATCTTGATCCCATGGTACTGATAGAAGGCGATATCGATCAGATTGGGGACAATATAAGGGACACGAAGATGGAGGTTTTGCAACAATTTGAGCAAAAATACATGTAGATGTTGGGGAGCATCCAGAAGGATTTGTGCGAACTGAAAATCCAGGAAAACAGGATTCAGGTGGGTGTCGGGTAGGCGAGAAGAGCACAAGCGAGCCTAACATAGGGAAGTGGCACAGTAACAAATATTGAACAGACTCTAGATCTCAAAGTCATTACTTTGCCAGAGGGGTCAATTTGCATTGAATCAGATGAGGATCGTGTTGTGATCAGCACAGTGAAGGATATGGGACTGAATCTTACAGCGCTGTCGCTCCAGATGCTTCATGCACTGCATCAAGGGGTCTCATATGAGTTGAAGATCATAGAACAACCCTCATTCACTGTTCTGAGTGAGTTTAAAGTCAACAATGAGCATCTTTATGCAGAAAAAACTTAGGCACTAAAGGAACAGGAGGAATTGCGGACACAATGCCTTAACTTGATAACAACAATTGAGTAGGCCTGTAAGTTCGTGCCTGAGCTAAATACACTAGAGGATGCAAAGTCCTAGGAGTCAAAGGGGTCTTAGCCTCTTGTTTGTAGGTTTTAACCCTGTAAAAAAATTACCTGCATACGAATTTTAAAACAGAAAATAAACAATGGGAGAGCATAACACATAATACACATATACACAAAGATTTTCCCCTGGATCCCAAAACCGAGACTACCATCTTGATTTTTTATTATTTTCCTTTCAATGTTACAATACATATTTATACATGCAAAATCATCCAATACCATGGACCAAAAACCATCACGTCCAAAACCATGTCCGAAAAACATGCACAAAACCCTAGGTAGGTCCGCCCAACCTAATATAGGGTCCAAAAAACAAAATTTTCCAGGGCGCTACCCTGAACCCCATTGACAGGTTTACCTACACCCCTCAAACTCGCTATGACCCCCCTGCTATGCAATTGGCAAAACAAAAGGGGGGCTCCACCCCCCTCTAACCCCCAGGTTAACTACGTGGGCTAGTCATGGAAAGAATATAACACAACCCAACATTGTCCCACTTGTTGTTTTCTTTCCACAGGGGACCACAAGAGAGCTTAGTCATTTATCCAGCCCTGCAACACCCAGCGTTTCTCTACACCAAGAGAACTTCTCAGAGCTCATAGATTTTTTCAATGCATCTGCAGTATTCTTCAAAGTGTCCACCTTTACCAGCAACACCTTTTTGTCTTCTATCATATCCCTCACAAATTGATACTGAACATCAATGTGCTTTGTCTTTAAATGGTAAGTAGGGTTCTTTTCCAAGAAAATTTCACTTTGGCTGTCACAGTCTATCCTTATAGCTCCCTGTACTAACCCCATACTTGAACACAATCTCTACAACCAAACTGCTTCCTTGCTTGCATGAGTGGATGCCATGTATTCTGCCTCTGTAGTTGATAGCGCCACTACAGATTGTTTCTTCCTCATTCAACTGACTGCACCTCCAAATATGTTAAACACATACCGACTTGTAGATCTTCTTTGATCCAGATCTCTAGTACAGTCTACATCAATGTTGGGCATGGGATCCCCCGCAGTAGGTTTTGGGGCTTAAAGCCCTAGTTTTGGTCAAATGTAATGTAAAGACTCTGCGAAGTACAGACACAGAGCGCAAAAGTCTAGGATGAGTCATAGGGTTTTCCACCCTAAGAATTGTAAAATAATGTAAAGTTGTGTTGGCCTACCCATGGTCCACGGACCATTGGAATGTATAAATAGAGTGAGGCTCTAAGTGTAAAGCTTGTTTTGGGAGCAGGCAGTGATAGATAGATGCGAGGGCATCGTTAGAGGATAGAAGTGGATCTGAAGTGTATTGGGTGGTAGTAGTAGGAAGAGGATTTGTAGCTGAGTGCGCATAGGCCTGTAGAGTCTGCAACTGAGTGCACAGACCCCTGTAGTTGAGTGTGTAGGGGGGAGTCAGGTCTGTAGTTGAATTGAACTTGAAAAGGATTATTAATAAAGATAAGTTTGATTCATAATATTGTGCATCTATGGTTCTTTTTATCTTTATGCATTTATATTGGTTTTGATTACGTGCTCTTACTTGAAAGTTGAATAAGTAATAAGAATATTAGGCCTGCACAAACTAAGTCAAAGCATTAATATAATAGCGCAGTAAGAATCGAGATCAGGATAGTACTGTATTCGCGCCCCTTACAGAGGTGCGCACAGGCTGCTACACAGAGCAGCACAAGTGCACAGGTTCAGACTGCGAACCTCCAGAACCTTCATCAAGACATCCCTAGGGTGTGGAAACCTGGTTCCAACACCCTCCCATACTACTTCGGGTGAGACCTTAGTTCGCGCTCTGCAAACTGTTGCCGAAAGGGCCAGTAGTACTAAGATTTACTTGGCTAAATCACTTCTAAACCTGGGTCAGGCCCCACGTAGCCAATAAATGGTTCCATTGCCAGGACTGGGAACTGCCTAAGGGATGTCTGATGTCATGCCACTGGAACCCAACAAATAAGGAAATTGAAGAGTGGTTGGACAAGAAGATTCACAAGTTCGCAACACAGTAAAACAAAACTCCGCAAGTATCTGAGAAAAAGTGGCTGGATCACTACGTGTATACGAAAATCCATGATATTTTCTTTGCATCCTTTCCTTCTAAACTGTATGAGTGGATCATGAGGTTAGCTAACAGCTAGGGAAGGTGTCGGCTAGACAAAACAATAGTGTGGAATTTGGAATTAGTGCACAGAGTAGAGGCATCAGAAGATAAGATCGCGCGAGCTGTGGACCATTTGATCTACTGGATAATAGGGGGATTTACCACTGACTTCGCGGTAGACACGACCGTGAGCTACAACGAAGCAGAATGACATTTCTCAAGGGACCGCGAGGTAAGTATATTAAATCTTTGAATACCTGGATTAAGTAGTTGTTATGTGAAAAGAGGGTCATGCGAATACATTAATGTTTGGGACAATGTGGAGCGGAAAAATCTACAAAAGCAGCGAAGAATTATAAAACAGTCCCTTAATTTCACCTTCGCAAGAGAGTGAGGAAGAGCTCGCTAAGGTCTCTCCAAGAAGCACGGTAAGTTTGATAAGGCAACACATTCCATGGTTACCACCTCCACCCATGCCACCTCCCACTTCACCTCCCTCACCTCCATCTCCACCCACTCCACATCCACCACCCCCATAGTTCAGCATGGCGAGCACGATCAAACTTCCCGTATTTAGAGGAGTAGGTAATGAAGATTCAGACCAATTCTGGGTCATGGTAAGAGTAGTATGGGAAGCGCAAGGTGTCACAGATGACAATATTAAGAAGGATACATTGGTGAGAACGCTGCAAGATCACGCATTGACATGGTATATCAAACACTCTAAAGACCACCCAAATGCAGGGATAGCAGAGATCCAAAATGCGTTGAACAGAGAATTTAGCAGGCCAAAATCAGAGACACAGTGAATCATCAGGTTTAAAGAGATCGCAATGCTTCTAGGTGAGGCCCCCTAGGATTTGGACCAAAGACTAAAGAGTACAATCTGCGAGGCCAATATGATGCTAACAGATGCACAACATTGCGCATGGTTTGTGGCATCTCTGACACCACACTTGAGGATGGCGTTGTCACAACAAAAACTTTCCACCTAGGTCGAAGCATTGGAAATGGTAATGAGGTTGCATGAGACCCCGATACAAGACCCTAGGTTGGGAGTTCAACAAATCCACGCTCAACTATAGAATCTATGCCTGGAAATGCAAATTTTGAAGCAGGATAGAGCACCATAGCCAGAGGCACACGTGGAAGTATGGTGCATAAAATGCAAAGGCTAGGGCCATGACAAGGATCACTGTACAGTGTTCGCGAACTACTTGGAAGGAGGGGGGCCAATTCCATTGAGACCAGAGGCACAGGCAAGGCCAAGTGTGGCACCCACGTTATGGTGAGCGATCTGTCAGATAGGAGGAAAACACACGAAAGATAATTGTCATTTATTGCAGAAGTATACATAGCCTCCCCAGCAGTTGTTTTGTAATTTCTTAAGGTCTGTAGGCCAAGATGAGTGCACTTGTCACAGCTATGAGTTAATGATGGATCGGACCCCAACCTATAGGATGCAGACAGAAACACGAGCCCTTCACCCAACAGGTGAGATGGTCCAGCTTTGACCAGTTCTGAGTATTTTTTCATGGAGAACTTCTGGGAGATGATGTAATCAGTTGACCTTATTCTTTTAGGGGTTGGAACAACACTTTTAGGGACTTAGGAGCTCTTGGTTTATGGACATATATGATTGGGGTTGTAGTGCCCAAAAATTTATATAACAGTTGCCCCCTTGTCATGCGGAAAGAGTCAATTTTGTGGACAAAACCGACCTCCCTAGAAGATAAGGCTTTCTAGTGACAAACAAAAAATCAACCACTATCTTTCCCTAAATATGCATTTAAAATACAAGCAACCAGGTGTTTAAAGCATACCTTTAGTCCAACGCTGTTTGTAACAGTCCAGCCTCTCTGATCCAGATGAGCTCCTCCTTCTCTTTGAAACCTGCATTCACTAACAAGCAAACGATTACATAGCACCTGAATAACTCATATAATAAAACATATTCATCATAAAGACCAAGGAGTATATGAAACAAACTATATATAACAACTTGTTGAGAAAAATGAACTTAATTGTATTAAGTGGAAACAAAAGAAACCATTACAACCAGTGCCTTGGTGTTGTGCAGGTCCCTCCCAGGGTCCAGCAAGAGTTCTCCTTTACTTTGATTAGCTCACCCACTTCCAAATGAAGCTAAGAAAGGATGGGAATCTCTCCTCTCAAGCTCTATAAGGGAGTCCTAATTTCAGCAGCATCTACCCTTAGGAATGTTCAGCTTTCAACCTCCCTTCCCTCTGGCCCAATGCCTGTATTTATAATGCTTTGGAGGAAGTTAATCAGGTCCAACATCAATGGGATAAGCCCCTCTTTCAATGGGATAGCTCCCCTCTTGATGGGATAAGTTCCTCTTTCTTTGGGATGCATGAACCATCTGGAGGCGCTCAATACACGTCAAACCATCTTCTAGAATGCTCTAGATTTGACCACAAGTAACTTTTTTGAAGTAAAACTTGCGCCTTTTGACCTTTACAGGAGTACGCACCCACCCCTTTACAGACAGAGCGTACAAGTACGCAG
Organism: Pinus tabuliformis; assembly: GCA_031772625.1. Classification (NCBI taxonomy): domain Eukaryota; kingdom Viridiplantae; phylum Streptophyta; class Pinopsida; order Pinales; family Pinaceae; genus Pinus; species Pinus tabuliformis. The sequence goes on from CM062810.1 coordinate 773,457,553, forward strand.
GTATTATATACTTGAGGTGCGTACACGCAGGTAAGGGTAAGAGAAACTGCGTAACCAGAGTTAATTGATTTTTTAAGGACTTTCTCTCTTTCTTGGGGTTTGACATGAGGAGCAGAGGTATAAAACTTGCCAAGGAGGATAGTATGACAGTTGATGGAGCCATACTAACTGCAAATAGTCATGGTGACAAATTTTAGTGTAACAGATTGCCCCCTAAAGTGCGAAGCTTGTAGTAGATTAGGGTTTCATATCATCTAGGAAGGGTGAAGCACTTTATCATTTCAAGGATTATCTTGTGGAGAGCCCAGTTGGAACCTGCAAATATTCAACACAAAATACATATATAAGATCATATCATCGCTGAGGTAGGCATTCCCATACTCAGATTGAAAACTTTAACTAACAAACTAACTACTGCTCTGATATAGGAATGATTTCGCAGTACATCATAATCATAGACTCATGTAGACACAGTATGGAGGCAACCATCTGTTTATGATTAGTCTACTATATAATGAATACAAAACTCCTCGCAGCCTGGATGGTGGAAACTAGATCCAGGGTCTTCATTTCTACTTCCCGAAATAGTACGATTCTATCCATGCGAATAAATGAGTTGATGTCGAACATGGTATAAACCACTTGATTACCAGTCGATGATGTAAACTGTTAACAAGTGTGAGAGAGACCACCAGTGATGTCAATGGTTCTCAAAGTACCCAGTACAATCCATGAGATGTGAATGAATTTTTGATGTCGAACATATCACGGAATCCTTCGATCGAAAGTCAATGATGTAAACTGTCGTCAAAGGCGAGAAACCTGCCATTGATGCATGCAGATTTCAAGGTACTGACGATTTCTAGGTCATCTTTCCAGATAATGTGCTGATGTCGATAGAAAGCGACCCGTTGCAGGCAAGCCCACAACACGAAATCATAAATTAAGTTGAAGAAATGTAGCTGTAAGGACTGACTCAGGGATGGTCAAGATGGATGACAGGTATTTTGCAGATGAATGGTTTATTTGCAGTGACCTCTTGAACACATAACGACATGACAGATGGCTTGGTGACAATTGACCCAAAGTTAATACCCGGAACTGGTTGAATATTTTCAATGTGGTTTGATCAACTGTTAGGCAAAGGATTTCCCAACCCAGGTGAATGAAAGTGTCGTGTTCAAGAGTGGTGATAAGGTTTCTCTGAGACAAAGGATAACAAATAGGCTCATTTTCCTCTCTTTTCCCCCACCATTTCTGGCAAGTACCTCTTTATTTTTACAAGCTTGAGGAGGATAACATATGCTTGATTATAAGCTCATCCTTCGGATGAGTCCAACTTATTTTATATTCGAACCCTAAGAAGGAGTGGTCCATTCCTGTTTGTAATCGAACAGGTCCTTTACTGTGAAATTTTAACGAGTCCAGTATAGGAGAAACTCGGCGTTTTTCAATTTTAGAGAGTCTGAAAAACTTAAGAAGACTCCAGGGTTGAACTTTTTCGTAAATTTGTGTCTCCCAAGCCCGAAAAAGTATAAAATAATACTTGAGAGAACCGCTTGATATTTACGACCAAGGAGTACTTTCATGATTAGTGTCTTTGACCTGAAAAGTAAAAAGCGATCAAGGACATGTCGTTTTATTTCCAATATCGAATTTGAAATGACAAAAATCCGGCAATCTTTTCATGTTTTTACGGTCAGAAAAGGGCTATAAGAGGACCGTCTTTTAATTCTGTTTTAACGAGTGTAAAAGAAACGCTCAGCAATCTTTTCATATTTTAGGAGTCAGAAAAGGGCTTAAAGATGACTCTACGGTTTCACTTTTTCGTAAGTTTTAACGAGTTCGAAAAAATGATAAAAATGTACTCATGGTTTTCACTTTTTCGTAAGTTTTAATGAGTTCGAAAAAATGATAAAAATGTACTCATATGGCCTACTTTTGATTTAATTTACGAGCAAGAAAAGACGGAAAGAACTCGGCATTTTCATTTGTTTTACGAGAATGAAAGATAGCAAAATAATCTCGAGATTTTCATGAGTTTAACGAGTCTTGAAAATAACCGAAATTGACTCGAGATAGGTTTCATTTTTACAAAAGCTTGAAACAGAGAAAAACTATGCTTCAAAGTAGTTTCATTTTTACACAAGCTTGAAACAGAAAGGAAACTGTGCTTGATGCCCCCTAAGCGTAACTGCTAGAGCGCATGCCCCCCCAGCTTCATTTCATTCAACTAAGTACAAGCTGGATGGAATGAAGGTTCTTGTACGAGATCATTTGAAAGACTCGACCTAAAACTGTAAGAAAATTATCCAAAAAACTGAAATAACTAACCCAAATATACAACTTAACATTTATGAGATCTAGTCAAACTCTCGACTCATAACTGAAGGAGGATTTGTTTCATTTTTTAATGAGCTTGACACAGGAAAAGAACTATGCTCGGATTCGGTTTCATGTTTACGCAAGCTTGAAACGAAAAACTATGCTTGTTATAAGTTCGCATGCCCCCAGCATAATGACGCAAAACGAGGTACATGCCCCCCAAGCTTCATTGCATTCAATGAGGTGGATGAAATGAAGGCTTACTTTCAAAATCTTGGAAAGACTCGTGGGAGTTGTTTCATTTTTTAGTGAGGTTGACACAGGAAAAGAACTATCCTCAAAACCCTTGTTTCATTTTTAAACAAGCTTGACACAAGATAAGGAACTATGCTCATAACTACTCTCTACAATCTACCTACTTAATCTACCCTTGTTTCATTTTTTAACGAGCTTGACACAAGACAAGGAACTATGCTCAAGACTCCTTGTTTCATTTTTTAACGAGCTTGACACAAGACAAGGAACTATGCTCAAAAAGTTCGCATGCCCCCAGTATAATGATGCAAAGCGAGGTACATGCCCCCCAGGCTTCATTGCATTCAACCAGATGGATGGAATGAAGGTTTACTTTCAATATTTAACTTTGAAAAGGGAGTTGTTTCATTTTTAAGGAGGTTGACACAAGAAAAGAACTATCCTCATACCTGATTCATTTTTTAACGAGGTTGACTCAGTAACAAGAACTATCCTCAAAATCCTTCTTTCTACAATCTACCTACATATCCTAAAATCTACCTGATTCATTTTTTAATGAGGTTGACTCAGTAAAAGAACTATCCTCATGCTAGCCTGCTTCATTTTTTAACGAGGTTGATACAGGAAAAAACTATCCTCGTTACACCCTGTTTCATTTTTTAACGAGGTTGGCACAGGAAAAGGAACTATCCTCGCACTCACTGATCATGGCTTCCAACTGGGAGAAAGACATGTCAATGGACACACCTTGATCATGGCTTCCAAGAGGTCTTCATCAGAAGGAAGAATAGTTCTCTAGAAGGAACACATGTCAAGGGACTCAAAAGGGATAATAACATCGTGTTCAAATAACCCCATAGAGTTCTCCATGTCAATTACCGGATCTAAATCAAAGGAAGATGAGCAAACAGTGAGAGGCTCACTTACATCGGTAACTAAAAACATGGGACCAGTTTCCACATAATTAACCCGTGGCAGGGTAGATACCACTTTAGAATCAGGAACATTTAGGGGTGTCATATTATTGGTAGTCGAAACAAGACCAGGGAACGAAAGCTGGTCTACAGTCACAATACTGTCATTGTGAGGGAAAGACATCACGCGAAAGAGTGTCGATACGACAGCTTTCATTGCATAAACATAGTCTCGCCCAAGGAGTAAATTGAAATCCAAGGGACCTCGAACTACCATAAGATCAATACAGACAGTTTTACCTTCCAAGGTAATAGAAAACTTAGGAAGGATCCCTAAAGGTTCACTAATGGTTCCGTTAAAAGCTTTCAGATTCTGCGTAATAGGTGCAAGCTGAGGGGAACCCAAAGCTTTCCAAACAGTTGAGGATAAAATACTAACAGAAGCACCTTCATCTACCTGAGTACGATGTATGTCCCTACCACCAGCCTTGACAATGATTTGGAAAGGGATGGAGGAAGGAAGACGAGGTTCTGTCAGTCTATTCCAATCAAAGGAAAAGACCTCAGTACTTGGAGGGGGTTCTGTAGAAACAGGTGAAATGCCCCCCGACGTAGAAGAATCTGATGTAACAAAAAGAACCTCAACGGTATGAAGTTCACTCTCCAAAGGGAAAGTGGGATCGACCGAATGTGAAATTGAATCGACCACTTGATCAACTAATGGATCATCAGCCTGAGTGACATGAGTTTCACTCTCCAATGGAAGAGTGTGATCGACTGTACTTGAAATTAGATCAATCACTCCATCAGTTGACGGTAGGTTGGGAGAAAGTTTATGGTAACCAGTTGGAAATTCTTGCTGTGGAACAGTAAGGTTTTCCAACAATGTGGAGGCTTCATCCATGTGAGGGAAAATGTGAGTTTGATGACTCCCTTTGCATAACTTACAAGGAAACCTGACTTTACCCTTTTTCCCAGGAACCTGACTATCACTGGTTGATGGATCAGTGGAAAGTTGATGAGATTTTTCTGACCATACTTCCAAGACCTTTGGAATACCAGGACAATTGACAAGGAAGTGGTCACCCTTACAAAGCCTGCAAGGGTATTTGGGTTTACGATGCGTGTTGGAGGTTTCCTCAACACAACTAACACTTACAACCATGGTTGGTTGGTTGACTTCTTTCTTATCTTGCTTCTTCTTCTTCTTCGTCTTCTTCCCTTTCTTCTTCTTCTTAGACACCTGGTTACTAGCGTCAAGGCTTTTACCAAGCGAAGAGGAAGAAATGGAGGAAGAAAAATTAGGTGAAGAAGGTAAAGGGTCAACAGAAGGTTGGTGATGTTGAGATGGTGAACTCTGTTGAGGTGAAGCATTCGGTTGAGGTGGAACAATTGGAGTATTTGGGGCCAACGAAGTTGAAAATAACCATATCGGTAAACCTATTGTAAATCCAGGTAATGACAAAGTAGCCATATAAGGAGGACCAACATTTCCAAAATAAGGAAAAGTACTAGGATTCTCGTTAGGAGGGGTTCCTAGGTTGGTAAATTCCGGAACATTTGCCATTATATTCAACTTCAGTGAATTTTATTAACAATTTAAAACTAAAATTAACAATTCACAATTTACACCTAACAATTAAAATTCACAATTCACACCTATGGTCTCTAAAAGTAAAAACAAACAAAATAACATGCGCTATCAAATCTAGGAGTCAAACCACACACAAACAGTAACCTTCCGGACCGAAAACACTAGTTGGTGATGAAATCCAACATCGCAGAATTCAGTACAGAAGTGGCGGGTGGAACAGTTACCCCGGCAACCTGCTTAATGAATAGACTGGCACAAGTTCCTCCACTTTAACCGTCTCGAGTGAAGTGAACCCCCCAGAAAATCCAAGTGAGTCTAGCCGACGTCTGCTCCAAGTACAGTGGGATCTTCCCTCCACCGTCACCTTGGGTAGAATCCTAAAGATAATAGTCACTAAGGTCACCAACAGCAACAAATATACCTGGGGGAACAGTCTACGATCCGATAGCACGCAAGGGCAGAGTAACAAGCTCAATCCCCTTGCCGGCTCCTTGACAATAATCCAAGGTTTACCGACAAGTGACCCCAGGCTCCTCGACAATGGTTAATCCGAGGTTTACCATTTTTAGTACGTGTGTATCTGGCGTCGTTCCCAATGAAGGAGGATTGATTCCCTCACTGGTTCGGACACGATCTCGTGCTTCTCCTTTAAGAGGAGCTTTCCCAGAGTATAAATGTAACAGTTGGATTTATCCTACCGCAAGATAAGCTACTTGTTTGGTTTTACTGTGTTGGAGAGTTAATTAAAACCTATTCCAAGACACTAGCCTAAGCTATGTTGGTGTATCAAGCCCTAGAAATGTAAAAATTACTAGATAAATTTTAATTAAGCGTTGTGTTATTAACGCTGTTATTACTCAAAGGGGTAAATGGATACGAAACCAATGGTGTTATGACCCGACTCAACTGAATGCAATCGAATATGATAATGTAATCTTTTCAATTCGATGAATCCTAACTAAAGTAAGGAGAGAGTTTCCATTCACTTCCAACAATGCAAAAAATTGATCACTAAGAGAAAATATAACAAATTCTCTAATGCACTAATTTTATCAAGAAAAACTAATGCAAATCAATTCCAAACCATTTTTTTATTTTTTATTTTGACAAAGCATGAAAAACTACTTAACAAAAATCAATTTTAAGATCTATGAAAATCTAAGAGAAATCTACCTAAAAGCAAATCTAATGAGGTAAAAGCTTACAAAATATAATTCCAGGATGTTTTACTCGGTTACAATTCAACCAAGGACTAATTCATGCAGATCATAAATCAGTCAAAAACAAAAATAGAAATCTTTTGTTCTTTTTCTTAAGAATGAAATTCACAGCTTTAACAAACAAGCCTTCTCGAAATTCCGCAAAGAGACAACACAACGGTAGGTTTCTCACAAAGGTGGATTTTACGAAAGGTCCGACTCCTAAGAAGACTGAAAAGACCAGGGAGATCCAAGGTTTTTACAACTTCTAAAGCCAGAGTCACTACAAGACCAATGTAAAAATCAAACCTAAGGCTAGAATTTCTATGAACTTCACTAAAACCCTCGATGCTAATGAAACAAGCTGAGATGAAGACTTCTGACAGGTAACCAGTGGATCTGGGCAGCAAAAACAAATTATAAACAAAATCTAAGAGGCAAAAAGGAAAAAATTGAAAATTTCTAGACTTTGACAGGGTACGTAGGCAGCCTGTTTGCACAGGTGCGGCCACGCTCTGTGTACAAAGCAGAAGTGCGTACAGGTACGCACTGTGCTTAACGCAGAGGGTGCGTACTTCTCTCAAAACCAAGAAAAATAAAAACTAACTTAACCCTAAGCTATTCCATCCAAATTCACAGTCAATCAGTCAAAAACCAGAAAGAAATCAACTTTTCTCAAATCAAAGTATCAATCAAAAGAGAAATCAATCAAATCCATGGATTCCCCAGTGGAGTCGCCATTTTGTCATGCGGAAAGAGTCAATTTTGCAGACAAAACCAACCTCCCTAGAAGCTAAGGCTTTCTAGTGACAAACAAGACAATCAAGCACTATCTTTCCCTAAATATGCATTTAAAATACAAGCAACCAGGTGTTTAAAGCATACCTTTAGTCCAACGCTGTTTGTAGCAGTCCAGCCTCTCCGATCCAGATGAGCTCCTCCTTCTCTTTGAAACCTGCATTCACTAACAAGCAAACGATTACATAGCACCTGAATAACTCATATAATAAAACATATTCATCATAAAGACCAAGGAGTATATGAAACAAATTATATATAACAACTTGTTGAGAAAAATGAACTTAATTGTATTAAGTGGAAACAAAAGAAACCATTACAACCAGTGCCTTGGTGTTGTGCAGGTCCCTCCCAGGGTCCAGCAAGAGTTCTCCTTTACTTTGATCAGCTCACCCACTTCCAAATGAAGCTAAGAAAGGATGGGAATCTCTCCTCTCAAGCTCTATAAGGGAGTCCTAATTTCAGCAGCATCTACCCTTAGGAATGTTCAGCTTTCAACCTCCCTTCCCTCTGGCCCAATGCCTGTATTTATAATGCTTTGGAGGAAGTTAATCAGGTCCACCATCAATGGGATAAGCCCCTCTTTCAATGGGATAGCTCCCCTCTTGATGGGATAAGTTCCTCTTTCTTTGGGATGCATGAACCATCTGGAGGCGCTCAATACACGTCAAACCATCGTCTAGAATGCTCTAGATTCGACCACAAGTAACTTTTTTGAAGTAAAACTCGCGCCTTTTGACCTTTACAGGAGTACGCACCCACCCCTTTACAGATAGAGCGTACAAGTACGTAGGTATTATATACTTGAGGTGCGTACACGCAGGTAAGGGTAAGAGAAACTGCGTAACCAGAGTTAATTGATTTTTTAAGGACTTTCTCTCTTTCTTGGGGTTTGACATGAGGAGCAGAGGTATAAGACTTGCCAAGGAGGATAGTATGACAGTTGATGGAGCCATACTAACTGCAAATAGTCATGGTGACAAATTTTAGTGTAACACCCCTAAAGCATGAAGTCGTTAACCTTTTGATGTCGGGTGAAATGCTTTATCATGAGGATCCGAAGTTTTTTCGAGCTGGAAGGTGACCTATAATAAGATACAATACAATACATTATCTTCATAATATTTTCATGATCTAGCTGAGGCGGGCATTCCCATGCTCAGCTTTATAAATTCATTTTCATGTACATAAGACTGACAATCGTCTGAGTGCAGACTAATGATTCTGGTAGAGCCATCATCCCTTTGATTGGATGATTATTTGTGCAGCAATGATGTACATTTGATGTATTTATTTTCCTGAGTATATATCATAGCTCGGATGGATGAAAATAGATTCGGGGTCTTCAATCTCGTTCGATCTTCACTCAAAGTACAAGTCGATCCATGTGAGAGATGTTCTGGAGTCAAACATGGAAATACATTGCCTGATTACCAGCCAGTGATGTAAGCTATTGACAGGCGCGAGAGGAATCACCGATAATGATGATGACCCTCAAGGTACGACTGTACAATTCATGTGGTGTGAAAAATGGACTTGGTGTTGAACACCACGCAAAATCTCTCGGTTGAAGGCCATTGATGTAAACCTGTCGTTGGAAGTGAGAAACTTGCCATTGAGGCATGCAAGCTTCAAAGTACTGAAAGGGTTGTTCCTAGATCGACTTCCTGGATAATGAGCTAATGTCAACAAGAAGCGATCCATCATAGGAGGGCCTTAATGAATCCTACATCTACAACATGGAATGGAGCAAATGATTTTAATGGAGGTGAAAACAATCTGATGATATAAGGTTCAGGGTGGTGGTCATGAAAGAATGGAGCGTAAATGTATTGCAGTGGATGAGACACAGGTGAATTCTCTGAGCGACTCTCTTGAACATATTGGTGACACTAACATGATGGATTGGTAGCATTTACCCCAAATGTGGATGGTGTGATGGACCAATGGTGATATGGCCAATGAACGGAACAACCCAACCTGACTCGGATGCGAAGTGAAAGTGTCATGTTCAAGAGCGACTTGCTACCAATAAAGTTTCTTCAAGTTTTCTTCCCAATTTTTCCCCAGTCGCTGCTGACTAGTACCTCTTTATTTTTGTCAAGCTTGAGGAGGATAACATATGCTTGTTCTATAATTTTCCCTTTGGGCAAACCCATCGCTATGTTTTAACGAGCCTAGCAGTAGTGAAACTCATTCTTGTCTGTATGGACAAGTTTGTCGCTATTTAGTGTTAACAAGTTTAACGACAAAGATAACTCAGTCCTTTTCAATTTTAGAGAGTTCGAAAGGGATGTAAAGAAAACTCCAACAATCCTTTTTCGTCATATAATCCCTTAAGTCCGAAAATGTGTAAACTAATACAAAAGGGATGAATTTTCGGTAATTTTAACGAGCAGAACAAAACAAGCACTTGATCTTTTTGTGTAATAATCCCTCAGGTCCAAAAAGATTAAAATCTAAAGGAGGGATAGCACTCCCGATCACTTTAACGAGCTGGAGAGGCCAATTACTCGGAAATTTTTTCATATTTTACGAGTCAGATGAAAAGAGCTTAAAGGAGACTTGTTTTTCGAGGAACAAGTGATAAATTTGGGTAGCAGCTAATTCCAGGTAAGGTTTGGAATTTTCCAATCACGGCAGTGTCACAAGGATGGCTAATAGGATCACTCTTCGCAGTTGTTCCTCAAAAAAGGGTAAACAATCAAATGGAGGTGAATGATTGGCCAATATAGAGTGGAGGTGATGATGAGAACTTGAACAAGGCTTCAAAGGCTGATGATAATTCATTGACGATGGTTATTTATCGGAAATCGGTTCATTTTTTAATGAATGAGCTTAAACTCTGGGGCAAACATTTGCTCACTGCTTACATTTAATTTTTAATGAGCTTGAACTCCACATAAAAACTGCTCGATATAATGGTCATTGATTACCTTGATTGTATCATTGACAACTTTACTCTTTCAAAGGTTGTACTGCCTACTCAATTGCTTCATCAAACTAGTTAGAAACGAATAATATATGCTTGAAAAATGAGTCAAAACACTAATATTTTACTTGAATTACGTGAAAAGTAATTTAAAAGTGGTTTTTACCTCTCATTTTACCATTTCATTTGAGCTTTGGTTTGTTAGAGCTTTGGAGGTGCTTTTCCCCTTGATTTTCACTAGCTCATTCCGGGAGATTTTGTGGACGATTCTTGGTCCCGTCTGGACCAGGTAAGAGCTAAACCTGAGCTCTTCAGTTTCATTCTTTCCTTTTTGAATTCTGAGCATGTTTCCTGGTTTTCTGAGCCCCTGGGGTTTGAAGAATTCGCCCTGGCTCCATCGCACCTTTCCTATATCAAAAATTTTGATGCATGCTGGCTTGGCCATTGGCCAGTCAGCATGCATCCCACCCAGTACACTGCTACAGGTGCGATGGGTGCAAGGAGGGAAACTTGTGCATAGTTTTTCATGGAATTTTTTGCCTGTTTTTCACCAAATCAGGATCCTGACTCTTCTCTTGTTTGTTTTTAAAGATTCATCGGAGAAAAATGCCTGTTACATGGCGAGAACATGAGCATGAAGAAGAGGACATGCTTGCTTTACATGGTAACTGCACTGCAGAACTGTGGCCTGCTGAAGCTTTTCTGCATCTCTAGCATGAGGCAACAAATCAACTTGTTGCAATATTTTCTTGATGCATGGGATCCTTCTGATCAGGTGTTCCAGATTAGGGGCACATCCATCCCCTTGACTGTCTGGACATCTATTTTTTGACCGGTTTATCGAGGCGTGGTGCCGCTATCTCATTATCAGGTTCGGACCGTGGGGGTGAATCCGTGAGAGATTACATTCACTGGTATTGCAGAGAGGGATCTCAGCTGAGTAAGGACGGCAAGATCAATATCTGTGATGTCACTGACAGGCCCTTGAGGACCATTCTATTCACTTTTGATAGACTGGCTGGTAGTGCGGCTCTTCATGTGGCCAACAGGTCTTATATGCAGTATGCCTTGGAATGCCTTGAACCAAAGGTGTTCAACTGGTGTGATGCAGTACTCTCTGTGATGAAAGAACAACTGACCAAGGTAAAAAGTGGAAGATTGAAGAACTTTGGTTATGGTTCCATTTTGACCGCTTTTTCCTTGGAAAAGATCCCACTGATGCAGGCTCAGTATATTCCACTTGTTTTACCTCCACCGACTGAGCCACGGATGTAGAGATGGGTTGACTTCATGGCCCGACGTGCGGGTCAGTCCCGGATTTCTTTCTCTGATACCTTCTTTGAGTGGTTCAACCATCAGCAGATGGTTTTTGCCGAGTGTCCATATGCTGGTATGGATTTCCGGGGTGATCCGGATTTGGTACTGCTGGTTGGTGAGCAGTGGGGTGTCATAGGTAAATTCCTTGGCCATATTCCTGTTTATTGCTTTTCATAATGTTCTTATATTTCCTTTACTTAAGACTAATAAAAAATCATGTGCTCATGTAGACATTGGACCAGTCCGACCAGTAGTACGTCCGAGAGCGCCAGCTGCCACTCCAACAAGAGAGGCTGTGGGGAGGGTTATCCTTCACGACCTTGATGTGGCTGAGACTCTTTCAGCATTGCAGGATCAGGTCGAGGGTCTCACTCTTGGTATTCCGGATGTGAGGACCGACGAGCTGCATCTTAGGCTGCAGCGACATACTACTGGCGTGCCAAGTCAATGGACTCAGCTTTTACGCATGATTGCACAGGCGGTGACTTGTTATCATCAACACCATTAGACTAGGGTGCCCCCTAGCATTTTGAGTTTTGGGTCATCTGATCAATTTTGTCTTGGTTACAGAACATTATGTGTAAACCACAAACAATTATATATATATATATATATATATATATATATATATATATATATATATATATATATATATATATATATATATATATATATATATATATATATATATATATATATATATATATATATATATATTTGATTTTCGGGGTTTTATTTTGGTTAAGTTACATGATCCTAATGCAAATATTGATGAAATGCTTCTTTTATAAATGTTGCAAATGTCTATCTAACACATAATTTTCCAATGAGTCTGTTAATGTGTTTAAGTTTTTGGAAATATGCTGATATTGAATAGAATCAAACTGTCTTTCCAAAATCTTGACCCTTGGGAACATGCAATAGCTAGCTAGATTTCGGATGGAGTAGATACCAGTGAGTTGTAGGATGATGAGTTGTGAGTCTAGCCTGACGACAAGTCGGCGTATTCCATGTGTGATGGCATCAGAGAGGATTTCTATCAATGTGCTATATTCTGTGATGTTATTTGTTGACTGACCAATACATACCCCTCTGAAACTTACTAACTCGCCGCTTAGATCAAAAATGGCCCAGGCCGCAGAAGATAGGTTCTGCGAACTACGACTTGCTCTGTCGGCATATCCAACAAATGATTCCAATAGGTTTGAAATCTGCAACAAATGAAAAAAATGGATTAACGGACCAAAACAATTACCCTTAGCAAAAACAAAATTTAACAAAAGCATAGGGGTTACTACACTGAATCATGCGTAGTAACGCTTAAGATACAACCCGTTACAGGGTTGCGCCAGTGGAATCCCATCATAATCCACTAACTCATAGGATCCTTTTTCTAATAAATGCTTAAAAATATAGGGGCCCATCCATAAGGATTTGAATTTACCTGCTCCCAATTTATCAGATTCCTGGTCGTAAAGTAAGACCAAGTCACCTTCTGAGAAGACACGGGGTTTGACATTCTTGTCGAACTGTGCCTTGACTCGTTTCTTATGGGCTTCGTTAGCCAAAGCAGCATCATGACAGGTTTCATCCAATTGGATTACTTCCAAGAAACGAGCCTCCTCTTCTGAAGTTTTGAGGAGAAGGTCGACTGCGAGTTTGAGGGACGAGATTTCACATTGAACTGGTAAGATTGCTTCTAGGCCATACACCAGTTGAAAGGGTGTAAACCCAATTACATTCCTTACCGATGTTTAGTATGCCCAAAAGGTTGAGTACAATATCAGGTGCCAACTCCTTCTGTGGACTCCAATCATCCTTTGCAACATCCGCTTCAAGACTTTGTTGATTGCTTCAACTTGTCCATTGGCCTGCGGGTAATATGGAGTATAGTTGTCGTGGGACAACCCCAATTTGGCAGCCAATTCAACCATCATGTGATTGCAAAAATGTGATCCATGATTATGACTATGGCCTGTGGAATGCCGAATCTGGCGACTACATGATTGAAAAAGAAAAGGGCAGACGTTTCGCCAGTGTTGTTTAATGTAGGCATCGCCTCAGCCCATTTGGTAAAATAGTCTACCGCGACTATGATATACCCATGCCCCCTGGTCGAGGTGGGGTTATATGTCATGAAATCTATGCCCCATTTGGCGAATGGCTCAACAGCAACTACTGGTTGCAGGGGTGTGGGTGGTATTCTAGTTTTGCTATCGAAAATTTGACACGCATGGCAACTTCTGACTGCGGTTATGCAATCTTTGAATATTGTTGGCCAGAAGTATCCTGCTCGTAAAAAATTTTACGCTGTAGCGTAACCAGAGTGATGCCCCCCACACGCGCCTGAATGGCAATCATTCAGGAATTTTTCGGCCTCCTCATGGGTGAGGCACCTCCTCAGAACTGTATCGACACCACGACGGTAAAGCGTATCACCGACGATCATGTAGTCCTTTGATTGGTATCAAATACGTCTTTGTTCCGAGTGAGAGGTATTAGACCTATATTTTTTGGTTTGGAGATAGATGATTATATCTCCATACCACGGATTGCTCGAAGATATCAGAAACAAATATTCATCCACGATGGTTTCTTCAGATGTGTCATCGTTGGACGATGATGGGAGATCGCATAGTAATTCCGCGAAAACCAGGGATTTCTTCGATTTGGATTTTACAAATTCCATATCAAAATCTTGAAGAATTTCTATCCATTTTGAATATTTTCCCCCAGCAACTGTTGCGACAATATATAAGTCATGGGGTTGCAATCTAAGAAAATGGTAGTTTTTCGAAAGAGAACATAGTGTCGAAATCTCTATATCGCTTGAACAGCTGTGAGAGCCAGCTTTTCAACGTAGGAATACTTTCTTTGTGTATCATTTAATTTTCTACTCAAATAACATATAGGATGCTCAATTCCATTGTCTTCTTCAACTAAAACCATTGCGATGGTTGTATCTTGTGTGGATTGAGTCGTATCTTGTAGTGTCGGCAACGTAGAAATATCGCTCTCAAATGCTACGGATGATCGGTCCACTTTTGCGAATGAGCTGGAAGATCGTCGAGATATGGTTGAACAATGTTTTTGATGTCATGGAAGGCATAATTCATTGCCCTCTAGAATGTTGCCCCTGCATTCTTCAAGCCAAAGGGTAACTTGCGATATGCAAATGTGCCCCACGGACAAATAAATGCAGTCTTTGACTGGTCCTGTGGGTGGATATTTATTTGATTATACCCGGAGAATCCATCCATAAATGAAAAGATTTCACATCCGGCGCATTCATCAATTATCTGGTCAATAAAGGGTGTAGGGTAGTTGTCTTTTGGACAAGCTTGATTTACATCCCTATAATCGACGCACACTCTAATCGTTACTTGTTTTTTCATTACAGGAACAATGTTCGATACCCAATCGGTTAGAGGAAGCGGATAAATAAAACCAGCATGGAGAAGTTTTTCAACTTCTGCCTTAATGGTAGTGGCTTTCTTGGGGTGCACTTGCCGTAGCCGTTGTTGTACTGGTTTGACATTTGGATACATATTTATTTCATGTTCAACTATACTCGAGTCAATGCCTGGCATTTCATCATATGACCAAGGAAAGACATCTTCGAATTCGCGAAAAAGAACTTTGTATATTTCCAGTTCTGAAGGACAACAACATTTGCCAACATAAATATTCTCTACAACATCTATTTTGGTCGAAATATTTATGGCGATAGTCTCTTCGATATTGGACAAGTTTCGCTCAGAATCCACCATGTTTACAGTATTTGATAGGAAATCAAAAACTGAAGGACAATGAAGGTCATCAGGAGTATCTTCTTGACAATCCGGAAGATGGGAACGATGGTGGTAATCTTCCCATGGCGCCCCATCAATTATCATTGACTGAACAATTCCTTCGTCAGTGTAATGCACTTGCGACCAAGGATCTGAAGGGGTGCCATATTCCTTAGACCTATCTATCCAAACGCTTGATGAGCGTTGATTTGGGTTTGCCTCCCATGCCAAAAACATTGATTGCTACAATATTTCTATTGGGCTTGGAGGCAATACCTGCAGATGATCCATGCTAATATTGTTTTTTGAGATCTTTTGAATAGAAGATATCATATTTTAGGTTCCTACCATTGCCACTTCCACCAAATTGATTGGAGGTGGAAGGGAAAAATCCCCATTAATATAGGGTCTTTTAGTAGGCCTACTCTAATATTTTGAAGCGAATGGGGGCTTCCATGGATCATCAGAATGCTTCCCGTAACTTGGGAACTATTGGGGAGAAATGTTTGTTAGTCGATGATTGTAATTCCCCCTTGAAAGGGAAATGCAATCTTCCTAAAGTAGGTCGACACAACTGCAGCCATAGCATATATCTAGGGCCTTCCCAGTGGGATGTTGTAATTGAGGTTTCTGTCGATTACTTCAACATCTAAAACTATTGTTTTCCCTCCCAGTTCAACTTGCAAGTTACTTAAAATCCAATATGGTGTATATGTTCGTCCATCAAATACTTTTAATGTCGTCGAAGATCGCGACAAGGTTGGAGATCCTAAAGTTTTCTAGCAACTCATCGACATAATATATGTAGATGCCCCCTCATCAATAATTGTTTGATGAACAACTTTGTTCAGGGCTTTCACTTGAATGAGGAAAGCTAGTTGAGCTGGCAACTGAGGATCTATTGTGGCCACGAAAACCCCCTCCTTATTTAGTATTAGCAATAACACTAGGTAAGTGGGGACCCTTAGTAAAAACTTCAAAAATTCAATTAAAACTCATGTATTTTACTCCTTAAAGAAAACATCGCATCGTGCCAAGAAGATAGGACATTTCCTTGTGAGTAAAATGATAAACTGTGAAAGTGCGACACAAATTCCATTGCATCGCAAAATTGCATAAAAAACACATAACCATTTAACGATTGTAACAATTTGTGATCTTGCGATAACACGATACTGCGATCTGCGATCTTACGATCGCGCGATACAACAATCTGCGATTCTGCGATAAGCACAATCGGGCAAGCTAGCGATAACACATCTTGATGAAAATTCGATCATGCGATACGCGACATTGCGATGCTGCGATGCGAATCGCAGAAATTGTTCATCGCAAATTTTCCCCGGCTCAACATTCAAGAAAAGCTGCCCATAAACCAAAAATTGGTTACGCGCTTTAATGAAAATTAATGAGTGATACGCCAAGTGTTAATGAAGGACAGTTTTGTGTTTTTCAAAGAGTTAGTTCATGTCAGGTGGCATGTTTTTTGTACATCCGTAGAGCTCAAAGCTTTCTTGTCGATTTCTATTATCATTACTCTCTCCTCATGTGTGAACTGCAGGAATGAAAAACAGAAACAACATGAAGCAATGTGCAGGGAGCGATAAAGGAAAAGGGTAAAGCTCCAATGCTCGGAAATATAGAAGAGATGCCCTCATGAATGGATATCGCATGCAACAGAGCCGCAAATTCACAGAGCACCGCAGAGCTATCCATTACAGATCTTTCAGTCAAATCCATGGTTGAATGAGTATTTGAACAATGCTGATATCAACAGGTGATTTAACGCTCAAGGTCAGAAGCTCACGAAAGCAGTATGTTTACAAAATTTTGAAGCTTATACCCGGTGAAGGAAAATGCGCTAAAAGGCGAAAAACGCACCAGAAAGGCCCAGAACAAAGAACGGAGGCAGTTTCCGAGGCGCGATTAGCGCCTAGCGCTAATTGCACATCGCTAAGAAAATTGCTCAAAAAGCAAAGTCCCTAAACTCCTCAGTCACTCATAAGCCCGGAAAACGCAAGAAAGCAAAGGCAGAGGCAATTTGATGATTAACCAAGTGGAACTTGGATTATTACTGGGCATACACAGTAAATCCACATAGCCAGAGGACGATTCTCAAGTATATCTTCTATTTTGCTGAAAAGATGGTGCCAGCTCTTACCATTTTTGTTTGCTTAGCTCAACCAAAAGCGGAAGACAGTTAGCCGACTCTACCCAGGCAAATATTGAATGCTCACAACATTAAGGAGCAAATGCAGAAATAGTTAGATATTAGATTTAATTTCTAGAAATAGTTTTTCTTAGAAAAAGGGTGGTCATTTAAACCGTATCCTAAATCTGTGTAATTAAGTTATTTAGTTAGTAGTATTTAAACCGTTCTCATGCATTTAGAGAAGGGTCCAGAAATTTATGAAAAACTTGTCCTCAGAACATGCACTTTTGCACCCTCAGAGGAGGTTTTGGTGAATGAATGGATCAAGATTTGTTGATGTTTGCATTTGATATCTGCTACTGATGTTGCACTTTTGTACTCTTAGTAGATGTTAGAGCAAGGAGAGATAAATCATTATTTCTTGAAGCTTATGAGTAGGACCAATCATAAATGGTAATTTTATCTCTTGACCATTTTTGCTTATATGTTAAAGTGATATACAGTTTTTAGTTGTTTATATGTTATTTCATGAATGCTTGAGTTATCATTTGGCACTTTTGTACGGTGGTAGCTATTTATTTATGTTTAATGTATGAATAACTTATTATGCGGTATGCTGTTCACAACTGTTTCGCCTAACTTTTTATGAGAAGTGGTTCATCTTAATTGATTTCCTTTCTTATAATCGCTGAATGATCTTTATTACTAGTTGTTATTTGAAATCTCTTTAGATCAAATAATAGAAGAATTACATCTCGGGTTAGCATAGATTAGATGTGTTGTTTATTAGATTAAAATAGCATAGAATTAGATTAAAGTTTGAATTAGAATAGCTCAGATAGGAACTTTTAGATCAGCAACATCCAATTCTACACACACACACCCATAGATTGGGAAACTAGTCCCATTATCCCCAATCGGACCCGCTATACCAAACGGATAAGGAGCTGCCAACCAAGGTCCGGACTGGGTGGGTATCCCCCTTGTTGTCGACTCAATTTTCGGGGCTTCAACATATTTGGCGCTAGAAGGAGGGCCTGAACTATGAATGGCAAGTAAATCCAAATATGAATACCATTTTAAGAGTAAATCACCCTCATCATCTCCCCCAACTTCCCCATTACATTTAAATCCAGAGCCAGAAGTCGCTCGAGTATCAACCGCTGCTACACACCCTGATATTTCAGAACAATCTACTGTTGAACTTCCTGAAGTCGAATCCCTGATTCACAAACTTCAGCGATTTTCCATTTCTCCTCGGAGGTCTGATAAGTCTCAAGGCAGCGTGACTTCGCAATACAATCCTGCTCATCCTCTGACCAGGCTAAAGAGTGAAAAGTTGGGCGTCCAGCCAACCGAATTACCTCTTCCCACTAGGAAAAGAGCGAGGAAATCACCGCAAGAGTCTGACAGTGAGACTCTTTCATATGCATCATCCATCTCAACTACTTCACCGCGAAGTCAACCATCCACACCTCCACTCCAGATCATCGTCCATCCGTCCATTGGAACCCCCACAACCCCTCTTCAATCATCTACGATCATAGTATCCTCATCCTACCAGCCACAAGGATCATCTTCTGCACTTTCCTTTGTTAGCAGTTCAACAATGGCCCAGTCTCCATGGAATAACCCTAGGGCAGTCTTAATGCCTGCACCCTTGAGTCAAATACCGGCCCATCCTGAGAAATGGTTGCCTAAATTCAATCCCGAGGCAGTCATGCTGGCAGAAGAGCACATAAACAACTTCATGCTTTCCATTAATCTCAATGGATTTACTAATGAATATGCTGTTGTTCGGCTTTTTGCCTATACACTACAAGGGACAGCCGGGTCATGGTACTTTTCATTACCCTCAGGACCCATCACAAGTTGGGACATCTTCCAGGACCAATTCCTAACCAAGTTTGGTGATGACATGTCGACGGAAACGTTAATAAATGACCTATCCAATCTTAAAGCCGAAGATAGAGAGCCTATCAAGGATTTCAATTTACGGTTCAACAAAATTTCAACAAAATTCCTACTGCTTCCCAGCCCAGCAAAGAAGTACGATGTGAATGGTATATTACCGCTCTGCCATCGAACATAGCAATCTTCGTGGACAGGGCAAATAAAATAACCTTAGATGATAACATGAAAGAGGCAATAGCAGTAGAGAAACGAATAATAGCCCTGGAAAAGAGATCCACGATAGAGGAACGTAAGTCCAAAAAAGTCACCTTCAAGGAAGACTCCAAGAAGAAACAAGCAAAAGATCCTTTTGATTTGGAAGGATTGCAGAAAGTTCTAAATACCATGTCTAATGAGATGGTCGACATAAAAAAGCAAGTAGCAGAAACTTCTTCGAAAAAGCCCTATAGAGCTTTTAAAAGAGGTCCTTCAACAGATGCAAAGCCACCCAATGCCATTTCAAATGCTGAATCCGAGGAGGAGGAAGAGGAAATTACCACTGAAGCGCAGACCGATGACGAAGAAGTTGTGGAATTACAAGGAATGTGGGATTTCATCCTCCCACAAGAAGAAGATCAAGAAGCATCTCCAATTAGCACATGAAGCAAAAATCAGCTTGATCCTCCCCAAACTGTCCCTAAGCCGAAGAGCACAAGCTCTGCAATAAAGGATAAAGTCACAACAAAGAAAATGACATCTAAAGCGACTCAAACTAGCCCAGTCCAAGCAGATGAAATGACTCCATCGAAAACACTGATAGTGTCGGATGAAATGGAGTACAATATTATTGATGACATGAAGAAGACTAGGGCTAATATCACCCTTTACGAACTGAGCAAGTTGAAACATCAACAGAAGATAATGATGAAAGAATTACATGCCGTGCCAGTTGCACCTTTGCCTGCCGCTATACTTTCTCAAGCTTCCCACAACATGGGAAGACCTCCAACTAACGCGATCAATAAGATTGATCCAAATGACATCGCCTTAATTGGAGGAAGATCAAGATCTCACACTCCCCTGTTTCTCCTTACTTATGAAATCTTCAATAAGAATGTGCACAATTGTTTGGTAGATTCCGGTGCTTCATCAAATATTTTACCCAAATCTATATGTGCCAAGTTAAATGTTCAACCATAGAAATCCGCAGTGTGCATAGTTCAGCTAGATCGATCTCAAGTCGAAGTGATTGGCGAACTAAATCAAGTAACCATAAGATTGTCATCCAACCCGAAGGTATGTCAGGTTATTGACATTCTAGTTGCTAATATCCCAGATTTCTATGGCTTAATTCTTAGCAGGGATTGGTCAGAGAAACTCCATGGATACTTCGCAACCGACTGGTCGCATATGTGGCTGCCCTACAACGGTAAACCAAATCAAATAAAAGTTGAACGAGAGCTACACCAGAAGTACATAGTAACAGAGTTAGAGGGAGAAAATGAACCAGTAGCATATAACAGCAGTATCATTGGCAATTACTCGGTGGATTATTTCCTCGGCAATTTCAATGCTCATCCGTCACCCTATTTAGAACACTCTGTTTTGTCCCAAGTCGAAAAATTTTCTCGAACTGATAGTTCAAAATGTATCAATTTTTTAGATAAACCTGTAATTAAATCTTTGTTTTGGAAATTATTTTTTGATGGCTCTAGATCTAACGAAGGAGTAGGAGCAAGATGCATTATGATTAGTCCAGAAGGAGAGAAAATCATGCTCACATGCAGACTCGAATTCGATTGCACAAACAATACAGCAGAATACGAGGTTTTGGTTCAAGGCCTGTACAAAGCAATCGAGTTAGATGTCAAGTATCTTCAAGTTTTTGGAGACTCTGAGATTGTGGTTAAATAGGTACGTGACACTATACATTGCTTATCAGGTCATTTAAAACACTATCAATCCTTAGTACAAGATCTGACTGAGCATTTCATAGAGTTTAATATTTCTTCAATCCCCAGACTCCAAAATGCAAGTGCAGAGCTTTTGGCTAACGCTTCTAAGCTTATTCCATCCGAAGATTTTAGTCCAGATAGATTCTCAATAGAATTAATCTTTAGACTGTCTATTCCTGACAACATCACAAATTGGAGAGTATTCAATGACGATCCTGATATCGTAAATTTCCTCACGTCTGAAGGATCCTACTCCAATCAAATAATTGACGAAGACCAGCACAATCTACAATTGCAACAAAATTACACTAATAATGCTATACCTAAGTCGGTGGTCAAGTTAAAAGACTTATACGATTTGAAAGATTGGTTTAAGAGGTCTACCAATTCAAAACTCTATAGTTCAACCTTGAACTACGGATTAGTAAACCTAGGGACCGATGCTAAACAACAAAACATTAATCTCAGCCTTGGCCTAGCCCTTGAAGAGAAACTAGCGTATATTTGTCTTTTGAGACAATATAAAAATGTTTTTGCCTGGAATTATGATGAGCTGAAAACATATGACACTTCTATCATCTAGCATACTATTCCCATGATCGATAACGAAAAACCTGTCCAAAAAAAGCTAAGAAAGATCCACCCCCATTTAGAAAATCAGATAAAAACTGAGCTCAATAAGTTACTTAAAGCCAGAATAATCTTTCCCGTCAGAAATTCCAAATGGGTCTCCAATATGGTACCTGTTAGAAAGAAAAACAGAGATATTAGGATTTGCATTGACTTTCGGAACCTTAACAAAGCCTCTCAAAAAGACAATTTTCCTCTTCCACCTATGGAGTAGATACTGCAGGCAGTGGCGGGCTCAGAATTAATGTCTTTCTTGTATGTATTTTCAGGATACAATCAAGTGTTGGTATATCCTGATGATCAGTTGAAAACCACATTCAGAATTAAATGGGGCACATACGCATATCGGAAGATACCATTTGGTTTGATTAATGCTGGTGCCACATTTCAGAGAGCCATGGACATTGCATTCAAAGGTTTAGTCAATAAATCTGTAGTAATTTATTTGGATGATATAACAATGTACTCAAAGAAGCAAGCGACCATCTCAAAGACCTGAAACAAATCTTTCAACGATGTTTAAGGTATGGAATTTCACTTAACCCAAAGAAATCTTTTTTCGCACTAAGTGAAGGGAAACTTCTAGGATTCATAGTGTCAAAGTCCGATATTCACATTGATCCAGACAGAATCAAAGAAATTTCTGAAATATCCCTACCTCATAACAAAAAAGCCATGCAATCTTTCCTTGGTCAAATCAATTTTGTAAAGAGATTCGTTCCAGATTTTTCACGAATCGTGTCTCCTTTGCAAACCATGATTAAAAAGAATTCAAATTTTAAATGGGATCAAGATGAACATGAAGCATTCAACCTGATCAAGCAAGCTATTATTAATGCTCCATCTTTAGCAACCCCGAATTTTTCAGAATCTTTTATTTTATACACATTTGCCTCAGATAAGTCATATGCTGCGATTCTAACTCAATCAAATCAAGAAAAAGCGGAATCTCCAATTGAATTTTTTAGCTCAAATTTACAGGGTGCTGAACTCAATTATTCAGACGTGGAGAAGCAGGCGTATGCTATTTTCAAAGTGGTCAAATACTTCAAACCTTTCTTACTTAAAACCCATACTAAGATCATAGTACCATTTTCGGCGGTAAGGAATCTTCTAGTACAGAAGGATGTGGGTGACAAAAGGGCCAATTGGGTTACTGCCTTACAGTAATATGACCTTGAGATCAAACCAGCAAACATTGTGAGAGGTCAAGGCTTCTGCAAAATGCTGGCTGGAGCATCGCAAATTTTTGAAATTCCATCTGAAGAGGTACAAATGTGTGAGGTAAGCCTAAACGATGCAGAATCACTATATGCTGATATCATTTATTATCTTAAGAACGGGTATGCTCCTTCACACCTTGATCATACTAAGAAAAGAGCTCTAAGATTGAAAGCTAAACAATATCATCTCATAAATGATATTCTTTTTAGAAAAAATTATGCTGCTTTTCTTCTTAGGTGTCTTGAGAAAGCTGAAGTTGAAAACGTTTTGCAGGAACTCCACAATGGGCCAGTAGGTGGACGCTATGCTGGAGATGCTACTGCACATAAAATCTTACGCGCAGGATATTACTAGCCCACGCTGTTCAAAGACTCACACAGTTACGTGAGGAAATGTCAAGTTTGCCAAACTACTGCTGGAAGACAGAAGAAGCCATCCTTGCCACTACAGCCGGTAAACATCGAGCAACCTTTCAGTCAGTGGGTCTTGGACATAATAGGTGAGATCGTTCCTCACTCTTCTAAGCAGCATAGATACATCCTCACGACAACAGATTATTTTACTAAATGGGTAGAAGCAGTTCTGCTCAAGACGGCTAATTCTGAAAATATTATTGAATTCATAGATCAATTTATAATCACTAGGTTTGGATTCCCATCCGCTTTAATGTTTGATAATGCATCATACTTTTCTGGAAATGCAATGACTGAATTTGCACTTAAAAGAGGATTCAAACTTAAATATTTGGCCAATTACTATCCGCAAGGTAATGTGTTAGCGGAATCAACAAATAAAAAACTAATAAGGATTATTAAAAGAAAAGTTGACCAGAATCAAAAGAATTGGCACAAAGCTTTGATATATGCTTTATGGGCATACAGGATAACGCAAAAAGCTTCAATCGGCACTTCTCCCTTTAATTTAGTTTATGGGAAAGAAGTGGTTCTTCCGACTCACTTAGCCATTCCCTCCTTGTCTTTAGTACAATACATTGATGAAGTACCCACTTCCTCCTTACAGCTAAGACAAATGGAAATAATTAAATTAGAAGAAAAAAGAGAACAAGCTAAGAAAACGCATGCTCATCATCAAGCACTAGTAAAATCCTCTTTTGATTCAAACATAATGACCAAAAAAGATTTTCAGATGGGAGATTTAGTTTTAAAGTGGGACAAGGCTCATGAAGAAAAGGTCAAACATACAAAATTTCGAAGGATGTGGCTTGTTCCTTTTCAGATTATTGAAGTCATAGGTCCATCAACATTTGTGTTATAGGATTTAGTAGGCAAGAGGGATCCTTTGCCTGTTAATGGACAAATTCTCAAGAAATATTTTCCATAGAAGATTATTCTTCTATTTTTGTAGAATAGTTTTTCTTTTCATAATAAAACCAGTTGTGAGTGGTTACATTAGGTATTTACGAAAAAGACACCAATTCGCTTTCAGATATTGAGCTTTTCGCTTGTATAAATAGCAAATATTTTTGAAAACTGATCTTTATTATTGACAGATACAGTTAAAAACTTTAGCCTAGATATGATACTAGTTTCAACTTCAAAAAATTTGATGAAAGCAACCTTTAGTGAAGAAATTGTTTTATCTCAGTACAATGAAATGTATCAATAACAAAATAAAGATTCTATGTAGAACAGTTGTTTCCAAAAACTCTATTATTGTCGTCTAGAACTATCTTAAGGAAACAATGGCTTCCTCCCTGCTAAGGAAATCACAGCCTTCAGAGGAATAATCCAAGGATACACTATATCTTGAAGAATGAGAGGTATCATCACGAGCCGGCTTATCATGATCACAGATATTATAACTTGCTGACTTTGCCAATACTGTCTACCACAACAGGGCAATGACTCAAGATTGTTGCAATCAAAAGACAAGGGGTCTCATCATGAGCCAGCTTGTTCAGCAAAGTTATGAATCAAGTGAGTGACTGTGTCATAATTTGGCTACCAAACCAAGACATTGTTCTTTAAGAATAAAAAAGAAAATCAAAGCAATAAGTGTGGATATGGATTTTTCTTTGAAATTTGTAGGTCACCTTAAGTAGAATCTAGGATCATTGCTGGGTAACAGGTAACCCTGTCGAGGCTATAAACACCTGCTGGCAGCAGAGGCTCTACCTACGACAAATGAGCATATTTAAAACTGGTTTACAGAGGAGACTTTATTTTATCTTTACAAGGCCAAGTAATGGCTGATGTGAATACAAGGACTAGCCTAAGGAAGCAAATAATTAGAGTAGAAAGAGGTTGAAACAAAATATCATTGACAGTTTAGAGCATAATGTACTCTATCTTTCCATAACAAAGTTTAATTTTTTGAAAATTTTTCTGTTTTGGAAGTTTGAAAAATTCAATAGAAAAATAGAGATAACTGGTTCTTTCAAGTGAATCGCCAATTGTTGTGGCCACCAACAACACCCTTCCTTATTTAGTATTAGCAATAACACTAGGTAAGTGGGGACCCTTAGTACCAAATTCAAAAAATTCAATTAAAACTCATGTATTTTACTCCTTAAAGAAAAAATCGCATCGCGCGAAGACGATAGGACATTTCCTTGTCAGTAAAATGATAAACTGCGAAAGTGCGACGCAAATTCCATCGCATCGCATACATTAAGAAACGCTCATATTCGAAAACCTTAAAAAATCGTCGATGGCCGATATGCGATATCGCATATAGCAAAATCGCATAAAAAACACATAACCATTTAACAATTGTAACAATCTGCGATCTTGTGATAACGCGATACTGCGATCTGCGATCTTGCGATCGCGCGATACAACAATCTGCTATTCTGCGATAAGCGTGATCAGGCAAGCCTGTGATAACACATCTTGATGAAAATGCGATCATGCGATACGCGACATTACGATGCTGCGATGCGAATCGCATAAATTGTCCATCGCAAATTTTCCCTGGCTCAACATTCAAGAAAAGCTGTCCATAAACCAAAAATTGGGTACGCACTTTAATGAAAATTAATGAATGATACGCCAAGTGTTAATGAAAGATATTTTTGTGTTTTTCGAAGAGTTAGTTCATGTTAGGTGGCATGTTTTTTGTACATCCGTAGAGCTCAGATCTTTCTTATCGATTTCTATTATCATTACTGTCTCCTCATGTGTGAACTGCAGGAATGAAAAACAGAAACAACATGAAGCAATGTGCAGGGAGTGATAAAGGAAAAGGGTAAAGCTCCAATGCTCGGAAATAGAGAAGAGATGCCCTCATGAATGGATATCGCATGCAACAGAGCCGCAAATTCACAGAGCACTGTAGAGCTATCCGTTACAGATCTTTCAGTCAGAGCCATGGTTGAATGAGTAGTTGAACAATGCTGATATCAACAGGCGATTTAACGCTCAAGGTTAGAAGCTCACGAAAGCAGTATGTTTACAAAATTTTGAATCTTATAACCGGTGAAGGAAAAGGCGCTAAAAGGTGAAAAAGGCACCAGAAAGGCCCGGATCAAAGAACGAAGGCAGTTTCCGAGGCGCGATTAGCGCCTAGTGCTAATCGCGCATCGCTGAGAAAATTGCTCAAAAAGCAAAGTCCCTAACTGCTCAGTCACTCATAAGCCCGGAAAACGCAAGAAAGCAAAGGCAGAGGCAATTTGATGATTAACCAAGTGGAATTTGGATTATTACTGGGCATACACAGTAAATCCACATAGTCAGAGAATGATTCTCAAGTATATCTTCTATTTTGCTGAAAAGATGGTGCCAACTCTTACCATTTCTCTTTGCTTAGCTCAACCAAAAGCAGAAGACAGTCAGACGACTCTACCTAGGCAAATATTGAATGCTCACAACATTAAGGAGCAAATGCAGAAATAGTTAGATATTAGATTTAATTTTTAGAAATAGTTTTGCTTAGAAAAAGGGCGGTCATTTAAACTGTATCCTGAATCTGTGTAATTAAGTTATTTAGTTAGTAGTATTTAAACCGTTCTCATGCATTTAGAGAAGGGTCCAAAAATTTATCAAAAACTTGTCCTCAGAACATGCACTTTTGCAACCTCATAGGAGGTTTTGGTGAATGAATGGATCAAGATTTGTTGATGTTTGCATTTGATATCTGCTACTGATGTTGCACTTTTGTACTCTTAGTAGATGTTAGAGCAAGGAGAGATAAATCATTGTTGCTTGAAGCTTATGAGTAGGACCAGTCATAAATGGTACTTTTATCTCTTGACCATTTCTGCTTATATGTTAAAGTGATATACAGTTTTTAGTTGTTTATATGTTATTGCATGAATGCTTGAGTTATCATTTGGCACTTTTGTACGGTGGTAGCTATTTATTTAGGTTTAATGTATGAATAACTTATTATGCGATATGCCATTCACAACTGTTTCGCCTAAATTTTTATGCGAAGTGGTTCATCTTAATTGATTTCCTTTCTTATAATCACTGAATGATCTTTATTACAAATTGTTATTTGAAATCTCTTTAGATCGCATAATAGAAGAATTACATCTCGGGTTAGCATAGATTAGATGTGTTGTTTATTAGATTAAAATAGCTTAGAATTAGATTAAAGTTTGAATTAGAATAGCCTAGATAGGAACTTTTAGATCAACAACATCCAATTCTACACACACACACCCATGGATTGGGAAACTGGTCCCATTATCCCCAGTCGAACCCGCTATACCAAACGGATAAGGAGCTGCCAACCAAGGTCCGGACCAGGCGGGTATCCCCCTTGTTGTTGACCCGATTTTCGGGGCTTCAACAAGATCATATCCTTTGTGATTAAAGGACACAAGATTAGAATCCTTTGGGTCAATCAAACCTATTGCTGATAATAAAGCCTTCTTTTGGGAGGGGCAATTTTGCAATACCTCAAGTGTTGACATAGCGGATGGCGATTGGGCCAGATCTTCCACTATATTATAATGTTGTGCTACTTTGGCACGAGGATTAAATGTTGGCTTGCATACTACTCCCTTTGGCGGTTTTATTGTTAGCTCTGGAATGATGGGCAGTGCAACTTCTGTCGAACTACTAGGTTGATCTTTATCCTTGTTTTTTGACAGCTGTGGATTCCTGTAATCTTTATTCCTTGTCATTATCAAAGCATCATTTTTCTGTTTCGAAACCGACAACATCAGCACTTGGGACGGGGAAGCATTTTCACTGGCAACCAGATTTGTTTCTAGATTTGGAAACGGATCAGTTAATACCGCCGAGGTTTTCGAATTCTTGAAGAATTTTTTAAGCTCAGCTTTATATGGACAATCTATTACCCAATGATCCTCATCACATATAAGGCATGGCCGATTTGTTTTCTTATCTCCAAAAGGGTTTAGAGAAGATTTTTCAGGTGATGATTCTTCCTGTTTCTTCTTCTTCCCTTTGTTTTTCTTCTTGCCTCCCGGTTGCTTGGTTTCTTTGCCTTTGTCCGTTGAGACGACATTTACTTCCGAGGCGAGAAGTTCTTCTTTTGCATTTTGACTAGAAATCCTACAGGCCTTTTTAGATGTAGCCTTTGTTGATTTCGTGTCTGTCATACCAATCACGCCCTCACCGGCATGAGAGTCGTTGTTCGGTTTAGGAGGAGGAGGAACGGAAAATTCCGGTCTGGGGGTGTCAAGGATTTTATCATAGAGCGTGCCAGATTGAGTATAAATCAAGTCTAAATATTGCGCACGAGCAATAACTTGCTCTTCAGTGATGACTCATCCCTTTGCCACATCTTCTGTAATGGAAGGTAATAATGACTTAATAAACTGTTCAGCTAAAAGCTGATCAGGAACGTATGTTTTTACCATTCTACAACGACGTCGCCACTCATGAATGTGATTGGATATGTGAGTGGCCGTCATTTGCTTTAAATTGGTAAGAAGTTTTGTTCCCATTTCGTACCTTATGGGTAACTGAAAATGGGTTAAAAAGGTTGTGGCTAGGGTACTGAAGTTATCAAACGAAGCTCTAGGTAATTCGATATACCATTTTGTTGCTGGACCAGTTAATGTTCTCTGAAAAAGGTGAAGCCTGATCGAATCATCATTTAGGGTGTTCGATGAACACCACAGATGAAAGGTCATCACATGATTCAACGAGTCTTCACCCAGATTTCCATTAAATTTAGGAATATTTGGCAGAAGTTTATGGAATCGCTGGCCACCAAGGGGCGTAAGCAACTGGATTGTTCGTTAGCCGGTTGAGATCTGGTAACTCTAAAGTCGCCACGAATGGTAACTGTTGATTCAGGTTTGGCGAAGCATACCCAGGATAAGATGGAATTGCCTGAGTAGTTGGTCTTTGCATACCAGCATAATGCATTTGATGATGGTAACTTTGGTAAGGTTAATGGGCATAACCATTATAGAACGGTTGATTTTGACTGTTTTGAATATACAGCTGCCCATTATTTGCAAATATTTGTTGCTCAGATCCTTGGTAAAATTGTTGGAATTGCGGTTGTTGATATTGCACTAGCCATGGTTGTGAAGCCATGTGTTGTTGTCCAATACTGGCTGTTTGACCAAGATGAGGGGTAATTGTACCCATTTGGGCCTGTGTCATTCCACTAGTTGGCAATTGTGGTTGAGTTGCAAGGATAAGAGGCTGTTGCAT
Organism: Pinus tabuliformis; assembly: GCA_031772625.1. Lineage (NCBI taxonomy): Eukaryota > Viridiplantae > Streptophyta > Pinopsida > Pinales > Pinaceae > Pinus > Pinus tabuliformis. The sequence continues at coordinate 773,487,134 of CM062810.1, forward strand.
TACAACCTGAGAAACTTGAGGTTGGCATACAACAGGCAAAGCTTGTACTTGCGACACTGTCACAATAGACGGCGTAGTTGGTATATTTGACATAGGTAGACATTGTTGCATCGAGTATACAACTCTTGGTTGTTGAGGCATTATTGGCACCCAACCGCTAGATGTAATTCTAGCATAACCTAAATTTTGTTGTGAACTCCCGTATGGTTGTTCTCCCGGAGGAGACAATGAAAGGGTATATTGCCCCCCATACGGCGGTAATCCGATACTTAAAGGAATTATTTGCCCTTGATGACCAAACTGCCCAAATTGACACCGTGAAGGATCAATTCACTAAGACTCAACATAAGAGCTCCTAGATATTATCTCGGATGAACAAATTGGAACGGACCATACTGTCAAAATATCCCCTGAGTGGGCCCCATCTAGCAATTGAGAGCTAGTTGGGACAGATGGTATGCCGGCGAACATTGTTGGAGTGACAGCAGGAAGTTCTGCCATTGTTGTGTTAGATGATATAGTCCTGGATGTCGACGGTTGTTCAGACATTTCTAGTCTATCCAAAAGATTTCCTAACGATTCTACAGGAGCTTCCGATAACGGTAGACTAATTTCTGATGAAGAAGGATATAGGGTGATCTCGACTCCAAATTGCGATGGAGTACTAGATGGAGGATCCTCCACAATCTCTTCTATAGCAATCAGACTAGGTGGAAGAGGTAGACCGTCAGGTCTGTAAAATATTTCCGGTGTCGAATAAGGTATAGATTCTGCAGCGATAGATGTTTGGGGAATAACACCTTTCGAATGAGCTGTAGATGGAGCTGGTTCAGTAATACAAGTGTTTACCTTCACACTAGGATCAACTCTACTGTCCTTTAGTGGCTGCGGAACTTCTTCTATAGAGGTAGGGATACCAAAAATGTTTGGAGTAACCGGAGTCTCCGATGGTGTCGAAACACTTGTTCTAACTTTACCAGGGGATTTCGAACCAGTTAAACGAGTTCGCTTAGTCCGTAACAGTTTTGATTCTGGAGAAAAAGATGGTTGACTCGTAAGCCTCCGCGACAGACGAGGTTTCAATTGACTTTCTTCCACGATTGCAGATTACTCGATCAATTAAAAATCAAAGGTGAAATATGTTTCCGAATTAAATGAATTTTAGATGCTTTGACACAACTTGTTTTTTCAATTTTTAAGAGTCGATAAAAAACAAAAGATGAGCCTAGTCGCTTCCAATTTTTAATGAGCTTGAAGTGACAAGTGCTCAGATGGACCTTTTCCTTTAAGGAGTTTGAAAAGGAACGAAAGAGACTACTCTGTAAATCTAGACAGAGAGATTACCAAACCAATCGCAAAACTGCAGAATACTTTTTATGGTATGGCAGTCAATCTTCCCGAATGTTGTGTTCAGTGCATTGCGATCGATAGGGCGGCAGAAATGGCTTCCTATGGATAAAGGATATAGCCTATTGTGGTCTCCCAATATATACTCAACGGTATGTGGGAGCAAAAGTCCGTACTGGCACTTGTTGTCTCAAAGTGGAGGAATCACCCAACCAGCAATGAAAACAACAGTTACCAGGCTTTACGACGTCGTAGCCTAGACTTCTAAATGTTGTGCGTTAGGTTCCAAAGCATTTTTAGATTCATTAAATTTATTTTACATTGATCTTGTTTAAGAAATTTTCCTTTCAGGTTCACCGCGTGATGTAGATATACAATTCCTAAAATGCAATCTAAGATGATAAACAATCGTTTAATCTTCTTTTTGCAATGAAAATCCTAGCTACTAAAGAAAGAGAGATGGTATTCTTTCAACATAGAGCAGAGAGCACACACTATATGCACTGTCCTAAATCAAACCAACAAACAGTCTAAATGCAAATGCACATGCATGTATTTTCTTTTCAGCCTTCTTAATGTGTGAATGATAAAAAGAAAGCTAAGCACAAATCTAAATTATTTTTCAAATCGACATTACTAATAAGCTTCTTTTCAAGACAAAATGAAGACAATGACAACACTTTGCGATTTGGAATTCAAAACTTGCTTTCGAAACTTGAAAAACTACTAATTCAAATCAAATACAAGAGTAACAGTGTAATCAACTATCAAGAACAATCAGATTCTCTTCTATGACTGAAAACGACGCTTGTGACACTTCCAAATCAAGAAACGACAGTTCAATTACGCTACTTCTTTGTAAAAGAGAATTAAAAATGGCTCAAAATACATAAAAACATTTACAGTTCTTTGCACAATGGAGGCAGAATAATGATAAGGAAGGGGGTTTCCACAGAGGTATATTGACTACAGACAGCAAAACTCCTGAATAGAGCTAAAAAGAATGAAGAAAAACCAAAGTCTGGAGGCAAAATTAGCCTTCTCTAACCAGCACACCTGTTACATAGGGATTCCAGTATGCATCCCACCTACAGCGCACGGGAAGTGCGATGCATACTGATATCCTTGAATAGAGGGTGCAATGGTACAGTGCAGGACTTTTGATCCAGTTCTTGATCATAGTTTGCAGCACAGTTCGGGGATTTAGGCCGAGCAAGTGATAATCAGTAAATAAATCATAGGGGTAGATCTAAGGAGGTTACTAGAGCCACCACAAGGGCAATTAGAGAGTTTGTAAATCGATTGTTCAGTTCATAAACAAAACCTGGAGATAGATTGAAGTAGCATTGATCTACTTTGCACTTGCATAGAAAATGCAGTTCGAAGGCTAGCTGGCTTGACTTCAGGCTCCGTCTGTAAGTTTATAAGAAAACAAATATAGACAAACAAACAATCTATTCGCTCCCCAGTGGAGTCGCGATTTTGTTATCGGGAAATCTAGTGTCCGTGTAGAGCTACTAGTCCCACTAAGACCGGTAGCTATCTTAAAAACAAACAAACTAAAACTACTTTCGTTTTCCTTTATGAGAAGTAGATAAGAGGGGAACAAAGGAGACCAACCTCTGTCTTGCACTTGGTTCCTTGCTTGATTCCTCTCCCTTCTGATAGATCTTTGCCACTCGCTTCCTCGTCTACCCAGCTTCAAAGAGCACCTGTGGAATCAAAGCAGCATAACACTATCCAAGAACAGAGATCTACTATCATAAACAATATAGGACCAGATATATATTGACCACACAAATGCATATATCATCAATCATACAAGAATGTGGAGGAAAACTTGAATAGCTTTATTAATATCAAGAATAGCAAAGAGGATTACAACCAATTGTTCTGACCTAGCGTCATCCTCTCAACAAGAAAGCTCTTCTTCACCTCATGAAAAGCTTAGATCACCCAAAACTATGATGTTACACTAAGAAACCAACAGTACTTCCTTACAACATACAAAATTTCAGCCTCTTGGATCTCTTGGATGAGGGATCCATATATAGATGATTGCAGGGAGGTGAGTTAGCTTCTGAGATTTGATTAGTGTCCTCTCTCTAATAGTTCTTGATTCCACTTGGAGATTGATGATCTCTTACTCATCCCCGGGCGAATGCAGAGAGGCAAGTGTCACAAGAGAAGTTTCTGGAAGATTCCATGATTCTCCACCTCACAAATTGACTCTGCCATTTGTCCACTCTCGCCCATCGCACCCCATAGAAGGGCTTTTTAGTATGCATCGCACCTCCCATGTGCATTTAGGTGGGATGCAGTGCACTTTGACCATGGAGTAGGTGAGATGGTCCAGCTTTGACCAGTTCTGAGTAGTTTTTCATGGAGAACTTCTGGGAGATGATGTAATCAGTTGACCTTGTTCTTTTAGCGGTTGGAAAAACACTTTTAGGGACTTAGGAGCCCTTGGTTTATAGACATATATGATTGGGGTTGTAGTGCCCAAAATTGTCTATAACAAATGGGACCAGGAAGGGGCTATGGATAGTTAATTTGTTACAATTGCAAAGGACCAGGGCACTATGCCTGCGATTGTACCAACCCGATGATGATATCCTATTTGTAATGTGCTCAGTTTGATAATTAAATAATATATTGTCCTATGTTGATCACACAGATGCGCAAAAAAAGGGTACTCTAGCCTCCTCTGACTTAGAATATACAAATGATGAGGTCTAAACCACGCGAAGAAGACCTGAATGTGAACATGATGCTCAGAAGCGATGCGACCATGGGAGAGGATAAGGGGAAGCAGCCCGAGGAAGATACATGGGCTCGCAAGGCTCCTGCAAAGGAACCTAAGTTTGACTTAGAACGTGCAAAGGAGATGTTCATGGAAGCTAGGAAGAGATTTGGGGAGGCCTCCACTTTAGGTAGTAAGGATCAACTAGAGCCAGGAATGGATCCTTCTATGCTTACTACTTTTTTGGAGAAATGCATGAAACCGTTGCTCGACAAAAAGGTAGTTAAGGGACTACAAGAGTTGATCACTAGGTGCGCGGGGTCAGGAGAACCACACGTAGTCCAGAAATTAGCAAAGCATGCCTTGCGTACCGGAAGGAAAATGAGATTGACTGCGCAGATTGGTGAGTACAAAATGGATCAGGTAATCCTAAATCTAGCTTCGGACGTGAATGTGTTACTGAAGAAAACATGGGAATGCATGGGAAGGCATGCGTTACAATGGTCCCCTATTCAACTATGAAAGGCAAACCAACAAAAGATTTTTCCCATGGGGAGATTGCAAGGAGTAATAGTTGATATTGAAGGCGCGAGCACATAGATGGATTTTGAAGTGATAGAGATTAGCGATGACAACAATCCCTATCCCATACTGTTAGGAATCGACTAGGCCACTGATATGAATAGAGTCATCAATCTGAAGAAGTGCAAAATGATCTTCAAGAAAACGTTACTACACGTAGTAGTCCCACTGGACCCAGCTGAAGGAGCACACTACACTAAACCAGTGCACGATGATGAAAGCGACGATGAGCTGGATTGTATTTACAAGATAACTGCATGAGACCAGGACTGGGTGAATCCAACTGCAAATGGGAGAATCTGGTGTGAGCGAGAAAACTCCTACACTTCGGATTCAGACGAAGAAGTAGAATGATGGCAGAATCGTTTGCACAAAGTGACAATGCTGAACTGCAACATGATGGTTAGATCACTGTGTTGCATGACAACAGAGGCAAGGGAACTACTGACATATGATGGATTAAGAGCAGTGGATGAATTCCTGGGCAAATTTGAAAACGCGGTACCTAAACAACAGTGGTTCGACACGTTGAAGTGGGCATTGCACACGACACCTGCATGCTGGTGGGGAACACATCAAGAAAATTTTGAGGACTAGTGTGGATATAGAAGGATGATGCGCCTACAGTTTGGAAGCCCCCAGCTTTGAACGAGGGTCAGGTAGCTAGGACGAAGCAACTTGCGTGCCCACCTGTGTCGATGGGTACAGACATGTGCTGTGTAGTCCACACAAACACACCCAAAACTAAGGATCAAAAATCATAATACGACGCAGCAGTAGGAAAAGCAACACGCACAACAAATGTTCCACGTAGAAGCATTCAAGAAGGTATGTGGAATCTTGAACATGGTTCACCAAGTGAGACAAATTGATTGGGACCTATGCGTACCAACGGTCTGATGGGCCTATAGGGCCATGTACAAAAACCTGAGCACATAAATTATTTTGAAGCCGACAAGCAGAGTTGAGACCATAATGTTGGAGGAAAGGAATCCCTATGAAACAACGCCCACAATTGGGATAGTACATGAGGAACCGGATGAAGGAATTATGTAGCTACGTGAAGGGGAACATATGCAGCTTTAAGAAGCCATTCGGTGAGGGAACAGTAAGCTTCGCTAAATCGAAGAAGATCCGGTACAACTGAGGAAGAAAAGTGGGTTACTGGACATAGAAATCAATAAACTGGAAACCGAAATCACGCAATCATGTTGCACCAAGGAACTAAGAATGATAAGACAACATATGGGAAGCCATAATACTATAGTAGAAGATGGCCGCCGAGAATTTGTAGCTTTGCTACGATGGCTGCGACTGCACCTTACTAGACAAAGTAACCAGGGGAGCACACCGCATAAGGAAGAATGCGAGGCACTGACTGCCGCAAGGGTAATTGAGGAGTGCCCGCAAACTGGGCTGGAAGGTGAATTGAAGCCTTGCACAGGTGGTGTGACCACCTGACTATCCGTAGGGAGCACATTCTCACCACTCCAAGCAATTGAGAGAGAGAGCGAGACTATAAAAGAGTCTGTAGGGGAGTTATGCGACGAGGATGTTGCACGCAGGATCAGTATGCCACAGGGGTCACGCCTGCGCATAGGGGGCTATGCTGCCACGCCGGTAGGCTGGGAAGTGACCGTTGGTGTCACTATTCATGACAAGATGTCCAATTTAAGGCAACAAGGAGCGGGCGGTGAGCAATTAAGGCGCGAAGTTAGAACTAGATTTGGGACGATCTTTCGCCAATCTAGCATTAATGGGCCGAAAAAGGGGGGACGATCAAATTTGAATTCAAAAAGGCCTATAAATCATAGGTGGCTATCCAGCGAACAACCCTTGGCATTTTGAGAATTCATTTGTTGCGCAACCAAGTGGGTATGGACCTTATGAATTTGGAGGATTTGAGAGCAAGTTTAGTTTTTGAGACATTGCCGAAGGAGATGCAGGACTTCTTGAATAGAATGATGTTGACAACCGAGGAAGTCATGCACAGCCCTACGCTACCAGTGGGGGATGCATCGAAAATTACAAAATCGCCCCAGATGCCGAGGTCCAAAAAGGATCCACAAGTAACAGGACCAGTCCGCATGTCTCTACGAAGTCTGTGGTTTGGTAAACTGTCTATGGAAGACAAGGGAAAGACTGCTAATCTTGAGACAGATGATGAGGATGAGGATCTCCAGGCTTTCGTAGAAGAAATTGAGGTGGATGAAGAAATGGAGGAAGAAATTCAACTAGTGCATGCTGCAACAAAATTTCCCAAGTATGTCTCCCCACGGAGAGGGAAAGTAGAAGCAACCAAGGATTTGGATGTCGTTAAGAGCGCACTCTAGACACCACTCCTCCCAGATGGAATTATGTTTGAAGGTTCAGTTCTGGGGCGCATGCCCATGATAAAATTTGAAAATTGGGACCTCGTAGACAGTGAAAAGTTCCCACATTTGGAGACTAGCAAACTCATGAAACAGTGCAAGGAGGGGTTAGTTACATCACTAGAGTCATGGAAATGGCTGCGCGGTGTGGAGGAGGTCGGGCTACTCCACCTACTATGGATTCCACACTTTCACCAGGCACCGATCACAATCTTTATTATTAGGCAACTGCTTTTCCGGGTGCATGATGGGTACTTGTGGATGGAGGAGCTATTCCCATCACAGTGGAGCTTATTCACAGGATTTCTCAGCTTCCCTATACAGGAAGAACTAATATAATAGTGTAGTAAGGATCAAGATCAAGATAGTATTATATCCACGCCCCTTACAGAGGTGCACATAGGTTTTTATGCGGAGCAGCGCAAGCGCGCAGGCTCGGACTGTGAACCTCTACATCCCTAGGGTGTGAAAACCTAGTTCCAGAACCCTCGCATACTACTTCGGGTGAGACCTCAGTCTGCACTCCACGGTCTGTTGCTGAAAGGGCCTGTAGTGTTGGGATTTGCTTTGCTAAATCACTTCTGAACTTGGGTCAGGCCCCACGTAGCCAACAATCAACAAAGCCATGAATATACAACACTCTCTCCAATCCTGGTCTTCCTTGGTAGCACAAACCATAATCACTAGTGCCATGCAAATACCTGAAAACCCGCTTCACTGTTGTCCAGTGCTCCTTCCCTGGTTTTGACATAAACCTGCTCAATACTCCCACTGCATGTGTAATGTCTGGTCTAGTACAAACCATTGCATACATCTGGCTAATGACTACACTTGCATATGGAACACGGGACATTTCCTCTTCCTCTTCTTGTGTCTTGGGACACTATTCAACAGATAACCTTACACCTACAGGAATAAGAACCTTCACCGGTTTACTATCCTGCATATTAAACCTCTGCAGTATTGTCTCGACATACTTCCTCTGGTTTAACCAGAGATTCCTCTTTTCCCAATGTCTTTTAATTTCCATGCCCAAAATATAGTTTGCAGCACCAAGATCTTTCATGTTGAATTTGGAGTGCAATTGGGTCTTTAATCTTGGATAATTTCTTTGTCGTTTCCAACCAGCAACATATCACCCACATACAAGATCAGATAAATAACACGGTCACAAATTAATTTAAAATACACACAGTGATTTGCTTTGCTTCTGGTGAAGCCAAGTCCCCGTATAAATGTATCAAATTTCTGATACCACATCCTTAGTGATTGTTTTAACTTATATAGAGACTTCTTTAACTTGCATACCATTTCTTTCTTACCCTTCACCACAAATTCTTCAGGTTGCTTCATGTAGATATCCTCTTCTAGATCCCCATGAAGAAATGTTGTCTTCACATCCATCTGTTCTACCTCAAAATCAAAAGCAGCAGCAATAGATAAAAGTAATCTAATAGAAGCTACCTTGGCAACGGAGAAAAAATATCACCAAAATCAATTCCTGGCACCTGGGAATAACCTTTTTCTGCCAATCGAGCTTTGTATTTCTCCACCTTTCCTTCTGCATTTGTCTTCTTCTTGAACACCCATTTTCTTCCAATGGGTTTCCTTCCAGCCGACAACTCCACCAGATCCCAAGCCTCATTTTTGTGCAAGATGCCATTTCATCAACCATCGCCTCTATCCAGAGTTTTCCATCCTCTGAATCTACTTCTTCCTTCACAGTTCTGGGATCATCATCAGTAACAAATAAAGCAAAATTTGAATAGAAAGTAGATGAACTATACCTTTCCGGCTTCCTTCTTTCTCGAACTGATCTTCTCACATCCAGAGTTTGTGGCTCTTCAACTTCTAACTCTTCCTGTGCTGTAGAGTTTGATTCTTCCTCCTTAAGCTCAAACTCTATCTTCTTAGGTTCCTTTGGTTGGAATTCATGTTTAATAACATCTTTCACCTCTCTAAACACCACATCTCGATTGTACACAACCTTCCTTGTTACTGGGTTCCAAAGATTATAACCCTTTAAACCATCCATATATCCAATAAATATGCACTTTCAATATTTACTATCCAACTTGGTTCTTTTCTCCTTTGGAACATGTACATATGCATCACATCCAAAAACCCTCAGATGTAAAAGAGAGGGTTCCTTACCAGTCCATACCTCTTGTGGAGTCTTATCCTCCAACGCTGATGAAGGTGATCTTTTGACCAAGTAACATGCTGTCTCCACTGCTTCTGCCTAGAATTCCTGTCCTAACCCGACACCACTGAGCATGCTTCTTGCCCTTTCCATCAATGTCTTGTTCATTCTTTCTGCAACTCCATTTTTCTCATGTGTGTATGGAGTCGTATTATCTCGTGATATACTGCAATTCTTACAAAATTCTTCAAATTCCTTATTGCAAAACTCTCCACCGTTATCTGTCCTCAACACCTTTAACTTCTTCTCTGTCTGGTTTTCCACCAGATCCTTAAATTCTTTAAACCTATCAAAGACTTCAGATTTCTTATTAAGGAAATATATCCATGTATTCCTTGAGAAGTCATCTATAAATGACACATGGTACACAGACTTACCCAATGATGGAACCTTCACAGGTCCAAACACATCACTGTGCACAAGCTCTAATATCTGTTTCGCCCTCATACCACCAGAGGGGAAACTCACCAATTCTTCTTCCCATATACACAATTTTCATAGAAATCAAAATCCAGAGAGCTATTACTCATACCTTCTACCATACCTTTACCATGAAGTATTCGAAGGCCCTTCTATCCAATATGTCCAAGCCTTTGATGCCATAGCATGGTCTTCTCTCCAGAGACCACTAGATTTTCTACTCCTCTTTCAGGAACCAAAAAATTGTTGCACCCATCAACAACAGTGCTACCTTGCAGCTTGTACAGATTTCCAATCCGAACTCCTCACACCAATACCAGTGCTCCCTGAGCCATCTTCCAGGTATCCTTATCGAACACTATTTTTACACCTGCATCATCCAGCTTGCTTACAAAAATCAGATTTCTGTCCAATGCAGGAATATGCAGAACACCCGGAAGCGTTCTAACCCTTCCACTTTGCAACTTCAACTTTACTTTTCTGTGACCAATGATTCTAGCCTTCCTATCATCCCCCAAGAGGACATCACCACCATCATATTTCTCATACTCGCAGAACCACTCTCTATGGGTATTGAAGTGAAAGGATGCACTTGAGTCAATCAACCATGCCTCATGATCTACATGTGTACTTGAAGAAGCCAAGTACACATCCCCACCTTCATCTGAGGTTTTTTTCACCTCTACAGAAGGAGCATAATCTGATCCCTTTCCTTTATCAAGAGCTTTAGATTTACAGTCCCTTTTGTAGTGCCCTTCCTTTTAGCATTTCCTGCAAACCACCTTTATAGGTTTTCTTGGAGATTTAGATCTCCCTCTAGATTTAGACCTCCCACTCGATGACTTATTTTTTTTCTATTCTAGGAATGTCCTCGTACAGACAAGGCATCACCATTATGGTTCTCCATATTTTTCCGTCTCATTTCCTCCATCAGCAAGGATGAGACTATTTCATCAAACTGCAAGGTAGTTCCATTGCTACCTATTGCAATAACTAGACTATCCCATGAATCTGGTAAAGAACACAACAAATGATGCACTTATCTTCATCTGAAATTTTAATATCAACAGATAATAACTGACTTACCACAGTATTAAATGCGTTTAGATGCTCTGTCACCGAGTCTCCATCTTTCATCCATAGGTTATACATCTTTTTCCGTAGGAACCGTTTATTCACTAGAGACTTAGATTGGTACAAAGTCCCTAACTTGTCCTACAAAGCCTTCGCCGTAGCTTCCCTTGATACATTCCGCAATACTAAATCTGAGACACACAATCGTATTGTGCTCTTTGCCTTCCGGTCCAACTTCTTCCATTCTTCATTGAACACTCCCATTGGTTTAGTACCTGGATCTACCATGATCCACTAATCTTTAACCACCAACAGATCCTCCATCTTGAGTTTCCACAACTCAAAACTCTAACCATTAAATTTCTCGATCTCTATCTTTCCACTGCTTGCCATCTTATTTCACCACTAGAATTGATCTCACAGATCTCCCACTAAACAAGCTCTACCACAGGCCCAAGCGAAACCCCTCAACAAAAAAGGCATCCCCTTGAAGCCAAAACAACTCTCATACCAAATGTAGGTTTTAACCCCGTACAAAAATTACCTGCATACAAATTCTAAAACAAAGAAAATAAACAATGCCAGAGCATAACAAATAAAATAGATATACACAGATATTTTCCCCTGGATCCCAAAACAAGGACTACCAGCTTGATTTTTCATTATGTTCCTTTCAATGTTACAATACATATTTATACATGCCGAAGCATCCAATACCATGGACCAAAAACCATCGCGTCCAAAACCATGTGTGAAAAACATGCACAAAACCATTGGTAGCTCCACCCAACCTAATATAGGGGCCAAAAAACAAAATTTTCTGAGGCGTTTCCCCAAACCCCATAGAGGGGGGTTACCTGCACCCCTCAAACCCCCTGTGACCCCCCAGCTACGCAATCGGCACAATGAAAGGGGGGCTCGACCCCCCCTCTAACCTCCCAGTTAACTATGTGAGCTAGTTGTGGAAAGAATATAACACAACCCAACATTGTTTTGGTCAATTTTGAAGACTCACCCATGAGCCAAGGGCCAGGGTATTATATTAGAAAAGCTATAAATAGTTGAGTCATAGGGAGTCTTAGGAGAAACTTTTGATAGAGATTGGGGTATGTTGAAGGGTTTTTGCAGAAGTTCTAAGGCAGGAAGGCTCTACTTCCTACGCTTAGGTGAAGAAGGGAAGGCTCTAGTAGTTGAGTGCATAGGAGGCCTAGGTAGAGTCCGCAATTGAGTGCATGGACCCCTGTAGTTGTGTGTACAACGTAGACGAGTCTGTATTAGGTGAATTGAAGATAAATAAAGACAATGTTTTGAAGAATTACTGAGTATTTCCATTGAATCTGTTTATGTTATATGTTGTCAACTAACGATATGTTTTCTGAAATATTGAATGAATGTTACAGGAATTCACTAAATCTGGCTTAATAATATATTAAATTAATGGTTATCCACTTCCACAAAGTTAAAATCGATTCCTCTTATGTTTCCTAATGAATTAAGAAGATATATGTGAACTCTGATCTAGGATTACTTCTTGATGTGTTAAAGTAGGTAAATTGACTTCTTAAGGTCCGAAAATGCTAATCGCAGACCTTCGCGAAGGTTTGGAGGCAGATTTAACTTAGTTACAATAAAATAGCCCTAGAATTCTATCAATCTGCATGGAAGTAGATCTAAGGTGCTAAAAGACATCACACTAGTCTTTGGATGCAGAAACATGGTTCTTGCATCCCCCAATATTGCTTTGGGTGAGACTGCAACTTGAACTATGCGGGTTCTTGCCGACAGGGCTAGCATTGTATGGTTTTGATGGTTGGCACAACTAACTCTGAACCTGGGTCAAGACCCCTTAAGCCAATATTTAGATAAACCAAATCACAATAAACCAACGTACCTTAGTATAGCTCGGGGAGGATACCTTGTCTGCAAGATCACCAAATTAGCGTGATACATGTATAACATAATCATAACAACATATCAACATACACAAGTAAATGTATCAACTCATAAACATCACTCTAACTAGGGTCCAATCATTAATGCAAGGCCATATCAACAATGCATGATATGACCTCATGCATGACAACAACCATTACTCCATTATACACATTGCTACATGCAATAGACAATATGTATAAGCAATGCCTAGAGAACTACAAATATTCATAAACACATGTAGTTGAACATAATCAATCAGTTCTTGCAATCAAACTACAAGACTAACACATGTAATCAAAATATTCAAAATGTAACCTAACATACAAGGATGTAAGTAGGTGACATAAAATCAACATGTAAGCGACAAATAACCGTATACAATCAATCACATACTCATGTCAAATAATCTTCACGAAATCAACATCAAATTCTGCATGATAACCATACTACAACCCTAACCCATAATCAAGCAGTTGCAACAAGTATATAAGTGTAAGAGACACACATGAAATTGACATGCATGCATGACCAACACATTCAACTCATCAAGTCCAAGAGTTGAACCATGCTTTGATACCACTCTGTAACACCCTCCTCCCACATCCACCCAAGTAACCATGCCAACTGAGGTAAACATAAGACGAGAGGCTACTATGATCAGATTCGACCTTCTAGGTGACCTTAAGGAAGTGGAATTGATGAAACATCACACACAGTCATCCAACATCATCAACAAAACCCTCAAAAGATAAGTCAACCACTCAAACAACCTGTCCCTAGGTCTTAATGTTATTATGGTTATATTAGGCCATAGTCACTCTCATGCTATGGGCAAGGGAGTGGCCAAAGACCTAAAGTCGCTCTCATAGGGCACCCTTCCAGTGAATGTGGACTAAATTTGTCAGTTCCTTGCTAGCAACCCCAGGATTTGAACCAATTTTTCTGGCCCTGAGCCGAGGCAACTTCCCATAATTGAATGAAAGCTCATAATTAAGTAAATTATAGGGAACAATGTTGCAAAAGTAAATAGTTGAACAAGACTTTAAACAGACCCCTACTGGCCATGACAAACATTTCGTCAAACATATCATCAACATGTAACTTATAGGTGTAGATAACATAATTAAATGTAGGGATATCAGAATTTCCATGAACCATTTTTTCCTCATGTCATTTTCTGCCTTATCCCTTATTACATCATAGATACCATATCCATTCAAATACAAGTAAAAACATGCTGAGAGCCATACATAGTTGTTGTCACAAAAATACATCTAACCAACATATTAGGGACAAAGTTGCAATGAACATATTAGCCATCAAAATCAATATATATCTCAGTACATTTACACATGAAAATCAGTGGAATGAATTTCTCATTAATCAATGCAATGAACCAATCGAAGATGATACTAACACGTTTCACCCAAATATAGATTGGTTGAGCCAAGTCTCTCTTCAGCCAATCACCCAAGCATGATGTGGGGCTAATAGAACACATCAAAAACACCAATCAATGTGGATGCCATCGGAGTTCTCCACCTACACCATGAGGAATTTGAGTGCCTCCTAATCTCTCATGATTTACCATACATCTACAGTCTGATCCAGGGATCACTAGGCCCTAAACCGAGACATACTCTCTAGGCTTTACCATGCATTCTATTAGTGTCAGTCTTGTTAGCCTGTCACCAGTGATCAAATATGCTCTTACAAGGTGTTGTTAGGTTGTCAATTCAATTTTTTGTCATTTCAGTGAATCTTCAAATACAAATTTGGTCATTGGTTGTTGTATCAAGGTCACTGATGCCCCCTTCACTTACTCATGGTCTTCATCACTCATCATGGTCATTGCCTTATTTGAGGTATCATATCTTCATTTGAGTGTCTTGGGTCATGAAATGGTTAAATTCCTCATTTTAGGTCATAGTCTAGGGTTTCACTCCATGTGTCGTCATGATACCATATGTCAAAACAAAAACATCCATCATGTGAGTCAGTGGATAAAGGGAGTTAGCAGCTTAGGGAAAGCAAAATAAAGGTAAAGGTAATGTTTTATTTCAAATAAGACAATCCTGCAGTACACTACCTTGTCTCATCATTTCTCAAAGGTACATATGTTGTCATGACACTACCAAAGAAAAAATCAACTTTCAAGCTACAAAGGACCATCCAAAGCATCAAAATGGTTTCATTTCATCATTCACAAGTTTAAGCATCTCCTTGGCAAGTAAATAAACATCTGGCACCTCTTATGCATCCTTCATTTTGAAGAACTCAATGAAAATCCCTCTCTTAGGGTTTCGCTATGCTTTTGGTCTCCAAATGATTTTGCTTCATTGCGGTGAGAAAAATCCTATTTTTTTATGTTCCATAACTCGCAAAAAAAACTTAAATACCCCTCCCAACCTTTTCCCATACCCATTCCCTTCATTTCCCCTCATTTTCCCTAAACCCTACCTCAATGTTGCATTTTTGCAAATTTCTAGGTTAGGATTGTGTTTTGGACATTTCCACACCTTTCCCTCACTCTTTTAAGGAAATTCCACCTCCTTACACTCCCTAACATCTATCCCTACCACCCAAAATTTTCCCAAGAATTTGGAAATCCTATAACCCCTTCATTCCCCTCCATCTACAAGACTGTCTCAAAATCCCATGTTTTCCTAAAACTAAACCCTAATTCTTCCTCCTAGTGAGCTATGGTTTCACATTGGAAGCAAAGGCCACACACACTGAAAAGAAGAAGTACAATGATGGAGGACATGTCTGAAGAGTTGAGCCATCTAACATCTATGTGGTCTCTTTGTTTTTGTTTTTATGTGGTTTCTTGATTTTCTTTTGGATTGGAACCAAGCTGCTCATTAATCAAATTGCAACCCAATACACATTTACAACTTCACCTACATAATCGAATTGCAGTATTAATAACCGATAAATATAATTTCACATTCATAGTTTAAGTGCATTGTATGGTTTGAATGAATAAAATGTTTACCCTTGGATCCTTGAAGCGAAAGATAATCCTTTATAATTTTTCACATATGCTTTTGAATTATTACATATATTGTTTATTTTAATTATGTCTTCTGCTTTAGTATTAGTATATATATTTAATTGTTTGGTTATGTCAATTCATATTTTATCATGCTTGTGCTTGCCTATATTTCAGGAAAAACTTTTGGTACGCGACATTCGATCTTTTTTCACAAGAAATGTATCTCTGCTAGGTTGGTCACATGGGAATTCTTGGGAGTCTTGTAGATCACTAAGGTTCATCTATTTGAGCTCAGTTATTGAAATTTCACTCTATGTACACAATTCTCATTCGCAACAATTTCCCATTACAGTACCCTTTGTTTGTTAATAAACAATATGGCACTGTCCCTCGTCAATAAAATTCATCATAACTGTGAGGCTTCTTTTTAATTTCCCCATATTCATTGGTTTGTTTCTAATTTTCCCATAACTGTACACATGCTCTCTGTTGGGCGATTTAGTTGTCTGCTAAATCCCTGTCATTTAATTTATCAATCCGGGGAATCGTAAACTTAGAAGCAAACCAATATATATGGGACCTTAGATGAAACAGGTGTAAGAAGTTTGTTTAGAATGGAAATGCATATTATAAATCTAAACTATCAGATCTATTCTATGAAAGCATAAAAATAATGTTTGATCAATGGAATTATTTTACTTTAGAAGATAGAGAAGAGTCTCTTGTTCAAGAGTCTTGGTTGTCCTTCTACCATCTTTCTATAATAACATTGCCAAACACCTAAGAAAGCAGGAAAGAAAGCATGTAAATGAAAGCAAGTAAATATTGTTTTCAGTTCAGTTCTTAATGGAGAAGAGTCTCCTAACTTAGGAGGACTTCATTTCTCTAGATACTGAAAGGGAATCAATATTCACATAAATATAATCTAGGAAAGCATAAGAGAAAGTAAATCTTATTTCAATTTAATCTAGCTCATGGAGAAGAGACTCCTAACTTAGGAGTTCCTGGTTGTCCTTCTCACATCAAAACTAGCTACTGAAAGGAGATCAACCTTCACACAACAAAACATGGCCATATCATGAATTCATATTGAAATTATCTACAATTATTTACAACAAAGAAATAAGATGAACATTAGAATTGAAATTAGTATATTCACAACATTATTCTACAACAAAGTGTACTTATCTCAGTATGGGGATCCTTCCATTCCTCAATGAGCACACATGAACAATTATCACACCTTAAGAATCAAACAACACTCATAACTCATGATTTGGAGAAAATGGTATTATTCATGTTGAATGAACATAAATCTAATGCTAATGAATAACTGATAATTGTTTTCTCTCCCTCCTCCTCCTTCATTACATGATTTGGAGGATGCTCCTCTTATTTATACATGAATTAGGGATATCTACTCAATAAATGTAGATCCCTTAAATATCTACTAGACCCACACTTGTCTCAACTTATCCCTAAATACTAGATACAAATCCCATGACACATCAAAATCTTCATGATCTTTCTCCTTGGAATATGGTCCACCTCTTGAGTTGAAATTCGAATTTGATCTTGGGAGGCCACATAAGGGTGCCTTGGAAGCTTCCAAATGATCTACACATGTCATCAAACTCAAGCCACTTTTAGGTATAAGCAAATACATGTTATTTCTCTAACTTTTAATCATAAATTCACTCTAAATACATGAAATTAATAACTTTGGAAAATGAGAATATAAACTCATATGGTAATGGAAATATAGGGTTATGTAATGATAATATGGTGAAACGAGATGACAAAATGAGGATAAAAGGTGAAAATGGAGTGAAAAATAAGGTTAATTTGGAGGCCCAACACTCTCAAATAATTCCATTACCATATCCACAAGAATATTGTAGATGAAGAATTGTTTAAAAATGAAATCAATTGGATGAAAAATTGCTCAATTTACCTCCGCACTACGAAGTGGACTATGGAGAAAATCACAGGCCGTGTACTCTGGGAAAGGTTAAAGTTGATTGGTCTTATTAAAAGGAAATTTTGTCTATACAAATTATAGGGACATTGTTAGAAGAGAGACAAATTCCCGACGACTTTCATCATGTATTCGCCAATCTCATTGATCACATTTTGAATGGTTATTTTTTATTTCAAAACAAAAAGTATATGTAAATTAAAATTTTTAAATGATGAAAAAATGGATACACAAATTCAATTTTTTCATTGATGAATGATATAAACGTAAATACGCTTTATTTGCATAAATTTAAGAGAGTTAGGAGTTCATACATCATAGATACAATGTTGCATTCACTAACGCCCTTGAAATATTTCGAGCAAGGAAACAATGCTACATAAAATCAAATTACCATTTATTGGGTTTTAATAACTCTCAATCCAAGATTAAAAATACAAATATTCTTTAGTTATTGGAATTAAAATTTATTGGGTTTTAGTAACTCTCAATCCAAGCTTAAAAATACAAATATTCTTTAATTATTGGAATTTAGATTGGAGTTAAATTTTCATCAAATTTTAATCCAAAATTTAAAATTAAAATTAAAATTATTTAGATGATTTGATTATTTGATTTTAAATTGGAAATGAATACAAATTAGAAAGTGGTAACATGTATGTAACTTTGTTTTCTATCCAAACAGATACCACATTCAATTTTTAAGGGTTTGCACTAAGGAATTAAATTTCATATCACAAGTACCATAATTCAATTTGACATTATAGAGACATTCTAAATTGTAGGAAACAAGGTAGTTTCCTTAATTCAACATAGTTGTTCTGATGGTATGTTGGGATGTGTCACTCTCAATTTCAAAAGGTTGTTGCTAGTATGACATTTGGAATGTTAGTTTAGTGCACAATATTAGTTTAAAGTAAAGAACAATAGTATTTGTTGTTTTATCCATAAAAGTGCTTTTAAATTGAAAAAGTGGTGCGATGACTAAGCTATCTTAGAGAAGTATGAAATGAATTCGAAATTACAATAATAGTTGAGGCCCCCTAGGAAACCCTTTCTTGTAATCATAGAAGATGATTTGGGCACAAGTTTGATAGTATGTTGAATAAATAACTATATAGGAAAACCCATTGGTTCTACAAAGATATTGATAGATTCCTCTAGTAGAGGTTGCTGGTTTGATGATCAAAGTTCACATTGATGTTATCCTCTTCCATGGGATGAATGATGTAGATGCTATGAGAAATGTTGGAAGCTACATTGTTGACTAGGGGAATGTGGACACTACAAAGAGGTAGGGGAACCATACAAGAAGTGAGTTGATAGCAACTCCCATCAAAATGAGTGTATCAATTCAAATGAGCATGATATTGTGATTTATTAGCTTTCAAGTAGGGGTAGTCGAGAATTAGATGTGCGTAATCAATTTGAGTAACATCATAGTCAATGATTTCATGAAAGGTTCCAATGATGAAAGTAATGGAACAATATTGAGTGATTAAGATGTGTGCACCTATGCCTGAGCCTAAATGACTTTCCTTATGAAATTCCACATAGGATTTTGTTGGGTTGAACCTTTGATAAGTCTATAATAAATCCCTATGTTATTGGTCCTTGGGGATATAAATCAACCAAGGACTTATATGGATCATACCCAAATCAAGAATCCCAAATGTTATCCTAAATTAACAACCTATTATTGATTCAGATTTATGAAGGGAACAAAATAAAATATAGATTTGTAATAAAAATATAGATATATAATGAAACTTGGCTTCTATTAATAAATGGAAAGTGTTGAAACTATATAAATGTAGAACGAAAACAAACTAGCTTGAATGGTGGTAACTTATCTCTTAGAAGATATGTGATAGTTATGTGCCTTCCCAAATTATCTTACAATGAGGGTCCAAGGTCCTTTTATCATAAAGAGGCAATGAAAAAAATCCTAAACATCCAAAAACCTAACCCTAATCGATGAAGCACCGAAAAAGTTGTGGGGCCCGATAAAATAAGTTGGAACGTCAACTTCTCTAGGTTGTAAGTTTGACATATGATCGACAATTGGTGTGCTCAATATCTCCTTCGAAGGGGTTGACTAGGAAGTACAATTTTTTACTGCACTAAGCACACTACCGAGTGCCTATTTCGCCAAAAAGCATCGTTTAGGGTCTCAAAATGACTCCAGAAGTTCAAGACACAAAAATCTATAGAAAAAATTCCAAAATAAAAAAATATGTTATGATCTAGTTGGATCCTCTATTGGAATCCATGTGTCAATGATTTGATCAATTGTTGTCTTTTCAATGCAATTTGGGTTGAGCTCTATTAGTGTCAGTTGCTATGTAATTTTTTTGTCCAACAATGGTGTAAAGTATGGTTGAAGGAGGTCCACTTTGAACACTGGATGTAGGTCAAGGAAGGGGAGGATACTTATATCAAAAGCATTTCCACCCCATTTACACTGTGAAATTTCATTGTTACAGCTTAATGGTATCTCTCAAGTATGAGGTCCCAATTATATCTCACACCATTTGGGATGAGATTCCCATTCAAAAATGTTAACCAAACTACCATCTCGTGTTTGGTGAAGATTATATTTTGGATGAATTAAACAAGGAAAGTGAAATTCTAATAAAATTACTAATGAGATACAAGTAAGAATAATTTTGTGGAAGAATTTTAGGTGAATGACGTAAGGAACATTACTACATATTTATAAAATAAACATGAACCTCAAAAAAATAATGCTAGCAACTTTGATTAAGATACATTACAATCAAAGTGTTGTAGCTATTAATTGTAAAGTAGTTTGCAATTAATAACTAGCATGTAAGCATATAATATCAATAAACAATTCCAAAAATGTAAGTCTACGGTTAACAAAATAGTTCATTACCTTTCAACAAGTGAACAAAAACCGCATACCATCAAACACCCATCAAGAGTAGTCTTACAATGTTCAATAACGTGTGAAATAAATGCTTGTCATGGCCCTAGAGACTTCTAAATATTATAGCTGAAATATTCCATACACAATCATACAGTATCTCCACAAGACCTAATAGTGGGAATGAAAAATTGGAACTTGATCCTCAAAGAAGTTTAAAAGCTTTCCCTTTCAAGTGCTCCAAGAGTCACAAAAGCCAAAAGTCCTTTTCTCTACCAAGGAGGGTATATTTATACAAAATGGGGTGACCTTTCACCTTCCATGACTTTTCATCTAACCTCATGTCTAATTTCTATTTCACTTTATTTCCAATTCTATTTTCTTTACATAATTATATGTAAAACTAAAATAATAAAGTAAACATCCTTTATGGGAATAATTCAAGGATCACTGAGGAAAGGGCTTGGACTTGTAATTCTTGTGTTAGGTAATCATACCATTCCTTTTAATCAGGTGTTATGGAAAAAAATTTGTTTGATATCAGCCTTTCATATGTGATCTCACACTCGAAAGAACTAGGCACTATTATTTTCATGCCAAACTGTACTAAGTGGAATAATGTGGAGAGAACCTTTGTTGGTTCCACCAGGTGTTGTTTGATAGCCTCCTTGGTAAGCTTCATGTCCTTTTGAGTGATGAACATCTTGTGTTTGTTATCATTTCCTGTGTGTCCCACTGAATCTATTATTTTGGTCTTATTTCTCCACGTGCTCCAATGGGAACTATTTTGTGGGATTTGATCAAAACATCCATCATGTTATGAAGTTGTTGATAAATATTTAGAGTTCTAGTTACATCCCTCCCTAGCTTCTCTTAGTCTTGGATGGTTAATTTGACTCTTTCCTTATCTCATTCTTTGCCCATCTCACCTCTTCTTGGTAACTTTACTGGTGCATTTAGATGTTTCGTGTTCCACCCATACATTATGTCCACAACTATTAAGGTTCTTTCATTAACACCTTTTTTTTTACAGAATTTTGAATGGACATAAGCATGGAAGCCACATTTTTAAGTGTGACGAGTTCCTTGTATAGTTGCTTCATCAAATCTACTAATAATTTATTTTCTTTTAATTTTGCTGCTTGGAAATCATCATTTCTGGAAATTGAGGTTAAGAAATCTGATTATCTTTATGACGCCTCTAATTTTCCTGTTGTACATTGCCAAGGATCCTCTCTAGTTCCTTGATCCTATCCATCTAGTGCTTGATGTTTCTTTCAATGGAAGCTAAGAAATTTGATCTTTTCAAAGCAATGGCTATAGGGCTGTTCATGGTGTTTGACACTATATTCCATTCAATGGTCGTTGAGATTGGTTTTTCCAGCTCTCAAGCTAAATATTTGTGTCTTTCTTCAACAATCATGTTGGAGTTGTGATCAATCTAAAGCTTGCTAGATGTAGGACTTGATTCCCTTTGTCACCTAAGATACCCATCTCCCTAAGTGGAAAGTGGCCACATGTGAGTGGAACTAGAACTGTGGTTGAAGGATCAACATCCATGCCAAGAAATATGGCTTGAGTCTCCTTCTCAGTCTGCTCTTTTTATCTTGTTTCCTCCTGTTCCTCTTTGTGAATTACTTTTTCCACCAATATTTTCTCTTATGTTTCTTTATTTCTTCCTCATGCTTTCTTATTTTTTCATCTTCTTTTCTCCTTTCCTCTTCGTGAATTATCCCTTCTTATTTTTGTCTCTTCCTTTCTTGTTCCTTCCTTTCAACCTTCTCTCTTTCTTCTGTGGTTTTATTCTATTTTCTTCTTAGATTCCTCATTTTGTGTTCTTTCCTTTTGAAGTCTTTGATCTTCTTTAAGCTTGTTTTGTTTTTATTTGTTGGATGCTTATTTATCTCTCTCTCTCTCGCTCCCTCTCTCTCTTTTGGGTTACCTTCTTGTTTTAGCATCTTTACTCTTGGATGACTCTCCATTGGTAGGTTTAACTCCATCTGTGGGTTGAGGGCCACTGTGTTAATGGTCTTGGACGCTGCCAACATCTAAGGGCATCTCCCTGTTGCGAAGTCCCAATTTTACCTCACATTGTTTGTTGTAGAATTCCCATCTGACTATACGCTCTGACCACTAATGGAAAGGTTTCAAAGCTATGCCTTTGTTATAATCACACCACTACAAGGAAAATTCCTTCTAGTAGAGGTTATAACAGAGGTTTTTAGTGTTATACAATTGGCAAAAATTGTCAAAAAACATCCGCTAAAACATTTTTTTGGGATAACAGACGTTTTAGTGGAGGTTTTAATATAACTTCATCACAACTGAAAAAATTTCGGCGGTCGAAGCTTCTAGCATATGTTTTTTTTTTGTGGTGCGCTTATTGGAGAAAGTTCTAGCACCGGTGTGCTAGATACATAAAATCATCAAGCGACATACATAACTAATAGCACTAAGGTGTTGAATGCAAAGAATACCAATTCGTAATATATACCGTACCGGTGTTAAGAGATTAAAAATCCCCAGGGCATTCTTCTAAGGAATGACAGCGTGACATGCAAAAAATAATTGTTACATTGATTTTTTTTTAAATTGTAACACTGATGCATATCATTAATATAAAGGTCCCGATGTGTTAGTTATACAAAAGGACCGACGTTGTTAGTTTTCATAAAGTACCAAGATGGAAATAATATTTTGTAGGATGGGGAAGTTAGCTATATGAAAGCACTAGTGCATCTAGAATTACAATGCACCAAGGCATTAATATCAAACATGACCGATGCTTGAAGTGATAAATGCGCTGGTGCTCTCATTTTCTTAAAAGGAATTAGGAATGCAAAAATATGTCGGCAAAATGATTTTATATAAAAGAACACACTGATGATTTTTTATGTAATAGACAAATCAATTTTTTGAATGAAATTTTCTCCTTTTTGGAAAGATCGACCTGTGATAGTGCAATTATTGTAATTTTTAAAATCTGTTATTTATCAAAAAATCGACATATATCTTAAAAAAATATTCATATAAATTAGTATTTGATCATTTTATTTATATATGATGTTTGGATTAATTTTTTATATTATTAGGTTTCACATCTCTTCATTATAATATTTAATCATCCATATATTTAATCAATGATGTAACTTTTCACAACGACATTGGATAACACAATAGAATAAATTAAATTGTAGTTTAGTATATATCAATAAGAGGCTCTTTGTCATATGAAATGAGATTGTTATTGGTAACCCCTTGTCTTTAAATTGGGACACTATGCCCATTAAATTAAACCAAATGATTGATTTTCACATAAAATCATTTGAAAAAATACAACAGGTTGCATTAATATCCAAATTGATCATCATTCTTCGATAAAACTGTTTTAAGTGCTCAAGCTACTTCCACGACTTGGGTTATTTGGAGGAATGTTTTGTTGATTTCATTGATTGTGTTCATCTTCTTGATCGTGTAGTTCCCTTTGCAAACATAAAAATAAAGTGTAATGAGTGTATCTACATTGATGAGAATAATGAAAATTGAAATAAATAATATAGTTCGATGTAAATTGAATAGCAATGTACCATAGCAAGAAGTGATTCATAAACTATACACATGGTTGAATTGAGGCTTCTATGATCCATATCAAGTTTAAGAGAAAATTTTCGACATAAATCACATGGTAATACATTTGTTGACGTGTTTCGAACCAACGAGTGTGGTTCATCGTCAAGACAAGTTGAAGAATCAGATCATGGCTACAGAATTAAATAGGGAGAGCAGATCTTCCGATGACTAGAAAAATGGCTATAATAGATCATACTGGAAAAAAAAGCTAAAATTTTGACCAAGAAACGGCTAGACTTGACTATTCAAATTGATTAATTATACTATTATTATGCTAAAAATATTATTTTAATACCCAGATACTACTGGGGGATATTTATAAAATTGATAGAAATGATCACCTAAAATAATGGTGATCACCATTAATAATAAATTAACCTTATTATAACTATTATAAATATCCCCCAGTAGTATCTGGGTATTAAAATAATATTTTTTAGCATAATAATAGTATAATTAATCAATTTGAATAGTCAAGTCTAGCCGTTTCTTGGTCAAAATTTTAGTCATTTTTTCCAGTATGATCTATTATAGCCATTTTTCTAGCCGTCAGAAGATCTGCTCTCCCTCTTTAATTCTGTAGCCATGATTTGATTCTTCAACTTCTCCTGAAGATGAACCACACTCGTTGGTTTGAAACGCGTTGACAAATGTATTACCATGTGATTTACGCCGAAAATTTTCTCTTATACACATGGTTTCAAAACCAAGTCTCATGCCTTGTTTGATCAAGTGCTCAGAATTATGCTCAAAAATCAAAGCGTAAGAATCTTCTCAAACTCAGCTTCAGATTGAAGAACTCTTCATTCTGAATCCAATGGTGTGAACGACACTCAAATCCAAGTTTGTCTGCAGAACTTAGAGCAAGTCAAAGTTCAAGTTTGACTTGCCTACATGGCAAGATTGGGATGATGTGGCAGGTCTTCAGCTAATGAGGAGGCGCCAAGTGGTAGCCTGTCATTGACCCTCACAAATTTCATATCGCAGTGGTCGGCAAAAAATGTGTTAGAAATCGACCCCCCGTAGGTTGGGTTGTAATACGATCAAATCGCAATCGCAAGCGGTGAAAGGGATCGACGTATAGGCATCAGCCCTAACCCTGACAAAGTTAGTGATGCGATGTGATGCGATCACATATCGTAATCACAACACTAACAACAATCGGTCATGGTGTAAGTTAAGTCTCGAATGCGAAAGACCCTGGACGCGATAACATTATATGTCACAATTTAATACTCCAGTGAGTCCGCGATATAGAAATCGCAGCATTTCGCTTGGTAAACAAGACATTCTGCCTGCCAAAACCCACCGATTATGATCTACAATATGGTCAATAGAATATAGCCCATGGTACGGAGAAATTATTGCCTGGTTAGTGGATTGTGGGGCTAATTTGTAGTTTTCTGGTGGTTTTGGAGCATTTTGTGGAACAAATAGTGGGAGAACTAGGAGAAGTCATAACTCCTTCAATTCTTATCCAAATTAGTTGCAAAAATAGTCTATTCTAGTAGTTTTGGCTATTCTAAGCTCATTTGAGATAGGTTTCAGAGGCATCTAAGCATTGTAAACATACTTTTGATGTAATTTGAGCATAAGAGAAAGGCCCAAGCCATTGGAGGCTGGACCAAGGAGACGTAGCGCAAGAGGGGTGAACTCCTTTGTCATGTGGTTATTGTGTGTTGTAAATTGATGTTCATTTTTGTTATATTGTTGTTGTTCAACATATGTTTTTATGTTAAATTGTTCATAACATTTACATAAGAAACTCTCATGGGAATCTGATAATTATGCAAGTTTTGAATCCTTAAGCACTTGAAAATGAAAATGATAAGCATCTTGGGTTTATTTCTGAATGGGGAATTAGCACAACATTACTACTCTACTCCAATTCAGATCAAGTTGGTATTAGAGCACTAGTTTTTCTTACTAGATTTTCTTTGTTAAAGAAGGATTTAATTGTTTGCAAGTTTATGTCATGCTCACAAGGTTAAGGTTCAAAAGAGGTGAACTAAAGCTGGTTGAAAGCCCTAAAGTTGGGTCAAGTGGAAGAAGAGAAAGGTTTCCAAAGTCTTCTACACCAGTTCAACCTCAAGTTGCAGAAGTTGCAGTTGAGATTCCAACACCCGTACAACCTCAAGTTGTAGTTGAGACTTCAGAGACCATGTATCGTGAAGGAGAACCTATCATCATAGAAGATGAGAATACCTTCAGAAAGGATTTATTTGATATGATAGAGATGTCTAAGTTCCTCTATGAAGAGAGGAACAAGAGACTACAAAGAGAAAGTTCCAGGCTTCCCAATAGAGAAGGTTCTTCAGGAGGAGGTAATGGAAAAGAAGATAAAGGAAAAGGAAATAATGGGAATGGAGACAAGCCTCCACCATCTCCACCATCTTCTTCATCTTCTTCTTCGAAAGAATCTTCACACTCTTCCACCAATACCACAATTACTCATACTCATCATCATTCTTCAAAATGGGTTGGTAAATCACCTTTTCTGAAGCTTGATTTAAAATCAAGTTGCCCATGTACAATGGAGAAGTTAATGCAGAGAAGTTGGATAACTGGATTCATCAGTTGGAGGTGTATTGTAGAATTTAGAACCTTCAAGAGGATGATATCAAGATTTAGTTGGCTTCATTAAGAATGGAGGGTGCAACACTTGTATGGTGGGAAGCAAGGACTCAAGACGAGATCAAAAATCATGGTAAGGTTTCTATTACTTGGTCTAATTTCATTGGTCTATGAAAAGGCAATTCTACCCTTCAGCTCATATGTAAAAGGCCATTATGAATTGGAAAAATTTCAGACAGTTGAAAGGTCAAAATGTGCAAGAGTATACATAAGAGTTTAGGAAAAGAGCTCTTATGCTAGGAGTAGAATTACAGTCACAAGATACCTTACTGAAATACATAGGAGGGTTGCATAGCTATCTTCAGCATACTATTATTATGTTCAGTCCCACGAATCTTGATGAGGTCTGTGTCCAAGCTACACACCTTGAAGCAATATGGAAAAATATACAGGAAGAAGGTAACAAGAGTCCATTTCAGAGTGTTGAAAAGGGGAAAAAGTTTAAGGGAAAGTAGAAGAAAAATTCTTTGGTTAAGAAAGAAGGGGAGAGACCCATGTGCAAGAATTGTTCCAAGGAAGGACATGATGAAGCGCATTGCTGGAAGCTTCATCCAGAATTACGACCGAAGAAATTTAACAATAAAGAGAAACAGAAGACCAACTCTATTGCACAACAAGACTTGGGTTCTGACTCAAGATATGAAACCAAGATCGTAGCCACAGTCACCAAAGGGAAATAAGTGGCAAAAGTAAGCAAAGAGGTAGCTGTAGCAAGTACCAGCACAACAAATAACTCTCATAACATTTCAAATTAGGAAAACCGAATCAAGTTGTTCCATACCCGAGTTATTTCCAAACATACAAAGATCGATACATTGTTTGACAGTGGATCTCAGGCCAACTTAATTTCGGTAGATTTGGTTAGGAAAATGAATCTGGAAACTATGCCCCATCACAAACCGTATCCGTTGGGATGGATAACCAAGGATTCTAATTTACATTTCACATAGAAATGTATTTTCATGTTTGAAATCACCACTAATTTCATTGATGAAGTTGAATTAGACGTTGTGCCATTGGATATCTCAGGAATTTTGTTGGGAAGACGTTATTTGTATGACAGGAAGGTTGTTTTCCATAGATTTGAGAACAAATACCATATGTTCAAAAACAGAGTGGAGTACATTGTGAGAGCCCATCGCAAGAAACTTAACCTGTCTTTGGCAAGCACAGGTGAAATGAAACGAATGGTTAATTCCAGCAAGAGTCTTGTGCTCCTCATGATCAAGCAGAAAAATGACACGGAGTAGGAATCCTTTGCAGGTTGTGATGTAATGCTGAAAACTAAATTGATTGACGTGGTCAATCAATATGGGGACATGTTTCAAGAACCAGAGGGATTGCCACCAAAAAGAGGAATTCAACATGAAATTCAGCTACAACAGGACTGTCCACTCCCAAACATTGGTATGTATCGAATGTCAATTCTCAAAAGTTTAGAAATTAAAAAACAAGTCCAGGAACTGTTAGATAAAGGAGTAATTCGCCCTTCTACTTTGTCATGTGGTTCACCAATTGTATTGGTACCCAAGAAAGATGGAATTTGGTGCATGTGTGTAGATTATCAAGCTTTAAAAAATATCACAACAGAGAATCGATTCTATAGTAAATAAAATTTGAAGACTAGAAACTGAAAATACTCTGGCACTTTAACTCAACAAATAGTAGCGGAAAATATTTTAGAAAAAACCAAGAAAAAAAAAAGAAATCAAACAAAATAAACAATTATTTTAACCCTCCAATATTTCTTCATTAAATTTTCTTGGAGAAATTCTCATCTCCCTTACTAGGGAAAAGGTCCTCTGAAAATACACAAAAAGTACAACTAGTGGAACTTGGTAAAATCGGCCCCAAAAAAAAATTCATGCACTTTTTGGGCCATTTTTCACAAGTTTGGTCCTCCTAAAGCTACTCGTCCCCTCCATTAGTGTGGCCTCAACTCACACCACTACATAAACTTGGCCTCAACCCTCTCGGCCTCTCCAAGCTTGTGGCACACCTTGGTCTCATCCTGAAATGAATCTAAACCCTCCTTTTATGCACTCCACTTACAAAATTGTGCTCACTCGAACTCCCAGTTGCACACTATTCTGATTTCTTGAGCTTATGAATCTCTCACTCACCAAATATACACTATGACTAATGCAAATTCTTTAGAAAATCTCTCTTTGAATTTCTCTTGTGTTGTGTCTTCATCCTCTCCTTTAGGCTAATTTTATAATTATTCATAGGTCAAATATCTAATCCCCAAAGTGATTGAGGGATAATATTACATCCTAGCTTTGTTAATCAACAATGCAGATTATATATAAGTCACTTAAATAATTAATTATTTATCCTTAGAAAAACATTAGTCCACATTCTACATGAATCAAATAATTAATCAATGTATTTTTCCTAAGTTAAAACTTAGGAAGGAGACCATATTAGTTCTTCTCTCCAAAAACCACCTAAAGAAGACTTGTTCTCCTACATGTAAGATACCATATTATGAGGAAGCCCTTCCAAATCTACACAAATCAAAAAGAGCAACACGGTGGGTGAAGTGCTTCCTTTGATTGGCCAGGTTTAAATAGGGATGTAACTGTGATGTTCATTAGTGATATTTGTATGTTAGAATTGAATGTAGATTAAACTTGAACTTTTAGTCATTTTTGTGTTATTTTCACAATAGTCAACTTGTATTCATTTTTTGGATATTAGTAGCAATCATATATTTATGCATATACATTTTGACACTGAAATTTCATCATATGTACCTTTTTCCATATACTTGAATGTGAATTAGGAATCTTGTTGTCTACACTTATCTTCATATGCTATAGCATAAAAATAGCTTATGAGCTAGTAATATAATCTAAGGTCACATTGGTATGGAGTAGCATTTGAATTGTTCCCATATGCCAGAGATATTTAAACTGTCATTGTATATTCAATAATTTTTTGGAAGATAGATGACATTTTTTATTTTTGGAAGCTTCAAAATCTAAGGTTTTGTAGCCCTGTAATATTTTCCACTAAGGTTTTTGAGCCATTTTATATCTATTTGTTTATCAAATTCAAATCTAGGGAAGTGGAAACAAAGATGTTACATATACTGGCATACAGTCTCCAACATTTGGATAATAGAGGACTTAAAGCATTAACAACACCCTTCTTTTGTTTATCTTGAAATGTTTAAAAAATAGCTTTATTGATGAGTTATTAAGGTTATTGAACATTCTAATACACTTTATTGTTGATAATACAATCATAATGGATATAGAAACTCTCGCCGATGTTTGAATTTGCTGACAAAAGACACAAGAAAAATTCAATTTTCTTCAACTTTAGTCATAGCTACAACAAAATGAACTACAACAAAGCAGCTAACATTATGAACTAGTATTCATTCCGAATAAATCTTTATTTGAGCATGAGAAATATTCCCATCACCAATGAGAACTTGATCAATAATCAACAAATTATTAGATCACTGACACCACATTAAGAGAAAATTCACATGAAAATGCATAAGTTTTTCTTGCACTTCCCAATCCCATCATCAGACCTTGTGAAAAAAGTCATTAAAGACAAGCACATAACCAATATTTGATATGAAAAGGAATTGACCATTAACATTCAAGACTACTCCAAACAAATCTAGTTTCAGGGTGCAAGGTTTCTCCAATAAAACTCATCTTCACCTTTTTGACTTCCAAATCAGATTCTCAAATTCCAACATTGTCATTGATTTGACCACATGAAAGATCAATGTTTTGATCTCCATCCTATTGTAGTGGCTACAACCACCCTCCAAAATTTTGGCTCGCATGCAAATTTTGAAGCCTACTCTGGATCCTGTGATCAATCATGCTTGGTCGCTTGTTGGTAAGCTGATGATTTTAAGTTCCCCTCATTGATCCTAAGAGTTGTCCGCCTTCTCTCTTTATGTAGCATGTTTCATTTTCAGGCATAAGGTTTATTGTTTGTCATGCAAAGGGGATGTTATCTTGCTTCAAGGGAATTGTGTGTGTATGAGTGGTCATCATCACATAGACATTTTTCACACTCATCTCATGCACTCTTGTCATGAAGGTTGTTGCATAAAGTAAAGTATGTCTTATGCATTCTGGATGGTCTACGTTGTGTCACTAACTGTCAGTGTGTGATCAAAGTCAAGTCCTATGATTTTTACATATGTTTCATTGGTCTCACACTTAGCCATTTTCCCGAGCAACCTAGCCCCATCCAGCTTCCCTGCTTTGCTTCTACAACCATCAAGCTTCCTCCCTTTCCTGCTAAAACCTCGTAGTGTGTAGAGACACAAACCTCCCTTTCCTGTTGAAACGCCACACCCCACAGAGACCCCAACCATCAATGTTCTCTAGAAATGCGCACAGCAGTCCAACTTCACTACACTCAAAAATTGCGCAGAGGTGTCTTCCCAGGACACCTGTCCCGCAGTAGTGCTTTGAGCCTCAAAACTGCGTAGTGTTGTCCAAGTTGCCTTATCAGTCTTGCATCTAGAAACTGCACAAATGGGCCTCCCAGGGCCTCATTCTAACAGCAGTCACTGTCCACTGAAATTGTGAAAATCTACCACTCAGTGACTACAAGAAAAAGTGGCGTGCTGAAATTGCTTCCAAGGAGTTGAGGAGAAGGACCAAGGAACCAAGTAATGGAAAAGATCAAGACCGCATGCAAACTTTGTCAGATGCATGATCATCTTAAGGGTAAGTATGGTAAGTAAGAAACATATTTCGAAGTACACCTCTTAGTTGAGTTTGCAAGACTTCTTTTCATTAAGATATCACCCTGTCCTCAGTAACATGCATGTGCGCAAATGTGAAAAATCATCTTATGTGTTTCTTCTACATGTCTTGCTTCTTTTTCACTTGTTCGACTAACTATTGTCTTCTGCATGTTGATTCCTATGCCATTCTTATGACCTTGTTCTGGTGATGTTGAAGGTTGTGTTTGAGTTGTGCTCGCCATGTACACATCTATCGCACTCACACACGATGTTGTATGCACTATCACGTAAGTGTCGTTGCAGTCATTCAATGATCTATCACAAGTGTCATGCTTGTCACTCGCACGGTCGAGTTAGTTAGTCACACTAAGTATATGTTGTCTTGATGGTTTGAGGTGTCTTGTCATCGAGTCATGTTGAGTGTGTGTTTGCAAGGTCAGGTATGCACAAGTTCACTCACCCACACACAGTCATTTTGCTGAAATTCGGACAACCAGATCACCCTCCAACATTGGGACCTTCGTTGAGCTACATTGCACAGTTTTGGCCCTCAATGATCATGTACTACTGACCAGAATTGCACAGATCTTGAGGCTATCTACCCGGGAGCGTGCACTGTGAAATCTCGAAATCAACCAAACTCTCTGTCACTCAAAACAACGTAGAAGTTTCTCAGTAAGGCACTACACTTTGCGCTGCCCACAAGCACATCAACCAAGCATCCAGCTGGCCAACTAGAGAGTTTGACTAGGCAGTGACCCCAGGACTCACTCCCCCAAAAAATGTGCAAAATCTACAAAGCTTTCCCGCTCTACTGACTGAAGAAACTGCAGAGACATACCAAATGGACACCTTGTGTCCGTCACTCTCTCCCTCAAAAAATTTCGCATTTTTTCTAGCCAGTCACCTAGTCAGCCAGACTGCTGCTCACCCGGAAAATTACGCAATTTTAATGAGCAGTCACCTAGCTTCCCAACATCCCGCTCAGCTCAGAAACTACGCAAGGATGTTCAGTAGGCCAACCTCCCAGCAATTGTGTAGGTTTTTCTAGCAAACACCCGTAGCCCATTGCCAGCTCCTCGGAAAAATTGCGCAATTTTTCTAAGCAAGCTTCATGTAGCCTGCCGCCAGATCCCCGGAGAAATTATGTAGTTTTTGCTGCCAATCCCCCTCTGCTGCTTGCAATTTCTCCCTGAAAAAATTATGCAGATCTCCCCTCCAGCTGAGCCAGATCCTGCGGATAGTCACTACTGATACTGATTTTCCATCTCAGTCTCCTAGTGATCTTTGCGTAATTTTCACCGGCAGTGCCCGAAGCTCGCATCCCAACTTGAAATCTACCTTGTGAAGTTTTAGAGCCTTGTCCTCTCTCTCAGTCACTTGCATCTGAAAGTGAACGATAATGCATCATGGTAGACTAGGATATTTCTGGATTTGATGTCGTCTCATCATGAGTGATTGTAGATACATGTACATGGATGAGACATGACTCGATGACAAATGGGATGAACAAGGCAAGCATGTGAGGAGATTCGTTCATAAATGGACGAACAAGGAATTCATACGAGGATATTGTTTCCCAAATGAACAAATGAGGAATTCATGCAAGGAGATTTGTTTCTGAAAGGATGAACACATGAAGCATATCAAAGTATAAGTGAAGGAGTAACATGCACGTGCTAACATCAAGCGAGCACCAAGACCATCGAAGACTTCACAAACCTTTCCATGCGAAGATGAAGCTGTGATACACCAAGATCGCATCCATCACTTAGCAGCACTTTAGCTCGACATGGACACCACCAGCAGCATGAACATACCAGCATTGTCGAGTCATGTCATGAGACATCTCGTCCATATCACTATTATGGGCCATACTGTTGTAACCAATGTAATTTAATGTGGTAGTCCAAGAGGCCCACATGTAAAGTTGAAGAGTCATGTAAGTCAAACAATCATGAGGGAAATTGAACAGTCACAAGGGTCAGTTTCACCCTTGGCTATTAATAACCCTCATTTGTACATGGAAAAGACTTTTCACGTTGGCTCCTCCCGCATAGCCTTGAGAGTCTGTAATCTTTTCTTTGAGGAGCAAGAAGTGGGTCCAACACCTCGCTTCCGGGGTTAGTGATGTATGGTGTACTGAAGTGTCTTGGAACTTTCTCTTAATTTAGAAGCCTGTTAACAGGCCAACACGTTTTCACACATGTATTGTAATTGTTTGTAAGACTATTCTTTGGACAACTGTAATGAATGTTTCTTTAACCTGTGTTAAGATAGTTGAACTATTTTGGTTGTTCTAATACATATGTTTATGAAAATGTGTTGTATAATTTGTTAACGATGTCTTGCCCATGTCTGATGCCTTGTCAGACACTAGATAGAACCATTCCCATAAACTTGTTATAACGACCGTTGCACTCGCGTGGACTACTCTGCTGGGTGTTGTACGTGATATCCGCTTAATGTGTGTTTGTGACTGTTGCATTAATGTGGACTACTCCACCGAAAGATGTGCATGTCTTGTTATGTTGTGTGTCTCTGACAAAGTTGGGACTCTTCCCTTTCGACTAGAGACTCACTTCCACCCTCTCCCTCTGCGGTGAAAGAACCTTAACCCAAGTAACACTAGCACTCACCAGGCATGCAAACCTTGTTGTTCAAAGCAAAAAGCAGACCACTCTCATGTGCTAACAAACAAGAGCTAAGGCATATCCTTAATATAATGGCAACCGAGCCATCATACTAGATGGGACTCCTATAGGAAACGATGTGAGGTCTAGTTGGGACTTCATATCGGGGAGATCCCTCAAATTTTGGCGGGTCAAACACCGTCAACATTTATGGCACTAGAAGGAGGGCTAGATGATAAGAGAGTCTTCATAATCTATTTTGAATCTCCGCATACTTATCATGACTAAACACATACTTTCTCTTCTGGAGTGTATGGCTTATGGAAATGACTTTGAAATCTCGGAAGAGCTCTAGAATAACTTGATGCGTAAAACATATGATGGTGGAGGCTGAGTAGCCTTCGTTAGAGATGCAATTAACGTTGTAGGCTCCTGTGAAAGGCATGAAATATTTGAATATTACACGATCTACTTGTTATTCACATACACGCTTCGAGGGCACCCGCTACATTATTGTGCCACGTTGTCTGAAATGTCTATTCACTCTCTCCCTCATCTGGTCGTAGAGATAGACTGTGCTTTCAATCATTTTGACCATAAAGCACTCAAAAAAGTAAATTATTCTAAAATTACAGAAAGCACTTGGGGAATCCATTGAATTATTTCACACATGCTATTGTAATCTTGCATACTGGTTTCCTAAAGATGAAATTGATTGGGAATTTCTTGATGGAAGATTTAAGTATCTTCTTTACATATCTAAAAATCTGCAATTCTTATAATCATTCTAACCCCACTTAACATACTTAGGTGATGGAGTTGTGCAATCACAAGAGAACACAGTTACTGCCACCAATGACTTTCTGCCTTCCCCTCATCAAACTGCTTCATCACTGCAGAGTGATGCGGGAGAACATGCACACACATCAATTGAACTATCAAATCCTCCTACCCCACCTGGTCTTGATATCTGTGTAGATTTGGCTTGCAATCCTGCTAGTTGTCATGTGGACTTGTTACCTCAACCTCTGTCCCCACGTTCTGCTAATCCTCTGGATTGTATTGTCTTTTGTTCCTCCGTTCCAGACTCCACACTTGTTTTGAACGAGGATCAACTTGTCGACGAAGTTGGTGTTGTGCAACCAACCTGCACTATCATGCATGATGAGTGTGTGCAGTAATATAAAGAAGAACCTATGATGAAGCATGACTCCCTTCCTTCCATGCCTCATCTTCTTTATCCTGACATCCATTGTGATTCAACCACTTTTGATCCTCCCTATGAAAACTCATTCTTGGATGTTTCTACTTTCAATCGTTACCAGGACAAACTGGATGT
Organism: Pinus tabuliformis; assembly: GCA_031772625.1. NCBI lineage: Eukaryota > Viridiplantae > Streptophyta > Pinopsida > Pinales > Pinaceae > Pinus > Pinus tabuliformis. The sequence goes on from CM062810.1 coordinate 773,522,647, forward strand.
CAATATGTCATTACATTATGGACAGGACACACCTTCCTCTAACAATCCATCCCATATGTCATCTATCATTTCTGAAAACACATAGGGTGAACATCCTTGCTTCTCATCTACCCCTCTGCATGATTCATCAAATCATGAGGATGTTGAAGAAAATCCCAAATTTTCTAATTGTGGATGTCATGATCTCTATACGTGTTCATTTGATCATGATGTTGATTCACACGCTGTTAATATATCTAAGCCAGTGGTATTTTATGATCTACCTATTGACGGAGTGGAAACCCTGCAGGCGGTCGAGGCACTTTAGCCTAGGCTGATGGTTATGTTAGGTCCTTGTTGTCCTGAGGTTAGTTCGACTCCTGATCAGAAATTTTTCAAAACACCCAAGCCTCCTCATCACTCTCTGCTTCACAATGAAGATCAACCAAACACCTAGATTTTACTTCCTCCACTCAAATCACATGATCCCATGTCTCAAGCTATAGAGGAATCTTACACAACGAGCACACTTGCAAAGCATAAGTTGTTGATCTCTCTCGTGTTCGCTCGTATGTCACAGTACAAAGAGTGTGCATGTTTATCATCTACACATAGTGTGTCACAACTCCATGTTAAGTCTGTAGAATGCCTATCTTATGCATTCACTCTTTTCTTTTCTATGGATGTTTTGGAACTCGAAGCATGGTGGTCTTCATTGTTAGATCTTTTATGTTTGTTGGTTCGATTGATTGTGTTTCTCATAAACCATGCCTTCACCAACATGGGCCAGCCAATGCGCCAGTGGCTGCATTGGAAATATCACTTCACGTGAGGAGGCCCATGCACTATTTAGCATAACAGTAGGAGTAATATTTTCTTCATTCTTTCTTTATTTTCTAGTTTGCATGTTTGCTTGCTTGGTTTGGTTTTCTTTCTTGCTTGCTTTGCTTACTTGTTTTTATTTCACTTTACTTCTACTTTTTTCTTTTTGCTTTCTTTGCTTTCTTGGAACCATAGGTTAGCCTCTTCTGAAACCGTGTTTGTCTCTCAAGACAAACTAGGCGAATCTAAGAGGACTTGTACAACTATCCACACTTGTTTATCTGTTGTCCTCTCTCTTTATGAAGAACTTGTTATCTTCAGTCGATGATGCCTTGATGGAAAATACGTTATGTTGAGAGTGAGTCTTGGTGAAAACACAATGCTTGCACTCTTAACTAGTACTGCCTACTCTATTCAGTACTTTTTAACCCTCGTCAGCTCATTCAAGTAGAGTAAGGTGAGGGGGGAAACGTTAAGAAGTATGTGAGAGGTATACATAACATACTTCTCTGAAGGAACAACCACTCCTACTCTCAATAAGTCGACATCCCTCTTTCGCCTCTAAAATAAATAAGTGCATATGGATAGTTCTTTGAAAAAAATGAAAAATGAATAAGGTGAAAGAAGAGAAAGGCTTCTTGCACTGAGAGGTGATGCAAGTAACTCTTCCGGGGTACTGACTAGGTTCGTTGGCAGCGGAGAGATGCTTGTGTTCCTGTGTGACTCCGTCGAGGTAGTGTTCAAGCCTGTTGGCAACAGAGCAACACCAAAGATGAAACTTAAACTCTAACAGCTATATTACTTGTGCACCAATATACCCCTCATCCCCAATAGAAATAACTAAGTTGACTTGGCTTGGAATGTGTGCTGACCGATCAAGAGAATGGTAGGGACTAAATCTTTCAACCAAGCTAGTGTGGAAACCACGATGATCAAAGAATCGAACAATACTTTTGGAAGGGTTAGAATCACTTTTCATGAAACAAGGTCTATATAGAGAGAGATGGAGTTCTACCAGTGTGTCACCAAGTGTTCTAGTGGCTACAACCACCCTCCAAAAATTTGGCTCGCATACAAATTTTGGAGCCTACTTTGGATCCTGTGATCAATCATCCTTGGTCGCTTGTTGGTAAGATGATTATTTTAAGCTCTCCTCCTTGATCCTAAGAGTTGTCCACATTATCTCTTTATGCAACATGCGTCATTTTCAGGCATCGGGGTTATTGTTTGTCATACAAAGGGAATGTTGTCTTGCTTCAAGGGAATTGTGTGCATATGAGTGGTCATCATCACAGAGACATGTTTCACACTCACCTCACGCACTCTTGTCACGAAGGTTGTTGCATCAAGAAAAGTATGTCTTATGAATTCTGGATGGTCTAAGTTGTGTAAATAACTATCCATGTGTGATCAAAGTCAATTCCTATCATGTTTACATATGTTTCACTGGTCTCACACTTAGCCATTTTCCCGAGCAACCTAGCCTCATCCATCTTCCTTGAACTGTGCGCTTTGCTTCTACAACCATCAAGCTTCCTCCCTTTCCTACTAAAACCCTCTAGTGCACAAAGACAATAACCTCCCTTGCCTGCTGAAACCCTGTAGCCCACAGAGACCCCAGCCAACACTGCTCTCCAGAAATGCGTAGAGCAGTCTAGCTGCACTACACTCAAAAATTACGCAGAGGTGTCCTCCCAGGACCTCAATCCTGAAGTAGTTCTTTGAGCCTCAAAACTACACAGTGTTGTCCAAGTTGTCTTGTCGGTCTTGCATGCAGAAACTGTGCAAATGAGCCTCCCAAGGCCTCATTCCGACAACAATCACTATTCATTGAAATTGCGTAGATCTACCTCTCAGTGACTACAGGAAAAAGTGATGTGTTGAAATTGCTTCCAAGGAGTTGAGGAGAAGGACCAATGAACCAAGTAATGGAAAAGAACAGGACCGCAAGCAAACTCCGTTAGACACATGATCATCTTGAGGGTAAGTATGGTAAGTAAGGAAAATATTTTGAAGTACACCTCTTAGTTGAGTTTGCAACACTTCTTGTCATTGTTATATCATGTTTTCCTCAGTAACGTGCATGTGCACAAACACGAAAAGTCATCTTATGTGTTTCTTCTACATGTCTTGCTTCTTTTTCACTTGTTCAACCAACTGTCGTCTTCCACATGTTAATTGATATTTCATGCTTGCAACCTTGTTGTGGTGATGTTGAAGGTTGTGTTCAAGTTGTGTTTGCCATGTACACATATATCACACTCACACACAATGTTGTATGCACTGTCACACAAGTGTCACCGTGGTCATTCAACAATGTATCACAAGTGTTGCACTTTTTGCTCACACCATCAGTCAGTCACACTGAGTATAAGTTGTCTTGATGGTTTGAGGTGTCTTGTCGTCAAGTCACAATATTATGTATGCACAAGTTCACTCACCCACACACATAGTAATTTTTATTAAATTCTCATGACCGGATCATCCTCCAACAATGAGACCTTCACTGAGTTGCATTGCACAGTTTTGGTCCTGAGTGATCATGTAGTACTGCCCAGAATTGTGTAGATCTTGAGGTTGCCTCCTAGGTAGTCTGCACTGCGCAATCCTGGAATCGACTAGACTAATTGACACCTAGAACAATGCAAAAGTTTCTCAGTAAGCCATTTCAATCTCTGTTACCTGCAAGCACATCAACCAAGCCTCCAACTGGTCAACTGGAGAGTTTGACCAAGTAGTGACCCTAAGACTCACTCCCCCAAAAAAATTGCACAAAAGCTGCAAAGCTTTCCCTCTCTACTAACTGAAAAAACTGCACAGACATTCCGGATAGACACCCATTTCCTGTCACTCTCTCCCTCAAAAAGTTCTACAGTTTTTCCAGCCAGTCACCTAGTCGAACGACCTGCTGCTCACCGGGAAAACTACATAGCTTTCATGAGTAGTCACCCAGCTTCCTAGCATCCCACTCAGATCAGAAACTGTGCAAGAATGTTTAACAGGCTAGCCTCCCAACAATTATGTAGGTTTTTCTAGTAGAATCCTATAGCCCGCTGCAAGCTCCCCAGAAAATTTACGCAATTTTTCCAAGCAAGCCTCCTGTAGCCCACTACCAGCTCCCTAGAGAAATTGCATAGTTTTTGTTGCCAATCCCCCTTTGCTTCTTGCACTGTCTCCGTGAAAAAATTCCATAGATCTGCCCTCGAGCCGAGCCAAATCCCGCAGACAATCACTAATGATCTAAATTGTCCATCTCAGTCTCCCAGTGACCTTTGCATAATTTCATCCGCATTTCCTGGAGCCTGCATCCTGGCTTGAAATCTGCCTTACGCAGTTTTAGAGTCTTGTCCTCTCTCCCAGTCACTTGTATCCAAAAGCAAATGATAATGCATCATGGTATACTAGGATATTCTGGATTTGATTTCATCTCGCCATGAGTGATTGCAGATACAGGTACATGGATGAGACATGACGCGACAACGAACGGGATGAACAAGGAGAGAATGAAAGGAGATTCATTCGTGAACAGATGAACAAGGAATCTGAGCGAGGAGATTGTTTTGCGAATAGACAAACAAGGAATGCATGCAAGGATATTTGTTTGCGAACAGACAAACACATGAAGCATGTCAAATTACAAGGAAAGGAGGAACATGCATGTGCAAAAATCAAGCGAGCACCAAGACCATCGAAGACTTCGCACACCTTGCCATGCCGAGATGAAGTTATGATACACAAAGAGCACAACCATAACTGAGCAACACTACAACTCGAGATGGAAACCACTAGCAACATGAACATACCAGCACTGTCATGTCGAGTCGTGTCATGAGTCATCTCAGCCACATCACTACTGTGGGCCATACTATTGTAATTAATGTAATGTAACGTGGAAGTCCAAGAGACCCACATGTAAAGTTTAAGAGTCATGTAAGTCAAACATTCATGAAGGAAGTTGAACAGTCACAAGGGTTAGTTTCACCCTTGGCTATAAATATCCCTCATTTGTACATGTAAAATATTTTTCATCTTGGCTCCTCCCACATAACCTTGAGATTCTATAATATTTTCTTTGAGGAGCGAGCAATGGCTTCAATGTTCCACTTCTATGGTTAGTAATGTATGGTGTACCGATGTGTCTTGTAACTTTCGCTTAATTCCGAAGCTTGTTAATAGGCCAACACATTTTCACGCATGTATTGTAATTGTTTGTAAGACTATTCTTTGGACACTTGTAATGCATATTGCTTTAACCTATGTTAAGACAGTTGAACTATTTCGGTTGTTCTAATACATATGTTTATGAAAATGTGTTTTATAAGTTGTTAACGTCATCGTGCCCATGTGGGCTACCTCACCAGACACTAGACAAAACCATTCCCATAAACTTGTTATAACGACCATCGCACTCACGTGGACTACTTCGCTAGTTGTTTTACGTGATATCCACTCATCGTGTGTTTATGACTGCCACATCCATGTGGAATACTCTTCTGGAAGTTGCACATGTCCTGTTGTGTTGTGTGTCTCTAACAGAGTTGGGACTCTTCACTTTTGACTAAAGACTCACTTCCACCCTGTCCCTCTGCGGTGAAAGAACCTTGACACATGTAACACTAGCACTCACCAGGCACGCGAACCTCGTTGTTCGAAGAGAAAACATACCACTCTCACGTGCTCACAAACAAGAGCTAAGTTATATATTTAAGATAATGGCAATTGGGCCATCATACTAGATGGGACTCCTACACCAAACGGTGTGAGGTCTAGTTGGGACTTCATACCGGGGAGATCCCCCAAATGTTGGCGGGTCCAGTACCGTCAACACATCCTTATGAGCATTGTAGAAAAAATAATCATCACTCAGGCAAATGTTCCAAATAGAAAAATCCTGCAAAAACAAAGACTAACCTAGGATGTATCACTTCCTAGAAATGGTCTTCAATAGCCAATAAGATATATTGGTTATATCATCTGTGAGTATTGACACATATAACTCACATTGCATCTTGCTATATGGAAAGGAATAAAAAGTATACATTTTCATGGGGACTCTCTTCCTACAATAAATTGGATGACTAGAGCCTCCTCTCTGCAGGATTACACCCTTCAATTAATATTTCAGAATATCAAAAGGCCAACATGTTTTTTCTCACCTCTCTCTTTCTCTCATGTTTTTAGGGAGAAAAATTTAGAGGTTGACAGGGTCTCCAAAATTGTTGTGGAAAGGAATTGGTGGAAAAATTGCAATATGGCAGCCCAAGACAGTCTTCTCACATCTTGGCTCTAAGTCTAATATGTGCTAATTATTGGCAACATTTGTTTTCATTCCATTGAAGGACCTTTTGATGGATTTGTTTCTATTATTTTAGGCACACTGAAGACATATGGAAGATATATTTTGTCATAATTTTTGTGAAACATACAAAATGTGGTGATAAATTTGTAATTTTATGTTATGAAAGTTGTATGATATTTTTGTAAAACTAAAGTCCCTTTTTTGAACATTGTTCTTTTTCATCTATGAACTAGAGCTACACAACCACACTAAAGCCATAGGCATCTATAATTACAATCTTATTTTCATAAGAGAACAAATAATATTTTTCCTTTTATATATTTATAATTCAAATTATTATGTTCTTTAAAACTATTCATATATGAATAATAGTTTTATTTTTAATAGTTTTTGTTGATTTACTTATAACTAGATATAAAAATTATATTAATATTAAGCAAAGTGTAGTTCCCAAATACACATCAAAACATTTATGTCATGATACATCTCACATTGCCGACATTTTAAAAGTAATACAAAATTACTGAGTTTTGTTTTTACTCTAGACCACTATAGGTCCATGTTAACTCTCTCTCTCTCTCTCTCTCTCTCTCTCTCTCTCTCATTATTAAAATGCTTTAATCATCATAAACTTTATATATATAGATATGAGACTCACATTGCCCCTCCCTCCCTCCCTCCCTCTCTCACTCCCCCCCTCCCCCCTCCCTCCCCCTCCCTCCCTCCCTCTCTCTCTCTCTTGCTCTCCTCCCTCCCTCTCCCTCCCTCCCTCTCCCTCTCCCCCCTCCCCCTCCCCCCCCTCTCTCTCTCTCTATTAAAATGTTTTAATCATCATAAACTTTATATATATAAATATGAGGCTCACATTTCCCTCATAAACTTTATATATATATATATATATGAGACTCACATTTCCCCTATCTTCCTTGTCATAAACTTTATATATATATAGATATGAGACTCACATTGCCCCTATCTTCCTTGTCATGGAATGTGAATATATATATATAGATACCATAACACTTTTTTCAATTAAATTGAAAAGAAAAGATATTATATATAATTAATATATTTTTAATTTGTAATAATTTTATATATTTGACTTACAGATAATATTAAATTTAATATATTAAATATACATCCATAAAAATAATAAAGTAATATGCTAAATATACACTTATCCAAATATAAAAACAGATAAAGGCAGATTTATAATTTGAATGCATGTGATTGGGGTAATCACTTGCTATGAGTTGCATGTAATTGCTATGATTAGTTTAATGTAATTGCTATCATTCGTAAGCTAAGGTTTTACTAATAGTGCAATTAAATATGTTTAATTTAAAAAGATTTTACTAATACTGCAAGTCATTCTTCAAGCTTGACATGTGTGAGTTTTTCAAGCTGTGATATGTATGCAACATAAACAACTTTGAGTGGGTTTTACTAGCAGCCCATGCTAGTATTGTTAATATGAATGGAATTACTTACAGTGCGCGTTAAATATTCCTTAAATATTTGGGCAGATCATTATTGAAGCTTAACATTTGTGAGTTGGCTTAAGCTGTGATATATATGCCAGATAATTATAGAATAGATGAAAAAAAAATGAGCATCTCTATCTTATATTAATCAATTTATTATTGAAAATTATTAAAAATTTTGAAAATAAAAATATATCAATATAAAAAACTAAAAATTTAATAATTTTATTAATTTTTTATTTAATTTTTCTATCTATATTTTTATTATTATAAAAAATATTGATTTAAGTGTAGTCAAAATAAAATATTATCGTCATTGACAATATGTAAAAAGAAAACGCTTGATTTTATTAGCTTATACTTAGAAGAATGTTTATCATATTTAATAAATGATTTAATATTTAAAAAATTTAAAAGATTAAAATAAATTTTAATTAGTTAAAAATGATTATTTAAACATTTTGTGATAAAAAAGGAAAATATTAATATAAAATATATTATTATTATTTATTCATAAAAATTATATATTTTTAAGTTTTTTTTTCAAAAAAAAAATGTTCAATTTTCACATGGTTTTTCTTTAGTAATTCAATAAAAAGGATTTTCATTTTTTATTAACATTTTAATCTAGAATTATATAATTTAAAAATACTCTATATAAAAAATAAATATAAACTTTTTATTAATATTTATCTTTACAAGATTGCTTTGCAAAAAACTTTGCAAGTAGAGCTAGCGAAGGTTTGATGGTCAACAAAAATGGAGTTTCTGTGGCGATGCTTCCAGGCACCCAATGGTCAGGGCTAACCTCCACGTCTCGCTAGACTCCATCCAACCTACCTCCTTCCCACAGGCTCCCTAGCATTCCATTCGTGTGGTTCTCCCATTTTCCTCGTAGTTTGTAACCTCCATTGACCTGTTTTACTGTCGGTTAGTAATGTACCTAGACAAGGTGGACTATACCAAGGATCCTAATCCCCATGAGGTTATTTGATCTCGCTATCACGTAGTGTCGGGCTCCGGTTCCTTTGCTGCATCCCTGTGACCTCTGTCAGCTCCTTCCTCTACACTAGACCGACCTGGGCCATTTGTGCCCCATCCACCGCCCTCTGTCAACCTTGAAAATGCCTCCAGCTTGGACTGCCCACCACTCTCCCCGGCTACCTTGAACCTCCTCGGTACCTTCTTGCAATTATCTCCCACTTTCGACACGCTGCTACCCCGTCTACCCCACATCTTCGCCCCGCCCTACAACCCTTCCTCCTCATGCATCCCTCCACCTGGGTCTGTTACCCACCCTTTCCCTGCTCAATCTAGTAGTGCCCGTAACCCCGACGACCCTTCTCCTAGCACCCCTATACATTCTGGATGCTTCAGCACCCCGGTCCCCAACCCTAAATCAAACCCATAAACCCCACATATGGTTAACCAAGGAATTATGGGACTCCTATGGGACTATCCAATGGCCCGAAGATCAAACAAGCTTAAGAAAGGAAGGTACCTAAAAGTCGTTGATAGGGACATCAACCTCTCCTTGGGAGAAGACCTCTCGATGGGGGAAGTTGTTGATACTGCTAAGAAGGTCCTGGTGGGCTGAGTTTGGGGGCAGAACTATGCTATGGAGAGACTTCATCTCTGGACCTTGGAGATTTGGGGCTCTTTACTCAAAGAGTCACCCACCATTCAGGCACTCGCGCGAGGATTGTTCACCCTTCGTTTTCACAGGGAGAGTACATGAACTGGATACTCTCTAGGTTCTGGCATATCGAATTAGCCCCTGTTTTGTTCAAAATATGGGATACATTATTTGATCCTGAGAGGGAACAGATGGGAGTCGGGCCAATATGGGTTCATTTACCAGGACTTCCGATGCAATACTAGACTCTGGTTGTTTTCAAGCGCATTGGCAACGCGCTTGGTACCTATCTAGAACGTGACCAGTCCTATGAAACATCGGGGAATATGACCATGGCTCACATCCTGGTTCATTTTGGGTTGTGTTATATTCTTTCCATGACTGACCCACGTAGTTAAATGGGGGGTTAGAGGGGGGGCAGAACCCCCCCTTCGTTGCACCAATTGCGCACTGGGGGGTCACAGGGGGCTTGAGGGGGGCGGGTAGCCCCCCTCTACGGGGTTTGGGGCAGCGCCATTGGGAAATTTTTTTTGGACCCTATTTTAGGTTGAGCGGACCTACCTATGGTTTTGTGCATGGTTTTCGTACATGGTTTTGGACGTGATGGTTTTTGGTCCATGGTTTTGGACGTGATGGTTTTCGGTCCATGGTATTGGATGCCTTGGCATGTATAAATATGTATTATAACATTGAAAGGAACATAATGAAAAATCAAGCTGGTAGTCTCGGTTTTGGGATCTAGGGGAAAATCTCTGTGTATATGTGTTTTATGTGTTATGCTCTCACCTTTGTTTATTTTATGTTTTAGAATTCGTATGCAGGTAATTTCTGTATGGAGTTAAAACCTATAGTTTATCTGGATACTAGAGATGGCTTGGAGGAGAATATTACCCTACATTGGAGGCATTTATCTCGTAGAAAAAATCTTAATTATGAATGTGTTCCATTCAGGTGTCAAAGATGCCATAAGGTTGGACATATTTTCAAAGAATGCCCACTGCTCTCGCCATCTGCTCCACCTGCTACAAAGGGAATGAAACATCACGAGACGAAGACCCGATTGTGGATGAGTAGCCCACGGGTCCAAATAGTCCAAAGGATGTGGCTAGGGACACTGTTTAGCCATCTTGTGCTTCCCAGATGCCACCAATCTACCCTCCTATGACTAGATCCCAGTTTGTTGCGGTTGCTTCTCCCACATCAGGGAGCGAAATGAACCTGCAGACCAGCTTTCAAAAGTGGCAATGCATCATCCTAGAGGGAAATGGTTGATTAGTGAGCACACACCAAAACAAATCTACTAGTATTTCCATAGACCATACATCGATCAGGATCTGCAAAGGGCTAACAAGCCCTAACTTATCTTTATCTGTTTATTTTTTTTTACTACGGAACAATAATCACTATGGGTGACATTTTGAAAATTTTTGAAAATATGTAAATATAATGTATATGATCAGTTACAAACAACATACCCTCCTCTGGGTTTTTGTATAGACTCTTACAGTATTAAACAGATCACAGATGACTACGGTCACTTTCTATGCATATGCCTATGGCATTCACAACATGGAATTTTCCCTGATAATGAAAATTACGATACTTTTCCCCGAGAGAAAAAAAAAAAAATAAAATATATATATATATATATATATATATATATATATATATATATATATATATATATATATATATATATATATATATATATATATATATATATATATATATATATATATCTATATATCTAGATATAGATATATATAAATTGAAAATAGTATAGAGTTGGTATGGACATGGACTTGCAACCTATCATACTTCAACATTATTAAATTAATATAATTATAATAATTAATAAAATAATTCAAATGAAAAAAACCTCTACCGAGGGAACCTTCATGAAGCATATCTTCTTTTTGGGCCCCTTAGCCTTAAAAATGCACTATTAAAGATTCTTTTCCCTTCCCTTATTTATACTCATCTGTATCATAAATATGAAATCAATAACTTTCTATCCATTAAAAAATTCATCCTCTTCATTTTCTTGATGTCAATGACCCATCAGATGTTTTCTCCCACTTTTCTCATAGTATTATTTATCATAGGTCATAAATCATAGAAAAAAGGTCATGGTAATATTCAATATGATACATTTTTTGATTCCTCGACATCGACACCATATCAGGGATATATTATCACTTTCATAGATACCCCCTTTGTCAAAAATTGAAAGTAGGGAGGGAGAGCTATGAAAGATTTTATACACATTAACTCTTACCAATCTCTCAACACTAGAAAAATAGGGTGTAGATTTTAACTCTAGGAATCCCATTATCATGTTTAATCTTTTTTAGAGACAATCCCCATCTTTGTCTAAGAATGAATTATGCCCCTAGAAGCCTTTTCTTTAAACCTTTCCATGAAGGGTGTGTACTATATTTTCCTAATGATCGTATATAAAATGAGACTCACAATTTATCCTATATGTGGTCCATTATCTTGTGTTGTTTAAAATATCCAATCTCATATATCATTGTTATACATATTGGCTATTAGAACAACCTTATAAAATTAATGCTAGGGGCATCCCATTATAGCTCACTAATTCTCACATGTGCCCAACATTATGACATGCTTTCATACAACATCCTTCTTGGGTGGAATTAATGCCTAACCCGTAGTGCATTAACAACTTGCCTCGATCATCCTAATGCCTTCCTATCTGCATTACCAACCCTCAAGGCAGCATTAAAGTCTTCAATTATTTGTTACATTGTCAAGAACTTATATAAAGTATTCATCCATGCCTTTCCCCTCATTATTATAGTGCTACATAAATTCATTATTCCTTATCTCTATATTCTATTTAAGCACTAAGTCTTATTCACACTGCTCTAAGGCTCACTAACTGATTGAGGTGGCTCCAAACACATGCAGAAGTCCAAGAGGGCTCAGAAATGGTCCAAATTAAAAGTGGTTAGATTTCTCTCAAACCAGCACCAAATCGAAGTGCTTGTGCCCCTGATTCCAACGGTGTGAACAACACTCAAATCTAAGTTTGTATGAGGAAGTTAGAGAAATTCAAAGTTGTGGTCAAAGTTGGTAGTTTTCCAGGTTTAAGTGTTCTACAATTTGATTGACATAGAGGCATGAAAAAATATCTCCCAAGAGCGGATGAATTGGTGGTTGGTTAGTTTTCCTAATAACCCCTAAAACGGTAAAAATCAAACATATGGTTTATAATAACAAAAATCATATTAAAAAAAAGTGTGGTGGGCTTCCACTGCCACATTGGAGCCATATGGAATATATATTTAACACAAAACATTGGCACGGGGCCACGTGGAGCGAACCCTACCCACCAACCAACACCATATATGTAATGTTGACCACTGGTTGTAACTAATGTCATGGAACCGAACCCTCTAACCAATGGGAACCATGAAACTGTTTGCCAAAAACCACATTCATAACCGCGTGCCAACTGTTCTGTTCATTATTGGTGCTTACCTTTTTATATTTAATGTTCAAGTGGAATTGTTGTGAATATGTAGACCACTTCTGACAGCGATCGTTCTGCAACTTCCCTTGTGTCTATATAAACTGAAGAGGTCAGTGATCAGTGTGAATGACCATCTCCTTCCACAGAATGTTATTCTTCCATTGTTGGAAAGCCTACATGTTGGAATACATATCTTTATCATAGGTTGGGTACTTCCGAATTGTATCAGAAAGTGTCTCACTATGATATGCCACTAGATGCCCGTGCTGGGTGAGGAATGCACCAATAACATAGTCGGAGGTATCTGTCTCAATTTCAAATGGTTGTTGTAGGTTTGGCAATGTGAGTACCGGTGCAGAGAAGAGGCAGTTCTTCAACTTAGCGAGCACCTTCATTTAGGACTCGAACTAGGAAAACTTTGCTTTCACCGCGCCCTTGGTAATCTGACTCAAAGTCTAAGTGATATGGGAGAATCCCAACACAAATCTCCAATAAAAATTTGCAAGGCCCAAAAATTTGTGAAGCTCTATTAGAGTGGTTGGGGATAACCAATCCCAAATGACTTGGATTTTAGTCGGATCCACATGTGTGACACACTTATCTATGATTTAACTAAGATATTGGACCTGGCTCATGCCAAAGGTGTATTTCTTGAAGATCACACATAGTATGTGTTTTTGAAAAGTCCTTCCTTTGATTTGAAGGTGGTCTTCCATAGATCTGTGGGATTTATTGGAACTTGGTGATGGCCAGACTTTAAATTGATCTTGTTGAAATAGTTGGTCCCCTTGAGTTGGTCCAGGGGGTCACCGATCCATGGGATTGGATGTTTGTTCCTGACAGTGATTTTGTTTAGTGCCCGATAATCAATGTAGAGCCTCCAGGTCTCATCATTCTTTTGTACAAGTATAATCGGGCTCCCACAAGGTCAGGAACTTGTTCGGATATGCCTTTTTTGTAGCAACTCCTGGATTTTCTGCTTGATCTCTTCATTTACAAAATGGATCGACGATATATCGACTTATTGGATAGAGGTGCTCCTAGAGTCAGATCGATCAGATTTTTTACCTGGCAGTGTATGGGTACCCCTGTGGATGAGGAGAAGATGTCCCTATATTCTTCCACGACTGTATCCACCTACTTCTGCTGTGTGGAGGAACCCTTCTCGGGGGTGATGGATGTGGCTACAATATTCCCCTTACTTTGAAAGTGAATCAGAAAGAAAACAAATTTCCCAGTTTGGGAGAAAAATCTTACTACATTACTTTATAGATATCAACGAGATGGCGGTAGGCGGGGCTACCTCTAGTGTCTCATATAATAATAACATAGTGAGTTTAGACTCATTTACAACATGTCGCTTCCATATGTAAAGTTGTCCTAATAATACATCACAACTTCAAGAGGAGCAACATCACATAATACTTCATCTATGAAGGGCTTGATATTGTAGGGAAGGTGACACTCCTAGCTAAAGTGGAGATATCGTCCTTGGTGAAGCCACCCGATGGTGTACGGTTACGGATGTTCTATAGTTGTTATGCTGAGTTGCTTCATGACTTATGCTGAAATGAGGTTCTTTTGGCTCCCACTGTAGAAAATGAATTGCAGCGGAGAACCCTTCACCCACATCTATGATTGGAAGAGGCATTCCCCCTCCTCTGGATCTTCTGGCTCAATCTTCTAGATATTGGTGGTGGCCATAGTGGCACTGGGCTCTGTGTTAATGATCTTCTTCCTTCTGTCATTCCCCTCATTAGGTTCTCACTCAAAGTCAGAACATGCTTCAAACTCAGAAGCCTTCAACTTGGCCACCAATGACTGCTTGGCCCGAGGCTTACTTATGTTGTGAGTGGAGATCTTATGGAACTCACACCACTTTCTCATGTCCTTCTTTGTCTTCATGGTGTTGTTTTTTGCTTACTACTTTGACGAGTTATCCCAGGTCGCCCCACCTTTGATTTGTCCTTTACTTTGTGTTTTAGGGGCACCTTTTCATTATTTTGGATTCGCAGATCCAAAGTCTCACTTTTTTTTTTTAACTTATTCTCAATCTTGACAACGTATCAATATGCCATGCTGAGCGGGGAGATGTCTAGGAACTCCATCTCATCCTGGATGTACTTGTGTAAATAGTCGTGTTACTTGAGTACCAAATTCCACTCAGAATCCTTGATACCAAAATTCATGCGAAGGGTATGAAAATAATTGGTAAACTCTAGCACATCTTGGTCCCTTCCCTGCCACAACATTGTCCACTTCATCTATTTATCCTCATAGCTCCTGACAGAGTATTACTTCTCCTTAATGGCATCCTGACATGAATTCCAAGTGGGTGTGACTAAAAATAGTGAGGGTGTAATTTCATCCTTCTTCTCACAATAGGTTTCCCACCAGTCCTAGACGTGGTGGGCAGATTTGAAAAGTGCAAAAGTAATCTTTTCTCGGCTGGAAAAATGATGAACAAAAAAAATCCTTCTAGTAGATTTAACCGTTTATATACAACATCCACATCTATTTGAACTTCAAATATGTGGATGTAAAAGTTAACTTGTACCTTGAAGGGTGTGGCACTTCTAGAGTGGATGCTAGAAGGAGATGTGTCATGTTTGGGTAGTCGTTGAGGATCTGGGCAAAGTTGTCCATGATTGTGTTCCTTTGTTGCTAGAGCAATTGATTTGGATGGTGAAGTCACTAAAACAACATTTGAAATATCATAATTAGCATATGGAAATTGAATAATGGCACGTGTTGGAAGAACAATGTATATCATTCTTGGAGTCTTTGACAATGCAAGAGGAACAACAAACAACATGGCTAAAGGAAGCTCACATTAATGAGGTAAAGTCCTTGGAAGAAGGTCATAGAATAATGTTAGAATGAAGATGGAGCAAGTGCAGAACGCCCACATTGACCTCCAAGTATTGAGAACACAAGATATTAAAGTTAATAATTAATTTTAAAATGCACAAAACTCTTTTGTGGAAATATTAGAATAGATTTAGGGCTACTTCGTGTAATTAGAACAAATAGCCCACAAAAGTGATGCCTATTTAGAGACATAGCAAGCAACCAAGTTTATGTATTTTGGATGATGTGTGCAAACTAGATTATACATCTTTGAATCTAAATGATGTGTGCAAACTAGATTCTACATCATTGAATCTAGTCTCATCTTGTGAAAAGTTTGGCTCGCATGCAAATTTTGAAGCCTACTTTGGATCCTGTGATCTATCATCCTTGGTCGCCTCTCGGTAAGCTGATGATTTTAAGCTCCCCTCCTTGATCATAAGAGTTGTACATGTTCTCTCTTTATGTAACATGTGTCATTGTCGGGCATAGGGGTTGTTGTTTCTCATGCAAAGGGAATGTTGTCTTACTTGAAGGGAATTGTGTATGTTGTCTAAGGAAAATAGTTACTAATAATGCTCAAGTATTTAAATCTACCAATTTTATCAGTTTTTTTCATAGTCATAACATTATTTTTGGGCACTCCACCATGTATTACGCACAGGGAAATGTGTTAGAAGAATCATCCAATAAGATCTTGGTTAGGATTCTCAAGAAGACCATAACACAAAGAAAGAAGAATTGGGATTCTCAACTTAGGTTTGCATTGTGGGAAAATAGAGTCACCACTAAGAGATCAATTTGGTAAGTCTCCATTTGAGCTAGTATATGGTACTTCAACATTTTTTCCCACTCAATTGGCCATGCCTATAGAAAAACTAATTAAGGACGCAAAGGAAGAGCCTAATTCCTTGACCAGGAGAATGAATCATTTGGTATAATTTCATGAGAATAGAGAAGCAAAATAAATAGAAAAAGAAGAACAAAAAATTACAATTAAGTACTTGAATTTTGAGTGGTACAAATTCATTGTGAACTATTTGTTGTTTTTGGAATGCCCACTTAAGTTTGACAAAGAAAAGTAAAAAGCTTTGAGGTTGCAAGCAAAAAAAATTGTTATTTCGAATGGTCAGTTGTATTGGAACGATCCAGTGGGAATTATATTACTTTGTTTGGTTGAAGGAGAGTTCCAGAAAGTAATAGATGAATTTCATGGTTTTGTTTGTGGAGGAAGCTATAGCTAGAAAGTAATAGCTCATAAGATTTTGAAGGTTGGCATCTATTTTCTTAAATTGTTTGGTTATGTGCGTGATCGAGTGAAGGCTTGTAGAGAGTGCCAAATCTTTGTTGAAAATCAAAAGCTAGATCCCCTACCTTTAATTCATGTCATTGTGGAAGAGACGTTTAGACAATGGATGCTAGATTTTATTGGGGAAATTCATTCACCATCCAGTGGGCAGCATAAGTGGATCCTTACAACAACAAAATATTTCACCAAATGGGTAGAAGTTGTCCCTACTAGGAATGCAACTGATACAGTGGTCATTAAATTCATGGAGGAAAATATTCTAGCCAGGTTTGGTTGTCTAAGGAAAATAGTTACTGATAATGCTCAAGTATTTAAATCTACCAAGTTTATCAGTTTTTGTCATAGCTATAACAATATTTTGGGGCACTCCACCATGTATTACCCATAGGGAAACGGGTTGGCAGAATCATCCAATAATACCTTGGTTAGGATTCTCAAGAAGAGAATCACAGAAAATTACCAGAGAAGCAAAATAAATAGGAAAATACAAAAGGAGAAGAATAGAATCATCCAATAATACCTTGGTCGGGATTCTCAAGAAGAGAAGCACATAAAATTACATTGTGATACACATTGCAGGATTCCATTAGGAGATGACTTGGATTATGATGATGTTAGCACAATAACGTGGCACCTTCTAAGGCTGCCATGTGGCATAAAAACCCACATTTTTAGTCATCCAATGGGTCTAAATTTGTGTGACACATGACCCACTTAGGATGTTGTGTGGCAAGAGTGACTTCAACATATGGATGCCCAATGGCCTCTAGGTCTAGGTCACATGGGACAAACGTTGGCTTTGAGTGGTCATATGGGTCTAGAAGCATCAAATTTAGTTTTATAATTGTTTAACCTTTATATTCCTGCATCATTTCATAGTTTAGTGGTCGACCTGGGACCATCGAAAGACTATATAAACATAAGTGCAACAAGGGTTTAAAGAAAATAAATTGAATTGGTTTGTAATCAAAACATTGTGATACAATCGTTCTAGTTTTGAAATCGTTCGATACCCAAATCGTTTGGGAGGATATTTTCTAAGAAGAATATATTGTTGGTCAAAACATATTCATGAGAACTACACAATCCTACAATTCGTAAGATATTTTGAGCATCTTAAATTTATAAAAAACTCAAATAACTTCAAACACCCATATCCTCATGTAATGAGTCCTTGCGAAAAATCAAGATGTCATGCTACTTCATGAAGAGTCTTGCTAATTCTTTGATCATCAAGGATGGTCTTGCTATTTCTATCCACACAACCCCTTTGACATGAATGACATCTTATTTTCATCAATGACAACACTATGTATGACATAATGAATAATTCCAACGAAAATTAACAATATAACAATAGAAATGCAATAAATCAATATCTAGAGATTACTGAGGAGTTTTAGCATTAACATAAAGCTTATATAGTGCTTACAATTTCTACCTATGGGAAGAATTTTCCATCAAATTGATTTCATTCTAAGATTAAGTTTATATAGTAAATTATCAAAAAAAAAATTAATTAAAGTAATAATAATTAATTAATTCAAGTAATAATTAAGAATCGATTTCCAAGTGCAACCCATTTTGTAAACTTGTACTAGCATCAAATAAAGGAGTAGAGTCATGGATTTGCATCGGTTCAAATCCCATCTATATGATAAACATAAAAGATCAATTTCCATTGCCACAATTAAATGTTTTAATTGATTATCTGAGTGGAGAAACGTACTTCAAAATATTGATTAAGGGAGAGGATAACAATGGAGTGGTGATGGAACGTGATATTTAAAATGAATGAAGGATTGCACAAATAGATGGCCATGCCATTTGTTAGGGCGAATGCACCTAATACATTCACGAGACTAGTGAATGAAGCATTAAATCCGTATTTGGGTAATTATTTTAAGTTCTGTATTTAAATGGCATATTAATTTTTAGAAAGAGAAAAGAAAAGCACATGATGCATTTTAGTGCATTTCATTTGAAGAAGGAGAAGCTTCTCACATGTTCTCTCGTTAAAGAATAATTAGCATACTTGATATTCACGGTATCTCAAAATGAATTCAAGATGGATGCTTAGAAGGTGAAATGAATCACTAAGTGGAAAATTAAAAAAAAATCAAGGTGAGAAGCTTTCATAGTTTGGTAAGCTTTTAATATATAGAAGTTTAGTTGAAAATTTAGTGTGATTTATGCACCACATATAATTTATATGAAGAATGGTGAGTTTTTAGTGGAACATACTAGTCCAAAAAGGATTTTAATAAATAAATAAAGTCAAATAGCTAGTGTTACTTGTCGCTTAATTTAATTATTAAACGTTGAAAAGTATAAACCAAATTTTATATTTGAACAAGGGCTACATAATAGTTATATTTTCTTAGTTTAAATATAGTTAAATTAAAGTGAAAACCAATAAAGATATTAAATTTTATATTAATAAAAATTACAATTAAGATAACAAAATAATTTATGAACAAATAGAGTTCTTATAAAAATCTCTCGAGATAGAGATAATGCAACTAAATCTAAGTAAATTTTTTGTCTCCGTGATGGCAACCAACTGATAATAATTTCATATATGAACCACAAGCATGTGAATTTAAGAGTCTAGATGAAATCTACAATGTCGAAATGGGAATTTAAGAGTTTAGATTCAATCTTCAGTGTCCAAATGAGATAAGGTAAGTCATGGCTTGAATTTTTTTTTTGTCAATGCCCATATGTCAAATACATTTTGCATATATCTTTAAAATTTTCAATATTTCGTTTATATAGATAATAAATGAGAATTAAAATGATTAGTAACAATAATAAAAAGTTAAAATTTTTAGTAAAAATAATTTAGTTTGGAAATATTATATATAAAATGCCACTTAGTTTAATTATAGCTAAATTAAACATTTAATATTGTAATTTGATAAATGAATAATGGCTAAAATTGGGCAGAAAAACCAGAAATAAACTTACAAAAAATTAAAACCAAAAATCCTTACCAGCATCGCATTATTTTAATTAATTAGTTTTTATTTTAGTTTGATAATTAATTAAAACTATATAAAAAATATGATAAGTGTTATGTTTACATTTTTTTACCATAAAAACTTAAATTTTATTATTAATAATTATTTAACCATTTTTAAAATGTAATATAATTAAAAATAACTTCAATTAACTATTTTATTAAATTAATTTAAATAAAATAAAACAAGTCATCAAGAATAAAATAAAAAATTACAAATAAAAACTCTATCAAATTAATATAAAAACACCCAAATATGCACTCTTTAACACCCTATCGATTCACGTCTGCAATAATTATTACTAATAAATTATTTAGTTGAATGATTGATATGACATGGGTTATCAACACAGATTTCACCTGCAGCGTGCATAAAAGCCTAGGGAGGCTCGGGTGCCTTAGAGAGAAATTAAACTTCCTTTGTTTAGTACGTTTGATGGTTGTAGTTCCTTTTTTCTTGACATAAATAAGATTGAAGAAGTAAATTGAAATAAGTATGCAATACATTGAAGTTAATATTGTCATTATTACACGATAAGAGGTAAAATATTTTAATTAATAATATTTGAGATAAATGAATTTAAAATTATTTAAAAATAATAAATTTTATTTGATAATGTGAAATTTTAGATAAAAACTGAACACAATACATACTTCTCGTAACGTGTATAAGAAGAGTTCATGAGAACACAACTTTGGATTTTTCCAAATTTGCAGAAGTGTTCCAAGTAAACTACTATGACAATGAATAAACAATTGGGATGCTTCTTAGGGAATCAAAGGAAATCCAAGTACATTCTCCAATGAGATGTTGAATGATGTGAAGAAAAAAATATTTTGTTCATTATTGGGATTTCTATACCATGATTCAAGTAGAAAAGAAGTGGAGGTGTTACCTATTGTGTAACGCTGAGGGACACCTGAAATGGATTGAATTCTTTTAGAGATTTTCATTTGTATTGAAGCATAGGCAAAGAAGATTAAAAAGAGTTATAGATTTGTTTAAAAGAGGGAGATCATTTCTCTTATCATGAATTTGGATATGGTAATGACATAGATAAAGAATTTGTATGAGAAGGATGTACAATTTTTCAAAGATTAAAATCCAACAAATATTCCATGAATTGGAAATTGATCTCCCTCCCGGTTTACATTGTCCAAGAAAGATTCCCATTTATAAGTGAACAATTATGGATTCCAAGAGGATCAACGAGGAAGAATCTCATTTGAGAATTATGTATTGGTAGCTTGAATAGACATTTAAAAAAATATTTATTGAGGAATATTAATATTGTCCTTAGACTACCAAAGATCTGAATAAATGTGCCAAAATTTGTAGAAATTTCTAGCATACAAAGGGGAAGAGTGAAAATACTATGTACAAGCCATTGCTAGTATTAGAAGCACCACACTAGTATTAGAAGCACCACGGTAAGGTATCAACATGAACTTTATGTTACTATTGCCAAGAACAAAATGGGGTAACCATTTTATCTCTTTAGTTGTTAATATATTTTCAAAAATAACATAATTTATCCCATGCAATAAAATTAGTGATTCAACTAGAATATAGCTATTTTATCCTTTATAGAAGTTTTTTGTTTACATGGTTTTTCAAGAAGAATAAGCTTATACAGAGACTACAATTTTGTTTCTCATTTTATAGGTATGTTGGGTATCTATTTCGATATCATTTCGAATATTAATTAATCCTTTATCTACTTATTTCTTTACCCTTCAACAAAATAACCTTCCATTACCATCATATTCCATATTTGATTACAAGAAATTAAGGAAAATAAAATATTATTATACGATATTTTCTTTATTTTTGATAACTTAGAAGTACCAATGTTACTTTGAGGATATCTAATGCTATGTGCTTCAACTTGTTAGTGATTATGAAGCTATCATGTAACCTTCAACATATCACCATAAAACACATAAAGTTTGAAGATGATTCCTATTCTATACAATTGCTCTAGTATCTTTAAGATTTTCCATATATCACATAGCTACTTTAACAACCACAATCTATACAATGACAATGATTAGTGAAATAAAAATTGCTACAACTACCTCATAAATAAATCATGAATGAAAAAAATAATTATATTAGTTAAAATTATATTCTAATTGATATTGGTAGGTTATGAATACCAACTAATGAGATTTGAGAATGTAAATAAATTTATAAATATTTATTGGTTGTGCAATGTAATTCTATTAAGTTGGTATTCTTTCCAAATGATGAGGAACTAAATACTACTTTAATTTGTTGTATTGGTCATGGACTTCAATTAAGTTGGGACTATTTCCAAATAATGTGGAACTTAATCGTACCTTCTTGTAAAATTGGCCATGTAGTTCTATTAAGTTGGGATTCATTTTAAAAAAATGAATCTAGTGTAACACACCCAATCTTTTTAGAATTTAGACTTCTATGATCCATATTAATTGTAACAACATTTTATCTACAACCAATCTCGTCTAAGCCTCTCTAAGGGTACAAAGTGCACATATCCAACTCCTAAGATCACTTTAAGAAGGGCAAGTATCCGAATTTCCTCTTTTTTTAACCATCTCAAACCCTCTTTTTGAGGTCACCATTGTATTATGCTCATCAAGTGTTTTCCAAGGATATAAATTTCATCTAATTATGAACTCTAAGAGAAAATTTATGGCCCTCAAAAAATTGAATAATTTATGCCACATTAACATACCATAAAATTAACACATAAATATTGTTCCCACATGTAACCATCACACAGTTCCATATCTGCAAGCTAGACAATTTGGTTGTTAGGTCATATATAGGTCTAGGTCTTTCATTTATCCTTTCCTAGGGCTATTTCCAATTATGCTTAACTCTTTTGGGTCATTTTGAGCCAAGAAAGTCTGATCTTGACAACAAGCTCAACATATGGATATCCATATTCCTAGATACCTAGAACATTCACAATCCAATTGTTTCCAAAAATCCATCTAAAAAAGTTGGGTTCTAGATTTTGGCCTCCACTTCACATATTGCGATGGATGCCATAAAGGTCGCCACATTAGCTCCTTCACACCATAATTCCATCTCAACATGCCACATCTAAAATTCATACCAGTATCTAGTCAATATACCACATCACACACACCTATCCATACTTCCACATTAGCATTAACACATCAATAACCGCATCATTGCACATCACACACTACATTATGTGTCATGTCACATATTAGCTTACTTGTATAGTTTTGGGATTTTTCTACATGGGTTCCAAGTGACCACATATGTCCTATCGAGCTGGGATCTAGATTTTGTAAGTTTTAACCCCGTACATAAATTAGCTGCATACGAATTCTAAAAAACAGAAAATATACAATGGCGAGAGCATAAAAGATACAACAGATATACATAGAGATTTTCCCTTCGATCCCAAAACTGGGACTACCAAATTGATTTTTCATTACATTCCTTTCAATGTTACAATGCATATATATACATGTCAAAGCATCCATAAACCCCCATCCATTAACCCTGGATTAGAACATAATTGTAGTTCCCTTGACCGGATCCAAAAAATACCATGGACAGAAAACCATCATGCCCAAAAACATGTGAGAAATCAATGCGCAAAACCATAGGTTGGTCTTCCCACCTAATATGGGGTCCAAAAAAAAAAAAATCCCCAGGGCGTTGTCCCAGACCTAGTGTAGGGGGGCTACCGCTGCCCTTCTTATCCCCCAACGGGGGGGCAACCTCCCCCCCATGACCCCCCCGCGTGTGGGGTAGTTGTGGAAAGAATATAACACAACCCAACATTCTCCCACTTGTTGTTTTCTTTCCACAGGGGGCCACAAGAGAGCTTAGTCATTGATCCAGCCCTGCAATGCCCATTTTTTCTCTACACCAAGGGACATTTTCAATGCTCACAGACTTTGTCAACGCATTTGCAGTATTCTTTAAAGTGTCCACCTTTACCATAAACACCTTTTTTTCCTCAATCATATCCCTCACGAAGTGATACTGAACATCAATGTGCTTTGTATTTTAATGATAAGAAGGGTTCTTTGACAAGAAAATTACACTTTGGTTGTCACAGTCTATCCTTATAACTCGTTGTACTAACCCCATACTTGAACACAATCTCTACAACCAAATTGCTTCCTTACTTGCATGAGTGGCTGCCATGTATTCTGTCTCTGTAGTTGAAAGGGCCACTATAGACTATCTCTTACTCATCCAACTAACTGCACCTCCAAATAGGTTAAACACATACCCACTTGTAGATCTTATTTGATCCAGATCTCTAGCCTAGTCTACATAAGAAAAGCCTTCGATGTCAAAAACACTGTCCAATATTGGTCTTCCTTGGTAGCACAAACCATAATCACTAGTGCCACACAAATACCTAAAAACCTGCTTCACTGTTGTCCAATGTTCCTTCCCTGGTTTTGACATGAGCCTGCTCAATACTCCCACTACATGTGCAATGTCTGGTCTAGTACAAACCATTGCATACATCAGACTACCGACTGCACTTCCATATGGAACACGAGACACGCCCTCTTCATCTTCTTGTGTCTTGGGACACTGTTCATGAGATAACTTTACACCTACAGGAATAGGAACCTTGACTAGTTTACTATCCTGCATATTAAACCTCTATAGCATTGTCTCAACATACTTCCTCTAGTTTAACTAGAGCTTCCTCTTTGCCCGATATTGTTTAATTTCCCTGTCCAAAATATAGTTTCCAGCACCAAGATCTTTCATGTCGAATTTGGAGGACAATTGGGTCTTCAAATCCTGGATAATTTCTTTATCATTTCCAACCAGTAACATATCATCCACACACAAGACTAGATAAATAGCATAGTCATCAATTAATTTAAAATACACATAGTGGTCTACTTTTCTTCTGGTGAAGCCAAGTCCCCATATAAATGTATCAAATTTCTGATACCACATCCTTGGTGACTGTTTTAACTAATACATAGACTTTTTTAACTTGCATATAAGTTATTTCTTACCCTTCACCGCAAAGTCTTCAGGTTGCTTCATGTAGATCTCTTCTTCCAGATCCCCGCGAAGAAATGTTGTCTTCACATCCATATTCTCTACCTCAAAATCAAAAGCAATAACAACATATAAAAGTAATCTAATAGAAGCTACCTTGGCAGCATGAGAAAAAATATCACCAAAATCAATTCCTGGCACCTAGGAATAACATTTTGCTACCAAATGAGCTTTATACACTAGTACAAAATGACTAATTAATTACTAAAAAAACAACTAAAATTTGCATATAAATGACCATTTTTCAATCAGTTACAAATAATAGCTAATTTACAGTATCTTATAACGCGACTAACTTTTAGTCATTTTTAGCTTAGTCATTAATTGGTTTCCTCAATTTTATCATCTAGTAGTATATTTAGTTATTAATTTGGTCATTAAATTTTCATTGGTTTAGTCATTAATTACTGCAATTAATGACCAAATATACAACAAAATATATTACTACATGAATCCTCGAGAAAACCAATTAATGACCAAAGAAATATGACCAAAATGTTGGTCGTGTTATAAGATACTGTAAATTAGCTACTGATAGTCATATATATGCAAATTTTAGTCATAATTTGAAACCAATTAATGACCAAAGAAATATGAATAAATTTTAGTCGCGTTATAAGATACTGTAAATTAGCTACTAAAAGTCGTATATATGCAAAATTTAGTAATCATTTTAATAAAAAAATTATCATTTGCAGTAGCCATTTATCTTTTTTTGGTATTTTCATATTCATTATACAAACGACTAATTTAGTAGTTTCTATTCATTTAATTTAATTTCACTCATAATCATTATAAATGACTAATTTAGTCATA
Organism: Pinus tabuliformis; assembly: GCA_031772625.1. Taxonomy (NCBI): domain Eukaryota; kingdom Viridiplantae; phylum Streptophyta; class Pinopsida; order Pinales; family Pinaceae; genus Pinus; species Pinus tabuliformis. The sequence continues at coordinate 773,548,437 of CM062810.1, forward strand.
CATTCATTTTATTTGTGTTCATCATTAATTAATATAAACTATTCATATAGTAGTTTTAGATTGATTTTATGTGTTCATTATTAATCAATATAAATTAATTAGTATGATTTTGCGACTAAATTTAAAAAAAAAAATCATACAATGTGCATGTTTATCTAATATGATAACGCAAAGTTACATATGTTAATTACAAGACTAAATAATATCAAGTGCAAATAAAAATAATTTCAGCCATATAAATTTTATTATATAAAATATCAAGTATTACAATATGAGTTTCCAACTTAATATCGATTGGACTACAATTTACACATAAAATATTTTTTCATCATTTCAAAACATTATCATTGTGTTGCCAAAGCATTGAAAGTGAATTCACCAATTCTAAAGGCTTGACCATGAGTCTCTATGAGTGTGTCTTACTCAAGATATTGGCTCTAACGGTATCACTAGATAGATTCTCTTCTCTCTCTCATTTTGCATTTGTCGCTCCAGTGTTATTGTTCTTTTCTTTCTTAAATTGTTGCTTCTTTCAATCAATATTGAGTTCCTCTCCTGAAAATGAAACAAGATACAATGCAGAGTATAAGACAAGAAATATGATAAATACTTGAATATAAAATAAAGTATACTATAAAAGATTTATACGACATATACCTCATCATTTGATAGTGGCCATTATGCGGCTAGATGACCTGTATAAGAAAAGCAAATAAAGCGTTGCCATAGAAAATAAAACCTTAGGAACTTAGTATTCAACCTTCATCAAAACATTAGGCACAATCATACCAACTAAGTTACATGTTAAAAATATGAGGCAATAGTCTTCCAATGTTATTTCTTCCGAAAAGGTTTCTAATATTCAAAATATGGATCACAAAAGCTTGAATTCGAATAGATAACTTGTGAAAACAAATGGAAAAAAAATATCAGTGTAAAAATATCCTTATTGCTTGTTCTAAAAAAGTCATGTTCCTTAAACTTGGATATTCTTTTTCCCATAGTAAAAGTTCCTTGCTATTATGACCTATGTTCTTAGGATCATGAGATCGATCCAACATCATATTGGATTTTGTAGACAAAATGGTTCAACTTTCCAAGGTAAGTACCTCACTTGGTTGAATGAAGGTGCTAGATGTGAGTAGTGTCAAAACCTTAGGGAAGCATAACGCTAAGGCCTAAGAAAATATATCACCACTTGTCCACTGAAAGAAAAAATTTCAGTCCCACAATGGCCTCTGGAAATACATTTTGTTGAATGGATATCACACTCTAACAGATGACTGTCTAATACAATGAGAAGTGTACATATATTGTCACAATTCCCCTCATAGTCAGACCCTATAGTTTTGTCCTATAATATTAATAATATTATAGTATTTAATTATAAATTATGGCAATCATATAATTATTAGTTTGAATAATTAGTCTAAAATTGTGTTTTTAGTATTTATGTATACATGCAAATATTCGAGAAAAAAGGTACTTTTTGTGACTAGTTAATTTCGAGTGAATCTAAATACACGAGAAATTATGGTGCCTTGATGTTTCTCTAGCGGTTATCTGCTCATTGTACCAATTGCTCCCATGTCCTCTATTTCTTTTGGTGAATTCCTCTTTGATGATGTCAATTTCCAATGCAATGGACATTTATCCTTGATGTTTTTCTGAGCCAAAGGGAAGCTCCACAAGTAACAACCAAAAATTATCCTCAAATATATTACTTGGGGCCAAAAATGCAGTAATTATATGACAAGCCAAGAAACACTGCACATTAGTCATCTTCCCTTTAATATTGATTAATAATTTCTTTGCATGATCCTATAATACTAAAGTGTGAAGTAGGAACATTTAAAGTTAGTCATCCATTAATATCACCTTTGAGAGTTCTTAGTAGTTAATAATTCCTATTACACACATAGTAGATCAACAACATCAAGGATAACAATATAAACACAACAAAAATGAAATTAGAAGAAATGCTAGGAAGTCAAATGTGACTAATCTTGACTCAATAAAATACCTATCCCTTCACATTAGCAAGGCATTCTTAGGAACTAAAACAAAAAATACTTCCATTGCATCATTTTCACCTTTTATTTAATTTCTTTCATTGAGAACATAACTTTCAGAAGAAAAAAATTCATTGAAAAAGGTCTCAAAATCCTAGGAAATGCTCGAATGATTGTCGTATCAATTAAACAGAAAGATAATTGTTTTATATGATTTTAACCTGTGGAATATATTGAAGAATATGAATATTCCTTGAATCCCTTTCTCCTAATCGAATTGTAATCCGTGGGTTCCAATCAAGTAAACAATTTCCCTCCAAGATAGTTAATGGATCACTTTGGAGAAGGAATTATAGAAGCATTGGGATAGTAGAAATGGAATTAACTAGGAGGAAAATGATCAAGGCCTTCCAAAGTTCCTATGGGCTGAAGCTACAAATACCACCGTGCATATTCAAAACCGATGCCCTCATTAGGCATTGGACTCCAAGACTCCTGAAGAAATGTTCACTAGTAAGAAACTCAATGTCTCTCATTTTAGAATTTTTGGAACTCCCGTATATTTTCATGTGCCGAAAGAGAAAACAAGAAAATTGGGTGCATCTGGGAAGAAAGGAATCTTTGTGGGCTATAGTGAAAATTATAAGGGATATAGAATTTATGTGGTTGGTCAAAAGGAAGTTGAGATAAGTCATGATGTCACCTTCGATGAAGATATGGCCCTCAAGAAGATCAACAACCTTCCTATCCTGTGGAAGGAAAAAGAAGCTAACACTGGAAATCAAGGTGCAAAAGAAGACGAAACGAAGCTTGATGTTGATAAAGCTATGGATCCTATTGATCCTCCTCCTCATGAACCCTCCTCCTCCAAAAGGAGACCCTCATGGCTTAGGTAGACTCTCGAAGATTCTGAGAGACATATTGCACCAAGGGGGGATTTCCATGAAAGCAAGAAGTCGAACAGGTATAAAGGATATTTGACCGCCATGAGCACTATCATTCAAAATGAGCCTTCATCATTCGAATAATTCATGAAGAATCAAGTATGGAAGGATGTTATGAATGAAGAATACGAGTCACTTATGAAGAATGATGTCTGGGATGTGGTCCCTAGACCCCAGGAAAAATCAATTGTCACCTCTAAGTGGCTCTACAAAATCAAGCATGGAGTTGATCGAAGTGCAAAAACGTTCAAGGGTCGCTTTCTTTCTTGAGGCTTCTCTTAAAAGGAAGGTGTAGATTACGATGATATATTTGCACCTTTTTCTTCATACACCACCATACGCTCGATCATAGCCCTTACTCCCTCGCAAGGATGTAACCTACAATAGATGAATGTGAAGACCACTTTCTTGCATGGTTCAATCAAAGAGGAAGTATGTGTGGAAGAACCCGAGGGGTTTGAGGTTCATGACCGAGAATCTCATATATGCAAGTTGAAGAAATATCCCTATGGATTGAAGCAAGCACCTCATGCTTGGTATGATAGGATCAATAGCTATCTAATGAAGATGGGATTCACTAGAAGTGAAGTTGATCTAAACCTTTACTTTAAGGTTGAAAATTATAAACCTCTAATTCTGGTACTTTATGTGGACAACATCTTTCTGACAGGTGCAAACTCTCTCATTCACAAATGTAAGAGGAAGTTGGCTTCTAAATTTGAGATGAAGGACCTAGGGCCAATGCACTATTTCCTAAGATTGGAGGTCTATCAAAAGCTAGGTGAAATTTTCCTCTCTCAAGGAAAATATGTTGTAAAGATATTGGAAATATTTGGGATGGTGGACTGCAAGCCTGTGACTACTCTGATGGAACTTAACTATAAGAAGTTATGTGGTAGTGCTTCTGGACCTGAATTGAGAAATGATTTTGAGTATTGTCAACTCATATGAGAACTGATGTTCTTGGTGAAATCTTGTTCGGACATATGTTTTGCAGTTAACACATTGAGCCAATATATGGTTGAGCCTCATCATATACATTTGATTTCTGCCAAGCATCTGATGAGATATCTTTGGGGAACAATCACTCATGGACTAAGATACACTGCTGGAGATGTGAGGCTGCATGGTTATTCTGATGTTGATTGGGATGGAAGTGTGGTGCATTGCAAGAGTACTTATGGATGTTATTTTTCTTTGGGTTCTGCTTTGATTTCCTAGATGAGCAGGAAGCAGAAATCAGTTTCCTTGAGCACCATCGAGGCCGAATACATAACCACTAGTATGGCCTTCTGTGAAGCTATCTGGTTGAGGAAGCTGTTCAGTGAGATGTTTGGACTTGTGTTGGATACCACCGTGATCCTTTGCGACAACCAAAGTGAGATCTGATTATATAGAATCTTGTGTTTCATGGTCGCTCCAAGAATATAGATATCAGGTACCACTTTATCCGATATATGGTACAATGAGGAGAAATAAGGCTCCATCACATTGGGACTCATGAGTAGGTTTCTAATATTCTAACAAAGACCCTGTGGAAGGTGAAGTTATTGGCCTTCCAAGAACGACATGGATTCGTGGAGATACCCTCTTATGAGGGTCCTGTATGAGATGGACATTCAGCTGTGGGAGCTTCGGGGGGCTTGGGGTACTTCTTGGAGCGATGAGAAACCATAGGGTGAGTGGTTCGACCTTCCCCTAGTGGTTTGATGTGTACAGGGTGAGTGGTTCAGCCTTCCCCTGCGATACCCCTTAGCAACATGTAGGCAGGATGAGTGGTTCATCCTTATCCTGCTGAGACATCCTACCCATGTAGTCAGGGAATCATGGGAAGTACCTCTCATCTGTCCAATGAGTGGCGAAATGAGGATATAGACCATAGTAATACCGATGGGCACATTGTGTACTACCATACTCCCTATGCTAGGATGACTGATATTTATCTAGGATCAATTGGAATTGAATTCAGGTCAGTAAGAGTGGTATGAGACACTCTCTTTTGATTGGAACTAACTTCGGGTCAGTAAGAGTGGTCTGACACACTCTCCTGATTGGGACTGACTTCGGGTTAATAGAGAATGGTATGATACATTCTTGATCACTTCTTCTTCTTCATAGTTTAGCGAAGCAGAGCAGTGCATTGATGGCAGAGATAGTACAGATTGGCAGATGGATTAGCAGATGGTGTTCTCCCTAGTTGAGAGGGAGTGTTAAAACTGGAAACTAGGGCTAAACTCCACATGGGTCATCTTATTTATGACAATTGATATTTTTTTTAGATTCCTCTCTCTGAGAGGTATAGGATTGATCTAAAGATCATCCGATTCTGACACGTATAAATGAAGTTATGAATTTATTTTGATTATGGTCAAATTGTCAAGGTCAACCAACAAACTTATGTAGGCTCAGAAGCCCAACAATCACGTCTATTCATCCTCAACGTTTCATATAAATAGAAGGTGATTTAGCCTCATTTGGACACACTCATATTGTCACCTCTCTCTCTCTCTCCCCTCGTTGATTGCATATAGATTTCTGGGCCTCTCTATCTCTCCACATGTTCAAAATTTCAAGAGACTGAATTTCTAGATAGTTTGACCAAATGTTGACCAGCATGAGTTGACCTCATTTGACTGCATTTTTGTGAGGGCTATCTCTATTTGGGAAGGCCACATTTTTGGGCACAAAAATTAAAGCTAAACGTTGACTCTTGACCAACATTTACTGTAGCAAGGGCTAACTGCAAGTGGGTTGTTTGACCAGACTTTGACTAGATTGAATTTGACTATTTTGAGGGTTGTTTTATCTTGTTGTTTGGATGTTGAAGTTTACTGAAGTTGATCAATTTGATGAGGGTCAAATCTACGCGATTGACCAACATTGACTTTTCTAGTTAGGGTTCTTTTGCTGCTGTTATAAATTATCAGATTTGTAAAGTATACTATCTCTCTTTGCTGAACTATTAAAGACTAAAATAAGAATTGATCAAGGGTTTCCCCACATTGGGGTTTGTCCCTGGCTGGTGCCACATCTTGTGTCATCTTTTCTTGGCTTGTATTCTACTATTTATGTTTATGTTCTATTTGCATTTTACTATCATGTTGATGTGATTGCTAATCTGAATATTAATACTAGGCTAATAAATAAATTGAAGTAAAATTTCTCTAAAGCATAGAACATACCATTGTTGCCTAAAATTAACAAGATGATTGGTGTCATAAAATGGTGCATTGCATCCTTCAATATATGTCACAGAACTCCTCTCACCTCACAGAACTCCTCTCATCTACAACAATAAGAGTCCTCTCAAACTTCCTAATCTCCATCTCATTCATCCTGAAATAAGTGGATATTTCCATGGGTGACAAAGTGTGGTTTGGGCTTTAATAGAAGGATTTATTACTAAAAATAATAATAATACAATGCAGCGTAATAGTTATCAGCGGGAGGAACAACCCTGCCAAGATACTTCCTAACTAGATCAATATACTCCTGAATTACCTCTTATAATGAACAAAAGATAACCTCAACTACCTATAGAGTCTACCTATGCATGGTAGCAATGAAAACACTGTCAAAAACAACATCTACAACAACATTTGTCAATCTCTTCTTCTATTCAAGGGCATGCCCATATTTTGAAAACTATCAAGCAGGCCAGGGTCCACCTCATCCAGGCTCCTCTTCTTCTTCTACTCTCTTTGTTTAGGTTTAGAATAATAGCAAAGGTATTGGAAATTTATGGGTGAGCAAAAGTTATCAGGCCATTTAAGTTCTTCCATTTTTAATCATTGTCTGTAAGCATTGAGTCTACATTGAAAAAGCCATTCAGGTTCCTTCCTTTTAGCTAAAATTAACCTAAGCTTTGGAGAGTTGTAAGGTTTAATGGATCTAAGTATATTCTACTTAAAATATAGTAACATGGTTCAAAATTGTAGGCATTGAGATCAGAATCTAAGGATGAAACAGAAAAGATTTTATGTTCATGATTACAAAAAAAATTAATTTCGTGTAACAAAGTTTGAGGAAGGTCTACTATTTGCATCCTACCAGAAAATTGAGATCAGAATCTAAGGATGAAATGTAAAAGATTTTATGTTCATGATTAAAAAAAAATATTTCCATGTAACAAAGTTTGAGGAAGCTCTAGTATTTGTATCCTACCAGAAAATTTATTTGCATCACTCAAGCCCTTTGAATTTGGGCATGTGTTACAGGGAAAAGTGTCTATGCAGAAGTGCTAATCCCACTAAGGTGTGGTAGCTACCTTAGAAACAAACAAAGTAAAGCTACTTTCATTTTTCCTTTATGAAAGATAGATGAGAGAAGAATAAAGAAGACCAACCTTTGTCTTGCGCTTGGCTCCTAGTTCGATTCCTCTCTCTTCTGATAGTCCTTTGCTACTTGCTTCCTTGTACACCCAGCTTCACAGAGTACTTGTAGAATCAAAGTAGCATAACACTATAGAAGAACATGGATCTACTATCATAAACAATTTAGGATCATATGTAAATTGACCATACAAATGCATAAAACATAAACGACACAAGAGTATGGAGGAAAACTTGAATAGCTTTTATTGATAATCAAGAAAGAGCCAAGAGAGTTACAACCAGTTGTTCTGACCTAGCATCATCCTCTTAGAAAGTAAGCCCTTCTTCACCTCATACAAAGCTTAGATCACCCAACACTATGATGTTGTCTCAAGAAACCAACAGCAATTCCTTACAAGATGCAAAATTCCAGCCCCTGGATCTCTAGGATGAGGGATCCATATATAGATATCTGTAAGGGAGATGAGTTAGCTTGTGATTTGATTAGTGTCTTCCCTCTGATAGTTCTTGCTTCCACTTGGAGATTGATGATCTCTTACTCATCCTTGGTCGAATTTAGAGAGGAAAGTGTCGCAGGAGAAGTTTCTGGAAGATTCCATGCCTCTCCACCTCACGGATTGACATTGCCATTTGTCACTTCTCACCCATCGCACCCCATAGAAGGTCTTTTTGAAATGAAACGCACCCACATAGTGTACTTAGGTGAGATGCAACGCACTTTGCCTATGGAGCAGGTGAAATGATCCTGTTTTGACCAGTTCTGAGCAGTTTTTCATGAGAACTTCTGGGAGAAGTTGTAATCAGTTGACCTTGTTCCTTTAGGGGTTAGAAAAACACTTTTAGGGAATTAGGAGCCCTTGGTTTACGGACATTTTATGCTTGGGGTTGCAGTGCCCAAAAATTTCTATAACAGTTGCCCCCTAAAGCATGAGGTCGTTAATCTTTTTTGATGTCGGGTGAAATGCTTTATCATGAGGATCCAAAGTTCTTTCAAGCTGGGAGGAGACCTGTAATAAGATACAATACAATACATTATCTTCATAATATTTCATTATCTAGCTGAGGCAGGCATTCCCATGCTCAGCTTTATAAATTGATTTTCATGTACATAGGATAGACAATCGTCTGAGTGTGGACTGATGATTCTGGTAGAGCCATCATCCCTTTGATTGGATGATTATCTGTGCAGCAATGATGTACATTTGATGTCTTTATTTCCCTGAATATATATCGCAGCCCAGATGGATGAAACTAGATCCAGGGTCTTCAATCTCGTTCGATCTTCACTCGAAGTACAAGTCGATCCATGTGAGAGATGTTCTAGAGTCGAACATGGAAAGACATCGCCTGATTACCAGCCAATGATGTAAGATGTTAACAGGCGTGAGAGGAATCATCGATAATGATAATGACCCTCAAGGTACTACAGTACAATTCACGTGGTGTGAATAAAGTACTTGGCGTCGAACACCACACAAAATCTTTCGGTCGAAGGACATTGATGAAACCTATCACCGGAAGTGAGAAACTTGCCATTAAGGCATGCAAGCTTCAAAGTATTGAAAGGGGTGTTCCTAGGTCAACTTCTTGGATAATGAGCTGATGTCGACAAGAAGTGATCCGTCATAGGAGGGCATTAATGAATCCCACATCAATGACACGGAATGGAGCAAATGATTTTAATGGAGGCGAAAATGATCTGGTGATATAAGGTTCAGGATGGCGGTCATGAAAGAATGGAGCGTAAATGTATTGCAGCGGGTGAGACACATGTGAATTCTCTGAGTGACTTCTCTTGAACATATTGGCGACACTGACGTGATGGATTGGTAGCATTAACCCCAAATGTGGATGGTGTGATGGGACCATGGTGGTGTGACCGGTGAATGAAACAACCCAACCCGACTTGGATGCGGAGTGAAAGTGTCATGTTCAAGAGCGACTTGCTACCAACAAAGTTTCTTCAAGTTTTCATCCCAATTTTTCCCCAGTCATTGCTGACTAGTACCTCTTCATTTTTGTCAAGCTTGAGGAGAATAACATATGCTTGTTCTATAATTTGCCCTTTGGGCAAACCCATCACTATGTTTTAACAAGCCTAGCAATAGTGAAACTCGTTCTTGTCTGCTATGGACAAGTTTGTCGCTATTAGGTTTTAACGAGTTTAACGACAAAGATAACTCGGTCCTTTTCAATTTTAGAGAGTCTGAAAAGGGAAGGAAACTCCAAAATTCCTTTTTCGTCATCTAATCCCTTAACTCCGAAAAAGTATAAAACAATACAGAAGGGATGAATTTTCGATACTTTTAACGAGCCGAACAAAACAAGCGCTCGATATTTTTGTGTAATAATCCCTCAGGTCCAAAAAGGTTAAAATTTAAAGGAGGGATAGCACTTCCGGTCCCTTTAACGAGCTGGAAAGGCCAATGGCTCGGCAATCTTTTCATATTTTACGAGTCAGTTGAAAAGAGCTTAAAGGAGACTCGTCTTTGAGGAACGAGTGATAAATTCGGGTAGCAGCTGATTCCAGGTAAGGTTTGGAATTTCCCAATCACAGCAGTGTTACAAGGATGGCTAACAGGATCACTCTTCGCAGTTGTTCCTCAAAAGGGGTAAACAATCAAGTGGAGGTGAATTATCGGCTAATACAGAGTGGAGGTGATGATGAGAACACGACCAAGGCTTTAAAGGCTAAAGTACTACATTCACGATGGTTATTTACCAGGAAATAGTTCATTTTTTAATGAGCTTAAACGCGGGGAGAAACATTTTCTCATGACTTATGTTTATTTTTTAACGAGCTTGAACTATGTGCTAAAACTGCTCGATTAATCCAGTCGTATAATAAGAATGTCTCATATATGAAAACGGAAATTTTTAGAGTTTTTTCCCACATCCTTTCTTTATGCAAGTTAGGAAACGACCAATCCTACGAGTTTAAAGGGTTAGAGGACCTACAAATTTAAAAAATAAATAGTCACTCTTCGCTTGCACGCCAAAAGGTTTGCATGCCCCTAGGTATAAAATAAAGCTTCAAGGTCACCTTTTGTTCTACCGACAAAACATTTGTTTTATCAGAAAAGGTCTACCTCTTTCAGGTTACCAAAGACTGTTCTATTCACAGCGCAAACAAAACACTTCTTCGGCGATGTCTACCAAAATAGAAAAAGGTGAGACAATCCACTCACATAACTTTGACGAGGGAATCTTATTCTAGTCTAACCCCCTTTTCAAATCACGGATGAGAGTACAGATTAGTCATATATCTCTCGCGGAAACCTACCCTATACCCAAAGTTTTTCTGCCGAAGCAGACCAGTGTGCATGCCCCCTGCGTTTCAGTCATGTCCCCCGAATCACTCGTGCTCATCAGGTGGACGGACTGGAGATTGATGAGACATTATTTGTGTGAAAAGACCATTCATGGATGGTATATGACTATTTGCTATGCGTGATCTGGGAAATGAAAGCTGGTCTACGAGCTTGACCACTCTTCCTTCGTGCGGAAAACACATTACTCTAAAGAGTGATGAGACAATGGCTCCCATGCAATAAATATAGTCTCGTCCAAGGAGTAGATTATAATCCAGGGGTCCTTGGACTACCATTACATTCATATGAACGGTTTTCCCTCTCAATGTTATGGGCACATTGGGAAGGATCCCTAATGATCAACTGGTTCCTTTGTCAAAGCCTGTTAGATTGCTCATCTTAGGCAAAAGCGATGGCGAACCAAGCGCCTTCCAAGCAGTCGAGGAAAAGATACTCACAGAAGCCCCTTCATCTATGATGGTACCAGCACTAACCATTCTATATATTTGAGCAATGATTCGGAATCGTACACTAGCTGGTAAACGGGGTCTGCCTAGTTGATTCCAGTCGAAGGAAACAACTAGGTTGCTTGGAGGTGGGAACGAATAGACGGTCGGGTACGACTCTGATGAACTTCCTTCCTGTGGTAAAGGAATGGGTAAATTGCCCCCATGTTCATCGGAGTCTGTGCTTACGAAAAGAATTTCGACGGTGTCATCCTTGTTCTCTTCGGTGACTGTATCATCCGAAGATGGAATCTTTGAAGGCAAGACTGGGTCAACTTCCACCTCGACCTTTTGAATTTCGTCTAGTATGGGTTCAGATGGTTTGTCTTCAATGATAGACGCTTCGGCTGACCACCTGGGTGGGTCAGTCGGATTTTCAACAGGTGACGGACTCGGCAAGAGTTTTTTATATCCAGGAGGAAGTCGTAAAGGTGAAACCGGACGATCATCCAAAGCTCTTTTAGCCTCGTCTAAGAAGGGACAACGGTGGATGGCATGATCACCTTCGCACATTTTACAAGGAAATCTATATTTTCCTTTTTGTCCTAGGGCTTCACTTTCACTAGTCGACGGTGTGTTTTCAACATGATCATCAGAGGTTGACGACACCGGGTTGTGCAAATGAGGAGACCAGTCCCTTAAGATCCGAGGGATGCAGGGACAATCTCTGTGATAGTGGTCTCCTTTGCAAATGACACATGGTGATTTAGGCCTGGTCGGTGTAGTGTGTGGATTTTCACTAGATGATGCTTGGTTTCTCCTTTCGCTTTTGGCTCCTTCTTCTTCTTCTCAGGTACTTGATTTTCGGCTTTACCAACCCCATCAAGCGAAGAGGAAGGAGGAGAGGAAGAATTGGAGGAAGTAGAGGGTTGGGGGGTAACTCTGGAATTGTCTAATTGCTTACTCGATTGTTCAGGAATTGCGGTGTTATGAACGATAGAGGTTGAGAAGAGCCATACAGGCAAGCCGATTGTCAATCCTAGAAGCGACAATGTGGCCATATGGGGTGCACCAACATCTCCCCAAGAGGAGAAGGGACTAGGATTTCCTCCAAGGGGAATTCCTTTGTTGGTGGATTCTATTTTCTCAACCTAAGATCAACGTAGGAAAGGGTGATTATTCCATTTAAAATAAATTTTAGACGCTTTGACACAACTTGTTTTTTCAATTTTAAAGAGTCGAGAAAAAACAAAAGATGACTCTAGTCGCCTTCGATTTTTAATGAGCCTGAAGTGACAAGTGCTCGGATGGACCTTTTCCGTTAAGGAGTCTGAAAAGGAACGAAAGGGACTACTCTGGAAATCTAGGTAGAGGGATTACCAAACCAATCGCAAAACTGCAGAATACTTTTTACGGTATGGCAGTCAATCTTCCCAAATGTTGTGTTCAGTGCATTACAATCGATAGGGCGGCAGACACGGCTTCCTATGGATAAAGGATTAAGTCTATTGTGGTGTCCCAAAATATACTCGGCGGTACGTGGGAGCACAAGTCCGTACTGGCACTTATCGTCTCAAAGTGGAGGAATCACCCAACCATTAGTGAGAACAACAGTTACCAGGCTTTACGACGCCGGAATACGTCTCTAGCCTAGACTTCTAGATGTTGTGCGTTAGGCTCCAAAGCGTTGTTAGATTCATTAAATTTATTTTATATTTGATCTTGCTTAAGAAATTTTCCTTTCAGGTTCACCGCGTGATGTAGATGTACAATTCCTAAAATGCAATCTAAGATGATAAACAGTCTTTTATCTTCTTTATGCAATGAAAATCCTAGCTACTAAGGAAAGAAAGATAGAATTCTTTCAACAAAGAGCAAAGAGCACACACTATATGCACTATCCTAAATCAAACCAATCAAACAGTTTAAACGCAAATGCACATGCATGTATTTGTTTTCACCCTTCTTAATATGTGAATGATAAAAAGAAAGCTAATGCGCAAATCTGAATTACTTTTCAAGCGACAATTACTAACAAGTTTCTTTTCAAAATCAAAAATGAAGATAATGACAACACTTTGCGATTTGGAAATGAATACTTGCTTTCGACACTAGAAAAACTACAAATTCAGATCAAATACAATAGTAACAGGGTAATTGACTATCAAGAGCAATCAGACTCTCTTCTATGACTGAAAACGACACTTACGACACTTTCAAATCAAGAAACGACAGTACAATTACGTTACTTTTTTGCAAAGGAGAACTGCAAATGACTCAACAAACACACAAAAACATTTACAATTCTTTGCACAATGGAGGTGGAATAACAGCAAGGAAATGGGTTTCAAACAGAGGTGTACAGACCATAGGCAGCAAAACTCATGAATAGAACTGAAAAGAATGAACAGAAACCAACATTGAGGAACAATGCCTAGTCTGATCAGCGCACCTGTAACACAGTGAACTTGAAATGCATCGCACTTACTACACTCGGGAAGTGTGCTGAATTTCAGATTCACAGAACAGAGACTGCGTTGGGCCAAAGACGAGACTTTTCTTGGGTTCCGGGTCATAATTTGCAGTTCAGTTCAGGGATTTTGGCCGAGCAAGTGGTAATCAGTAAATCAACAACATGGGTAGATCTAAGGAGGTTACTAGAGCCACCACAAGGGCAATTAGAGAGTTTGTAAATTAGTTGTTTAATTCATAAACAAAACCTGGAGATTGACTGAAGCGACATTTATCTACTTTGCATTCGCATAGCAAATGCAGTTCGAAAGCTACCTGGCTCGACTTCAGGCTCCGTCTGTAAGTTTATAAAATAAACAACAAGGTAGATAAACAAACAACATAGTCATTCCCCAGTGGAGTCGCCATTTTTTTACAGGGAAATGTGTCTATGCAGAACTGCTAATCCCATTAAGGTGTGGTAGCTTCCTTAGAAAAAAACAAAGTAAAGCTACTTTCGTTTTTCCTTTATGAAAGATAGATGAGAGAAGAATAAAGAAGACCAACCTCTGTCTTGCGCTTGGCTCCTAGTTCGATTCCTCTCTCTTCTGATAGTCCTTTGCTACTTGCTTCCTTGTACACCCAGCTTCACAGAGTACCTGTAGAATCAAAGTAGCATAACACTATACAAGAACATGGATCTACTATCATAAACAATTTAGGATCAGATGTAAATTGACCATACAAATGCATAAAACATAAACGACACAAGAGTATGGAGGAAAACTTGAATAGCTTTTATTGATAATAAAGAAAGAGAGTTACAACCAGTTGTTCTGACCCAGCATCATCCTCTCAGCAAGTAAGCCCTTCTTCACCTCATACAAATCTTAGATCACCCAACACTATGATGTTGTCTCAAGAAACCAACAACAATTCCTTACAAGATGCAAAATTCCAGCCCTTGGATCTCTGGGATGAGGGATCCATATATAGATATCTGTAAGGGAGATGAGTCAGCTTGTGATTTGATTAGTGTCTACCCTCTGATAGTTCTTTCTTCCACTTGGAGATTGATGATCTCTTACTCATCCTTGGTCAAATTCAGAGAGGCAAGTGTCACAGGAGAAGTTTCTGGAAGATTCCATGCCTCTCCACCTCGCGGATTGACATTGCCATTTGTCACTTCTCGCCCATCGCACCCCATAGAAGGGCTTTTTGAAATGCAACGCACCCACAGAGTGTACTTAGGTGAGATGCAATGCACTTTGCCTATGGAGCAGGTGAAATGATCCTGTTTTGACCAGTTCTGAGCAGTTTTTCATGGAGAACTTCTGGGAGAAGTTGTAATCAGTTGACCTTGTTCCTTTAGGGGTTAGAACAACACTTTTAGGGACTTAGGAGCCCTTGGTTTACAGAAATTTTATGCTTGGGGTTGCAGTGCCCAAAAATGTCTATACAACAGTAGAGTCCATTACACAAACAATCAACCACTAAAAAAAGGTGAAAAGAAAAAATAAATTTTCATGCATTCTGACCCTAGAAAAGTTAGAGAGGATCCAACTAATCTGTACAATAAGGACATGCAAAATGCTTACTTTTCCATTGTCTTTTTATGAATTGTTGACCACAATCAATATCTGCACTATCATAACCATTAAACCCTTTGTATAATAAGGACATGCAAAAATGCTTGGTTTTTCATTGTTAATCATTAAACCCTTTTTACAATAAGGACATGCAAAATGCTTACGTGTGCATTGTCTTTTAATGAATTATTGGCTGCAATCAAGATCTACATTATCATAATCATTAAATCCTCAACTCTAGATGAAATTTATGCTTTGATCATATAAACCCTCGAAATTTTTTACCCTGTTTACCCATAAGAACAAAAATCATCTTTAGTAAAAAGGAAGAACTCTCCAGAGTCCAAATTCATACCCATGTGCAAATGGCCAAAATATTACATTATCATAATCATTAAACCCTTAACTCTAGATGAAATTTATGCTTTGATCATATAAACCCTCAAAATTTTTTACCATGTTTACCCATAAGAATAAAAATCATCTTTAGTAAAAAGGAAGAACTCTCCGGAGTCCAAATTCATACCCATGTGAAAATGGCCAAAATCTCCACGCCCAATGACCTTGGGTGTCCTCCATCTAATCGTTCATGCTCTCCTAAGGTGTTTCCCATGCAAGTGAAAATGGACAAAATCTCCATGCCCAATGACCTTGCGTGTCCTCCATCTAATCGTTGATGCTCCCCTAAGGTGTTTCCCATGCAAACTCCATCCGGGGTTCAAATCCAAAGAAATCCATAGATCATGTTGATGCTCTTCCTTCTTTTGGAATAAATTCATAGATCACGTTTCTCTTCCTTCTTCTGGAATAAATGCATAGATCACGTTGAATTTTTTCCTTCTTCTGGAAGAAATCCATAGATCACGTTGATGTTCTTCCTTCTTCTAGAATTTCCATGCAGATATCAACAAATTCTTCCTTCTTCTAGAATTTCCATGCAGATATCAACAAGGCAGAGTAAAATGTAGTTCTACAATGTGATGTTGTAATCTGTGAATATTTTATTTGAATCTAGCGCTAAATTGGAACTGAAAAAGAAATGAAATATTTATAATGGAAAAAATAAAAGAAATATTTATAATATAAAATAAAATATATAAATTGAAATTGGGTTAAATGATTTAATTTTATTAAGAATTTGTTATTTTTGGGTAAGATGCTAAATTAAAAAGAAGAAGAAGAAGTTAAAAATGATATTGGGATGAGTGTAAACATTTAAATATGGCTTCAATTAATAATAAAAAATTAAATTAATAAAAATAATAAAAAACAATTTGTTATATTTGAATTTTTTATTAACTTGTGAATAAGCTTTGTTACAATACCATGGCTTATCAATGATGATGATGATGATGATGATGGTTAACGTCCGCTGAGACCAAATAATGATCTATCGAACCTAAAAAGACAAATTATTTATTTTGATTTAAGATTTTATTCCTATGCTCAAAAAGCTTGGAGAGAAGCCTCCCGAGTTCACTATAATTCCAAGTCCAAAAACCATAACTTATTTCACAAGCAAAATATTTTATAATAATATGACAAGATTCTTAACTGTGGATATTCACCCCCACATTATGGTAGATATTATTAACTTGTAAAAAATATCCTTTGTTACAATACCATGGGTCAATACCATGGATTATCAATACCACATGACCAAAAACCATAAATTATTTCACAATCAAAATATTTTATAACAATGTGATAAGATTGTTAACCATGGATATTCACCCTTACCATGGATATTAACTTGTAAATCGGCTTTGTTACAATACCATGGATTATCAATAACACATGCGAAAAAACTATAACTTATTTCATAGTAAAAACATTTTATTTTAATTTAATTTTACAAAAAAAAAATAATTGAATTTAAATGGGAAAATGTTACAATGTGAGATATATCTAAACCATCTATCCTCACGACTACCAAAAATATTCCCATAGAAATTAAATTAAGGTTTTAATCAAATTAAGCTAAGATGGATCTATGTATGATATATATATATATATATATATATATATATATATATATATATATATATATATATATATATATATATATAGATATATATATAACCGACATAGATCCATCTTAGCTAAGGATCAAAGGGATGAGAGCAATTGACTAATTATAATGGATTAAATATACTCCATGATTTTTAAAAAAATTTCATTATTTTATTTGATTGATCCAAAATATAGGTTTAATATTTTAAAGCCAATTTTTTTTTTTTTAATTTAGGTAATTTCTTAAAAGAAATACAATGTGATCAAATTTAAGAGAGAGTTGGGGAGGGGGCAGAGAGAGGGAGGGAGATAGTGAAAAAGTTGGATGGCAGAGAGAGGGAGGGAGTTAGTGAAAAAGTTGGATGGCAGAGAGAGAGAGGAAGAGATAGTGATGGGGGGGAGAGAGTGAGGTGGGAGAGAGGAAGAAATAGAGAGAGAGAGAGAGAGAGAGAGAGAGAGAGAGAGAGAGAGAGAGAGAGAGAGAGAGAGGAAAGAACATAGACATAGGGAGATAGAGGTGGAGAGAGAGAGGAGTGAGAAGGGAGAGATGGAGAGAGATAGGAGTCAGAAGGGAGATATGGTGAGAGTGTGAGTGAGAGAGGAGAGGAGGGAAGAGAAAGAAGAGGAGAGGATAGAGATAGGGAGAGAAGGGGAAGGGAGAGAGATGGAAACATAGAGATGGATAAGGACAGGGAGGAGGGGAGATAGTGATAGAGTTGGACAGAAGAGAGAGGGAGAGAGGGAGAGTGATTTAGGGGTGAGAGATAGAGGGAGGTGGGAGATAAGGGATAGAGAGGAGGGAAGATAGAGATGAGGAGAGAGATATGGAATTGGAGGGGGCAAGAGAGGAAGGGAACGAGAAAAACATAGAGGGAGAAAGGTGGAGAGAGAGGGGGTGACAAGGGAGTCGTGGAGAGAGAGTGTGTGTATGTTTGAGGGGTGAGATAGAGAGAGGGAATAACAAAGAGACACAAATACAAATATAGATATTATATAGTATTACATAACCAATTTAGATCCATATTAACCCTATAACTATCAAGTGCTGAGAGGGATCCGATCTCTCGAGGTGCAAACATTTCCTCAAGTTTTTCACTAGAAAATAAAATTTGCACGTCGAGAGATTGGATCCCTCTCATCGCTTGATAGATCCAAGGTTAAGATGGATTTAAGTTGGTTAATATGATATTAAAGTAGTTTTTATTTGATATGATAGTCTTAAAATTTAAACTTCTCTTCAAATTAATTTCAAATTGGAACTAGATCCAATTAGATTCAATGAATATATTTTTAAAAAATAGATAAAATATTTTTTTATTTAAAAATATATTTTTAAAATTAAAAATTATTAGAGATAAATAATGCAAAGTTGGCTCACCTATACACCATATGAGGATGAAGAAGTGTTTAAGGAAGGATAATCTTTCAAGCAATCTTTAACAACCTTTCAATCCCCTATCACTTGTAAGTTTAGATTGCTTGACACAATTAATATGACTAACATAAAAAAATGATTCATATTATTGTAGTACTTGTTAGGTAGTTGTATTTTTGTTCTTAGACTAAATTAGTCATTCATGTTAGTCATTGTTAGTTGTATTACTTATTAGTTAGTCACATATTTTAGCCCTCGACTAAATTAGTGATTTATGTTAGTCCTTTTTAGTTCGGTCACTTAAGATTGCTCATTTTTGGTAGTATTTCACTTGGAAAAGTTGTGGTGACTAACGTTTTTAGTCACCTAGTCACTAATTTCTCATTTTCTACTAGTGGTATTTCTCCACCTTTCCTTCTACATTCATCTTCTTCTTGAACACCCATTTTTTGCCAATGGCTTTCCTTCCAGCCGACAACTCCACCAGATCCAAGCCTCATTTTTGTGCATAGATGCCATTTCATCAACCATGGCCTCTTTCTAGAGTTTGCCATCCTCTGAATCTATTGTTTCCCTCACAGTTCTGGGATCATCATCAGTAATAGAAAAAGAAAAATTTGAATAGAAAGTAGAAGAACTATACCTTTCTGGCTACCTTCTTTCTTGAACTAATCTTATCACAGCCATAGTTTGTGGCTCTTCATGTTCTAATTCCTCTTCTGCAGTAGAGTTTTATTCTTCCTCCTTTAGCTCAAACTCTATTTTCTTAGATTCGTTTTGTAGGACTTCATGTTTAATAACATCTTTCACCTCTCTAAACACCACATCGTAGATATATACAACCTTCCTTGTTTTTGGGTTCCAAATCTTATAACCTTTTAAACCATCCTTATACCCGATAAAGATGCAATTTTCAGATTTACTATCCAACTCTGTTCTTCTCTCCTTTGGAACATGTACATATGCATCACATCCAAATACCCTTAGATGTGAAAGAGAAGGTTTCTTAACAGCCCATACCTCTTGCAGAGTCTTATCCTCCAATGCTGATGAAGGAGATCTGTTGACCAAGTAACATGCAGTCTCCATCACCTCTGCCTAGAATTCATGTCCTAACCTGACACCACTAAGCATGCTTCTTTCCCTTTCCATCAACGTCTTGTTCATTCTTTCTATAACTCCATTTTGCTCAAGTGTGTTTGGAGTACTCTTCTGCTATGTTGTACCACACCTCTTACAAAACTCTTCAAATTCCTTCTTGCAAAACTCTCCACTGTTATCTGTCCTCAACAACTTTATCTTCTTCTCTATCTGGTTTTGCACCAGAGCCTTAAATTCTTTAAACCTGTAAAATACTTTAGATTTGTTCCTGAGGAAATATATTGATGTATTCCTTAATAAGTCATATATAAATGATACATAGTACACATGCTTTCCCAGTGATGGAACTGACATAGGTCCAAACACATGACTGTGCACAAGCTCTAATATCAGTTTTTCCCTCTTACCAGCATAAGGGAAACTCACCCGATTCTACTTCCCATATACACAATTTTCATAGAAATCATAATCTAGAGAGAAATTATACATAGCTTCTATCATACCTTTACCATGAAGTATTCGAAGGCCCTTCTCTCCAATATGTCTAAGCCTTTGATGCCATAACATGGTCTTTTCTCCAAACACCACTAGATTTTCTGCTCCACTTTCAGGAACCATAGAATTGTTGAACCCATCAATAACAATGTTACATTGAAGCTTGTACAAATTTCCAATCCAAACTCCCTACATCAATACTAGTGCTCCCCAAACCATCTTACAGGTATCTTTCTCGAACATTCTTTTTACACCTACATCATCCAACTTTCTTACGTAAGTTATATTCTTAGCCAATCCAGGAATATGCAAAACACTCAGAAGTGTTCTAATCCTTCCACCTTGCAACTTAAACTTTACTTTTCCATGACCAACGATTCTAGCCTTCCTGTCATACCCTAAGAAGACATCACCACCATCATATTTCTCATACTCATAGAACCACTCTCTACGGGGAGTGAAGTGAAAGGATGCACCTGAGTCAATCAACCATGCCTCATGATCTACATGTGTAGTTAAAGAAGCATCATCACCATCATTTGAGGTGTTTTTCACCTCTATAGAAGGAGCATCATCAGATCCCTTTCCTTTCTCAGGAGCTTTAGATTTACAGTCCCTTTTGAAACACCCTTCCTTTCTGCATTTCCAGCACACCTTTACAGGTTTTCCAGGAGATTTAGATCTCTGCCTCAAGGAATTTTTTGTTTTTGTTATAGGACTATCCTTGTACAAACAAGGCATCACCATTCTGGCCCTCCATATTTTTTCGTCTCATCTCCTCTGATAGCAAGGATGAGATTATTTCATCAAACTGAAAGGCAATTGCATTGCTATCTATTGCAACAACCAAAATATCCCATGAATCTGGTAGAGAACACAACAAACTGATGCACTTATCTTCATTTGAAATTCTAATATCAACATATAATAACTGGGTTACCACAGTATTAAATGCGTTTAGATGAGTTGTCACTAAGTCTCCATCTTTCATCCTCAGGTTATATATCTTTTTTCGTAGGAACAGTTTATTCACCAGAGACTTAGATTGGTACAAAGTCCCTAACTTGTCCCACAAATCCTTCGTCAAAGCTTCCCATGATACATTCAACAATACTAAATCTAAGACACACAATCATATTGTGATATTTTCCTTCTGATCCAACTTCACCCAATCTTCAGCTAACATAGCTGCTAGTTTAGTACCCAGATCTATCGCAATCCACTGATCTTTATCCTCTAGCAGATCCCTCATCTTGAGTTTCCACAACTCAAAAATCTAACCATTAAATTTATTGATCTTTATCTTTCCACTACTCTCCATCTTCTTTTAGGACAGGAATCGATCCCATAGATCTCCCACTGAACAGGGTCTACCACAAGCCTAAGCAAAAAAACCCTCAATAGCAAAGGCATCCCCTTGAAGCAAAAACAACTCTGATACCAAATGTAGGTTTTAACCTTGTACAAAAATTACCTGCATATGAATTCCAAAAAACAGAAAAATATACAATAGCAAGAGCATAAAACATAAAACAGATATATACAGATATTTTCCCCTGGATCCCAAAACCAGGACTACCAGATTGATTTTTCAATATATTCCTTTCAATGTTACAATACATATATATACATGCTGAAGCATCCATAAACCCCAACCCTTAACTTTGGATTAGATAATAACTGTAGTTCCCTTGACCACATCTACAAAATACCATGGACAGAAAACCATCATGCCCAAGACCATGTGTGAAATCCATGCACAAAACCATAGGTAGGTCTGCCCACCTAATACACCCCGATAGGGTGGGCATCTGCCCCCCATGTGAACCCATGGCAGCGCCCTGCGCAACGTATAGGGGAGCCTACCACCCCATCTATGACCACCCCCCCCCCCCCCCCCCACATTTGTGGTACTCATGGAAATAATATAACACAACCCAACATATTTGGAGTCTCATTTTTTGTTAAATATTCATTACTTAGAACTTCTTAGGTCCCAATTATACCATGTGGCTCCATTTGATGGAATACTCTACACATTAGGTTCAACACATCATAAGTTCCACTAATTTGGGTCATTTGACGTCTAGATATCATAAGGACAACATTTCAATAATTTTTTGGATTCCCATATATTCAAATATCCAGATATCTAAACGATCCTATCCATCCCACTAACAATGTGCAATGCAACAAAGTCCTAGATGCCTAAATATTTAGATATCTAGATATTTGGAACATCCATCCTCAGTGGAACATATTCCTTTTATCCCCTTCCTATTTTATTGTAGGTCTTATTCATGGTCATAACTATCCCATATTTGCATACTCTAGGTCTAACTATGGGTACCAAGTTTTACAATTTTTGCAGGACTCTACCCTACTCTCTCTTTCCTTTCCTCCCATTAGAGAAAATTTCAACCTAAAAGTGGCCTCATAAGGAAAAACAATAAAATAATAGTTAAAATAGTAAAATAAGAGTTATGAAATTCGAAGGGAAAAGAAGATTTATTTATTTTTTATTATTATTATTATTATTATTTTCCGAAGAAATAGAATTCATAATTTCTATTAAAAAAGAAATTACATGCTGTTGATGCCATTGGCATATGCTGTAGTGTGGTTATACCACTGTTCAGGAAAAAAACAAAATTACATCATAATAAGTCCAACAGAGATACGATGGTTCTGTATCTCTCAGAGAAAAACTATGTCCCAGCAAAAAAACCAAAATTGAACCGAAACTGTAGAGTGTATCCGCTATACAGAAGCAAGTTCTGTACTGTGGCTATTATGTACAATGTATATCATAGCATAGCAAAAGGTCGAAACTGTACTGTGGCTGTTATATACAGTGAGAATCATAGCATATCAAAATTAGGTGGGGGCATTTCCCCCCTGTAGGAGGCCGTCGATATATGGTCGATGAAAAATTTGTGCATCCCATCCGGCTTGTATTCCTCGATCAGCCAATCGCCTAGAGGTCGATCCGCCGCTTCTTTCGAGAGCCGGTCAGCAATTGAATTTCTTTCCCTGTAGATATGAGAAACAGTGATCTGGTCAAAATGTGTTTTGAGAAAAACAATTTCTTCCAAGATATGTTTCAAAGAAAATGCATGACAGATAGTTTTGTTATTTGCCCAATCAATCACAATCTTTGAGTCCCCAAAAATTTGAAGTTGCCGACAGTTTTTGGATAAAGCAAAATAGAGGAGATGTCTCAGAGTAATGAGTTCAGCATGGTTGTTGGTGCCCGGACCAAGTCCCAATCTCAGGTGGAAATAGTGTGTATCTGAGAGATGAAGAAGAATGCCCCCCCCACAGCCTTGCCTCGGTGCTGCCCCATCAAAATATGCCCACGGCATATCCTTGTTTATAATTTCGGGCAAGATGTTCCTGGGAGTGATTTGTTTATTCTCAAATGGGATCTCCGTGTATGCCGCGCATATGGACGGTGGAAGTAGGTGCCAATTGACCATGCAGTCCTCAAAGATTATGGCATTACGCCTGTTCCAGATGAACCAGGACACCAACAGCGGTAGGTTCCTAGCTTTTTCTGAGGCCACAGCAGACCACCACTGTTCCCAGGCCGTAGGAATGTCAGCTCCCTGCCAAACAGTATTTAAATTGAGGGCATGTGTGACCTGGTTCCATAAATCCTTTGTAACCTCACAGGTAAGAAAAAGGTGTATAGTTGTTTCTTCCTCCTTTCTGCATAGGACGCACCATGTTGGTCCAGCAAAAGCTCTTTTCCTGAGGATGGATCCAGTTGGTAATTTGTCAGCAAGAATATTCCACATGAGCAATCGAGTTCTTGGTTGAGCTTGTAAATGCCAGATGGCTGACCACCAGGATTTTAGCATGTCGGGCTTCTTTGCCTCGATCAACTTGTAGTATCCAAACTTCGGAGCATAGTAACCAGATTTTGCATGCGCCCAGATTAACTCATCCTCTGCTTCCTGTAGCTTGATGTGTGATTCCGTTAGTGCCTGTATGTAGCCTTTCCAATTGGAGTACCATTCATCTGTCAATTGCCACTGACGGTCAGTTATCCAAGCCTGTGTAAAAATGGTTGAATGTTGCAGATCACCAATCTGTGCAAGATATTTTATGCCCCTGTTGTTGAGATGACGAACCAAACCATCCGGTAGTAGGTGCGCATTCCCCGAGCCAGGCCAAGGGTCTAAGCCTATGCGGACTTGTGAACCATTACCAATTCGCCATAGCAGGTTGTCTCTAATGAGCGGCATAGCGTTTAGAGTGGCCTTCCAGATCGCAGATATGCCTTGACGGTTCCAATGGGGTCTGCGGATCCAGTCAATGATGCTTGAGGGCCAGATATACTTTTGGTGGATGACTTCCGCCCATAAACTGTTCGGTTTGAGAAGTGACCATCCCTGCTTTGCTGTCAATGCGTGGGCGAATTCCGATAGAGATTTCAGTCCCCAACCTCCCCAACTCTTTGGTGTAGTGACCAAAGACCATCTTGTCCAGGCAAAAGTCTTCCCCTTTTTGTTGCCGTTCCACAGGAATCTGTTGCAGAGTTGTTGTATTTTTTGAAGAATGTTCTTTGGGATCCATGTGAGAGACATCCAGTAAACTGGGGTTGCCTCAAGAACAGATTTGATCAACAGTAGTCTACCTGCTTTAGACAGAAGGCGATGATGCCAGCAATTTATCCTTTTTTCAATTTTGTTGATAAGCCAATACCAGTGCTCAATTTTGTACCCATCCGGCCTTAGTCTGAAGCCAAGATATTTGATGCCATCCAGCAAATTATTTTCCAAGAAGGGGAAATGCTGGGTCGCCAGCTGAGATTCCTGATATGTGCACCCCATCATGGACCTGGTAGATTTCTCCCCGTTGATCACCATGCCCGTGGCTTTACAGAAGAGCTGAAGAATATTATTTAGTGCTATGGAGTCCCGGACACTTCCATTCAAAAAGATTAAGATGTCATCAACAAATAATAGGTGAGTAAGATAGTACTGTTCAGTAATCTTAAGTCCACTGAAGTCGCCATTCCTTTTAGCAGTAGCAATGAGCCTACTGAGCCCTTCCATGACAATAAGGAAGAGAAGAGGGGAAAGAGGGCAGCCTTGCCTGATACCTCTGTTTATGTTGAAGCGGGCAGAGGCCGAACCATTGATAAGGATAGCAAAGGAGACAGTAGATATACAGCCCATTATCCAGTTAGTGAGCATGTGGGGGAAACCCAAATGGGTGAGGATCATTTTCAAATAGAGCCAGTTTACCTTGTCAAAAGCCTTTGCAAGGTCAATCTTTAGTGATATGCCTTTGAGGTTCTTCAGCTTTATGGAATGTAAGGCTTCCTGGGCAGTACCAATAGCCTCTTGGATGTGGCGATTTTGGAGGAAGGCAAACTGTTCTGCAGATATGTGTGTGGACAGAATGGGCTTAATGCGATTGGCAATGATTTTGGCAATAATTTTGTAGAGGCAATTACATAATGATATAGGACGAAAATCGTTGAAGGATGAGGGGTCATCAGTTTTAGGAATCAAGGCAATAAAAGTCTGGTTCATAGGCGGATGGATGTGCCCAGTGATCCGGCTCTCCTCAATGACTTCCAATAAATCTTCACCCAGCATATCATAGAAAGCAAGATAGAACTCCACAGGCCATCCGTCCGGCCCTGGACTTTTGTCTTTTTTAAACCATTTGAGAGTACTTTCCAGCTCCTGTATTGTGACCGGTTGAGTAAGATCTTCGATGTCCTCCTGCCCCACAAAACGGGGAAAGTTGCCTGCCAGATTAATGATGTCTGGGAGATTGATAACATTCGGTGCAGTGAATTGTTGCTTGAAGTGTAAGACCCCCAATTTGGCAAGTTGCTGATGCGTGGTAGCCCATCCATCTGGTTCACATGGCAGTTTCCAAATGGTGTTTGATGCCTTTCTGCCATTAGCAAGATTATGAAAGAATTTAGTATTACTGTCTCCAGCTTTGAGCCAAATGGCTCTGCTTTTTAGCCTCCACAGCTCCTCCTTTTCTTGTAGTATCCTTGATTTTTGCCCAAGTAATTGATTCAGTGCAGATTTCGAGTCATCTGTGAGGTAGCCAGTACCCTTTTCATCTGTCAGTAAAGCTATCTGATCTTCAATGTCCTTTAGTAGCTGTTCATCACTGATTCTCTTTCTCCTCGCCCAGGTTTCAGTCAGATCCTTTAGCTGCTTTAGTCTATCACAGAAATCCATCGCTTTTCTCCGCTCTCTCAGGGGAGGTTGTGAAGTCCAGAAATCCGAGACCATCTTCATGTAATCCGGCTCTTTGAGGAATCCAGCAAAGAATTTAAAAGGGGAGCGTGGCTTCAATTTTTTATCGCTGACCTGAAGAAGAATCGGATGATGATCTGATAGACCCCCAGTGCTGACCCATTGTCTATACAGGGGGAACAATTGAATCAGCTCCTCATGCATCATAAATCTGTCTAACCGTCGCCCCAGAGCTGCCTCACCAGTACGCTGATTGTGCCACGTTGGGAGCTTCTTATTCATAGGTATGTCCACTAGTCTATGAGCATCAATTAAAATGTTCATTTGCTCCGCAATAGGATCACTCTGTGCATGATGTCCCCAGGATTCTCCAACCCCTAAGGAGAAGTTGAAATCGCCCCCCAGCACTGTGTTCGGAGTGATATGATTGCCATTCAGAAAGTTTTGCCAGAATGAAAGCCTATTCTGGTTGGGACCATATATGTTAATAATCCTGATAGGGATACCCAAATCTCCCATGAATATGTCCATACCGAGGAATCCTCTGCCCCCCCAAATGGAGAGAGGCCTGCTTTTTCTGGGATTAATACCAATGACCAGGCCACCAGATCGGCCACACGCATCCAATCCATGTAATATCCATCCAGGGAGAAGAGTTTGTAGACTTCGTACCGCCGCCTCAGATGTGCATAAAGTTTCCTGAAGGAATATTATATCGCATTTTGATTCATAAATAAGTCTTTTCAGAGCCAGACGTTTTTTGGGGTTGGCTAGTCCCCTACAATTGTAAGAGAGCCAGATCATGGGGAACCGCAGACCAGGGGCTCAATAGCTCTAAGTGCCCGTTCAATGGTATATTGCCGCCCCTGGGCGACATCAGCAACAGCATTTTGTATGGCCGAGTTGATTTTAGATGGTCGACCCCTCTTTGGCTTGCGGTAACGACCAGGGGAGGATCCCAGACCCAGTAATCTGGGTCGAGCCCGGGGTCTGAGATGATAAGGGTGTGATCCGGATCCCACCGGAGAGGAGGAGGATTCAGGGAGACCCAGGTCCAATTTGTGAGAGGAGGGTGTAGTGGAGAAGGTGGGTGGAGGAGGGGCAATGGTGCAGGGGATGGAGGGAAGGGGTATATGTTCAGTGTGGGGGGACCGCAAAGAAGAGTGAATAACAGATTGCATAGCATCAGAATTATAGTGAGAACAGTTGGGAATAGAATCGTTACCCGGATGAGCAGGTGCAGTCGCCGCAGTCTTTGATCGGGTACGAGGCGGCCCAGGTGTAGATGATGCCTGTCTTCTGGTGTTCTTTTTGGCGCCTTCGCTAGCCTGCTTGGATGGAGTCTCTTGTTGAGTCTGCTCCCCTTCCGTAGTAATATTAACTCCTATGTTTTGGTCCACTGTAGGCTGCTGTCTTGGTCCCTTTGTATCTTCAGAAGTCACCCCCGAGTTTAGTGGGCAATCCTTATAGAGATGACCAATTTTATGGCATCTACGGCATCTAAACGGTACACCTTCGTAATCCAGCATTTGCTTGCGAGAGACATGGCAGTGGTGCAGAGTGATTTTTTCCTCCAGTCCCGGCCTGGTGTCAAGATGAACAAGTATACGGGCCATTGTCATGATTCCCGTTTTCTCATAGGATTTGTCATGCTCCAGGTAGGTGCCGAGGGTGTCCCCAATTCGCTTGAATACATACGGGTTCCAAAATTGCATAGGCAGACCAGGAAGACGAACCCAAATGGGTCCAGCCCCCAATTGTTCACGTTCCGGGTCGAACAGGGGATCCCAACGCTTGAGCATGACTGGTGCTAACTCGATATGCCAATATTGGGAGAGAATCCAATGAGTATATTCAGGCCTGTGGAAATGCAGTGCGAACCAACCCCTCGCAAGGACCTTGATATCAGGAAGTTCTTTAAGCAGAGTGCCCCATATCTCCTCCACCCAGAGCTTGAGTCTTTCCAC
Organism: Pinus tabuliformis; assembly: GCA_031772625.1. Classification (NCBI taxonomy): domain Eukaryota; kingdom Viridiplantae; phylum Streptophyta; class Pinopsida; order Pinales; family Pinaceae; genus Pinus; species Pinus tabuliformis. The sequence goes on from CM062810.1 coordinate 773,576,711, forward strand.
TGAGTAGGTACGCCCCCTTACCCTACCGACCAGGACTCTACGGCCAGTTTCCATCACATCCAGCAGCGGAGCTTCTTCCCCAAAAGTGATGTTGAAGTCTGAATCAATGGCTCGCAGGCATCTGCCTTTTTTCAATTTCTCTATGCGCTTGCGAAAGGGAAGGTCCTTTAGCAGCTTCCGACACGGGTCCGATGAACTGTGTTGTGCGGAGCCCGCAGATCGAACCGGGAGAAGAGGAGAGTTAAAGCAGCCCGAGCGAATCGGGGAGCGAGGTCTAATACAGCTAGTGCCCGGAAGAAGAGAAAGCGGGATGTGAGATGAGGCCGGTTGGTTCTGCGGCATAAGTGAGACGGAGGGTGTAGGTGAGTTCGATGGAGGCGGAGGCGGTGGGGGCTGAGGGAAAGCAGGCCGAGTGGGATTCAGGAGCGGAGAGTCGAAAGAAGGCGAGGATTGAAGGCAGGAGCCCAATAAGTGTAGTGTAGCAGGGGAAAGGGGCGGACAGTCAAGGGCCGAAGAGTCGGCCAGGATGCAATCAGAGGGTTTCTTCTTTCCTGTGAGCGGCAGATGCGGATGTAGAGAGGAGGCAGCTGTCCCAGAGGCCAGTTCAACACTCCGAGGTTTCATAGAAGGCCTCTTCGTATGCGCCCAGATGTCTTGGTGAGGCGTGGGGTCCGCCTCGTAGTCCACGAGATCTTCGTCGCCCATGCTGCCTGTCAATACAGAGAAGTCCCAGAGGGGACCGTCCGGGGGACCGCCCTGCAGAAAGTAAGGAAGCCTGTATATCAGAAGAAGCCGGTGGGGGTCCGCAGCGTAAAACAAGGAGCCAGAATAACCCGTGAGCAGTTGACGCCAGGCAACCGACAAGTCTGTTGATTCACGAGGTCCAAAAAATAATAGTTTTCATAAACCGCGGTCGGATCTTCATGGGAAACCTCCAAAGTAAACCATATCCATTGCTGCATGTAAAACGGTCCAGGTTTCACAGGTGCCCTAGGGTTCCGCCATGACTAGGGTTTCGGTTGCTCCGCCTCGCTCCCTCCATCCTTCCTCCACATCTTATTATTATTATTATTATTATTATTATTATTATTATTATTTAATCTCCTTATAGGTTTACTCAGATTTCAAGTGTAGATACTCATTGGATGCGGAATTAAATTTTGCATCCAACGAGTATGCATTATGAATACTTTTGAGAAGACACACATTGATAAAAATTTAAGATGCATTAGAAAAACATGTTCAACACACTTTTTTAATGTATCTTCAATTTTTATCAATGTGGGTCTTCTCAAAAGTATGCATAATGGGTATGTTGAAAATGCAACAAGAAATTTCGAAATTAATTTTGTTCTTAATTAAATTAGGAGAATAAAATTGTAATTCCACATCACAAGACAACTTGTACAAACTAATTAAGTTAATTTGACTTAGCTGGTTCAGTTAATTCGAGTTGAGGGTCTAACTTGAATCATGTTGAGTGTCTCCTACTTTATAGGAGCCTTGGTTGATTTTATTTTGATTTTTAATTAATTAATTCACTCTAACTAAGTTAATTTAGTTAAATTAGTTACAACTGATGGAGGAACTAGTGGGAGGTCTAGTAGTGTGGTGTTGCCTGATCTATACTATGGTGTTGCTTGCAGTTGAGTGTGGTGTTGCCTGAAGTGTAGTGTGGTGCTTCCAGAAGTGAAATGTGGTGTTTCCTACAATGATCAACCAATAAACTGAAGATTCACTCGTAATTAACTCATGCATGTCAGATAAGAGAAAGACCTAGTTGAGATTGGAGTTCATGGACACTGTACTATTAGTTGTATGATAATCCAAATTGTATAGACGGTGCATGCAGCCATAGCAAGAGCCTAAAGGAACTGTGTAATCCAATGGAGGAAAACTCCCATTAAATAGGGGCCTAATTCCTCATTGAAGAATGTAAGGAAGTAGGAGCTTGGAAGGCTAGGAAATTTGCTAAGTGTTTTCCATAGTTAGCCTATGAAGCTACGGGACATATAGAGAGAGTGCAGAGGTTTCTTGGGCATGAGAAAAGCATTGTAATATTCTCATATTTTCTGATTAATTCAATATACAGATCACAGGGGTTTTTAGCTATGGCTTTCCCTAGGAAATCATTATGTTATGTGTTGATTGAATTCTTTCTTTTATATGCTTCATGATTTCGTGATAATTTAATTGTTTCCGCTAATGAGTAGAGTAGATTCAAGTCTATTGTTTTAGCATATTACAATTATTAGTTTGAATCTGCAAGGAATTTCTACATTGTATCATAGCAAGATTTGTAGAAATTTCTACAGCGTACTCGTTGGATGTAGAATTTAATTCCGCATCCAATGAGTGTCTACACTTGAAATTTGAGTAAACCTATAAGGAGATAAGCCAAAAATACAATTAGAAAAATAGTTTTCTTCTTTTTCCTCCAAAATATTTACATGTATGTCTTTTTAAATTTAAATGAATTTGATTGGTTTACATATTACAACATAGAAATTACATGAAAATTTCATGGGCACATTTAGGCTAAAATTCCTTCTAGTGTCTACTTCTGTTATAATGTTATTTCTCTCTTCCCCAATTCCACTCTCTCAATCTATCCCTCTCTCTCCCCCTATCCCTCCTTATGCCTCCCTTTGTTTCCCACAACTCTCTCCATCTCTCCCCAACTCTCCCTCCCTCTCTCCCTCTCTCTCTCTCTCTCTTTGCCTCTCAATCACACACTTTTTCCCACCCCCCCTCTCTCTCCCCCAATCTCCACTTCCCCTCTATCTCTCCCCTTTACCTCCATCACAACCCTCTCCCCTAGCTCTAGAAAAGAATGTGTGTTCCTAGAGCTAAGATTGCACACACATTCTTACAGCTATAAATGTGCATATGTAGGCTTGGAGCTAGGGATATGCACATGTTCCTAGCTCTAGGAACATGCATAAAATTTTTTGAGTTTCAGTTTTTTTTCCCAATGGAAGATTACATGTGTGATGAATTGTTTTCTTCAGATGTACGATGACAAAAAATGTTTGTTTGCACTAAAAATACATGAAAACCTTGATTTTTTCATAAAACCTCTATACATCCACATTTTTTACATTATTTTTATATAGGCTAAACAAATCCATTGTCCATGAAACTGCAAACACACATAGAGTTGTCTCTACATTATCCAAATATAAATTGTTTTAATTAACAATATTTGGTATTTTTATTTTTATTTTTGTCTTGACACATATTGGAATCTTAAAATGCATCCCTATTTTATTTCAGCAAATTTTCTTTTCCTCAACCATTTGAAAAAAAATATATGATGCATTAGTAGACACTGAGACCTAAAATATAGAAGAAAAAAATGTTTGGCAATTTTATGACCTTTTATTCAACACTAATAGAAGGCCTTGTATTTTTGAGGATATAATGACTTTCATAATTTAAAAATTTGTAGAAATTAATGTGTAGATTCAAAATTTCTCATGAAATTTACTAAATCACAAGACATGAAGCTACTCTACTGATCTACAAAAGTTAATTGACCATCTAAAATAAGAATCATTGACATGCAAAAGGAAGCATCACACATACAAAGAGATTTATCTATGGGAAAGAAATTGTTCAAAAGCCCTTACTATCTATATTGCATTAATTAGAGAATAGAGAAGAAATACAATGCTTTCTCAAGCCTGAGTGTTAGCCTCCTATACCAATAGGGTTTCATATTTCATGATTGACAGTGGAAATGCTAAAAATGATCATCTTTGATGAATCAAAGGTTCCATTTTTTGGTAAACAAAGCAAAAAGTTAAAAAATGTAAAGAGGGTATGCCATAAAAGAATAATCAAAGGGCAAGAAAATGAATTGGTCAAAAGAAAAAATAATTGAAATGAACCCCAAAGAAAGACCAGGAAAGTGGCCAATCAAAATGCCACTGCTATCTTGAGGTATGGCTCAACAGTTCAAGCTGGGCCATGCCATGTTTTGAATTGCTTGTTTTAGAGTAGGTAATGAGTACCTGTTCAAACAGTTTAAGCTTGACAGATGATTGGTTTATAGAGAAAGGAAGGAGCCCACTAGCTTAATCTGAGGCCCTTGGAAGACATAAGGGTAGATTTAGATAGGAGGGCAGCAAAAAGAAAAGAGCATATGAGGGTTTGCAAGTCTAAGTGCACCCTCCCTGAAGTAACAAAAAATGATAGGTTCTAAGTTGGGTAGGTAGCCAGAAGTTGCAGAATATTGATCCTATTCAGTTTTGGCCTTAATCAAGAAGGCATATGTTGGGAGTTGAAAAGGTATCTATGCTGCATTTTGAAAGCAAATATGGAAGCATGTCTAACTCCCTTGTTCTCTCCAAAACACTCTCTTTCTAACATCCCATGGAGGACTTCAGCACTTTCCTAAAGAATCCTCCTCCTATTTCTTCTTGGAAATTTCATGACAAGTTTTAACTTTCTTCTCCGAAAAGAAGCCACATTTCTTGTGTAAAACCATTTCCCATCAACTCCTAAAAATCTAAGTTTACTCACTAAACTTAGTTTTCTATCCCACACTTCCAATCTCTCATATCCCCAATTCACATTGACTTCTAACCCTATTATTTAACTCCCTATGTTCCCCTTTTCCCCTACTACTATATCACTATTGTGAAAAGGCCCACAAAATATGTAAATACCCCCCCTTTTTGGCATTATAGCCATATGTTCAACTATTTGGAGAATCAGGCAGAATCAAAGTCTTGTTGTATATCGTTCGTTTGAAGTTAGGGATTAAACTAACACTTGGTTAGTTTAATAACCTATTCCTAACCTTATCCCCTTTACAAACCCACTATAATGTATTACCCGCGTTATTTGCATAAAACCCGGTTAAAACCCATTTTCTCCGCTTATCCAAAGTTTTGTTACAACACGCACACCACAAAAAACAAAAGGAAAATATTATTTAAATCCCACCGGGACCCTCCGTAACCACCCGTCACCTCCGCAGCCCGTCAACAGTCAGATCCGGGCCCTCCCATCCGACGGCCCACAGCAATATCGGACCACCTCCAATGCCCGAACAATAGCGCCCGAAATCTGTCAAAGGGTGATGTCAGGGCTCGGACGCGTGTCGTTCCCAGGTTGTGTCGGGTGGCCTCCTACCAAAACCGCTCCCGTACTATAAGCGGTCCGAAATTACCGCTTATCGCCCTTGTATCTCCGCCATACGTCACTTCCACGTCACCCTTACGTCACTGCCGCCTCAGCATTACATTTCCGCCCCATCCGCCATTGCTCCGAGCTGTCTGCCATGTCACCTGTCCACGCAGAGTCACTCGTTGGCCGCCACATCATCATTCCGTACCTGACCCCACCCATGACGTCATGCTGACGTCATCCGACAAAAAGGTGCCAAACGCAAAATTTTCCCTATTTTGCCCAAAAAGTCATTTTTCCGCGTCATTTGCAAAAATACTTTCTGTACCTCTGCATGAGTTGCTACGTCGTTCACCTACCAACTTTGAAGACTGCTCCCTTGCTGCTGGCGCCTTGAATTCACCTGCTTTTCCACCATTGTCTGATTGTACCAGGTATTTATCAGTTTCCCCCGTTCGCACCTGGTTTTTGCATAATTCACCAAACAAACTAAGAAAAGAGGAAAAAACAGTAATAACTAGAAATCCTCATGAACCAGTGGTCCTTTTCCACACTGTAAGCCCAAGTTCACTCACAGAAGTCCCCATTGTGCCAAATTACCATAAATTCACAGTCTATTTGCGCATTCGCAAATCTGAACCATTGCCAAGCAAGCTCTCTGAACAAGCATTCTCAAATCCCAGCATTTGCTCATTAAACCTATCCTAGGAGCATTTTGACTCATTTTCACCCCAATTTGCCTCTTCTCCTCTGCAAATTGCCCTGCTCATTCAAAATCCACTGCTCTGCATTGCTGTGCCCAAGAAAAAATCTCAGGTATAATTCCAAATATTAATTGACCATGGAGACTCCAGTGGCATTGAACATTGCCCCATTAAATGCCCCACACAAGAACCTAGAGTGGTTAGCCCTTGCTGACAGAGACTATCAAATGAGAGACACTATAGAGTTGTGTAACAAATATCACATAGAAGCAGTTTGTGAGTTAAGGAAGAAAAACAAAGATGGTACAGACCTCCTGGGAATCTGGAATTCCCATTTGCCAATCTGCTATCTACCTCAGGTCAATGAGTTTCCTGACTTGATCCACCAGTGCCGCTCAAACTATGACCCCAACCAAAGGGCTATTCTGAGTCCTTCAACCTCTGTCTTGTTCCACATTTCTCCTGAAGCTATCAACCAAATGCTGCAGTTCCAACCTACAAAGCCACTGGTCCCTCTTTCCATGCAGCTTTTATTAGAGCAGGGTGCCAAGATCTCCAATTCACAAATTACAAGAATTGGCCAATTATTTATGCTTCCAGAGTTTCAGCCCAAGCAGCCTCCCCCTTATCTGCATGTCTGGTTTAATGACATAGGGAGACTATTAGTAGATATGATATCCTCCATTCTGGGGTTCAAAACCAGTGAGTTTGTAGATGAGACAACACTGGTACTGCTATCCATTTTTGCCCCAGGATAGCCCCCTGCTGTCCAGTATGACTATGCTTCATTTATAGCCAACAAAATGCATGAACAGTTCATGAACTTGGAAAGAGAGAGGGTATTCAAGTACACCTCCTATATATATCATCTGATATTGTACAATCAGCCTGATGCTTTTCCTCTTTTCCTCAAGAAACTAGATCCAAAGGGAAACAGAAGGTCTGTAATGTTCTGGACATCAGTCTGCCATCATATCCATTACTCACCATATACATACTGTGAATTTATTGACCTATTCATCCATCCAGCCTTGTCACTGCTGCAAAGTTCCCCTCCTCCTAGACTCACTGATGATATGCAGAAAATCCTTCAACTGTTCAAGAACTATAGCATAGGGGATTGATACTTTTACCAACACCATACAGTGATCAGGATATATGGCTGTGAGTTAGCACCATACAGGCTACCAAAGTATGTTCCCATGAGACTCTTTGCTCTAGAGTACTTCAGGCAGTTTGGCAATGCAGATATGATTCACTTCCATAGAAAAAACAAGAAGGCACAGCTGAAAATCAAGCATCAATTGGGTCCATTCATCTTTAATAAGAGAGAAGAAGATGGGATGAGGCAAACCAAATGCTAAAATCCCTCCAACACAAGACCAGTTTCTATTGGGCACCCTATGACCCTAACCATTTCATAAGCCTCAGAAGAATCAAGCATAGGCTTGCCACATATGACCACATTAGCATTCCAGAGGTTGAAAAATACGCTAATCAAATAGATTGGAAAAAGGGCACATTAGTGGAAGATTATAGTGAAGAAGAAATAGCAGAGAAGGACATTAAAACTTTAGAAAAAGCAGTTGACTTGGAATATTTTGGACAGGTTTGGTCTTCTGGAATTCAGCATCGTGGAGAAGCTGCCTCCTCATCCACCATTCCTCAGCAACCTGCCAAAATAGCTAATCCAGTAGCAGACATGACTAAAGGCAAAACAGTGCAGCAAGAAGAAACACCTCCAAATGTGGAGCAGCAAGTAGAGCAACAGGAAGGCAGGGCCAAACAAACTGACTCCACAGAACAACAAACACATGACCAAATTCCTCCAAGGCAGGAGGTGACAGTTGAGTCCTCTGTTTTACAAACACCTGCTAATGAGGACATGACAAGAAAGAGGGATAGGCAAGAGGACACTCCTCTTACTACCTCTATGGACCAGCAAGGAGAAAAAAGACAAAGGCTAAACCATTTTTCTGAGGAGGAATTGCCAAAGAGGTCGATTGACAACATGCCCCCTCCTAGTATCGACACATCGACTAGTTCTTTACAGCAAGGGCGGGACATTCCACATGGGACAGAGGTGAGCTCTTCTAGGCAGAAATCAAAGGCAGACTCCAACATCAAGCAGCAGTTCATTGACATAAAGAAAAGGAATGAGCCCCTCAGGCACGAAATTTACAACCATCTCCTAAAAATGGCGCCAACTAATCAACAGAGATTAATGTCTGCCTATGACATTCAGGAACAAAAATGACTCTTAGTCATTTCAGGCCTACCATGCAGCAGCCTCAAACAGTTGCCGATTACATCAGAACTAATCTAGAAAATTTTGCCAGAGACATCCACCCCTTGGATCAAATTGAGCTACACAGACAAACAGGGGAAATGATATATTCCACTTTAGCTGATAAGACCCTGTTGGCGCACCAACTACAAAATTCTCTACACAACACCGCAGCTCAACTGGAATTGGAGAAAGCATCATCTCAGGCCAAGGACAACAGAATCAAGTCCTTGGAAGAAATCATTATAGAGTTGGGTCATGATCCAAAGGACCCTAAAGGTGTGCAAGAATTATTGAAGAAAAGGGATGAAGACATAGCAGCTATGAGAAAGCATATCAAGCTGCCAGCTGGTCTTCACCCTCAAACTGGAGAAGTGGTCGAGCAGAAGAAGGATCAGGATGTAGTTGCCTTACTCCTGAGTTTGTACAAGAGGTTGATGGAAACAGAAAGTGCACTAGAGGTGGCACTGAAATCAAGACAAGGTGAGGCACCAATGCAGCCATCACATACATTTGCATCTACTGAAGGTATGCCACTTTCTACTACTATAGCAGCTCCTCCCACAGGGCAGACATCAGAGGTTGGCCCTTCAACATCAGCACCAGCAACAGCACCAGATCAGGGACCCAGCCTAAGTATGCAGAACATGATGACGGAGATGGAAGCTTTAGAAGCACAAATGGCTGAACTGCAAGAAACCAAGGATAAATTGGCTGCCATTGAGGAAAAATATGATAAATCCAAGCAAAGTGTAGCTGAAAAAACAAGAGAAGTAAGAGCTCTTGAGAAGAGAATAAAGGAACTGGAGAAAGAGCTCTCTCTTGACAAAGTTGTAGTTGAGATTAAGAAGATCCTGTGGACCAACATTGGTTAATCTATTACAGACCAGCGGCAATATATAGAAACTATCCATGAGCATATGGATCTAATAGGCAAGGCCCAAAAAGAAAGTCAAAGAGCAAGAGCATCTATTGGAAATATGCCTGAAATAGCTAATAGGATGATCAATGTCCTGAATAACCGCACTGGCCCTCAGCTGGCAGCAATGGGTATCACTAACAGGACTGATACCATTTTACTAGTGAAGAGAGTGCTCACTTTGAGAAATCATGTGCAAACATTAGATAGAAGGTGTCAGGAGATGCAGACAGAGGTGAACATATTCATTGAGAAGATTACAGCATTGCATAACAGAGGCCTTCCCAGCTTAGTAACCAGTGCAGGAAGGTTACTATCTCATGAAAACTATGCCAAAAGGGTAGACACATATGCCACAAATCAAATCACTGCAGCAGCAAGTACCTCAGAGGGAACAGGGCCTCCCTCTGGGCAGAGTCTCTATGACAAAATAGAGAATTTATTTTTCATTGCAAATGAGATCAGACACCTTTCTGAAGTGCCTCCAAACTACTACAAATATATTGAGGCAGATGGAACTTTAGGCATAATCTTAAGACACCAGTTGCCTACTCAGGAATGGTGGGCGGGCATGATACAAACACTGCTGTAAAAAAACAGATTGTTCACCATATTTTTGTATTTTTATCACAAAGTCAGCAGTTTCAGAAAGTTAATACATATTTTCTCTGACTGGGAAAGAGATTAAGAAAAAGGCCAACTCAGCAATCAAGTTTGACTGCCAAAGCAGATGACTACAGATGCAGATGACGGGGCTGAAATAGCCGCACCACGACAAAGCAGCAAAGGGCGTATTACTCATCAATACGAAGCACCCAACTGACTCAGTTGCCTCCAAAAGTCAAAGAATTTCTGACAAAGCTGAAAAGTCATTCATTGTCCATTTAAAGTAACAATAACTTTTGTATCTACTATTTTTGAAAGTTGGTGAAGACAGTTATTGAGCAAATGACTCAGCGTTAAGATATTTTGTAAAAACGATTGTATATATATCCCCACGCATGAACTTGTTGGGGTTGTTGATTTTTCTTCCAGAGGAGCTATGCTGTAATTTCAGACTTTTAATACAGGGAGCTAATGGAATTTCTGAAGTTCTGAGTTGTTTTGATGTGTTGTGGTGTGATTGCTTGCTGCTACAGGATTCCTACGCTATTTCATGTCACAATAAGTTTTATGAACCATCTTGTTATGTATTTCGTTCTTTCATAATCCACTCATGCTCTATATTTCATAGGTTTAATAGCACAGAAAAAGAATAGTTCAGGATTTGTTCATAGAACACCCTAAACTCAATCTATGCTGTTATGAATGTTTTCTTCAGAATTATTTATGAATGTGTAATTCTTAGTTGCTCACCTTCATACTAAACCTTTCATAGTAAATACTGTTCAGGAATTCAAATCTGCTCCTCAGTGATATTTCCTTTCTCTATATCACCAGCTTAGTGAAAGATTCTTAGTTGCCTGTCACTGGCTGGAAATATTTCATATTTTATAATTTGAAGTTTGTTTCATGAGTATCTATATGGCCCTGTAGTTTCATCACTCTTACTCAATACCTCAATCGACCCACAATCACAGACTCCATTGCCCAATGGACTGAAACTCCTGAAGATCACATCTCAGCTGCTAGAAGACATCATTCAACCAAAACTTTAACAAAATTCAGTGCATCATAACTAGCCTAAACATTATCAAAATAAAGCTAAATCCTAAAGAGAGAGCCCTCTCTGATTGCAGGTAGGCTAGGACCTGTGATCCAAAGATTGGTCTGTGGTTACCTCGACTGTATTCCCTTAGGAGTCAAAGGGAACAACCTGAGTGATAACATAACTGGCGACTCCACTGGGGACAACTCATGTGTCAATTGTTGTCTGCTCTAGATAGTGGTTCCAAAATTTAAGCCTTCCCTCGACCATTCTAAAAGTATTCTCAAAATTACCAAAAACAAGTTCAGAAGCTGGCTCCTAAAAAGAGAACTAGGCATACAAGGTCAAATCGAGACCCAAATCCTCCACCTATTTTTGATAACCCCAATTTGATCCCTAAGACTCTTAGGAACCAAAAGGAACCAGAAGAATCTGCTGAGTCTAGCCCTGAGGCAGTTCAGCAGAGTTTTATCCCAACCCCTGCTAAACCATCAGTTCGCCTTCATATAACCCATTCTTCCCCCTCTTCCTCATCCACTTCACAAAACATATTGTTTACACCCAATACACAAACTGCTATTGTTGTTCCTGTTGTTACATTTGTTCCCCTTCTACCTGTTGTCCCACTTATTCTTCCAAACATGGCTAATCGTTATGCTCCCCTTCAGTTACCTGGTAATCCGGGGGCTATGCCTCAAGACTACCAAAGTAAGATTACTTATTTTGATGGAACCAGTACATACACTGCCTTACAGCATACCAAGAAAATGCAAGATTACTTTGAAAACTATGAGATAGATGATGATGATGTCAGAATGAAAATTTTTGTACAAAGTCTGACCGGTGAAGTAAGAACTTGGTTTAGAGCGCTTGCTGCAAATTCTATACGTGATTCAAGTGATCTTTATCAGTCCTTTCTGAACAGATGGGAAAAGAAAAAGGATCCTCTACACATTTTATCTGAATATGACACTATAAGGAGAGGCCCTCAAGAAACTGTCTTGGACTATTGCACTAGATTCAACACTATCTATAATGTCATTCCTCAAAATCTTAGACCTCCACCCGATTTGGCATTGACTAAGTTCCCTGATGGGTTTGATGCTGATATGGCATATCAACTAAGAGAAAGAGCCCCTGAAACCCTGGCTGACATGCAAAACATAGCTGTAAGTGTAGAGGCAAATCTGATTGCTAAGAGAAACCGGGCAAGAACTGAAAGAAGAACTACTTTTAAAGAAGAACCCTCATCCTTTGAGCAAAAGCTAGATGCAATCATCAAAGGTATGGATAGACTAGGGGACAGAGTGGAAACCATAGAAAGAAAATCATCATGGGAAGGTCAAACAAGTAATATTATAAACCCAAACTTTAGAAAGAATCAAAATCCTAATGTTGGAAGGACTGACCCTGACCAGCGTGTCAGACCTCTTTTCCAAGAAAATTATGCTGAGGCTTCAACATCTAGTGAACCAAATGAGGACCCTCACATCAACCTAATGGGTTTGGACAGTGAACATCAAGTATTCTTAACACAAGAAGATCAAGAGGTTTACAATGACAATCAATACCACACTAAGTCAGGAGAATCATTTGATTTCAAAGAAGGTTATGATGCAGCTGTGTATGAGGTACACAAACAGTATAAACTAAGGACCAGAACAATAGATGTACCTGAAACTCTTAAACCAAAGGACAATAAGAAGCCAAAAAAGATCAATGATAAGACTACTTTCCCACAATCATCTGGAAATTCAAACCCACATTCATCAGAAGTCACTGTGGAGGATATTTCAGAGCAACAGACATCTGAAAACCAGCCAGTCCCAATCCATTCAGCAAAAATAAAGCTAGATAACACCCCTGGAAACAAACATGGTACCAACTTTACTCAAGATCATACCAACCACGAACAAAAGATCATTGAAAACCCAGCGGAAAAAGAAAAACCTGCTACACTTAATGCCAAGATGCAAATTGAAAAGCCCTTTAACTTGGAAACGGAAATAAGTAAGCTCAATATATCAATTCCTCTTTCGGAATTAGCCAAACATGAAGTATACAGACAGCAGATTAACAAGTCACTCCAAGTATCAGAAAATAAAGATGTTGTGAATGTCCTAGATGACCAACCAGAGTTGTTTTTCGGCCCTGAGGTTAATGGAAAAACAGAAAATGGAGGGGTTCCACCCTTCTATGTCAGTTTAAACATCCATGATAAGGTTCTGCATAATGCAATGTTTGATTCCGGGGCCTCACACAACTTAATGCCCAAATCTGTAATGGAAAAACTCGACCTAGACATCACAAGACCTTATAAAGATCTATTCTCATTTGATTCAAGCCAGGTCAGGTGTTTAGGATTGATTAAAGATTTATGTGTCTCCCTGGTCCAATACCCAACTAAAACAATCTTGATGGATGTGGTGGTAGCAGACATACCCCCTAAGTATGGTATGCTCTTGTTCAGATCTTGGGGGGCCAAACTCCAAGGATATTTGCAATTAGATATGTCCTATGCAACCATCTCAGTCTTTGGGCAGCCAAAGAGATTATACCGTCAAACTTTGATGAAATATGTGGTAAGCAGTCAAGAGAAGCCCCAAAACTTCCCAATCTATTCAATACACTCTGACATGGATTCATTCATTCTCTACAATGCTGACATCTGTGGTGGGCTCCAGTATTGTAGCAATAATGCTACAACTCCTGGAACTCCCTTCTTTAATTTTATCAACCCGGTAGTTCGTAACAAACTTGGAAGCGACGGTGTTGTATGCACAAGTACTAGCTCTTGCTGCAGCTGTCACTTGGTCAGCTGGCACAAGTCCACTAGGAGCTTAAGCCAACTTCTATGAGCTCTTAGAAGAAGCTTTTTAATTGATGGATGAAAGCTAACTCGAAGGAAGCTAATCTAATTGCAAAAAGAAACTGAAAGCCAAAAAGAAACGCAAACCCTAGCAAACCCTAATTCTACCAGCTAGTCCTACTGATGCAAAGGAGAGCATGCAAACTACTGAAAGAGATGCCATTACTTCTAGGAAGGTAAAATGCATGTGTCTAAGTTATCACTGTCTGAAGAAAACATCTTTTTGTATTTTTGATTAAGTTATTAGAATTATCATGCATGTGCTTTTAACTAGCTTTTCACTGTGCAGAGGTGGATCAAGGAGGAGAAATGCATGGAAGAGGTCAGGAAGGTACAGAGAGGGTCTAAGGGATCCTTAACATTCTTTTTGAGAGTTTCACAAATTCTGGATGCCATGCAACCGTGTTTATGAACTTCTACAGGAAGTCTGCAAGGGTTTCTACAGGATGTTCTGTAATTCTTCTACAGGATGTTTCGAAATGGGATTTTGGAGCATGGATGGAGGGAAAAAGATGGAGGAATGAGTATGGAGGTGAAATAGGGGTGTGAAGAGGTCTAGGACTTGGTGGATGAGGCTAAGGAGCGATTGGATTTGTTCAAGGATGGATGAAGCGATGTTGCACAAGAAGATGAGAATCATGGCAAAGTAAGCGGATGAGGCAAATGTAAGGTAAGGTTTATAAGTGAAGGATGAAGCAGGTAGGTTGGATGGAGTATGGGCAGGTAAGGAAGGATAACAGGTACTCTGCAAGTGGTTTTTCAAACTGAACAAGCAAAGACATGCAAGAAAACAAAGATCTAGTTGTGCTACCCTAATACGATCTAGCTAACAGTAACAAGAATGAACAACAGCTTTATTTGCAAGGAAACCATGTACAACACGTGAGCAAGAACAGTCCAAAAGATCTGAATGCATGACTAAATCCTACCACTCTATTCCAAACATAAAAAGCTACTTTAACCATCAAAAGAAATCTAAATAACAAAGAAAGATCTAAATCTAGATAGCAGATTTTATTTCAAGAACGCAGCAAAACACATAAAGATAAACAAAGGAGGTACTGGGTGCTTGAGATGGGCCCAACCCCAAGAGATACAACCTCCAAATAGAGATTTAGAGCTGGTGCAAAGCTGTATTCATCTTTATTGATCAAGAAATGAAGAGTTACATCAAAACTGTCCACAAGAAGAGCTTGAGAATGAGCTGAAAGCAAACCTAATCTATTGCATACAAATCGAATTACAAAATGGCTACAACAAGGCTATGAAATGACTAACTACTAGCTACAATCTACTGGCTAACTAGCTAACATCCACTGGCTACACTGGCTAACCAAAATGAGGCCCTAAGCCTTCTTATTTATACAATTTGAGGACCCAACAGTCCTCCTAAACTTTAGGGACTCGGCTACCCAAAACTTGGAGTTAACAGCAGTCCTACTTGACTTGCTTGGCTGCCCTTGTGCTGATTGATTCGGTGGCCCTTGAACTTCGAGCTGATGGTGGATAATTCGAGGTAAGGGCCCACAAATGAAGGGGACACCTTCCTACAAATCCTCTAGCTTGTTCTCCCACGAATTTGGCTGCCAAGTGCTCATTAAGACCTTCAATTTTGTCTCCAAGTTGACCAAAAAGGCTACACAAAGCACCCATTAGACTTGTTGGCATAATGACTAACCAAATTCACTCTATTAACATAAATATAATCAAAAACATGCAATAAACTAATGAGAATGGTGGATTAAGTCAAATTAGGAGGTTGAATGAGCCCAAATAATTGTCCATTTTTGGGGCTCATCATCACCCCCCTACTGAAAGTGTTGCTCATCCTCTGAGCAACCAATCTCTCTCCTCATCTTTGATGGCCCTAGTGGCCTCCTTGGCTAAAATCTCGGTCGATTTCTCCTTTGGCTTCCCTCTTTTAAAACTTCCTGTAGAAACAGTTCGCTGGCTTCCTGTAGAAACAGTCCTCTGTCTTCCTGTAGAAACAGTCTGCTAACTTCCTGGGTCTTCTTACCACTGCCTTTCTCTCTTGCCTCCACGTGTTTCCTTTCTTCAATTTTGCCTCAAATTTTGTAAAAAAACTATTTACGCTTCTCAGCTCTCTCATTACATCTAAAGCTGAAAACAACTCCAGAAGGAGCACTGCCAGACTTGCCCTTAGAATCTCTGATTGATTTTGCACTTGCAGTTGAGGAAAAAGTGGAATGAGCATCTTCCTCTAGCTTCATATTCACTTGCTTGGAAGGATTCACATTCTGGTCATGTAGATGTAGATCTTCAGAGAGCAAAGGATTGTAAGCAACTTGTGTATCCAGTTTCACTGGCATCTTGTCCTTTTTAGGAACTGAAGAAGATGGGGTACCTCTTGCACCCATATGCTTGTTCATGTCAATAGCTGCTACATCAATAGGCTGTACTCCTGTGGAAGCCCTTTTGTCAGTTGCAAGAGCAAATGGTTGTGGAACAGTATACTTCAACCTTGCAGTTCCATTTTTTTTGTTGGCCGATGAGCTGAACCTTCTGTAGCTGACATTGTGACTTCCATATGTTCCAATTGAGACTTTTCTCCCGTATTTCCTTGTGAACTCAAGTTAATGCTACCTCTTGTTCCAACCTTTACAACCCCTTTGATAGAAGTACTTGGATGAAATGGCCTTGACTTCTGCATTTGAGAATTTCCACCTTTACCAAGAACACTTGAACCAGGCCTATGTGATTTCAACTCTGTCAAATGCTGGTTAGACTCCAATCTTCTTATCGTCAGTCACATTAGATTGGCCTGCAGTTGAATAACGTACTTCAGACTAACGTTTGTGGTCATCATATGCTTCACCATCTGTCTCAGTACTGTCTTGAACAATTGCTTTCTCTTCTGCTTGTTTTCTTTTTGTGGCCTCTTCAGATTCAATCTCCTCCGATAGCATTAGATGTTCATGTAGGCCAGTTGTAGTTGTCAATATTATATTTTCATCGACTACCCCTTTTTCATTCTCAAACTCCCCAGGGCAGAAAGAGAACTGAGGGCCCAGACTATTGGACAGGGAACAAATTTCAATGTTACCATCGACAACCTGTGAGCTCAAATTCTTCTCCATGGCTCTGACTAATCCACCTTCATCCACCATGATATGGGAAACATCTGCAGTCCTTACCATAACATGATCTGTTCTAGCTTCGTCCACCACTCATTTGGAGCTTGAATTTCGATGAAAATCCCACATTTTCTTTCTGCATGGTTGTTTTCTGCGTTTCCTGTAGAAGACTTCCTGTAGAAACGCCTGTAGATTGTGATAGGTGGGAGATTTTTTTTAAAAATGACAGAAATCTAAGAAATCAGGAAGAAAACTTGTAGAGGACCATTGGTTAACTGATCTGGAAGTGGTGGATGCGTGCTCCAGTTGTAACCGCAGTTGAACAAAGGGTGTGAGAGTCAGCCGAGCGTCATTTAATTTTGGCGTGATTCATGGTGAGGGAGTGCAGTGGCCAAGCGTATGTGGCCACATGCAGACGGCAGTGCTGTGATGAGCTGCATGGCCTCTTCCCGTTAATCAGTTGCACTGGAGTTACCACTGTCTGTTTTTATTTTTATTTTATTTTTTTAAATTTTTTTTAATTCCCTGTGGCTGACTACACACATGCGCTGATGATCCCTAGATGAGTGCAATCAGACTTGCTACCTTTCTAACTGAATCTCACCATCTCATTTGTTCATGCAATGCTTAGATTAGATTCATGCAAACAGAGGAACAAGTTTAGTCACTTACCTGCAAGTCGTGCGTGGTTGCTTTGCTGCATGCATGTGTTGATCTTCATTTGCTGCATGCATTTGTTGATGTAGTTGCATGGTGGCTTGATTGATGATTCATGGTTGTTTTTTTTCTGTGCAGGTGTCCTCTGGATGGATCCAAGCTCCAGGCAATTGTTTCCACGTTCAAATCTGCACGTTCAAGTTGCTGCTGTTGCATTGTCACAGAACCAGAACTTTTTTTCGCCATTTCTCCCAAACGGCAAAGAGGATCGATTTGAAACTTGCTGAGCATGTTTATATCATCATGATGCATCTCCCATAGAAAAATCGTGATCAATGGATGCACGGATTTCGAGAAAAATGGAAAATGGCTGAAGCTTTCAGAGATCAATTTCTCGGAAACCGTGCATCGGAATCGACTGAAACTGCTTGGGTAGGTTACCATCACTCATATGCATATCCCCATGAAACATGTTTTGAAACGGATGCACGGTTATGGAGAAAATGCAAAAATGGATGATGGTGATGGAGGCTGATTACTTGGAAACCGTGCACCGGAATTGGCTGAAACTGCTCAAGAATGTTTCCATCACCCTTGTACAATTCCCCATAAAACGGTTTGTCAAATGGATGCATGGTTTTCAAGTTATGGCAAAAACAAATTTTGTTCTATGGATTTTTGCCTCAAGGCTTTTTGCAAATGTTTGCATGGAAGGAAAAACTGAGTTTGGGCTGTGATGCAGGTATGGAGATGATGGAAGAGGAGTTGGAAGATTGCATGAGGAATTCTGAACCCTTGAGGAAGCTACCATGTTCGCCAAACCACTTTTTGAAATCCATGTCTAGTTTCCCACAATTTCTACAGGAAGTTCATGTAGAAGCACAATGAGAAGCACAATGAGGTGGAAAAAATGATGGAGAAAGGCAAGGGATGGACACACAAGTGCTTGCAGGTCTAATCAACAGATTCCCACCATTAGATTCACTTTTGAAATTGGATTTGGCTCGTCGAAAGGTTCTACAAGATGTTTCCTGTAGAAATACAGAGCTTCCTGTAGAAGGCACAAAAAAGATTCCTTTAACCTTGATTTGAGTGCTCCTCCTGTCATGAAACGTCCTTCTTGCAACCTGCAATGTCGTTGCGGCAACATGAAATTATTCAATGGAGATTAGCTTTATTTTTCTTTTCTTTTTTTTTTTTTTTTTGAAAAAAAACAACTAGGGCGCCTCATGGAGGTTTTCACCCTAATTTCCTGCCTTGGGCGCCTCCAAGGGAGGTTTTCACCCAAAGATCTTATTCTCTTTTCTCTTTTTTTTTCCAACCCATTGACCGCCTCATGGAGGTTTTCAATCAATGAGCCAATCTAAGGCGCCTCCGAGGAGGTTTTCACCTTAGATTTCTATTTTCCTCTTTTTTTCATTTTTTTTTTTTTCCTTTTTTTTTTTTCTTTTTTTTTTTTCTTTTTTTCTACCCTACCCTACTTGAAAAACAAAATCGTTCTCAAGTATAAGAATACTTCCAATGGAGCCATGTGCACATCGAGATTAGAGACAAAATGATGTGGAGGCTCGAAATGCATGCTTGGATAGGTATCCAGATCTCAGAGACCAAATGATCTGACCTTGAAGGGATCAAACATAACTGAGGAAGAGAGTACTGCTGCAACTTAGTGACTGTCTGGAACCATGTCTCAATATGGCTTTGATATCCTTGGTTCTTTTGCTGATCTGGATCATGTTTCATGTCACCTTCTAACATGACTTTCTCATCTTCCTCTTTTTGCTGATCTTTCTCTTGAATACATGGAAGATTTGATGGTAACCATGAGGAGGCTTTCTCGATCTCTGATTCTGATCTCTTCTCTTCATCAAGTGCAGCCCATGGTTCTTTGATCTCCTCTTTTGAATCTTCTTTTGCTGGATGTGATCCTTCAATGCTTTCAAGATGATCTCTTTTTTGCAATGCTTTTCCTGAGCTATGGTGAAGATCATTGAGCTCAAGAGGAGTCATTTGCACATGTTGTGCCTCAGCTTTGCAATTGGGTTGAGCTACTCCATTGTATGGCTTTGGAAATGGTACGGGTAGTTGAGTGGAGGTGTGAAATTGAGATGGAGATGGATGGCATTGTGGTTGGGTAGGCATTTGGGGTTGCCTTGGTGGAGGAGGAGGCGATGGTTGTGGATGAGCAGGTGGTGGAGGAAAATGAGCGGGATGAGAGTTGTACTGGGGCCTCCACTCCTGATAAGGTGCATTCCACTGAGGCTGTAGCTGAGCATAAGAGTGAAATGAATGAGCAACTGGTAGGGCATAATATGGATCTGTGAAGGAACAAGGAGAATATGACCAAGGAGGAGGTGTAGACGAGGAAGGATGAGCAGGGGGACCCCAAGAAGGCATGAAAGTGGCTTGATAGGGGTCATAATAGGTCTTGGGTGTCCTTGCAGTTCTTGCTGGTAAGATCTAGGTCCATGCGGCCAACTTTGGTTCATGTAATAGAGTGATTCAGTGGCTCCTTTGGCTCTCCGATATGCAGCTTTGAATCTAGGTAAAGAAGGGCACTGATCTGTAGGATGGTATTCTTCACAGATGAAACACACTTCTAGGGAGTGCATTGGGCATTTGTTCCTAGGATGCTTTCTAGTGCACCTGGGACAAATGATGACCAAAGCCCTCTTGGCTTCTTCTTGCTTCTTTTGGATCCGCAAGGTATCCAGTTGCATGGCAAGAAAATGCCTCATATCACTCTTGAAATCTTCCAGCTGATTTGCAAATTCGTGTTGTGACAAGGTACTGCTCCCAACATTCCTGCTTGTAGCCATTTGCTCCAGAGGAATGGTTTCTTCTTCTTCTTCCCTAGAGGTTCTTTAAATATGCCTTGAGGTCCACCCAGGGGTTCTTTAATCACAGCCATCGAAGAAGAGAGAATGTTGGCTGTGTGAAGCAGTGGGGGTGTTGTGCAATCATTTTCCTAACTTATCTCTACTCCTACAAGGCATGAAATGAAATCTTTTTGGTTGATTTTTTCTTTTTTTCTAATTCTATCTGCAAAACTGAAATAGATTGAACTGCAACTAACTATCTTGCTAAAATGAAAATGCGGAATTGAAATGAAAGCAGGAAAGGACTAATCTATTTTGCTCAAATGAAATTACAGGAATGAAATGCCAGGCTACGCTTGCGGAATTGAAATGCTAATCTACGCTTGCAGAAATGAAATTGCGGAATTGAAATGCTAATCTATGAAAGCGAGAAAGGCTAATCTACTTTTGCATAAACAAAATTGCATAATGGAAACGAAATAAACTACTTAGAAGAAGATTGTAGTGGAAAATAGAAGAAAAGCGGCCATCACCAATACTCTGACGCTTCCCCGGCAACGACGCCAAAAAGATGGTGGGCTCCAGTATTGTAGCAATAATGCTACAACTCCTGGAACTCCCTTCTTTAATTTTATCAACCCGGTAGTTCGTAACAAACTTGGAAGCAACGGTGCTGTATGCACAAGTACTAGCTCTTGCCGCAGCTGTCACTTGGTCAGCTGGCACAAGTCCACTTGGAGCTTAAGACAACTTCTATGAGCTCTTAGAAGAAGCTTTTTAATTGATGGATGAAAGCTAACTCGAAGGAAGCTAATCTAATTGCAAAAAGAAACTGAAAGCCAAAAAGAAACGCAAACCCTAGCAAACCCTAATTCTACCATCTAGTCCTACTGATGCAAAGGAGAGCATGCAAACTACTGAAAGAGATGCCATTACTTCTAGGAAGGTAAAATGCATGTGTCTAAGTTATCACTGTCTGAAGAAAACATCTTTTTGTATTTTTGATTAAGTTATTAGAATTATCATGCATGTGCTTTTAACTGGCTTTTCACTGTGCAGAGATGGATCAAGGAGGAGAAATGCATGGAAGAGGTCAGGAAGGTATAGAGAGGTTCTAAGGGATCCTTAACATTCTTTCCGAGAGTTTCACAAAGTCTGGATGCCATGCAACCGTGTTTATGAACTTCTACAGGAAGTCTGCAAGGGTTTCTACAGGATGTTCTGTAATTCTTCTACAGGATGTTTCGAAATGGGATTTTGGAGCATGGATGGAGGGAAAAAGATGGAGGAATGAGTATGGAGGTGAAATAGGGGTGTGAAGAGGTCTAGGACTTGGTGGATGAGGCTAAGTAGCGCTTGGATTTGTTCAAGGATGGATGAAGCGATGTTGCACAAGAAGATGAGAATCATGGCAAAGTAAGTGGATGAGGCAAATGTAAGGTAAGGTTTATAAGTGAAGGATGAAGCAGGTAGGTTGGATGGAGTATGGGCAGGTAAGGAAGGATAACAGGTACTCTGCAAGTGGTTTTTCAAACTGAACAAACAAAGACATGCAAGAAAACAAAGATCTAGTTGTGCTACCCTAATATGATCTAGCTAACAGTAACAAGAATGAACAGCAGCTTTATTTGCAAGGAAACCATGTACAACACGTGAGCAAGAACAGTCCAAAAGATCTGAATGCATGACTAAATCCTACCACTCTATTCCAAACATAAAAAGCTACTTTAACCATCAAAAGAAATCTAAATAACAAAGAAAGATCTAAATCTAGATAGCAGATTTTATTTCAAGAACGCAGCAAAACACATAAAGATAAACAAAGGAGGTACTGGGTGCTTGAGATGGGCCCAACCCCAAGAGCTACAACCTCCAAATAGAGATTTAGAGCTGGTGCAAAGCTGGATTCATCTTTATTGATCAAGAAATGAAGAGTTACATCAAAACTTTCCACAAGAAGAGCTTGAGAATGAGCTGAAAGCAAAGCTAATCTATTGCATACAAATCGAATTACAAAATGGCTACAACAAGGCTATGAAATGACTAACTACTAGCTACTATCTACTGGCTAACTAGCTAACATCCACTGGCTACACTGGCTAACCAAAATGAGGCCCTAAGCCTTCTTATTTATACAATTGGAGGACCCAACAGTCCTCCTAAACTTTAGGGACTCGGTTGCCCAAAACTTGGAGTTAACAGCAGTCCTACTTGACTTGCTTGGCTGCCCTTGTGTTGATTGATTCGGTGGCCCTTGAACTCTGAGCTGATGGTGGATAATTCGAGGTAAGGGCCCATAAATGAAGGGGACACCTTCCTACAAATCCTCTAGCTTGTTCTCTCATGAATTTGGCTGCCAAGTGCTCATTAAGACCTTCAATTTTGTCTCCAAGTTGACCAAAAAGGCTACACAAAGCACCCATTAGACTTGTTGGCATAATGACTAACCAAATTCACTCTATTAACATAAATATAATCAAAAACATGCAATAAACTAATGAGAATGGTGGATTAAGTCAAATTAGGAGGTTGAATGAGCCCAAATAATTGTCCATTTTTGGGGCTCATCAATCTGCAACAAGCCTTATTCTGAATTATGAATAGCAGCAGAGGAAGAGAAAGTTAATGAACAATATGCTCCACAAGACCAAAGGACTGTAGGAATAACTGAGGCAACAACAGAACACAATGTATCAACAAATCTGCAAGAAATAAATCTGCCTATGACTCAACTCTCTAAAAATCTAAATCCAAGTCTTGAACATGAAACCTTATGGTACTTAGAATTTGATGGCTCTGTAAATAAGTTAGGAGCTGGAGCAGGAATCTGGATCCATAATATGCAAAATGACGAAGCTGAGGGTCATGCATATAGGTTGAACTTCCGATGTACAAACAACATGGCTGAGTATGAGGCCTTTTTGCTAGGTCTCAAACTCATAAAAAATCTGGGTGCAACTAAGATTTCAATCTTAAGGGATTCAGATCTAATCATACAACAAATTAGAGGAAACTTTACTACAAATGATCTAAGGTTGAGAGCATATAAGGCAGCAGCTATTCAGGTACTTGATACCTTTTCATAGTCACAGTTGACTAAAATTTCCAGAGAACTCAATCTACATGCTCACAGCTTGGCAACCTTTTCCAGCACTTGTAAGTTGCCTTTCAAGCCCACTCATACTTTTACTGCTGAAATCAAACACAGGCTGACAGTTCCAGACAACATCAAAAACTTGCAAGTCTTTGAGAGTGACACTCAGATAAATAATTTCCTCACTCTAAAAGAGGAATTCTCGGGCATTAACATTGACTCAATCACTGGAGATGATCAACCACAAGCACACATTAACACACAGAAAATATCAGCTGAAACAGTCAATCTGGTTTTGCACCCTACCACCTTCAATAACGAAAGTATACAAAAGTTGGGCCAAATAGATGAAGATGAACTAGCTGAAACAGAAATGGAGGTAATTGAGTTGAAAGATAATTTTTTGCCCACAAGTTTAACCCCTTTGGAGGATCTGTTTGATTCAAATGATATCTCAAGAAAACCAAAAATGCAACCATTGAATGCTGAAATAGAAGATTGTAACATTGGGACTACACAAAATCCCAAAATGGTAAAGTTGTCCAAAGCATTACCACCTGAGTAGAAACTGAAATACATTGAGTTATTCAAAGAATTCCAAGATGTCTTTGCCTGGAGCTATGAGGACCTCAAGTCTTATGATACCTCAGTCATCCAGCACACTATACCTTTAAAAGAAAATCAAAAACCTTTTAAAGAAAAGCTCAGAAGAGTGAACCCTGTACTCCTTCCTCTCATTGAAAAAGAGGTGAAATGTATGTATCAAGCAGGAATCATTGCTCCAATCAGATTCTCAGAATGGATATCAAACCTAGTGCCTACTAGGAAAAAGACAGGAGAAATCAGACTGTGTGTTGACCTAAGAAATTTAAACAAAGTCTCTCTCAAAGACCACTACCCCTTACCAAAAATGGATCATATCCTACAAAGGGTAGTGGGAGCCTCTAGGATCTCATTGTTAGATGGTTTTTCAGGATTCAATCAGATTCTAGTACACCCAGATGACCAAGACAAAACTGCCTTCGCAACACCTTGGGGAACTTTCAAATATGTCAAAATGCCTTTTGGGCTTAAAAATGCAGGGGCTACTTTCCAAAGAGCAATGGATATAGCCTTCGCCAAGGAAATTCATGATTTTCTAGTGGTCTACCTGGATGATCTAACTGCCTTTTCAAAATCAGACCAAGAACATTTAGAACACTTAAGGCAAGTTTTCACAATTTGTAGAAAATATGGCATATCTTTAAATCCAAAGAACTCACTATTTGGGCTAGAGGAAGGTAAACTCTTAGGACATATAATCTCAAAAGATGGTATTAGGATTGATCCAGACAGAATTCAAGCCATCCTACAAGTGCCACATCCAAGAAACATCAAGGAACTCCAAAGTTTCCTAGGAAAAATCAACTCCTTGAGAAGGTTCATTCCTAATTTGGCTGAGCTCACAAGACTGTTAAACAACATGCTAAAAAAGGAATCCAAGGTCAAATGGACCTTAGAAGCTAGACAAGATTTTGAAGATATTAAAAGAGCATTGACAAACACACCAGTCCTAACAAGCCCTAGATTTGATAGAGATTTCATCATATTTTCTTTTGCCTCTGAGCATACAATTGTTGTTGTTTTACTACAAAAAGATGATCAAGGCTATGAAAAACCCATTGCATTCTTTAGCAGAGCTCTTAGGGATGCTCCCTTGAAATATCAGATCATGGAAAAACAAGCCTATGCACTAGTGAAAGCAATCAAGGACTTTAGAATCTATATCGTGTACTCCCACATCATTTCCTATGTCCCAAATGCAGTAGTGAAAGACATTTTGACCCAAGAAGGAATTGAAGGTAGGAGGGGCAAATGGATTGCCAAAATCTTAGAATATGACATGGAAATCAAGCCTACCAAACTAATAAAAGGAGAGGGTCTAGCCAAGTTGATGGCCGAAACCAATTTCCAAGCCCTTGACATTAATGAACTGGACAACGAACAGGAGATGGCGACTCCACAGATCAACCAAGCCTTTATGCAATCCCCCTGGTATACTGATATATGTTTTGTATTGTTAAACTTGCAAGCTCCTCCAGGGTTGTCCACAACTAAGAAAAGGTTCTTGAAAATGAAAGCATCAAAATTTTGTATTATTGACAGTGTTTTGTTTTGGAGAAATCATGAAGGAATCCTACTTAATTGCTTAACAGTAGATGAAACTGACAATGCCCTTAAAGAATTTCATGCAGGTGACTGTGGAGGACACTTATACTGGAAATCCACAGCTGATAAAATCCTAAGGGCTGGTTTTTATTGGCCCTCCTTGTTTACTGATGTAAGAAAATTTGTAATGTCTTGTCACAAATGTCAAATCTTTGAAGGGAAGAGAAAGCTGTTTCCTTTACCACTCAAACCTGTTTCAACTGAGAGACCATTCCAGCAATGGGGTCTAGATTTTATTGGTGAAATTCACCCCCCATCCTTTGGCTAGCATAGGTGGACTCTGACTGCTATAGACTATTTCACCAAATGGATAGAAGTTGTCCCCTGTAGGCAGGCCAATGACTCCATTATCATACAATTTCTAGAGACCAACATCTTGTCCAGATTTGGCTGTCCAGACAAAATTATCACAGACAATGCTGCCGCTTTTAAGTCCAAAAAAATGATCAGCTTTTGCCATAAATATCATATGACCCTAGGTCATTCCACAGCTTATTATCCTCAAGGCAATGGCCTAGCTGAGTCTTCCAATAAAAGCCTAATTAACATCATCAAAAAAGTTTTGGAAGAAAACAAAAAGAATTGGCATAAGAAGTTAATGAATTCTCTATGGGCAGATAGGTTAACTACCAAGAGATCCATTGGTACAAGTCCATATGAACTAGTTTATGGAATGGAAGCAAGGTTTCCTTCATCCTTAGGTGTTCCTGTAATCAAGTTGCTGCAAGAGATACAAGCTGAGCAAAATGACATTCAGAGAAGGATCAATCAGACAATTCACCTGCAGCAAACAAGGGAGGAAGTCTATGAAAGAAACCAAGTACTGCAAGAAAAACTCAAAAGAATATTTGACAAAAGAACCAAAGCTGAAGACTTCTCTATAGGAAACAAAGTGCTAAGATGGGATTCCAGAAGGGAGGACAAAGGAAAACATGGGAAATTTGATTTCTTATGGAAGGGACCTTATGTAATTTATGTTGTACAAGGTAATAACACTTATTTTCTAAAGAGCTTGGATGGCTCAAACACTGAGGAAGGCCCAGTCAATGGGAGGATGCTCAAGCATTACTTTGATGCCCTCTGATCAAGCACTGCTCAATTGTATATTGTACATAAATTTGTATTTTCAGTATGTTTATTTTCAGCAGATAGATAGAGCTCCAGATAAAGCAAATTTTGAGAAGAACTAAGGTGCTGCACTATTTTGATGAATATTATTCACTTTGGCATGGGAAAATGAGAGAAAGTACTTGGAAACTATCTGGGAGATGAGAAATAATCATAGAAGCAAGGCAAAAATAGGGCTGTAATCTCACAACAGATCAGTTTAAGAAGAAATGCAATCAAGTTTCATGGATTCAGATGTTCAGTCTTCAACAAAAGGAAAGGTTAAACTGCAGAAAGGTGGAAAAGAAGGCAATCTGACCTGCTGATCTTGACTTTTCATCTGGAAAAGTCATCCCCAAGTGGAGCCACTGTTAGCCTCCTATACCAATAGGGTTTCATATTTCATGATTGACAGTGGAAATGCTAAAAATGATCATCTTTGATGAATTAAAGGTTCCATTTTTTGGTAAACAAAGCAAAAAGTTAAAAAATGTAAAGAGGGTATGCCTTAAAAGAATAATCAAAGGGCAAGAAAATGAATTGGTCAAAAGAAAAAATAATTGAAATGAACCCCAAAGAAAGACCAGGAAAGTGGCCAATCAAAATGCCACTGCTATCTTGAGGTATGGCTCAACAGTTCAAGCTGGGCCATGCCATGTTTTGAATTGCTTGTTTTAGAGTAGGTAATGAGTACCTGTTCAAACAGTTTAAGCTTGACAGATGATTAGTTGATAGAGAAAGGAAGGAGCCCACTAGCTTAATCTGGGCCCTTGGAAGACATAAGGGTAGATTTAGATAGGAGGGCAACAAAAAGAAAAGAGCATATGAGGGTTTGCAAGTCTAAGTGCACCCTCCCTGAAGTAACAAAAAATGCTAGGTTCTAAGTTGGGTAGGTAGCCAGAAGTTGCAGAATCTTGATCCTATTCAGTTTTGGCTTTAATCAAGAAGGCATATGTTGGCAGTTGCAAAGGTATCTATGCTGCATTTTGAAAACAAATATGGAAGCATGTCTAACTCCCTTATTCTCCCCAAAACACTCTCTTTCTAACATCCCATGGAGGACTTCAGCACTTTCCTAAAGAATCCTCCTTCTATTTCTTCTTGGAAATTTCATGACAAGTTTTAACTTTCTTCTCCGAAAAGAAGCCACATTTCTTGTGTAAAACCATTTCCCATCAACTCCTAAAAATCTAAGTTTACTCACTAAACTTAGTTTTTTATCCCACGCTTCCAATCTCTCATATCCCCAATTCACATTGACTTCTAACCCTATTATTTACCTCCCTATGTTCCCCTTTTCCCCTACTACTATATCACTATTGTGAAGAGGCCCACAAAATATGTAAATACCCCCCCTTTTTGGCATTATAGCCATATGTTCAACTATTTGGAGAATCAGGCAGAATCAAAGTCTTGTTGTATATGGTTCGTTTGAAGTTAGGGATTAAACTAACACTTGGTTAGTTTAATAACCTATTCCTAACCTTATCCCCTTTACAAACCCACTATAATGTATTACCCGCGTTATTTGCATAAAACCCGGTTAAAACCCATTTTCTCCGCTTATCCAAAGTTTTGTTACAGCGCGCACACCACAAAAAACAAAAGGAAAATATTATTTAAATCCCGTCGGGACCCTCCGTATCCACCCGTCACCTCCGCAGCCCGTCGACCGTCGGATCCGGGCCCTCCCATCCGACGGCCCACAGCAATATCGGACCACCTCCGATGCCCGAACGATAGCGCCCGAAATCTGTCAGAGGGTGACGTCAGGGCTCGGACGCGTGTCATTCCCAGGTTGTGTCGGGTGGCCTCCTACCAAAACCACTCCGGTACTATAAGCAGTCCAAAATTACCACTTACTGCCCTTGTATCTCCGCCATACGTCACTTCCACGTCACCCTTACATCACTGCCGCCTCAGCATTACATTTCCGCCCCATCCGCCATTGCTCCGAGCTGTCTGCCATATCACCTGTCCACATAGAGTCACTCGTTGGCCGCCACGTCATCATTTCGTACCCGACCCCACCCATGACGTCATGCTGACGTCATCCGACAAAAAGGTGCCAAATGCCAAATTTTCCCTATTTTGCCCAAAAAGTCATTTTTCCGCGTCATTTGCAAAAATACTTTCTGTACCTCTGCATGAGCTGCTACGTCGTTCACCTACCAACTTTGAAGACTACTCCCTCGCTGCTGGCACCCTAAATTCACCTGCTTTTCCACCATTGTCCGATTGTACCAGGTATTTATCAGTTTCCCCCCTTCGCGCCTGGTTTTTGCATAATTCACCAAACAAACTAAGAAAAGAGGAAAAAACAGTAATAACCAGAAATCCTCATGAACCAGTGGTCCTTTTCCACACTATAAGCACAAGTTCACTCACGGAAGTCCCCATTGTGCCAAATTACCATAAATTCACAGTCTATTTGCGCATTCGCAAATCTGAACCATTGCCAAGCAAGCTCTCTGAACAAGCGTTCTCAAATCCCAGCATTTGCTCATTAAACCTATCCTAGGCGAATTTTGACTCATTTTCACCCCAATTTGCCTCTTCTCCTCTGCAAATTGCCCTGCTCATTCAAAATCCACTGCTCTGCCTTGCTGTGCCCAAGAAAAAATCTCAGGTATAATTCCAAATATTAATTGACCATGGAGACTCCAGTGGCATTGAACATTGCCCCATTAAATGCCCCACACAAGAACCTGGAGTGGTTAGCCCTTGTTGACAGAGACTATCAAATGAGAGACACTATAGAGTTGTGTAACAAATATCACATAGAAGCAGTTTGTGATTTAAGGAAGAAACACAAAGATGGTACAGACCTCCTGGGAATCTGGAATTCCCATTTGCCAATCTACTATCTCCCTCAAGTCAATGAGTTTCCTGACTTGATCCACCAGTGCCGCTCAAACTATGACCCCAACCAAAGGGCTGTTCTGAGTCGTTCAAGCTCTGTCTTGTTCCACATTTCTCCTGAAGCTATCAACCAAATGCTGCAGTTCCAACCTACAAAGCCACTGGTCCCTCTTTCCATGCAACTTTTATTAGAGCAGGGTGCCAAGATCTCCAATTCACAAATTACAAGAATTGGCCAATTATTTATGCTTCCAGAGTTTCAGCCCAAGCATCCTCCCCCTTATCTGCATGTCTGGTTTAATGACATAGGGAGACTATTAGTAGATATGATATCCTCCATTCTGGGGTTCAAAACCAGTGAGTTTGTAGATGAGACAACACTGGTACTGCTATCCATTTTTTTCCCAAGACAGCCCCCTGCTGTCCAGTATGACTATGCTTCATTTATAGCCAACAAAATGCATGAACAGTTCATGAACTTGGAAAGAGAGAGGGTATTCAAGTACACCTCCTATATATATCATCTGATATTGTACAATCAGCCTGATGCTTTTCCTATTTTCCTCAAGAAACTAGATCCAAAGGGAAACAGAAGGTCTGTAATGTTCTGGACATCAGTCTGTCATCATATCCATTACTCACCATATACATACTGTGAATTTATTGACCTATTCATCCATCCAGCCTT
Source organism: Pinus tabuliformis (assembly GCA_031772625.1). Lineage (NCBI taxonomy): Eukaryota > Viridiplantae > Streptophyta > Pinopsida > Pinales > Pinaceae > Pinus > Pinus tabuliformis. Next base: position 773,606,804 of record CM062810.1, read on the forward strand.
GTCACTGCTGCAAAGTTCCCCTCCTCCTAGACTCACTGATGATATGCAGAAAATCCTTCAGCTGTCCAAGAACTATAGCATAGGGGATTGGTACTTTTACCAACACCATACAGTGATCAGGATATATGGCTGTGAGTTAGCACCATACAGGCTACCAAAGTATGTTCCCATGAGACTCTTTGCTCTAGAGTACTTCAGGCAGTTCGGCAATGCAGATATGATTCACTTCCATAGCAAAAACAAGAAGGCACAGCTGAAAATCAATCATCAATTGGGTCCATTCATCTTTAATAAGAGAGAAGAAGCTTGGGATGAGGCAGACCAAATGCTAAAAGCCCTCCAGCTCAAGACCAGTTTCTATTGGGCACCATTTCATAAGCCTCAGAAGAATCAAGCATAGGCTTGCCACATATGACCACATTAGCATTCCAGAGGTTGAAAAATATGCTAATCAAATAGATTGGAAAAAGGGCACATTAGTGGAAGATTATAGTGAAGAAGAAATAACAGAGAAGCACATTAAAACTTTAGAAAAAGTAGTTGACTTGGAATATTTTGGACAGGTTTGGTCTTCTGGCATTCAGCATCGTGGAGAAGCTGCCTCCTCATCCACCATTCCTCAGCAACCTGCCAAAACAGCTAATCCAGTAGCAGACATGACTAAAGGCAAAACAGTGCAGCAAGAAGAAACACCTCCAAATGTGGAGCAGCAAGTAGAGCAACAGGAAGGCAGGGCCAAACAACCTGACTCCACAGAACAGCAAACACATGAAAAAATTCTTCCAAGGCAGGAGGTAACAGTTGAGTCCTTTGTTTTACAAACACCTGCTAATGAGGACAGGACAAGAAAGAGGGATAGGCAAGAGGACACTCCTCTCACTACCTCTATGGACCAGCAAGGAGAAAAGAGACAAAGGCTAAACCCTTTTTTTGAGGAGGAATTGCCAGAGAGGTCGATTGACAACATGCCCCCTCCTAGTATCGAAACATCGACTAGTTCTTTACAGCAAGGGCAGGACATTCCACATGGGACAGAGGTGAGATCTTCTAGGCAGAAATCAAAGGCAGACTCCAGCATCAAGCAGCAGTTCATTGACATAAAGAAAAGGAATGAGCCCCTCAGGCACCAAATTTACAACCATCTCCTAAAAATGGCGCCAACTAATCAGCAGAGATTAATGTCTGCCTATGACATTCAGGAACAAAAAATGACTCTTTGTCATTTCAGGCCTACCATGCAGTAGCCTCAAACAGCTGCCAATTACATCAGAACTAATCTAGAAATTTTTGCCAGAGACATCCACCCCTTGGATCAAATTGAGCTACACAGACAAACAGGGGAAATGATATATTCCACTTTAGCTGATAAGACCCTGTTGGCGCACCAACTACAAAATTCTCTACACAACACTGCAGCTCAACTGGAATTGGAGAAAGCATAATCTCAGGCCAAGGACAACAGAATCAAGTCCTTGGAAGAAATCATTATAGAGTTGGGTCATGATCCAAAGGACCCTAAAGGTGTGCAAGCATTATTGAAGAAAAGGGATGAAGACATAGCAGCTATGAGAAAGCATATCAAGCTACCAGCTGGTCTTCACCCTCAAACTGGAGAAGTGGCCGAGTAGAAGAAGGATCAGGATGTAGTTGCCTTACTCCTGAGTTTGTACAAGAGGTTGATGGAAACAGAAAGTTCACTAGAGGTGGCACTGAAATCAAGACAAGGTGAGGCACCAATGCAGCCAGCACAGACATCTGCATCTACTGAAGGTGTGCCACTTTCTACTACTACAGCAGCTCCTCCCACAGGGCAGACATCAGAGGTTGGCCCTTCAACATCAGCACCAAAAACAGCACCAGATCAGGGACCCAGCCTAAGTATGCAGAACATGATGACGGAGCTGGAAGCTTTAGAAGCACAAATGGCTGAACTGCAAGAAACCAATGATAAATTGGCTGCCATTGAGGAAAAATATGATAAATCCAAGCAAAGTGTAGCTGAAAAAACAAGAGAAGTAAGAGCTCTTGAGAAGAGAATAAAGGAACTGGAGAAAGAGATCTCTCTTGACAAAGTTGTAGTTGACATTAAGAAGATCCTGTAGACCAACATTGGTCAATCTATTACAGACCAGTGGCAATATATAGAAACTATCCATGAGCATATGGATCTAATAGGCAGGGCCCAAAAAGAAAGTCAAAGAGCAAGAGCATCTCTTGGAAATATGCCTGAAATAGCTAATAGGATGATCAATGTCCTGAATAACCGCACTGGCCCTCAGCTGGCAGCAATGGGTATCACTAACAGGACTGATACCATTTTACTAGTGAAGAGAGTGCTCACTTTGAGAAATCATGTGCAAACATTAGATAGAAGGTGTCAGGAGATGCAGACAGAGGTGAACAGATTCATTGAGAAGATTACAGCATTGCATAACAGAGGCCTTCCCAGCTTAGTAACCAGTGCAGGAAGGTTACTATCTCATGAAAACTATGCCAAAAGGGTAGACACATATGCCACAAATCAAATCACTGCAGCAGCAAGTACCTCAGAGGGAACAGGGCCTCCCTCTGGGCAAAGTCTCTATGACAAAATAGAGAATTTATTTTTCATTGCAAATGAGATCAGACACCTTTCTGAAGTGCCTCCAAACTACTACAAATATACTGAGGCAGATGAAACTTTGGGCATAATCTTCAGACACCAGTTGCCTACTTAGGAATGGTGGACGGGCATGATACAAACACTGCTGTAAAAAAACAGATTGTTCACCATATTTTTGTATTTTCATCACAAAGTGAGCAGTTTCAGAAAGTTAATACATATTTGCTCTGACTCGAAAGAGAGTAAGAAAAAGGCCAACTCAGCAATCCAGTTTGACTGCCAAAGCAGATGACTATAGATGCAGATGACGGGGCTGAAATAGCTGCACCACGACAAAGCAGCAAAGGGCGTATTACTCATCAATACGAAGCACCCAACCGACTCAGTTGCCTCCAAAAGTCAAAGAATTTCTGACAAAGCTGAAAAGTCATTCATTGTCCATTTAAAGTAACAATAACTTTTGTATCTGCTATTTTTGAAAGTTGGTGAAGACAGTTATTGAGAAAAGGACTCAGCGTTAAGATATTTTTTAAAAACGATTGTATATATATCCCCACGCATGAACTTGCTGGGGTTGTTGATTTTTCTTCCAGAGGAGCTATGCTGTAATTTCAGACTTTTAATACAGGGAGCTAATGGAATTTCTGAAGTTCTGAGTTGTTTTGATGTGTTGTGGTGTGATTGCTTGCTGCTACAGGATTCCTACGCTATTTCATGTCACAATAAGTTTTCTGAACCATCTTGTTATGTATTTCGTTCTTTCATAATCCACTCATGCTCTATATTTCACAGGTTTAATAGCACAGAAAAAGAATAGTTCAGGATTTGTTCATAGAACACCCTAAACTCAATCTATGTTGTTATGAATGTTTTCTTCAGAATTATTTATGAATGTGTAATTCTTAGTTGCTCACCTTCATACTAAATCTTTCATAGTAAATACTGTTCAGGAATTCAAATCTGCTCCTGAGTGATATTTCCTTTCTCTATATCACCAGCTTAGTGAAAGATTCTTAGTTTCCTGTCACTGGCTGGAAATATTTCATATTTTATAATTTGAAGTTTGTTTCATGAGTATCTATATGGCCCTGTAGTTTCATCACTCTTACTCAATACCTCAATCGACCCACAATCACAGACTCCATTGCCCAATGGACTGAAACTCCTGAAGATCACATCTCAGCTGCTAGAAGACATCATTCAACCAAAACTTTAAACAAAATTCAGTGCATCATAACTAGCCTAAACATTATCAAAACAAAGCTAAATCCTAAAGAGAGAGCCCTCTCTGATTGCAGGTAGGCTAGGACCTGTGATCCAAAGATTGGTCTGTGGTTACCTCGGCCGTATTCCCTTAGGAGTCAAAGGGAACAACCTGAGTGATAACACCTGAGCACACCCTGCACTAGTATAGTCTATCCCTCTGCCTGACTAACTAAAGCTGGCCCAAGACTTAGCCAATTTCAAGCCTTCTCAAGTTCCTCTTTCCCTGCGTTGTTCCCTTGGAAAAATTCCCCTGTTATCTAAGAATTTCACACCAATGAATTGCGCAATTACCACAGGTCAATTCCGAATGCATGCACCACCTGTACAACTTGGAATCATTTACAACTGATATACATTTCCCTTGAACTCAGATATCAACTAAGCAACTCAAGTTCTCTGCATGAAAAAATTATTTTGGGCTGACTGATCAGTTAAATTGTTGATTACTCAGTGTGGTTGAAGTTACGTCACAACCACAACTTGACCTCCACTAGTTCTTATGACAGTTAGAACTAGTTAAACTAACAATAACCCAAATTAACTGAAACAGATTACTACAAATTAGAAATAAATCATGTAGAATTGAACTCAATTGTATCCAACTCAAATTTACTGAGTTAATTGAGTGACAAGAGCCATGTAATATCAGTTAACTGTCTCCATGTATTCTGTTGAAATTGAAATTCTAATTTTAATCTAGTTTGACCAGGGCAAAGACAAAACTAGATTTTCTTGCTGCATTTTCAACACTCCTGCTTAGTAAGAAAGGGATTATCAAATACTCCAATTATGTTTCTATGGAACTAAATTTTTCCTCTTGACAAAGCCTTTGTCAAAATATCTGTATCCTCTTCCTCTATCAAAATGTACTACAACAACATAATTCACATTTGCACATAATCTCATAGATGGTGATACCAGATGTCAATATTCTTGAATCGATCATGAAATACTATATTCTTGGAGATTTTGATACAACTTTGGTTGTCACAGTAAATCATAGTAGGATCCATCTTTTGACCAAATAACCCAATAAGAATCTTTCTCATCAAGAGAGCCTCACATATTGCTTGACTTACATCCATGTACTCTGCTTCTACTGAGCTAAGTGCCACATATATATGCCTCCTGATGTACCAAGAAATTTTGTGGACCCAACACTAAAAATTCCTCCTGAAGTGCTCTTCATGTCTGATGGATCCCCACTAAATATGCCTCTGTGAATCCTTGAAACTTCATTCCCTCTGTCTGTCTGTACCAAAGACCAAATTGAGTAGTGCTTCTGAGGTATATCAACACATGCTTTGTTTCCTTCCAATACAGTTTGGTTGGCTTAACCATTGCTTGACTAATATGGTTAACTTCATAACACATGTCTGGTCATGTGTTCACCAAATACATGAGTGAACCCACAACTTTCCTATAAATAGTAGCCTCCAATACTTCACCTGAAGTAGCATCCTCTTTCCTCCAGTTTTCTGCTAGAGGAGTCTCCATGGATTTACACATGTCCATGCGGAGCCTCTGAAGTATCTCGTTGGAATACTTTCCCTAAGACAAACAGTTCTCCATCTCCTTGCCATACTTCCAATCCAAGGAAGTAGTGCATGAGGCCCAAGTCCTTCATCTCAAACTCTCTTGCAAGGTCATCCTTGCCCTTGCAAGATTTGATCAACTTCTCATCACTAGTAAGGATCAAGTCATTTACATATAAAACAGTAATAACTAATTTAACTTTTTTGATAATGTGATAAGGTTTTGCATCTACTTCACTTTTGGTGAATCCCAAACTAGTGAGATAACTATCGATCTTGGTATACCAAGAACGTGGTGCTTACTTGAGTCCATACAATGCTCGATTGAGTCTACACACATTTGAATCTCTGTCAAAGGTCTCAAACCCCTCTGGCTTCTCAAAATACACCTCCTCCTCAATGAGTCCATTGAGGAATGCTATCTTCACATCCATTTGGTGGATCTTCCACCACATCTGTGCTGACAGTGCTAGAATTGACCTGATGGTTGTGTACCTTGCTACTGGATAAAAGGTATCCTCATAGTTAATTAATTCCACCTAAGAGAACCCCTTGGCCACAAATATAGCCTTATGTTTATCTATGCTCCCATATGCAGCATGCTTTACCTTGTAAAGCCATCTCGAGCCAACCATTGATTTGTCTACTAGTCTTGGGACCACTTCCCAAACACTGTTTCTGACAATGGAATCACACTCCTCTACCATAGTATTAATCCATACTAGTCTCTACCATCTCACTCATCAAAGACATGTAGCTAGTGTACCAATCCAGTGACCTCCTCTGCCTGCGCTGTGATGTGGGTGCTCCCACATTCTCTCTAGCATCCTGCAATAATATGTAAGCTTCCTTGGTTCACTTCCTTCCTTCTCTAGATGTCTTTGCTTGAGTGGATGTCTCCACTCTCTTCTCCTCTACTTGTGGCTTCTCCACAACTTCCTGTGGTTCTTCCTTTGGACCCAAAAGCTACTGATTAGGTTGCAACTAAATTTCCCTCTCAAGAGAACACCTCATTTCCTTTTCCTCATCAATCTTCACATACATTTTGACTACTATCATATTGATGGATGTAAAGTACACTTGATAGTGTTGATGTGTTTCTATGTACCACACAAATATTCCCAACTCAGTTTTCATCTCTAGATTTTTCATTTTTTCCTTGGAAACATGACAGTAAACTGAAGATCCAAAGATCCTAAAGTGTGATACATCTGGTTTCTTCCATAAAAAATCTTACTTTGGCGTACTCATTCCAAGAATCATGTGAGGACTCCTATTCTGGAAATAGATTGTTGTGTTACATGCTTCAACCCACAAGTGCAGAGGTAGTATTTGGTCATGCAACATTGCCCGTGCTGCTCCCATAATAGTTATGTTTTCCCTCACATCCACCCCATTTTATTGTGGGTTATGGGGTGTTGTCAACTCTTGTCAAATATCTTCCTTTGCACAAACTTAAACTCATTCGTTACATATTCGCCACGCTTATTTCTCCTAAGAGCGTTCACTTTCTTGCTAGTCTCTTTCTCAACCTTTAAACTCAACAAATTTGAAGAATGTCTGGTATTTCTTCTACATGAAGAAGATCCAAAATTTCCATGAGAAATCATCTAAAAATATAACATAATATATGTTCTTGGTAGTGGAGGTTGTGGAGAAAGGCCCACATACATTAGAGTGGGTCCTTTAAAGGACTACATGCGCCCTATTATCCTAATCATTGAAGGTGGATTTTGTGTACTTCCACAACGTACACCCTTTGCATGTATCCCACTACTCTAGTGCTCCTTTGGGGAGGCCTATAGAAATATGATGCATGATATTCAAAGTGCCATTATGCAAATGACCAAGTCTTCTATGCCATAATTCATCGACATCTTGGCTCTGCACATTATCTTATTTTGTGCTCAATGTTGCACAATCTTCCGCATCTAATTTGTAGAGGTTCTTCACTCGAACCATGATCTTCTTCACTTGTCTTGTGGCGATATGTCTTAGGAAAGCCTTCCCTTTGTTGAATATCACATCATAACCATGGTTTTCCAACATAGCTATGGTAACTAGATTCTTCTTCAGGCTCTGTACAAACATCACATCCTTGAGCCTGAGAGGGGAGTCAGAATTCCTCTGAAAAGTAACTGTACTAATATCGGTAACATTGTACCTTCCATCAGATCCCATATCAATGTGCATATGGAGATCCTTCTCCTCTGGGTCACTGAATAATTCATTGTTTATCCTAATGTGGAATGAGGCACTGCTGTCGAGATACCACACACTAGCCATCTTTGTCCATTCCATGCATGCAATGAGGGTAAAATCAAGTTTGAATTGTGAAGCCAAGGTTTCACCTGATACTCCTCCTACAGTCTTCTTGCTTACTTTATTGTGTGGACACTTCATTTCATAGTGCCTGACTTCATGACAGTGAAAGCACTTGATTCTGTACAAGTATTTCTTCTTTCCCCCTTGACTCGAATCTTCTTTGGATTATGATTTCTTCCCTTTCCCTTTCTTTCCCTTTCCAACCAAGGAACAATTCTCCTCATCGTCGCCCTTGGATGAGGTCCTGTCTTTGGTGCTCCATCTTATCTCCTCCTGTACCAAATCAGACCACAAGTGTTCCCAATTTGGTAGCGTCTACCTCCCGTTCACTGAATCTTGGTATTTGTGCCAGCTCTTGGGAAGAACTAGAAGGGCTAGGCTCATGAAATCATCCTTTGATATAGTAACACCAACTTGACCAATTTCATCATGACACTGTGTGACCCTTCTTAGGTATTGTGGAATGGTCTCATTCCTCTGCATCTCGATATTTCGAAGCTTTTCCTTGAGTGCCAATTTCCTATGGTCACTACTATTTTGAAACAAATCTCTCAACGCTTGCCACATTGCATACAAAGTCTCTTTCCTATGGATATTAGAGACAATATGGTTTCATACTCCCTCCAATATTATCCTCCTCACCTTGGCAACACACTTCTTCTAATCTGCTAGATTCTGAGCATCGGCTAGTGCTAGTTTTGGAATATCATTATCAATGAATTTATTCAACCCATCATCCTCGAATATTGCATCCATACAATCCTTCCATGCAACATAATTCGAGCTTCCCTCAAGGGCATACTCGAGCCTTAGTCCATTGAAATCCATCTTCTCAGTCCTGAAGAAAACCTGCAACCTAATATGCAAATTTGAATATTTTGTAATGATAACCTCAAAATCTATGCTCTATAGTGGTTCAAACTCTGATACCATGTAGAAATTAATGTTTATATTAAAAAAAATTCATGAAATTTACTAAATCAAAAGACTTGAAGCTACTATATTGATCAGCAAAAGTTAATTCACCATCTAAAACAAGAATCATTGACATACAACAGGAAACATCACATAAACACGTAAATTTATCTAGGGGAAAGAAACTGCTCAAAACCCCTTACTATCTATATTTCATTAATAAGAGAATAGAGAATAAATACAATGCTTACTCAAGCCTGAGCACACCCTGCACTAGTATAGTCTATCCCTGTATTTGACTGATTGAAACTGGCCCAACGCTTAGTCAATTTCAAGCCTTCCCAAGCTCCTATTTCCTTGTGTTGTTCCCTTGGGATATTGCCCCTACCATTTAGGAATTTCACTTGAAGGAATTGTGCAATTACCATAAGCCATTCCTCCGACTACATGCATAAATTGTACAAATTTGAATAGTTTACAACTTATAGTACACTTCCCTTGAACTCTAATCTCAATCGGGTAACTCGAATTCTCTACATGAAACAATTATTTTGGGTTTATTGATCAGTTAACTGGTTGATCACACATTGTGGTTGAAGTTACACACCCACAACTTGACCTCCACTAGTTCTTCTGACATGAGAACTAGTTAAACTGACAACAACTCAAATTAACGGAAACAAATTGCTACAAATTAGCAATCAATTATGTGGAACTGAACTCAAGTGTCTCCAAATCAAATTTACTGATTTAACTGAGTGACAAGAACCATGTCACCTCAGTTAACTACCTCCAAGTATTCTACTAAAATCGAAATTCAAATTTTAATCTAGTTTTACCAAGGCAAAGTCAAAAGTATATTTTTTTGCTACATTTTCAACAAAAAAATATAAAATAAAGATGATAAATTTTGAAAAAATAAATATGCACTAGAACAATATGTTCTCTATATTTCTACAATTTTTTGTAATCAAATTTCATGAATTAACTACTCAAAGTTAGCACTAACAAAAATGTATGCATCATATTTTTCATGAAAAATAACACACCACTATTAGGAAAACTCTAAATTCACACATAGTTACACACAATTTCTATAAATAAAAATTATATATTTGAAAAACTAATTCATTTTCCTCTATTTCATATTTTACACCATATTCGAATTCAATATGAAAGTACCTTGAACGATCCCTCCAAGTTAATATATTGTTGTTTTTTCAAGTTTGCATTACTAATAATGCATCATGAGAGACCATCATTAGCTCACAACTAGCCCAAATATTTTTCATATGAACATCAATTAAGATGACTTTTACGCAATTAATTATATTTCAATGTGTAGAACAATGTCAATAGGTTGGGAGCTAGGCTCACATAGTTTTGCCCCAAAATGTGTCATTTGACATCACAAACTAGCTTCACACAATTTCAGACCCAAAACCATCAAATTAGGGCCTAGCTCTAAAATTGGACCTACAAGCCAATTCCTCTAATTTTTCCATCCAAAATGCACCAAGATAGATGAAAATTTATATAGTGATCCATGATTGATCAACATATACCTTCCTCTTTTCCATCAGAGAGGTTTGGAGGAGTTTTAGATAGATTAGACCTCTAAACTCCAATATCATACATATGTTTCTTAAAGGGAGAGAGAAAAATATTCACATTAACATATTCTTTAGAATGGTGGATCTAAGCTAACTATATTCTTCCATGATGCATTAGTGGCGATGCTAACCGAGAAAAACAACAACTTGCTAACTTGGAATGATAATTTGAGGTACATGCACAATGAATTTGAATATAGTGTAAAAAGATGAAATGTAGGAAAATGAATTTTCTTTCTAAATATATCATTTTTATTTAAGTATATTGTGTATATCTATGCAAGTTTTGAGTTTTACTAGTATTAATATGTTATTTTACATACAAAACATAATGTACATGTTTTCATTTGTGATTATGTTGAGAACCTAAATTATGGAATTTTGCTACAAAAATTTGTAGAATTGTAGAGAACATATATATATATATATATATATATATATATATATATATATATATATATATATATATATATATATATATATATATATATATATATATTATGAAATTAATTATAGGTAAAAGGATCTTAACATTATCAATGATCGAGGTGGCTCCAGAAATGCTTAGAATTGAGAAGTGGCATTGGAAAAGCTCAAAAATCAATTGAAGTCAAACTAGGATCAGATCATATTTCTCTTCGTCTTGATTCCAACACTGTGAACAACACTCAAATCCAAGTTCGCATGCTCAATATATTCATGGTCAAAGTTTTGGTCAAACTAGGCCCAATGACAGCCACTAACAAGACAACAATTTGAAATTTTATGGCACACGGATTCTCGCTGCTGAAACGGGCGAATTTTTTGCCTCATTAATTTTGCAAGTGACCCCCAAAAACTTGTTGGCTTGTTGGGGCCTAACCTAGGTTCAGAGTTAATTAGCCAAAAAAATCCCTGTACTACTGGCCCTTTCAGCAACAGTCCGTGGAGCACGAACTGAGGTCTCACCTGAAGTAGTATGGAAGGGTGTTAGAACCAGGTTTCTACACCCCTGAGATGTCTGAGAGGTTCGACTAGTCTCACTGTGTGTCCGTATGCGCAGGTCGCTTTACGCACTTCCCTGTTCCTCATGCCCTGATACACTACCTTCACGCATCCCTAACCAGGGATTTTGGAGCTTCTACGGTGCTAGAGCCATGATTTGCTCTATTACCCGAGATATTACTTATCTTCCTATACTAGTTAATTACCTTCACGTACATGGATGTCTTATGTTATAATTAGTTATACAAAACATTCAAATAAGTTCACACAACATATAAACAGTATACTTGCAAATTATACCCGATCATGTATTAAAACAGGAAAAGATGCACAAAAATATGGTAACCTTTCTCTTTATTGATTCTTTCAATGGTTACTTGCCCTGTGCACTCAGCTGCAGGGGTCCACTCACTCAGTTGTAGACTACTAGGCCTCTGCGCACTCAGCTGTAGAGCCTTTCCCTACCCTACGACCCACAGACACACTTTACACTTAAGTGTAATCACTTAGACTTCTCTTACTCTCTTCTATTCCATCTTAGATATATGTTCTCTTATACACTTAAAGCCTCACTCTATTCATACAATCCCAAGGTCCATGGACCATGGGTAGGTCTATCCACCTGACATTACATTACAAGAACTAGGGCGGACAACCCTGTGACTCTATTATAATTTCATGCCCCACGCCCACAATTCGTGGAGCTTTTACAAAAGGATTCGGTCAAAAATTGGGATTTAAGCCACAAAACCTACCTTGGGGGGATTCTATGCCCAATAGGCTCCCAACACAAACATCGTGACTCGCCCTCGAGTCACTCTATCGACGCGGAGATCTTTGTGCGGAGTCCCTCTAACTCTGCTCGAACTACTGCAAGGTCGGTAGCACACTGAGCTATTGCCTGCTAGATCTGCTGCATCCGTTGTTCTAAGACGACTGTGTCGGAAGTGTGCCTCTACAACTGTGCATGTATCCCTTACATGTATGCAAGCTTGCCTTCAATTTCTGCTGTGATGGTGAAGGCCTCGTTAATCCAAGGATGAACGCGTTCCGTCAGGACTGCTTCCTTGTGTCGTGCCTTGTCCACCTATTCTTTCAGCGCTTTCACCTGTTGTATCCACGCGAGCCTCTGAGTGAGGGCCATCATCTATGCAGTTTCGTTGACGCTGTCATATTGTTGTTGGAGTTCTCGCACCTCTGTCTCTAAGTGCTAGATGTTGGGGTCCTCATCCAAATTTGTGAGGAACTCAAATGATTCTTCCAACATGCTGGTGCAGTCTCGCACTGCACTGCCAATCTCATCCAATCCTTCTGTAATAGCGCTAGTGCATTGTTCTCTAACTTTCAGAGCGGTGGACAGCTACACCTTTAACCACAACTCAACAATTTGAAGGTTCAGCTCCAGCTGAACCTTTGTCATTTCCTCCCGCGCCTCACGCACCCCTACTGCTAACCTGTGGATGCATGCCTCTGCTGGTGTGTCTGCTAGGATGGCCAGCTCCAGGATGCTTTAACGAGCTTTTTTTATTACCTGTACCAGCTATCGATTCTGTGAAACCACTTCGTCGCACTGCAAGTTCAACTGTTCCATATTTATTTTCTACTCGCTGAGGACTTGCAGGGTGCGGCTCTCCCTAGCTCCCAGCTCTATAGTTATCCCATCTTGCAGAACATATAAGGTCTCCCGCAGGAGTGCAGTCATATTGATATTGAGACCCTTCAGCATGCTAACTGTAGGCATGTCGGCCTCATTTGTTGTCACTAGTGCCCCTTTTGGCAGCACTATGGTATTCATCACCGGAGCGCGCAACATCTATTCTGTTGCTGTTGTTTCGACTGCGAGGCTGGTTGCAAGGGTACTAGCCTGAGGAGGGCACACCTACAACTCCTGTAGCTGCGCTCTGAGGGCCCCCAACACAATCTGGTTCTCCTGCATGAAATTTTGGAGGGCCTCAGAGGTGACATCGCGCACTGTTTCGTCGATGTCATACAGATCAGCCTCGGTTAGGGTGATTGGGTCAATAGACAACTTCAATGCCTTGACCTTTTTGTGTGGCCCTGTCCGCTTGGTTGGGTGCTAGTGCTTCAACTATGTTGACGTGGTTTGTGGGTCTGCGCCCTCTTCTTCCTTTGCTTCCTGCCCATGCCAATGAGACGTTTTTCCCTCACACAACTTTGCGGCTTCCTCCTGCATTGTTGTTGTTGCTACGTCATTTTCCTGTTCAGTTGTTGTTTGTGCAGCATCCCGCACTTCCCGCGCTTTTGCTGCCGCTACCTCCTTCCTTCTCTTTTCTGCCAACTGTGCGATGCGCAGATTGGCCTCTTCTTTCTTTCTCTGTGCTGTCAACTTCTCTATCTCCGTGATGTATGGGGCGCACCACTCTGGCAGCCATGTCTCTAGGATGTTAAAGATCACATCGTCTGTGGCTACAAAGTTTAGCTTCCTCCATTGTTTGGCCAGGTCCTTGCGTGCTCTGATGTATATGCTATGGATGTCCACTTTAAATTCTGCAAAATTCTGTAGGCTGTTGTAGACAGTGGATGACAACCACAACTTGCGTTTGATCCCCATTCTAAGTTTCATCTCCATGAAAACCCAAAATATTTTACTATCTCGGATCCTATTTGCATCCTTTGTGGCCCAAAGAAAAGCATACTTCGCGGCTTCTGGCAATTCCCCGGCCACTAGCACTATGGACAGCAGAATCCATGCATAGTGGAATGTATTGCCTTGTTCCTGGGCCTTGCGAAAATTTTCCAGGAACTCCTTGCAGAGGGACTCGGACCAGTTAAACTAGACCGCCTCCGTGCACTGCTCAGCCAGTGCTACCACTAGCGTGGGTACCTCGTCTGCACTACACTTACACATAACCTTACCGGCCAGCATTTGGGTCGCCACTTTCACTTTTTTGTCATTGATGTTGAATATGGCGTAGCCCCTTTTCTTCTTTGCCAGCTTGTACTTCTTCTTCATGGCCTCTGCGAGGGCCAAGTCACTGCTCTTCCCCTCCAAGATTTCTACGAGGTCCTCTCCTTTGCGCGATAGCTGGGTAATGTCGTGAATAAAGTCTTTCGTAATGGGGATGGGCTCCTCCAACCACAAACACCCATCATGCACCAAGAAAAGCAGCTACTTGATGACGAAAATGGTTATTGGGAGGCAGTGGAAATGCATCACCGAGAGCAGGTTAAGTAGCCCAACCTTTTCCACTCCACACAACCACTTTTTTGGCTCTAATTTTGTAACCCTTGCCACGGTGTTATGCTTGGGCTTCATGAGGTGCAAAGTCTCCAGGTGACGGAACTTCTTGTGGCTAGCAAGGTCCCAATCTTCGAATTTTAAGCTCGGCACCCATCCCATGTGCGTGACCTAAAAAATAATGTTGTCTGGGAGGAGCGGGGTTTGGAGCGAGCTCTTGGTCTTGTCAAGGTCCTTGGGCACTTTAGCCTTCCCTTTCCGTGGGGAGACATAGGCAGGCAGCTTTGTCAGGGGGTACGTAGGCTCAATTTCCTCCTCCATGCCTTCGTCCTCGTCCTCTTTGATAATTAGGTCCTCCAGGTCTTCTTCATCTTCATCAGTCTCTATGGTGATGGCTTTCCCCTTGTCCTTCATTGACAGCTTGGTGCAGAACAGGTTCCGCGGGGACACATGTACGGGAACCATCACTTGTTTGTCCTTCTTCGGTCTCGGTGTGCGCGGTGATTTCGAGATTTCTACCACAATCCCGGTGCCTTTCGGAGAATCCCCCACAGTCAGGGTTTGTGCAGCCTCTTCAATAGTCAATTCAGTTATTTCCATAACTTCCTCAGTTGTTGCCATCGTGTCTGTCTAGAAATCTATTACTCACAAACTCAGGGGCTCAATCAACGCTTTGCACAAAACAAACAGGGTTCTGCTCAATCGCTCAATTCGCAAATGACCAAGTGTTATTTGCTGGGCAGTCTCTTGTAATTTATATCACTTTTTGAATTTGAATTCGATTGTTCCCCCCAAATCCGATTCATTAATGCTCCCTTGACAAAAGATTTTCCAAATATTTCCCATAAATAGCATCTTAAATTCCTGGCGCCCGCTCCATTTGGTCCCAAGTCGAGCATCCCATCATGAATAGTGACTTCAACAGTCACTTTTTGGCCAACCTATGCGGCAGCGTAGCCCCTTGTGCGTGGTTGCGGACCTTGTGACTCTTTGCTTCTGCGTGCAACTCCAACATCACACAGCTCCCGGGCATAATAATTTATAGTCCTGCACTTCCTTTCAACTACTTAGAGTGCTAAGACTATACTTCCCTCGGCTAGTCAGGTGGTCACACCACTTATGTAAAGGTTAATCCTATCATCCATCATGTTTCCTAGGAAATACCCACCTTTTATTGTTACGGGCTGCATCACACACTTTATCATCGGCAATGCACTACCCTGGTCGACTCACTTAGTAATGTGTGGTCCAAGCCAAGGCATTAGACTGATCAAATCGTGGCGATATGCCTCAAATTTGTCCTCGTGATCGAGCACATCCTACCTTATCACCCTGGTATTTTTATCAAGAAAATATTCCTTTATCTCATCCTCCAACTTCTTGACTTCCACATCTACCAGAGCAATTTTCTTCCTTAATCGTACACTTTCTTCTTCAATTTCTTGGAGGCTAGAGTTTCCCTGTTGGATTTCTTCTTCCAAGGTTTTGTGAACCATCATATCTACCAGTGCTATCATGCATGGTCTAATATTTTCATGTACTATATGGTTTACAACGTTTTCTTTATACTCCAGCCTTGGCGGTGCCTGCACGGTCAGGTTCTTGCACGTGGTCCTATAAGCCCATAGAACCGCTGGTATGTATAGGTCCGAGTCAGTCCGCTTTGCATTGTGGACCTTGTTTAGCACTTCGCGTACTTTGTTAAAGGCTTCTGCGTGGATATACTTTTGCGCACTTGGTCTTTCCATACTTCGTGGTCCCAACACGAGGGGTCGTTCATGCCATTGCCTTAACCACACCTGCTTACTGATCGTGTCTCCTACCGCAAGGATTGTGTGCATTCGTGCAGGTTTTGCACCATATGCCTGTATCCACCCAGAGAGGTGAGTGCATGGGCCATTTCATCTAACCATCTTGTATGTTAATCGCATCGGAGGCTTCCAAAATCGTGTGTGTATCATCCTTCTGTAGTCGCACTAGTCCTCAAAACTTCTTTGCTTTGTACCCCACCATCTTGCGGGTGTAGCTCGCAGTAGCCATTTCAAAGCGTCGAAACACTGCTGTTCTAGCACTTCTATTTCAAATTTGTTCAGGAATTCATCCACCTCGCTTAACCCATCATCTGTAGGCAGATCTCTTACCTCTATTGCTACGCAGCGTAGCGACCTCGTCATCATGTTGCAGTTGAGCAGGGTTACCTCGTGTAACCGGTTCTACCATCATTCTATCTCCTCGTCAGAATGTGATGTGCAGGAGCTTTCACGCTTCCATGAGATTTGGCCATCCACGATTGGATTTACCTAGTCTTTCTCCCACGTGGTTATCTTGTAGATGCATTCTAGATCATCGTCGTTGTCGTAGTCGCACACTGGCTCCGTGTAGCACGATCCTTCTACAAGGTCTAAAGGTACCACTACGCGCAGAGACATTTTCTCAAATATCATCTTACACTTCATCAGATTTATCACTCCATTCATGTCAGTGGCCCAATCTATTCCCAATAGCATGGGGTAGGGATTTCTATCATCAACAATCTCTATGACTTCGAAATTTGCTAGAGCGCTTGCTCCTTCGAAATCTACTGTGATTCCCTACAATCTCCCCAATGGTAGGATCTTTTCTTGGTTCGCCATTCGCAGTTGGATACGAGACCATTGCAATGCAGGCCTACCCATGTGCTCCCATGTCTACTTTGGCAGGACGTTTGCGTCCAATCCTAGATCTAGAATCACTTGGTCCATCTCATATTCCCCAATCTGTGCAGTCAATCTCATCTCTCTTCCTATTCGCATCGTGTGCTTCCTGAGCTTCCGGACTATGAGTGGTTCTCCTAGTGTTGTCCCAACGCATCTAGTTATGAGTTCTTGCAGCCCCTTTACAACATTGTTGTTGCGCAGTAGCTTCATGCATGTCTCCAAGAATGTAGTGAGCATCGATGGGTCCATTTCTAGCTCCAGTCTATCTTTACTTCCTAAAGTGGTGTTGGGTCTTGAAAATGTCATTCATTTCCATTACACTTTCACTATTATGTCCATTATATCACCTCCATTTCACTACTATGTCACCACATTCATCCCACTTTCATTATCATTGGGCCACATTTATGTTTTTCCAATCTTTATTAATTCTAAGTCTTTTAAGTGAATTTGAGGTTAAAAATTAGAAAATAATGTGCATATGCTTATACATAACAAATGGGTTGAGATTGTTGACATGTGTAGGTTGAAAGGAGGCTTCTAGAAGACCCTTATGTGGCACTCTAAGGCCAAATTCGAATTTGAGTGGAAAGAATCATGGGATCATGAGGATATGTGTCACATCTCCTAATTATATTGTAACTCTAAGAAGACATGTGTCTTATTAGTTCCTATTTTGATTAGGACTCCAGAGGTAGAGGGAGAGATTCATGGACTCTCATTAATGAGATGGCTCTCATCTTTTTGTATAAATAGGAGATCTCTCTCCTTCATTTGTTAGCTTGGCTTGGCTTTTAGTTATTTAGCTTGGAGTTTGTAGTTCTTCCTTGATGGCTTTGGAAAGCTTTGGAGAGCTTTGCTGTACTTTGTAATTTTGAAGAATTTGAATAAAGCTTTGATGTTCTCAACATGGAAGGAGATGTGAAGTAGATGTCATGGAGCATATTAGAATGTAAGTTAGAGTAGATTTCATTTTGTAATTTTGCTTTGATTTCTATTTGTCATTTGATTGCTTTCAAGTTTGATAGATTAGATTTTCCATTCGTGCAATTTTAATTCATGTAAGTGTGTTCAACCGATTGATTGTAGATTAGTTTTTATTTACGTATTTTTGCATCAAATAGTGACATGAGATTTACCTCTCTGATGAATTTGTTTTTTTTTTAGCTTTTTAATTTAGTTCTATTCATTGGCTTTATTAGTTAGCTTAGATATTAAATTACTCATGTCATTATCAGTTACCTCCGAAAGCCATAGCGAGACTAATGGTGAGGGATTGAAATATGAGTGTGTAATTTGATATTAGTTTATTTTTCTGAAAATTAGATATTAAATTGCTCATGTGATTATCAATTACCTCCGAAAGCCATAGCGAGACTAATGGTGAGGGATTGAAATATGAGTGTGTAATTTGATATTAGTTTATTTTTCTGCAAATTAGATATTAAATTGCTCATGTCATTATCAGTTACCTCCAAAAGCCATAGCGAGACTAATGGTGAGGGATTGAAGTATGAGTGTGTAATTTGATATTAGTTTATTTTTCTGCAAATTAGATATTAAATTGCTCATGTCATTATCAGTTACCTCCGAAAGCCATAGCGAGACTAGTGGTGAGGGATTGAAGTATGAGTGTATAATTTGACATTAGTTTATTTTTCTGAAAATTAGATATTAAATTTCTCATGTCATTATCAATTACCTCCGAAATCCATAGCGAGACTAATGGTGAGGGATTGAAGTATGAGTGTGTAATTTGATATTAGTTTATTTTTCTGCAAATTAGATATTAAATTGCTCATGTCATTATTAGTTACCTTCGAAAACCATAGCGAGACTAATGGTGAGGGATTGAAGTATGAGTGTGTAATTTGATATTAGTTTACTTTTCTGCAAATTAGATATCATATTGCTCAAGTTGTTTATGATTACCTCCGAAAGCCATAGCGAGACTAACTGGCGAGGGGTCAGACTATGAATTGATGTGATCTGATTTTAGTTTTACTTTCCTTGCAATTTTTTTATTTCTTTGAGTGCAATAGCTTAACTTTTATTTCCATATTTAGACAAGCAGCAAAGACAATGATTTCATGATCAGTATTTCATCTTTTGCTTGATTGAAGTAGCTGCATACTTACACTTTTGTTTAAGTACTAATTCCATCAATAACATGTTTTAAGATTTTTTGAAGTGCTAAGTTTTGGAAGTTACCATTAGGGACATAGACTTTGTCTTGAAATCTACATCCATACTTGACCTTTAAAAGTATTCTTAAGACCCTAGAATAGGATTTCCATTTGCATTAGACATTTTAGGAGATCAACAAGAACAAAACCCCAAAACAAAACAAAAAAAAAACTATAAAACAACGAAGTAAGAAAAAGGTTAACTAAGCACATATGGTGCACCACACTTCATCAGTTTACAATACCCGGATTGATAATTTATGTAGGGAAATTTAAGAAGTTAAATTGACCAGACAAGTGGAGGTATCATCGAAGCTACTCTTAGCTTCCATGAAAGTCTACTTAGCACGCTCCAAATCAAATTCTGGTTCCTTCGTTGGAGCCTTGCAAACCCAGGTACTTTATTCAAGTTGCTTGCCTTTTTCATCTCCTGTCGTAATTCCACTTTGGAGCACGATGTTTGCATTAGGGTCTTCCTCGTGTGGCTCAGACCTCATCATTTGTAGGTTTTGATTCAGGGGAGGTTGGAGTGCTCCTTTATCATGCAACCTCGCTATCAGTGTGGGACAGTCCTCTGTCTCATGATCAAAAAACATGCAATACAAGCATGATGGTCGCACTGGATTCGTACAATCGCGAGCATAATGCCCTGGCCCTCTGCAATTGTAACATATTAGCTGTCCGCGACCTCTTCCTGGTCCCCTCCACCTCGACCTCATCCACGCCCCTGAAAGCCGGTGCATGCCATTCCTGCGTTTTGATCGAGGGGTTGTGTTTCGGCTTGAACTCTATAGGTAGGAGTTTGATCCATCATTAGCTCATAACTTCTATAGGTGCGCTCATCATGTCCTACTGACCTACAGAAATTACAGAACAACTGCTGTGAATTCTACGTATACTTTTGTAATAGATAACAGTTATCTATATCATGCTTTCCTCCTATCTAACAAATCGTGCACCACACTGCAGGCATCGTGCTTGGTCCTACTTGTGCCTCCAGTCTTAGTGGCATTGGCCCTCCTCCTGCAAGGTAATTTGTGAACATTGGACAGTGGTCCTTGTCGTACCCCTGGCCCTTGAATTTTACACACCATACCTCACCGTGCATCTCTGGGTGGGTTGTCCTATCTTGTTTCAAACTCTGCATCTCCAGGCACAAGTTTTTCAACTGTGCGTGAATTTGTTGAAATCCCAGGTTGGGATCTTGTATCGGGGTCTTGTGCAATCTCATCGCGACCTCCAAGGCCTCAGCCTGAGTGCTTAGTCTCTATTGTGACAACGCGTTCCGTAGATGCGGCATTAACGATGCTACAAACCATTCGCGGTGTTGCCCATCTGTCAATGTCATGTTCACTTCGTGAATTGTGCACTTTAGTCTTTGATCCAACTCCCACGGGGTCTCGCTTGGTAGCATTGTGATTTCCTTGAACCCAATGATCAACTATGACTCCAACTTTGGCCTGCTAAATTATTTGTTTAACGCCACTTGGATATCCGCGATCCCCACATTCAGATTGTCATCTGAATGCTTAATGTACTAGGTCAGCGTGAGATCTTGTAAAGCACTGACCAGTGTTGCCTTATTTATATTGTCATTTGTGACTCCCTGTGCTTCCCATACTGCTTTTATCACGAATTAGAACTAATCCAGATCTTCATTCCCTACTCCCTTGAACACTGGTAGCTTTATTGCGCTTGCCATACTGTTTCGCGGTGGTGGGGGAGGTGGTATGGGCGAAGACGGGGGTGAAGACAGTGAAACTGGTAGTGGTGTGGGTGGGGGTGGTATGTGCAGAATTATCTATCTTATCAGATTGATAACACTTCTTGGCAAGACCTTCGCAAGATCTTCTTCACCCCCTCGTGGAGGTGAAATCAAGGGGCTAGTTTCTAGTTCTGTGCTACCTTCATTTCTATAGATTCTCCCACTTCGGATAGCCCCAAACATCAATTTATTCACATAACCTGCTTTTCACACAGTAGCATTTTAATCCAATTGTTTAAAGATTTAACATACTTACCTCGTGGTCCTTTGAGGAAGCATCATTTTTCCTCGCTATAACTGACTGAAGTATCTACTGTGAATTTGGTGATGAATCCTCCTATGATTCGATTGAGATAATGACCGACAGTGCGCATGATCTTATCTTTTGATGCTTCCAATTTGCGCACCAATTCTGGAGTCCACACAATAGGTTTGTCGAGTTTACACCTTCCTTTTCTATCTGCTAGCTTCGCAATCCACTCGTACAACTCAATGGGGAAGGACGTTGTTATCACCAAAATAGGACCCTGATAGGCTACTGATCAGACTATCTCAGTGTAACTATTCCAAACCAATCTTTTAGCTAAGGCTTAGCCTCCTCAGCCTGAGAGGGCTCTCTCAAGGGTTAATGATATTGATTAATGATAATATAGATGGCTAACTCTATCTTGGTTTTGTGTATTTGTAGGTTGACAAGACTAGGCCAAGACTAACATCAATCCTTTGGAATCAAACTGATGTCAAAACACATGGTGAGGCTTCTAGGACATGGAATGAGGCTGTGAAACGTTTTTTTTTGGAAAATAGAATAACACTTATTGAGATGAGATGACTCAAAACCTATAAGACTATGACTAGAAACAAGGAAAATTTTCCAAAGCTTAGAAACAAAAATTTTAGGGTCATAACAGTGGCTCCACTAGGGATAGTGTGCCCTTGTGGTATACTAAGAACTTGTAGCTCCAGTGCCGCCATCCATCCTCTAGAATAAAGCTCTGAACTTCTACCCAATTTTCTTCTCAAGCCTTTAATGATTTGCTACAAGAAGAATTCAAACTGCACCTACTGAAATAGATGCTCAGCCAACCTACCTTGAGCTTATTTGCACATTCTTACCTACCCTATCAACTGGAATCTCCACTTGTAGCTCAAGGAACATGAAACTTCCAATGAAGCCAGTCATCGATCTGATCTGACACTTGAATCTCTTGACTGTGCTTGAAGCAAAAATAAACCAGATACTGAAATAACTAAGGCGGCATGAGGTGTAACTGTTCTTCAAGATGAAAATATAACTGAAAGCCTGAACATTAAATCTTTTCCATGTAATCAGCTATAGGGTCAAAAAAAACATGATTAGTTTGATGATCATCATAACATTCTATATCTTCACACAATTGATTCTCAGCCACACAAGATTCCTTTCATATGCTATCCAACTGCCTTTCTGCATGATTCCCATAGACAATGCAATTTTCCTCACTATTATGATCATTCTTTGAAGTAATCTGCTGCAAGGAATTACATAAATGATCAACCTTTTCCTCTGCCTGAGGGTTATAAAAATTTCTTCCAATATTTCTTCTTGGTGTTTGCAATTATTTTCATCTTCATTATGATTTGAAGACTGACAAGTCTGCTGCATCTCTACATTAATCTCGAAGGATGTAATATGATTTTCATAAGTAAATCCCTGCTGATTTTCATGCTCCATTTCATGGGATGTTATCCTTTCTTCTTGGTGTTGAAATGTATTGTTATGAAGAGCTTCTAAAATTTCTTCATCCATGAATTCATCATCATCATAACAATCCTCCAAATAGTGAATAAAACTCACAGAATTTTTACAACAATCTTTGACCAGCAATAAGAAGGGATGACACTCTTTATACATGTCATAGAATACATCATGGAAATCAGCAAGAGAACATAATGAACCATTTTCCAAGATTTTATACCAAGACCATGCTTTTCCTTCTAAAGTGGTCATAAACATCTTCATGAGACAATCTTCAGGGAACTGAACCTTAAGACTGCGTACATGTAGATGGAACCTAACCAAATGAAGAGCAGCATTGTCTTTCTTTTCATCTTTGAATATCGGAAGATCATCTAACCAATCAACCTTTGGCATACGATTTGGAAAACTGGGGATATGAGACCGATTCATAGGGGCATACCTGGCATTCATTCTTACAATGGAACTCATATTGAAACCTCATTAAGCTACTAATCGTCTAGCAGTGGAGTCACCTTCCAATTTGTTATTTGATGTGTGGAGTTGCCAAGGTAGTTTTGCAGCCTCGAAAAGATGTCTGAGCTCCTACTACCTTCAGAAGTTCAGCTTCTTAATTTTGGGAATGAATAGACTTCAGGCTCCCGGCAGACGCACCAAAATGTTATCTCCAAAATAGGACCCTGATAGGCTGCTGATCAGACTATCTCAGTGTAACTATTCCAAACCAATCTTTTAGCTAAGGCTTAGCCTCCTCAGCCTGAGAGGGCTCTCTCAGGGGTTAATTATATTGATTAATGATAATATAGATGGCTAACTCTATCTTGGTTTTGTGTGTTTGTAGGTTGAAAAGATGAAGGCTTGCTACCATTGGGTTATGGAGTCAACAAGTCAATAAATTTAGTGGCAAGGTTTCTTGACATGTAAGCTGAGACAAACAAGGTTCTTAAACAAAGACAATTCACTCAATAACATAGGTCAAAAGATTCATTCCATTACTAAAGGAAGTCAGAGCATAGGGTTATGAATTCTGAGTAATAGTAATGAAATCTACTGCTGATGGTTTACTCACAAGATTCTGAAAAAACACAGTCATCTCATTACTAAAGGAAGTCAGAGCATAAGATTATGAATTCTGAGTAATAGCAATGAGATCTACTGCTCAACACAATCATTCCATTACTAAAAGAAAATAGAGCACATGGTTGTGAATTCTGAATAATAGCAATGTAATCTAGTGCTGGTGGTTCAAATATAAAACACAGTCATCTTATTGTTAAAGGATGTTAGAGCATTAGATTATGAATTTTGAGTATTAAAAATAAGATCTACTGCAAGTAATTAAAATAACATATAGATCAAGAAAGGATTAACCCCATGAGAACTCAGATCTGTTCAGGAAAACCTCTCTGCATTATTGATTATAGTTCATAGCATAAAGTAGTAGTTGGGCCAAAAAGTCTTCAACCCTTTGCTAATTCAACCTATTGCTTTATATATAGCATTTACAATATGAATTCCCTCATCCCTCATCAAGAGAATTCAAATTTTCTATGAATTACACCTATTATAACCATAAAACAAACTATTAAATACAAATGACAGCTAATTAGCAGTCCTAGAGACCTAATACAACTAGGAGTGTAACTTCGTATTATGACTAAACCACCTTAACTAAAAATTGAATGCATTCTTTGAAAACTGTAACCTCATGAAGTAGAATTTGATAAAGCCTCCCACGTTATCAGCTAATTGCTGATGACAAACCCTAGAAATTAGGGAACATGTTTCCCTGTTTTTAGGTTTAGGATCCTTGAAAGTTGGCACGTGGGACAGAGCCTTTATCTCCTCATCCATGACACATTTTACGAAACTGAAGGAGTTTTTTGTAGTCCATGTTGTCTAGAACAAAAAAATCTCCTGGTTTTTTAGAACACTTCTCCAGCTGTTCAAAATATGTCCTTGAAAAACACGTGTAAAACAGGAAAAATCGTTCTCTGAAATTAGGGTTTCAAATAAAGCTTAGTATCTCCCAACTGAAAACACTTATGAAGAAAGTGAGATAGGTTATTGTAGCTAGAGATTTGATGAAGAAAAACCTCCTTAAAATTTCAAAATACCTTTTCTTGTCACCACAAACTGTCTTTGAATATCAAGTGCAAACTGGCAAATTCTATTTTGTGAAAAACTGCACCTACAACAGTTTCGTAGCACAATTGTAACCATAAATTCCTCCCACCTCAGAACTAATTTGAAGAAACTGAAAGAGGTTTTTGTAGTGCATCATGTTAGGAAGAAAAGCCTCTTTCAGTTTTCAAAATTGAGTTCTCATCTGCCCAAGAACCCTTCTAGAAGTTGACTAGTAAAAGCAGAAAACTGAGTCTTTTATGTTGAAACAGGCTTTTTCAGGGTTTCGTAGCGTGCTACGAAAACTCCTAGTTCAGTGCAAATTCTTGGATTTGCATTACGAAAACTCCTAGGCAGTTTTGTAGTGCATGAAAACCTTGACACAAGTTTGACACATGGAACTTATGTGTGATGTGGGACCAATGATAGGCAAGAACAGAGTATTGAACCTATTTGACCATACCAACAAGACTCTCTTTCAGATCTTAGACTCTAAAACAACCATGGAAAGACTAGGCCAAGACTAACATCAATCCTTTGGAATCAAACTGATGTCAAAACACATGGTGAGGCTTCTAGGACATGGAATGACGCTGTGAAACTTTTTTTTGGAAAAGAGAATGAGACTTATTGAGATGAGATGACTCAAAACCTATAAGACTATGACTAGAAACAAGGCAAACTTTCCAAAGCTTAGAAACAAAAATTTTAGGGTGATAACAGACGCTGAGAAAATTTTGTGGGTCTCTCTATATAAATAGTAGTCTAACCACTCTTCCTTTGATAATCGTGGATTCATGTTTTCCTACGTCGCGAACTCATGAATATTCCTATCCAACCAGTCTTCAATTCCTTTCTTTGTCAAATTCCAGTGATACGACATCAGACATCTCTATGTAGATCCCGGTCCTGGAAATAGAACCATTTTTGGCTTGTTGGGGCCTGACCCAGGTTTGGAGTTAATTAGGCAAACAAATCCCTGTACTATTGGCCCTTTCGACAACAGTCCGTGGAGCACAGACCGAGGTCTCACTTGAAGTAGTATGGGAGGGTGCTAGAACCAGGTTTCTGCACCCTTGAGATGTCTAAGAAGTTTGACTGGTCTCACTATTTATCCCTGCATGCAGATCACTTCACGCACTTCCCTATTCCTCACGCCCTGATACACTGCCTTCGCGTAGCCCTAACCAGGGGTTGTGGAGCTTCCACACTGCTAGAGCCATGCTTTGCGCTATTACCTGAGATCTTACTTATCTTCCTATACCAGTTAATTACCTTCACGTACTTGGATGTCTTATGTTATAATTAGTTATACAAAAAATTCAAATAAGTTCGCGCAACATATAAACAATATACTTGCAAATTATACCCGATCATGTATTAAAACAAGAAAAGATGCACAGAAATATGGTAACGTTTCTCTTTATTGATTCTTTCAACGGTTGTAGACTCGACCTGCCCTACGCACTCAGCTACATGGGTCCGTGCACTCAGCTGCAAACTACTAGGCCTCTGCACACTTAGCTGCAAATCCTTTCCCTGCCCTACGACCCACAAACACACTTTACACTTAAGTGTAATAACTTAGACTGCTCTTACTCTCTTCTATTCCATCTTAGCTATATGTTCTCTTATACATTTAGAGCCTCGGTCTATTTATACAATCCCATGGTCTGTGGACCATAGGTAGGTCTATCTAGCTAACATTACATTACAAAAACTAGGGCAGACAACCTTGTGACTCTATTATAATTCTCACGCCCCATGCCTGCAATTCTTGGAGCTTTTACGGATTCGGTCAAAACTTGGGCTTTAAGCCCCAAAACCTGCCTTGGGGGGGTTTCGTGCCCAACAAAACCGATCGATTTTTGTTTGCTAATATGGTTTAAGAAAAACAAAAAAAGGGGGTGGTTGGCTACCACCCCCGTCACCCCCGCCAATGGTCATATTGCATATATGTAAGGGTCAGAGCCCGCGGCTCTGACCAGGGACCCCACCCAAGACCCATCCAACATGTACACGGTCGTTTGGCAAACCATTGCACAAATTTGCAAATAAGTTGAGGTTGGAGGGTGTCGAACCCGCACCGACTGGGTGGGCCATCTCACCATCGATGACCTCACATAACAACAGTTCCCACCAACCAATAATAAAATGCGGCTCCGAATTTTATTAACCTGCAACACAAAAAATTAAACCGAATTTTATTTATGGTCGGGAAGGGGTTGGAACCGCCAACCTCCCCCGCCAAACTTGGCCACTTAAACCAAGGTCCTAAGTGGCCCAACATGGAAAATTCCTCCTAAAAATTTATACAAGAACCACAATTTCTCATTCACAGAAAAGCAACAGAGGGAGAGCATCAAACAAAGGCCAAAATAAGAGAGGAGGAAATGTAGAACCCAGAGCCCAAATGGAACCCTCATGGTTCTCTTTTCGAGACAACATATTCTAGGGGAATATTCCTTGGAATATAGCATAAAATATTCCATGCAGAATCAGTGAGGAATCTAAAAGATTCTCCAGAGGGCAATTTTTCACAGTGACAGAATCATGTCAACTTTATACTCAAATTAACTAGAATTTCACAGGGAATGTGATTGTGTGGTCTATTTCCTCATTTGAGCAGCATAATTTCAGGCAATCAGTAGTGAGGAATCTTTGCAGAGTCTTAAGGAAACTAAAAGATTCTCTTGGAGGCTGATTTTTGATAGAGGAAGAATGATGCTGAATTTATAGTCATTTTTCTCAGAATTTCACAAGGAGCATAGTGGCGTGCTCATAATTTACATCAGAGCAACAAATTTTTCACTAATCTCCAAGAAGGAACAGTTGGGGGAATCTTCAAGATTCCCAAGAGTCCATATTTTGACAGTGTCAAAAAGGGGTGAAGTTTACAGTTGTTCGACACGATTTCACGCCATTAATTCAACAGTGATGTCTATTTCTACAAAAAATCTTTGCAATTTCAGTCTATCCCCGAAAGTGAAGGATGGCTCTGTTGAAATTTGGTACCGGAGGACAGGTGGTTCCCTTAGGCTTTGATCTTTGGCCTAGGGAAAAGTGTACAAAAGAATTTAATTTTTCTCCTAAAGTGACTTTATAATTTTATAAAGTTAAATCTAATTTAAAAGTGACTTTAAGTGATAAAGTTACTAAGTCTAATTTTAAAGTGACTTTTATAAAGTCAATGAAAAATTAGAAAGGAAAAGTGACTTTGGAAATAAATGACTAAGTGGGTCTTTATTAAAGTGGGATGAATTAAAAAATAAAAAGTGAGATTTAAATGAGCATTTAATCTCAGCCATTGATCTAAATCTATTTCAGCCATTGGATTTAGAGATCACCCAAAAGTCACTTGGATCACCCAAGAGTCACTTGGAGTTATATTAAGGGAGGAAAAGGAGGAAAAGATTACATTCGATTCAATTCTTTCATGAGCTGATTGAGAGAAGGAGAGCAAGAGAGCAAGGGAGATTTCTGGGCGGTGTATCAGCAACAGCTGCGGTGTATCAGCAGCTGTGTATCAGCAACAGCTGCGGTGTATCAGCAGCTGTGTATCAGCAACAGCTGCGGTGTATCAGCAGTGGTGTATCAGCAACAGCTGCGGTGTATCAGCAGCGGTGTATCAGCAACAGCTGCGGTGTATCATCAGCGGTGTATCAGCAACAACTGCGGTGTATCAACAGCTGTGTATCAGCAACAACAACGGTGTATCAGCAACAGCAACGGTGTATCAGCAGCTGTGTATCAGCAACAGCAGCGGTGTATCAGCAGCTGTGTATCAGCAACAGCAGCGGTGTATCAGCAACGGTGTAATAGCTGCGGAGTATCAGCAGCGGTGTATCAGCAAGGCTGAGTTTCAACAAGGCTGAGATAAGTTGTAAAAGTCTGTTTGCTGATTTTTTGTTGAACATTTCTCTTACTGTAAAAAGGCATTTTCCAAAAATAAAGAAGAGCTCTCAAAATGGTTTTCCCCAAGAGTTGTAGGGGGTTTTTCCAGGGTCACATTGACCAAAAATCTCAGTGTTTAAATGTGTTTTAATGACTGTTTATTACTGCTGATTTTTATATCTGCAATTTCCAGCATTCTGTAAAATTTCTAGAATTTGTGTTTTCAGCAAATTTATTTTTTCCAGCTTGTTAAATGTATGGTTATGGGAAAGGGCATTTAACTATATGGGAGAAATAAGGAGAAACTGAAAACCGGGGTGGGAAATGAGAAATTTATACAGGCTCATATGAGTGAGAGTTCCTATAGGAAAACATCTCGTGGATATCCATGCAACTCTGGTTGAGGGATTTTATTCTTGTAATGACAAAGAATGTACCATGTGCTCATCATCATCTTGTCACAATTAATAAATCAACCTTCCCACTCTTGACATCGAGCCCAAAGACGTAACCCACACTAGGTGAACTCCGTTATCAAGGTGTGTGTGTGTGCTTTGATTTGTTGATTATCATTATGTTTCCTCTTCTTCAAAAGTATGCACATGTGGTTTTTCATACTCTTTCACATGCGATTTTGCTAACATCACAAAAGTAAAATATCTTAGTTAATTATGATAGTTGAGAGATCCATATCAAGTTTGGTATCAGAGCGGTCTTCTCACTGTTGTGAATTGAAAGTGTGAATGATAACTAGATATTGAATGTGCAAAAAGAAGGAAATGGAAAAAAACAAAGATCTCTACGAGGACCTCCTTAGGATGGCGCACATGGTAGATTTAATGTATGCATAATATGAGGAGAATATGGTAAGAGAGGAACAAGAGAAATAGAGAGAAGAGGACAATGCTCCATATCCATATTCTACTGATTATTCACATTCTTCATTAGATTCTCATCATTCGAATGAGGAGATCAATCAAAGCCTTTAAGCAAATAATGTTGAACTTAGGAGACTTCTACGAGAAGAAAAAGAGGAGAAGCATAGATTGCAACTTTAGTTACGAGCCACAGAATAGGCCCTCGGAAAATTGAAGTGCAATGAAGGCTTAGCAAAGCTATCATCACCTGTTTCAGAATTGATAGCTGAGGTAAACAATGTTTATCATTATTTAGTTTCATTTTCATATGACACTATTTTTGTTGGAAGCCTTGAGGTACCCATTTCAGGAACCATCTTGAGACTCCTTACCAAGATGGGATACACTCAAGGAGAGCGCTCGAAGGTAGTAGAATATTCCAAAGCATTGTCAAAAACATCTAGGAAAGAGGATGATGGGAACACATCATAATCCTCCCCTGATAGTGCACATTGCAGAGGAAGAGATAAGGCAAGCTATCATCATCGGGGTTGCAGCAAAGATAGTCAAGAGAGGTATAAAAAGTCTTAGTATTATAACATTCATTTTGATTACAAGCATGTTAATGATGAACATAAATCATGGCATAGAAAGCCATGTGGTTTTTGTGGCTTATGTAACCACGTGGTTGCTGAGTGTTGGAAGAGAATGGAAGAAAGAAAGAGGATGAGGCGTGAAAGGCCTTCTCCACATCAGGGAAGGAAGAAGGTTAAGTAGGTCTGAAGGAAGAATAATTTTTGCAATCATTACAACAAAGATGGACATCAAAGAACCACGTGTTGGAGGCTCCATCTAGAGCAGTAACTCAAGGACAAAGCATTTGTGCAGGAACCAGCTGGCGAAGATGTTCAACAAGAGAATCTGCCACACTCCTAGTGGTTCACTTTGTTGAATAAGAGATGTTTTTACTAGATATGGTAGCTTGTGATGGCCAAATTTTGTAAATCATGTGTTGCGAATAATTGTCAAAGTGATGATGTGTTTTCCATTGCTTACTAAAGGAATAATGATGTTTTAGCATTTTGTTGGTAGTTGGGGTATTGGTTTCTATTATGATGTACACTTGACCGAAGAGTGTGTGTTATAAACTATTGGAAAGTATGGGGGTGCTTAGGTCATGATTGGTCATGTAATTGAACATGTAGTTTGCAAATAATGTACTACTCGTTTGCAGAGGATGCAGGTGTCAACTCATCACTTATGGCTCCGTAGAACAAGGGTGAAGGAGAAGGAAGTGTCACCTATCGGGACACTTGTTGTGTAGACAATGTAACACAACAGTTATAGATTATGTTTGTGCTTTTGGAGGACCCCAATCTCCTTAGTGGGGAGGAATGATCCAGGTGGCTCTAGAAACACTAAGAATTCAGAAGTGGCTTTAGAAAATCTCAAAAATCAAAGTTGCTATATTGAAGTTAAACCAAGACCAAATTGTAGTGCTAGTCGACCTAATTTGAACGATGTGAACAGAATTCAACTACAAGTTCATATGCTCAAGATACTCACTGTCAAAGTTTTGGTCAAGCTAGGCACAGTGGCAGCGAATAATGAGGCAACAATTTGGAAATTTCTGGAGGAATGGGTGAATTTTTTGCATTATTAATTTTGTTGGTGACCCCAAAAACTAATCGATTTTTTTTGGCTAATAAGGTTGGTATATATATATATATATATATATATTAAAAAAGGGGGCGGTGGGCTGCCACCCCTGCCAACAGTCGTATTGCATATATGTAAGGGTCGGGGCCTGCAACTCTAAACCGAGACCCCACCCACGGCCCATCTAGCATGTACATGGTAATTCATCCAACCATTACATGAATTTGCAAATAAGATGAGGCTATCAGGTGTCAAACTTGCACCGACTGGGTGGGCCGACCCGCCAATGAAAACCTCATATAATGACACCTCCCACCAACCAATAATAAAACGCACCTATGAATTTTATTAATTGCCAACACAAAAATTAAACCAAATTTTATTTATGGTTGGTCATGGTTTGGAACCGCCAACCTCCCCTGCCAAACTTGGCCACTTAAACCAATGACCTGAGTAGCCCAACATGGAAAATTTCGCTTGAAAATTTATAAAAGAACCATAATTTTTCATTTGTTGAAAAGCAACAAAGGGTGATTATCGAACGAAGGCCACGAGGAGAGAGGAGGCAATGTGGAGCCTAAATCCAAAATAGATCCTTGATGGTGCACTTTTTGAGACAACTTATTCCAACAAAATATTCCACAAAATATCCCGTGCAGAACTAGTGAGGAATATAAAATATTCCCTTGAGGGAAATTTTTCATAGTGACAAAATCATGTCAACTTTCTACTCAAACGAACCAAAATTTTGTAGGGAACGTGATGGTGTAGTCTATTTCCTCATTTGAGCAACATAATTTTAGGGAATCAGCAATGAGGAATCTTTGTAGAATCTTAAACAATGTAAAAGATTCTATTGGAGGTTAATTTTGACATAGGCAGAATGATGTTGACTTTATAGTCATTTTTCTCATAATTTCATAAGGAGCGCAGTGGTGTGCTCATAATTTTCATCTGAGCAATGAATCTTTCACCCATCTCTAGGAAGGAATCATTGGGGAAATCTTCAATATTCCTCAGGGTCTAGATTTTGATGGTGTCCGAAAGGGGTCAAGTTTACATTCGTTCGACACGAATTCACACCACAATTTCAATGGTGATATCCATTTTTGTAGCAGAGCTTTGGAATTTCAAGTCATCCCTGAAAGTGGAGGAGGGCTCATATGAGTGAGAGTTCCTATAGCAGAACATCTCGTGGAGAGACATGACACTCTAGTTGAGGGAGCTTATCCTTGTAATGACAAAGAATGTACCATGTACTCATCATCATCTTGCAACATTTAATGAAGCGGCCTCCCCACTCTTGACATCAGACCTAGAGATGTAACCCACATTGGGTGAACTCCATTATCAATGTGTGTGTGCGATTTTATTTATTGGTTGTCATTATGTTTCCTCTTCTTCAAAAATATGCACATGTGATTTTTCATACTCTTTCACATGCAATTCTGATAAGATCATAGAAGTAAAAGATCTTGGTTAATTTCCATAGCTGAGAGATCCATATCATTCAAACTATTTTCATTAAGATTATAGGACCTAGTGTCTATGGACAATGGATATTTCTATCCTGTATAAAAAAAATCATAAATAGGGATATAGAGGGGTTCTGTGAAAAAATCAACTTTTCATATATTTTCAACCCAAACTAATAATTTTGTCATCCCAATCCTATATCTAAAGCATTCAACTCATCATGAACATAAGCTTCCCACCAAATCTAAATTCAAAAGGGTGCATGCACATTTCTAGCACTAGAAATGCACATTTGTTTCTAAACATATGCATGTTCCTATCTCTAGCAATGTGCACACATTTTTAGAGCTAGGAATTATGGAAATAATTTATGTGGGGGAGAGGTAATGAGGGAAAGGGAAAGGGTTGAGGTGGCAATGATAATGTGGAAGGGAAAGAGAGAGGAGCGATAGTGGGGAAGCAAGAGATATGCTAAGTGGTGGTAGAGAGAGTTTTGGGAGATAGAGAAGGAGAAAGGGATGGACATAATGAGATGCAATGAGAGGGAGGGATAAAGTGATAGAGATGAAAGAGGGAAGAGAGAGAGATAGGGGAAGTGAGAAATTGATATAAAGAGAGAGATGGGGAGAAGGAGAGAGAAGAGGAGGGTGATACTGAGGGAGGGATGAAGAAAGGTAGGAAGATAGAGACAAAGCTAGAGGGGGAAGGAGAGGGAGGAGGGTGAGTAAGAGAGGGGAGATAGTAGGGAATTAAGAGAGAGGCTAAGTAGGGGGAGGGAGAGTTGTGGGAGATAGAGTGGGAGAAAGGGAGGGGCATAATGAGAGATAGTGAGAGATATAGTGAGAGAGATAGGGGAAGTGAGAAGAGGATAGAAAGAGAGAGATGGGGAAAAGTAGAGGGAAGTGAAAATTTGAGAGAGGGAGAACAAGATAGAAAGGAGTGAGTAGGAGGACGAGGTTTGTAATGATGGAGGGATGAAGAAAGGCACAGAGAGAGAGAGAGAGAGAGAGAGGGGTAGGAAGGTAGAGAGAGAGAGGAGGAGGAGGGTGGTAGTGAGGGAGGGATGGAGAAAGGTAGAGAGAGAGAGAGAGAGGAGGAGAAGGGTGGTAGTGAGGAAGGGACAAAGAAAGCTAGAGAGAGAGAGAGGATGAGGGTGGTAGTGTGTGTGTGTGTGTGTTAGAGAGAGAGAGAGAGAGGAGGGTGGTAGTGAGGGAGGGATGGAGAAACATAGGAAGATAGAGACAAAGCTAGATGGGGAAGGAGAGAGAGAGAGGGAGAGAGAGGGTGGTAGTGAGGGAAGGTGGGAGAAAGGCAGGAAGATATATATATATATATATATATATATATATATATATATATATATATATATAGAGAGAGAGAGAGAGAGGGATGGTGGTAGTGGGGGAGGGATGGAGAAAGGCAAGAAGATAGAAACAAAGCTAGAAGGCGAGGGGAGAGAGAGATAGAGGGGGGGGGAGAGAAAAGAGAGAGAGAGAGAGAGTATGGTGGATACATAGAGAGGGAGAGAGAGGAGGGGAAAGATAGAGAGAGATAGAAGGTGGGGGGGGGGAGAGAGAAAGAGAGAGGTTGTTGTGAAGGAGAGATTAATATAGAAAGGTAGGGATAGAGGAAAGGGTAGGAAGTATGGTAGAGACATAGAGTGATGGGGTACGGGGTAGATGGAGAGAGAGGAAGGAGATAAATGGAGGTAGAAAGAGTTAGAGAAAAAAGGAACGAGAGGAGGTGGGAAAGAAAGGAAGAGTGTTTGAGAGAGACGTGAGAGAGACAAGGGGAAAGAATGTTATAGCTCTGATACCACTTGTTATAGATCTGATCCAAAAATATATGATAATGCAAATATACCTAGAAACAACAAGAGAGAAATAGATAGAAATGATTCACTTTATTGATATCAAACCCTTAAGGTAGGGCAACACCATACATTCACTCCTTAAGGAAGGAGAACACTCCATAAGCCATATACCTCTTCAGACAATAATCCTTAACACTTCTTCATGTGGAGTCTCTAGCCTCTATATAGGCCTCATACATACAATACCATGGATCATTACCATGGTTCCCTCATACCATCAACTAATACCATGGGCCCATTACATTATTATTAACTACTTGTGGTCCCTTACATGATATGGTTTAACCACCTTATTTATCACTATGGCCCATCCCATTATTACATTATTACCTTGGGTACCTCCCTTGGTACCCCATATTATCCCCCCTAGGTATATAACATTCCACCCCCCTAAGCATGTTTCGTCCCCGAAACATGGGAAGAACATAAATAATAAGATCTACTCAAAAGAGTAGTCCACTGGTACCATGCACGTGCATCTAGTCGTCCAAGAGAAAGGTGAACCCTCGGTCTCGTTGGTGCATCGCTCACTTGAGATGGAAGTTGACTGTGATAGCTCTTCTGTGTAGATATGTAGTAGGTGGATCTTCGCTCCTCGCTATCTGTCCTGTGGGGGTTGTTGTCCGTGTGGCTAATTGGTTGCCATCTTGATGGTTGTCTTGCGGGGTGATGTGGGTGATGATATGTTGAAGTTTTAACCCACGGTGTCTTTTTCTTTAATTCACCCCTTACTGGAGCCTGCCTGTTATGTTGTGGTGCCTGCTGTGGTGTCTTATCTTTCAATATTACTTCAACCACTGAGCCCTCCTTTGATGTATCAGCACCTGTAACCTTTTCTGATTCAACCTTTGTTTGTGTTTGATTGTTTATCATCACTGGCCCATCATCTAATATGTCAGACCCTGGAACATCTTCTGCTTCAGCCTCCTTGGACTCTACCTGTTTATTAATGGAAAGATCCTGTAATGTAATTTTCTTCTTTTTATACCAAAGCTTTCGGAATTTCTTCTGTACATTAATATTGATAGTACCCACTGATTCCATCCAAGGGTATCCCAAAACAACATCCATCTTATCCATATCTGAAGCATAAAAATCACCATGAAACACATACTTATCCATAGAAAGCTTCAAATCCTTATAAATTTGAACATCCTCATCATCAACCTGTGTATTTTCAATTTGTTTTGCTGGAACTTGCAATTTTTTTGCCAAGTTGACATTTATGATATTTTGCTTGCAACTCGGATTTATAGACACAATGATTTTCTCCTTCTGAATCAATCCATAAACCTGCAATATAGAGATACCAGCAACAAATAACCCTTTTGGTTCCTTGGTTTCCTTCTTTCCTGTAAAAATAAAATCTTTGCTAGGCTGTGTGTCTGTCTGTGTGAGCTTATCCACAAGATTAGATTTACGGTCAAAGCGCTCTATAAGAGCTTTTTTGAAGGCATCCCAAGTCAAAAACCTTCCATTGGAACGTTGATGCTCTTGCCACCATTGTCGTCTTTCATTGTCCAAGTACATGCTTCCCACCATAAGCTGAGTTTCATTATCATAGACGCGATCCAAATATTTCTCCATTTGTGCTAGCCATCTAGCTGGATGAGAACCATCAAATTTATACAAGTCCCTCAAATTCCGATCTAGGCCTGCCATCACAAAAAATATTGGCGAAAATTTGAAATGGTCACAATTCCGTCAATATTGCTTAGAATCCCTATTATAACCTGTTTTTAGAAATGGAACAATCATTCTACATCTGCCCATGTGGTAGAAATCTTGATCCAGGCACTTGGAATTTCATATCTGTGCTGCAACTCTCCCGCCGTCACCAAAATTTCTGCAAAAAAGAGCTGATTTTAAATAAGCAATATCTCCCCCATCCGGACTCCGATTCGACTGATTGTTTTTTTGAATTTGGGTATTTTTTCACAAAGAATCCAGATCTACAATTAGATTTTTCAGATCTTGCACCAGGACGTCCAGATCTGCACCGGCAACTCGCTGCCCTGAAAAATTGTCTGCAACCCCACTGATTTTTAGATCAGCGATATCTCCTTCATCCGGACTCCGATTCAAACGATTTGTTTTTTGAAATCGGCTATTTTTTCACAAGGAATACAGATCTACAATTATATTTTGCATATATTTCACCAAAACATACAAATCTGATCTGCAAACTTGCCGCACCCGAAATCCTGCAAAAAATTAAAAAAAAATTCTCCCCTTATGCCCAAGAAAGTGCTCTGGTACCACTTGTTATAGCTCTGATACCGCGGATCCAAAAATATATGATAATGCAAATATACCCAGAAACAATAAGAGAGAAAGAGATAGAAATGATTCACTTTATTGATATCAAACCCTTAAGGTAGGGCAACACCATACATTCACTCCTTAAGGAAGGAGAACACTCCACAAGCCATATGCCTCTTCAGATAATAATCCTTGACACTTATTCATGTGGAGTCTCTAGCCTCTATATAGGCCTCATACATACAATACTATGGATCATTACCATGGTTCCCTCATACCATCAACTAATACCATGGGCCCATTACATTATTATTAACTACTTGTGGTCCCTTACATGATATGGATTAACCACCTTATTTATTACTATGGCCCATCCCATTATTACATTATTACCTTGGGTACCTCCCTTGGTACCCCATATTATCCCCCTCGGTATATAACAGAGAAAAAGAGGAAAAGTGAGAGGGAGAGAGACATAGAGAAGGAGGGGGGAGAGAAGGTGGAAGAGAAACAAAGTGTCAGAGAGTGAGGGGGTTTATAAATAAAGAGAGAGGGAGTGAGGGAGAGAGAGATAGAAGGATAAAGGAAGAGAGAGATAGTTGTTGGGACACTAATTTGTCATTATTATTATCACTTTTTAACGTCTATTTCATCGATTTCTACCATTATTTATCGCATCATTTATCATAAATGATCATATAATTCCATTTTATAATTATTTATGCTCTCATGGATAAATATTATTTCTTCTCTTTTATTTTTAATAAATTGCTGATTGTTATGCATGATTTTACCAATGATGGCTTATTAATGAATTTGTTATAACATCACTCACTATTTTAGCCTTCAAGATCTTTTCCAGATTGCAAATTTGATCTCCAGCTCATAATTAATATTTCAACTTAGAAATTTGTTGGAATAAGAAGTGATAGTTTTTCATTGGACGTTTCGTACAAATGAAGGAGAATCTAGAAAATCTGAAACATGGTTTTTGTCCAGAACAAACCGAATTAGTTTTGTAACGAGCAGTTTTACAAAATTTTGTCTGTATTAAGAGAAATGGAAGGTTATTTGAAGACGATTTTCTTAGATTTGATGTTGAATCATTTTCCAAATTCTTCCAATTGCAATACCAAATTCGACTTGTTCCTGCTAAATGTTGATGGAAATATCTTTCAGATATGATCTTGCTGATCAATTTGTTCTGTACAGTCCAAATTTGTAACGGAAATCAGTTTGTAATGAACTTTTTTGTAACTTCCCTTTGTTCTCTGTGTATTTAAATGAAAACAAAGATCAAAGAGGAGAAAGATAATTAGGAGGATAATTGGGGGGATAATTAAGGGGATAATGGATAGATAATTAGGAGATAGAAGATGAACAATTATTATATAGGATGTGGGAGAGGAGATAAGAGATGAGAGATGGGAGATGAACACTTGTTGAATTTGAGGCAAATATTAGAGCTTCATTATGTCGTAATTATTTCTCTCATATATTTTAATGAAGGAAGTTATCCATTAAGTTCTACATCTGTTATTTGTAATCCAATCTAAGTTATTTCTCAAGGCGAAACTGAGTCTTGGGCAGTTGGGCCCACTACCTTGGACAAGGTGCTTCCTTGAGCATCTAAAGTAGTTTACTTATGTGTTTGTTTATTTGAATTTCAACTGTCATTCCTTAAAGTAGATTTCCTTTCTTTTAACTAATTTGTTGTTTGCTGCATTTTCCAGATTTGTTATTTCATCCAATTTCTAGATTTCCTTTAATTTACTACTTTAGATTAGCATTTGAATTATGTTGGGTGAAATAGATTAAATTTCCAATTCATAAATGTGTGGTTTAATTTAGCAATGACTCAATTTGTGTGATTAGCATAATTGTTTTTCCTATCATTTACTTTCTTCTTTTTAATTTTCGTTTTATTGTTCAAGTCTTACATTTTATTTCTTGTTGAATGAGCTTGATAATATAGAACTCAATCATATAGAACCAGTGTTAGCTGTTGGTATTGTTATGCATATATTTTTCCGATTGCTTTGAAATAAAAAGACGCTCCTCGGGTTGATAATTAATGTCTAGGTGATTAGTTGTTTTCTTTATTTATTAAGCAATTAATTTGACCCAACAATAGGGTGATAGAGGGGGGAGAGATAGGGAAATATAGAGGGTATAAGAGAGAGAAAAATAGTGAGAAAGATAAAAGAGGGGAAGAGAAAGAGGGAAAAATAAAGATATATTGAGTGAGTGATGGGCAAACAAAGAGTGAGAGAAAGTGAGAGCTAAAGATAAATAAGTGAGACATATAGTAAGAGGGGAAGAGAGAGGAGGTAGCATAATGGAGGTAGATATAGACAGAGAAGAAGATAAGGAGAGGAGGGAAGAGGGAGAGGAAATGATCGAGAGAGAGGGTTTGAAGGGAAGAGAGAGAATGAGAGAGGGAAAGAGATATAAATAGAGTTTGACAGGGGAGAGAGAAGGAATACTATATATATATATATATATATATATAGATATATATATATATATATATATATATATATCGAGAGAGAGAGAGAGAGGGTTGTTGTGAAGGATGGATTAAGGGAGTGGGGGAGGGATAGTGTGTGTGTGTGAGAGAGAGAGAGAGAAAGAGAGGAAAGGAGAGGGAGAGAGAGGAAGAGTGAGTGAGAGGTAAAGTGTAATAGAGAAAGAGAAAGGAAGAGAATGAGAGAGAGAGAATGACAAAGAGGGTAGTGAGGGATGAAGGAGAGAGAGACTAAGAGAAGGAGAGAAAGATAGATTTGTATGGATATTTTTGTTAAGGTGGTACTGGGGGCATAAGGAAAGATAGAGAAAGAGAGGAAGGGGGAGATATATATTCAAAATTGTCTCAACTATACTTTTTTTACAAACTGGTATAGTTCATTCAATATACAAATGGAAACTCATGCCCAAACACATAAGTATGAAATATGGTTTCCCATTAGAGGAAATTTCAGCCTAAAAGTGGTCTCCTAAGGAAAAATAATAAAATAATAGCTAAAATAATAGTATAAGAGTTATGAATTTTGGACAGAAAATAAGAAAACTAATTTTTTAATTGTATTTTTGGCTTATCTCCTTATAGGTTTACTCAAATTTCAAGTGGAGACACTTGTTGGATGTAGAATTAAATTTCACATCCATCGAGTACCCATTATGCATACTTTTGAGAAGACCCACGTTGATAAAAATTGAAAATACATTAAAAAAGCATGTTGAACATGCTTTTTTAATGTATCTTTAATTTTTATCAATGTGGGTCTTCTCAAAAGTATGCATAATGGGTACTCATTAGACGTGGAATTTAATTTTGCATCCAACGAGTGTCTACACTTGAAGTTTGAGTAAACCTAGAAAGAAATAAGCCAAAAATATAATTAAAAAAGAAAAGTTCATTTTTTCGTTTTTCCCTCCAAAATATTTACATGTACCTCATTTTAAATTTAAAGGATTTTTATTGGTTTACATATTATGACATGAAAATTATATGAAAATTTCATGGGCACTTTTACACTGGAATTCCTCTTAGGTATATACCAAATGACATTATTGGTCACTCATTGACCACTTTCATAGTCCCCAATATCAAGTACATCCCACAGGTCAATCTTTCTCCTCTTACTAGAAGGAGCTCAATATTTGTCTTTCTAGGTGTGGTTCATCTCTCTAGAGATTGTATAAAGAAAAAAATCATCATAATATTTTTCCCACAGTTAATTATCACACTTAAAAAAAATTAGTTTTATAATTTGAGCCAAAAAAAGCTCATTGTGGATGATATTATCAATCACAAGAGTGTTACCCTCCTCCGTGACCCTAATTTCTCCTCTATTCCACCCTACAATAGTTACAAGAATTAAAGCATGGAATTTAAACAAAAATGGTTGAAATAAATTTCATTCATGATACATAAATTTTTTATCAAGGAATGATCATTATGTGAATGTCTCAAGAAATGATGGAGATTCAATAGTAATATAAACACTCGACTGCACAACCTACTTAGAGGCAATGCCTTTTGTTGCATTCACTATATTGTCATCATAGGATGATGGTCGAGGTGGTGCACAATAGCTAGGTTTCAATTTTTTAACCTACATACACATATATAATATTTTAATTAATTCAAAAAAATAAGATAAAAATATTCACATTTAAACAAGATTTAATTTAACACATGATACCTGGGAAAGGGGTGATATATGTATCCCAACTAGCGGGCTTAGGCCTTAACCTAGGAGGATGGGATCTTAGCTTTTAGGGTCCAACCCTAACCCCTTTATTTATGTAATAGGGTCGAGTCATAGTTATAGTTAGTTAAAGAGTCAACAAAGCCCGTATTAATAATTGTAAGTGGTTGGCCCGCATTTAATAAAGGGACCATAGTTAATTGCAAACAGGCCATGGTATTAGATAGAGGGTATTGAGAGAACCATGGTAATGACCCATGGTATTGTATGTATGAATCCTATATAAAGGATAGAGACTCCCCATTGAGAAATATCGAGTCTTATTTTGTAATCGAGCTCTGCTCTGCTGGAGGTTTCCCCCTCGAAGAGGCAAGTGAACATTGCTTTCATCTCTTAATAATAAAATACTTGTTGCTTTTCTCATTTTGTTATGTGTTGTGGGTTTTATTTCTTCGCATATTTTGTATTTTGGAATTTCTCACAGGTCAAGAGCATAACAAGTGGTATTAGAGCACTTTCCAGGGCCAGTGGTACCTCCATTTTTGGCAGAATTTTTTTTTTAGGCTAGAGACGTGTTCCAACATCTTTAAACCATGGGATCTGTCATTGAGCGCATAAACCTACAGATTTGGGGAGGCATGCATGTAGGAAATAAAAGAGTTTGTCACACTCGTTGGACTCCCTTATAACCCCTATGGGCACCCCTTCGAAGAGTAGCGCATTAGACAGAACCGTACACAGACTGCCTTCCACATACCCTCTGGGTATATCGAAAGCCCCCTAGGCTCATCTAAAACCTTGCCTTAGATAAACTGTTGGTCGTCTTGCTGCTACAGTACACTGAGAACAAAACTTGGGGAGATTACTTGCGT
This sequence comes from Pinus tabuliformis, assembly GCA_031772625.1. NCBI lineage: Eukaryota > Viridiplantae > Streptophyta > Pinopsida > Pinales > Pinaceae > Pinus > Pinus tabuliformis. The sequence goes on from CM062810.1 coordinate 773,648,859, forward strand.
GTACGATAGGGTAGTCGGGTAGTATGGCTAAGGGTATGGTTGATCCTCCTTAGTTAGTGCCCTAAAAGATTGGGCCAAGTACTATTGTTGGACCCTTATGTATATTGTGATCTGTAGCACTTGACACTCCTTTGAGACCATAGTTCCCTCGACTCTCTGAAGATTGCCCATTATCTTATTTGCCAGATCAGATCTAGAAGTTGGGGTTCTGTCACCACTGCAACAATCAGATCTACCAGTTGAGGTTCTACCGCCACAATACCATTTAGATCTAGCAGTTGGGGTTTTGTCGCCGCCGCAGTCTAACTCACATTCGACCATTGGGGTTTCATAAGAAGATTTGACCATCTGCACAGTGAGGCTTGTGGCTCCTATAGTCTGGGCTAATTTTCATAGGAAATTGGGCAGGATCAAGTTTTCTGGAATTTAGCCATTGCAGTATTGATTAGCGGGGAGTGAAAATCCATTCAGAATTGAAAAAAAAAAGAAAAAAAGACTTAGCCCATAAGATTCAGGATGATGAGCTAATCGAAGTAGTACCATTCACTTGTCAGCTTCAATTTTCAGGCGGTCCCAAGCTCTGTGCATGGTAGAATCCAGAGCTCAAGTCATGGCCAACGAGAAGATCAAGTGCCTTGAATAACAGTTGGATTCTTTCTAGGGCCTAGAAAAAGGGATGAAGTGATTCAGGGCACAATTCAAAATGAACACATTGGGGTTGCATTTAGAGGCACATGGTATTAATGAAGACCTTGAAGGAGAATCTAGCCATCATATTCACTTCCATGGAAATCACCAACATTCCCACCCTTGGCCACCCAAGATGGACATGTTAAATTTGATGGCTCTAATCTAGTAGTATGGGTAGCACAAATGGAAAAATATTTCATTCTGAATGATATCCGAGATGATCAAACTAAACTACATGTGGGAGCCTTTACTTGGGCCAAGAGAGATGGCAATTGTGGCAATGCATTAGCAATGCTATCCCGGGAACATTACTTGGCAAGTGTTCTCAAAATTTCTTTGTGACCGCTTTGACCACGAATCTAATATTTTGGGTCGTCTTACTAAGCTCTGACAGATAGCCATAGTAAAAGACTACATTGCAGCCTTTGAGACATTGGCCATCCGCACAGAAGCTCTGGGAGATGAATTCTACTTGGATTGTTTTATAAGTGGTCTCAAAGAAGCCATCGAAGCCCATGTTTGGATGCACCACCCACCTACATGGATGGACTCTTGCACAAAGGCTATTGAAGTGGAACGTACTTTAGCTTCCCAGTCGCATCATCCAAATTTCATAGCCAAGGGACGCCCCACCTAGGCTCATGGCCCTACCCAAACACTTAAGGTTCAAAAGGTGTCTCCAGCAGAAATGGCTGAAAGAAGAAAACAAGGATTGTGCTACTACTGTGATGACAAATACTCCTCGAGACATAAATGAAAGGAACCTAAATTCTTTGAAATTGATTTTACTGATCACAGCTCATATGAGGAAGCCCCACCCCTTGAGGTACCAGAGGATGAAGTTGAGGACACCTAGCAACACAATGAGCTCCCAGTTATGCAAAAAGAACTAATTATCTTGCTACGTGCTTTAGCGGGCATTTCTGTGCCCCAAACTCTTAAAATCAGAGGCTTTATTAAAAATCACCCTGTAGTAGTATTGATTGATAGTGACATCACTCATAACTTTATCCATCAGAGAGTCGCCAAAGATGTTCATTTTTTTGAGGGAAATCTCTAATTTCCAGGTCCAAATTGCTGATGGGGGGACAATGAAATGTGAAGGCCGCTGCGAAAATATCAAACTTTAGATGGGAGACTACCACCTAAAGACCCACATGTTTTCAATTAACATGGGTGGTTGTGACATTGTCTTGGGTACTGAATGGCTTCGCACACTAGGCCCAATCACAATGGATTTCCAGGAGTTATATATGAGTTTTAAGTTGAATGACCACATGCATACCCTCCATGGACTCTAGGAAAGTGCTCCTTCTATCATCAGCTCGCATCAAATGGAAAACTTTTTGAAAAAGGGCCATCATGGAGTTATCTCCCAGTTTAATGCCATCCAGGACATGAAGCCCACTACTCTTCATATTCATCCTGAGATGCAACAGGTCTTAAACCTCCACCAACAGGTATTTGACAAACCTAAAGAGCTTCCACCCTCTAGAGGGAAACATGATCATAGCATCACTTTGGTCCCAGGGGCACAATCGCCAAATGTGCACCCATATAGATAACCTTTTGCCCAAAAGAATGAAATTGAAAAAATTATCAAAGAACTCCTTGAAGCCAGTGTTATTCGTCCTAGCATCAGTACTTATTCATCGCCAGTGGTCATGGTGCTCAAGAAAGATGGGGAATGATGCGTGTGTCCAGACTTCAGGGCCCTCAACAAGTTCACTGTCAAAGATAAATTCCCTATCCTGGTTGTTGATGATCTACTTGATGAACTACATGGTGCCCAATTCTTTACTAAGCTAGATCTTCGCCCTGGCTATCACCAAATACGCATGAAAGAAGTAGACATTCCCAAGACTTCTTTCCGAACTCATGAAGGCCATTATGAATTCTTGGTCATTCCATTTGGTCTCTGTCATGCCCCATCCACTTTTCAAAGCCTCATGAATCACCTGATGAAGCCATATCTCCGAAAAATTTTCCTTGTTTTCTTTGATGATATTCTCATCTACTGCCTAACCTGGGAAAAACATCTTCAGCATGTGGACTTGCTCTTGCAATTGCTCCGAAATAAAAAATTATTTGTTAAATTGTCCAAGTGCTCTTTTGGCATGGAAGAAGTTGAGTATTGGGGCCAAATTGTGGGTCGTGGAGCTGTCCGAGTGGAACCCAAACAGGTACATGCAATGCAAGATTGGCCCCAACAAAAAAACTTGAAGAGATTGAGGGGATTCTTGGGTCTCATCGGCTACTATCTCAATTTTTTTTTGCAATCATGGTCACATTGCTAGACCCCTCACTAACCTTCTCAAGAAAAATTCATTCCTTTGGACTAATGCAACACAATAGGCATATATGGCTCTCAAACAGGCCATGTGTTCCACTCCAGTATTAGCACTACCCGACTTCACCAAATCTTTTTGATTGGATGGGCTGCTTTAGGTACTGATATTGGTGTTGTCTTAATGCAAGAAGGTCGACCCTTGGCTTTCACTAGCCAACAACTAAGTGGGAAACATCTGGGACAATCTACATATGAGAAGGAGATGATGGCCATCTTACATGCAGTAGATACCTGGCGACCATACTTATGCGGGCGGCATTCCAAATCCACACAGATCATCAAAGCCTCAAATATTTTTTGGAGCAACATCTATCCTTGCAACAACAAAATAAATCACTGGCCAGAATGTTGGGATATGATTATGAGATAATTTACAAGAAAGGGCATTACAATGTAGTAGCAAATTATTTATCATGCCAATTTGAGGATGAAGGCACCCTGCTATAAATCTCTCTTCCCATACCAGATTGGATTGAAGAAGCCCACAAGGAATGGTTTTCACACCCCTATCTCCCAACTCATTAATAATTGAGAGCAGATCCTAATTCCTTAGTTGGATACTCTTGGAAGTATGAGATTCTTCGCTACAAGGATAGAGTAGTTATATCACCGATGTCCACCCAAAAAACACACATTTTGGTAGAGTTGCACTCATCTCCCACTGCAGGCCATACAGGCTTTTAGAAGACTTATGCTTGCACTCTTCATTATTTCTTTTGGATAGGCATGAAAACTAACATTCTTACTTTTGTATCTGAATGTGATGCGTGTCAATGCCACAAAGGAGAAACAATCAAGTCAATAGGCACCTTATAACCATTGCCAATCCCTACCTCAGTCTGGACGGGCATTTCTATGGATTTCATTACTGGTCTTCCAAAGTCAGGAAAAAAATCAGTCATCATGGTGGTTGTGGATAGAATTTCTAAATATGCTCATTTTTGTGCTCTACCCCACCCATTTACCCCCACTTTGGTGGCTCAAGCTTCTATGGACCAGATCTTAAAACTCCATGACATGCCCACTTCCATTGTGTCTAATTGTGACCCAACTTTCACCAGTAACTTTTGCCAAGAAATTTTCAAGCTACAAGGCACCCAACTACAACTAAGTACTTCCTACCATCCCCAAACTGATGGTCAAACTAAAGCAGTAAACAAATGTTTGGAGACATACCTAGGGTGCTTCACTTCAGAAGAGCAACATCAATGGGTACAATGGCTACCTCTAGCTGAATGGTGGTATAATACTAACTATCATGTAGCCACCAAGATGACTCCATATGAAGCAGTGTATGGCCAACTCCCACCTTCACTTACTTCTTATATCCCTGGATGCTCTAAGGTGCAAGTAGTGGATCAACTACTACAGAACCATGCAACCATTCTAGCCCATCTCAAAGATAATCTCCATCAAGCTCAGAATCGAATGAAGAAACAGGCATACCAACATCATTTAGAGCGCACATTTCAAGAAGGGGATTAGGTATACCTGTGGCTACAACCACATAAGCAAACATCGCTTAAAGAAAAGGGTTGCCAAAAATTAGCTCCAAGCTAGCCTTGCCACCAACTTAAAAAATCCATCGAGTCTTCCATGTATCATGCCTCAAGAAAGTGGTGGGGAACAATTTCAGAATTCAAGCGAGTCTACCTGAATTGGATGAAGAAGGTTCACTCTGGCTCCAACCTGAATAGGTCCTCAATATGCGAGAACAACATCTGCGCGACCACACGATCAAGGAAGTCCTCGTTAAGTGGAAAGAAACCTCTCCAGAAGATGCAACCTGGGAACCAACCACTATTCTTCAGCAGTTTCCACAGCTTCAGCCTTGAGGACAAGGCTACTTTTTATGGGGGAGGGCATGTTAGGGTCCAACCCTAACCCCTTTATTTATGTAATAGGGTCAAGTCATAGTTATAGTTAGTTAAAGCGTCAATAAAGCCCATATTAATAATAGTAAGTGGTTGACCCGCATTTAATAAAAAGACCACATTTAGTTGCAAATAGACCATGGTATTAGATAGAGGTTATTGAGAGAACCATGGTAATGACCCATGGTATTGTATGTATGGATCCTATATAAAGGGTAGAGACTCCCCATTGAGAAATATCAAGTCTTATTTTGTAATCGAGATCTGCTCTGCTGGAGGTTTCCCCCTCGAAAGAGGCAAGTGAACATTGCTTTCATCTCTTAATAATAAAACACTTGTTGTTTTTCTCATTTTGTTCTGTGTTCTGGGTTGTATTTCTTCACATATTTGGTACTTTGGAATTTCTCGCAGGTCAAGAGCATAAAAATAGCTCTAGGTCACATATAACATTCTTTCTATCATATGCAAACCTCCAAACCCCCCTTTGTAATTCTCTAATGTCAATGTAGTTGACATGAAGACCTAAAAAGAGCTCTTCCCATAATTTCCTAAGGAAATACTAAGGAACCTTGCTATTCTACATGGAGATTTCTCCATTACCATAAACCACAATGTATCCATCCAATTGTATAGAATGGATAGAAGGTGCAAACAATATATACACATGCATTTCTTGTTCATTGGAGGCTATAAATGGGATGTGGATTAATAAATAATTTCATGAATTTTTGTTTGGTAATGTTTAAGTCTCTAACTTTCTCTTTATTTAAACTAGTTCTATAATGCTCAAACATTCTAGCATTATAATCATAAATATTAGTTAACAAACTTTGAGTATTTGTAATAGACGTTAAAATGATCTAAAGATATGGATATAGACAATTGTGAGGTATCTCTAGTATCTCATAGGTCATATATGAGCATCCTATGAGAACTTAGACCTGCATCAATATTAGCAATATCAACTTATTGTTTAGTGGTTGTGTTGGTTATTTGTGGCCCACTTGGAGTGATGTTTGGTTTTAGTTTTCAATGGGATCCATATTGATCATGTATCTTGCAATTCAAGAAGGTAATGCACAATCAAATTAAAATAAGGTTATCTAGGTGATGGGGGGAATATTTCCCTATCCCTCACAAAACGAATTACATTTTTTTCATTTTTTAACAAATTTTGAAAAAACCAAATAAACAAATGAATGAATTTACATTAAGTCCTTACTTGAAATTCCTTCAAGCTAAAATTTGAAGAATTGGCCAACAATTTTCTCTGTCTCCCATCAAAATCACTCTTGAATTTACTCAATGACCATTCGAAATATGTTATGTAGTCTAAATGCATGTTGGGAAAAAAATATAACCATTGTTGTTTAAAAGTTCAAACTAGTGAGAATGCCCATGCATTCCTAATAGTGTATATGTGTGCTCTCCTAGAAACACACATGTGTTCTTTTTACTTTCCCTTATGGTACTGAGCTTTCCTTCGAGATGACAGTTTAAGTGTTTCCAAAGCTAGATGCTCAAGAACGCATCAACATTTTTGTGATGACCCCATACCACTTTTGAGGCTATCATGATCTTGCAAGTGCCTAGAAGCACTTTTGTACTTTATTAATGTTGTCACATATTTTAGGAGTACTAAATTTTGTGTTGGATCCATCAGAAACTATAAACCTACACCTTGAACCCTTCATGGATGAATTTGGAGTTAATATTAAAATTTTCTCCCCTACATTATAGTTGATCAAATCCCCCTTAGCAAAGATAACATCATTACATTGGGATCTAAGCTACAATCAACTTTGTTAACTTTATTTTCCATTATTTCTAGGAGTTTAAACTTCCAAAGGAGGTCATGAATTTTCATAGTAGTTTCAAGTCCTCAAATTAGTTAATATGGGGTTTGGCCTCTTATGTAAACACATTTATATGAACAAATGATCTTTAAAATTAACATAATACACCATACTAGTTTACAATTGATTAAAGTTGCATTCTATAAATTATAAAAAAGAGAATCTATATTTTTTTGTTTAAAATTTAGTAAAGAATTATTTTGAATTTGATGGTATTGGAGATATGGGAAAATTTTAAAGAATTTATCTTAAACTTGACTAAGATTTAATATAAAAAACATAAAATGTTTGGTTATGTTTATATTAAAAATATTCAAATTCCTAATAACTTTATATAGTTTCTATAAAATTTTGGTGATTTTTAAGGTAAAACAATTTTATACTATAAAATTTGGGCGAATTATTTCTTAAAAAATAGAAATAAGAAAATTTTTGTTTTTAAAAAAATATAGAAAATTAACACCTATTAACCTATAAATATTTTTTTAATTATCCATATGAACTCATATTATAATAACTTCAACCTTTTGAAATTATAATTTCATTACAATTAACATTGCTTTCCATTAATTAAATATCAAATAAAAAATATTTATAAGATATTTATACAATTAAAAACATTATCATCAACTTATTAGTGAAATATTTCTATCATCAAATTAATATTTTTATAACAAAAAAATCTTAACTTATAATATTTATTTATAAATTTAAAAAGTAATACCATACAGTTCTTTCCTTTATTCTGAGGATAATAAAAAGATGTTATAAATAGAATAATTTAAAAAGTAATACCGTTAAGTGGTTTATTTTGCCTCATGAGGCATGAATATGCAAAGTGTGATACGCCTTCTGAGCTATCTTTCGTTCTAAAAATATTATTCTAAATAGTGATTTGATTGTGCATCACTAAATGATATGGACATGGAATTGGCCGAAATATTATTTACTATAAATGGTGATTGTGAATCATTATAAACTTTATAGCAAAATATTATTTGCCATACATAGTGCTTTATGTATGAAATGGACATGGACCTAGCTAAGAAGTATCACTAATGCACTGTTATGCATTCTAGATGATATGGACATGGAATTGGCCAAAGTATTATTTACTATAAATAGTGATTGTGAATCATTATGAACTTTATAGCAAAATATTCTTTGCCATACATAGTGCATGTACAATATGGACATGGCCCTAGCTAAGATTTTTTTACAATAAATAGTGATTATGCATTGTTATGCACTTTATAGATGATGTCCAGATATGGACATGGAGTTTGCCCCAAAAAAATCTTTGTAAATAATATGGACATGGAGTACATTTATGTGAATTGATGGTTATGCGTAGTGGGGTCTCTCGGCTCTCTTCTGATTTCCATATTCTATGTAATCCAGATGGGCCTCCTACTACTGTTTCCATATTCCAAAAATTATTTAGAATAAATTGTGATTATGCATCATTATGAACTTTATAGATGATATGGAAATGGATGTTGCTAAATAATTCTTTATAAATGATATGGACATCTAGTGCGTTTATGTGAATTGATGGATAGTCTCACGGTTTAGAACTTTAGATGGGTCTTTTATGGTTTCCATAATCTATGTAATTTAGTTGGGTTTCTTCTGGTTTCCATATTCTATGTATTATTTGAATTCAATGAAGGATTGTACACTTTGCAAGACTGGAATTAGAATGTATATTGGAAGTTGAAAATACATCTCCAAACATAGTTATATTGGAAGTTGAAAATACATTTCCAAACATAGTTAGATTTTGAAATCACATTTAGGTATTTTTTAGAGCAGTTTAATTATGAGTTTTTTTAATGACGAAAGTGTATATAAAATTATAATTTTTTATAGTTTAAAATGTGATTTTGAATGTATAAATGGATTCAAGTTTTTAATTTTTTTTTAAGTAATTTTTAAGCACTTGAATTACACAGATTATTAATTTTTAATTGGAAATATCAAAAAATCTCTATTAAATTTATATATATATTTTATAATTAAACTCAGCGTATTCTTTGAAACATATTTTCACAATAATTACATCAAAATTCATTTATGGAAAAATTAAAACCATTCCATATAATTAAAAACAATTTTTAAATTACAAAAATCTACTAGTAACTCCCTCTTTTCACCTCACCATTGATGGACTTCAGCAATTTTTTTGCTTCAGTGTATTACCGTCGGAGTTACATATAAATTTCACTTTCGCCCTTGTTTTGCTTCAGTGTATTTAAGTACTTCTTTAACTTTCATTATGGACCGTCGGAGCAATTTGTTCGTCATTTTTTTTACTATTGGAAAGGCTGCTTTCTTAATCAGTACAAGAGTTTATACAAATTAAATCAAAATAGCAGAGCTGACAGTGATTAATCTTGGATTACACTGTACGAACAATTAACGCGCTTAACAAGAAGATATATACAAAACAAAAAGACAGCTACTTAATCGGCCTGTACAGAAGGCTGTGCCAAGGAAACGCTGCTCTTCTGGAAGGTTCCTTTGTTTTCTTTTTCGTCCCTGGCTGCGTTCGTAAGGCTGATGCCAATGGAAGGGTCATGTTCCTTAATCCAGAACATTCCACAATACATCAGAATAACCATTCCAGTAACTCTCGCTCTCTGCAAAAATATCCGGGGAAGGTGCCATGTAGGAAAAATCTTGAGTGAAGCCATCATCTGCAAATAAGTCAGAAGATAGCAGAGTTGCGAGAGAACCCACTGAAAAAATATAAGGTAATCCCGCGTTCTCAAACAGCTCCTCTGATCCTCCCAAATGTTCCTGCAAAGCTGCGCCTTGTTGCTCATCATCATTGATTTGATAAGAACCCTCTCGAATTTCTCCCTGCAATCCATTCTCGCAATCTTCCCTGCTCCTTGGAGAACTATCGCTTTGTACATATGGGATTTCCTTTGGTTGAACCGCTATTTCCTCCGCAGTTTGCCATGTGATGCTAGTGGAAGACTCCGGACTATCTAGGCCAGGCAGTCTCTGAGATGAAGTTGCGAGAAAGTCAGAAGCCTTTGGGCCTGCAATTTGTACGCCACTGTCTGCATCCATGCTGCTGCTGCCACTCTCAGCTTGTAGATTCAGTCTTTTCTTGATACGGGTTCTCCAGTAATTCTTGATTTCGTTGTCCGTTCTCCCCGATAAATTCTGCGCAATGCGAGACCACCTGACCATTTGAACGGACATATATTTAGAAATACATATCTACTGAATATCTACTGAATATGTTGCATTTTACGAAGAGTACCATAGACTATACCTGTTCCCCCAACGGCCATGGAGTTTAATAATCAAACGCTCTTCTTGAGGAGTGATCTTGCTGCGCTTGAGATCTGGTCGGAGGTAGTTGATCCACCTAAGTCTGCAGCTCTTGCCAGTTCTGTTTAGGCCTGTAAAGTACAGACATTTCACTTTTGATTAATCAAAATGGTTGAAATTCCTTTGCTTCGCAAAGCGACAATTATAAGAAAAAAAAAGATCTGAATTTCTCTGAAAAATTATTAGGCCAAACAATAATAACACCCACGGTGTCTAAATATTCTACCAACAACCCAAAAAGAAAAGAGTGGTATTCTATTTTTTTTAGTTAAATGGGCTAACAAGTTTACAGTAATTTTTAAATATAATTTGATGGGTGGAGTCTTCATAATCTAAGTGTATTAAGTTTTTAAAGCGTTGAATTTATACTTTTGTTTTTCAGAAAGAAAATAAGCTTTCTATTATATAATAAAAGAAAATACATATGCTTGGTTCTTGTTCATCTAAAACTTCTAAAACTCATTAAAAAAAGACAGGCACTTGTTCCCAAAAACAACAGGATGAACAGTGAATCTGTTTCAGCAGATTTACATAAATAACTCTTAAAAAAAAGCTATCATTAAAAAAATATGCTTTCATTAAACAGTTTTTCAAATAACAAGACTTTTTCATGGATCAAATAAAGGGTGTTGAATCTATATATAGTTAAAAACATATTTAAAATAAAAAAAATGAAAATTTTAACCAAAAATTATTTTTCTGAATCAACTAAAAACTCTAAAACATATAATAATTAAAAACAACAATACAATACAATACAATACAAATAACAACCTATGACATCAATCTTGTAACCTATGACATCAATCTTTGATTAAAGGAGGAAAGCTTACTACATCAATAATCAGCCATAGGTAGTGTATTTCGGAATAATAAGTAATTTAATAGTTTTTCAATTAATATATTTATTATGTATTTAAAAAAGCATTTTGAATCATTGTAATTTATGTGTTTTTTGAGAATATTAAATTTGAGTTATGTAACTATAATTTAGGAGTTTTCATAAAAAAAAATTGAAACTAAATTTATTTATACATTCAAAAATACATCTTAAATAATTAAAATTTAACTAAATGTCATTATTCAAAAATATATATTTATACATTTAACATTTTAAACCACCAAATTTCCTAAAAACTTTGTAATAATGATTAAACTATAATTATTAGAAACAACCAAATTTCCTAAAAACTTTGTAATAATGATTAAACTACAATTATTAGAAAAATATTATTGAAAATTTATATTTTGTTTTAAAGAATAATAAATTTTAGCTGTATAGATTTTAATCCATTTATACATTAAACACAATTTAAATCACTCATCATTTTGAAAAAACAAAAAAAAAAACAAAATCCTCATTAAAAACATTGTTCCCAATATTGTGATAGACGTTAAACAATCCATGCATGTAATTGCAGATCGTAAATCGCACATACCCGCTGCTTTGGCAAGAAAGGGCCAGCGCCCTTCTCCATGCGAACTTATATACCTAATAAGCTGCATGTCCTCTTGAACAGTCCAGGGCCCCTTCCTCGTCTTCGGTTCCTCCTCATCTCCAACAGCAGAAAATTCCCACCAGGTTCTCAACGCCATAGAATTAGCCCACCAAAGTTGCAGCTCTGCCTCTCTGATTCCTTCTGGACAAAGTGCTTGAAACTTCAAAACCGACAATTTACCTTAATTACCAACTGTACACATCAATCAAATCGCCAGAAATTTCCGCCCTTAACTTAGAACTTCAAAGGGAAAGAAAAACAGCAGCTTCTGGCTGGTTATCTCAATGCAAACACACTCGCAAACACGGAAATATTAATGATATCTTTGTGTTTTTCCAAAATTGAATTGAAGCTCCCCTCACGTAAGCTCCGTGTTTGATTGTTGAGGTAAGCACCTTGTCGTTCACCACTTATAGGCATCTCTGCAGGGGATACCCAGCAGATGATTTGACAAACCCATGATTTGGAAGATCTAATGGGCCGCAATCCGTGTCAGCAATGCAAAGTAAATCGCACGAAAAAATCTGCTAAAACTAAAAAATATGCATTGTGAGAAAAGATTCATACACACTGAATGACCATTTTGAGTGAAATTAAAAGCACATTCGGCCGGAGGTGCTTTCAAATCTCCCGAGGGAAAAAATAGACAGTTAGAACCGCACAGATTTTAGATTTAGAAGACCGACATATAATTTCAGACAGCGATGGGAAATATTATAATATAGTTACAGCAGAATACATTCCAGAATGATCATGAAATTATATTGTTGAAAACTCAGAAAACAGACTCCAATGTCGTTCCAGATGATCGGCTGGAGGGGCCATTGTTCCTGGACAAACTGATTGTTTGTCAAGAATTATGACAGTCGAGACTCTACGAAAAATTTGCCGCGTGGTGTGGTCCTTCGTTTTCACAAGGAGAAGATATTTTGGGCGGTTTGGAAAATCGACTTCCTGCGCCACCGGGAAAGCTCTACAGACAGACTTACCATCGATGGATTATTTTAAGGATCCGTTCGCGTTTATTATATATATAGAAAGAATGGCTGCTTTCCAATAAATTTATTTAATACTTCCTGCAATGTAGACGTAACACGAACTTCGTTTCAATTGGTATATCTCGCGCAGAAGTTACCAGGAAGACGCCAACGAGTCTCACTAGAATCCTGAACTCTTTTAGTTTATTTATATATGGACCGTTGGTCTCCTTTTATTCGGTAATGATCCAGAGAACCACAAATGGAAAGGAAAGATCCAATGAACCAAAAAATATGGAATATATCTCCAGACTTACTGTGCATGTGGGAAATAATTATTAAAAGTAGCATACCTTGGCGAATAATTTTCCAAATCGAATTGGATTTACACAGTGTAAGGATGAGCGTATTTAATTTGCATTGGCCTGATTAAGTTGATTGTGTTCAAATGCGTCGGACTTGGATGGCTGGGGATAATCATTGATGAGGGGTCGAGACTTGTAAGTGAAAATTTCATTGGGTTGGGTTTTGTGGGGAGGTTTATTTTATAATCTAGCATAAAGGTGATGTGTAATTTTGTTAGTGTTTAATATAAGTTGATACGTGTCTTTTAAAAAAATACTTTGAATATAAAAAATATTGTGTTATATAAAAAATATAAATGATTATAAATATTTAGTTAGTTTTAACTAAAAGCATTAAAAAATATCAATAATATTGTGCTTACTTGGTTAGTTGTTAATATTACAATCTAATATTAAAAAGATATGGTAAAGATATTTCACTTTTATTTTTGGAGATATAAATAAAATATTTAGATGTCTATGTTAAATTATATAAATAAAATATTTAGATGTCTATGTGTGTTAATGTTGAACTTCCTAAAATATTTCAATACTCAAAATGAAAAAGTAATTAAAGGTAAAATAATTTAGTTACTTCTTAATAGGCAAATATGTAATTCATTCATTTTTTAATATAAAGTATTAATAAAAACAAATTATTCAGAAATGCAATTTCAATAATGAAAAATTACACATGGTCTATATAGAGAGAGAAAACCATTATAGATCCACTAAAAGGGATCAAATCTATTGGCGTGTAATATTTTTTTCTAGTTTTGAATTCTAAAAAGAGGTTTAAGATGGATCTGTACTAGTGTTAAGTAAATACAACTGCTAGTTATGTGCTCACCCATACCATTTTCCGTAATAAGTTGGGAGTTAGAAACACAACACTAGATTAAGTAGAACATTAGTAGCAATTCAAGTAGTCAATGTTATCCTACGCCCTAGTTTTGGGGAGTTAATCAATTCCACTTGTAATAGATCCTAAGACTTATGGATTGTAGAATTCATAATATTCCCAAATTTAGAAAATAATTTCAGTAGAAATCCTATAAGACTTTTCTACCGAAAGATTTTTCTTAATTCATTATGGATCACAGAAGCCTGAATTCAAAAATTCCCAAATGTGTTAAGCAAAGTAAATTATTCGACATGACTTATGTCCTTGAATATGTCAGAATTTGCAATGGAGATAAGGATGGCCTTAATAAGCTATAGAAAGCTATTAACTAGTTGGTAATAAACTATGTAATGATAATGAATTATTGAGTAATATCATACACCATCTCTTTTTATGTTTAATGGTTAAGAATATGTGTTTATTTTGAGTTTTTATTGTAATCTTGAGTGAGCTTAATAGTTAAGAACATATGTTTCCTCCTAAGAGTTTACAGGTTCAAGTTTGAAGTGTTTTAGAGTATGTACACCTTCATAGACTTTAACATCGAAATTGTTGTATAGAGGTAGGTCTCAATTAACATTAGGATAAATGTGATACAATAGCTTGAAACATCGTGACTATTAAGGTCCAACATAAATGTGTTACATGACTAAACAAGCTTATTGAAAAACTAGTGTCACACCCCTATCGTATACCCAAGATCAAAGGTTGACTTAGCACTCAAGTCACCTAGTTCTCTATAGGCCATGTGGCACTGCTACTTGTTTCACCTCATTAGTTTTCCCAATGAGAGATAACGTGAGTCTAGACTATGCCTCACACTTCAACTTGTTTTTCAACAATGTTAACACTTAAGCAATATTAACATCCACATGAATATACCATGCAAAAAAATCATAGGACACAAGTAACATATGTCATAAAAGAGGTGGCCCAACCAACCTAACACTCATAAAAAAAAATCACGCGTGTTTACAATGGAACATGCAACTCTTACAAAGTTTCAATAGTAAAACGTTGGGCATACAATCCAACATAACCATATAACCCTGGTGTGCAACCTACACAATCACTCCTTCACTCGAGTGTCATGCATCGAAATACTAACTCATACCATGTCCTCCTTGTTCACCACAAACTATGTGTCCCAAAAGTTATGCGTAGATGGTGCACCTACATCCATGCACTTCAGCCATGGAAAATTGTTGAACCATGTCACATTTTCCATTATTTGTGATTTAGACTACACCCTCATGCAAAGAATCGTCTCAAGTCCCATGAATATCTATTTCTCATCCAACACTTCACCACTCCAAGCTTGCCCAAATAGGCAACACACTGAGTCAAACAACTTCCTACTCGAGAACCATCCACTACTTGAATGGTTGCACAAGACAAGTAGAGAGAGAGAGAGAGAGAGAGAGAGAGAGAGAGAGAGAGAGAGAGAGAGAGAGAGAATGAGACTGAGGGAGGAGAGAGAGAAAGGAAGATTGAGGTGGACAGTATGTGGGAGAGAGAGAGAGACAAAGAGGGATGGAGGGAAAGGAGGGGGGAGAGAGGGGATGTAATGTGATTGAGGTAGATGTATATGGAGAGAGATAGAGAGTAATGGGGGACAGATAAGAGAGAAGGAAAGGAGGAAAGGAGGAGGGAGGATAAATAAAAGGAGAAAAGGGGAGAGAGGGAGAGAGATAGATTTGTAGGGGGTTTGTTCCGAATGAGGAATTTAGGAAATGGCATAAGGAAAGTGAAAGAGACGAAGAAATATATATATATATATATATATATATATATACAAAATTGTCTCAAATATACTTTTTTTTCAAAATGGGACAATATGTCCAATATACAAATGCTACCTCATGCCCAAACATAGAAATATGGCATATGGTTCCCTATATACAAAATGACACTAATTAGTCACTCATTGACCACTTCAACACTCAACACTGTCAACTACTATCAATTGCGAGGTTGTTTTATAAAAAAATAAATATATATATATATGTGTGTGTGTGTGTGTGTGTGTGTGTGTGTGTGTGTGTGTGTGTGTGTGTGTGTGTGTGTGTGTGTGTGTGGTTCACGAACAACCTAGTCATCGGGTGGCCACTACATCCACGGAAAAATTTGGGTTAATCGACCCCAAAGGGAATCTAGACCCACGGCCAACAACATGGCCTAACCCTAAGAGATTCAGGGAGAATGGACCCTGTGACCTCCCGAATGACGAGGCATTGATTTGACCAACTGAGCTAACCCTTGGGGTTATTTGCGAGGTTGTTACCCTCCTCCCTTATCCTAATTTCTCTTTTATGCCACCCTACAATAGTTTAAAAAAATCAAAGCATGGAATTTAAACAAAAATGAATAAAATAATTTGGATTCATGATACAATTTTACTTTTATCAAGGAAGGATCTCAATGAGAATGTCTCAGGTAATGATGGAGATTCACTAGTAATAGAAACACTTGGCTGCAAAACCTACATTAGAGGCAACATTTGTTGTTGCGTCCATTGTATTATCACCATAGGATGATGGTTCGGGTGGTACACGGGGTCATGGTGGAGAAACCATGGTAGATGAGATAATGGTCTCTACAACAAGGGGGACTAGTGGATGGTGTATGGATGCCATGGTTTGCACCAATGATATAAGCACCTTAGTGAAGGAAAGGGGTATCCCAATAACTAGTGAAAGGGGCAAAAGGTTATACTCACTCTGTAGCTTAGGACAACTCATGGGTAGATAGTGGGTGGTGGTGAAGGGTATGAGGGTGATACTATGAATCTATAATACAATGTTTCAACCTACATACACTAATATAATATTTTAATTAGTTAAGCAAAATAAGATAACAAAACTCACATTTAAACAATATTTAATCTATCACATCATCCTTGGGAAGGGGGTGATATGTCCATCCCTATTCTTACGTTGAGGTTTAACAAATGTCATAAACAATTGTTTATCTATACAATTGTGTAGAAATGGCTAGAAGGTGCACTAATCTATACAAATGCATTTCCTTTTCACTGGAATCTTTAATTGGGTATGCAGGTGAATAAATATTTTCATGAGTTTTTGTTTGGTAATGTTCAATTCTCTAACTTGCTCATTATTTAAAGAAGTTCTATAATGCTCAAACGTTCTAGCATTATAATTAGAAATATTGGTTACCAAGCCTTGGGTATTTGCAATAGACATTACAATGATATCTAAAGATGTGGTTAGATAAAATTGTGAGGTCTCCTTAGTATTTCAAAGGTTATATAAGAGCATCCTCTGGGAACTTAAACTTGCATCAATATTAGCATTATTGTTGGATGGTTGTGTTGGCTAGTTGTGGTACCCTTAGAGTGATGTTTAGTTTGGTTTTTCAATCGGATCCATATGATCATGTATCTTGCAATTCAAGAAGATAATATGCCATCAAAATAAAACAAGGTAAACTAGGTGATGGGATAAATATTTCCCTTTCCATCACAAAATGAATTATGCATTTTGTTTTTTCATTTTTTAACATATTTTTAAAAAACCCAAAAAAAAATTCATTTAAGTCCTTACTTGGAATTCCTTGAAGATGAAATTTGAAGAATATGTCAACATTTTTCTCTTTATCCTGTCAAAATAGCTCAATTTACTCAATGACCATCTAAAATATGTTAAGTAGTCTCAATGCATATTAGGAAAAAAATAGATCCATTTTTTTTTTAAATTCAACTAGCAAGAATACTCTTTCATGCCTAATAGTGTATGTGTGTTTTTCAAAATGTGTGCGCTTTCTTAGAAACACACGCGTGTTCTTATGAATTTCACTAATGATACTAACTTTTTCTTTGAGGTGGTGGTTTAGGTGTTGCTAAAGCTAGATGCTCAAGAATGCGTGAGCATGTTTGTGATAGACCCATACCACTTTTGAGGCTATCATGATCCTTCAAGTATCTATAAACACCTATATGCTTTACTAATGTTTTGACATACTTTAGGAATATTAAAGTTTGTATTGGGACCATTAGCAACTCTAAACTACACCTTGATCCCTCCATTGGCGAATTAAAGTTTTCTCCCCACCAATATGACTAACCAAATACCCCTTAACCATGATAACTTTATTACATGGGGATCTAAGTTTTAATCAACTTTGTCGAGTTCATTTGCCATTATTTCTAAGAGTTTAAAAAAAAACTCATAGTGGTTCCAAGCCATCAAACTAATTACTCTTGGGTTTTCTCTCTTATATTAACACATTTTTATAAACAAATGATCTTTAAAATTAAGGTAATAAACAATGTTAATTAATAATAAATTAACTTTACATTCCATAAATTACAAAAAAAACATATATATATATTTATAAATATATAATAAACATATTTTTAAATTTGATTGAGTTAGAAATACCATTATCAATGCAAAATTATATTACAAGTGTTTAATAGTTTTAAATTTATATTTATATTAAAAATAATAACATTAATAAGTCAAGATTATAATTGTGTTACAAATAAATTTAAAATCATAAAATGTTTAATTTTTTTATCTAAATAAATTTATATTTATCTTAAAATTATTTTTATTTAATAAAAAATATTTATGCAATTAAAAATTAAAATCAATCTATTAGTAAAATATTTATATCCTAAAATTATTGTGTTTAATAAAAATAATCCCAACTCATAATATTTATATATAAAATGCTTTAAGAAATAATACCATCCAGTTATCCAGTTATTTTCTTTAGTTAATAAAAAAATGTTATAAATATAATAGTTCAAAAAATAATACCGTTAGGTGGTTTATTTTGCCTCCTAAGGCATGAATGTACAAAGAGTGATACGCCTGCTGAGGCGTTCTTCGTCTTAAAATGGTTAATCTAAATAGTGAATGAATCATCAGAGCATTACAGATGATATGGACATGGAATTGGCCAAAATATTATTTCTTTACTATAAATGCCGATTGTGCATTATTATAAACTTTACGGCAAAATATTCTTTGCCATAACATAGTGGATATGCATTATTATTAATAACTTTATAAATGATATGGAGATGGAACTAACTAAGAATTATTTTCAATAAATAGTGATCATGCATTGCATTTGAACTAACGAGTCGCAGTAGAATCCTGAACTCTTTTAGTTTAGTCTATAGATATGGACAGCTGGTCTCCTTTTGTTCGGGAAATATCCAATGAACCAAAAATTATCGAATATATCTGAAGTGGAAAATAATTAATAAAAGTAGCATACCTTCTAGATGGGCTAATAATTTTCCAAACTGAATAATGGATTTCAAGGTCTAAGGATGAGTGTATGATATTTTCATTAGTGTGATTGCACTTGATTGTGTTCTACTGCCTCCGACTTGAATCTGTAGGGGATAATCATTGAAGAGACCTTGAGACTCATATGTGAAAATAACTAATAATAGTGACGTAATTTTAAACTAAGTGGATGGACTCTCAAAGTGAAAACTAAGAGTTGCAACTTAATCGGTCCTTAACCAATCCTTGTGTTAAGTAAAGGTAATCTCAGATAAACGCTGCAGCTGTTATGTGATAGGTAGTTATAGCACTTGTACCATTTGCCATGATAGGTTGGGAGTTAGAAACACAAAGTAGAATGTTGGTAGCAATCCAAGAAGTCAAAGTTATTCTACCATTAAGTTATTTTACCCCTTTGTTTGGTGGAGCTAAAGGTGGAGCTAACCTAGACTAATTCTAGTTGCAATAGATCCTAAAACTTATGGATTGCAAATCCAGAGTATTTCTTAAATATGTCAAACAAAGTAAATTATTTGATTTTACTTATGTCTTTGATTATTCCATAGCTTTCAATGGAGAGAAGGATGACCTTAATAGGCTATGGAATGATATTGACTAGTTGGTAATAGACTATGTAATGATATTGACTTATTGAGTAATATAGTACACAATCTCTTTTTATGTTTAATGGTTAAGAGTATGTGTTTCTTTTGAGTGTTTTTGTAAGCTTGAGTGATTTTAATGGTTAAGAACATATGTTCCCCGATCGGGTGTTAGCCACCACATCAATGGACATCACATCATTGAATGATCTAGAGCATATGAAAGATTACTGCCAAGTGTCCCTCCACCAGTGGAGTGCGTAAGAAACGCAGGTTAAGAATGGTGATATATGGTTTGACGACTCTCCCTACACCAAGTGTAAAGGTGGTGGGAGATGATGAGTATTATTTTTGGTTTTTGTTTTATGCATCAACTTTGGTTTGCTTAGTTCTCGGAATTATTGCCTTCATTGCTCTTACAAGATCAACTATGAGAGAGAAGGAAGTATGCTTGCAAGCCATTAATGGCTCCTCGCAATGTAAAGAGAATGTTTTTCTTAAGCTATGTGTCACATTACACACTTGTCCTACCTTAGTCCTTCCCTGAAAACATAATGGTCCTTCAATGGCATGCAATGTCTCTTCTTCGTGTGATTATAAATGACATGGCTCATGCAAGGGGTGGCACTAGTATGCAATATTTTGCAGTGAGGTTTGTAACATTGTAAGGTCTCTGGTTTTGTATCGTTCTCTCATGCTTGGCACGACCTATTCAGTGAGCTAATAGCCATTCTTCCATTTTCAGTGCAAGGAAGGTCCCGAGGACAGAGAATCCATCTATTTGCAAAGGTTTTGGAGTCAATGTTTTTCATATTATTTTTGTACAGTGTAGCCTCTTGGCCAATTTTCGAATTCGTGGTTGTGCTATTCTATCGATGCTTCAAGGTCTTGATTTCTCATGTATCTCTTTCAACTGCCCACTGTTGGTGTATAGGATCTGATACTCAGGTAATTTTTCCATTTGGTTTTAATGGTGTCTCTTTCTTTGCTTCTCTAAAATTAAAAAATGGTTTACTTTGTTTCCAAAGATGTCGATTTGGGGAGTCTTGTCTTCATTTCATGTTTACATAGGATTTGTTGTTGACATGGTATAACACAAGTTGCAAAGTAATTGGCCTTGCCATAAATATCGTTTCTACTTTACCCTCCTCCTCACAAACATTGGTCCCTCACATCATTGTTTCTCTTTTCTTCCCTTTCCTGGGTACGAAACTCGCCGACCTCGAAGTGTCAAGGTGGTTGAGAGTGTTTTCAGTCCTCATAGTTGTGTCATTTTGAAACCCCTTTGAATTAGTGTTGAAAAGTGTCTTTGGAGGGTATGGGTTTTCTCTATCTTCATGCATTTCCTGTTATGTTGATGATATAGCCTTTTGTCGAAATACCTCTCATATGCTCTTTTTCAATTTCGTTTCGAGTCTGTTTCAAAGCCATCAAGGCAATATTGTAGTGACTTTACATTGTCCTTTTAATGCACCTCTCCAACCAACTATACCACCTCGACATAGAATGACAAGTCATAGGGGAGGCTCCAACATTAGGTCTAGTTCTCATTCCAGGCGTTTTTTCGGGTGGAACTCTGCAACATCTATGTTTGATAGAATCCCCCCATAAGTCAGAAGGGAGATTCGACAACTTGAGTCTCGGGAATTTGGAGACAAATCTTACTTTTCAAATTCTGAAGTGGGTAATTTGGAATTCAATTGGATTCCTGACCTTGGCAAATTAAGTAAGAGAAATTACATTTTCTATATTCTGTTGTAGGCTACCAGTAGTTGGATTGTCTACTCTGTTTGGTCATCCGAGACAAACAAGTGGACCACTATAAGATATTTTCAGGACAAGACGATTTGAAAGGCCTTCTGAAAAGCATACGATATTTTTTAGATGATATTTTAATACATTGACAAAGGGTGGAGAACTATGTTGTGTCAGATTTAGATTCTGATTCGGGGAATTCCTCTGACACTCTAGAAATGATCAACACTCCATAGGTTAAGATTGCACCACCTGTTCCACCGGTCAACCTTGAACCACATGTTCCACTGGTCAATATTGCACCATCTATTTCCATTTTTCCTTCAGCAAAAGGGGCTCCTTTGTCCCCATTAGTTATCTCTAACTAGGGGCTCCTCTCTCCCTAATAGTTATCTCTAACTAGAGGTATCAACTCTCGAGCCATTAGTACTTTTGGTTGTTCTCAAGTTGCTTGTGAAATTTTGGATCGAGGGCTTACCAACATCCTCACGATGAATGTGAAAGACTCTCTACTTCCATTCATTGTTTTTCCTTGGTTATTTTTTACTCCCTATGTGGGTTTCTGTTTGTTTCCTTTTGTGCCTAGTGACTAGTTCCGTGCTTCACATATTTTACTGGAATTGCTGGTGTAACATATATTTTGATGTTGTTAAAGGAGAATATAGTCAAGTTCTACGAGAAAAAATGTGCTTCAGTAGGTAGCATATGGCTCAGATTAAGAATTTTGTAAACCATCATATGATGTCATTTATGTCTATGTACTCTCTGTAAACACTTTTTGATTAATGAAATCTTTTGTGCTGATTTAAAAAAATGGTTAATAACATGTGTTTCCTCCTAAGAGTTTATAGGTCAAGTTCAAAGTGGTGTAGAGTATGTACACCTTCATAGACTTTAATAATCAAATCGTTATGTAGATGCAGGTATCAATTAACATTAGGAGAATGTGATACCATAACTTTCTCAATTCTAAGAAACATCCTATCTATTAAGGACCAACATGAATGTATTACATGGCTGAGCAAGTATATTGAAATCCTAGAGTTACACCCTTATGGTCTACCCAAGATCAAATTTCAACTTAGCACTCAAGTCACCTATATATCTATATGTCATGTGGCACTACTGCTTGTTTCACCTCATCAATTTCCCAATCAAAGACTACATGAGTCTAGAATATGCCTCACACTTCAAATTCTTTTTAAAATGTTAACATTTAAGCAATAGTAATGCCAACATAAATATACCATGCACAATAATCATAGGACAAAAGTAATCTTTTTTATACAATAGGGGGCCCAACCAACCTAACACTAAGAATGAGTTTCACAACTGTTTACAATGGAACATGTAACTCTTACAAAGCTTCAATAGTAAATCTTGGGCATACAATCCAACATAACCATATAATCATAGTGTGCACCCTACACAGTCACACCTTGACTTGAGTGTCATGCACCAAAAGGCTAACTCGTACCATGTCCTCCTTTTTTACCACAAACTATGTTTCCCCACATCTCGTACCATGATTGTGTTCCTACATCCATGCACTTCAACCATGCCAAATTGTTGCACCATGTCACATTATCCACTATTTGAGATTCAACCTACACCCCATGCCAAGAATCCTCTCAAGTTGCATTAAAAACTATTTCTCATCCAAAACTTCACCACTCCAAGCTTACTCAAATAGTCAACGCACTGAGTGGAACAACTCATTACTCGAAAATCATCCATTGATTCAATGGTTGCACAATACAACTCATTGCAACTATGTAACCTATCTAAACATTTGACTCCACCAAGGTACCCAAACCTTATCCCCTAAGTTCATGCATCATGGCCTCTTGTTCATTGTTCTCTTGTTTTGTGTTCTATTCACCCACTTAGCTGTGTCTTCACTTGGTTCACTCCATGCAATGTATGTGTGACCTAACACCTCAAAGGGTCACATTGTTCCATTATGAAACAATACAAACACACAAATTCACCCACGTGCCTTTTCTTTATGATGTGTCAATCATACTACCCACCCACATGAATGCCTAAGCAAATCTTCTCCATAATGCATTCACCTCTTAGCTGACAAGTTGAACCACCTTCTTTGTGTTGGAGAATGTAACTAGATTCAACCTTCATAATGACTTTGTAATCATGAAATTGCATATTTTATATGAAAAGAAAAAGAATATTATTTGTTCAAGCATGGATTTCATCCTCAAGTATAGTTCAAAGAATTTTCTTCATGCTTCTATGGCTTCTTGAGTCAAAGCCAAATATTTTTCATGTATTATAGTCATATTTTGACACTTTGTTAGAAAACACAATCATTATTTTTGGGTCTAGTAAACTCATTTTTTCCTCTAAGACCAAGTCGGCCCTGCCAAGATAATTCAACCTAGAAGATTCCTATTCGACCCCTTGAGAAGGGTATATATAGAAGAGACTTCGACTCATTTGGAAGATCATCCATATGTTGATCTACAGCCAATTAAGGAGACATTCAAGTATGAAAGTCAAAGACAAAGAGGAAGTCAAAAGCGAATGAAGGAGACTTGAAAATATGATCTTTTTTGCTCACATGTGCAAAAATATAAGGTTTATGTACAAGTTGCAAGATCGAGAATTGCACATCCAAATTGCCGACCTGAAGTAGAGGGCCAAAACTTTGGCTGGGGAAGATTTTGGAGAGTTTGATAGTTCTTTGGAGAAATTTGACCAATGTTTGGAAGAGATCTTATTTGAGGGTTGACTTGGTGCTTGGAAGGAATCTTGACTTTGGTCTTTGGGTCTTGGAGGTCTCACTTTGATTTTATTCAGTAAGAAGAAAAATATTCTTTCTCGGTTTTCCCCTTGGAGGGGTTTCTCCCTAGCTTGCATCCTACATCTCAATGTGTCTTTGTGATCGTCATGTTTTTTGTAATTGCTTGATGAAGAAGTAAAACTAAAAGTAATAAAAGGCCAACAAATATCACAAGTAATTATCAATAAAGGAGAATCAATTATAATCTATAAATACCTTGATTTTACAACATGGTTTCAGAGATAAGGTTGGTAGAAGAAATCATATTGAGGATCACTTATTGTTGGTTTAATCTTGGAAGTTTGAAGTCATCCATCAATGAGATCAGAGTATTAAAGGTTAAAATAATACACATTGTTGGCTTGTCTAAATACTACTAATACATGGTCTGTTAAATGAAGTTTTGTGAAACCTCTGTAATGGCTAATTCAAGAGGGTACCCAATTTTATAAAAGAAAAAAATCCATATGAAGAACTGTGACTTTTTATACTGCGTAGATGTAATAGGAAGACCGAGATATGCAACAATTTTGTATGGAAAACTTTCTTCATCACTGACAACAAATGCAAAGTTTTTCAAGTCACCTCCTCCAAGATATAACTAAGATACGGAGTTCTGGATCAACTATTCAAAGTTGTGATTGAAGTCTAAAGTTGTGAATGAGATTTACAACCGAAGTCATGTGGAATACCTCACTCTTTTTACAGTATGATAGAATGAGAACTATCCTTCATTGGACTACTAGAATGAAGTTTTGTGCAAAGTTCCAAATGGTATAAAGACATATTTATCTATGTGTAATTCATACTTATAACAATATCTAGAAGAAATGTGAAGCATTGTGGCATATGTCTTTGACAATATCTATGAGATACTTCAAGTGATATGTAGTCATCATTATATGACAAATGATCTGAATTAAAGTTGGAAAATAGTAATTCAAAGACTTGATAGATAAACTGAAATGGAGGAAAGCCAAAACTTTGCAAGATCTTTAACATACAAATGATGCGAGTTCCTTTTTCTTTGGATGTAAGTTTGACATATCAACAATACACAATAAGGAAAGACTGTAATAAGGGTTATCTATTGAAGTAACCATAACCTTACTTCATGATGATGTGACATGGATGAACTGGGATATGATAGACAAAAATAGTGATGTAGATGATTGGTTTGACCCAACAGTGAAATAACACATGGCGGTGACCTAGATGAGTAGTCAATGTATTAATGACATAAGGAATTAAAACATGCCAAATGAAGTAATATGATAGCCACAAAACCTATGCTAAAAGGTAAATCTTGAATCAATATGAAGATTTGAATTCATTATGGAAAGACCATGTGAGGATCTGGTTATTACAGTATGATCTCTTAAAGTAAAGACTATAATGGAGATTAGGTAAGATGATAAAAGTATGTAAGATTCATATATGAATATGTGTGATATATATTTAAGCTCATAAAGGGTTGTTTCTAATATAGATTAGAAAAAACAATTTTCTTGATGCATATTAAGACTAGGTTTTGTGATTAAATGAAATGAGTATGGTTATGGTTTTGTAGTTAGTTGTATGCTTGGAGATTGCTACAATTCCTTTTTGGTAAATCTTAATGACTAGAAAGTTGCTAGGGTTCGTAAAGTATTGAATACTCTTTTTACTTAAAGGTTCTAAATTAAACCTAAAAGCAAAGGAATAAGGTAGAAAACCCTAAACCTATCTATTTGATTCCTCTAAAGAAAAGTTAGCTCTTGGGAAAGGGTATCTAGGGTTTGCAGGGCTGAATATTCCTTAATATTAAAACCCTAGTCTTGAAAGCATAAATTCTAGGGTATGTGTTAAGCCCTAGCAAGGGTTGCATTGAGAAAGCTTGAAGTCAAAACCCTAAGACTGAGTATTTATGCTAAAGTATAAACTATAATGAGGGATGGATAAAGGAATGTTTAGGGTTTATAACTAGAACCCTAGAAGAATATTGAAGTCATGAAAAGAAAAAAAAAACCTAGCTTGACAAGATTGACATTATGATTTTGTCTTTGTATATTTTTCTTGGTTGCTCTTACTGCTGAGAATCGCATGTATAAAATGAAGGTTGTCATGATTGTGGTAATTTCTTGATGACAATGCTTAGGATGATAGACAAGAAGACTAGATCAAAGAAAGCAATATAGAACATGAAGAGGCTAATTAAATCGTTATATGAAGAAAGATGCATGAATATTCTTAAGATCTTTTTCATTAGAAAAAGAAGTAATTCCTTCAAATATTGTGGGAAAATATATATTTCGTAGCATGATCTTGGTGATTCTGGGATAAATATTGGGTAAAGAATGCTTCTAGTTAATTACTCATAGAGACATGATTTATGAGCATGATGACATTGGTCAACATCTTATGAAATATCTTGAAGTACGAAATACTAATAACTTCAAATGGAGCTATTGAAGCTTGTTCAATTTATTACATGAACATGACTAATGATTGAAAGGATAGAAGTTGGGTCATGCAAAATGACGATGGCATCAGAAAGAGCAAGTTGTAGAACTGGACATCTTGACAAAGGGGTGTCATGACTCGGTAACTATGATGATTTGATATTAATGATCTAGTTGGGATATGATTTTTCTACCTGGAAGGGAATGTTGAAAGAATGCAAGATAACAGTTGAGATAACATGTCTACAACTATTTGGTTTTTAACTCATTTCAAAGAATACATTAATTGAGTGGATAACTTTGAAAGAGAATATGGAAAAGATGTATGGCATATTGACAAAAGAAGGTAGGAGTATAAGAGATATCTTGATGACTACGTTTTTAATGATAAATAAGTTCACTTTCTAGATGATCAAAGAAATCTATAACTAGACTTATATTGATTGGTTTGATAAAATGCTCTTGTGTTGAAAATATCAACAAGAAATGTTAAAAATAGAATTGCTAAAAATAGCACTGCTATAAATAGCAGTTCAGCCAGTGTTGATCTTAGCAACAATGGATGAAAAAATGGAAGTGCTAAAAATAGCATTCCATAAATAGCATTTCGGGATACCTTCCTATTTTAGTCAGTCCCTATACTAAAATAGTGAAGTAAAATTCGAATTTGATCTTAGCAGTTGTTTGTAAATTAATTAATTAATT
Organism: Pinus tabuliformis; assembly: GCA_031772625.1. Lineage (NCBI taxonomy): Eukaryota > Viridiplantae > Streptophyta > Pinopsida > Pinales > Pinaceae > Pinus > Pinus tabuliformis. Next base: position 773,676,274 of record CM062810.1, read on the forward strand.
CATCTTGAGTTAATTAGTTAAGGAAACATCTCGGAATAGCGATGAATTCATCCTCGTCTTCATCTTCGGTGAAGGATGCCTCTGTCCTGCAACTAGCCATGGCAGCCTTGCTGGGGACTTTCGTGATGGCTGTCTCTGCTTCTTACATTCACAAACGGAGCGTTGATCAGGTCCTCAAATAGACTCTGAACTCCCGCAGGCAAAAATCGTCAGCCGACGAGGATGGAACCCTCGACAGCAACCCCGACGAATATGAAGATAACGACGAGTATTACAGACACAGAAGCCGCAACCAGCCTAACAAAAATGGCAGGTGGAGGAATCCAGTTTCCCCTTCGCATAACAGAGAAAGCGGCTACTACAGGAGCTCGTCCTCAATGCCCGATGTCACATGTGCAGCCTGGTCTAATGGGGTTCGCGATAGCAGGGATCTCACAGGTTCCTTCGGTAATCTTGCTTCCATACCCGCTGGCCTTCTGTGCCTCCACACCAGACGGGAAGTTTTCTCCTCAGCAGCAAGCCAGCTGCGGATCTGCCTCTCGATCCTGCCAGATCTGCCTGCAGAAGTTCCAATGATGGCAATACACATCGACTGGGTTGCAAAGCTGAAACGACAGGTCAGCATGCCTCTGCACAGGGCTTTCTCTGACATAGATGGGGCCACCATCTTCTCTGCCGTTAGCAAGCAGCGGATTTGCTTCTCGAACTCTCCAGATATGCATGCAGAGCATAATTCCTCTCCCTATCATTGCCATGGCAGATTTGCTCTCGGATGCACAAGAGGCCCTGGTACTATGTCTAGGTGCTTCTTTGACTCCTTTCAGATCCAAATTTCTCAACCTACACGCAGAACCCTCCTGCAATGGGTCAGTTCTTCAGATCTGGTGCTGGATCTCAAACTGGATCTAGAACGGCGGATTGGGATTCCTTCAGGCCTCCAGAGACTTCTCTTTCAAGGTAAACAACTTGAAGACCTTCTTCCCCTCTCTTCTTACAGCATTACCAGAAATAGTTCTTTGGTGTTAACCCTTTGTTTGAGAGGAGGTGCAGCGGGACAGTCATCCTCTACTCCTCCTTTCTCTTACAAAGATGCAGTACACTCTGAGGACCCCAAACCCCCGGAAGCCCTTAAACCTAAGCCTTTTTTGGTTGACAAGATAGAGGAAGTTCCCTCTGTTGAAATCACCCATGAAGGTCCAGCAATCCAACTTCAAGAATTTGCAGAAAGAGCCATCATTTGCAGATTCAACGGACTGTGGCCGCGATCTCAGGATCTCTATGCATGGATCCATGCAAACTGGACTCATCATTGCAAGATCAGTTTCTGTTCAAAAGGATACTTCATTGTTCTATTTGAGAATAGTAAGCATTATGAAAAGGCTTTAGAAGAAGGCCCTTGGTTCATGGGAACTGCAGGGCTCTTCTTGACTCCTTGGTTCCCAGACTTTGATCCAGCAACTACAGTGATTACCAGGACACCTGTATGGATCAGGCTTCCAAACTTACCTGCCCACCTATGGCACACTGCAGTTTATAAAGCTATAGGCAATACCTTGGGCAGTTTCCTTATGGGAGATTACTGGCGGGAAAGTAAAGGTCTCTACACATATGCCAAAATGTGTGCGGAGTTAGATTTGAGCAAAGGACTTCCAGATCAAATCAATCTCAAGATAAACGACTTTGTCTGGACCCAGACACTGGATTACGAAAATACTGCATTCCGTTGCCGCCATTGCCACCAATCAGGGCATCTGTAGAACACCTGCCCATCTCTCCTGGCAAAAAAGAATAAGGATAACTCCACCAAGCCCAAGTCCAAATGATGGGCTCCTTGCTCTCCACCTCCAGTCGTGGATTCTGAATCCTCCAGCTCTGAAGACGAAGGTAGCGATGCAGATTTGGATCAAGCCCCTCATTCTGTGGTCCCTTCCACCGAAGGTCCGGCGCTTTCCTCCGATACAGCCATCGCCCAGAAACGCGTCCATATGACCTCCTCCTCTGATTCAGAAAAGGAGGGTCCCCCTGTGGAAAACCCCAATCTTCAAGTTGTTATTGCTCATTCACCCCAGGATGGTTGGGTCGAAGTCAAAAAAAGGAAAGGGAAAAAGCTTCGTGTTGAGGCTTCTGCCCATTCTGGGTAGAAATCAGTCTTTTTGCTTACAGCATATGTTGTAGCTTCTTGCTTGTTTCACTCATTCTCTAGAACCAAGGTTGATATTCCTATCATTTCTGGTTGCCGGTTTTCTATCTCTCTTGGTTGTATCATCTTGTACCATACTTTTGATTAATAGAATTAGTCCAAATTATATATATATATATATATATATATATATATATATATATATATATATATATATATATATATATATATATATATATATAAATAAAAAATAAAAAATAAAATATAAAATATAAAATAAAATATAAAATAAATAAAAAATAAAAAATAAATAAAAAAATAAATAAAAAATAAAATAAAATAAAAAATAATAATAAATAAATAAATAAAATAAATAAATAAAAAATTAAAAAATAAATAAATAAAATAAAATAAAATAAATAAAAATAAATAAATAAATAATAAATAAAATAAAATAAAATTAGTTAAGGAAAATCAAACATGAAGTCTATGTGGGGACATGCAACAGTTTCTCCATTAGTTGAGGAATTTATCCATCAGTTAAAGAGATAAGAGTGAGTTGTAATATTGAGTTGTAATTAGTTGACTTAGTTAACTGAGTCAAGTCCAGTTAGATTAATACAAACAGTTTGTTGAATTAATGTAAGTTCAGCTAGTTAATGCTTGCATGCATGTAACTACTGCACTTCAGATAACTAAGTATTCTCTCATAAATAACTCATGCATGTCAGTTCGGTCAGAGACCCAGTTGAGATCAGATGGAGGGGCAGTGTACTATCAGTTGCTAGAATATTCCATTGTGAATATTCCTTGCATGTAGAAGGAATTCTTTCCTTGAGGTTTGTGCAGTTAGATAAGAGGTTTTAGTGAGTGTGATGAGGCCAATTCACACATGTGGCTTCACTGGACCCCAAGAAAAACTGCGCAAGGAAATAGGAGGCTTGGAGGGCTTGAGGAGGACATATACAGTGTCTATTCAGTTTGTGAATTGTATTGTTTGATTGCAGAGAGAGCAGGATTGCTTGAGAGCTGATTCTTTTTGTAACTTAAACAAGATTTCCACTTGTATTATAATACAGAGTTGGGGTTTTAGGCTAAGGCTTTCCCCGTGATATTTCTTCTATGTTATATGTGATTGATTTCTCATTCTCAGTTATATGTGTTCTCTTGATCTTGTTTAATTCGATTAAGCTTCCACAAAGTGTTGTAGAAGTAGATCTTGTATTGTGTTTTAGTATATTGCATAATTTGTTGATCTACAGTAGGAATTTCTACATGGTATCGGAGCAAAGGTGATTAAGGCAAAGAACTGTATACAAGAAGGAGAAGTTTGAAGTTTGTGTTCCTGAATATAGAAATCGAGTTCTTATCACATCTCAATTTCACCTATGGTGTTCAGTGGTTTAAGACTCGAGTATGCCCTTGATGCCAGCTCGAATTATATAGCCTGTAAGGATCGCATGGAGGCAGTATTAGAGGATAATGGTCTAAAGGACATCTGTGATCAAAAAGTCCCCAAGCTGACTGATGCTACTCAACTGGCGGAATGGAAGAAATGTGTGGCTAGAGCAAGGAGAATCATCCTCTTGGAGGGAGTTCGAGACCACATTGTCTTGATCCTCCATGGGAAGGAGACATCATTTTCGATGTGGAAAACATTGAAAGATTTATATTAGAACAACAATGATTAGTGGAAGTTGGCGCTGAAAGACAAGCTTTGTAAGATCAAGTGTGAAAAGGGCGACATGATCTCTACATATCTGAACAAGCTCACCACCTGTAGGGATGGGCTTGGAAGTGTAGGGATCACGATCGCTGATGATGACATGGTGAGTCTTGCACTCCTCAGTATTCCTAAGAGCTGGCATAGCTACCAAGACTCGGTTAATGGAAGAGAAAAACTGCCAGATTGGGAACGAATTTGGTCGAATCTGATGCAGGAGGAAATAAGAAGAAGCACCAGAGATGGATCCTCATTGAAGCAAGAAGATGAGGAAAATCTAGCCTTAGCGAGTAAGGCGAGGAAATAGAAAGGGAAGGCGTCCCAACCCAAATCCTGTTCGTCCCATGGTGGGAAGAAGATTGAAAAATCGAAAGCGCGATGCTTTCATTGTCATGAAGTGGGCCATTATGCTACAAATTGTCCATAGAAGAAATCCAAGAAGGGTTCCTCGAAGGGATATGACGATGAGGCACTAGCCTCACAGTTTGAGCTAGAGTTCTCGCTTATCACATGCATGGTTTCATCCATGGTGGGATGTGTGTGGTACCTCCATAGTGGAGCCTCATTCCACATGTCAGGTGACAAGAATCTTTTTAGTACCTTGGAGGAGAAGGACCTTTAGATGCAGATCGAGAGGGAGCATGGAGCTCCCCTCACCCTGACTGATGTAAAGTATGTACCAGGTCTGAAGAAGAATCTTGTGTCTGTTGCTATGCTTAAAGATAAAGGCTATGATGTAGTCTTTAGTCAAGGAAAGGTATTCCTGAGGCATATCAGTACTGGACAGATAAAGCGAATAGGGATTCGAGTCAAGAATCTCTACAAGTTGGAGGTAGATGATTGTGCTGCTTTGAGTTCCAAAGTTGAGATGGTGCAAAGCCAAGATGTTAGCGAGCTATGGCATAGAAGACTGGGCCACTTACACCATGGAGCCCTGAAGATCATGCAGCAGATTTCTATCGGATTACCCAAGGGAAAACGTGAGCAGACGACTACATGCAAAGGTTGTACCTTGGGTAAGTATGTGAAATCTTCCTTTCCGAATCGAGATAGTAGAGCTGGAGCAATCCTGGAGCGAGTTCACTTAGATGTTTGTGGGCCCTTCTCTACAACCTCCACCGCTAAAAAAAGGTACTATGTTATTTTTATTGATGATTTTTCTCATAGACGTTGGACCTACTTTATGCAAAATAAGGATCAGACCTTCTTGCGTTTTTGTGAGTTTAAAGCCTTGGCAGAGAAAGAATCTGGAAAGAAAATAAAAGCCCTGCATAGCGAAAATGGTGGATAGTATGTCTCCCAACTGTTCAAAGACTTTTGCGCTGCATAAGGTATTAAACGGGAATTGACAGCACCCCATAACCCACAGCAGAATGGGGTGGCCGAAAGGAACAACAGATCGATTGTGGGAGCAGCTTGAGCGATGTCACATGACCAAAGCCTACCACTGCATTTGTGGGTTGAGGCATGCAATACAACAATATGCTTGTAGAACAGAAGCTTGCACCATATACTGGGGATGAAGACACCTATGGAGGCCTATTCTGGGAAGTGACCTGATGTAAGTCACTTCTAAATCTTTGGATCAACAGTTTACTGTCATGTGACCAAAGATGCCAGGAAGAAGCTAGACGTAAAAACTGAGTTGGGAATACTTGTGGGGTACACAGATACACCCCACAACTATCAGGTGTACTTGCCTTCCACTCAGAGGACTATGGTACATAGGTATTTGAAGTTTGAAGAGCAGAAAGCCATGCACTTATCACTTGAGAGGGAGCTTGAGTTGAATGCAGATGAGGAACTTTCAGTTTCTAAGAAGGAGAAGCCTCAGATTGATGTGGAGCAGCCGCATGCAGAGGATTCGGAAGTGGAGACATCCACTCATGCTGATACTTCCAGAGATGGGAGAAAATACTCAAGGGAAGCTGAAAGGTTGATGCTGGATGGGCGGGAGAATGTGGGACAGCCATCTTCTCAGCACAGATAGAGGAGGTCACCCGAGTGGTACACTGGGTACATGGCCCTGGTTGGGGAGTGTGTAGATATCGAACCTTCTTCATTCGAGGAGGCAATGCAGCAACGCATCTGGGTTGATGCAATGGTAGATGAGTACGACTTTATCATTCGGAACAGTGTGTGGGATGTTGTCCCAAGGCCTCAACGCAAGTCAGTGGTGAGTTCCAGATGGCTTTACAAGGTAAAGCAGGCAGCTGATGGCAGTGTTGAGAAACATAAGGAAAGGTTTATTGCCCGGGGTTTCTCACAGGTCAAGGGGACCGACCACGATGAGGCTTTTGCTCCAGTAGCAAGGTACTCATTGATTAGATCGATGTTGGCACCATCAGCTCAAATGCGGTGGAAGATCCACCAGATGGATGTGAAGACAACATTCCTCAATGGGAAGATTGAGGAGAAGGTGTACATTGAGCAGCCAGAGGGTTTCGAGACCTTCGATCATGATTCGCATGTGTGCCGACTCAAGAGGGCTTTGTATGGGTTGAAGCAAGCACCCCATGCTTGGTATACTAGTATTAACAGCTATTTCACTGATTTGGGCTTCAACAAGAGTGAAGCAGATGCGAACCTTTACCACATCATGGTAGAAGGTAAACCATTGATCATTGTTCTTTATGTCGATGATATGATTTTGACAGGTGATGATTAGTTGATATAGTCTTGCAAGGAGGACCTTGCAAGAGAGTTCGAAATGAAGGACATGGGCCTTATGCACTACTTTCTAGGCATGGAGGTGTGGCAGAAATATGGGGAAGTATTTGTGTCTCAAGGCAAGTATTCCAATGAGATACTCAGGCGCTTTCACATGGAGAAGTGCAAGCCCATGTAGACTCCTCTAGCTAGGAAATGGAGGAAAGAGGATGCTACTTCAGGTGAGGTAGTAGCTGCTACTGTTTATCAACAGCTGGTGGATTCACTTATGTATCTTGTGAACACACGACCCGACTTATGTTTTTTGGTGAACCAACTAAGTCAAGCTATGGTTTAGCCTACGAAGCTATTTTGGAAGGCAGCAAAGCATGTGCTGAGATACCTCAGAGGCACATCTCAGTTCGGATTGTGGTACAGACGGACAGAGGGAATGAAGCTTCAAGGCTTCACAGATGCAGATTGGGCAGGGAGTCCATCAGACCGGAAGAGCACCTCTGGAGGAATCTTCAACCTTGGTTTAGTTGCAGTTTCCTGGTATAGCAGGAAACAAAGATCAGTTGCACTTAGCTCAGCAGAGGCTGAATACATGGCTGCTACTCAGGATGCATGTGAAGCCATTTGGATGTGGAAGATTCTAGTGGGATTGTTTGGTCAGATGATGGATCCTACAGTGATCTACTACGATAACCAGAGTTGTATCAAACTCTCTGAGAATCCAGTTTTTCATGATAGGTCCAAGCACATAGATATCCGGTATCACCATCTCTGAGACTGTGTGGTCTAGAGGATCATGTTGTTGCTGTATGTTTCGATCGAGGAACAGGATGCAAATATTTTGACTAAGGCATTGTCAAAATTCAAGTTCAAGTTCCATAGAGATAGGATTGGGGTTACTGATAATCCCTTTCTTTTTGAGAGGGAGTGTTGAAAATAGCAACAAGAAATGCTAAAAATAGCACTGCTATAAATACCAGTTCAGCCAGTGTTGATATTAGCAACAATGGATGGAAAAATGGAAGTGCTAAAAATAACATTCTATAAATAGCATTTCGGGATACCTTCCTATTTTACTCAATCCCTATACTAAAATAGTGAAGTAAAATTGGAATTTGATCTTAGAAGTTGTTTGTAAATTAATTAATTAATTTATCTTGAGTTAATTAGTTAAGGAAAATCAAACATGAAGTCTATGTGGGGATATGCAATAGTTTCTCCATTAGTTGAGGAATTTATCCATCAGTTAAAGAGATAAGAGTGAGTTGTAATATTGAGTTGTAATTAGTTGACTTAGTTAACTGAGTCAAGTCTAGTTAGATTAATTCAAATAGTTTGTTGAATTAATGTAAGTTCAGTTAGTTAATGCTTGCATGCATGTAACTACTGCACTTCAGATAACTGAGTATTCTCTCATAAATAACTCATGCATGTCAGTTCAGTGAGAGACCCAGTTGAGATCAGATGGAGGGGCAGTGTACTATTAGTTGTTAGAATATTCCATTGTGAATATTCCTTGCATGTAGTAGGAATTCTTTCCTTGAGGATTGTGCATTTAGATCAGAGGTTTTAGTGAGTGTGATGAGGCCAATTCACACATGTGGCTTCATTGGACCCCATGAAAAACTGGACAAGGAAATAAGAGGCTTGGAGGGCTTGAGGAGGACATATACAGTGTCTATTCAGTCTGTGAGCTATATTGTTTGATTGCAGAGAGAGTAGGATAGCTTGAGAGCTAATTCTTTTTATAACTTGAACAAGATTTCCACTTGTATGATAATACAGAGTTGGGGTTTTAGGTTGAGGCTTTCCCCGTGATATTTCTTTTGTGTTATGTGTGATTGATTTCTTTTTCTTAGTTATATGTGTTCTCTTGATCTCGCTCAATTCGATTAAGCTTCAAAAAAGTGTTGTAGAAGTAGATCTTGTATTTTGTTTTAGTATATTGCATAATCTGTTGATCTACAGTGGGAATTTCTACATCTTGATGAAAAAGATGGCAATGGTGAAAAAAAGGAAAGCGATATGAAAGTCTAATGACCTAAGCCCTTTCATAGATCGAAGAAAGAGTTTGGATCCATAACATTAGGAAGGTAGAAAATCAAGTATGACATAATGTGATGTGAGATAAGATCACATGCAACTACCACTAAGGATCTCCATGATAGAACTAGTAGTTGATGTGATGATACAATTTGAGACAAGATAAGAGCTTGTAGTTATGTCTTCCTAGTTGAAAGGAAGTAACGGGATTTCATTTATGTTTGAGAGGAAGTAAATATCTCCTTTGTGGTTGAGAGGGAGTGATGATGGACATTATATTATCTTCTTTACGTGTCATGCGTTAGGCCAAGACTAGCAGTTGTATGTCTAGTGAAGGCCATGGAGGGAGAATGGGGTCTAGAGGGTTGGTTAAGCATATGAGACTCGTACTCCTTGAATATTGGGAATCCAAGATAGGAAGTAGTCTCTTGGACCAACACTCTTTGAGTATTGGACATGGTATCCAAGATAAGAGTGGTCAAATAGGACCGATCCTCTATGAGGATTGCGAATCCAAGGTAAGAATAGTCCTAGAAGGACATACCCGGTGAACATCCGTATTGGGTATGTGACCTGAGAGGTAGTGTGGTGTCTCATGTAAAGCCTCCCAATATTGTGATATGATCTAGTGGAGAGATATAGCTTGCTAGTTAAGGCCTTGATATGTTAATAATGTTGGTTATGATGTTGATGCTTAAACGATGGCTTATCAATCCAATCTTCTTATGAGAATACTTCTACATCATGATGGGATTATGAATACCTCCCTAGTTAAGAGGGAGTGTTGGAGAATGTAACTAGATTCAGTCATAATGACTTTTGTAATCATGACATTGTATATTTTATATGAAAATAAAAATAATTTTATTTCTTCAAGCATGGGTTTCATGCTCAAGTCTAGGTTAGAACACATTCTTCATGATTCTATGTCATATTGAGTCAAAGAAAAATATTTGTCATGTATTATAACCCTATTTGGACTCTTTGTAACAAAAGAAAATGACTATTTTTTAGTTTAGTAGTCATTTTTTCCTCCAAGACCAAGTTGGCCCTACCAAGATAAGTTGGCCTAGAAGAGGCCTATTTGATCCCTTGAGAAGGCTATATATAGAAGAGACTTCGACTCATTTAAAAGGTCACCCAAAAGTTTGATCTATAACTAATTAAGGAGACATTCAAGAGTGAAAGTCAATGAGAAAAGAGGAAGTCAAAAGCAAAGGAAGGAGACTTGAAAACTTGACCTTTTCTGCTCACACGTGCAAAAATATAGGGTTTCTGTACAAGTTGTAGGGCCAAGAATTGCAAGTCCGAATTGCAGACCTAAATTAGAGGGCCGAAACTTTGACTAAGGTAAATTTTGGAGAGTTTTATCTTCGTTGACTTTCGAGGACTTTGACTTGTTTGGAAGAGATTTTATTGGAGGGATGACTTGGCGCTTGGAAGGAATCTTGACTCTAGCCTTTGGGTCTTGGAGGTATCAATTTGATTTGATTCTATAAGAAGAGAAGTATTCTTTCCTAGCTTAGAGCCTACATATTGTGACTCTGTGATATTCACGTTTTTTATAATTTCTTGATAAAGAAGTAAAACTAAAAGTATAAAAGGAAAACACATATCAAAGTAATTGTCAATTAATGAGAATCAATTATAATCTATAACTACCTTGGTTTTCCAACACTTTTTGCATGCATCCAACTGGCATGTGTCCTTTTCCACATATTACAAGGGGAATTGTGTTAACCCATCCATTTTTTCAGTGTTCACCAACTTGTATCAATAAACCGTTCCAAAAAAAGACGCTTTGATCACAGTTCACCTTACTATGTAGCCTTGGTACAAACACCAAGAAATGGTGTAATCTTGTTGGCACATGTGCAAGCCCAAGGTGTCCCTTCAGCCAATATAATTATTGGGTGCGCTTGTCTTACCATGCGACAACACCAAGTTTTGGAATTACCTCATCACACTATGCACCCCTTAGTAGAGAGTGTGTCTACCTATCCAAGGGTTTTACACCTAACTTATTACCATACACCTACAAGGATATTCTTATCATCCTTCTATTATTTAGTGTTAATCAATTTTAATTATTCCATAAGCATAATACTAGTAATTATCTTTAGTGTGAATGCCTTATCATGATTGAATGAATTGCTTCGTCAATAGATGTTTCAACTAGAGTAAGAATAGGAATTAATTCTTACACCTCTTCTAATCTCATACCAAGTCACTTGTGATAACCCCTTGATACTAGCATAAAGAAATGAAATATCATAGCATTGTATAAAGACACTTGTTACTTAATAAATCTTGACAAAATGTTGATCCTCTGGGTGTTGTCTAGTTTTTTGTCAAACTAATTGTAATGAGTTCAAGGAACCATTGATTAAGCCATATTATAGGGTGCCCTTAATTGTTGATGAAAGTTTTTTTTCTTTTTTCCAATATGGTTTAATTGAATACTCACCTTATATATCATGTCAATCATTTGGTGTTTTATAAGACTTTTGTTCAACAACTTATTAGTATCTACCAATGATCTGTAAACTACATGGATATTCCACTAATATAATTTTTCAATGGATATGATAAAATTACTGCAATATTTACTATTAATTTTTCCTTAGATCCAAAATTCTTTAGTTAGTGGAATTTTCTTAGTTAGAGAAACTAGAAATAAATACACACACCATCCAAAATAAACACAAATATTTTCCCCAGGAAAGCCTTACCAAATAAAACCCAACTAGAAGTTGAGGTTGCTCTAATCTCTTTTCTCTAGTATGGAAAATGTACAAGTACAATGAAGAATGCACTCCCTATGGAGTAATTGAGACCTTCGACCTATATGTCTACGACAAAATCCTAAACCCCCTAGTTTCAACCTAATTCTTCCCACTCCTAATTGCTCTGCTCAACTATGGAACAAAATACAATAGCATAATATGGAAACCCTATTCCTCCTAGTGGCCTAGTATATAACATAATTGAAAAGAAAATTAGGGGTAAGATTTGATTCCCTAAATTCAAAAATAGAGCTATAGGTTTGAACCTTTTAGAGTTTTATTCATTGTCCACCTATCAATAGCCCCATATGTATGATCAACAAGGGATGGCTCGGTATCCATTGATACCATGGTGGTGAAACATGGTAAATCAATTTGTAAGAGGCATACATTTTTTATACTAACTCCAATTGATGTCATTCTCGTACCATTGGAAATGTATCTGAGTGTAGAAAAAAACTAGGGGGTCAAGCATAAGTGTAACTCTCTCTCCCACACCCTTGTACTATCTCAGGCTGCAGAATGTGTTATTTATTGAATTAACCTGACCTCAAAGTTTTATGAAGATGGGGTTACAAAAATACTCCATTTTCAAAGCTTGTGGAACGAAATTTTGATACCACCATCACATCCAATTCATTGAGAGCTTCTTGGTGATATAAAATTTAATCCAATCCGAGTCCCCAATTGAAAGTTATGCCCATTTAATGTTTAGCCAATCTAATAAGGCCACATCATCATGGATTTACGCGTGGCATATACATGGCGTAGTCATGTCAGTGGAGGCATGGGTCCATGTCAACATGGTACTACCATGTCATTCCAGGAACGGGCCCCACAAGGTCTAGCTCCTATGAGATTCTATGATTATTCCCCATTAAATGTCTTTCAAGCCATATACCACTTCTGGTGGGGTCCACAGACCCACATCACGTCAGAGTGGTGCAACACTCCTCTTCCTACTATTAAACCTTCAAAACTGAGTAGTGGGTGGCGAGCAGGGGTAGGGTTTTCATCATCTAACAACTTCAACATATGGAAGCCTTCTTGTCTATCACCATTATGTTTGTCACTACCACCTTCTGGAGAATGCTAATCACTGACGAGCATTGGGTGATGCGCATTGGGAAACTATGTCGCCTAAGGGGTCTGATGAGAGGGAACATTATCGTCACTTGCATTTCACTACTCTGCTAGGGAAGTATGGTAAGTTGAAAATTCCAACAAGAAGCTTCTATCAATTGACAATATTGATAGATAGGAAAATTCTTGTCATCTGTCATGTCACTTCTTGAAACATTGGGGAAGCAGTGCAATAGTATAATATTAAGTATAGCCATGAACCATTAAATTCATAAACATGTTAGATAGCTAGAAACACTTGTAATAACCAGTTAGAAATTAGACCTCATGCAACTAGATATATCCATACGAGTAACTTTGTAGTGCATGGAGATAATATCCATCACATAATGTCAAAAGTTTACATAACCCTAATAAGATATAAGGAAACTCATTCACCATGAACATGTAATGAATTCTAGCAATACTTCTATGAGTAGTGTTGCACCATAAATTTTCCAATGACATACGAGGAAATTTCATCATCCATGATTTGTTATGCATAATTAATTATACTTATCTGAATAATTTGAAATGGATGAAAATTGAAGGAGGGACTTCAACTTTACTCTGAACCATAAGATAGCTACACCACAACCTTTTTGTACTTTACCACCCCCGATCTTGATCGAAAGTATGAGGGGATGCTTTCTCAGGGAATTCACCCATGGCTCAGCTAGGGTATTGCTGAGTTTTTGGAATTTGAATCTACAATCTGTGTGGTTTATGAGTTTTATTTTCAAGGAAAGCACTCTAGGAATCTGTAGCCCACTATCTAGGTGGTTTATAGGCTTACTTAGAAAGCACTAAGTGGCTTATCAACTTCCTCAGCAAGCATTTAGTGGTTTATAAACTCCTTTTAGCAAGGACCATAATGGTTTAGCTACCCTTCCTAGTGGTTTATCAGCCTTATAGAAAGAACTGGAGTGGATTATCAACCCTTTTATCAAGAATGAAGTGGTTTATCAACTTGTTTAGCAAGCACGGTTTACCAACTAATTTAGCAAGCACCTGTAGTTTAATTGTCCACTGAACCTCCCAGTAGCCATTCAGGTTTGGACACCATAGTCTAGTATCCCAACGTATCAATCACACATGAAACACTCCAAGTTTCAGAGTGTCAAGTTCAATTGTGTCTCTTGTATTACTTCCTTGCTCCTAGTCCAACATTCCTTAGTAAATTCCTTCTTTGATGTTCTCTCTCCTCCTCTTGTGTTCGCCTTTCCTTTTTAGACTCTTAGTTTCTTGTAATATTGTTCTCTTCAATTTCCTTCATGTCATGGAATCAACGAAAGAAGGACACTTCCTCTTGTCCAATCATGTCTTTCCAATGATTAGGTGGTGGGGCCAATATGCTATGCCATCGAGTACCATTTTCCCACTTCCCATCTTCCCTCAGACTTGGATCTGTATGTCCTTCTCTTCAAGACAACATTTGATATTTTTATTATTTTCAAGAAAATAAATTAATATTTTAAAATGTTTATAGGATTTGTCTAGTCAGTCATGGTTTCCACTTTGGTGTTTACAATCATGAATGAGAAAAATGGAAATTTTCAAAACTGAAAAGATAATTTGAGGTACATCTACAACAAAATAAAATATGGTGTAAAATGATGAAATGTAGGAAAGCTGTCTAAGTGTACAATTTTTATTTATATAAATTGTGTATAACTATGTGAATTTTGAGTTTTCCTAGCAATGGTATGTTATTTTCCATGCAAAATATAATCCATATCTTTTTGTTAGTGCTAACATTCAGAACCTAAATTATGGAATTTCACTATAAAACTTTGTATTGTAGAGAGCACATCGATATTATGCTTAGCTATTTTTTCAAGATTTATCATATTTATTTTATATTGTTTTTTAAATTATGAAAGTCATTATATCTTTGAAATTACAAGATGTTTCATTCTCAGGGACTTCACTCAATGAACCCCTGGAATATCACATGTGTACGTGGCATATTAAACAATACCCTTAATTTGACTACATATTGGAAAATACCTCTAAAAAGCACTTTATTTAACCCCCTATCAATACCCAATACACTTTCCCAATTTAAAAACCCCTACTTTCACTAGATATTGTAGGTATCCATTTTTTCATTAACATTTTTTATACCCCTTTCTATTTTTCATTGACTTTGAGCTCCATTTTTTATACATATCAATATAAAAACCCTTTACCCCCTCTATATCCCCCAATATAATATGTCATTTTTTCCTCATAATATATCCCCCAATATGAACCCACATGGTATGGTATTGCTCCATAAGTGAAGCCCCCACGCTTTCATTAGTGCTAAATAAAATGGTCTTAACATTATCAAACTATTTTTTTAAAGTTTGTATGTCTTAATGTCTACTAGTGCATTATATACATTATTTTCAAATGGTTAAGGGAAAAGAAGTTATAGTGGAAATACATTATGGATGTATTTTAATATTTTAATATATGTTAAGACAAAAAAACTTAATAAAAATAGTAATATATATATATATATATATATATATATATATATATATATATATATATTTATTTATTTATTTATTTATTTAAATATATAGTTGGAATCTACAGAGTTGACCTTGGATGTGTCTATAGTTTCATGGATAATGCGTTTTTCTATCCTATAGAAAAATAACATCATAAATAGAGATATGGAGAGGTATATTGAATTTTTTTTGATATACTTGCAACCCAAACTACATCGTAATTCTATATTTGAAGAAACCAAGTCATCCTGAACATAAGCTTCCCACCAAATTTAAATTTAAAAAAGTGCATGCACATTCCTAGCACTAGGAATGAACATGTGTTTCTAAAGACATGCATGTTCTTATCTCTACTAACATGCACACATTTCTAGAGCTAGGAATTAGGGAAAGGATTGATGCGAGGGACGGGGATAGTGGGAAAGGGAAAGGGTTGAGCTGGTAATAGTAATGTGTAAAAAAGAGATGATGTTAGCAGGGATGTAAGAGAGAGGGTGAGTGGGGGGAGAGAGAGTTGTGGTAGATAGAGAGGGAGAAAGGGAGGGTTAAAATGAGAGAGATTTAGATAGGGATACAATGAAAGAGAGGAAAGGGGAACCACATAGCTAGGGGAAGTGATATAGGGAGAGAATGGAAGATAGGGGGAGAGAGAAGAGGGGAGAGAAGGAGAGAGAAGTGTAAAATTGAGAGGGGGAGATGAAGGGATAAAGTTAGAGTGAAGGGGAGAGAGAGGGTTGTTGTGAAGGAAAGACTAAGAGAGGAAGGTAGGGATAGAGGAAGGGAGAGGAAGTATGGGGGAGAGAGAGAGTTATGGGGTGGGGGGAATTGAAGAGAGAGGAGAGAGATAAATGGAAGAAGATGGAGTTAGAGAATGACGGAGAGAGAGGAGGGGGAAGAGAAAGGAAGAGTATGTGAGAGAGACAAAAACAAACAAGTGGAGAGAAAGAGAGAAAGAGTTGGAGAATGAAAGGGAGAGAGACAGAGAGAGGGATGGAGAGAGAGGAGGGAGAGTGGTAAAGGTATATAGAGAGGAAAGAGGAGAAGGAAGGGGAAGTGAAACAAAGAGTGAGAGAAAGTTTGTGTGTGTGTGTGAGCAAATTAGTGGGTAAATAAAGAAATAGAGATGGAGTAGAGAGAGAGAGAGAGAGAGAGAGAGAGAGAGAGAGAGAGAGAGATGGTTGAGAGATAAATATTGAGGGAGTTAGGGAGAGAGATATTGAGGAGAGACGGAGGTAGAATATTGAGAATGAGAGAAGGGAGAATGAGGAAGAGAGAGGGGGGGGGGATTGTTGTGATGGATAGATTAAGAGAGTGGGGGAGGGATAGTGATAGATAAAGGAAGGAGAGAGAGAGAGAGAGAGAGAGAGAGAGAGAGAGAGAGAGAGAGAGAGAGAAATATAAGTATATAGAGATAAAGGGAGAAGGAGATAGAGATAAACGAAGAAGGAGATAAATTAGGGGGAAGAGAGAGGGAGGAAGAAGAAAGAGTAAGAGAGGGGGGATGAGGGACAGAGAGAAGGAGATAGGGAGGGGGAGGGAGAGAGACGGATATGGAGGGGGAGAGAGGGAGAGAAAAAGGATGGAGAGAGAGATAAGGAGAGAAGTAAAGAGAGAGAATGAGATTGCAGGAGAAGAGAGGCCGGGAGAGATAAAGGAAGATTGAGGTCATGAGTGAGAAGGAGAGAGAGAGAGACAAAGATGGATGAAGGGAAAAGAGGGAAAATAGAGAGGATGTAGTGTGTGTGTGTGTGTGTGAGAGAGAGAGAGAGAGAGGAGGAAAGAGGGAGGGACTAGAAAGACAAGGGGAGAAGGGGAGAGAGGGAGCAAAGGAGGGAGAGAGATAAAGTTGTAAGGGAGTAATTTTGAATGAGAAATTGAGGAAATGAAAAAAAGATAGTGAGAGAGAGAGAGAGATTGAAGCGGGGCGAAGGGGGGGAATACGAAGAGATAAAGGCAAGAAGAGAGAGATAAGGAGAAAATGGAGAGCGAGGGAAAGAGGGAGAGAGAGGGATAGTAAGAGAGAAGAGGGAGGGAGAGAGAGGAAGAGAGAGAGAGTTTGTGTGTGTGTGTGTGTGTGTGTGTGTGAGTGAGAGAGAGAGAGAGAGAGAGAGAGAGATTCTTGTGAAGGAGGGACTAAGGTAGTAACGTAGGAATAGAACCCCATGCCCAAACATAGAATATGGTTCCCTATATACAAAATGGCAGTCATTGGTCACTCATTGACCACTTCCAAACTCACTACTATCAAGTACATCCCAAAAGTTGATCTTTATCCTCTTACTAGAAGAAGGAGCTCAATGTTTTTATTTCTAGGTGTGGTTCATCTCTCTAGATATTGCACAAAAAAGAGTTATCATAATTTTTTTCCATAATGAATTACCACACTTAAAAAGGGATTAGTTTTATTTTTCAAGCCAAGAAACCTCACTACAAATTATACTATCAACTGCGAGGTTGTTTCCCTCCTCCCTTATCCTAATTTCTTTTCTATGCCACCCTATAATAGTTTAAAAAAATAAAATCATGGAATTTAAATAAAAATGGCTAAAATAAATTCCATTCATAATATAGAATAAAATTATCAAGGAATGATCTCAACAGGAATGTCTCAGGTAATGATGGAGGTTCACTAGTATTAGCAACATTTGGTTGCAAAACCTACTTCGAGGCAACATCTCTTATTGCATCTACTATATTATCGCCATAGAATGATGGTTGAGGTGGTACATGGGGGCTAGGTGGATAAGCCATGGTAGATGAAATAGTAGTATCTACAACAAGGGGGACTAATGGATGGTGTATAGTGTATGGATGCCATGTTTTGTACCAAGGATATAAGCACCCTAGTGGAGTAAAGTGGTATCCCAATAACTAGGGAAAGGGGCCAAATGTTGGACTTGCCCTGTAGCTTGGGACAAATCATGGGTAGATAGTGGGGAGTGTTGAAGGGTACGAGGGTGATACAATAAATCTATAATACAATGTTCCAACCTACATACACATATACAATATTTTAATTAGTTAAGAAAAATAAGATAAGAAAACTCACATTTAAATAAGATTTAATTTGACACATTATACCTAGGAAGGGGGTTATATGTAAATCCCAAGTAGGGGGTTAGGCCTTCTCCTAGGAGGATGAGGTCTTGGCTCTAAGTCATATATATAATTCTCTCTATCTTATGCAAACCTCCAACTCACCCCTTGGAATTTTGTAATGTCAAATTAGTTGACATGAAGATCTAAAATGAACTCTTCCCAAAATTTCCTAAGGAAATATAGAGGAAGTTCCCTATTCTTTCATGGAGGATTATCTAATGCCATAAATCATTGTTTATCCATCTAATTGTGTAGAAACGACTAGAAGGTGCACCAATATATACAAATGCATTTTCTTTTCAATGGAGGCTATAATTGAGTATGTGGGTTAATAAATACTATCATGATTTTTTGTCTGGTAATGTTTAAGTCTTTAATTTGTTCATTATTTAAACTAGTTCTATAATGCTCAAACATTGTAGCATTGTAATTAGAAATATTGGTTAACAAGCTTTATGCATTTGCAGTAGACATTAAAATGATATCTAAAGATGTGGCTAGAGACAATTGTGAGGTCTCTCTATTATTTCAGAGTTTATATATGAGCATCCTCTGAGAACTTAAACTTGCATCAATATTGACATTATTTTTTGGTGGTTGTGTTGGCTAGTTGAGGTCCCCTTAAAGTGATATTTAGTTTGGTTTGTTAATGAGATCCATATTGATCATGTATGTTGCAATTCAAATAGATAAATTATTTTCAAAATAAAAGGAGGTAAACTAGGTGATAGGAGAAATACTTCCCTTTCCATCACAAAATAAATTATATATATATATATATATATATATATATATATATATATATATATATATATATATATATATATATATTTTTTTTTTTTTTTTTTTTTCATTTTTTAACAAATTTTGGAAAACCCAAAAAACAATTTCCATTTAATTCATTGGAATGTCTTGAAGATGAAATTTGAAAAATTGGCCAACAATTTTCTCTATCTCCCATGAAAAAAACTCCTCAATTTACTTAATAACCATTTGAAATGCATTAAGTAGTCTCAATGCCTATTGGGAAAAAAAATAAAGCCATGGTTGTTTAAAAATTCAACCAGTAGGAATGCCTATGCATTGTTGGTAGTGCATGCATGTTTTTCAAAGTGTGTGTTCTCTCTTAGAAGTATGGGTATTTTTTTGAATTTCCCTGCTGGTACTAACTTTTCCTTTCAAGTGAAGATTTAGGAGGTGTTGCTAGAGCTAGCTGCTCAAGAATGTGTGAGCATGTTTGTGATGGCCCATGTCACTTCTGAGGCTATCATGTTCTTCTAAGTGCCTAGAATCATATAGTCTATTGGATCATGAATTAGACATATAATATTCTCCTGGCTTGAAATCTCAACCATTCATTTTGTTGAAAATAGAAATTCCTCAAGCCCAATTCCAATATAGACCACTGGGTTAATTACACTTTATGAACACCCGGATGTGGGTGATTAAAAGGGCATTAATGAAGACGAGATAGGCGAATGGCAGGCAGTCGAGCCACATGGCCACCCGCATCCCATTCCATGCCAATTTATGGCACAAAACTGTGAACATGCAGGCACAATTATGCTGGTGCTCAGGTCGAGACGGAAGCAACAGGATTAAAATCATGGCGAATGCGGACCAGAACACTTTCTCCCCCTCTCTGCTTAGATGTTCTTGCCCCCCTCAAGCTGAGGAGCTGAACTTCCACACAGTTACAGGGCATCATTGTTGGCTTATTAGCTGTGTGGATTTGGGAAATGGATTCCATTTCACCCAAACCACTCAATGCAACCTGAATTCTGCCCAGAACTCTCCTGCTTCCAGGCTCAACAATAGCAGCAATCCCAGAGTGAATTATTCCTCACCAGGCCCTCATCTTGATTTTATCTCTGTCATCCCAGCCCAAGACTTCAATCGCCATTCTACTGGCCACACCATGACGCGAACTCGCCATAGGATGCAGAGCAGACGTGGTAGCAGTCGAGGATGTAGCACTCGCCCAGCCTCGACATCCATCCTCGAACCAGAGACCCCTTCATCCACCCCTTCCTCTGCTCAGTCTAGTGGTCATCTCACTGGCCATTACCTGCACACCTGCAGTGGCATAGGACAAGCACAAAATTATGAGGCTAGAGGAGCGAATGCAGCCTTCCAAACAACTGGCCCTCTTGATCCCCCTCACCCCTCTTACCACACTACCCAATTCCATTTTCAGAGCACGCTGAATTGTCCCGCCATCATTGCTACCATCACTGTGGCTTTCAACGAAGAATTGAGTTAGCAGGAGGAGCTTGCCACTTAGGGAACTGAACCAAAGGAAGAGTAGACCTACACCAGAGGGAAGGCTAAGAAGACACGAGATACGGGAGATGGCGAAAAGGTGAAGATAGCCTTGCTCAGGCACAAGGCTGGACATGGTAGCACCCTGCATGGTGAGGACTTGGATGGCGACCAGCATGTAGGCGTTGGATGCTCGGGCGCACGCAGGAGGTTGTTGACAGAGGTGGTGGCACATCCGTAGAGGTGGCGGAGGGGAATGACTACAGCTGTCGTATCGAGGAAGAGCCGGTGGACTAGGCGGACTACGTCTGTCAAATTGTGGAGGAGCCTCCACTAGACGCCTAGTGGGCCCCGCTTGACAAATGTGCTATCCAGGTTCAATCTAGTTGTTTTCCCAATGAATTTTCATTCCACTTGTTTCATTTTGGTTGAATCACACTCAGGACCCCTGTGTGGGCTTAATATGTTTTTGTTTATGATCTGGGACCCCTGCGTGGGCATTGATTATGGCTACTTTCAGACTGGTTTCCCCTCGGTGGGCAGTCATGTTTTTTGGTTCTTGGTTCCATACTGATATAACTTTGTTCAGCACCGCAGAGGCCGACGCCTCGCTGTATTTTTACCTTTTTTATTAATAGATTAGCATTACTTAGAAAAAAAAAATACACTTTATGAACAATTAATGAGCTTAGCACCACCATATTTAACATGAGCCCAGAGAGATCAAATTTCTTTAGGTGCAAACATATTTTAGAGTTATGATAATTAATGAAATTACCACCACCATAGATCATATTTAACATGAGCCTGGAGGGATCAAATTTCTTTAGGTGCAAACTTATTTTGGAGTGAAGAAAACAGTGTAATTTTTTATTGTTTAAATTGTATTTTTGAATGTTTTAGAGATTACATAACATGTGCATTGAGCCATTTTATTAGCATACATTAAATTGATTTTTTTGTTATTAATATATTTTTAAGTATACATCAATATTAATTCATATTATAATATTTTATTCATAATTCATATTAGATATTTTATGCTATACAATATTAAAATGTTTTCTTTTAACATTTTTTTCTATATATAGATATAAATTAAGTTGATATCGAGTGTTAAAATATTTTTGAAAAATATAAAGTTTAAACATCTTAAATATAACATTAAAAAAACAAAATAATAATTTTGTGGGACCATGAATTTCTGGTTAGAATTAATTTTTTATTTTTTTAAGAAATCTGATTTTAAAAAAGATCGAATGATTTTTTCCATAATAAAAATGTGTTTACCACCATCAAAAAACTAGAAAACACCCAAAATACTAAAGCTAACAACTATAAACTGACTTTCGAAAAATTCCACTAAATTTCATCAAATCCGTGCCAAAATCTCCATTCTTCTCGAAAACTTATCCTCCTTAGAGTACTGCTGAAAACAGCGACGTAACCTGCGTGTACACAAGGCAAGGCTGTGCCCAGCCCAGGAATCGCCGCTGATCTGGTACGTTACATCGTTTACTTTATCGTTCCTGGCCACATTCGTCAACATCCCGACACGCAGAAAGCTGACGCGAATGGAACGGTCATGTTTCCTCATCAGAATAACCATTCAGGTAACTCCCGCTCTGTGGAAAGCTATCCGGGGAAGGTGCCATGTAGGAAAAATCTTGAGTGACGCCATCAACTGCAAATAAGTCAGAAGATAGCAGAGTTGCGAGAGAACCCACTGAAAAAATATAAGGTAACCTCGCGTTCTCAAACAGCTCCTCTGATCCATCCAAATGTCCCTGCAAAGCTGCGCCTTGTTGCGCATCTTCATTGATTTGAGAACCCTCTCGAATTTTTCACTGCAATGCATTCTCGCAATCTTCTCCGCTACTTGGAGAACTATGACTTTGTAGATATGGGTTTTCCTTTGGTTGAACCGCTATTTTCCTCGGGAATTTGCCTTGTGATTCTAGAGGAAAACTCCAGACTATCTAGGACAGGCAGTCTCTGAGATGAAGTTTTGCAGGAGTCAGAACCTATTGAGCCTGCAATTTGCACGCCATTGTCAGTACCCATGTCTTTGCTGCCCCTCCCCTCCTGTAGATTCAGTCTTTTCTTAATACGAGTTCTCCAGTAATTCTTGATTTCGTTGTCCGTTCTCCTCGGTATTGTTTCTTCAATAGATGTTTCAACTAGAGAAACAATACTAATCTCATACCATGCCAGATAGGAAAGCACCCGTAGTAATCTACTAGCATAAATAAATTCATTGTCATACCATCCTATAACAAACTTGTTGCTTAATATATCTTGAAAAAATGTTGGTCCTCTGGGTGTTGCCTAGGTTTTGATCGAACTAATCGTAAGGATATCAAGGAGCCATGTTTTGAGCCATATTATAGGGCGCCCTTAATCATTGGTGGAATTTTTTTTTTTCTTTAATATGGTTTAATGGAATACTTATTTTATATATCATTTCAAATTTTTTTTTAGTGTTTTGTAACATATTTGTTTTACAATTTATTGGTCTCTATTCATGATTAGTAAATTATTATGGATTTATCATTAGTACAATTTGTCATAATAGATCTGATAAAATTACTGAAATATTTATTGTTGTTTTTTTTAGATTTTAGATTCTTTAATTAGTAATTTTTAATTAAATTAATTAAAATACAAGAAATAGAAAATATAAACAATAAAAATATCATCTAAAATAGATACAAATATTTTCCCCCAATCTTTTTAAGAAAAAAAAATAAATACAAACACCATCCAAAATAAACACAATTATTTTCAGTGAGAAAACCTTCTGAAACTTGACAAAAGCGGTAACCAGGATTTAAAAAAAAAAAATAACAGATTAACAGATTTTAAAAATATAGTGCCTGAATTTCTATTATTAGTGCTTAACATTAATCATTCTTCCACAGTAAATAAATTGTCAACTAAGAAATAGAAACAAAATAAATGAATAAATAAAAATTTATGGCACAATGAATTTTTTGGTTGGAATGCAGCTATATTTTTTTTCAAGAAATCTGGCCATGAGATAAAAAATACATATCTTTGAAATCCCGCTATATTTCTTTTCAAGAAATCTGGCTATGGGATAATAAATACATAAAAATTTACTAGCATGAATTCTGGTTAGAATCCAATGATATCTTTTCTTTAAATTCTTACCATGAAAATGATCGAATGTGTGTTTTGTGTGGTGAAAATGTATCCCATACTACGGAAAACCCACAAACACCCCCAAATACTAAAGCTTGGAAAACCCACAAAACACCCCCCAAATACTAAAGCTTGGATTTTCAAAAATCTCCACTCAATTTCATGAAAATAATATCAAAATTTTCATTCTTCTCAAAATAGTGTCAAATTTTTCATTCGTCTCTGAGCTGGAACATCGCCTCTTTAGACCACTTTTAAAAAAAGGAAAAAACATGACGTAATCTGCGTGTACACAAAGCGAGGCAAGGCTGTGCGCAGGAGCCGCCGCTGATCTGGTACGTTACATCGTTTACTTTATCGTTCCTGGCCACATTCGTAGCCATCCCGACACGCGTAAAGCTGATGCGAATGGAACGGTCATGTTTATTCATCCAGAACATTCCATAATACATCAGAATAACCATTCAGGTAACTCCCACTCTCTGGGAAGCTATCTGGTGAAGGTACCATATAGGAAAAATCTAGAGTCCCGCCATCATCTGCAAATAACTCAGAAGATAGCAGAGTTGCCAGAGAACCCACTGAAAAAATATAAGGTAACACCGCGTTCTCAAACAGCTCCTCTGATCCTTCCAAATGTCCCTGCAAAGCTGCGCCGTGTTGCGCATCTTCATTGATTTGAGAATCCTCTCGTATTTCTCTCTGCAATCCATTATCGCAATCTTCTCTGCTACTTGGAGAACTATGACTTTGTAGATATGGGGTTTCCTTTGGTTGAACCGCTAT
This sequence comes from Pinus tabuliformis, assembly GCA_031772625.1. Lineage (NCBI taxonomy): Eukaryota > Viridiplantae > Streptophyta > Pinopsida > Pinales > Pinaceae > Pinus > Pinus tabuliformis. The sequence goes on from CM062810.1 coordinate 773,700,565, forward strand.
TTCCTCGGTAATTTGCCTTGTGATTCTAGTGGAAGACTCCAGACTATCTAGGCCAGGCAGTCTCTGAGATGAAGTTGCGAGGAAGTCAGAACCCTTTGAGCCTGCAATTTGTTCGCCACTGTCTGCAGCCATGCTGTTGCTGCCACTTTCAGCTTGCGGATTCAGATTCAGTCTTTTCTTGATACGAGTTCTCCAGTAATTCTTGATTTCGTTGTCCGTTCTCCCCGGTAAATTCTGCGCAATGCTAGACCACCTGACCATTTGAAACTGAAATATACTTAGAAAGCCGAATATTTAGAGAGACATATCTACTGAATATGTTGCAATTTATGAAGAGTATTATAGACTATACCTGTTCCCCCAACGGCGATGGAGTTTAATGATCAAACGTTCTTCTTGAGGAGTGATCTTGCTGCGCTTGAGATCAGGTCGGAGGTAGTTGATCCACCTAAGCCTACAGCTCTTGCCTGTTCTGTTTAGGCCTGTAAAGTACATACATTTCACATTTCGATTAACCAAAATAGTTAAAATTCTTGAGTAAATTAATTTCTTTGCTTTGTCAAATCGACAATTATAACCAAAAAAAATGATCTGAACTTCTTCGAAAATTTATTATGCCGAGCGCTAATAACACCCACGATCCCGAGATATTCTCATCTCCAAAAAAAATAAAAGCATTGGCGTAGCAAATGAACGGCAGGGCTTTTGTTTTCGGGAATAATAAGTTTTAATAAGTTTTAACGATGTAATTTTCATAATGGAATCTATTTAGAGGCTAGCTTTTTTAGACTGTGTTAGCCTGGATGTCTTTGCCATAGTTAATTCTCTCAAGATGGCTTTCATAATCTCTATGAGGTTTCAACCTTTGATCTGATTTGAAACTAACTAAATCTTACCTAAACTAATTATTTTGCATCTCATAAAGTTTAAAAATTTATGATTTTTAAAATAAAAATTCATGGTTTTCGTCAACCCCTTTCTATGAGATTTCAACCTTAACCTAATCTGAAACAAACTAAATTCCACATAGCCCAACTAATTTACATCCGTGAATGTTAAAATTTCATGATTTGTGAAATAATAAATATTAATGATATATCTAAAATTCAAATAATTCAGATTTTTGTCATATGACTAACTTCATTTATACATTTTAAAACTCATTTTAAACCTTTAAAATCCATAATTCTATCCCAAAAAAAATGATTGAAAAACAAAAGCCTTCAAACAATTAGACTCCGCACGTTCAAAAATATTGTTCCCCGAGGTATGCACGTTAAAAACTCAATGCATGTAAACTCCATGCATATAATATCACATACCCGCTGCTTTGGCAAGAAAGGGCCACCGTCCTTCTCCATGCGAACTTATATACCTAATAAGCTGCATGTCCTCTTGAACAGTCCAGGGCCCCTTCCTCGGCTTGGGTTCCTCCTCATCCTCAGCAGCAGAAAATTCACACCAGGTTCTCAACGCCATAAAATTAGCCCACCAAAGTTGCAGCTCCGACTCTCTAATTCCTTCTGAACAAAGTGTTTGAAACTTCAAAGCCGACAATTTACCTTAATTACCACCTGTACACACCAATAAAATCCCCAGAAATTTCCGCCCTTAACTTAGAACTTCAAAGGGAAAGAAAAACTGCAGCTTCTCGCTGGTTATCTCAATGGTTACTAAAAGATTTCAGCCTTCTGTGGCACACACTGGCAAACACTGAATATTGTGTTTTTCCAAAATTGAATTGAAGCTCCCCTCACGTAAGCTCGGCGTTTGATTGTTGAGGCAAGCACCTAGTTCACCTTTTATAGGCATCTCTGCTGGGGATCTCCAGCAGATGATTTGACAAACCAGTGATTTGGAAGATCTAATGGGCCGCAATCCTTGTCAGCAATACAAAGTAAATCACATGAAAATATCTGCTAAAAATAAAAAATATGCAATGCCAGAAAAGATTCATACACATTGAATGACGGTTTTCAGTGCAATTAAAAGCACATTCGGCCAGAGGTGCTTTCAAATCTCTGGAGGGAAAAGTAGACACGTACCACAGATTTAGAAGACCGACATATAATTTCAGAAAGCGATGGAAAACGTTATAATATAGATACAGCAGAATACAATCCAGAATGATCATGGAATTATATGGTTCACAACTCGAAGAAAAGACCACAATGTGGTTGCAGATGATCGGCTTGAGGGGCCATTGTTCCTGGACAAACTGATTGTTTGTGAAGAATTATGACAGCAAGACTATACACAAAATCTGCCGCGTGGGGTGGTCCTTCGCTTTCATGACGAGGAAATATTTTTGGCGGGTTTGGAAAATAGACTTCGTTCGCCACCGGGGGAGGCTGGACAGACAGACTTACCATTGGTGGGATTATTTTAAGGATTCGTTCCCCTTTATTATAGACAGAAAGAATGGGTGCTTTCCAATAAACCTATTTTATACTTCCTGCAATGTACACTTTACACGAACTTCGTTGCAATTGGTATATCTGGCGCACAAGTTACCAGGGAACGCCAACGAGTGGCAGCACAATCCTCAAGTGTTTTAGTTTGTATATATGGACGGTTGGTCTCCTTTTATTCGGAAAAGATCTAATGAATAAAAAATTATCGAATATATCTTAATACTTACTGTGCATGTGGAAAATAATTAATAAAAGTAGCATACCTTTTAAATGGGTTAATAATTATCCAAATCGACTAATGGATTATACAGTGCGAGGATGAGTGTATGTTATTTTCAATACATCAATCAATCACTGACAGGAGTGTGAGGATTGTACTTGATTGTGTTTACCTCTCTTGGAGACTTGGACATCAATCACTGACAGATAATCATTGAAGAGATCTCGAGACTCCATGCGTATGTGAAAATAACCAATAATAATGGCATAAATTTTAAATAAGTGGATGGACTCTCAAAGTGGAAAATAAGAGTTGCAACTTAACCGGTCCTTGCGCTGCGGAGAGGATCTCACAAGAACGCAGCCCTAAATATAGCACCAGTACCCTTTTCCTTGCTAGGTTAAGTGTTAGAAACACAACACCATATTAAGTAGAATATCAGTAGCAACCTAAGCACTTAAAGTTATCTTGCCCCTTAGTTTGTTGGAGATAATCAATTTTAGTTGCTAATAGACCCTAGCCCAGAGAACTTATGGATGGCATGATTATAGAATATTCTCAAAATTTGATAGGATAAGTCAATTGTTTGATCTAGCTCATGTTTATGAATATTTCATAATTTGCAATGAAGATAAGGATGTAGTTAATAGACTATAGAATGATATTGACTAGTTGGTAATAGGATATGGAATGACATTGACTTATTGAATAATATCACACTATCTCTTTTTTTGTTTGATGGTTAGAGTATGTGTTGTTTTTGTACACTTAAGTTCTTTTTGTACCTTATATATGTTTCCTCCTCGAGTTTATAAGTTCAAGTTCAAAGTGGTACATAGTATGTACACCTTCGTAGACATTAATAGTCAATTTTTTGTGAAGAGACATGTACCGATTAACAACCGGAGCAATGCGAGACCATAGATTTCTCAATTTTTAGAAACATCCTAACTATTGTGGTATAGCATGAGTATATTACATGGCCCAACAAGTTTATTGAAGGCCTAGTGTCACACCCCTATAGTGTACCCAAGATCAAAGGTCGACTTAGCACTCAAGTCACTTAGCCCTCTATAGGTCATGCAACATTGCTACTTGTTTTGCCTCATCAAATTTTCCTGATCAAAGCCTATGTGAGTCCGAAATATGGATCACACTTCAACTTCTTTAACGATGTTAACACTTAAGAAATATTAACATACACATGAATATAATGTGCACAACAATCATAAGAGACAAATAATATTTGTTATAAACCAAGTGGCCCAACTATCCTAACATTTAGAGCAAGTGTTTACAACAAAATATGTATCTCTTACAAAGTTTCAATGGTACAAAATTGAGTAAATTCATGTCATTACAATCCAAAATAACATAAAACCCTCGTGTGCACCCTTGCACAATCACATCTTGACTCGAGTGTCATGTACCCAAATACCAACTCATATCATGTCCTTGTTTACCACAAACACCATGCCTCCACAAGTCGTACCTCGATCATGCACTTCATTCATGCCAAATTGTTGAACCATGTCAAACCATCCACTATCTAAGATTTAGTTTACACCCTCGTGTAACACTTCACCACTCCAAGCTTTCCCAAACAACCAACACACCTAAGTGGAACAATTTCCTACTGCTTGAACAATTGTATAATACAACTCATTACAACTATGTAACCTATCCAAGAATTTGACTTCACAAAGGTACCTTAAACATATCCCCTAAGTTTGTGCAACTAGGCCTCTTATTCACTCTTCTATTGTGTTGTGTTATGTATTGTGCTCTACTCACCCAGTTAGTTGTGTCTTCACTCGGTTCACTCGATGGAATTTATATGTGACCTAACACCTCAAAGGGTCACATTGTTTCATTATGGAACAAGTTGAACACACAAATGCACCCATGTGCCTTTTCTTTATGATGTGTTAATCATACTACTCACCAACGTGAATGCCCAAGCCAAGCTTCTCCTTCATGCATTCACCTCTTAGCCAACAAGCCAACCCACCTTCTTCATGCATGCATCAAACTACCATGTATCCCATTCCACATAGTGCATGAGACTCTGTGTCGATCCACCCCTTTTGTCAATGTGCCAAACTTGTATCAACTAATCATTCCAACCAAACATGCTTTGGTCACAAGCCACCTTGTTATGCAGCCTTAACACATACACTAAGCAATGGAATAAGCCCCTTGCCAACTTTGCAAGCCCAAGGTGTCCCCTCATCTAACATAATTGTTGGGTGCACTTGTATTTCCATGCAACAACCCTCAGTTTTGCAATTCCCTCATCACACTACACACCCCTTAGTCAAGAGTGTATCTACCTAGCCAAGGGTTTTACACCTAACTTATGACTAAACACTTATATGGACATTCTTATCATCTTTCCGTTATTTAGACCTAATCACTTTTAACAATTCCATAAGCATAGTACTAGTAATTATCTTTATTATGAATTCCTTATCATGGCCAGGTCAATTTCTTCTTCAATAGATGTTTCAACTAGAGAAACAATAGGTATTAGTGCTTACACCACTACTAATCTCATACCATGTCAGAGACAAAAGCACCCATAGTGAGCCACTTGTTATAATCCCTTGATACTAGCATAAATAAATTCATTTTCATACCATCATATAAACAAATTTTTGCTTAATATATCTTGACGAAATGTTTCTCCTTAAGGTGTTGCCTAGTTTTTAATCAACCTAATCGTAAGTATATGAAGGAGCCATGGCTTCAACCATGTTGTAGGGTTCCCTTAATCATTAATGCATTTTTTTTTCAATATGGTTTAATGAAATGCTTTCCTTATATATCATCTCAATTGTTTGGTGTTTTATAACACATTTTTTCAACAACCTATTGGTCTCTAACAATTATTTGTAAACTACCATGGATATTCCATTAGTACAATTTCTCATAATGGATCTGATAAAATTACTGAAATATTTATTGTTAATTTTTCCTTAGATCCTACATTCTTTAATTAGTGGATTTTTCTACTTAATTAATTAAATTAATTAAAATACAATAAATAGAAAACATAAATAAAAACAAACACCATCCATAATAGACATAAATATTTTCCCTCAGAAATCCTTCTAAGAGAAAATAATAGATACAAACACCATCCACAATAAACACAACTATTTTCCCTAGGAAACCCTTATGAGAGAAAACCCAGCTGGAAGGTGAGGTTGTTCTACTCTCTTTTCTCTAGTGTGGAAAATTTGCAACTACAAATAGGAAGGTACTCTCTATAGATTTACTTGAGACCCTGGCCTCTAAGACTACTACAAAATATTATCCCCCTCAATTTTTCTCTCTTTCTTCCCACTCCCAATTGCTTTGCTCAACTATGGAACAAAATACAATAACATGAAATGGAAACCATACTCCTCTTATTGGCCTACTATATAAAATAACTTGATAGAAAATTGGCATTAAGGTTTGAATCTCTCAACCAAAGTTGCAAGTTTGAAACTTTTATATTTTTATTCATTCTCCACATGTGGATAGCCCCATATGCATGAGTAACAAGGTCTGACATGACATCTACTCAAACCATGGTGGTTAAACATGGTAGGTCAACTTGGAAGAGGCATAACTTTTTCATTAAACTCTGATTGATGTGATTCTTGAAACATTGGAAATGAATCTAAGTATAGTACAAAACCAAGAGGTCTAGCATAAGAAAGAGTTTTTGTATAAGAAAAAACAACATTTAAGGCCCCTTGAGACCCCATTTGTCCAAATTGGAGCCCATTATTAAAAATGACCCTACAAGCTAACTACTACAATCTTTCCACTCTAAAAGTATGGAGAAAGAAAAAATATTATATAATGATCCAATATGGATCATACATCGCCATTTTCAGAGGCTTTTGATTTCCAAAAGAATTACTGAATGAGGCGAGGAAATTTTACCTCTACCTTCTTCCTAGAGTACCATTTTTCCTTGCTTGGAATATGTTCTTGTAACACAATCTACCAAAGGCCATGCTTCCCTCGTCTTGTAGTTTTGGATATCTTTGAAAAAAGTATGTCATTTTTCCAACTTTGTTTGGGCATCTAGTGTTAATTCCTCTATGGAAAGTAGGACCTTCCCCTCCTCCTGGTCCAACATAAAAATCTCATAGAGTTTGAGATTCTCTACATTCACCATTAGGTAAGTGTATAAGTATGGGGGTAGACTGAGTCTCTAGGCATAATCTCCCACCTTTTCCAATATCTTTAAACGAACATACCATAAAGCCTTGATATTCTTTCTAGGACCCTGTAGCCTTTCCTTTTTCAATTTTTTGTCTCTCACTCTAAATGACTTCTCTGGTATGCGGTGATCATGCCTAGTCTTGTGTTTTTCCTATGAGTTATTTAGTTTCTCATGTACTTACAAATGGATTTACCTAATCTTCTAAAAAAAAATCATAATCTTAGTGCATACACTATGAGATCCTCCCTCACTCCTACTTTTTGTCCTTATGCAACATCCAACGGTGAATTTGGAAAATATCTAAAGAAAGTTTCAAAAGGGGGATTACCAATATAAGCGTGGACTACTTTATTATGAGAATGTTGCATATATACCAAGTTTTCATCCAAAGTCTGTGAATGATTTTTATTGTAACCCTTCAAAAGCTACACCAAATTCATGTTTACTACTTTTGTTTTCCCATCTTTCTGTGAATGGAATGTTGTATACCTCTTCAACTTCGTTTTCATCTTGTCCCACAATTTAGTCCAAAATGCACTAAGGAATCTAGTATCCATGTCTTAAAATATGCTCCTAGTTATCCTAAAGTGCACCTAGACCTATTCAAAGAACAAGTTTTCTACTTCTATCCCTCATGGTCGTTTTATAGGGCGCACAAATGCACATCTTGATAAACATGTCAACTACCACAAACAAGTAGTCACGTCCCTTCCTAATCATTGGCAACATCTCAGGATCCATGGAAATTATTTCCCAAGGATACGTTAGTACAGGTGATGGATGGTATAGACCTCGTTTCATGTTACCAATCTTATTGGTACAACAAAATATATATCCTTTAATGTACAACGACTACATCTTCTTTCATTTTGGGCCAGTAAATGTATCTTTATATGTTGGAAACTATCTTCCCAACATCAAAATTCCCTACAACCTTGGAGATGTGAGCCTCTTTGATTAACTGCAATCACTCACCTTTAGGAATGCAAAGCTAGTCCAACCTATAGAGTAACCCATCTTGGAGATATAGTCATCATTGTTGTCACTATATTCTAAATGATTTTGGGTCTATAGTTTTTCAAAGGTCCCCTTCAAGTCCTAATCCTATGTAAATGCTTCTCTATATGCATTATGAGTAGATAGAAAATATTATAATGATCCAAGTAGGAAAACAATTTACACAATCTATAATGTGTACATCTATATCTCTATCTAGAAAATAAATTGTCCAATCAAACTCTAATATGGTAAAAACAAAGTGGTTAAAACTTTTCCTTAACCTGTAATCAAGAAAATCAATAACCAATAGTTATTAAGCAAACTTAAAGGACAAGGTAAATGTAAACATAGTAGCACATAGGAAAAATGCATTAAGGCTTGAAAGAACTTTGCATATTACTAATATTTTTCACTAAAAAAAAATTTCTACCATGATATCATAAAATTAAATTGCTACATGTCCAATAAGATACATTAGATCTCAATGACTAGACCAAAATAAAAATTAAATTACTACACATCCAATAGAATACATTAGATCTCAATGACTAGAACAAAATAAAAAGAGTTGACTTTCCATCAAACTACCAAGGGTAATGAATAAGTGACCAACTTCATTAGAAAATCATTGATGTAGTAGCTTAATTCCTTTCCGACTACAAAGGGTGAGAACAAGAAAGTTTCATAAGAATAAATTCCATAGGTGAATTCTTGCATTTATAATGGATTAAAATTTACTAAACTCATAATTTGGATTTATTTGTTTCTTCCTAAATATTACTTTTATGTAGTTCAATTCCTTTCCAACTACAAAGGGTGACAACAAGAAAGTTTCATAGGACTAAATTCCATAGATGAATTCTTGCACTTATGGATTAAAATTTACTAAACTCATAATTTGGATTTCTTTGTTTCTTACTAAATATTACTTTTATTTATGCTTTGAGGAATAACAAGATTTTTTTGTATATTTGGTAAGGGAATTAATATTTTATTGGGATGGAATTAAAATGGAATAATAGTAATAATAATTAAGTTGTAAAGCGTTTCTCTCTTTGTCTAAATGCCACTTTACACCATTGTTTAATATCAAATTCTTGTTAGATAATTGCCCTTAGATTAAATCGTTAATAAAATAGTTAATTATTATTAAACATAAAAATGAAAACATTAAAAAAAAAAAATATTAATTGTTATTCTCATTTACCTAAAATCATATTAACAAGAATCATTTCTTTGGCTCTTTCTTTAGGTTTTTTAGTTCTATGTATTCGATTTGTTTCTATTGTATACAAAACGTTTAAATGGCTTCGTACAATTCCTATTAAAGGGTTCTGTGTAACAACTACATATAAAAATAAAAATAAAAAAATCTTTTAAGCGGTAAACTATGGAATAATACAACATTAAAAGAATCCGGACTATATTTAAAAGGTTACAAGGTGGATATGGGTTACAGATTTTAACACCATTTTAATTAATGTGTTGTACAAGCTGGCTGTCATACACACATAACCTTATCGTTTGCATTAACTCCCATGGTGTAATCCCGAAATCACGATCTGCTATTAATTAACCTTGAAGGCTAGACCACGCGCCGTGAATATAGCTAGTCCTTTGGCTTGAAAAGGTTAGTGTGACAGTATGTCTAGCTACATATGGCCTAACTCTTGACCGTCGATCTACGGAGGAAATATGATGGTGCAAGAGGGTTAGGGTTTAACAGACTCAACGGTTCACCCCATCGTGCTGGTTGGCTAGTCATTTGAGTTGGTAAGTGGGAGGATCTTGGTACTTTGCAGCTCATTCGGCCTGAGACCTTTCAAACCTGCCTGGAATTCTTAACTCTGCAAGCTATGGCGATCACTAACCACCATATAGCATAAGGTATTCTCATCTATTCCTCTATGCTTGGTCCAGGTTTTTCATGCGACTTAGGTAAGGTTTTTGTGACTGTCGATCGACTGGGTTGGAAGCTAACTAGTGGCCATCCTTGCTCAGGAATGGTTTGGGGGTATTCGGCTGCCACGAAAGGTGACCTGGGTCAATGTAATATTAACAAATGTATATATATATATATATATATATATATATATATATATATATATATATATACCCTATGATGTTGTAGTCAATTAACTATTTATTTTTGTAGTCAAGAATAATGAAATGAAAGAGGTCTTGACTTCTGTGGCAATGCAAATGAGTCGCCAACAATGGGAGTCCTCCACACACAGGTGACTGTCCTACCCGTGGCCGCTCCTTTTGTTCACTTTCTCAGCAAGTTCTAAACCCTTATTCGGTTGCTAAATGAGAGCATTGTTTTGCAGGTAAGCCTCCTCCAGCACATCAGTTCTGTTTGAAGTTGTCATAGCATATGCCGAAGTCGTCATGGTTGCCTACTTCAGTTTCTTTTAGGTTGGAAGTCTATCCTCTGGTCCCATACTTGCTTCCTTTATGTAATAGATCTGAACTACAAATATATGAAATGATACCAATATACCCAATAACTGTAAATAATCACTAAAAATAACAAGATCTGAATATATATAGAAATTCTTCTTTATTGATCAAACCCTTAAGGTAGGGCAACGCCATACATTCACTCTTTAAGGAAGGAGAACACTCCACAAGCCATATTCTTGTCCATACAATATTCTTTGACCTTCTTAATGGGGAGTCTCTAGCCTCTATATATGATTCATACATACAATACCATGGGTCATTACCATGGTTCTCTCAATACCATATATCTAATACCATGGGCTTACCATATAACTATGACCCATCCCATTATTACATTATTCCCTTGGGTACCTCTCTTTGTACCCTATACTATCCCCCCTAGGTATACTACATTCCACCCTCCTTAAACATGTTTCATCCTCGAATCATAAGAAGAACACAAATAATAGGATCTACTCAAAAGAGTAGTCCACTGGTACCATGTATGTGCATCTAGCCATCCAAGAGAAAGGTGAACCCTCGATCTAGTTGGTGTCTTGCTCGCTTGAGATGGAAGTTGACCTTGGTAGCTCTTCCGTGTTGATGTTTTGTGTGTGGATCATTGCCCCTCTCTATCCGTCATGCGGGAGTTGTTGTCCTTATTGCTGATTTGTTGCCATCTTGTCGGTTGTTTTCTTGTTGGGTGATGTGGGTGGTGATATGCTGAAGTTTTAACCAATGACGTATCTTGCTTTAATTCACCACCTAATTGAGCCTGATTGGTACCTAGTACATGTTGTGGCGCCTGTTGTTGTTTCTTATCTTCTAGTATTATTTCAACAATTGATTCCTCATCTGATGTGTCCGCACCTGCAACATCTTCTGCGTCAACCTCCTTGGACTCTACCTGTTTATTGATGGAAATATCATGTAATGTAATTTTCTTCTTTTTATACCAGAGCTTCAAGAATTTCTTCTGCACATTAATATTGATAGTGCCAATAGATTCCATCTAAGGGTATCCCAAAACAACATCCACATTATCCATATCTGAAGCATAAAAATCAGAATGTAATACATACTTGTCCATAACAATCTTCAAATATTTATAAACTTAAACATCATCATTATCAATCTGTGCGGTTTTAATGTGTTTCGCTGGAACTTGCAATTTCTTTTCCAAATTAACACTTATAAAATTTTGCTTGCAACTAGGATTTATAGACACAATGATCTTATCCTTTTGAATATATCTATGAACTTGTAATAATGAGATACCATCAGAAAATAGCCACTTACAAGTCTCATTCACCTGTTTTCTAGCATGAGACCATTTTTCTAAAAGGATTTATTCTATTTTTCATGAAGAAGTCGCAACACTAAATCATCAAGTGAGTACCACCATTTAACAGCCTTATCTTTTATATTAAATAGTAGGCAACTTGTCCAAAATTGTTTGCGTCGAGACTTGTGATATTTTATAAATTCTTCAATAGTAAGACCCTTATCATTCCCTGCAAAAAATTCCTTGCTAGAAGCCATGAAGAGGGTTTTGAAAAAAATTCACTTACTTGGCGACAATTAAAATGGCCACAGTTCAGTCAATATTTCTTTGAGTCCTTTTTATGACCTATTTTCAGAAATGGAACAACCATCGTACATCTTCCCATGTGATAGAAATCCCGATCTAGGCACTGGAATTCCATATTCACATTGCAACTGTCTCGTTGTCACAAAACATTCTAAAAAAAGAGATGATTTTAAATCAACGAAATCTCCCTCATCCGGGCTCTGATTCAACCGAATTATTTTTTTGAAATTGGGTAATTTTTCAAGAGGGTCTCAAATCTTCAATTTGTTTCTCAAAACTCCCCATAGAAATGACAAAAGATAACTGGAGATCCGTTGTCCACGAATTTTCCTCGAACAATTTCTACAACATAGCTGATTTTTAAATCAGCGATATCTCCCTCATCCGAACTTCGATTCAACCAATTTTTTTTTGAAATTGGGTATATTTTCGCAGAGAATCCAGATATACAATTAGATTCTACAAATTCTACCCCAAAACTTACAGATCTGATTTGCAAACTCACCACCCCAAAACATTCCTGCAAAAATAAAAAAGAAAATTCTCCTCTTTGCCCAAGAAAGTGCTTTGATACCGCTTGTAATAGATCTGAACTGCAAATATATGAAATGATACCAATATAACCAATAACTGTAAATGGTCACAAAAGATAACAATATCTGAATATAGACAGAAATGCTTCTTTATTGATCAAACCCTTGAGGTAGGGCAACACCATACAATCACTCCTTTAGGAAGGGGAACACTCCACAAGCCATATGCTTGTCAATACAATAATCCTTGACATCTCTCAATGAGGAGTCTCTAGCCTCTATATATGATTCATACATACAATACCATGGGTCATTACCATGGTTCTCTCACTACCATATATCTAATACCATGGACTTATCACATTATTGCTAACTAGTTGTGGTCCCTTACATGATGCGGGTTAACCACTTTATTTCTTAACTATGGTCCATCCCATTATTACATTATTTCCTTGGGTATCTCCCTTTGTACCTCATACTATCCCCCCTAGCTATACTACATTTTACGGAGTATTAAACTTGTAGTGTGTTCGACGACCGAGGCTGAGGCCTGGAACTTTCCCTCTTGTTTTATTTAAACTGTTGTATAAATTTGAGTTGCGGTTTCTATGACATATTCGAGGGTTTTCCTGTAGCAGGAATTCCAGACTCATACTTATATATTTGATATTAATTTTGTTGCGAATTTATGCAAGGAAGTAGGATATTTTGTTAGTAACTTTAATAGCCTTTACTAGTAATTTTAAAGTTGACCCTGTCACTGTCCATCACGTACTTAACTGATGCGGTTGCTTCCGTGATGGACTTGATTACTTCTGTTTTAAGGAATGGAAATTGTTGCATAATGTATATGGTTCGCCATTAACCTATGCGCATGTGATTTACTGCATTTTTCTTATTCCTGATTTCTTTATTTCGAACAACAACTATATAAGTATTTAAACAATCGATTAATAGTTGTTGGGCTTGGTTTTGCATGGAATTGATCTGAAAATCTTGGTACTGTTATGAGTATTATAGTTCCATTTCTAGTAATATTTCTCCAAGGGATTGTTTTCATTCTTTAATAAAATGGATTTCTATAGTTTTTAAGTTTGAATACAGTATCTAAGAATAGAAGAAAGGAATTACATTCGCTCTATAATACTCATGTCTATTAGTTAATATTTAGGTTTTTACTGTATTGTTTTACCATTTATGCCTGGACTAGCATTTTCGATTATGGTTCGGTTCAGAAATGAAATTCGAGAAGATTTTACTTAATTTATTTCAAAACTGTAACAATACTTTTTAAACCTTATTGTACATTCTGGAAACATTATGCTTTACTTATCTGTCTCCTGCTTACGAGCATATGGTCTTTTGAAAGCATGCTAATTTTCTTATCTGTCTACTGCCTGTATATATATATATATATATATATATATATATATATATATAATTTTCTGAAAGCATGCTAGTTTAATTATCTGTGTACTGCTTGTACATATACATATACATATACATATAATTTTCTAAAATCATGCTATTTTACTTATTTTTCTATTGCTTGAGAATATATATAAAATCTATTTCTTTCTGGAAAGTCTCTCCTCCCAGCCACGAGTCTGGAAATTACGTTCAGACTCTCCCCTGAGCACTTTCGTTTTCCTTACAGTCAAGTAAGTGTATATCCAGCTACAGTCGAGTACCTTGGGCCTCAGGACTCCACTGTCTAGCCTCAAGTCTTGTACCTCTCTAGATTGTTCTTGAGTATTCTTCCCACTGATTTATTCCACCCAGCTCTAGGAGAGCTCACTGAATATTTTTCCCCTCTATATTTCCCTTTCCAGGGTAGATGGGAACTGTTTCTTGATAACTATTTCTTTTAATTATTGGAGACAATTATTATTTTACTTAACATATCTGAATTCCTAATTATGCATTAATCAGGTAACCAAATGTATACTGGCCTTCCAGCCTCAGTCATTGTTATATTTAACAACATAATTTAAAAGTTTAAATGCAGTGAAACATAAAATTAACTCAGTAACTGCAGTAATTTTTCACGTAACCTTAGGGTGTTACATCTTGCCCCCTTTTTGAGGAACACCGTCCTTGGTGTTCTCTTGATTAAGAAAATAATGCTCGGTAAGTTTCTTGCATAAATCCCTCCTCTTCCTAGGTGGCCTCTTCCAGGCGAAAGTGCTTCCGCTGCACTTTAACCTGGGTGATGGCCTGCTTTCGCAAGGTGGTTTCTCTCCGATCGAGAATACGAAGAGGATCTGCCAGGAATTCTCCTTCCGGTTCGACCTGCACTTCCAAAATTCACAGTCATAATTTTTCTAAAATAATTTATCCAAAAGTTAAGTATTCTCCTTAACCGATTACCTGAATGTTTTCCCAGCTAATTATATGTTGTGAATTGTACACATATATTTTTAGCAAAGAGACATGAAACACATTATGGAATTGGATATGGCTTGGTAATGCAAGTTTATAGGTGACTGGCCCAATTTGTTTCAGAACTTGAAAGGGTCCACAATACTGGGGTGCTAATTTAGAATAACCCCTCCATTGTAAAGAACTCTTCCGGGGCTTCACTCTTAGATAAACGTGATCTCTTGGCTGAAATTCTCTGTAGTTCCACTTTTTATCTGCTACATTTTCGGCCTATCCTGGGCAACCCTTAAATTTTGTCGAACCTTATTAATTATCTCTTCCATTTCTGCAAGTATGTCCGGTCCCAAACCTAACTTATTAATTGGGTTGTTCCAATCTATGGGCACTCTGTACCTTCTCCAATAAAACATCTCAAATGGGTTCATTCCCACTAATTCATGGTGTCCATTGTTATAAGAAAATTCCACTAAGTGGAGATAGTCTTCCCACTTATGTGGTTGTTGCATCACAAACATACGTAACATGGCATTTAACACTTGATTCACTCGTTCGGTTTGTTCGTCCGTTTGAGGATGATAAGTTGTACTAAATTGAATCTGGGTGCCCAGTCCTGAGAAGAGGGTCTTCCAGAATGTAGATGTAAATTTTACATCTCTGTCAAAAATTACCACCCTGGGTATTCCATGCAAATGGAATATTTCTTTCATAAATATGTCTATAATTTCCACCGTTTTATAAGTGGATTTCACAGGGATGAAGTGAGCTGATCAATTTGTCCACCACCACCATAATTGAGTCGTGCTACTTCTTGGTGCGAGGTAAACCAGTGATGAAATCTACAGATGTGGTCTCCCATTTCCATTTTGGAATGGGCAATGGCTACAACATACCAATAGGGTGTTGATGTTCCACCTTCACCAACTGGCATTCTAAACATTTGGATAAGTACTTAGTGATGTTCTTCCTTAAACCAAGCCAAAAATACCCTTTCTTGATGGCTAAAAACAACTTTTGGTAACCTGGGTGAATAGCACATGGTTTTCTGTGAAGTTCATCCAATATCATTTGTTTGACCATGCTTTGGTTAGGAACATATATTATGTTTTTGAAGGTAAGGAGGTTGTCGGGACTTATGTCGAAATTTGATTTTTCCCCCCTTAATAGAGTTGCCTCTTTTTGCTGCAAATGATAAGTGTATTCTGGATCCTTGCATGAGGCTTCTTTTATGATTTCAGGGATGTTTAAGCATATCTCACTAATTTGGACCTCATAAATACAATGCACTTTTCTACTTAAAGCATCGACCACTCGATTTTCCTTCCCTTTGAGATGTTTCATCTCGAAATCAAATTCACTTAAAAATGTTGTCCACCTAGCATTGAAGAAATTGATAAGGCTGCTATGATCTGTTAATAAAAAAAATTTCTTCCCCAACAGGTAGTGTCGCCACATATTAAGTGCATGCACTACCGCTGTTAATCCAAGATCGTAAGCCGAATGCCACTTCTCATATTCCTTTAATTTTCCTGATTCATAAGCAATGAATTTTCCTTCTTGTGTTAACACTATGCCAACACCCTCTTTACCAGCATCCGTGCAAACCACGAAAGATTTTTCCGGATCATCCACCTTTAACATGGGTGCAGTGGTAAGTAGGTGCTTTAATTTTTCAAAGCTTTGTTGACATTTGACTGTCCATTTGAAAGCACGTCCATTTTTCTGTAAAGAGGTCATGAGAAAACCGATTTATGGAAATCCTTCGATGAACCTACGGTAATAACCAGCCAAGCCTAGGAACGATTTGATATCCATGACATTCTTTGGTGTGGTCCATTCCATAATGGTTTTGATCTTTTCTGGGTCTACGACTATCCCTTCTGCTGATATAATGTGACCCAGGTACTAAATATGGTCTTTGAAAAAGTCACACTTGTTGTACTTAGCATATAACTGGTTTTCCCGTAGCGTTTGCAACACAATCCTCAGATGCTCTTTATGGTCCTCTTGATTCTTGGAGTATATTAATCTGTCATCGATAAAAATCAGTACGGATTTATCAAGATAGGGCTGAAAAAGATAGTACATAAAACTCAAGAAAGTAGCTGGGGCGTTTGTGAGACCAAAAGGTAGCACCACGAACTCATAATGATCATAACGAGTTCTAAATGCAGTCTTACAAATGTCCTTGTCCTTTATCCTTATTTGGTGGTAGCCAGACCTTAAATCAATTTTTGAGAATACTTTGGCTCCTTACACTTGATCAAATAGATCATCAATACGTGGCAAGGGGTATTTGTTCTTGATCGTAAGTTTGTTCAACTGACGATAATTGATGCATAATCTCAAGGTTCCATTTTTTTCCATACAAATAATACGGGGGCTCCCCAAGGGGACACGCTGGGGCGGATATAATTTTTATCCAAAAGCTCTTGAAGCTGCATTTTGAGTTATGTTAACTCAGGTATGCTCATTCGATAAGGAGCCCTAGATATCAGGGCTGCTCCTAGAATTAATTCAATAGTGAAATTAATATCGCGCTTGGGTGGCAATCCAGGAATGGATTCAGGAAATACATCAGTAAATTCCTGGATGACCGGAATGTTTTCCAAGGAGGTCATTTTATTTTTGGCATTTGTAAATCCCACCTGAACAACATATATTTGACAACCCTTTCTAATGCATTTTCCTAACTGATTAGCAGTGATAGGACGTAACTTGGTATTAGTTTTAATTCCTTGGAGTTCCTTCCTTTGGCCTGTCTCAGCAATAAAACTGACAGTTTTCTGTTTGCAATCCACTAGGGACCAACATTTTTCCAACCAATCCATCCTGATTAGAATGTCATAAGAACCCAAAGGAAGTATATTAAGATCAATGTAAATGGGTTGCCCTGAAATTGTTATGGGACAACGTTCTGTTTTTGCAATTACTCTTCTTTTTGTCCCAGTGGCTAGTTGAACTAGCCATGGTTTTGGAAACTTATTGCTTTACAGTTGACATTTTTCTACCACCTTAGGACTAACATAGCTTAGGCTGGCACCGGGATCAAACAAAACAGAAACATATTTCTTAACGATCATACCTTCACATTCAATCATGGTGGGCTAGTACTCTGCTTGATGATCATCCAACGCAACATTAATTATGGGCATGCTCCTCACCACTTCACGGACCATGGATGCTTCCTGCATGTTTGACAACTGTTTTGTTCTTTCGCTATGTGGAAAGTTTTTGTAATAGTGGGGTTCTCCGCATCCCCAGCATTGTAGCGGTGGTTTGACTGCTGGTCATTCACTGATTTATTAGCTCCTTTTGATTGTCTGTTTTCAGAGTATGCAGCTTTAGGCTGGTTTCTTATTGGGAATTTGCTGAGAGGTTTTTGCTATACATTTCTGCTGTTAGAAAATTTTGCTTGTCTATTTGGGATCAAGTTCCTTCCTTTTATGCTCACTCCTCCTTCAGGTCCCTCATTTTTCTATTTCATTTGCTGGTAGCAGATGCGGGCTTTCCACACTACATCATCCATTGACCTCGGGTAATCAAATTAAAGTTTTTCTTTCATAAAACTGGGTAGATTACTGATGAAACATTGAATTTTGGCCTTTTGTTCTTGCATATAAGGAACATAACGTAGCAGAGAGGTGAATCGTTTTACATATTCATCCATGTTTAAGGTTCTCAATCTTAACTCATGAAATTCTTTTGCCTTTTTGTCATAATAATGCTCAGTCAGATACTTATCCTTGAAATGCTTTTGAAATTCTTTCCAAGTAACCTGTTCTTCATCAATTTTCCTTACTATTTTGATTTCCTCCCACCAAACGGTAGCCTTACCCCTTAATTGATAGGCTGCCAAACATGCTTTTAATTTATCAGTGTAATCATAAATCTGGAAGTATTTGCCCATATAAATTAACCAAGCCTCAGTGGATTCTTTGGATTCCCCTTCAAAAAGTGAAGTATTTGCCCATATAAATTAACCAAGCCTCAGTGGATTCTTTGGATTCCCCTTCAAAAAGTGATGGTTTAATCTTTTTAAATTCTCCTTGTAATTCATATCTCTGTCTTTTTGTTTTGCATTGGTCAAAAACATTATGTGAGTGTCCTTCTTCATATTCCCTATGTTTTTCTGTTGACTCAACATTCTCTTCTCCATGCTGAGCCATTCTGGTATTTTCTCTTTCTTCATCACTGGGGTCTGGATCTCTTTGGTTCTACCGATTAGATAGAGTTCAGATTGGAAAGTCTCTTCTCTGAACCACTGAGAACTTTTGTTTTTCCTTACAATCAAGTAAGTGTCGGGTACCTTGGGCCTCAAGTTCTTACCTCTCGAGAGTGTTCTTGAGTATTCTTCCCACTCGTTTATTCCACTCAGCGCTGGGAGAGCTTACTGAATATTTTTTTTCCCCTCTATATTTCCCTTTGTAGGGCAAATGGGAATTGTTTCTTGATAACTGTTTCTTTTAATTGTTGGGGACAGTTATTATTTTACTGAATTCTTAATTATGCCTTAATCAAATAACTAAATGTATACTGGACTTCTAACCTCGGTCATTGTTATATTTAACAACATAATTTAAAAGTTTAAACACTGTGAAACATAAAACAATAATTTTTTACATAACGTGAAGGTGTTATGTTCTGTAACAACCGCTTTCAACTCACACCAAGCTTTCCAACGGCTATGCTTTTCCGCATGCTCTCTGCCCTAGCGGCGACATTTTTGTCGATTGTTTTAAATTTCCTAAGCTTTTAGACCAAAACAGGGAGTCCTCTCCGCATGGTGTCCTCACGCCTAAGGCATTCAATGAAATCACCCGTTCTTTAACACCCCAATATCGTTTTTGGACCGAACTCCGTTCACTATTTCCGCACAATTATATTACATCATGGTGTGTTGTTACTTACCATTCGCCCACGTCTGAAAGCTTAAATAAAAATGTCACATAAACACCAGAGTACAACCTCAAATTTAAATATAAATGTCTTAGTTATAAATTAAAAAGAAAGAAAAAAGTATTAAAATAAACGGAAAGGAGAGGCAAAGGTTGAGTCACTCCAGTCGTTGGAAACGGATTAGTATAGTTCATAATTGCTTAATAAGAATGGATTTAGGGAGTGAGTTTACCACGGTATAAAAAGTTAAACAATTTTTTTTAATTATAAAGTTAATATTTACAGAACATAAATATCGATGCCTGATGCCTGCTTATTGATAGGTAGGTCGAGGTCAACTAGTGACTTGAACGACCAGCATTTCTATATATCCGTGGACGGAACATTAATCGGGTTAACATAATATGATTAATTTGCAAAATTTTGTGGGAGGGGTGGAACGTTCATAAATAGAAAGATAAATATTTTGTTAATTTGATGATAAGTATTTGTTTAATTTTTATTGTGTTGAGAGGCTATTTTTAATTTAGTATTAGAAAGATAAATATTTTTAATGTTAACTCTGATAAATAATAATAATGAAGGTTGGTTTTAATTAAAAATATTATAAAATATTAATAATTTTAATAAAAATGAACGTTAGTTTTAATTAAAATCATTATAAAAACATTAAAAATCTCAATTTTATTGTGGTTATTCTATTTATTATTTATATTATATTTTAACATGGTAAAAATATTTTGGTCACTCTCAATCATAAATAAAATATAAAAATTGAGTTGTTAGAATAAAATTGAATTTTTTTATGAGAGATTTTTTAGTGTAAATCACATGATATTTCATTTTCCAAAGTTTTTTCTATCTCTCTCTAAACAATATATAATGTTAGTAAGAAATATGGAAGAAATATTGAGTAATATAATTTATTCATGAAATAATATAAATATAAATTTAAGTGAAGATTGATGAATTTAGGCTTCTGTGATCCAGGTCAAGTTTTTTTAGAAGAGTGTTTTGGCGGAAATCGCATAATAATACATTTGTCGATGTGTTTCGAACCAACAAGTGTGGTTCATAGTGAAGACAAGTTGTGGTTCATCGTCAAGACAAGTTGAAGAACCAGATCATGGGAGCAACTATATTTGAGAGTTTTTCGGTCAAATATACCTGTTTCCTCATCAATTATAGCTGTTTCCTGGTCAATTATAGCTGTTGGATGATCTGCTTTCTCTATTTAAACTGTTGCCATGATCTGGTTCTTTAACTTGTCCTGCCGATGAACCACACTTGATGGTTTGAAAGGCGTGGACAAATATATTATACATAGACAAATATATTATTATGTGATTTCCACTGAAAACTCTTCTCAAAAAACTTAAGTGAAAATTGTGAAGTGTTTTCAAAAAAATAAATTATATTTAAAACTTTCTCAATATGTGACTATTCACCATGACGAAGAACTTGCAAATTTAAAATAATAGAACAAAAGTGATTAATTACTAAATTTTGAGTTATTAAATATTCAATAATTTTTAATTTTTATTACTATTATTTTTAAATTAGTGTACAAATTTTATATTTATATTTATATAATTGGTTATTAAAGAAATTAAATTAATAAAGTAGAGATAAATTTTTATGGTTATAAATTTTGTTTCATATTTAAATTTAAATATGTTTAACTTATATATTAATTGTTTTTATAATTAATAATAATTTAAAATAAATAATAAATTTTTTAATTGTGATTCTCAAACACCAGTTTAATGCTTATATATATGTGGGTGCATATCCTTTAAACAATAAATTTTAAGTGGATGGAATTTAATGATTTTTTTCTCGGCAAGATTAACTACTTTTCTATTAATATGTACAGATAACTTTACATTCAAAGAAACTGGCCGCCCAAGGCCAACTGCGGCTCCTGGGCTGCATTTTCAGACTTGTTCCATTGCCACGCAGGGCTATAAGATCAGAGAGATCAAAATTCAAAATGCTACGAGTTTCCAGAATGGCTCCATGACGACCCACGCAGGGGCAATTCCAAAAAGACCTACAACCCAGACAGACTATGGAAACTGGATACATAACCATGAACATACAAAAAACCAGGCAATCACCAAGGATTTGCGCCCAACAGGAGACATCGTCCCCACTGCAATGGTGGAGACTGCATACAGTAACTAGCCACAAAAAACACAGACGACCAAGTAAAAACAGGAAATTGAAATTGTTCCTACCCCGAAACCCGTCTTGAGAGAGGAAGGCAAAAAACACAGGACCACCTCCAGAGCTAATCCTCTGGCTCTTCTTCCATCGCCGTCGGATTGTGCGCTGGTACTGGATGCGCGGGAGCTTGATGTTGGATGGGGGATTGAGAGCGGTCAGTCTCGGAATTGCTCTCCTCACTCGCCGGTTCCTCCACTGGGAGCTTCCCGCGACCACTAGCTGAGCCTTCTGCTTCAATTGACGTCTCCCCCAATGGGAGCTTCCCCTTACCGCGCGCAATATTGTCTTCCGCCAGGACCAGAGATGATTCTTCTGCGTTTTCCTCCTGAATTTGGGTGAAAAGCACAGATATGTGTGCGTTGATGCCTGGATTATCCCCAGAGCCTCCCAAAGTGAATATAACAGAACCGAATGCAGGTAGCTTGGGCTCCCCACCACTAGAGCTGCCCACTTCCATGACCTGACAGGCTGGGATAGGGGTGGCTCCCATCCTTCGGTAGCAGTAACAACAACAACAATGATGATGAGCATCTGCAGCTGGGGGGCGAGAGGATTCTCCACGCCCTGATCCTCTGCGGCAAGGCATCCTCTCACGCTCCATAATAGCCCCCAAACCTTTGTTCCGTTCCCCGACAGATGAGGTCCGGCACTGTATCTGCGCCCTCCCCACAACGTGCAGTCCCCAGTTTGAAACAGAGCAAAGCATAAATAGGCGTATAACCATTCCAGGGAACGCAGGTATGTTATAAACCTCCGCCCGTCTTTCAACCTCCAGCTCACAACACAGTCGCTCAACGCTCTGTGAATTCCCCTTGCCAGAATGAGCTCCCTTCCCCACGCAATCCACATACTTAAACCGCATAGCATCTCCAATGGAATGACCAGCATTGAATGCCCCTCGCATGATAGCCATTCCTTCCCTCGGCTCCATTAAGGATGCTCAGAGGCCGCTTCAGAAGTGAGGTTTCGGCGGCTTGCAGCATTTAAGGTTGAAGCGCCATCACGTGGCAGCCCATGCCCGGCATGTGGCTCGCCATTAAATATCTCAATGCCACCCGCATCCGGGGGGATGGAATTTAATGATATTATTATTTGACAAAATCAATTTATATGATCAAAATATTTATAATTTAAAATATTTATTTCCTTTAAATTTTGATTAAAATTAATTTACGATTACAATATTTTAAAATTAAATTAATTTTTTACATTATAAGGCGTCGCTTTGGGAAAAACTCCCTTATCTTGTACTGTTGATCCAATGTATTAGACGACTAAAAACACTTTGTGCAATTGGATCATCATAGGCAGTGGAGAACGCGTTGGAAGTTGGTTAAATTTCTGCCATTGGATCATCATATGCGATGGAGAACATGTTGGTAGTTGGTTACAATAAATGTTGTGCTAGAAGTTGGTTACGGTAATGATCCATCAAGAAGGCCTTGATATGGAGGGATGATTGCTCGCCTCTTTCACTACCAGTGGACTTAGCGCCCCAACCTATTTGTCCCATCCTTGTAAGTTCTTTCCGGAAATTTAATCATTCCAGCCATGAAATTCCCTTTCTAGGGTTTCATTTTTTTCTCAAATCCTAAACCTAGGGCTGAAATAGGTACTTGGGGATGAAAAAATCATTTCCATCTGAGGTGATTGCAAAACTAGGTGTATGACCTAAATGTAGGGTGCATTAGACCTTTGAAGTTTTTGAAATCTCATCATAATTTTTTATTAAAAATGCTTTTTTCTTCATAAGAATCTGCTTTAGAGAAATATGTGGGTCCTTGTGTAGACACTATTTTTTTTAATATGTGTAGCACAACAACACTTTGGGGGTGTTAGGGGGTCAAATCTCTTGGGTGATTTACCTTTTAGGACTAATCCATGCCCGATGGCATTAGATGGTTTATCGACATTAGATGGCTCATTGGAGGAGCAAGAGGAAACTTTCTGTGACGAAGCATTGCTCCACCATCACCATCACATGCAATTTTTGGTACTAAGAACGTGGCTGATGAAGTCCCACTCAAGCACCCCAAGCTCTTCATCCCATCCCTGTAAGTTCTTTCCGTCAATTCAATCATTCCAACTATGAAATTCCCTTTTGGAGGTTTCATTTTTTCCTCAAATCCTAAACCTAGGGCCGAAATAGGTGCTTGGGGATGAAAAAAATCATTTCCATCTGAGGCGATTGCAAAAATCTGTGTATGAACTCAATGTAACTAAAAATTGTTGGACACATTAGACCTTTGAAGTTTTTGCAATCTCACCAAATTTTTTGAATAAAAGGGGCTTTTTTCTTCATAATAATACGCTTCAGAGAAATATGTGGGTCCTTGTGTAGACACTATTTATCTTTCTTTCCTTTTTTTTTTCTTTTTTTTTTTTAATCTCTATAGCACAATGATGCTTTGGGGGTTTTAAGGGGTCAAATCTGTGGGTGATTTACCTTTTAGGACTATTCCATGTTTGACGGAATTAGATGGTTCCTGGGAATTAGATGGCTCATTGGAGAAGCGAGAGGAAGCTCACCCTGACGAAGCACTGCCACCACAATCACCATCACATGCAATTTTTGGTACTTACACTAAATACTTTTGTAGTTTAAGACAAGTTAAGTTTATTCAACGAGGGAAGATGTGAGAATCTGAAGGTATTGTTATTATGGTCCAAAAGAATGGTTAGATTGTAGTTTTAACTTAATGTATTTCTTAATCAATTTTAGCCATTCAATCGAGTCTCTATTTATTTTACTAGTGGCAAGGGATCTTGTCAAATTCTTTTCCTTTATTCGAGAATGCATTTCAAGTTGGAATTGTTGATAAAAAAATGCTATAACCATAACTATTGTGGACAAATTAAATTTGATGAGATCGGTCAAGGTTTTCATCTCATTTGTTGTCTTTGTTGAAAGTGTCACTCTTTCCTTTACTAGTTTTTGGAGTCTCCTTTTCCAATTTATCACAAAGCTTCACCACCCTTTGATGTCTGAAGATATTGGAATGTTCACGTGCTTTCAACACATTCATTCATGTTGGCTTCAATGGTCATCGAACCGAAAATCCAAGGTGTACATGATATTTTCCATGACGTCTGCTCCAATTATATAATCAAATCATTTGATATATGTGGTCGAGAGGATGATGATCTCAGTAGCTATCAAAATGTGTTGAGTTTTTTGAAATATGAAAAATACGTAGAATTATGGGTGCGATACATTATTTAATCAAATACATGATGGACATTGAACATTTCATACAAACTATTCTTCTTTAAGCAATATTTTTCTCTTAATCCCCAGGCCAAAGTCTCTTGGAATAAATCAACTAATTTTGTTTAGAAATTTGATATAAATCTCATCCTTATTTATAGTAATTTTTTTAATTTAATATACCAGTTTATTATGTCACTGACATATACCAATTTATAGTTTGTAACCTGACAAGTGAAGGAAGCTTTCACATACAAGTTGTTCATATCTTTGGAGATGAAGTCTGATGAGCATAGATGGATAAATGTTGTTAGTTTTTATTCCTTCACCAAGAACCACCCAATATTTGGCTAGAGTAGGAATGAAACTCCTGGGACATGCCACTCTAGGAATCCCTAGGCAGAGGAGAGAGTTGCATGCACTGAAACACCGAGAATTGAACCTGGGCCAGTTAAGATAAAATATTGCATTGCTTTACTGTTGAACCACAACCCAACTAATGGATAAATGTCCAGAGTTATAATGCATTCCATGCTGAATGGTCTATAGGGGAAAAAAACATAGAGGATCACCATTAACTTTTATATGATTGATCCCACCAGATTCTATGGGGTCCAAGGCTGATGTGATTGCTCCCTCTCTTACTAACATTGCATGTAGTTTCAATGTCGTGCCTCGTGGGTCTTTTTTGGATTGTTGTTATGGTTTTTATTTATGTGATGTTCATAATATTTGCAAGTCTTACTACTACAGTGGAATATCCTTATGTGAAGGATTTCATTCTACATTCATACTCTCCTTTCTCCTAAAAACATTATTAGGAATTGTAATAATGAAAAACATACATGTGTGGAGGAATGGGCTTTTGAATGTTGTAGGGTCAAGACTTATGGGAGCTGGCATAGTCGAAGATTATGTTAATCTATCACAGACTAATGATGTATGATTTTGAATAGATGTTCTTAGTCTTTTAAAGGGTACAAACCAAAACTAAAGCCATTTAGATGAAATAAATGTCTTTAGATAATAGAATCATTTGTAGTAGGTATATTCCTATGCCTAATTCAATTCTCTATTAATAATTGGTTTTGTTTAACCACTTATTGCCAAAGGCTTGTACAACTAACTAGCATCCATATTCTCCTCAAAGGAACGACCTTCCCAAAGTGATGTTCTTAGATACCACACTTATTATCTATGTGATATTATTAGACTAAGGTAAACCAAACAATGGTTAAATAAAATAGGGGTAAGAAATCTAATGCACAAGAATTAAAGCGAAGAGAAATGCAAATTAAAACATTGAAAGAGTAGTGTTAAGGGATTTGTTGATAACATTCAATGACACACACATTTACACATTTAGAGCTAGAAAAAGGATATACAATAGGTAGAAGTTGTGAATATACAATAGGTACAAGTTGTGATCCAACACTACAATGTACATTGGAGGAGAAAATAGAATATCACTCTCTATGTTGATTGTTAAAGTTTGAGGTTAAGTCAATTGGAAATCTTGAAGTTGGTGAAGGAAATATCAAAATCCAAAACAAGTTGTTGTCACTCTGGTTTGTTGGTTATTCTCAAAACCTCTTAAAGAGAATTGTAGACCAAAAAAAAAGTGGTAGTCAATGATATCACTCTGACATCCTGGTTATTTGAATTGGTACATTTGTATGAAAATTTAGCAAAGAGAAAGAAATAATAGTTAGTAGGAGTATTCATGGGAGAGGATGTACAGGGTATAAAAAAAATGGTATCAGGTGAAGCAAAAACACATTGATGGGCTGCAAGTACAATGTTGAAACTGTTGAGCATTCCCTCAATTGACATATTGCAACTCAAATCAATAGGATAGTGAAAGAGGAGTTCACTTTAATTTTAACACCATGTTATTTCTCTCACTCAAATTCTAACATATCACATATGTGTTCATCTATGCTCTTTCTCCATTTGTTTTTTCCTTATGGTGTTTCCTTTGCAACATTTGGTGCAATTTCTAGTATATTAATAAAAGGTGCATCTAGATTTATATCTCCATGGGAGCATTGCGGAAGAAATTAACCAATTACTGGGGAAGTAGGGACACTATTAAAATATATGATTTTATTGGAATGCCAAGTGTCTTTATTTCCAAGCCTTTATAGGATTTTTGTATTATATTCCATATGTTAATGTCAAAGGTTTATGGAGGGGCACATGGTCTCTATGTATATATTATATTGATGGAATTTTTGGGAAGGGATTAATTCCACCTTTTGGAAAAATAACCCATCCATTATTTTATGATGACAAGCAAATGTGGAATGTTGGTTTTAGTGTATGCATGATCCCATGAATGATATCATTTTTCTACTATTTTTTTCATGAATGATTAGAAGTAGCACAACTAAGAGGCTAAGAATATGTGTACATGTTATAAATAAAATTCCTTGGTTACCAATGTCATAGATTTCTTGGCCAACTTGTATTTAAAAATAACCTAGAAGTGGAATAGCTCGAGGGACTATTTAGTAGTGAAATAGATCTCAATATTTGTGTTGTGAAAAGTTAGGTTGAAAGAAAGGATAGTTAGTGAGATTGTTGTTGTAAACACAAGATGAAATTATATACTTGGATCGATATATTTAGAAAATGGGTTGAGTGGGTGAAACCAAATCCACAATGCTTACATGCAATTTCCTTTGTAGCAACAAAAGTAATTTTTATCCATAATTATGCCTAAGGCCTATGAGAGACAATGTTCTAGATATCTATTCAACCCAAAATTGACGCACATACATGTAGGATTGAAATAAATAGAGAAAATATAATGGATACACCTTATCTTGAAGGTGAATGTTCGATGCCTTTGATGGTGGAACTCCTTGAGATATTGTTCCTTGGAGTCCTTGCACCTGTAACCTACAAAAAACATAACAAAAACCACTAGATCTTTCTTCATAGAAACCATGTGAGAATTAGTATCAAAAGAAAACTAAAAAAATGCATTCTTAATATTATAAAAAACATTGTAAGTTGGGGAAAAGTGTGATTTCTCTATTAAACCAATGAAAGCTTACAATGTTTTATCCTTATTGGTCATTGCCCCTGGCTCCTCCTCTCACCACGGCTCACAATCAAGCTTCATTATTGACTGCAACTTCTCACAAAGAGAAGTGGGTACTCATTCTGACAACATTTCCTTATCTTTTATTTTTTGCCCTTTTCTCATTGGAGAACATTGTTTTTATAAATGGGTTTGAAGAGTGATCAAATGTATCTAAACACTTTGTTAACCATGTTTGATGTGGTCCTTTCATCCTTATATTTGAATTCTAGTAATCTTTTACATTTTATACCCTTATCCATTTTCCTTGTCAACCCTATCTGCTTCAACTCTCTTGTCCTAAAGTCTTAGAGCATTTCAACGCTCTTTTATAGTGTACTAGGGCCTTGAAGGGAAAAAAGTGATTTTTTTTGTAGGGTTTCCATGGCGTTTTCCTTGCATTCCATGCCTAATTTTGAGTTGCTTCCCTAGTAGACCAAGGGGGTGTCATTTTGAGCTATGATAGACCTAGGGTGTATTAGCTTGAGCTATAACAAATGTCCCCCAGTATAAGGTTAGAAGAGAAACTGATGGCTGAAATTTATTATAATACTATTTATGAGTTAGGTATATGGAGGGAGCTAAGGACATGAAACCTGCAAAGGATTTACAAATAGTTAGATACATATGATATACATCCTTGAGGTAGGCATACCCATACTCAATACCAAAGGAATAGAGCATATATGCCCACACAATATACTAAAGGCTCATGTCATCAAGGACTTATTATAATACGATGTAGATATCTATCATAGTAGATATCAGTAGGATTGTCGGCACTAATGAAAATTCCCAATTAATGTGATTATTAAAGTACATAATACATTATACAATGCATATTGGGGGAAGGAATGGGGAGGGAATATACTTATGTGATATATATTCAAGCCCCATGGTATTTCACTCATCCCAATAATATGTCTCTAGTATATGTGAATGAATGAGCTCATTTCAAACATGTAGGGACTATATAATTACCAGGAATTGTCATATCCTATTAACAAATGTGAGGGATACCACCAATTTAGTGGGTGAAATGAACAAGTTGTTGTTGAGAACTCGTAGATTTGGTCAATATGGTCCAATGAGGAAAACCCACTATCACTCGTGAGGAAACTTGCCACTGAGGACTGCAAGATGCATGGTATTAGACTATTTCTATATCTACATCCTAGAAAAGGTGTTGATGTTAATGGGAAGATATCCGTGGATGGATGGCCTTGATGTATCCCCCAACATTCAATATGAAATTAACACAAAGATGAGGTTAATGACACTAAAACGTAAATAACTAATGCACAACTAAAACATGGATGACCAAAAGAAAAGGTAGAATAATATTGTAGATGACTGCCTCTTACTTGGACTCCCCTTAAACATATAGAAGCATGACACAAATTTGAACTTGGAAGCTTACAATAAAGAGTACCATTTAGACATAATGGTGACACATGAGGCATCACCAGAGACCAGGGACTAGAATGGAAACCAATCATGTGAGATACTAGCTCAATAATAGAGTGACCTAACTCATGCTGATGGTTTGGCTCTAAAGACAGGAAAATACCAACTAAGGGGATGAGTCAAATAAGTGCCATTTTGAAGGGTGTCTGACGACTACCATGATAAAATGAAGATAATGAGACTTTACCCTCCTTTCCATTTTTGTATAGAGGATCCCTTTCATAGTTTAATGAGCATGAATAAGAATACATTGAGCTCGATAGTGTCTTTTTCATTCATTTTAACAATCCTGACAACGAGTTAAAGGTATACTCAGATCTATGTCTTTTTCATGAGATATTTTTAACGAGGCTAAAAAGGAGGTAAAAGTGTACTCAATGCTTTCTCATGGTTTAATGAGCATGAAAAGAGGTAAGATATCCCTCGTCAACTTTCATCTTGACTAACGAGTAGGAAAGAATGGAAATAAATAGGAATTTTCAAAGAGTTTGATGGGCATGAAAATATTTACAAAATAAGCCTAGGCATTTCATTATTTAACAAGCATGTAAAGAAGAAGAAAATGAAGCTCATTCTAGAGAGACACCTAGTATAATGGTATACATCTAGTTTTTAGGATGATAGAACCGACCTAAGAAAATCATGAAGTAATAGTGAAGTGTTTGGAAATGGGAATCCACTCATCATAGCGGTCTCTTTGAAAGGGTGTTGTGGGTTGCAAGATGGAGGCAATATGGATATGAAGGAAAGTAGTCAAGCATAACTGCAAGGTTGGCAAGCACAATGAAGGTAAGTAACATTATTATATAATCTAGCAAGACATTGATATCCATAGGCATAGGTGACCAAAAGGAAACAATAAAAGGATGGAAACCCCCTCAAAGGGTTGTATGGAGTTAGAGGAGTAGAAAAAGAGAGGTATGAGGCTCTGTTTTGATTTCATGGAGGGATTTAAAGAGGGTTCCCAAATTGAAAAATGAATGCAACATGTGAACCAAGGCAACAATCCAATGACATTATAGAGTGTCCATGAAGGATAGGCTCTAAAATACAAGTTACAAGGTGCAAAACAACACAATTAGTGTTGCAACTTTATGGAATGGTACCTAAGGCACAACAAAATGCTATGGGGAAGGTCAAAGATGCAATGGAAAGATTGAAGTGAATCCCAATTCTATATGCTAGTTTCAAAAGTATATCTCAAGTCACTAGTGTGTGTTGAAGAATCTATATCCTTTTCCAAAATGAATCAAAAAAATCCTTACAGGAGCATAGTATCATGAAAATATGATAAAAAATAATTAAAATGTTTCTTGAAAATGAAATATATAACAAGAATATACATGGTTGATGGGAAAATAGACATTTTGGAACTATTTCCCCATATAAAAGGAAAATTTTGACCACTGTGTCCATTTTTAAATCCAAAAGGATAAAATTTGTGGAGAAAACCTCTTCATGCTAGAATTTGTTTTTCATTTCCTAGGAGTATTATGCCACCAATCATAATCCGATCACCACCAAGTTAGATCTCGTATCCTCCTCCTTCATTTGATACCAATTTTTCTTGAATGTCCCTAAAAATTGAGTGTGTTGGAGGGTGAAATCATGGAGTTGGGTTACACTTTTTGGAAAGAGAGATAATGTTTAGGTGCAAAGAAGATGGCTTGATCAAGATATTTAAGTACTTGATCGAGCCTTTTTTAAGCGCTTTATCGATCTATTCAAGCACTAAAAAAGTAGCTCAAGCGAGAGTTAAAAGAAAACCCTCAATCGAACTTATCAAGCTGTAATGCTCGATCAAACATTATGGATTTATCAAGCCATTTATTTTTATTAAATACCCCACCAGCAGTCTGCACATGCCATTTGCATAGACCGCCATAAATTTGAGAGATTGACCAAGAGTATTGGAGCTCAATCAAGCAATTGAAGCATAGAGCATTCAAATCAATCTCACCAATGACCCCGCTAATGTCCGAGAGGCTCAAATGATGGTATATATTCTTTTTTTTTGTCTTTCTTATTTTTTTTCAAAATTAAACAAATTAATTTAAAAAAAAATAACAGCCATACAAAAATAGACAATGAAGACACAGAATGATCCTAGAGGTGGGCTCCTCAAGGATCCTGCCCATCTATAGCTCTTTCGAACTACAACTCCAAATCAGGAAACCTTCATCCTAGAGGTATCTCGGTTGTCATGGGGAACTCCTCCTCTTTTATTTTCACCAACATTGTCTTCGGATCATGTTTCTCATCCTTTTCCTTCTTCGTGAGAGGACACTTAGTAGTGTAGTGACCCATCTCACCACACCTGAAACACTTGATCTTCGAGATGACCTTCTTATGTCTTCACTGCTCTTTTTGTCCCTTCGATGGAAGGGATGCATTCTCCTCTTCCTCCCTGGCCTTCAACCCACTGCTGCTTCTTCCGTAAAGTTTAACCTTGACTAAGTATCTCCTCAACTCCTCTTGTTTTAGAGCTACCCACATCTCATCCTAATTAGGAAAGGTTGCTCTACCCAAGATACTCTGGACAAAGACTTGCCACTCATCTGAGATAAAATTGAGGGCCAATCTAACCAACTCCGAGTCTTGAGGTATATACCCCACAACAAACAATTCATCATGAGTCTCCTGAAGCTTTGTGAGGAATGGATCCACACGCTCCCCTTTCTACATCTGAGTAGATCTCAGTTTCTGTTCAAGATACATCTTCCACGGCATGGAAGATCTCTGATATAACATAGACAAAGTGTCCCACATTTCCTTAAAATTCCCTCTACTAGCGATGTGACAAACCACATGATCCTTCACTCCATCGAGGATCACTCTTTTCGCCTTCGCCATCTCTGCCTTGTATTTAATCAATGGATCTGCATTTGCAGGGATAACCACCATGTTGTTGACATATGTCTTAAGGGCATGCTCATATAGAAGGAATGAAATTATAGCCTTCTAGATGACGTTCTTGGATTCACCATCCAACCTGTTGTGATCCCTCAAGTCATTGGTTGTCATTTCTGCCACAAATGTTGAAAATTGCCTCTCTCGTCTATGTTGTTTCTGGGCTACCCTGCGCACTCCCTGCTAGAGCTAGTAAAACTACTGCCCCTTGCTACTGCTCAGCTCTAGAGAATTCCAATTCCTTGGCTAGGAATTCTCCGAGGAAGAAATTCCCTCAACCGTGCTTCTCCTTTCTCTGTTAACGATTTGCAACCTAGCAAACTGTCTACAGAAAAATCTGCATCCCACTAGCTCCCCTCACACTGAGGTTTTTGCACTACTCCCTCTTCCCTAGAAAAATCTCGATCTGGAAGCCCTTATCTCTGTCGAATCACTTGGAGAGAGTCTGCCTTGAAATTTTAGCCCTCCGGCGAAGAACTGTGCAAACCCTCTCGGGTTTCAAACTGCAACCTCCTGTAGCTTTTCGATTTCCTTCTTCTGCTCAATGTTGTTTTCTCTGGCATTGCTCTTCTTGTTCAACCTGTAGCTTTGATACCATATGAAAATTCCTAAACTGGAATCCCTACTACAGCAATTGATTATATTTCTCCTACTTGTTAGATTTAAATGAACAAGTTATTTGCAGTTTCCTATGGAAAATTTTGAAATACATACACTATTGCCTTCACTTAATTAATTTACATTCTGAAACAAGATACTGAGCAAGAAAAAAAATACAACACAATAACATCATTATTTTTGGACAAATGTCCCCGGAAAAACCCAATGCAGGAAAGTCGGTGCAGTAGATATGAGGGTTTATTATTATTAAGCAGTAGAAAATTCTAAATATATCTCTAAATACCTCAAGGGTTATTCAGTTACCAAGAGAGAAATACTAGCAAAAATATTTGTGAGATTACCTCACACAATCACTGAGAAAAATACCAGCTGATCCAGTCACCGGATGAGGTGCCTCTGGAAGGCCCTGCACTGCCTCTATGCAGTCCTCATACAATCCCTGCATCATCCCCTCTAGGCACTGCATCACCTAGCCAACTAATCGATTTTCTGCTCGGAGTCACTGCTCTCAGCCTCCTGATCTCACACCCTGGCTACCGGCTTCTAAAACTGACTCTGCTACAAAATTTTAGACTCTCTCTCACCCTCTGCATTGCCTCTACATGAGAGCTGTAAAATCACTCTCTTCCTCTCTTTGTTGATGATTCTCCAACTAAGAAAATCTATCTCTCTTCAGATACTATCTCTGCCCCTCAACTGTGAGAAATCTACTCAAATAGAATTTCCTCCTGAGAGCTTTTCAGTTCATAAATTCGATCTTTTGATCTCTCGATGTGTTTTCCAATTGACCCTCAAGCTTCCTTAAATAATCTTCTCGTTGACATTCAACGGCCCAGATGAAAAGCTAATCAATGGCTAAGATGATTTTAGCTTGATCCTCATCTTCTTCTAGAAGTTACACCGAGAATTAGAATAATACACATTAATATTTTTAATTTCCAATGTTTAGACTTAGGGGCCCTTTAAAAAATATAAATTATTTTAATAAAATTATTTATGGGTGGAATTTCCTAAAACGCTCTTTGGGTTATTTGGAATACATGTGCCCAAGCTTCCCTGCAAAATTTCAGGCCTAGTGCACATCCGATGCTACCCCAAATCAACAACCTGCAACCATACAACATGATTGTATAATATTAAATACAAGAATACATACCTCATTTTACCTTTAGGTCATCTAGCATTCTTCCAAAAACTTCCTTTATTAATAAGATCTTCAACCCCTTGATCTGCTTCATTTCTCATGTCATCATACCATCATCCCATGAATTCCATAAATTGGGGTTCCTGATGAAACAATTACTTCCACTTTAGATCTATGAATCCTCCAATGAGTATTCCATCAGAGAATCTTGAGGATACCACATATTCTTATTGAGAAAATATTTCCCTTTTTACTGATGTATGACGAGACTTGTCATGGATGACTTTTTCCTTTGATCTTTCAATGAGGTCACCAAGAGCTATATTGACTACCATAGATTTTGTTCCAGCGGTCCTTCATATTTCCCTATGGTGATGTCACGAGCTCTTGCTTCTAATGCTTCTCCTTCCTTGTTCTTTCTTCTTTCAGTTTCCTCCATTTCTTTGGTGAAATGGGCTTCTTCTCTATTCTTCTTGTTATTTTCCTTCTTAAGCTAAGGACAATCTTTCCTATAAAGTACATAACCTTCCATAGCATTGAATTTCAGCTATGCTCTTTTTCCCTTTTTTGAGTACTATAATTTTCCAAACTTCCTTTCCTTCCAACAAATGTTTGAGTCCTCAACACTTTTGCCCTCAACTTGTCCTTTTCTATCTTGCATAGAAATCACAAGTTGAACTTATCCCATGAATTTTGTTACCCTCGTGATGATGTCACGAGTCTTTATTTCTAATGCTTCTAAGATGTCATACCACATCTTATTGTAGACATAACCTATGCAAGATCTAGGAGCCAGTGAGAGAGACTATCTTAATGATTTCTTACTCCCTCTTACCATGGAATTATTTTCCTCATCTCCTCCTATCCTTTCAGCGATATGAAATTTCTTTTCTTGTAATGCTCATAGTTCTTCTTCCATATTATGTGATGTCTCCAATATTTTTTATGTGAGAGGACTTTAAGAGTTCCTTCCCATGAATTAAAAGGAGACCTTTTTCATTGATATGTTTCATGACTTCACTTATCTACGAGGACTATGACATTCCTCCTTATTTCATGCAAGGACCTTCGATCACCCAACCAGCTCATCGATTTCCTCATAGAATGAAGTCATTTAACTAAAATTGATTAAAGAATGAAAAATACTTACTTGTCATGTGAAGATGAAATCTTCACCTTGATCATGTTGAAAGTGGTTGAAGCAAATGCATTGATGCTTCCTCCTGATGAGATCCTTGTTTTAATGATAGGATATTTCCTTCTTACCTTCAAGATACTTCGACTTATACATATGATCCTCATGATTAACAAATTGTTGATATACTTGAGATGGCACTATATTTCTATCACATAAGTGGACTATGGAACCTTGTAGCATTCTATTGAAGTTGCAGCATCGTGTAGAACCATAGAGAATTGAGGTCACTTGCCATGATTATCATCTTATGGAACTAAGACGCATCACTTAGTATTACTATGGTTGTATCAACATATACCTTCATTCTACATCGAGTATTGTCCATACAAACTATGACTCAGGTATAGTGAGACCTATTTCTGATCAATATGTCGTAGATGATCCACTTCTATATGCCATCGAATACATATCATCAAGCTCTGGGAATCCAAGTTATCAAGACTGTTCTCTTTATAAAAAGGGTTCAATCCGAGGTTGTGACTATCGCTGGTATGTTGGGATCATGCCATTGTGAGATTATTGAGATCATTGTGTTATGACATAGACCAAGGCTGTGAGAGGCACTGAAACTGTTGCCATGTACCCAAAGACTGAGCATTGTGATCTAACATCAAGACCTCATCTTTTGACTGAGATTAATTAATCATATTGTGATCTTCTATTGTGACATCAAGATTCCAATAGCACCGAGATTGTGGCTAGTTGTAGACTGATTCTTCAATCTTTGATGTAGATCTTGATCCTTTTCTTTTGATAACCTTCAACTTTCTTTGTCGCCCTTCTTAAAACTTGATCCTTGAATGTCTCTTTATGCCCTTCCTTTGACTTCAACACCTTAGCTCTAATTCCATGTTGAAGAATCTAGGGAAATTAGGTTAATAAGATTCTTCTCTCGATGATAACTATTTGTGAGGTACTTTTTACTTTTTCTTATTAGCACAATGTTCTCTTGTTATTATTAGAGTGTGTTTTCTTACTTCATTTGTATACATTCTGAGGTCGACATCAAGAGGAGGATGACTTTTCTTGTCTATTAGAGGGCTTCTCGTCAACTTGTAGACCTAGATACATTCTTTATATGCCTAAGAAGGGTCATACATGACATTGACTTTAAAAACAAAAATCCCTTGCTCATGAAACCCATGAAGCAAGCTAATAATAAATTATTTTCTTCATTACATCATTTACAAAAATCAAAATTACATGTCATTATGAAGATCGAACCTAGTTACATTTTACAACAAAGTAGGGGGAATGAAGAGAGAGGAGAGAGATAAATGGATAATACATAGCTAGATAATGAGGGAGAGAGGAGGGGGAATCGAAAGGAGGAGTATGTGAGAGAGACAGATAGAGACAAGGGGATTGAAAGAGAGAGAGAGAGAGTTTAAGAATGAGAGTGAGAGAAACATAAAGAGCGATGGTGAGGGAGGAGGAAGACTGGGAGAGGTATATAGGGAGGGAAGGGGGGAGAGGAAGGGGAAGAGAAACGAAGAGTGTGTGTGTGTGTGTGTGATAGAGAGAGAGAGAGAGAGAATTAGGGGGTAGATAAGGAAATACAGATGGAGTGAGAGAGAGAAATAAAAGGAGAGAGTAAGAGAGAGAGAGATTGAGCTAGATGAGAGAGAGACACAGAGAGACAAAGAAAGAGAGAGTGGTAGGGGTGTTGGGTTGTGTTATATTCTTTCCACGATTAAAAAACCATAAAATTTATAATTATAATAATTGAAAAACAAAAAAGTTATAATTATAATTATTGAAAAATATTGTTAAAAATTCATTTGTTGTTTTTTTGAGTGAGAGTAGACCCAATCTAGGAAGAGGCTAGCTTTTCTAGATTGTGTTAGTATGGTGGCTTTTGGGATATTTAATTTCCTCAAAGAAGCTTCCATCTTCAATCCCTCTCCATGATGTTTCAACCCTTAGACCTGACTCCCTCTCCATATTGTTTCAAACCTTAA
This sequence comes from Pinus tabuliformis, assembly GCA_031772625.1. Lineage (NCBI taxonomy): Eukaryota > Viridiplantae > Streptophyta > Pinopsida > Pinales > Pinaceae > Pinus > Pinus tabuliformis. The sequence continues at coordinate 773,738,096 of CM062810.1, forward strand.
CCTTATCCCAAATAAACCAACTAATCTGCATCTCATAAATGTTAAAAATTAATTTTTTTTTTTAAATAAAAATTCATAATTTTTAAAATAATAAATTTTAACCATATCCCCATAATTCAAATAATTCAAAAAAAATTCATACAACTAACTTCTAAAATTCAAAATTTTAAAGAAATATATATATAAAACAAAAGCGAATGAATAAACAAATATACATATATTATTAAAAAACAAAAGCCTTCAAACAATAGACTTGCCCCTATTCAAAAGTAGTGTTTCCCAAAGAAGGCACTACAAAATCTCCATGCATGTAATCGCAGATCGTTGATGCCACATACCCGCTGGTTTGGCAAGAAAGGGCCACCGCCCTTCTCCATGCGAACTTATATACCTAACAAGCTGCATGTCCTCTTGAACAGTCCAGGGCCCCTTCCTCGTCTTCGGTTCCTCCTCATCTCCAACAGCAGAAAATTCCCACCAGGTTCTCAACGCCATAGAATTAGCCTACCAATGTTGCAGCTCTGACTCTCTAATTCCTTCCTGATTGCTTGAAACTTCAACACCTATAATTTTACCAAAATTACCACCTGTAGACACCAATAAAATCCCAGAAATTTCCAACCTTAACTTAGAACTTCAGAGGGAAAGAAAAACCAACAGCTTCCCATGACTGGTTATCTCAATGCCTACTAAAGGAATTTAGCCTTCTGTGGCACACACTGACAAACACTGAAATATTGACGATATCCAAAATTGAATTGAATCTTCCCTCACGTAAGCCCGGCGTTTGAATGTTAAGTCCAGCACAGTGTCGTTCACCATTTATAGGCATCTCTGCTGGGGATATCCAGCAAGTGATTTGACAAACCCATGATTTGGAAGATCTTAGGGGCCGCAATCCGTGTCAGCAATACAAAGTAAATCACATGAAAATATCTGCTAAAAAAAAAAAAAAAATATGCAGTTCAAGAAAAGATTCATACACATTGAATGACCGTTTTCAGTGCAATTAAAAACAAATTCGGCCTGATGTGCTTTCAAATCTCTGGAGGGAAAAGTAGACAGCTACCACAGCATGGTTTTTAGATTTAGAAGATCGACATATAATTTCAGAAAGCGATGGAAAACGTTATAATATAGATACAGCAGAATACAATCCAGAATGACCCTGGAATTATATTGTTGACAACTCGAAAAACAGACCCCAATGTGGTTGCAGATGATCGGCTTGAGGGGCCATTGTTCCTGGACAAACTGATTGTTTGTGAAGAATTATGACAGCAGAGACTATACACAAAATCTGCCGCGTGGGGTGGTCCTTCGCTTTCATGACGAGGAGATATTTTTGGCCGGTTTGGAAAATAGACTTCGTTCGCGACCGAGGAGGCTCGAGAGACAGACTTACCATTGGTGGGATTATTTTAAGGATTCGTTTCCGTTTATTAGAGACAGAAAGAATGGGTGCTTTCCAATAAACCTATTTAATACTTCCTGCAATATACACTTAACACCAACGAGCCGCTCTATAATCCTGAACTCTTTTAGTTTATATATAAAAGTAGCTGCATACCTTTTAAATGGGCTAATAATTTTCCAAATCGAGTAATGGGTTATACAGTGTGAGGATAAGTGTATGCTATTTTGAATGGACATCAATCAATCACTGAGAGGATTGTACTGAATTGTGTTTAGCTCGGTCAGACATCAGACATCAATCACTGACAGATAATGATTGAAGAGATTTGGAGACTCCCTGTGTATGTGAAAATAAACAATAATAATGGCATATCCTCTACTGAATTGTGTTTAGCTCGGTCAGACATCAATCACTCACAGATAATGATTGAAGAGATCTGGAGACTCCCTATCTATGTGAAAATAACCAATAATAATGGCATAATTTTTAAACAAGTGAATGAACTCTCAAAGTGGAAAATAAGAATTGCAACCTAACCGACCGGTCCTTGTGCTAAGGAGAGATAATCTCACAAAAACGCAGCCGCCAGATATGTGTTCACTAGTTATAGCCGAGAGATATGTGCCCTTTTCCTTGCTAGGTGAAGTGTTAGAAACACAACACCATATTAAGTAGAATATCAATAGCAATCTAGCACTTAAAGTTATCTTACCCCTTAGTTTGGTGGAGATAATCAATTTTAGTTGTTAATAGACCCAGAAATTATGGATGGTAGGACTATAGAATAGTATCAAAATCTGATAATAGAAGTCAATTGTTTGATCTGACTCAGGTCCATGACTATTTCATAATTTGTAATGAAGATAAGGATGTTGTTAATAGACTATAGAATGATATTGACTAGTTGGTAATAGGATATGGAATGATATTGAATTATTGAATAATATCATATTATCTTTTTTTTTTTTGATGGTTAAAAGTATGTGCTTGTTTCTGTACACTTAAGTTCTTTTTGTACCCTTGAATGAGTTTAATTGTTAGGGATATATGTTTCCTCCTCAACTTTATAAGTTGAAGTTCAAAGTGGAGACCATAGATTTCTCAATTTTAAGAAACATCCAAACTATTGTGGTCCAACATGAATGTATTACATGGCCCAACAAGTTTATTGAAGGCCTAGTGTCACACCCCTATAGTGTACCCAAGGTCAAAGGTTGACTTAGCACTCAAGTCACTTAGCTCTCTATAGGTCATGCAACATTGCTACTTGTTTTGCCTCATCAAGTTTCCCTGATCAAAGACTATGTGAGTTGAGACTATGGTTAACACTTCAACTTCTTTTAAAATGTTAACACTTAAGAAATATTAACATACACATGAATATATTGTGCACAACAATCATAAGAGAAGTAATATTTGTTATAAACCAAGTGGCCCAACTAGCCTAACATTAAGAATAAGTGTTTACAACGAAATATGTAACTCGTACAAAGTTTCAATTGTAAAAAGTTAAGAAAATTCATGTCATTACAATCCAACATAACATAAAACCCTAGATTTCACCCATGCACGATCACATCTTGAGTCGGCTGTCATGCAACCAAATAACAACTCTTATCATGTCATTGTTTACCACAAACACCATGCCCCCAGAAGTTGCACCTTGATCATACAGCTACCTTCTTGCACTTCATTCATGCCAAATTGTTGAACCATGTCAAACTGTCCACTATAAAAGATTTAGTTTACACCCTTGTGCTAAGAATAATCTCAAGTTGTATGAACACTTGTTTCTCATCTAACACTTCACCACTCCAAGCTTTCCCAAACAACCAACACACCTAAGTGGAACAAATTCCTACTTCTTGAACAGTTTCACAATACAACTCATTACAACTATGTAGCCTATTCAAACATTTGACTTCACAAAGGTACCTGAAACATATCCCCTAATTTTTGCAACTAGGTCTCTTGTTCACTCTTCAATCGTGTTGTGTTCTGAATTGTGTTCTACTCACCCACTCAGTTGTGTCTTCACTCAATTCACTCCATGGAATTTATATGTGACCTAACACCTCAAAGGGTCACATTGTTTCATTATGGAACAAGTTCAACACACAAATGCACCCATGTGCCTTTTCTTTATGATGTTTTAATCATACTATTCACCAACATGCGTGCCCAAGCCAAGCTTCTCCATCATGCATTCACCTCTTAACCAACAAGCCAACCCACCTTCTTCATGCATGCATTCCACTGCCATGTATCCTTGCCCATATAGTGCATGGGAATCTATGTCAACCCATCCCTTTTGTCAATATGCCAAACTTGTATCAACTGACCATTTCGACCAAACATGCTTTGGTCACAAGCCATCTTGTTATCCAACCTTAGCACATACACCAAACAATGGCGGAAGCCCCTTGACAAATTTTCAAGTCCAAGGTATCCCCTCACCTAATATAATTATTGGTGCACTTGTATTGCCATGCAACAACCCTAAGTTTTGCAGTTCGCTCATCACACTACACAACCCTTAATGGAGAGCGTCTCTACCTATCTAAAGGTTTTACACGTAACTTATAACTAGACACCTATATAGACATTTTTATCATATTTATATTGTTTAAACTTAATCACTTTTAACAATTGCAATTAGCTCATCACACTATACACCCCTTGATGGAGAGTGTCTCTGCATATCCAAAAGTTTTACACGTAACTTATAACTAGACACCTATATGATAAGTTTTGCACGTAACTTATAACTAAACACCTATATAGACATTGTCATCATATTTATATTATTTAAACTTAATCACTTTTAACAATTCCATAAGCATAGTACTATGATATGAATTTCGTATCACGATCAGGTCAATTACTTCTTCAATAGATGTTTCAACTAGAGAAACAATACTAATCTCATACCATGCCAGATAGAAAAGCACCCGTAGTAATCTACTAGCATAAATAAATTCATTGTCATACTATCATATAACAAACTTGTTGGTTAATACATCTTGAAAAAATTGTTGGTCCTCTGGGTGTTGCCTAGGTTTTGATCGAACTAATCGTAAGGATATCAAGGAGCCATGTTTTGAGCCATATTATAGGGCGCCCTTAATCATTGGTGGAATTTTTTTTTATTTTTTCAATTAATATGGTTTAATAGAATACTTATTTTATATATCATTTCAATTTTTTGTTGGTGTTTTATAACATATTTGTTCAACAATTTATTGGTCTCCATTCATGATTGGTAAATTATTATGGCTTTATCATTAGTACAATTTATCATAATAGCTCTGATAAAATTACTGAAATATTTATTGTTATTTTTTCTTTAGATTCTAGATTCTTTAATTAGTAGTTTTTAATTAAATTAGTTAAAATACAAGAAATAGAAAATATAAATAAATAAAAATATCATCTAAAATAAACACAAATATTTTTCCCCAGTTTTTTTAAGAGAAAAAAATAAATACAAACACTATCCAAAATAAACACAATTATTTTCAGTGAGAAACCCTTTTGAAACTTGACAGCTGTATCCAGGATTTCCAAAAAAAATTACCAGATTTTAAGAAAATAGTGCCTGAATTTCTATTATTAGTGCTTAACATTAATCATTCTTCCACATGTCAACTAAGAAATAGAAACAAAATAATTGAATAAATAAAAATTTATGGCACCATGAATTTTTTTTGGAATGGGGCGATATTTTTTTCCAAGAAATCTGGCCATGGCATAAAAAATACATATCATTGGAATGCCGCTATATTTTTTTTTCAAGAAATCTGGCTATGGGATAATAAATACATAAAAATTTACTATCATGAATTTCTGATTAGAATCCAGTGATATCTTTTCTTTAAAATCTTACCATGAAAATGATTGAATGTGTGTTTTGTATGGTGAAAATGTATCCAATACTATCAAAGACCCACAAACAAAAATCTCCTCTCAATTTCATGAAAATAATATCAAGATTTTCATTCTTCTCAAAATAGTGCCAAATTTTCCATTTGTCTCAGAGCTGGAACATCGCCTCTTTAGACCACTATTAAAAAAAAGAAAAAACATGACGTAATCTGCGTGCACACAAAGCGAGGCAAGGCTTTGCGTAGGAACCCCCGCTGATCTGGTACGTTACATCGTTTACTTTATCGTTCCTGGCCACATTCGTAGCCATCCCGACACGCGTAAAGCTGATGCGAATGGAACGGTCATGTTTATTCATCCAGAACATTCCATAATACATCAGAATAACCATTCAGGTAACTCCAGCTCTCTGGGAAGCTATCTGGTGAAGGTACCATATAGGAAAAATCTAGACTCACGCCATCATCTGCAAATAACTCAGAAGATAGCAGAGTTGCCAGAGAACCCACTGAAAAAATATAAGGTAACCCCGCGTTCTCAAACAGCTCCTCTGATCCTTCCAAATGTCCCTGCAAAGCTGCGCCGTGTTGCGCATCTTCATTGATTTGAGAATCCTCTCGAATTTCTCCCTGCAATCCATTATCGCAATCTTCTCTGCTACTTGGAGAACTATGACTTTGTAGATATGGGGTTTCCTTTGGTTGAACCGCTATTTCCTCGGTAATTTGCCTTGTGATTCTAGTGGAAGACTCCAGACTATCTAGGCCAGGCAGTCTCTGAGATGAAGTTGCGAGGAAGTCAGAACCCTTTGAGCCTGCAATTTGTACGCCACTGTCTGCATCCATGCTGTTGCTGCCACTCTCAGCTTGCAGATTCCGATTCAGTCTTTTCTTGATACGAGTTCTCCAGTAATTCTTGATTTCGTTGTCCGTTCTCCCCGGTAAATTCTGCGCAATGCTAGACCACCTGACCATTTGAAACTGAAATATACTTAGAAAGCCGAATATTTAGACACATATCTACTGAATATGTTGCAATTTATGAAGAGTATTATAGACTATACCTGTTCCCCCAACGGCGATGGAGTTTAATGATCAAACGTTCTTCTTGAGGAGTGATCTTGCTGCGCTTGAGATCAGGTCGGAGGTAGTTGATCCACCTAAGCCTACAGCTCTTGCCTGTTCTGTTTAGGCCTGTAAAGTACATACATTTCACATTTCGATTAACCAAAATAGTTAAAATTCTTGAGTGAATTAATTTCTTTGCTTTGTCAAATCGACAATTATAACCAAAAAAAATGTTTTGATCTTCTTCGAAAATTTATTATGCCGAGCGCTAATAACACCCACGATCCCGACATATTCTCATCTAAAAAAATAAAAGCATTGGCGTAGCAAATGAATGGTAGGGCTTTTGTTTTCGGGAATAATAAGTTTTAATAAGTTTTAACGATGTAATTTTCATAGTGGAATCTATTTAGAGGCTAGCTTTTTTAGACTTTGTTAGCCTGGATGTCCTTGCCATAGTTAATTCTCTCAAGATGGCTTTCATAATCTCTATGAGGTTTCAACCTTTGATCTGATTTGAAACTAACTAAATCTCACCCAAACTAATTATTTTACATCTCATAAAGTTTAAAAATTTATGATTTTAAAAATAAAAATTCATGATTTTCGTCAACCCCTTTCTATGAGATTTCAACCTTAACCTAATCTGAAACAAACTAAATCCCACATAGCCCAACTAATTTACATCCGTGAATGTTAAAATTTCATGATTTGTGAAATAATAAATATTAATGATATATCCAAAATTCAAATAATTCAGATTCTTTTCATATAACTAACTTCATTTATACATTTTAAAACTCATTTTAAACCTTTAAAATCCATAATTCTATCCCAAAATAATGATTGAAAAACAAAAGCCTTCAAACAATTAGACTCCGCACGTTCAAAAATATTGTTCCCCGAGGTATGCACGTTAAAAACTCAATGCATGTAAACTCCATGCATATAATATCACATACCCGCTGCTTTGGCAAGAAAGGGCCACCGTCCTTCTCCATGCGAACTTATATACCTAATAAGCTTCATGTCCTCTTGAACAGTCCAGGGCCCCTTCCTCGGCTTGGGTTCCTCCTCATCCTCAGCAGCAGAAAATTCCCACCAGGTTCTCAACGCCATAAAATTAGCCCACCAAAGTTGCAGCTCCGACTCTCTAATTCCTTCTGAACAAAGTGCTTGAAACTTCAAAACCGACAATTTACGTTAATTACCACCTGTACACACCAATAAAATACCCAGAAATTTCCGCCCTTAACTTAGAACTTCAAAGGGAAAGAAAAACTGCAGGGTCATCTCAATTCTTACTAAAAGATTTCAGCCTTCTGTGGCACACACTGGCAAACACTGAATATTGTGTTTTTCCAAAATTGAATTGAAGCTCCCCTCACGTAAGCTCGGCGTTTGATTGTTGAGGCGAGCACCTAGTTCACCTTTTATAGGCATCTCTGCTGGGGATCTCCAGCAGATGATTTGACAAACCAGTGATTTGGAAGATCTAATGGGCAATCCATGTCAGCAATACAAAGTAAATCACATGAAAATATCTGCTAAAAATAAAAAATATGCAGTGCAAGAAAAGATTCATACACATTGAATGACGGTTTTCAGTGCAATTAAAAGCACTTTCGGCCAGAGGTGCTTTCAAATCTCCGGAGGGAAATGTAGACACGTACCACAGATTTAGAAGACCGACATATAATTTCAGAAAGCGATGGAAAACGTTATAATATAGACACAGCAGAATACAATCCAGAATGATCATGGAATTATATGGTTGACAACTCGAAGAAAAGACCACAATGTGGTTGTGGATGATCGGCTTGAGGGGCCATTGTTCCTGGACAAACTGATTGTTTGTGAAGAATTATGACAGCAGAGACTATACACAAAATCTGCCGCGTGGGGTGGTCCTTCGCTTTCATGACGACGAGATATTTTTGGCGGGTTTGGAAAATAGGCTTCGTTCGCCACGGGGGAGGCTCGACAGACAGACTTACCATCGGTGGGATTATTTTAAGGATTCGTTCCCCTTTATTATAGACAAAAAGAATGGGTGCTTTCCAATAAACCTATTTCATACTTCCTGCAATGTACACTTAACACGAGCTTCGTTGCAATTGGTATATCTGGCGCAAAAGTTACCAGGGAAACGCCAACGAGTCACAACATAATCCTGAACTGTTTTAGTTTGTATATATAGACGGTTGGTCTCCTTTTATTCGGGAAAGGTCTAATGAATAAAAAATTATCGAATATATCTGAATACTTACTGTGCATGTGGAAAATAATTAATAAAAGTAGCATACCTTTTAAATGGGTTAATAGTTATCCAAATCTGAGTAATGGATTATACACTGCGAGGATGAGTATATGCTATTTTCAATGGACATCAATCAATATCACTGACAGATAATCATTGAGAGATCTTGAGACTCCATGCGTATGTGAAAATAACCAATAATAATGGCATAAATTTTAAATAAGTGGATGGACTCTCAAAGTGGAAAATAAGAATTGCAACGTAACCGGTCCTTGTGCTGAGGAGAGATAATCTCACAAGAACGCAGCCCCAGATATGTGTTAGTAGTTATAGCACCACTGCCCTTTTCCTTGCTAGGTTAAGTGTTAGAAACACAACACCATATTAAGTAGAATATCAATAGCAACGTAAGCACTTATCCTAACCCTTAGTTTGTCGGAGATAATCAATTTTAGTTGCTAATAGACCCTAGACCTCAGAACTTATGGATGGTAGGATTATAGAATATTTTCAAAATTTGATAGGATAAGTCAATTGTCTGATTTAGCTCATGTTTATGAATATTTCATAATTTGCAATGAAGATAATGATGTAGTTAATAGGCTATATAATGATATTGACTAGTTGGTAATAGGATATGGAATGATATTGATTTATTGAATAATATCACATTATCTCTTTTCTTTTTTTTCTTCTTATGGTTAAGAATATGTGTTGTTTTTGTACACTTAAGTTCTTTTTGTACCATTGAGTGAACTTAATGGTTAAGGATATATGTTTCCTCCTCGAGTTTATAAGTTCAAGTTCAAAGTGGGGCATAGTATGTACACCTTGGTAGACATTAATAGTCAAATTTTTTAGAAGAGGCATGTACCAATTAACAACCAGAGCAATGTGAGACCATAAGTTTCTCAATTTTAAGAAACACCCTAACTATTGTGGTATAGCATGAATGTATTACATGACCCAACAAGTATTTTGAAGGCCTAGTGTCACACCCCTATAGTGTACCCAAGATCAAAGGTCGACCTAGCACTCAAGTCACTTAGCCCTCTATAGTTCATGCAACATTGCTACTTGTTTGCCTCATCAAACTTTGTTGATCAAAGACTGTGAGTTCGGACTATGGATCACACTTCAACTTCTTTAACAATGTTAACACTTAAGAAATATTAACATACACATGAATATACCATGCAAAAAAATCATACGAGACAAGAAATATTTGCTATAAACCAAGTGGCCCAACTAGCCTAACATTCAAAACAAGTGTTTACAACGAAATGTGTAGCTCTTACAAACTTTCAACGGTAAAAAGTTGAGCAAATTCATGTCATTACAATCCAACATAACATAAAACCCTGGTGTGCACCCTTGCACGGTTACATCTTTACTCGGGTGTCATGCACCCAAAGACCAACTCGCATTATGTCCTTGTTTACCACAAACACAATGGCCCCACAAGTCGTACCTCGATCGTGCGGCTAGCTTCATGCACTTCATTCATGCCAAATTGTTGAGCCATGTCAAATCGTCCACTATCTAAGATTTAGTTTACACCCTCGTGCTAAGAATCATCTTAAGTTGTGTGAACACTTGTTTCTCATCTAACACTTCACCACTCCAAGCTTTCCCAAACAACCAACACACCTAAGTGGAACGACTTCCTACTCCTTGAACAGTTGCACAATACAACTCATTACAACTATGTAACCTATCCAAACATTTGACTTCACAAAGGTACCTGAAACATATCCCCTAAGTTTTTGCAACTAGGCCTCTTGTTCACTCTTCAATTGTGTTGTGTTCTGTATTGTGTTCTACTCACCCATTAAGTTGCGTCTTCACTCGATTCACTCCATGGAATTTATATGTGACCTAAAACCTCAAAGGGTCACATTGTTTCCTTATGGAACAAGTTGAACACACAAATGCACCCATGTGCCTTTTCTTTGTGATGTGTTAATCATACTACTCGCCAACATGCATGCCGAAGCCAAGTTTCTTCATCATGCATTCAGCTCTTAGCCAACAAGCCAACCCACCTTCTTCATTCATGCATCCAACTTCCATGTATCCTTGTACACATAGTCGATGGGACTCTACGTCGACCCACCCCTTTTGTCAATGTGCCAAACTTGTATCAACTGACCATTCCAACCAAACATGCTTTGGTAACAGGCCACCTTGTTATGTAGCCTTAACACATACATCAAGCAATGGCGAAAGCCCCTTGGCAAATTTCCAAGCCCAAGGTGTCCCTTCACCTAATATAATTATTGGGTGCACTTGTATTGCAATGAAAAAACCCTAAGTTTTGCAATTCACTCGTCACACTACACACCCCTTAATCGAGAGTGTCTCTAACTATCCAAGGGTTTTACACCTAACTTATGACTAGACACCTATATGGACATTCTTATCATATTTCTATTATTTAGACCTAATCACTTTTAACAATTCCATAAGCATTATAATACTAGTAATTATCTTTAGTATGAATTCCTTATCATGATTAGGTCAATTACTTCTTCAATTATGTAACAACTAGAGAAACAATATGTATTAGTGGTTACACCACTACTAATCTCATACCATGTGAGAGACAAAAGCACTCGTAGTGAGCCACTTGTGACAATCCCTTAATACTAGCATAAAGAAATTCATTATCATACCATGATATAAAAAAACTTGTTGCTTAATATATCTTGAAAAAATGGTGCTCCTCTAGTTGTTGCCTAGTTTTTGATCGACTTAATCATAAGGATATCAAGGAGCCATGGCTTGAGCCATATTGGAGGGTTCCCTTAATCATTGATAATTTTTTTTTTTCCAATATGGTTTAATAGAATATTGTAATGTTCCTAAACATGAATTTAAGTGATAAACCAATTAAACAAATAGTTCAAAAGTGGAAAATTAAAAACTTTTAGCAAACACCCATGAAACATTGTAATACTAGAACTGTTGAGAAATATATTATGAAATATGAAGGCATGAGTACAATATATAAATGGAGTAGTGCACTTGGGCTAGTCACAAACCCAGGTGGTAGAATAGTTGGAAAGATGGTTGTTCAGTTGCTACTCTACTATGCTTTGCGTTGTCTTAGTGAACTGTTGATTTGCTCACTTCGAATTGCTGGAAAGTGCCCAAAACCTGCCTAGAAAATTCTATCCTTTTAGCCTTAGACTCCTTGAACAAAACCCAGAAGAACCCAGAAGGGAATTTCTCTGATTTTGACATCGGATTTTCAGCTTCTTGGGAGCTGCTCTTTGACTACATCTACTAACTTTCGGCTTGCTGGAAAGTGCCCAAAAACTGCCCAGAAAATTCTTTTTTTTTGGCCTTAGACTCCTTGGACAAAACCCATAAAACCCCAGAAGGGAATTTCTCTGATTTTGACTTTGGATTTTCTGCCTCTTAGGAGCTGCTCTCCAACTACATCTCCTAACTTTTGGCCTGCTGGAAAGTGCCAAAAAATTGCCCAGAAAATTATGTACTTTTAGCCTTAGACACCTTGGACAAAACCCAGAAAACCTAGAAGGGAATTTCTCTGATTTTGAATTTGGATTTTTGACCTCTTGGGAGGTGCTCTCCCACTACATTTATTGACTTTCGGCCTGCTGGAAAGTGCCAAAAACTACCCAAAAAATTATTCCCTTTTAGCCTTAGACTCCTTGGACAAAACCTAGAAAAACCCAGAAGGGCATTTCTCCAATTTTGACTTTGGATTTTCGGCCTCTTGGGTGGCTAAATCGACCTTTGTGTATTTCGGGCTGCCCAGAAAACACGCAGTCCCTTCCTCTGCGTGGTTGGTTGAGCTATGAATCGCTACTGGAAACTTATGCAATTTCTATGGAACAACGTCCCTAGGGCAGGCACGGATGGTCCCTCGAAGTAGAGGTTGAATCTTCCCTGTGGAAGACTCATGGCTACACAACAGGTAGACTCGCTAAGTAGCAGAGCGTACAAGAGTGAGTTTGTTTGTCAAATATTTAGAATTTCAACAAAATGAGAGCTGATCTCTCTTTATAACTCCTTGGGCCCCCCAAAGCCTCATGTGGGCCCCTCCATCCACCCATTCGATTTTCCCTCCAAGCATATTGAATGGCTAATTCAAACTCCTATGTGGGTGGTGCCCGCATTCCACTAGTAGCTAAATAAAGTTGATCTGGCCCCTAAGTCCCTAAGTCGAAAGTGTGGGACCCTCTTCCTTAGAAAAAAATGTGCAAAATTGTGTAGCAGCACCCTGTTACTAATGTGTTTGAGAAGGGACATGACAGTCCTCCCCTCCCAAATGTTGTTTGCTCTCAAGCAACCTCAAAGTTGGGTGCTCCAAAATATGCTCACCCTCCCATGTGGCATCCTCATCTAGAAAGTTCTTCTAATGTACCAAACATCGCTTGTCCTCAAGAAATGCCTGAACAAACACCCTCTCTGACTGTGGACCCCCACTATCACTGCAAACTTCACCAGGGTCCCAAATGTGCCATTGGATCGTCCCTGATCATTGTACTATCCTATAGTAAAGGAGTCCCTCGATACCAAGATCCCAAGCCAACCTGATCAACGTGAAACCCCCCTTGCTCCACTCACAATCTTGCCAGATATAGGCATTAGAACCCCTGTGTTTATCACCAATAAGTAGAGCATCCTGACGATGTAAAACTCTGCTCAAATCCTCATGACGCTGCTCTATTGAATAGTCCACTTCGTGCACTACAAGAGTAAACTCCGGAAGATGCAATCCAATCCTGGTGAAATTGAACCCTTGTCTACCCGGGCCTCCCCTGGTCTCCTTCTGTTGATCACCCTGCCACACCAATGAAGTTCCCCACACCATCAATGAATCACTAAAACCAAATGGAAGATTTGCATGACCCTCCCCTATACAAACCAGCTCACCTCTACAGGTAGTTGAACTGCTCAACCTTGTTATGCTAGAATCCCCTGCCCATCGTAGAAGGAACCTATCCTGCTGACATCGTGACACTCTGTTCAGGAATGACTGCCTAGCATGCTCGTCCCAAAACCTCCTCTCCCATAACTCTCGGCCATAATCTATGCGATGATCGAGGCTACGCTAATCTTGCCAAAGTGACTCAATGGTGCTAGTGTATATCACTCCATGGCTAGCCCAAATCCTGAGAAACAATCTACCTTGTCCTATAGTGAGGACTTCAGTGATCGCCCATGTGTCCGCCTATGAACAAGTCAGTCCACTTGTTATCCCAACCATGATCACCGAGCAATGGAGTATCCCACTAATCCATTGGATCCTTGGATCCCATAACCATACTAGAGGTCCACAAACCCCAATCCTCTCTGTCTGTCATTGTGATGTGCTGCTAGTAGTTGGGACCCCTTTGTGCCCCATCTCTGCCCCCTGTAGGTATCCAATAGGTAGGCACTAAGCATCAAGAACCTGTGCTGAAAATATCCAGTTGTTTTGTGCCTACCAAATCACCCAGCGAGATCTGTTATCCCAGCTCCTGATGATGTGCTCAGGTACTACCAGAAGCCTAGGCATCATCCTGCCAACAAGGACTATTGTCCTCTGCACCTCATGCTCCCATAACGCCTCAAGCTGTCCAATTGAAAAAGCATCATGTAACTCCCTCTCTGTCACCTCCCTATGTGTGAACTTAGGGGTGGAACACATGCTACCTCGACAATCAACCATGCCATCCCTAAGTATGTAACCGTCAACTCATGCCCCTACCAAGTGTCTCAACTGGAGAGTCTCCTCTCGGCCCATGACATGTGGTGTCTCATCCAAGTGCCTAAGGTGAGTCCCCCATGCCCCATTGCCTGAATGGAGAGTGTCAAAGTGAAACAACCAAACTCTCTACGACTGTAAGCAACACTGGAGGATGATGGGTGGGTATGTCCTAAAGAGTATGATCAAGAATCTGCAGGAATGCTCAAGAGTAATCCTATGGACGAACCTCCCTCCGCCTCGGATATGCTGATAACTCCCTCGAGGCCCTGCCTCCACTAAACATGGTGTCCCCAAATGCTCGACAATGTCCTCATCAATCCTAGGTGAGTTGCGTCCAATGGTACACCTACTATCCCTATCCATAAGTCTCCTTGGAGGCAAAGCTCCAAGATCTCATTGTGCTACACTATACACCCCCACATGCCATCGATCATCCCAGTACTCCTGGGCATGCCATTGTACACCATGGCCTACCCCTGTACACTGCTAAATACCCTCGTCTATGGCTATGCCATCCTGTACTGGCCTAGGTCTTGCATGTGTCACTATACCTGTCACTCCCTGCGTGTACTCAATGCAATGTGAGGCACTCCCACTCCACAACGCAGTCCAACATATTGTGACACACCAGCCTGCATCTCCATGTCCTTGCAGGCCCCTTTTCCTCGCTCCATAGCCCCACACACCACTAGATTCTATGGCCTAACATTGGGTCTGTATGCATCGGATTACATCCCCCTACATAACAATGGATGCTATGACATAACTCTGTGTAGTCCTGTGTATCACTGTTGTTGGGTAGTGGACGTCCCACGTAATGGTTTTTGGGGCAGAAAGACCAAAAAGTAGGATTAAATTATTGTAAAAACTCTGAAGTATGCGGACCGCGAAGTATAATAGGATTGAGTCAAAGGGTAGTCTGCCCGAAAATAAGGTAAAGAAATATAAATAGAGTCGGCCTGCACAGGGATCATGGGCCAAGGAAGGGTATAAATAGAGCGTGGCTCTATGAGGGAAAGGCAGTTCTGTTTGGAAGAAGATGAAATGTAATGGGTTTTAGAAGAAGATAGTCTAAAAGCGTCTATAAGTCCGAGTCAAGGGTTGGGGTAGTAGATAGAGGTTCTGCAGCTGTGTGCGCAGACCCCTGCAACTGAGTGCACAGGAAAGATCTGGATGTATAGAGGATAAGTGGAAATAAAGATAAGTTTCTTCTGAAATTCTGTGTTCCTTTTGAGCTGTTGCGAATCTGACTTTCATAATATCTGTTTAATTTAATCTGCTTATGGTATGAATGAATGTAAATCTGGGTTCATTTTAATGCACGAATCAGTTCTGTTGGTTAAATGTTTGCTTAAAGACCCTGTTAATTTGTAACCGCATCCTCTAATAGAATAGCGCACTAATAATAAGGATATAATCAACCTAGATCTGTGCAAATACCGAGCAGCGCGGAGCTGTAAACCAGTGCACAAAACCTCCAAACCACACCAAGACATCCCTAGGGTGCAGAAATCTGGTTCCAGCACCCTCCCTTGCTACCTCGGGTGAGACCTCAGTCCGTGCTCCGTGGGTTGTTGCCAAAAGGGCCGGTAGCTGCGGGATTTGTTTGGCTAACTAACTCTTCCGAACCTGGGTTAGGCCCATATAAGCCAACAAATGGTTCCATTACCGGGACCGGGATCTACATAAGGGGTGTCTGGTGTGAAACGCAGGGACTCTATAGAAAAGAATGTTGAAAAATCAAAAGGATCAAGGACGGTAGTAGAGCAAGGGTAACTATGGCAAACACGATTCAGTTACCAATATTCAAAGGAGCAGGAGGCAAAGACCCAGAACAATTTTGGTTTGTGCTAACATCAGTATGGAACACGCAGCAAGTCGTAAATGATAATATCAAGAAAGCCATCCTAGTCAGCGCACTGCAGGATCAAGCGCTAACATGGTACATGAAGTATTCAAGCATCAACCCAACAGCGGGGATACAAACATCCATACTGAATTAACAATGGAGTTTAGCCGGCCAAAGTCAGAAGCGCAGTTGGCTCTAGGATTCAAAGAGATCACGATGATGCGTGGTGAGACCCTGTGGGACTTGGATCAGAGGTTGAAAAGCACCATTCGCGAGGCCAACATGACCCTGACAGATGCACAACACCGTGCTTGGTTCGTCGCATCATTAACGCCATATTTGAAGTCAGCTTTGTCACAACAAAAAATCTCAACCCAGGCGGAAGTGCTGGAGGCAGCAATGTGGCTACACGAAACCTTGGTACAAGACCCAGGGTTGGGAGTTCAGCAAATCCAAGCGCAGGTCCAAAATTTGTGTTTGGAAATACAGAAGTTAAAACAGGAACAAACACCGCGTTCAGAAGTCTGGGAGGAAGTATGGTGTATAAAGTGCAGGAGCCAGGGACACGATAAAGATCACTGTCTAGTCTCGGTGAATTTTGTGGTCACTCGGGGGACCGATACCATTGTGACCAGAGGCACAGGCAGGGCCGAGCGCGATCGCCCTGCTCTGGTGCGCAATCTGTCAGGTAGGAGGAAAGCACAACACTGATAACTGTCATCTATTGCCAAAATACAACCAGACCCCCCAGCAGCTCTTTTGCAACTTTTGTAGATTGGTGGGTCACAAAGAAAGAGATTGTTGTAGCTATCGAATGCTGATGGACCAAGCACCTGCCTATAGAATGCAGACTGAGGTGTGAGGTCAGGATCCAGCCGTGGCAATGGCACGCGGTGGGTTCCCGGGACAAGGTCAAGGATGGGGCATAATGGGATTAGGAAGGGGTTGCGAGCAGCTAATATGTTACAAATATTTAGGACTAGGACATTACGCGTGGGATTATACCAATCCAACCCGAATATCATGTCCTTATTGTGAGAAATTTGATCATGAGTTGCTAGACTGCCCCATGCTGATAGCACAAATTCACGACAAGAAGGCAACGCCTCCTACAACAACGCAAAACGTGCAGATGATGAGATCCGAACCACGCGACGACAAACCCACGGTAAACATGGTAGTGTGGAGTGGTGTAGCCACAGGAGC
Source organism: Pinus tabuliformis (assembly GCA_031772625.1). Classification (NCBI taxonomy): domain Eukaryota; kingdom Viridiplantae; phylum Streptophyta; class Pinopsida; order Pinales; family Pinaceae; genus Pinus; species Pinus tabuliformis. The sequence continues at coordinate 773,755,505 of CM062810.1, forward strand.
GGTCAATAGGGAGAACAATATGGAAGCTAGGGAAAGCTTCACAGGCGTCTCTACCCGAGGTAGTAGGGATTGACCTAAGCTAGCTAGGGATCCCTCGATGTTGACTACCTTCTTAGAGACATGCATAAAACTGCTTCATGACAATAGGGTAGTTAAAGGGTTACAGGAAGCGATTAAGAGATGCGTAGGGTGGGGTGAACCTTTCACAGTCCGGAAGTTAGGAAGACACGCATCGCGGATGGGTCGGGATATGCGGTTAACAATGCAGATTGGTGACTACGAGATGGATCAGGGCATTTTGGACCTAGGTTCAGATGCAAACATATTGCCTAAACAGACTTGGGAACGCATGGGTAAGCCTACACTACAATGGTCTCCTATCCAATTGCGGATGGCCAATCAACAGAAGATCTTGCCCATGGGAAGACTGTAAGGAATTACAGTAGATATTGATGGCACAAGTACCCGGATGGATTTCGAAGTTATTGAAATCATGGATGAAAGTAGCTCGTACCTTGCATTGCTAGGGATAGACTGGGCCACTGACATGAATGGGGTTATTGACCTTAAACAGACGAAGATGATATTTTATAAGAAGTTGCTCCGTGTAGTCGTTCCACTAGATCCAACAGACGGACCGTGCTACACAGAACCTGTGCGCAACAAAGAAAAGGACGATGCATTGGATTGTATCTACAAAATTGTTGCAAATAGGCCGAAGGAGGAGCGGAGACTCTCGTGAGGCTACGCCGGCTCATGCACCAGCAATTCAGATGAAGAGGATGAGCGATGGTGAAACAGGGTGAACGAGGTAACCACGTTACACTATAATATGATGACGAAATCACTGTATTGCGTTAAAGCTCAAAACCGCGAGCTACCGATGTATGATGGGCTGACAATAGTGGATGAATTCCTGGTTAAATTCAAAAGCGTGGTACCAGAGTACCAATGGTTTGATGTGCTAAAATGGACATTGCGTGCGACACCAGCACGATGGTGGGACACCCATGAAGGGACCTTCAAAAATTGGCGAAGTTGCAGGTGCATGATGCAGATAAGATTTGGGAAGCCAGAGCTACGAATAATGGAGAAATACGATGGCTGAGATGATCTGTGCCTGCACCTGACCAAATGGACCAAAGCTTATGGTGCAGAGCCTCAACCAAAATGGGTGCACTTATTTTATCATACCCTGGATGTCATTCCACGGAACTGGTATACGGAAACAAAGCTCTGACATGGCACCGGAGAGTGGGATATCCTGTGCGAAGGGTTTCTGTCGACATTTATTTTTGAAGACCAATGGATGGATACCATGGACAACGCATTACAGCTGATAAAAATTTCCATATTCAGAACATTGCTAGAACCAGAAGAAGTCGTGCTATCAGACTGGTCGCGACAGTTGAGCCAGGCCTTAGCATGTTACAATGTACAAGAAGAAGATGATGAGGATGACCCACGTAACATCAATATACCAGAATCCTAAGGGAGTTGTGAGGTGCGCAGCCTCAAGATAGAAGATCCAGACATCATGACACCATTGAAAACAAAGCAAGTGAATATCGAAACAGAGGAAGAGCCAAAGTATTCTACACTTGGGGACTATTGGGACGACACCACAGTGGAAAAGGTCATCAGTGCACTCACTGAGGAAATTCAGATATATCACCAACAGAGTACGCCCTACCATCCGCAAGCAAATGGGACCATCGAGGCCTTCAACAAAATTTTGGAGACCGCGTTGACTAAGGTCTGTAATGTGCGACGAAATGATTGGGACTTACGCATCGTTGCTGTGCTATGGGCATACCGAACTACGTGCAAGATGTTGATAGGCTAGACATCGTTTTGCTTAGTCTATGGCAAGGAGGCCGTTATGCCTATGGAATATATTATGCCTAGTCTACGGATCGCGGCAATCACAAGTATGGCAGACCGCGAGGCATTGGAAGAAAGGCTCGCACAGCTAGAAGAATTGGAGGAGGAACGATTTCTGGCTGGATTCCATCAGCAGGTACAAAAACAACACAAGAAAGCATGGCATGATCGCCATATCAAGGTACGCACCTTCAAGGAAAATGATCTAGTATTGCTTTACGACAGTAAGTTCGAAAAATTCCCAGGTAAACTCCGCATGCACTGGTTGGGACCCTATGTCGTCAAAGAAGTTACCGATGGGGGTGTGGTTCAGCTGACTAAACTCAATGGAGACCCCTTCCCTGGCAGAGTGAATGGCAGTTGCCTAAATCTCTACACGGGCAAGCCGACTGCCTGACTAGCTGAAGAGAGGATAGTATCACCACTCCACCCAGTTGGAAGAGAGCGTGGGATGATAAAGCAGCCTGGGGGACAGATGCACAAGTACTATGGTGCGTGTACATTTGACCAAACACAAGGATCGTGGTTGCGCGAAAAGGATCACGCAGATGCGCTGATAAAAGGAATGATGACCGTTGATATCACTATTCATGACAAGATGTCTACATTATGGCAAAAGGGAGCAAGCAGCGGGCAATTAAGAGAAACAGTGCAAGCCAGATATGAAATGAGCTGCCCAGATTTTACACGAGCAGTTTACACGCGCTGGAATAGGCGGTAAGCAGGGAATTTGAAATTCGCATGGCTTATAAATCACCGAGGGCGGCCTACACTTCGGAAACACATATGAAGTTGTTCATTGTCTTTGCACAAGGCATGCGTCTGACGGTAGTGATCTGGCCGATGGAGAAGCAGGACTCTCTAAGGAGTATGGTGTTGACCACTACGGGCATCCCACAGGCTATAGCATCACTGGTAGGGGATGTACTGGAAAAGAGGGAACACGAAGCAGAATTGGTCCGGATGCCATCGCCTCACCCAGGGATAGGTCGACACACTATGATAGAACAACGAAAGGATGGAGAGACGACGACCATAGGTAGATATGCAATTAATAAGTCGTCTCTGATGTCCCTCAAAGATTGGGATCTTGCGGACAACAGCTAGGGTCTTGCAAAATTGCAACACAAGCTGCAGTAGATGGTGTGAAGAGAAGATACGAAGGTCGAAAGTGGCTATGGTGGTACCAGGAGGTCCCGTATGCGACTCCCCCGCTCGTGTTAAAATCCTATGAGGGGGTGTTCTGTGTTAACCAAGCAGAGCAGAATGAGCATCATCGGTTGCGAGACGTGGTAGAAACACTGAAGCAGGAGCCAGATGAAGCGTTGCAAGAGACAATGAAGGAGCAGCAGGATGACAAGCGCCACTCAAAGGAGGGTGAACTGTGAAGCCAAGGCAGAGCATCTAGCCGCATCAGCGAGTGACTCGAAACGAGTCATGATGATTGTGTTGGGGGACTGTTGGGTAGCGAAGGTCCCACGTAATGGTTTTTGGGGTAGAAAGACCAAAAAGTAGGATTAAATTATTGTAAAAACTCCGAAGTATGCGGAGCGTGAAGTATAATAGGATTGAGTCAAAGGGTAGCCCGCCCAAAAATAATGTAAAGAAATATAAATAGAGTCGGCCCATGCAGGGATTGCGGGCCAAGGAAGGGTATAAATAGAGTGTGGCTCTATGAGGGAAAGGCAGTTCTGTTTGGAAGAAGATGAAATGTAATGGGTTTTAGAAGAAGATAGTCTGAAAGCGTCTGTAAGTCTGAGTCAAGGGTTGGGGTAGTAGATAGAGGCTCTGCAGCTGTGTGTGCAGAGGCCTGGAAAGTCCGCAGCTATGTGCGTGGACCCCTGCAGCTGAGTGAGCAGGAAAGATCTGGATGTATTGAGGATAAGTGGAAATAAAGATAAGTTTCTTCTGAAATTTTGTGTTCCTTCTGAGCTGTCGCGAATCTGAATTTCATAATATCTGTTTAATTTAATCTGCTTATGGTATGAATGAATGTAAATCTGGGTTCATTTTAATGCATGAATCAGTTGTGTTGGTTAAATGTTTGCTTAAAGACCCTGTTAATTTGTAACCGCATCCTCCAATAGAATAGTGCACTAATAAGAAAGATATAATCAACCTAGATCTGTGCAAATACCGAGCAGCGCGGAGCTGTAAACCAATGCGTGAAACCTCCAGACCACACCAAGACATCCCTAGGGTGCGGAAACCTGGTTCCAGCACCCTCCCCTGCTACCTCGGGTGAGACCTCAGTCCGCACTCCGCGGGCTATTGCCGAAAGGGCCGGTAGCTGTGGGATTTTTTTGGCTAACTAACTCTTCTGAACCTAGGTCAGGCCCATATAAGCCAACATCTGCCCACTGTTGTACCACCCTGTAACATATAGTATCCTGCATGGGCCAAAATATAGACCTCTCTGCTAGTACACCCTCCATGATGTGGGCTACATCCCCCCATCTTCTCTGAAAGACCTAGGCGGCCCGACTCCCCACATGCTAACAGAAATGACACTACTGCACCTATTGTCAATAGTCCCATATGTTAGTAAGAGAGCACTCTCTCCATACAATGCCCTATCTAATAGCCTGTCGACGCCACCTCCTCCTACCAACTCTTATTAGAGTAATCTAGTCACCTTGTGGCTCTATGCACCATCAATATGCCAAGACAACTCATGAAATCTATCTGGTCACCTGTTAAGCCATCCTGTCAGTAGTGTTGACTTGGGCTCTGATGGAGATCTGAAAATGTGGGTGCACTCAAGCATGAAACCCATCTCGTAGCTACTACCATCACCTACTAGCTTTATGATGTGATGGAAAATCCCACCTGGATCCCAAAAATAATCCTACCTTCGAGTCCTTCTGGTAATCCATGGCCACTATTAACATGTGGCCATGGATGTATCCAACAACCTAACCTTCACCATCGAGTACCAGCTCAGTACCTCTTGCCATCCAATCCCAAACGAGAGATCGAATGTGTAATCCTTTATGGAAGGAACAAGCCCTTCAAGCTGATGTGGTATCATGCTCAGCTTAGTCCTGCTAACTTATCCACCCCCTTGGGTATGTCTAGACAAATCAGCCTCCTGCAATTCAATGCATAAGGGTGGGTTGATAACGCTATAGACCCCACTAGTGGGCCTCTGAAGTGAATTGTGTTGAAAACCCAACGCATGACCTCTATGCTGCCCCTCATCAATGGCTAGCCCAAGGGATGGTTGAACATCCTACTCCATCACGGGCTCGACATGAGCCTTCAACTGCTCCTCCATAGACAACCCAATATGCACGATATGCTCACCAGTGAGTTGTAGGCGACTATCGTTTCGCAACTCCGTCATAGATCTTGAGGCCTCTGTATCTATTGGCTCCTCAACAATAGTGGAGTTGTCTTCCGACACCTCACCAACTTATGGTGCATTGTTATCACCTGAGAAATCGGTCACAACCCCAAATACCTCATCAATGGATGATGCCTCATTAATGGGTGTATGCTCAACTATCTCTTTGCCAACCATGGCCCCTTCGACTACTCTTTCAATTTTTTTCTTAATACTTCTCATCATCCCTGCAAAATCCCACTGAATCTCCATTGGTTTGTGCATACCCCTCAGTTCACAAAATTCCCAAAAAGAGAGGGATGCCTGAATGCCATGACCCAATGATTGGTATGCCCTCCAGTTTTCCCCCAATAACTCCACATTTGTTGCAATCATGTTCGGATTCCAAATTGAGGAATGAATCAATTTCCTCCCCACATCAATCATCATCTGTTGTATCCTCACCACCTCATTCCAGGTGACCACCATGTTGTTTGATTCAAATCTTTCCCACAGGCTGAGCCAAGGTTATGGCTCTAATACCACTGTCATGTTCCTAAACAGGAATTTAAGTGATAAACCAATTAAACAAACAGTGCAACAGTGGAAAATTAAAAACTTTTAGGAAACATCCATGAAACACTGTAATACTAGAACTGTTGAGCTATATATTATGAAATATGAGGGCATGAGTACAATATATAAATGGAGTAGTGCACCTGGGCTTGTCACAAGGATAAGCTGGACCAAACCCGGGTGGTAGAATAGTTGGAAAGATGGCTATTCATCTGTTTCTCTACTATGCTCTGCATTGTCTTAATAAACTCCTGATCTACTAACTTCTGCATGCTGGAAAGTGCCCAAAACCTAACCAGAAAATTCTGTCCTTTTAGCCTTAGACTCCTTGGACAAAACCTATAAAAACCCAGAAGGGAATTTCTCTGATTTTGACTTTGGATTTTCGGCCTCTTTGGAGCTGCTCTCCAGCTACATCTATTGACTTTTGGTCTGTTGGAAAGTGCCCAAAAACTGCCCAGAAAATTCTGTTGTTTAGTCTTAGACTCCTTGCACAAAACCCAGAAAAACCCAGAAGGGAATTTCTTTGATTTTGACTTCAGATTTTTGGCCTCTTGGGCGCTGCTCTCCGACTACATCTCCTGACTTTCGGTCTGTTAGAAAGTGCCCAAAAACTACCTAGAAAAATCTATCTTTCTAGCCTTAGATGCCTTGGACAAAACCCAAAAAAACCCAGAAGGGGATTTCTCTAATTTTGACTTTGGATTTTCGGCCTCTTGGGAGCTGCTCTCCGGCTACATTTGCTGATTTTCAGCCTGTTGGAAAGTGCCCAAAAACTACCCAAAAAATTATGCCCTTTTAGCCTTAGACCCCTTGGACAAAACCCAAAAGGGAATTTCTATTATTTTGACTTTGGATTTTCGGCCTCTTCGGTGGCAAAATCAACCTCTGCGTATTTTTGGCTAACTAGAAAACACACAGTCCCTTCCTCTGTGTGGCTGGATGAGCTGTGAATTGTTGCTGGAAACTCCTGCAATTTCTGTGGAACAGCCTCCCTAGGGCGGGCACGGATGGTCCCTCGAAGTAGAGGTTGAATCTTCCTTGTGGAAGACTTGTGGCTAAACAACTGGTAGACTCGCTAAGTAGGACAGCGTACAAGAGTGAGTTTGTTTGTCAAATATTTAGGATTCGAACAAAATGAGATTTGATCTCTCTTTATAACTCCTTGGGCCCCCTTAGCCTCATGTGGGCCCCTCCATCCATCCATTCGATTTTCCCTCCAAGCATATCGAATGGCTAATTCAAACTCCTATGTGGGTGGTGCCCGCATTCCACTAGCAGCTAAATAAAGTCGATCTGGCCCCTAAGTCCCTAAGTCGAAAGTGTGGGACCCTCTTCCTTAGTAAAAAATGTGCAAAATTGTGTAGCAACACCCTGTTACTAATGTGTTTGAGAAGGGACATGACAAATATTTTCCTTATAGATCATCTCAATCCTTTGGTGTTTTATAACACATTTGTTCAACAACCTATTGGTCTCTACCAATGATCAGTAAACTAGCATGAATATCCCATTAGTACAATTTTTCATAATGGATCTGATAAAATTACTAAAATATTTATTGTTAATGTTTACTTAGATCTTAGATTCTTTAATTAGTGGATTTTTCTGCTTAATTAATTAAATTAGTTAAAATACAAGAAATAGAAAACATAAATAAATACAAACACCATCAAAATAGACACAAATATTTTCCGTCAGAAATCCTTCTAAGAGAAAAAAATAAATACAAACACCATCCAAAAAAACACAATTATTTTCCCTAGGAAACCTTTCTGATAGAAAACACAGCTCAAAGGCGAGGTTGCTCTACTCTCTTTTCTCTAGTATGGAATATTTGCAAGTACAAATAGGAAGGTACTCTCTATAAAGTTACTTGAGACCTTTGGCCCATATGACTACTACAAAATCCTAACCCCCTCATTTTTTCTCTCTTTCTTCCCAATTTCTCTGCTCAATATGGAACAAAATAAAATAACATAGAATGGAAACCCTATTCCTAGTGTCCTAGTATAAAAAATAACTTTATAGAAAATTGGGGTTAAGGTTTGACTCTCTCAGCCAAAGTTGAAAGTTTGAACCTTCTATATTTTTGTTCATTTTCCACATGTGGATAGCCCCATATGCATGAGTAACAAGGGATGACATGGCATCTACTCAAACCATGGTGGTGAAACATTGTAGGTCAACTTGTAAGAGGCATAACTTTTTCATTAAACTCTGATTAATGTGATTCTCGCAACATTGGAAATGAACTGAGTATAGTACAAAACCAAGAGGTATAGCATAAGAAAGAGTTTTTTTATAAGAAGAAACAATATTTAAGGCCATTTTAGACCCCATTTCTCCAAATTGGAGCCCATTATTAAAAATGACCCTATAAGATAACTCCTCCAACCTTTCCACTCTAAAAGTATGGAGATATAAAACATATGATATAATGATCCAATATGGATCATACCTCCCCATTTTCAAAGGATTTTCATCTCCAAAATATTTACTGAATGACACGAGGAAATGTTTCCTCTACCTTCTTCCTAGAGTACCATTTTTCCTTGCTTCGAATTTGTGCTTTTAACACAATCTACCAAAGGCCATGCTCCCTCATCTTGTAAGTTTTCCAACTTTGTTTGAGCATCTAGTGTTAATTTCTATATGGAAAGTGGGAACTTCCCCTCCTCCTAATCCAACATAAAAATCTCATAGAGTTTGAGATTCTCTACATTCACCATTAGGTAAATGTACATGTATGGGGGTAGATTGAGTCTGTAGGCATTATCTCCCACCTTTTCCAATATCTTGAAAGGACATGTATGGGGCTAGATTGAGTCTGTAGGCATTATCTCCCACCTTTTCCAATATCTTGAAAGGACCATACCATAAAGCCTTGATATCTTTTCTCGGACCATGTAGTCTTTCCTTATTAATTTTTTTGTCTCTCACTCTAAATGACTTCTCTGGTATGTGTTGATCATGCCTAGTCTTGTGACCCACTCCCAAGATATGCTCCTCCAAGGTAATGAAGTGCTTTTCATTTCACACTAATATTTTCATGCCATGAGTGTCCTCTCCATCTTCAGGTACAACATTTGTTGAGAAAATCTCCACAATTACAGGTAACATGGCTTCAAAGAGGGCTGCATCAAAGGATACTATTCAAAGTAGTAGTACTAGGGATGCAGTTGAGTAGGTATCAATGAGTTTTCCAGTTTATGTAGACACTCAATTGTTCATTGAGAAGGGCATGAGGTTAACATGGCAGGAACTCTTTGCAGGAGACTTCAAGGAAGATATAGAAGATCGATATGTGTATGTCAATTTCCACTGGTCAATCTTACATAAGGTTGCATGTAGGTATCCCGCATTCCCATGTGCAGACATCATCCACTGGATTTTCTCACACAAATATCTTGAGACTATGACATTGAGCAGTGCCAATGGAATGCAACTTTCTACCTTCAGGAAAAAAAACTATCATCATATGTATCACTTACCATAGCCAGTGAACTGTATGGATCCACTTTTATATATCCCCAACAACAATGTGAACACTAGAGACATCATGAAGCGTTGGGTGAAAGAGTCGGCAAAGTTTAGGTTGACACCCAATAAGGTCTACAAGACTAAGTCACTCAGAAAAGCCTACCAACTCTTAATCATCTTTGCATGTCGCTTGTATGGTCAAGAGAGCATGGAGACCTTTCTACAGAATTGGGTGGTTATGTTGGATCAATTGGAAAATGAAGAAAGGTCATTCAACTGATCGGATATGTTGGATATTTAGCTTAAAGTACATGTGATTAATTCTTGAAATCTGCCCAAAGATGAGCAAGCGAGATTCTATATGTCCGCATATCTTCTTGATGCAATATGTGCCCAACATCAATTTCTTGGCATGGGTTGGACATGGGCACCATCAGAGAATGCTGTGAACATTAATTGCAAGTTTCTTTTTGAGTGTGGCTCTCGAGGAGTCATGGTGAGGCTATCTGACCATTTCATCATCTCGATTTACAAGTTGATCTTTGAGCTGGATCCACCTTGCATGTCCCAAGAAGCGATGCATGCATTACTTAACATTGCAGATTGCTATGCCTTAGCTGGTGGCACCTTCATTAGGATATTTGGCTGAGAGAAACCTCCACATGTGCTACCAAGGTTTTCCATGAATAAGTTGCTCATTTAAGAGGCTTCATATCACATCTCCACAGGATTATCAACAGGACTGCACACGAGGAAGAAGGCACCATGGCCTGCTCTTCCTTTGCGGATTGGATTGTACGAGATCTAGAGCTTAAAGGATGCGGATGTCGAGGCCAAGGACTTAGAGAAGTTTTAGTTTGGCATCAAGGACTACAATCCATATGATCCACATTGTATATGCAAGAACCACTGTGCAAAGGTGTATTATCCATGGATCCATGGGACATTTCATTGGGTAGAGGAAGATCCTTGGAGGTATTGTTACAACTCCTCTAAGCTCAATGAGCCAGTCAACATGGACATAGAATGAAAACCTACTCTGCAGGCAGTAGCACCATGTGATGTAGCAAGAACAACAACAATTAGCAGCAAACTGATGTAGGACAAAGGCAAGAGGAATATTTTTGAGAACCCAGAGATTGAGAAAAGCTACAAGTTTAGAGAAGATCCTCTCGTTGAGAGAGTAGCTTTGGAAGTGGAGGCAAAGAGGCAACAACGTGTAAAGAGAGTAGAACAGAGAAAGAGAGAGAAGCAAAGGTTGGAGGATGCAGAGAGGAAGTTACAGGAAACATAGAAGAAGTTGAAAGAAGAGTATGAGATAAGGAGGAGAGAAAGGGAAGAGAAGCAGAGATAGGAACAAGAAAAAAGGAAAGGCGCAATGACAGAAAAAACTGTGCCTATACAAGCTGAGGAGTCAGAGGAGCCAACATATGAAGAAAAGGGTGAGCAAGTGAAAGTTCGGGAACTTTCTCAACAAATTGAGTAAATGGTTGAAGCAACAAACATGGAGTTGGATTAGGAGCCATAGGACCAAGACACCGACCTCATGCTGAGAACATCCGAGGTCACCCCTCAGTATCCACCACCTCCAAAATCAGAACCAGTCCCGAGAAAGCAAGGAGAGGTTGTTCTCCTTGATGATGATCCGGTGATGGATGTGTACAACCTGTCATTTGATGAGTCACAACAAAGGATTGTATAGGTGCGAAGGAAGCATCTCGCAGATGATCACGCGTCACCTACACATATAGAGGTAAGCATGATTGTGTCATATGTTAGAAGACATCCAGCTTCCATGGCCAATTTATCTAAGGCTTATGAAGAAGCGATGAGCTCAATTGTCAAGTTCTTGTTAGCAGAGAATGATCAGATGGAAAAGCAATTGCAAGAGGCCAGGCAGAGGACAAAATAATCCACAAAATCCACTATGGAAGAAATGAGAAAAGTGATACTTGCTGAAGTATTGACTCTTGAGACCACCATGCGTAAACTGTATGACGCATTTGTCACCGTGCACAAAGTAGTTGTCCATTTGTATGGTTTGCAGCAGAGGTGCATGAATATTTCCCTTGAACTCTCAAAGACATACACACTGCTATTGCTCATGTAAATGAATGGACAATGAGGTATAAGGGAGCCCCGCTTTACTTGCAGAAGATAATGAAGCCACAAACAGAGCTAGACAAAGCACGGATTCAGATGTTGATCCATAACTATGAGTAGCTCCCTCTGCTCATCACTAGAATTGAGGCTTCCTATTCATGGTTGTTCAAGAGTTTGGATATCATGGTGACGACACATCGGATCCCTTCAATCGGTTGCCTCACTCAAGCCATTAAGAAGAACCAAGTCCTACTGGAGGTCGACAGGTACATGGAGCAGTTTATGCGAGAGGCCACCACCAATGACTTGCGACTGAGCGCAGAAAACATGCAGAAGTACATCGGTGGTCCAACCACACTCATAACAATGTTGTGCATGCTTCAAGATTAGTTGGACAAAGGTTCCAGAACCATATACCTAAAAGCCATGGAGGAAAGAGACTATTTCTAGAAAGACATCACCAAATAGTATGGGGACACCATAGCACAGTACCAAGCTTGGTATCAGTTCTTCACTGAAGACCATCAAGAGGATGTTACGGAGTTGGTCTTTCCACAAGCTTCCGAGTGATTATTTTTGTCTTGTTAGGCTGACTTAAGCCTATTTTGTCCCACATGGGTATATGTGGAAATTGTATTATTATTTGTAAATATATTGTAAGTGAAATTCCAAGTGTCATTAGTAGAATGTGGACAGTCACTATGTAATGTAAAGAGTTATTTGTAAAGGATTTGAAGAGTCAAAGGGGAATGTCAAGGGTCACCCCACCCTTTATTATATATAGAACCTCATAACTCATAGTACAAGATTTTGAGAGCCAAACTTTTGGCTAGGCTTAGGCTTAGAGAAGGCTTGGGAGTATTATGATGAACCTTGGCTTCTCCACAACGTAGAGAAAGTATACTTCTTTGGAGGAGTAGGTGGTGTTGACTGTAATGTTCCACTATTGGGGCTAGTGGTTGCCAATGGTGTATGCATGGATGGAACTTTCACTTAGTAATAATATAACTGAGCCAACACATTTTCATGCATATGTTGCTATTGTAGTTGGACTATTCCATTTGCTTTAGAAATGTATGTTGTTTAACTTACGCATTTTCTTATGAACTATTTTGTTTGCAATTGTATGAATCTAGTTGAAGACATGTTTTCGGATTAACTTGTTGCTTTGGTTTGTGGACTATTCTGCTTTCCATCTTGTGATGTCATTCCGCTCGTTTGTTCCTTTTAGGCTGCGTACTATTACAAGCTTCTAAGGTGCACACTTCCTTTCCCCTTCATGTGTTAGAACCCCCATCCATCTCACTTGACTCAATGCAAGGTCACAAACTTGCTTCCGACCAAATTCATCATACTTATCTCTGCACGCTATTGCGTTCAGGGCACTACATTACCACCTACTGCTGGGACTCTTACTCCAAAACGGTCTGAGATCTAGTTGGGACTTATTACGAGGGAGATCCCCATGACATGTTGACAGGTCCAACACCGTCAACACAACCTTGGTAAAAAATCCATGTAATAAAGTTAATAAAGGAAAAAATATAAAACCAAGGTCATGGGACACGTATTCCAAGATGAATGTTGGGCAAAACATCCTACTAGGTGTTCATTTAAGTTATTATGGCTAAAGGAAATTGGAAAAGGCAAAGGCTTTGGAAAGGCATGAAGCATTAATTGAAATTTTATTTATGAAAATAAAGGAAATTAGGAGAAAATGAATGTGAAAGGTCACAGGTTGCATGTGAGGAGTAAAATGAAGGAAAATAATGGAAATTGAAGAAAATAGAGGCCTCATTAATAAAAAAGCTTTCGAGGATCAGTTGGAACCTTTTTTCAGTTTAGCTTTAGAGATTTTTTTCTATACCTCTCTCTCACACTCTTGGACACTTAGAGCATTCTAGGACCACTCTAGCATTGGATTAAGGAAAACAAAGGAAGTATAAATAAGGCAAAGGGAAGCAAATATCAAGAGAGGAAGATTAGGATCAAGCGGCTACAACAATATTACTTGTAGGTATTGATTTGCATGTGTGATTTCCTTTCTAGATTTGGCATGCATGGCATATGCATGTGTGTATTTGTTTCTCCTTCTATCATTGGCCTGGGTTTTTCCAGGTGTGACAATGATTTTCAGACTTGCCTTGTCATTTCTGTATAACCATGGTGTTATGGGTTCTCTTTTATTTGGTTAAGCTGGATTGTCGAATGGTTTCAAAACTGAGTGAGGTGGTCTCTGTTATAGCTCCAAATCTCACTCTTATGGTTTGTGATGCTGTACTCATGGCCTAGGGCAACCCCTCCTTCCAGACCTGGTCCTAAAATTTAAAAAACAGTGTTTTATCCCTTGTACGCAACATTTCCCTGAGTTAAACGCGTGTATACGCGGGTCTGTGTATATCCAACCCGCGTGTATGTACTAAAACACTTAAAAAAATATAAAACTCCTTATTTTCGGGCGGAGATTGCGGGTTTTACCTGCTGATCACCTGTTAGTGCCCGTGGCCCAACTGTTCCCAACCAACTCCTAACTAAAAAACTACTTTGGAGATGGTATAAAAAGACCTCAAAGGGAAGGCCTAAGGGAGGAGAGAAGAGAGAGAAAGGTTAAATTATGCTGAGATTTTCCCTTGACCAGGTCTGAAGTCCCTTGTGCCTTCTGCACTTCCCCCATTTTGTATAGGAAACCTTTGTTTCCTTGTGTGTTGATGTTCATCCACCATTTATGACATCATGGAGAGAGTCATGGAAGGAGTTTGTTAGAGGCTTGAGGCTGGAACGGATCCGGAAGGAAGCTTTGCTTGGAGCCTGCTGAAGGTGACTCAGGTGAAAATATTCCTTTTTATGTACTTTATTTGTCTATAATAAAAGAAACACATGTCTTGGTTCCCGAAATGAATCTTCTTTATGTTAATGATATTCATGTTTAGAATTCATATGTAAATGGTTGTTTGGATTTCATAACTAACTACCTTTATTTATAACATGAAGATGGTTTGTTTATAAGTTTTTGTCCATGTACTGTTGTGTTCTTTGAATTGGTTGTTTTGCAGGACAAAAGAGAAGAAGGGAACTCCAAGAAGGGTTTGGACCCTAAGGGCCTTCTCAAACATAGGACCGAAGGTACGTACCCCTATCATAGAATTTGCTTATAATAGCTTAATGGCTGTATGAATGCATGTTTCTTTGAATAGATAACTTTTAGTCTGCTAGGGTTTCACCCAAAAAGCCCTAGGGGAGCATTTCCCTCTATCAAAATTGGTGACTCCACTGGGGACAACACTCTTGTTGTTCCTAGTTTGGGTGTTTTTCAAGCCAATCAGGGCTCAGCTGCCTTGTCTGCTTGCTGTTACTGTCTGGTCTATTTTTGAACTTTAAGTTTTGCCAGTTTCTTCAGTCTTTTTTTTTATTTTTCTTGAAGCTTTTCATATACACTGTTTTTCTTAGATACAAAGGCGTATATACGCTTGTTTCTTTGAGTGAACCCACGTATATGCAGGTTTCCTTAGATACAGTTGCGTATACACGCAATCTGTACTTCGGTACAGTCGCGTATATATTGCAATTTTCAAGATTTATAAATCTTTTTAGTCTCTAAAGGCTTGTCTGGTGGTTCGAGTCAGTCTGAAATAGTCATTTTCCAGTATCAGTTATTTGTTTTACAGCGAGCATCTTGTTCCGAATTCTCTCTGATTATAAGGAGTATTGGTCTTGTTTTTTGTTGATTGCAAGCGTCATCGGTTTTTGCTAAAGCACGCAAGATTTCTTGCTGGGAATCTTGGCTGCTCTGTTTCATCAGGGTAGGAAGATTGATTCAATCTTTGTGTTAATCTTGCTTTTGGTGACTTTTTGTTTGCTTGACAAAATCGCTTTTTGTGACCATCTACTTCTTTGTTTCATGAAAGTTGTTGTTTGACACTTTCTTGGAATTTCTCTTTTTGATCTTTTTGGTTTCCATTGCCAAAGCTTTCATTGCTACTTTTGATTGTTAAGAGCGATTTCAAACACATTTATTTTTGTTGAGTTTTCATCCATTGAGTGGTGTCGATTCGCAAAAGTGTTTAATTGCCTATTCTTCAATCACAAGTTTCAGTGTTGTTGAGAACATCTTTTGAAAAGACTTTTTTGTTTGCTTCTTTGAAGAAAATCTTTTGAAAATCTTAGTTTTGCTTTCTTGAACTTGCTTTTCATTTGGTTTCCTTTTGGTGAGTGAAAGTGCTTTATGTTTGTCTTAAAACTTGTTTTTAGTGTTTAGACGAAATGAATGGTAACATCTCATATTCCATCTAGGCATCTTAAGTGGCAAGATAAAGTTTGATAAGCAAGCAACTTTCATTTTTGTTTTGTGAGTAGTTTTAAATCTTGCATCCACATATAGTTGTTGCATTAGGATAGATTTGCATCCCCTTTTTTTTAGGCATACATAGCTTTGTTAGCTTTTGTGAGTGTGAAGTGTGAATTAATGAAAAGAAAAAGATTTGTTTTATTAGAAGTACCTCTGAACCCTATAGAAATTGCTCTTCATCGAAAAACGAAAAAGTGCATCTGCATGTAGTTAAGTTTTTATTAATTTCTTTTGTGTCAAAAAAAAAAAACACCACTAGTTTCACTTCCGTTACCTTGTGACTTAAAGAACAGCCTAATAAAATCAAGCGCTAACTAAAATTCACTAGAACTTTTTGTTTTAGTCAGTTACACCAACAAGTTTAGGATTTTAGGGCCTTGGATTAGGCGAGTGGAGAGTTAACTCTCCAAGGCCATATAAACGTCAAACATAGGAGTCTGAATAACGAGAGAAAATACAATAGCGTTAGGAAGACCAGGAAAGCTCCAGATCTGGGAGTTAAGCACGAGGGTCTGTGAAGACAGGGAAGAGAGATACCCCCTCTCCTACTTGTCCGAACTTACCTCACGACTGTTCCGCCTGGCTTCTGCGATGAGTTGGTATCCATAGTTGCTGCTCCTAGGGAACTACACAGGTGGCTGCGGAGGGGAATCCCGTGGCACCTGAGGTTGACGTTGCATCACTCTCGACAGTACTACTGGAGGGCACCCTTGCGAAGCTTGGGGGCTTGCACCGGCGCAGGCTATTGTTAGGAGGTCAGCGTAACTTCCTCTGATACCTTCGCTGATAGGACTGGGCCCTCATCATCCCAGACTATCTTCGGAAGGCCCCTTATTTCACTTTCTCGTATTTTGGTGTCCGGTCTTAATCACCCGGAGCGGAAATACTTGGAAGTTGTTTGACTGGCTGTATCTTTAGGGACTTTATAGTGTGTGCTCTGTGCTCTTAGTTGGCCTAGCTTTCAATTTTTTGAGTCTTTAGTTAGATCATAACAAAAAATTCAAAGTGGCTAACCGATCTCCTAGACGGTCTCGAAGACTTCGTGGTCTTTCGCCACCAAGTTTAGAGCCTTCTCCTAGAAGGCGCAGAGGCAATACTATTGGTGGGTTCCGTCCCACGCCGCTTGACGCATCAGGGATTGATCCTCCTCTCGGGGGCATTAGCGGCCAAGCAAGGCCTGGCACTTCTGAACAAGAGAGGGACACTCCAGTCCTTTCTCGAGTTCTCTTTCAAGCGGAGAATAACATAGAGGTAGAAGAACTTTCAGAGTCGTTAGCGGCTCCAAATTCTCCACTACCATCTAGTCATCCAGACGTACTACAATACGTTGGGACTCCGACGCATAGACCGTCAAGTCCAGGTTACGCTACGCGCTTACCATCGATGACCACTACTGGAAGCATGGCTTCTACGAGTGCTACGACTATGCAAACCCCAACATCGGTGCAAGGGGGAGGAACCATTTCCATCCCCTCTGCTTCTTTGTTTGGATCTTTTGCTAGCACATCTTTAGTTGGGTCTACCTCCATTCCGTCCACGAGTGGAAATGCCCAAACCAATGCTTTTGGTACTGGATTCTTCCCATTTGGCACCCACTCATAGGGTATTCCATCGGTTCCGTTTAGTGCCGCTACGTCCATGATGGGCGGATCGGCTTCATTCCAGGGTTTTCCTTTTGGAAGTGGTCATATACCACATTCCAACCCGACGGTAGGATCCATGCCTTTTTCTTCTGTAGGACAAAGCAGCAATCCTTTCCAAGGTTGGAATAACCCTGGGGTTAGTAGCGCGGGAACTGGGAATCCGTTTATCGGCCAACAAGGGAATAGGCCGTATTCCACGGTTAGTTCGTTTCAAAGTATTCCTCCCCTTGCTTCGGCTTGGAATCTGTATCAGGGGTTATCAACTCCTTACAATCCTTTAGGAGGAAACTTTGCTGGTTATGGAGGCTATACGGACGGAGTTGGTCAAACTCCGAATTTTGCTAGATCACAAGGCTTGCCTTTTGGTTCAACCGGTTCTACTGGTTACTTCGGGCAACCTGGTGCCTCCCAAATTCCAGGACAATTTTTAGAACTTTGGGAGTTCTGCCCAGTCTGGGTGGAATCCCCAAGGTCCTCCTAGGCTTCCGTTTCTGGCAACATTGAACTTGCCAAATCTCACTAAGTTAACAAATGACCCAATCAAGTACAATCCGGCCTGGCCTCCGGTTCCAACCAAACTCCCTTCGGACATTCCAAAATTCGAAGGGAAGAGTGGTGAAGACCCAGGCGACCATGTAACCACATTCCATTTGTGGTGCTCATCTAACTCCCTTATCGATGACTCGATTAGGTTGAGACTCTTTCAGCGCACTTTGACTGGTAATGCGGCCAAATGGTATATAGAGTTGTCGGGGGGAAACTTTACATCTTTCGCTGACTTAGCCAATATTTTCTTAAATCACTTTCAGTTGCCTGTCCGTTATGATGCTGGAACTGAACTTCTGGCCACCTTTCGTCAAGATAAGGCAACTCACATTTCTGACCATATTAA
This sequence comes from Pinus tabuliformis, assembly GCA_031772625.1. NCBI lineage: Eukaryota > Viridiplantae > Streptophyta > Pinopsida > Pinales > Pinaceae > Pinus > Pinus tabuliformis. The sequence goes on from CM062810.1 coordinate 773,773,756, forward strand.
GGAATGGAGATGGAGAAAGAGGCTCATTAAAGCCGAAATCCCTCCGGAGTACCGTCTCGAGTGGTTTTTGAAGTCTTTACAACCCGAGATCTCCAAGGATGTCTCCATGTCTGGGGTCTATTCTGAGGAGCAAGCCATTTTTAGGGCCCAGCAATTAGAATTGATCTACTCTCAGTCTGGGATCCTACAAAAGTACTTGCCAGATGCTCCTGGATCTAAGGTTGACGTAGCTAAGTCGAAGCCAGGTCCGCACGCGGATGGTATCGTTGGGTTAGTACACACAACTACCGTGAACTTGTTGAATCAATTGCAGCAGTTGTCCTTGCAAACTGCTTCCAACAACCAAGTCACATCGTCTAATCCCCCCGCTTCCCAAACTTCTTCAATTAATGCCGTCCAATCTGATAACCCCAAAGGAAATCAAAATTCCAATGGGAAAAAGAAAGGACGAGGTAAGAAAAAGAACCAGGATGGGAAGCTTGATGCAAATAAATCCGGCAACAACGCTGGTGGTGGTAGAAATGAGTCGAGAAAGAAAGTCAGGGTTCCATGCAAGTTGTGCAGTGGAGACCATCTAACTCATCTCTGCCCCAAGATTGAAGACGCTCAGCGCTTGTTAGGACAGCAAGGGACTTCTAGTTCTCAAGCTGTGTTAACCAACCAGTTTCCCCAAGGGCAGCAACTTCTTACTGGCGCAAGTTCAAACCCTGGAACCTCCACCGGGGGCAGCCAGGAAGGGGAAAAATCGTCAAATGTTTTCATGATGGGTTCTAACGTCCATGTGACTACTCGGTCACGTGATTATGGTGAAGCCAAAACTTCCAAGGACAAGACTGTTCCCGGAAGTACTGACCTTCATATTGAGCGACCCCCTGTCGAGACTATACCACGGATACCGAAAGGTTCTGCTAAACGCGCGACTATTAATCCTAATGCTAGGGCCGCCCAGAATTACTCCATTGTGGAGGATCTGGCCCAGAGCCCGTGCGCCATGTCCGCTTTAGAGGTTCTCCAGTCATGTCCGGCTCAGAGAAGTGCTTTACTCTCCGCGATTGGAGCAGTCGATCCAGCTAACTCTTTAGTGCTCACTTTTGACATGTTAAATGTCAAAAAGCGACTCCCTCATCATATGGCTTTCCAAATAAAGTCAACATACCGGAAAATCAATATTTTTCGCACCGTTATAGATGAAGGAGCTTCCACATGCGTCATGTCGATGTCATGCTGGAAGGCTATTGGATCGCCTTCGGCTGTTCCCTCACCCACCGTCTTGACTGCATTTGATGGTCATTCTCATAAGCCGCATGGAATTATCCCGGCCTTTCCTATATGTGTTGGAGGGAAGGTCGTCAATATCGAAGTTGAAGTCATAGATGCTAACCTAGACTATAATCTCCTATTAGGAAGGAACTGGGTATACGAGATGGATGCCGTCGTTTCGACTCTGTTTCGTGTCATTTGCTTTCCTCATGAGGGGAAAATCGTTAAGGTTGATCAATTGGACTATTGTCCAATCGATCCTCAAGCAAGCTCTGACTCTACTGTCCCTTTAGTGGATAACCCTCGCCCGCCGACTGAGAATTTAGGAGTAGGGATGTATTCCTCCTTGATGGGTACATTTGATCTTCCCTCTCCTTTCGCTAAAATCAATGCTATTTCATCATCTAAGGAGTCTCCTCGAGAAGAGTTCTTTCGAACTCGTTATTTTTCAGACCCTTGGACCTTGCCTTCACCTACGACCACATTAGTTGAAGAACAAGTGAATGGAATGGCATTCCCTATATCTGTAGCTGAGCTTAGATATCAGTCTATCGTAGACTCTGCAGACAACCACTCTACTCCTTTTTCCGAAGAGGAGTTAGATGGTCATGTGGCCCCGGCTTGGAGCCTCGATTCTACCTCTGCCTTGGACTGCTTAGATTCGGTTTTACCTTCTGAAGAAGCAATCCTTGAAGTAATGATGGGTATAGATCGACCTTGGGAAAACTTACACCATCGTTCATACTTTCTTCCTCCATTGCAGGAAGTAGAATCCAGATTCTCCGAGCTCCTCACTAGTGATGTTTGTACGGTGTCAAACCCTTTGGCTCCAGCACACATTCATGCCGAAGGTAATATGTCGGTAATTTCAAAAACGATACCTATAAACATCTCTAGGGACCCTAACATTATCGAGAATATCTTCATCGGAATTGAGTGTTCCCCTGAAGAAATTCAAATTTACACCGACCTATTTAAGGAATTTCGTGATGTATTTGCTTGGTCTTATGAGGAAATGCCTGGCATTGATCCTTCTATAGTTCAACATGAGATCAAGACATATGAAAACGTGAAATCGGTTCGTCAAAGGCTTCGGCCGGTTAACCCTAGGAAAGCAGCAGCTATCAAAGCTGAGGTTGAGAAGCTGCTAAGGGCGGGTTTCATATACCCTGTTCCTCTTACTGATTGGGTTTCTAATCCAGTCCCTATGGATAAAAAGCAAGGAACAATCCGAGTATGCATCAATTTTAGGGACCTAAACAAGGCTTGTCCGAAAGATAATTACCCCACGCCATTCATTGATCAGATTATCGACGAGTGTGCGGGTAATGAAATTTTTTCCTTCATGGATGGTTTTTCGGGTTATAATCAAATTTCTATCCGTCCTGAAGATCAACATAAGACAGCTTTTATATGTCCCTGGGGTACCTTTGCATATAGAAAGATGCCTTTTGGTCTTAAAAATGCTAGAGCCACTTTTCAGCGGGCCATGTCATATGCTTTCCATGACATCAAACATGTCATCGAGGCATACTTGGATGATCTCGCTGCTCGTTCTCGAAAGAGAACTGATCATCCTAGTCATCTTCGATTGGTTTTCGAGCAATGTCGTTTTTATAAAATCCGATTGAATCCCAACAAGTGCGTTTTCACGGTTACGTCCGGTCGGTTGTTAGGGTTCATCGTGTCCAATGAAGGGATTCGGGTTGATCCCTTCAAGGTAGAGGCAATAGTTCAGTTGTCTCCCCCGTCCTCAATCGGACAACTTCAAAATCTTCAAGGGAAGGCTAATTTCTTAAGACGGTTTATAGCAAACTATGCCGAGATCACTAAAGGGTTCATGCGTTTGCTATGGAAAGGAGTTCCATTTGTGTGGGACGACTTTGCGCAGCGGTCGTTTGATGCTTTGAAAAAGGCATTAGTCTCTGCCCCGCTTTTGAGTCCACCGGATTATGGTAGAGACTTCCTTTTATATCTCGCTGCAGCAGAATCAACCATTGGTATGGTTCTCGTTCAGGAGGATGATGCTCTCGTCGAGCACGTGATTTATTATTTGAGCCGAGGCTTAATAGGTCCTGAACTTCGCTATTCTCCGGTTGAGAAGTTGGCCTTGGCAGCTGTCCACGCTATCCAGAGGCTCCGTCATTATATCCTGCTACGCAAAACTTTTGTCTTAGCGGCGGTCAATCCATTTCAATTTGTCCTCAGTAGGCGAGTGATTGGGGGCAAATATAATAGATGGATAGTCATTTTGCAAGAATTCGATCTCGAGTTCTTGTCTGCCAAGTTTAAGAAATCCATGGTTTTCGCGGAGCTAATTTCTGAGCTTCCTTGTGGAGAGGATACTGTTTATGAGGAAAGTTTTCCCGACGAACATTTATTCCTCATCTCTTCACTCGACCCTTGGTATGGAGATATCATTGTCTATCTCCAGACTTCGAAGTTTCCCTCTACTTTCTCCAAGGATGAACGTCGAAAATTACGTCACCTGGCTAAAAACTATGTTATCATTGGTGACACATTATACCGTCGAGGGGTCGATTCAATCCTTCGGCGCTGTTTAACCTTAGAGGAAGCAGAGTCAGTGCTCAATGACTGCCACAGTGGAGCTTGTGGCGGTCATCTATCAGGGCTTGCTACAGCCCAGCGCATCTTACGTGCCGGCTATTTTTGGCCTTCACTCTTTAAAGACTGTGTGGAAGCGGTCAAACGCTGTCACCCATGTCAAATTTTTACTCGGAAGATGCGCGCGCATCCAGCTCCTCTTTTTCCCGTTGTCACCGTCGGTCCCTTTATGAAGTGGGGTATTGATTTTACAACTTGTAATCCGCCTTCAGCGGCGAATCACAAGTACATTATCGTGGCTGTAGACTACTTTACGAAGTGGGCTGAAGCCATGCCTACTTATAAGAACAATAGTGACACGACAACTTTGTTTCTTTTCAATCAGGTTATCTCAAGATTCGGTATCCCAAGAGAGATTGTCACTGACCATGGCAGTCATTTCCAGAACCAACTAATGTCCGAATTAGCTCTTAAATTAGGTTTCCGCCAGGAGCATTCGTCCCCTTATTATCCTCAGGCCAATGGATAGGTCGAGGCAGTCAATAAAACTCTTAAGACGATACTCCAACAGACAATCGATAAAAATCGGTCCAACTGGCACATTATGTTGTATTCGGTTCTTTGGGCATACCGAACCTCCGTCAAAACGGCTACTGGTTTTACTCCTTTTCAGTTGGTTTATGGGATGGAATCTATCTTTCCGGTTGAATGTGAAATTCCATCTCTTAAGTTAGCTGTTGAGCTCCTTCCTGAGACTTCGAGTCTCGAAGAGCGCCTAGTTCACTTGGAACATCTCGATGAGCAGCGTCGAGATGCCGCCACGATGAATGAGGCCCATAAGAAAAGGGTTAAAACGCAGTATGATAAGTCTGTCCGTCCTCGAGTCTTTTCTGAAGGTGACCTTGTCCTGGTCTATGACCAAGATAAAGACACCTTGGTGGCAGGGAAATTTAAGCCTATGTGGTATGGTCTTTTCATTATTAAACGAGTTTTAGAAAAAGGGTTGTATGAGTTAGTCGATTTTGAGGGAAACAAGCTGGCGGAGCCCCGAAACGGGCTCTACCTAAAGAAGTACTTTGCTTAGTTTTCGCCAGGCAATGGCTTCTTTGTATTTTATGTATATTTGTACATATATCGTCGAGAGTTTTCTGATATCAGCACTTTTTGGTCTGCTGTGACAGGTGTTGATGGATGATTTGGTCTATTTTGGGTTCGCCGATGGTGCTAGTCAGCACACTCGGAATCTCGCTTCCGTAGCTTGGGTACTCTATTATCCAACTGGTCAATTGATGGCATCAAGAGGCGTGTGCATCGGTCCTGCTTCAAACAATATGGCCGAGTATACTGCTGTTATCAATTTATTATCCGAGGCAATCTCTCATGGGATCGACTCGTTGGTAGTATATCTTGATTCTGAATTGATAGTGTCTCAATTAAATAACATTTATCGGGTAAGGGATCCATCTTTATATCGCCAGTATTTAAGGGTGAGGTTGTTGCAAAGATCATTTACTTATATTAATTACTTGCACATTCCAAGATCTCATAATTGGTTAGCTGATTCTATCGCTAATCAGGCATTAGACTGGCACATCAATCATTCATCATAATAAGATCAAGCATCAAAAAGTCAAACTGTATATATATATATATATATATATATATATATATATATATATATATATATATATATATATATATATATATATATATATATATATATATATATATATATATATATATATATATATCATAAAGCATCTCGAGTGTACATATGTGTGTCCAAAAATATACAAAATTGGGACTCAAATGCCCATAATCATGTTTGGCATATCTAATGCCTCGGCTTAGGATGAGCGTCTAAGTATGTAACTATAGCATTGGCCACATGCCGAAAAATGTGAACCCAGTCACGTGGCATCCCAACCACATGACGCTGCATATCCTCAGGAAGGTCCTCTATGACGGCCATCGGTACTCGGCAGCTCAGTCTCGCCAAGTGTCGCTGGACGTTGTTTAGAGTCTGTTCTGTATCAGCAGCCGCCTCTTCGGCTCCTCGGCCGCGCCGTCCATGCCGCGGGAATCCATCTGGTCGTACCGGCCCAATGTCTGGAACATGATCATCATATCAGTCATTTGAATCTCATCAAAAATATTTTTCAAAATTCATCATTATATTTGAAAAATCCAAAAAAATCATAAAATCAAAAAATTCTTACCAATCTCGCCCCATGCTGTGTTCGGTGGTAACGCTAGATCAGGATCTCCTCGGAAATCCAGCCCAGCATAGGGGTAGTCATCCACGGCGATGATCTGCTGATCCCACCAGGTGAAGAAATCATCGTCGAAGGCAGTCCTTGGGACCTCCCCACCCCCCAGACGTTTCATCAGATCAGCCCACCGGCCCATGCGTGGATCGCGTGGGGTGCTGATGGAAACTGCTACCCTGGGGCGGAGTGCGGGAACCTTCTCGAAAAAGAAAGTGCACAAGATAGTCCCGTATCCAAAGTTCTTGGTCTGTCCCCTCCTGATAGAAGTGAGCTAGCTCTTCATGTTGGCCAGAAGAGGAGTACACTAGTCGAACACAGTAGTGAGACAGTCAACTGCCACGCTCATGTTTTGTCGTGACACCTGATGCAGAGAGGATGATCCGTTCACTCGGGCTATGGTGAACAGGATTATCCTAAGTGATAAAATCACCACATGTGTGATGGAAATCTGGCTCCCAACCTTCTTGGGATGTCCCGGGCAGTATATCTGTACATAGTCCTCTATCGTGAGGCTATTCCGTGTCCTGCCCCGGGACTGTACTACCTCTCCCCTTCGGGAAAGGCCTGTGATAAAATAGATATCCTCCACTTCTACTCAGAGCGGCATCTGATCGATCATAAAGGCTTCCTCATCAACATCCCAATAATCAATGAGCATCTCAAGCAAACGCGTGTTCGCTTTCATATTTGGCAATTTGAAAAATTTAAGCAAACCGCATCCCCGGAGTGCATCTAATGCTTCTGGACTGTTCATAACTTCATTGTCTACCGCTGCGTGTTCTCTTTCACGCCACGTGACAGGCATCCTGAGAAAAAATCGATTTTAAACTGTTAGTTTTTGTTTAAAAATGATTCGCGGCGTATACGCGGGTCCCTGTGCACACAGTCGCGTATAGGGCCCGCGTGTACGCGGGTTCAATATTACCAACCCGCGTATACGCCGCGAGCAAATTTTTGACAAAATTTCAACGGTGAAACATCAATCAAAAATCTTAAAACCTGTCACAATCAATTGCAAGCTAAGTATAAGAGTTACCTAGAGGTATTCGACGAATTTGAACGGTTGAATCTGGCTGTAGGAAGTTTGCTCCTTTTGCTCCAAATCCTTTGCTCTCAAACTCAAATGGTAAAAATGGTGAGTCCAAAATGCTTTTTATAAGTTTTGAAAATGCAAAATTTTTTCAAAATTTTATTTTGTTTGGCCTCATGTCACTTTTAACTTGGGAGCTTGGAATGTCGAGAATGGTTTGTTTTTCAGGGCATTTTGGACGTTTTTTCAGTTTTGAGACAGTTCCATGACTGCTGACCCGTCATGGCAGGTATCGTGTTCTCACTGGCATATAGGTTAGGGACACCATTTTTTCCGTTGCATTATGCATACTAGCCTCCATTTAACCGATATATTTTCCATAGGGTCGATCCCATCGTGTTATGGTTCGTAAGCCATCTTCACTCGCCGATTTTTTAAATCATGACACGATGGTAGAGCCATCCTTTACATGGGCATCCTAGTTAGCACCTCACTGACATTTGTTGCCCATGCTGCTCCGATTTGAGTAGGCTCGGGAGTCCTCTGTAGTCCCGCCATGACTTATGCGTTGAAGACTCATTCCTCTTAGCTTCTCCGCTTTGTTCTGGCCATATACCCTAGAGGCTCCTTTGTGTTGAGTTGTACTACTGCATTGCATGTTGACCACTTGCACCTTTTGGCCTAGAGCCGGCTTCACTTGGACTCGTGTTTAAGCCAACTTTTGACCATGACGTCTGCAAAATCAACCTTGCATACCTTTGACTTCTGCAGCTTGACACACCTTGACCCGTGGAAGGAACATACCTTTGAGTGTCACTGACCAGTTTTCACCTCCCTGCATTGAGCATAGGAACGTTCCTTTCCCAGGAACTAGATCATCTGTTTCACCGACACTCGTTCTTTCCACTATACCATAGCATTCTTTTATTCTTTTTCCAGCTTAACAGAAAAAGACAAAAAAATTAAATATTCCAAAAAGAGCGGGAACGGGACAGTATTTCATTTATTGTTGGCAGCTAGAGTCAGTCATGTCGCCCTTGAACAAAGCACTCAAAACAAAGTCTCCTCCGTATGGGTGGGATTTAGTTTGACTTAGGTACGCCATAACCTTGTTATTGAGTCAGTTCTCCCCCGATTGGTTATCTCTTCCAATCATATGGAGGGTTCGTTCGTGCCTCCTGCATGACGGACTTATACAGAGTCATCATATGCTGCCATATAGTCACATTGAGTCGTGCTTTTGTTCAAGGGAAGTTAGCCTGAGTCAGCCTTTCTGCGGTGTCTCTTGACTCATTTTTCAATCGACCATCCCTGGTTGTCAGTGTCATGTCTATCATCACATCAGTTATATTGGTCCTTTACTCATGCCAGTTTGAGAAGGTCCCCATTGACTTCTTGCTGGCGGGTCTTGTCCTTATCGACGACGACATCTTGCTCTAAGGACAGGCCTAGAGCCGCACCCTGGCCCTATTTTCATTATTGATAGGTCACCTTGTGCTCAGCATCAATCAGTATCATGGGTCTTTGACTGAGTGGTTTCCCTTGTGTTCGACGTCAGCTTACATTATCACACATTGGGATTCGTGCAGTACCTTGGTTTCCATTTGACCCTATTGGTGGATACCTCGCCTCTGTGTCAGCTTTCATTATTGGTTGGTTCAGAGGGTTTCTGCCGTGCGCTAGCCACATCTTGTGTACGCCGAAAACGTACTTCGGTTGGGTTACTACATCTTTTTCGTCCGATTCCTTCCACATTATTGGCCTACGGGTTACACTCGCGCTAGATTGATGAAGGATGCCTTAATGCCTTCCTTCTAGCGGATCTTTCCCTATCGACTCCGACTCATTACTCTGGGGCAAAGATCTAGAGTCCATTTGGCAGTACCTTGGGGTTTGCAGTCATTAGTGGCAGATCCTTCGCTATCGACAGTGGGAAACCATCATTGTCTCCTGATCGATAGATTCTTACAGGTGTTCGACTCCAGCTCATCTATTCACACTTGTTAGATTGTACTGGGTACCTTGACGCTCATTATCATTATCGGTGAGTAGTCTCGCGTTTGTTAACGGTATACATCAATGACCGGTAATCAAACAATTTCTCACATGGTCGACTTCAGATCATTTATTCCCATGGTGTAGAAATGTACCACGGCGGTCGGTGAAGACCTCAGGTTGTATCAGCATTCATTGGTTCACTTGACAGTTGCTCCTGTTGCTGCTAGTTGATACCACTCCACTCTATATGTTGCAGTCATTCATGGCGACATTCTATATGCTGGCACCTGAGTTTGCAGTGTAGTACCATCCTATTCCATCATGTTCAGTTGGTACCTTTTGGGATCAGTCTTTGATATCAGTGATCTGTTGCATCTTTCAGCATCATTAACAGTCTTATATGTGATATTCAGAGATGTACTTGTTCATCATGATCAGATGATCCATTATGTATCTTTTAGTCATTTATACTTGTATACTTAGTGGATCCGCTTGTACTTGATATGCGGACATGCTTTACTTTTTCTAAGCATGGGTATGCCCGCCTCAGATAGTGTTTCTTTCTGATCTCCTTTGGTGGCTTGGCACGCTGAATTCTGGTGAAGTCCTCCTCGGTTTTTGACAGACTTCCTTTCCATGTACTCGCATAATATATTTCGGCCATCATGTACCCCTTCTAACCTCATATATTAGGGGGCATCTGTTATAACTCCAAATCTCACTCTTATGGTTTGTGATGTTGTACTCATGGCCTAGGGCAACCCCTCCTTCCAGAGCTGGTCCTAAAATTTAAAAAACAGTGTTTTATCCCTTGTACGTGACATTGCCCTGAGTTAAACACGTGTATACGCGGGTCTGTGTATATCCAACCCGCGTGTATGTACTAAAACACTTAAAAAAATATAAAACTCCTTATTTTCGGGCGAAGATCGCGGGTTTTACCTGCTGATCACCTGTTAGTGCCCGTGGCCCAACTGTTCCCAACCAACTCCTAACTAAAAAACTACTTTGGAGATGGTATAAAAAGACCTCAAAGGGAAGGCCTAAGGGAAGAGAGAAGAGAGAGAAAGGTTATTATGCTGAGATTTTTCCCTTGACCAGGTCTGAAGTCCCTTGTGCCTTCTGCACTTCCCCCATTTTGTATAGGAAACCTTTGTTTCCTTGTGTGTTGATGTTCATCCACCATTTATGACATCATGGAGAGAGTCATGGAAGGAGTTTGTTAGAGGCTTGAGGCTGGAACGGATCCGGAAGGAAGCTTTGCTTGGAGCCTGCTGAAGGTGACTCAGGTGAAAATATTCCTTTTTATGTACTTTATTTGTCTATAATAAAAGAAACACATGTCTTGGTTCCCGAAATGAATCTTCTTTATGTTAATGATATTCATGTTTAGAATTCATATGTAAATGGTTGTTTGGATTTCATAACTAACTACCTTTCTTTATAACATGAAGATGGTTTCTTTATAAGTTTTTGTCCATGTACTACTGTGTTCTTTGAATTGGTTGTTTTGCAGGACAAAAGAGAAGAAGGGAACTCCAAGAAGGGTTTGGACCCTAAGGGCCTTCTCAAACGTAGGACCGAAGGTACGTACCCCTATCATAGAATTTGCTTATAATAGCTTAATGGCTGTATGAATGCATGTTTCTTTGAATAGATAACTTTCAGTCTGCTAGGGTTTCACCCAAAAATCCCTAGGGGAGCATTTCCCTCTATCAGTCTCTAAAGAAGAACACGAGGCCTAGGAATCCCTAGACCGGAGAAGATGTGATTGTGTTAAATCCATATTTTGTGTACCTCAATGGGCCTAGGAATCCTAGACCGGTGAATGGCTGGATATATGGTAATTCCCACAACCGAAATGCATTACTGTGATGCAATCCGAATTGTTTCATATCCCTTTTCATTTCCACTATAATACAAACTTTAGAGGGATCCAAATTCCCTTGACAACACCCAAACTCTTCCTTTGTTCCTTAGTCCGAACTCCTTCTGCTCTTCTCATCCGAATTTTTCTCTCTCACCTAAATCACAAATATGTTTGAATTCTAAACTATGTATGATGCGAAGTGCCTATTGGTGAGCCCTAGTATTGCAGCAATAATGTTGCAACTCCTGGAACTCCCTTCTTTAATTTTATCAACCCGGTAGTTCGTAACAAACTTGGAAGCGACAGTGCTGTATGCACAAGTACTAGATCTTGCCGCAACTGTCACTTGGTCAATTGGCACAAGTCCGCTAGGAGCTTAAGCCAACTTCTATGAGCTCTGAGAAGAAGCTTTTTAACTAATGGATGAAAGCTAACTCAAAGAAGGCTAATCTACTTGCAGAAAGAAACTGGAAAGCTGAAGGGAAACGTAAACCCTAATCTTACCAGCTAGCCCTACTGATGTAAGAAAGAGGATGCAAGCTACTGAAAGAGATGCCATTGACTTCTAGGAAGGTAAAATGCATGTGTCTAAGCTACTTCTATAGTAACATCTGAAAAAAAACATCTTTTTGTATTTTTGAATAAGTTGTTAGAATTATCATGCATGTGCTTTTAACTGGTTTTGACTGTGCAGAGGTGGATTGGCGAGAGAAAATTCTTGGAGGAGATCGGGAAGGTTCAGAGAGGGCCTAAGGGGTCCCTAACACCCTTCCAGAGAGTTTCACAAAGTTTGGCTATCAAGAAACCTCATTCGTGAGCTTCTACAGGAAGTCTGCAGGGGTTCTACAGGATGTTCTGGAATTTCTACAAGATGTTCTGTAATTTTCTACATGATGTTCCGAAAAGTGGATTTTGGAGGGTTGATGGAGGAAAAATGGTGGGAAAGTGGAAATGGAGGTTGGATAATGATGTTAAGGGGTTTAGGACCTGGCGCATGAGGCTAAGGAGCGATTGGATTTGGTTCAAGGATGGAGGAAGCGATGATGCACAAGAATGTAGAAATTAGGGCAAGGTGGGAAAGGTATGGCAACTGAAGGGTAGGAATCATGGATTAAGGGTTGGAGTAGATTATCTGATGGAGGAAAGGTAGATAGAGAGGTGATACAAGTGATCTGCACACAATTTTCTAAAACTGACCAAACAAAGACTATGCAAACCCAAGATCTAGCTATCTTGACCTAATTTGACCTAAATAACAGCGAGGAAAATGAACAGCAATTTATTTGCAACGAAATAATGTGAAATTCTATGCAAACTAAGCAATCAAGACTCTGAACATGTAACCAACTTCTGCAAATAAAAATCGAACACTAATGATTGCATGGCAAAGTAAAGACTGTGTTTTTGTTGGCAGCAAGGTCACCTTGATCCCAGCTCCTGATCCCACTGAGAGAGAGGTGAAATCAGAGGTGCTTGATGGCCTTTTTCTGAAGCTCTTCCCTGTTAATAACCTATCAACTCAATCTGAACATAAAAAGCCTTTTTAATCATCAAAAGCAATCTAAATAACAAAGCAAGATTTAAATCTAAATAGTAGATTTTATTCTAAGAATGCAGCAAAGACACATGAAAGTAAACAAAAGAGGTACTTGGCACTTGAGATGGGCCCAACCCCAAGAGCTACAGCCTCCTAAGAGAGATTTAGAGCTGGTGCAAAGCTGGATTCATCTTTATTGAGCAAGAAAAGAAGAGTTACATCAAAAACTGTCCACAAGGGAAAGCTTGAAAATGTGCTGAAATGCAAAGCTAATCTATTAACTAAAATCGAACTACAAACTAGCTAACTTCTGCCTACAAAGTGACTAACTGAAATGAGGCCCTAAGCCCTCTTATTTATACAAATTGAGGACCCCAACAGCGCTCCTAAATTTTAGGAACCTGGCTACCAAAACTTGTAGTTAACAGCACTTTTACTAGCACTTACTCGGCTGCCCTTGTGATAATTGATTTGGTGGCCCTTGAACTCCGAGTTGATGGTGGATAATTTGAGGTAAGGGCCCATAAATGAAGGGGACACCTTCCTACAAATCCTCTCCCTTGTTCTCCCACGAATTTGGCTGCCAAGTGCTCATTAAAACCTTTGATTTTGTCTCCAAATTGACCAAAAAGACTACACAAAGCACACATTAGACTTGTTGGCATAATGACTAACCCAATTCACTCTATTAGCATAAATATAATCAAAAGCATGCAATAAACTAATGAGAATGGTGGATTAAGTCGAATTAGGAGGTCGAATGAGCCCATATAATTATGCATTTTTGGGGCTCATCATCACCCCCCTACTGAAAGTGTTGCTCATCCTCTGAGCAACTAATCTATCTCCTCATCTTTGATGGCCCTGGTGGCCTCCCTATCATGCCAAGCTTCTAAAGTGATGTCCTCTTCTCGGTCATGAAACCATGCTTTTCTCTCTGCTTCTTCCCACTGCCTGTGCTCCTTTTCCTTGAGAATTCTCAGCTTCTTGTAAAACTGTCTCAGCATCCTGTAGAGAGGTCTTTGTGTCCAACATTTTCATTCTTTCTCTCCAGGTGGATGCGGCCTTCCTCGTTCATAGGTGATGGATGCCTTTGGGGGAGACCTCTCCTTTTGTGTAGCTGGGGTGTCTACCATTGTAATTGGCTCTTTTGACTGAGGCTGGGGTCTGCCAGTCTTAATCCTCACACTCCTTCTTGCCTTAAAATATAGTGGAAGCTCCCTCTTTCGCTTTTCCTTCTGCTTGGGGGATGTGTTTAGGGTGGCCAGCACAGCTACTACCTCCCTAGCTAAAATCTCGACCTATTTCTCCTTCTGCTTCCCTTTCCCCAAACTTCCTGTAGAAAGTCCTGTAGTGGTCATTTTCTGGCTTCCTGTAGAAGCAGTTTTCTGGCTTCCTGTAGAAACAGTCTGCTGGATTCCTGTAGAACCAGTTTTCCCTGATTTGGCTTGCTTGGCTGGGGGTGCCTTCTCTTTGACTTGTGCTATGGTTGCCTTGGGTGTGCCTTTACTTGTTTGGACTTTTTCAATCCTCTCTGCCCGGGTTTGCAACCGCTTCTCCCTTGGCGTTTGTGCTTTTACTCCACTCACAGCTTTGGCCTCAGCAGCTTGTCCTTTTTCTTGCTTTTCCTCTTGCCTTTCCTATGGCTTTTCCTGTGATGGTCTACCCTGGGTTTTCTTACCCTTAGCTTCCTTACCCTTAGTTTTCTTCTCTGCCTCAATATGCTCCTTCTCCTCACTGCTGGATGAAGTGAGTTCTTCGGCCAGAGTCTAGATATCATCATCCTTGGACATATTGTGGAAAATCTCCCAGGAGAGAGGGATAGTATAAGTATGGAGGGCATCTTCTACGAGGAGCTTGATAAACCCATGATGAGCCAGCTGGTCTGGTGTCCCCTCCTTCCGTTTTGTGCACACTCAATTAATGACTGTAGGAGGAAGTATGGGATGCTCAATTTTTGTTCTGAGGGCAAATCCATCTTATGCCTGAGCTCGGTTAACAAGCGGAAGTGATAACCATACACAATACTAAACCGCCCCTCACAGGTAATATATTTCATAATTTGAAGGTTGACCTCACTCCAAAATGGCTGAAGGCTGGCTCTCCAGACCCCATTCTTATCCTCTGAAAACTGTTCTTCTGGTAGGAAGAATTCCTTTTTGGCCTTCTGGCCCAATTTCCTTTCCTCTTTATCCCAGGGTATCCCCAATGGCAACTCCGTGACCCGACTAATGAGTTGTGGAGTGAGTTTTAAGGTCAATCCTCTGAAATTTACAGTTGCCAATGTTTTTGATTTGGGCTGCAGGGACCTTAGGAACTCCTCTGTTATTTCCTCATCGTGACCTTGAATTCTATCACAGAAGGTCATCCACTTTGCATGGGTAAAAAGGTCTACCACCTCAGGAGTTTCTCTCAACTTCTTGGAATCTGAGGATTCCTTTCTGATAAACCCTCCTGGCATGGTGAAAATACCCTATTTTCGGCTTGAGCTCTGGTTAGAATGGAAATCCTGATATGGTTTTCCTCCTTGACTCTTAGGACAAGGTTTCTCCGTTGTTTGTATCTCCCCTTTCACCAATTCTCTGGTTATAATACTGCTGCCGTCCAAAACTCAACTTGTCAAAAGGAATTAAGCTCTCACAGACAGAGTGCATAGCTAATTTTAACACCAACCATATAGCAGTCACAAAAATTTTATATGTGCACAGGTGAGCCTTACAGCGATTTAGCGTTATAATGGGGAGAGTTTGTTAACAGGAACCATGGAGGTGAATATGACGCAGCACCATTTAAAAGAAATTTTGTGTATCATATAAGCAAACCACCATTCTTGACCCACAGGCAGACTGGTTTTAATTTTCCCCACTTCAAACAAGCTAGTTCACCACCTTTCGAAATATCATGCATGGGAATGGTGTTTTTGAGCCTCCCTCTCTTCAATCTCCAAATTTGATGAAGAAAAACTCAGGCTTTTCTGCTCTAGAAGGCTTTGCTGTACTTTCTTGTAGAACGTATTCCTGTAGAATGCCCCTGCGCCTCTGAGTGAGCCCGATACGCTAGAGAATTGTGAACCAGGCCGCAAAGCTCAATGGAGGACGACGGGTTAATCATTTTGTGGAAGTAGAGCATGCATACTTCAGTTGAAAATGTTGCAAGTGCAAGTTAACAGCAGTTTGTGAGTTTCAGCTGAGCGTTCGTTAATTACTACGTGATTTGTGGTGAGGTGGCAAAAATTTGCGCTGGTTTTATTCGAACTACAGTGATGTTATGAACTGCATGTTCTCTTCTATCTGTTAATCATTTGATGTTCTGTGCGTTGGAGTTCAACAAGTCTACCACTACCTGTGTTTTTCAAATTTCACGTGAACGACTATGCACGTATGCTGCGTGATTTTTTCCTGGATGAGTACAATTGAATCTGGCTAGCTTCCTGGCTAAATCCCACCATCTCATTTGTTCATGCAGTGCTTAGATTAGATTCATGCAATAGAGGAATGAGTTTTAGTCACATACCTGGAAGTCGAATGTGGTTGCCGTGAGGTGCTGTGGCCTTTCATTCGCTGCATGCATTGGTTTCTGTGGTTGCATGAGGGCTTGGTGGCTGATTCATGGCTATTTTTTTCTTGTGTAGGTATCCTCTCGCCGGATCCATGCTGTAGGAGCTGGCTTCACGTTTAGATCTGCACCCTCAAGCTGCTGCTGCTGAATTTTCACAAGACCGAAACTTGTTTTCGCTATTGCTCCCGAACGATAGATCGGATTGATCTGAAACTTGCTGAGCATGTTCCTATCATCATGATGCATCTCCCATAGCAAAATTGCGAGTAATGGATGCACAGATTTCGAGAAAAACAGAAAATGGTTGAAGATTACAGAGATCTATTTCTCAGAAACCGTGCGTCGGAATCAGCCGAAACTACTTGGGTAGGTTACTATCACCCATATGCATCTCCCCATGAAACAGGTTTTGAAATGGATGCACGGATATGGAGAAAATGCACAAATGGCTGAAGGTGATGGAGGCTGATTTCTTGGAAACTGTGCACCCGAATTGGCTGAAACTACTCGGGCATGTTTCCAACATCCCTGTACAATTCCCCGTAAAACAGTTTTTCAAATGGATGCATGGTTTTCAAGCTAGGGAAAAAACAAATTTCAGCACTAGGTAGTTTTGCTTCAAGGCATTTTGCAGTTTTGTTGCATGGTAAGAAAAATGAGCTCGGGCTATAATGCAGACTTGGAATTCATTGATGCAGAGTCTAGATGGAGCTTGGACAGGTAGAGCATGCGAGACTTCGTTGCTTGACTTGTCACTTAAGAATTCTTGCTGTCAATCTGAGGCAAACAGGGTTTCTTGTATGACTGTGCAGGAACACATAACCAGGTGGGTGCAATGGAGGTGGAAAGAGATGGAACAGGGCGCCACATGGTGTTGGATTGCATAAAGGTGTGGCTGTAGGCCTAACAAACTGATCCCAACCATCAGATTCCCTTTCAAAATTGAATTTGGCTCGTCCGAAGGTTCTACAGGATGTTTCCTGTAGAAATTCAAAACTTCTTGTAGAAACGCCTAGAACTTCCTGTAGAAAGCCCAAAACTTCCTGTAGAAAGCCTAATCTTGACCTAAATGTGACCAAATCCTAGGAGAGGTGAGTGGCCATGGAGGGAGTGTCTGAAGGGATGTCCTGGAGCCTGGTACGGACTTCTTTCCTTGTTTTGCGCGCCCCTCTTTTCCTGCAAAGTATTCACTGCAACCTGCAATTTTTCATAGAGATTATTCCTGCTTTCTTTTTTCTTTTCTTTTTTTCTTTTTTTTTTCTCTTTTTTTTTTTTTTTGAAAACAA
The DNA here is from genome assembly GCA_031772625.1 of Pinus tabuliformis. Classification (NCBI taxonomy): domain Eukaryota; kingdom Viridiplantae; phylum Streptophyta; class Pinopsida; order Pinales; family Pinaceae; genus Pinus; species Pinus tabuliformis. Next base: position 773,791,130 of record CM062810.1, read on the forward strand.
CTACGGCGCCTCATGGAGGTTTTCACCCTAATTGCCTGCCCTGGGTGCCTCCAAGGGAGGTTTTCACCCAGGGATCTTATTCTCTTTTTATTTCCCTTTCTTTCGAACCCATTGACCGCCTCATGGAGGTTTTCAATCAATGAGCCAATCTAAGGTGCCTCCGAGGAGGTTTTCACCTTAGATTTTTCCTCTTATTTCCATTTTTTTCATTTTTTTTTCTTTTTTTCTTTTTTCTCTTTTTTCTACCCTACCCTACTTGAAAAACAAAATTCTTTTCAAGTATAAGAATACTTCCAATGGAGCCATGTGCACATCGAGATTAGAGACAAGATGATGTGGAGGCTTGAAATGCATGCTTTGACAGCTATCCAGATTTCAGAGACCAAATGATTTGACTTTGAAGGGATCAAACATAGCTGAAGAAGAGAGTACTGCTGCAACTTAGTGACCGTCTGGAACCATGTCTCAATATAGCTTTGATATCCTTGGTCCTTTTGCTGATCTGGATCATTCTCCATATCTTCTTCTATCATGACCTTCACATCTTCCTCTTTGTGCTGATTTTTCTCTTGACTACATGGAGGGTTTGATGGTAACCATGAGGGAGCCTTCTTGATTTCTACTTCTGATGTTTTCTCTTCATCAAGTGCAGCCCATGGTTCTTTGATCTTTTCTTTTGAATCTTCTTTTGCCTTTGGTCCTTCAATGTTGTCAATATAATCTCTGCTTTGCAACACTCTTCCTGAGCTATGGTGAAGATCATTAAGCTCAAGAGGAGTCATTTGGACATGTTGTGCCTCAACTTTGCAATTGGGTTGAGCTATTCCAATGTGCGGGTTTGGAGATGGTGGTACGGGTAGTTGAGTGGGAGTGTATATTTGAGATGGATGTGGATGGGGTTGTGGTTGGGCAAGCATTTGGGTTGCCCTGGTGGAACAGGAGGCGATGGTTGTGGATGAGCAGGTGGTGGAGGAAAAGAAGCAGGAGGAGTGTTGTATTGGGGCCTCCACCCCTGATGAGGTGCATTCCACTGAGGTTGTGGCTGAGCATAAGAGTGAAATGAATGAGTAGCTGGTTGGGCATAATATGGATCTGTGAAGGAACAAGGAGGAGGTGTGAACCAGGAAGGGTGAGCAGGGGGACCCCAAGAAGGTATGGAAGTGGTTTGATAGGGGTCATAATAGGTCTGGGATGTACCTTGCATTCCCTGCTGGTAGGGTATGGGTCCATGTGGCCTCCTTTGGTTCATATAATAGAGTGATTCAGTGGCTCCTTTGGCTCTCTGGTATGCAGCTTTAAGTCCAGGCAAGGAAGGGCACTGATTCGTAGGATGGTATTCTTCACAGACGAAACACACTTCTAGAGAGTGCATTGGACATTCATTCCTAGGATTCTTTCTAGTGCACCTAGGATGAAAAATGGCCAAAGCCCTCTTGGATTCTTCTTGCTTCTTTTGGATCCGCAAGGTATCCAGTTGCATGGCAAGAAACTGCCTTACCTCGCTCTTGAAATCTTCCATCTGATTTGCAAATTCATTTTTGGATAAGGTATTGCTCCCAACATTTTTGCTTGTAGCCATTTGCTCCAGAGGAATGTTTTCTTCTTCTTCTTCCCTTGAGGTTCTTCAAATATGTCTTGCTGTCCACCTAAGGGTTCTTTACTCACAGCCATCGAAGAAGAGAGAAGGTTGGCCGTGTGAAGCAGTGGGCGTGTTGTGCAATCATTTTTCTAACTTATCTCTACTCCTACCAGGCATGAAATCAAATCTTTTTGGTTGATTTTTGCTTTTTCTGCTTGTACCTACAAAACTAAAATAGATTGAACTACAACTAACTATCTTGCTGAAATGAAAATGCGGAATTGAAATGAAAGCAGGAAAGGACTAATCTATTTTGCTCAAATGAAATTGTAGGAATGAAATGCTAGTCTACGCTTGCAGAATTGAAATGCTAATCCACGCTTGCAGAAATGAAATTGTGAAATTGAAATGCTAATCTATGAAAGCGGGAAATGCTAATCTACTTTTGCATAAACGAAATTGCATAATGGAAATGAAATAAACTACTTAGCAGAAGATTGTAGTGGAAAATAAAAGAAAAGCAGCAATCACCAATACTTTGACGCTTCCCCGGCAACAGTGCCAAAAAGAGGTGGTGAGCCCCAGTATTGCAACAATAATGCTGCAACTCCTGGAACTCCCTTCTTTAATTTTATCAACCTGGTAGTTCGTAACAAACTTGGAAGCGACAGTGTTGTATGCACAAGTACTAGCTCTTGCTGCAACTGTCACTTGGTCAGCTGGCACAAGTCCGCTAGGAGCTTAAGCCAACTTCTATGAGCTCTGAGAAGAAGCTTTTTAACTGATGGACAAAAGCTAACTCAAAGAAGGCTAATCTACTTGCAGAAAGAAACTGGAAAGCTGAAGGGAAACGTAAACCCTAGCAAACCCTAATTTTACCAGCTAGCCCTACTGATGCAAGAAAGAGGATGCAAGCTACTAAAAGAGATGCCATTGACTTCTAGGAAGGTAAAATGCATGTGTCTAAGCTACTTCTACAGTAACATCTGAAAAGAAACATCTTTTTGTATTTTTGAATAATTTGTTAGAATTATCATGCATGTGCTTTTAACTGGTTTTGACTGCGCAGAGGTGGATTGGCGAGAGGAAATGCTTGGAGGAGGTCGGGAAGGTTCAGAGAGGGCCTAAGGGGTTCCTAACACCCTTCCAGAGAGTTTCACAGAATTTGGCTATCAAGAAACCTCATTCGTGAGCTTCTACAAGAAGTCTGCCGAGGTTCTATAGGATGTTCTGGAATTTCTACAGGATGTTCTGTAATTTTCTACAAGATGTTCCGAAAAGTGGATTTTGGAGGGTTGATGGAGGAAAAATGGTGGGAAAGTGGAAATGGAGGTTGGATAATGATGTTAAGGGGTTTAGGACCTGGCGCATGAGGCTAAGGAGCGATTAGATTTGGTTCAAGGAAGGAGGAAGCGATGATGCACAAGAATGTAGAAATTAGGGCAAGGTGGGAAAAGTATGGAAAATGAAGGGTAGGAATCATGGATTAAGGGTTGGAGCAGATTATCTGATGGAGGAAAGGTAGATAGAGAGGTAATACAGGTGATCTGCACACAATTTTCTAAAACTGACCAAACAAAGACTATGCAAACCCAAGATCTAGCTATCTTGACCTAATTTGACCTAAATAACAGCAAGGAAAATGAACAACAATTTATTTGCAACGAAATAATGTGAAATGCTATGCAAACTAAGCAATCAAGACTCTGAACATGTAACCAACTTCTGCAAATAAAAATCGAACACTAATGATTGCATGGCGAAGCAAAGACTGTGTTTTTGTTGGCAGCAAGGTCACCTTGATCCCAACTCCTGATCCCACTGAGGGAGAGGTGAAATCAGAGGTGCTTGATGGCCTTTTTCTGAAGCTTTTCCCTGTTAATAACCTATCAACTCAATCTGAACATAAAAATCCTTTTTAATCATCAAAAGCAATCTAAATAACAAAGCAAGATTTAAATCTAAATAGCAGATTTTATTCTAAGAATGCAGCAAAGCCACATGAAAGTAAACAAAGGAGGTACTGGGCACTTGAGATGGGCCCAACCCTAAGAGCTACAGCCTCCTAAGAGAGATTTAGAGCTGGTGCAAAGCTGGATTCATCTTTATTGAGCAAGAAAAGAAGAGTTACATCAAAAACTGTCCACAAGGGAAAGCTTGAAAATGTGCTGAAATGCAAAGCTAATCTATTGACTAAAATCGAACTACAAGCTAGCTAACTTCTGCCTACAAAGTGACTAACTGAAATGAGGCCCTAAGCCCTCTTATTTATACAAATTGAGGACCCCATCAGCCCTCCTAAACTTTAGGAACTCGACTGCCAAAACTTGTAGTTAACAACACTTTTACTAGCACTTGCTCGGCTGCCCTTGTGATAATTGATTTGGTGGCCCTTGAACTCCGAGCTGATGGTGGAGAATTCAAGGTAAGGGCCCATAAATGAAGGGGACACCTTCCTACAAATCCTCTCCCTTGTTCTCCCACGAATTTGGCTGCCAAGTGCTCATTAAAACCTTCGATTTTGTCTCCAAATTGACCAAAAAGACTACACAAAGCACACATTAGACTTGTTGGCATAATGACTAACCCAATTCACTCTATTAGCATAAATATAAACAAAAACATGCAATAAACTAATGAGAATGGTGGATTAAGTCGAATTAGGAGGTCGAATGAGCCCATATAATTATCCATTTTTGGAGCTCATCACCTATACACCTATATATAGTTGTTTTCCCATCAATATAATCCAACCTGTCATTTCGAATAGATGTGTCTCTTTATAATGTGATCTGACATGAGTTTCTTATGCATCTTAAGGACGACATGAAGAGAAGAACTAGTGCTTGTCATTAGAGGGCTTCTAGACACCTTTTATTGACTCATATACATCTGACACATTCTCAAGTAGAGATCTTCATACATAACGTTAATTATTTTGACTTTAATGACAAATACTAAGGCTCTCAATGGGAGCCATCTAAATAAAATCTCTTGCTCATGAAACCCATGAAGCAAGCATCAAAAAAATAATTTTATTTTCTTATTTTAATCATTTACAAAAATCTTAATTAATTGTTATTATGAAGACTGAACCTAGTTACACTTTTCAGCACTCCCTCTTAACTAGGAAGGTATTCATAATGGTACTTGGTCATTCTCAATCTAAAGAATTTCTCATAAGAAGAATTGGATTGGTAACCCATCTTTATAGCATCATATCAATCAGCATTGTCACATAGCAAGGCCTTGACTAGCTCTATCCGCATGATTAGAGAACAATGCTGGAGAGACCAATGATTCATAGACACAATAATCATTGTCTCTCAAGGTACATACTCCACTCGGGTCTTCACTGAGTATGACCTTCTGTGGAATATTCTTATCTTGGATCACTGGTCATCAAAGAATATCGGTCCACAACTACACTTATCTTGGATTCCATATCTCATAATCAAAGAGTATTAGATGCCAGATGATTACCCAATACTCCATTCAGTCTTCCCAGGTGAATACCAGAATGATGTATCTATCTCTACCTCTCAATTAGAGAGGACATATCAATTCCAATAAAGGAATGTACTCATTCCTCCTGAATGAATGTACCTAAGCTCCCTCTTGTCTTAGGAATTCCCAAGTTTCTTCCAAGTAAGAAATTTGTTTCCAAGCTCCCTCTTAATTAGGGACCTACAATAGATCCTCAGGTGAAAATACAAGAAGTTGCTTGAATAGCTCCTTCCTTCAATGTCATGAATTTCTTTGTCAAGGAGTCTTCATCTTTTGGGGCTTCTTCATAGGGCACATACCATCTATCACTTTCATCCATGAGTTAGTCATGTCATTATTCCTTTCATCACAAAGTGATCCATTAGCCTTCATCTGGCCTTGCTTCATGTCATGTTGTCTTCTTCATGCCATATTTTCTAGAAGTATATTACATCCTTCTATATGATCCTCTTGGAAGACATCCATAGTTCTTCCCTTGTTAGACCTACATAAACCCATCCAGATATTTGTTCAAAAATAAGAAATGAACACTTAAATCAAAATTGCCTTTGTGATCGTCTTTCATCATGGTATCTTCCAGTTAACACCATCATCCTGCACACATGTTGACATATATCCCAAAGATATCCATTATCAATGGTCTCCATCTTTTCCAGACTTCCATTAGAGTCTTCATATCTTTCTGGGAGATTTCCTAGTCAAATCTTCTTGGTCTTCTGGATGTTGATTTCCTTTACCATGGTTGCTTATCTTACGATATCTTCCTCTCTTTCTTCACACATTTCATTCCCATGATCTTCCAATCAGAGTTCCTCAATTGTATTAAACCACCTCATACTTCATATGAGGACATATTATGTTGATTTAATCTAGTGTGACATATGCCTTCTGACATCCTTTCATAGGTGCAGATTCCTTTACTTTGATCATGCTTCCCAAGATAGAGTAATGATCCATGTTACCTGTAACCATACAACATAACTTTATAATATTGAATACAAGCATATACACCTCATTTACCTTTAGGTCATGTAGGGTTATTTTAGTAGGTTCCTTGATTGAAAATAACTTCAACCCCTTGATATGCTTCTTCTCTTATGTCATCATGCCATCATCCTATGAATTCCACAAGTTGGAGTTCCTACTTGCTTCCTCTCTATATTGGTGAACCTCTCGATGAAGATTCCATCAGAGAATATTTGAGGATCTTGTATATCCCCATCCAACAGATGTTTCCTTTTAATTGATGTATGATGAGACTTGTCCTAGATGACTTCTTCCCTTTTCCCATAACTTTTACTTGAGTTTTCAATGAGGTTATCGAGAGCTATATCCTTCATAGTTGACTATCATACATCCTTCATGTTTCCCATGGTGATGTCACTGGCTCTTACTTTTAATTCTTTTCCTCTTCCTTGTACTTCCTTCTTTCAACTTCCTCCACTTCTTTGGTGAAATGGAATTCTTCTTTCTCTTCTTGTTATTGTCTTTCTTAAGCTTAGGACAATCTTTCTTGTAATGCTTATAGCATTGATTCTTCTTCTTTCCTTTCGACAAATGTCTGAATACTTTTTTCCCTCAACCTGTCTTCCTCTATCATGAATAGAAATCACAAGTTGTTGAATGGAATAGCTTTCTTATCTTCACATACATCTTTTACCTTGTTCATTAGTTAGTGTATGAATATTATCTCATCCCAGATCTTGCAATTGAGATATTATGAAGATAACACTTTATCCTTTGATACCTTCAATTTATGTAGATAAGATCTAAGTGATGTGACCTTCTTTATCGCATCTTCAGAGAATAGTACTACCATCTTATCATATATATCTCTTTGATGTCTCCAATACTACTATATGAGGGGACCTTTCATAATAATAACTTTCCATGTATTTAGAGGAGATATTTTCATTGATATGTTCAATGACTTCACTTTCTTCTAGGACTATGTCTATCCTCCTTTTCCATGCAAGGAATTTCAATGATCCAACCAGCTTATAGGTCTCCTAGCAAAATGAAGTCATTTTACCAATTTTGATTATAGAATGAAAGACAATTACTTGACAAGTGAATATTATATCAACTTGATTACTTTTATGGTGGTTGAATAAGATGTATTAGTGCCCCTTTTGGATGATCTTCTTCCAAATGAAAATCCCTTCTTCAATAAAGGAGATTTCTCCTTTTATGATGTCAATGCATTTAGATCTATCTCCCTATGTTGATGGTGATTGATGAGAATGCCTTGATGCTTCCTTAGATGACCTTCTTCAAGGATAAGGAGGAGAACCTTGCTTCAATGAGAGGGACCTTACCTTATATATTTTGGAGATGATGACAATGCCTTCTAGCCTTCTTTGTCTTCAAGATACTTTGACTTCTCGATGGTGAATGAGTGCAGATCAGAAATGCTTATAGGGTCTCCAAGATGATGTGATCTTAGTCTTAGAAATGATTCTTTGTATATCTCTTCATCTTTATTAGGGTCTTTGTGGTTTTTTTTCTAAGGACTATAGGATCCAACACTCTCACTGGTGTAGACTTCTAGTTTCCTTGATTTTTAAATCTATCATCTTGAGTAGAAATAAGGCTTTGGCCTTGATTATTTGATGATCCCAAGACTTCTTTTAAAGTAGACCTATTTGATCTAGGGTTTGATTCTACAATGTAGATACCTTTCTCAAGATTCGATCCTTGAGTGTCCCTTGATAAGATTCCCTTCCTTGACTTTGACACCTTAGCTCTGATACCATGTTGAGAAATATAGGGAATTAGCATTAGGTGTTTTCTATTTGATTAGTCACTGCTTATGAATTCTTTTTACTTCTTTATATTAGGTTCTTCTTCTTCTTATATTATTAGTGTTCTTGTTCATCAAACAGTGACCAATGCATGAACATCAATATAAAAGAGAAACAGAATGTAGGCTATCAACCATGGCCAAAACCTCTCACTCCTTGAGAGGGAAATCCTCACAATTCTTGATGATGATGATGATGATGATGGTCGTTAACGTCCACTGAGACCAAATTGGTCTATCGGACCTACAATTTTCTTAGTTTTTAATTATCTGGCTCCTCGTCTTTCTTGGCGAGATTGGTGCTGTAGCTTTCTTTTTTTCTCTATGGTCTTCCAACTTCCTTTATATTGAATCTCCTTCATCTCTTCTAGTTCTTGTGTCATTGGTGTCTTAGCTTCGCGATCTATTGTGTTCGTCCTTTTGAAGATAGTCGGAGAAGAAGTTTGGTCTAGGAGATCTGCTTTGTTGTTAAATGAAGATTTATTTTGTGCGGTATTCGAATCCTCATAACTGTTGATTTGTTGGGCGGGGCTTTCTCCCTGCTTGTCTTGAGAGTTGTTTCTTTCTTGCCCGATTTCTTGTGATTCAGAGTTTTCTCTAGAGTATTCTTCTTTGATGACAGTGTAGTGTTCTTTTTGTGCTCCTTCCCACCATGTAGATCTGTGGTGGTTTTTTCTAGCAGAATTTTTCTGGGAGGCTTTTGGGCAATTTTTGGCTAGATGGCCTGTCTCAAAGCAGGATTGACATCTGAAGAGGACACTTTCATAATCGAGTTTCTGGTTCCACACATAGTCTTTACTTGTTAGGTTTATTTCAGCTAGGAATCCGGCGCTGAAGTCCATTTCCACACAGATGCATGCATAGGTGGTTCTGGCATATTCCTCTATTTCTAGGCACCTGCAGTAAAATTTCCCAATTGCATTTCCAATGGCTTTTAGCGAAGAGAGATTCCAGAGATGCAAGGGTAGGCTTGGCAATCTCACCCAAACTGGTGCTGAGGTTATGACTGCTATAGAGGGATCGAATGATGGGTTCCATGGCTTCATGAATAGGCTTGATTTTTCCCAAAACCAAGGGTCAGAATCTAGAATACATTGTCTGCTTTCAGGATTTTCAAAATCTACTATAAAGAAACCCCTAGCATAGGGGTAGATATTAATTTCATCATAAATGACAGGCTTCCATACCTCCGAGATCCAATTGTGGAGAGCTATCAGCCGTGGCCAAAAACCATTGAACCGGCAGATTAAGGCACTTTCGAAAAACTTCAAAGCCTCATCGAGTGAGGCCTGGACCACCTGGACAGTTGGAGCTGGGGCTTCACTAAAGATATGGGCAGGAGCTTGCCCTCCAGAAGCGGATGAGCCAGCAGCTATTTTCGCAAAGATGAGAGCCATATTTTACTTGCCCGTAGACCCCAGCCGCAGAGAAGTAAGGCAGAAGATAAGATTAAATCTAGATCTAGTTGCAAAAGATTAGATCTAGAACCTAGCCACCTAGATCTAGATCTAGCCGCAGAAGATTAGATCTAGAACCCAAAATGTGCAAACAAACTTATTCACTCAAAATTTCAAATGCCAGTGACTAACCAGATCTCACCTAAACAACAATTGCAGATCATAATTATTAAGAACTAGATACACACTTTATGGATTGGGGATGCCCACAAGCCATTCATGGACGATGGAGAAGTTATATCACGCGGGCTCTGCAAGACCGTCCGATTTCTTGCAATGCACTATCGCAATATGTGTTCTGGAAATTCCGCAGGCTCACACTACGAATAGAGAATAAAACCCTTACATTATATTTACCTTTATTTTTATATAATTTCACCAAATTATTTCACCTTTATCTGTATTAACAATCAATTGAAAAATACCAAGACTAAGACCCTTGACCTATTAGTCACTCTAATACCAAGACACTAGTTCTCTTGATTATCTTCTCTTCTTCTTGACTCTTCTTTCGCTTCGACCTTCTTTGCATCAAGACATAGTTATCATTGTGATCTCATCATTGTCTTCACATTGAGATCTCCTTCTTGCTGTCATATCCTTGAGAACTTGCTTCGGTGATAGTCATCCTTCGAATTGAGATGGATCCATTACTTCTAATTGTAATGGCATTCTTATTGCTGTAGGTATATGGAACCCTTATCACTGTAATATTGTAATCATCAAGACTGAGATGGTTCCTAACCTATAATCATTATGAGGACCGAATCATATTCCTTGAGATAGTATCGAATCTGAGGCTTCCTTCATGGCACCAAAATGCATGACTGTGATGCAATCTGAACTATCTCATATCCCTTTTCACTGCCATTTTAATACGAACTTCAGAGGGATCTGAATTCCCTTGACAACACCCAAACTCTACCTCTGTACCTTAGTCCGAGGTCCTTCTTCTCTTCTCATCCGAATTCTGAGATCTCTAAATTTTGGTCTCTCATCCGAAACCAGAGATGTCTGAATTCTTAACTGTGTATAATGCGAAGTGCCTAGATGCCTATATAGTTGTTTTCCCATCAATATAAGATGACCTGCTATTTTGAATAGATGTTTCTCCTTATAATGTGACCCGACATGAGTTTCTTATGCATCTTAAGGCTGACATGAAGAGTAGAACTAGTGCTTGTCGTTGGAGAGATTTTAGACAACTTTTATTGACTCATATACATTTGACACATGCTCAAGAAGAGCTATTCACACATGACATTAATTTTTTTGACTTCAATGACAAATTTTAAGGATATCAATGGGATCCATCTAAATAGAGTCTCTTGCTCATGAAACCCATGAAGCAAGCATCAAAAAAATAATTTTATTTTCTTCTTTTCATCATTTACAAAAATCACAATTACATGTCATTATGAAGACCGAACCTAGTTACACTTTTCAACATTGGCTTGTCTAAAGACTACTAATACAAAGGTCTGTTAAATGAAGTTTTGTGAAACCTCTGTAATGGCTAATTCAAGAGGGTACCCAATGTTATAAAAGAAAAGCATCAATATGAAGAACTGTGACTTTTTCACTTGGGGAGATATAATAGGAAGATCGAGATATGTGATAGTTTTCTATGGATAACTTTCTTCATCACATGACAATAAATGCAAATTTTTTCAAGTCACCTTCTCCAAGATATAACTAAAATATGAATTTATGATTCAAGTCTAAAGTTGTGAATGAGATTTACAACCGAAGTCATGTGGCATACCTCGCTCTTTTTATAGTATGATAGAATGAGAACTATTCTTCATTGGACTACTAGATTGAAGTTTTGTGCAAAGTTCCAAAAGGCATCAAGACATATTTATCTATGCGTAATTCGGACTTATCACAATATCTAGAAGAAATGTGAAGCATTGTGGCATATATCTTTGACGATATCTATGAGATAGTTCAAGTGATATGTAGTCATCATTATATGACAAAATATTTGAATTAAAGTTGGAAAATAGTAATTCAAAGAATTGATAGATAATATAAAATGAAGGAAAACCAAAACTTTGCAAGATATTCAACATACAAATGATGCGAGTTCCTTTTTCTTAGGATGTAAGTTTGACATATCAACGATACACAATAAGGAAACACTGTAATAAGGGTTATATATTAAAGTAACCATAACCTTACTTCATGATAATGTGACATGGATGAAGTGGGATATGATAGACAAAAATAGTTATCTAGATAGGTTTGACCCAATAGTTAAATAATATATGGCAGTGACCTAGATGAGTAATGAATGCCTTAACATAAGGAATTAAGACATGCAAAAGGAAGTAATATGATATCAATAAAACCTCTGCTAAAAGCTAAAGCTTGAATCAAGATGAAGATTTGAATTCATTATGGAAAGTCCATGTGAGGATCTGGTTATTGCAGTATGATCTCTTAAAGTAAAGACAATAATGGAGATAAGGTAAGATGATAAAGGTATGTAAGATTCCTATATGAATCTGTGTGATATATATCTAAGCTCATAAAGGTTTTTCTCTAATATAGATTAGAAACAACAAATTTCTTGATGCATATTAAGGCTAGGTTTTCTAATCGAATGAAATTAGTATGGTTATGGTTTTTTAGTTAGCTATATGCTTGTATATTGTTGCAATTCCTTTGTGCTAAATCTTAATGACTAGAATGTTGCTAGGGTTCGTAAAGTATTGAAGACTCTTGGTACTTATAGTTTCTGAATTAACCTTAGAAGCAAACGAATAAGCTAGAAAACCCTAAAAATATATATTTTATTCCTCTAAAGAAAATCTAAGCCTTGGGAAATGGTATCTAGGGTTTGCAAGGATCAATATTCCTTGATATTAAAACCCTAGTCTTGAAAGTATAAATTCTAGGGTATGTGTTAAACCATAGCAAGGGTTAGATTGAGAAATCTTGACGTAAAAACCCTAAGATCGGGTATTTCTGCTAAAGTATAAACCATAATGAGGGATGGATAAAGGAATGTCTAGGGTTTATAACTTGAACCCTAGAATGACACTGAAATCATGAAAAAAAACCTAGATTGACAAGATTGACATTATGATTTTGTCTTTGTATATTTTTCTTGGTTGCTCTTACTACTGAGAAATGCAGGTATAAAATGAAGGTGGTTAGGATTGTGGTAATTCCTTGATGACAATGTTTAGGATGATAACCAAGAAGACTACATCTAGGAAAGAAATATGAAACATGAACAAGATAATTAAATGGTTATATGAAGAAAGAGGCATGAATATTCTTAAGAGCTCTTTCATTAGAAAAAGAAGTCATTCCTTCAAATATTGTGGGAAAATATATACTTTGTAGAATGATCTTGGTGATTCTGGGATAAAGATTGGGTAAAAAAATCTTCCAGTTAGTTACTCATAGAGACATTATTGGTGAGCATGATGACATTGGTCAACCTCTTATGTAATATCTTGAAGTATGAAATAATGATAACTTCAAAGGGAACTATTGAAGATTGTTTAGTTTATTACATGGACATGACTAATGATTGAAAGGATAGAAGATGGGTCATGCAAAGTGATGATGGCATTAGAAAGAACAAGTTGCAGAACTTGACATCTTGACAAAACGGTGTCATGACTTGGTAACTATGATGATTTGATATTAATGATCTCGTTTGGATATGATTTTTCTACCTAGAAGGGAATGTTACAAGAATGCAAGATAACAGTTGAGATAATATGTCTACAACTATTTGGTTTTTAACTAATTTCGAAGAATACATGAATTGATTAGATAACTTTGAAAGAGAATAGGGAAAAGATGTATGCCATATTGACAAAATAAGGTAGCAATACAAGAGATAACTTGATGATTATGTTTTTAATGACAAAGAAGTTCACTTTCCAGATGGTCAAAGAAAGCTATAACTAGATTTATATTGATTGGTTTGATACAATTCTCTTTATGACAAAGATGGAAATGGTGAAAAAAATGAAAGTGATATGAACAGATGATGACCTGAACCCTTTCATAGATCGAAGAAAGAGTTTGGATCCAAAACATCTAGGAAGGTCAAAACTCAAGTATGACATAATGTGATTCGAGATAGGAACCCATACAACCACCACTAAGCATCTCCATGATATAACTAGTAGTTCACGTGATGATACAATTTGAGACAAGATAAGAGCTTGTAGTTATGTATTCCTAGCTGAAAGGAAGTAAGGGATCTCCTTTATGTTTGAGAGTGTGTAAATATATCCTCTATGGTTGAGAGGGAGTGATGATGAACATTATATTCTCTTCTTTATGTGTCATGAATTAGGACAGGACTAGCAGTGGTAAGTCTAGTGAAGGCCATGGAGGGAGAATGGGGTCGATAGGATTGGATAAGAATATGAGACTAGTACTCCTTGAGGATTGGGAATCCAAGATAGGAAGTAGTCTCTTGGACCAACACTCTTTGAGGATTGGACATGGCATCCAAGATAAGAGTGGTCAAAGAGAGCTGATATTTTATGAGGATTGGGAATCCATGGTAAGAATATCCCTGGAAGGACATACCCAGTGAACATCCGTATGGGGTATGTGCCTTGAGAGGTAGTTTGGTGTATCGTGTAAAGCCTCCCAACATTGTGACCTGAGGTAGTGGAGAGATAGAGCTTATTAGTTAAGACCTTGATATGTTAACAATGTTGGTTATGATGCTGATGCTTAAACAATGGCTTATCAATCTGACTCTTCTTATGAGAATACTTTAGTTTGAGAATCTTTTTACATCATGATGGGATTATGAATACCTCCCTAGTTAAGAGGGAGTGTTGGAGAATGTAAGTAGATTCAATCTTCATAATGACTTTTGTAATCATGACATTGTATATTTTATATGAAAAGAAAAAGAATTTTATTTTTTCAAGCATGGGTTTCATGCTCAAGTCTAGGTCAAAGTATGTTCTTCATGATTCTAGGGCTTATTGAGTCAAATAAAAACATTTGTCATGTATTATAGTCCTATTTGGACTCTTTGTAACAAAAGAATATCATTATTTTTTAGTGTAGTAAAGTCATTTTTTCCTCCAAGACCAAGTTGGCCCTACCAAGATAAATCAACCTAGAAGAGGCCTATTCGATCCCTTAAGAAGGGTATATATAGAAGAGACTTAGACTCATTTTGAAGATCATCCACAAGTTCGATCTAAAACTAATTAAGGAGACATTCAAGAGCGAAAGTCAAGGAGAAAAGAGGAAGTCAAAAGCGAAGGAATGAAACTTGAAAACCTAATCTTTTTTGCTCACACGTGCAAAAATATAGGGTTTTTGTATGAGTTGCAGGGCCTATAATTGCAAGTCTGGATTTCAAACCTGAATTAGAAAGCCAAAACTTTGACTAGGGGAAATTTTGGAGAGTGTGATCTTTGTTGACATTGGAGGACTTTGACTTATTTGGAAGAGATCTTGTTGGAGGGTTGACTTGGTGCTCGGAAGGAATCTTGAATTTCTTCTTTGGGTCTCAGAGGTCTCATTTTGATTTAATTCTATAAGAAGATAAGTATGCTTTCTGGTTTTCCCCTTGGAGGGATTTTTCCCTGGCTTGGAGCCCACATCTTGTGTCTTTGTGATCTACATGTTTTTGATATTTTCTTGGTGAAGAAGTAAAACTAAAAGTAATAAAAGGCCAACAAATATAAAAGTAATTATCAATTAATGAGAATAAATTATAATCTATAAATACCTTGATTTACAACACTTTTTGCATGCATTCAACTGGCATGTGTCCTTGTCCACATATTACAAGGGGAATTGTGTCAACCCATCCATTTTTCCAGTGTTCACCAACTTGTATCAATAAACTATTCCAACCAAACACCCTTTGGTCACAATTCACCCTACTATGTAGCCTTGGCACATACACCAAGCAATGGTGTAAGCCCCTTGGCACATGTGCAAGCCCAAGGTGTCCCTTCAACCAATATAATTTTTCGTTGCGCTTGTCTTGCCATGCGACAACACCAAGCTTTGCAATTACCTCATCACACTATGCACCCCTTAATAGAGAGTGTGTCTACCTAGCCAATGGTTTTACACCTAACTTATGACCATACACCTACAAGGATATTCTCATCATCCTTCTATTATTTAATCAATTTTAACAATTCCATAAGAATAATACTAATAATTATCTTTAGTGTGAATTCCTTATCATGATTGAATCAATTTCTTCTCCAATAGATGTTTCAACTAGAGTAAGAATAGGAATTAATTCTTATAGCTGGTGGGCTCCAGTATTGCAGCAATGATGTTGCAACTCCTGGGACTCCCTTCTTTACTTTTATCAACCTGGTTGTTTGTAACAAACTTGGAAGCGACGGTGTTGTATGCACAAGTACTAGCTCTTACCGCAGGTTGTCACTTGATCAGCTGGCACAAGTTTGCTAGGAACTTAAGCCAACTTCTATGAGCTCTTAGAAGAAGCTTTTAAATGTGATGGATGAAAGCTAACTCAAAAGAGGCTAGTTTACTTGCAAAAAGAAGCGGAAAGCTGAAAGGAAATGCAAACCCTAGTTTTACTGACTAACCCTACTAGTGCAAGAAAAGAGATGAAAGCTGTGGAAATGGATGCCATTGACTCTTGGAAAGGTAAAATGCATGTGACTAAGCTACTTCTGAAGGAAAATATGGAAAAAACATCTTTTTGTATTTTTGAGTAATTTTACAGAATTATTATGCATGTGCTTTAATTGTTTTTTACTGTGCAGAGGTTGATTGGCGAAAGGAAATGGAGTGGGCGCTTGCAGGAGGTTGGGAAGGTGAGAAGAGGGCCTAAGGGGTCCCTAGCACCCTTCCAAAGAGTTTCACAGCGATCAGATCTCGAAAAAATGCTCACGTGAACTTCTACAGGAAGTCTGCAGGGGTTCTACAGGATGTTCTACAGGAAGTTCTACAGGAACGACCGAAAGAGGATTTTAGAGGATTGATGGAGAAAAAATGGTGGGGAAGTGGAAATGAAGGATGGATAAGGTTGTTAAAAGGTGTGGGACTTGGTAAATGAAGCTCAGGAGTGATGAAGATGGTTGGATTTGTTCAAGGATGGAGAAAGCAATGTTGCACAAAAATATAGAAATTAGGGCAAATTGGGAAAGTGTGGCGAATGAAGGGAAGGAATCTTGGATTAGGGGCTAGAACAGGTTGGATGATGGAGGAAGGGTAGGTAGGAATGTATTACAGGTATTCTGCACACTATTTTCCAAAACTGATTGAACAAAGACTAGAAAAACCAGAGATCTATCTATTTTGACCTAATCTAACCTAAAAACCAGAAACATGATGAACATAAGTTTATAGATAGGAAATCATGCAAGATAGCTATGGAAACTAAGCAAGAACAGATCTAAACATGCAAGTACAACTGGTATCAACTTTTCCAACTCAAAATCTAACACTAGCAATTGCATTGAAAGGCAAAAACAATGTTTTTGTGGTAGCAAGTATGCCTTGGTCTCAGCTCATGGTCCCAAGGAGGGAGAGATGAGATCAAGGATTGCTTGATGGCCTTTTTGCAGATCTTTTCTATTACCAAACTATCAAATCAACCTGAAGCATGAAAAGCTATTTTAATCATCAAAAGCAACCTAAGTAACAAAGCAAGATCTTAACCTAAATAACAGAAATTATTCTATGAATGCAAGGAAAACACATAAAAGTACATAGAGGAGGGACTGGAATTTGGGTTGGGCCCAAGCCCAAGTGCTACAACCTCCTAAGAAAGCTCAGAGCTGGTGCAAAGCGAAATTCATCTCCATTACTCAAAAAATAATAGTCATGTCACAAAACTGTTTACAGCAAGAGCTCGAAAATGAGTTGAAATGTAGAGCTGCACTAAAGTGTGAAAAACAACTGTTCAATAGCTAAAATACCAAGGCTTGAAGCCTTCCTACTTATGCAACACGAGGACTCCCAACAGTCCTCCTTAACTTTAGGAGCTTGGCTGCTCAAGACTGCAGTTAATCAGCCACTTCACAAAACCTGCTCGGCTGCCCCTTGAAATCTTCTTTGGTGGGTTGTTGAACTCCAAGGTGATGGTGAAAAACTCGAGGAAGGGGTCATTTAGTGCAGGAGACACCCTTCCTACAAATCCTCAGCCTTGTTCCTTCGTATTTGGCTGTCAACTTGCTCATAAATGCTTGACCTTGGTCCAAAAGATGTCCAAAAATCTGCAATACGCACGTATTAGATTTTGTGGTCAAGTGACTATTCTCATTCATTCAATTAACATAAATATATTCAAAAGCATGCATAAAGATATGAAGAATGGTGGATTAATCAAGAATAATAGGAAAAATGAGCCCATAAAGTTACCCATTTTTGGTGCTCATCATCACCCCCTGCTGAATGTGTTGCTCATCCTTTGAGCAACTGATCCAGCTCATCATCTTTGATTGCTTTGACTGCCTCTCTGACATCCCAGGCTTCTGAGGTGATGTCCTCTTCTTGGTCATGAAACCCTGCTTTTCTTTCTACTTCCTCCCATTACCTGTGTTCTTCTTCTTCTTTGACCCCTTCTAGTAGTCCCAAAAGCAATGGAGGACTGAACTTTAGGCCAATCCAGTTGGCCTTCAAATTTTGCATTGACTATTTATAAAGTGGCACTCTTGCCAAAGCCTCCCTCATCCTTGTTGGGGAGTGGTACTCTCTTATTTTCAGACTGTGGGACAATGTGTTCCATCTCCTTGTGCAAGCATGAATGCAGTTATCACCCAACAGTCTTTCCATGTCTTCAAAGTGAGCAATGGCCTGAGCTTGCCTTTCAATGTAGTCTGGGAGAACCTGAGGGTTGTTGGAAAGGTGTTGATGGGCATATACTAAAGCTGAGGGATCTTCTGGTTTTACTCTGATCATGAGTGGCTCACTTAACTCCTTGTCCATAACTTTCCGAATTTTTGCTGCCCTCTTTTCCTCATGGCTTAACCAAGAAGCCATGGCCATGAGTTGCACATCTCCTAATGCAGTATTAGGGTCCTATAGATTCATGTTTGGAAGTGCCAAGTTGTGTAAATAGAATTCTGCTAACTTGTCCTTATCTTCAGCTGAGCTATTGCCACACAAATACATAAACTGATTGTAATTCTGAAATGGAATGGTGCCCCTTTGGGCCAGTGTGTTAATTTGAAATTGCAACCATTAGTCTTTAAGGTATAATGCATAAGATTTAGTAGGTTGCTTACATTGTAAGGCTTCTATTGCCCCACTGGCCATGCAGGCCAATTGGGCCTATTTCTCTTACAACTGCTGTTTCAAAACTTGTATTTCTTTTGCTGCCCAAGATTCCTGTTCTTGCAGCAGTTTTGTTAGCATTTCCACATTAGCTTGTAGCTCTTCCTCTTTCTGTTGTTTCTTAGTTGTGTCCTTGTTTGCTGGAGATCCTCCTTGCTTGCTGCTGTTGCCCTCCAAAAATGGACAGCCTGTCTTCCTTATGGACTTCTTGTAGCTGCAATTGTTTTTTCAGCAGCTCATTCTCCTCCTGCAGCTGGGCTCTTTTGCAGCTTTCTACATGCCTTACCATGGCCAATTCTCCCCTTAATTCTTTTAACTTCTCTTCCATGTTGCCTATTTCCTCAACTCCCTTAGATTTGGCGATTTTCATCCATGTGTATGTTCTGATCCTCTCTTTCTCTAATTCGAAAAATAATGGTACAACAAATTTCTGTGGGATGATTTTCCCACCCTCTAACAGATTGTAATATGAGCCCAAATTAGATTGAGGGGTAGGTTCAGGTATTTCTTCAGTTTTGCTCTCACCTTGTGATTGTTTAGCTACCTTCTCCTCCAATTTCTCAGTCTCTTTTAGCTTGGCTAGAGTTTCCTGTAGAGATGTTGCAGCTTCCTGTAGAACTGCCTTTAAGTCCATCAACTTAATTTTCTCTTTCCATGTAGAGGTTTTTGGGCTTCCTCTTTCATAGGTGATGGATATCTTGGAAGGAGACTCTTCCTTCTGTTTAGTGGGTGAGTCCTCAATGACAATCGGTTCCTTGGATGGTGGCTGAGGTTTGCCTACTTTGATCCTTGTGCTTTTTCTGGCTTTGAAGTACATGGAGGTCCTTTTTCTCTTTCCTTTTTTTTTTGTAGGGGTGCTTAATGCAGCAAGCATAGTTGCTGCCTCTCTTGCCAACGTCTCAGGGGATTTCTCTTCTTGCTGTTCTTTTCCCTCACTTCCTGTAGAAACCTCTGTGTCCATTGTTTCTGTCTGTATGACTGATATCTTAGGGTGTGTCTTTCCCTTTTCTTTCTGGGTCCCTACCTTGGCTGTGGTAGTCTTCTTTTGGGCTTTCTTGGCCTTTTTCTTCCCAACCTTTGTCTTTCTCCCTTTCTCTGTTTTTTTGTTTTCTCCTTTGCTGTCTTAGGTTCAGCAGTCTTGCCAAATTCTTCTTTTTCTTTCTGTTCTTCCTCTGTTTTGCCCTCTGCTTGAATGTCTTGTGCTCCCTCATCATTGTTCTTCTTAATTTCTTCAGTTTGCTCCCCCTCCTCACTGCTGGATGGGGTGATGTCCTCAGCCAAACCTCTAATGTTATCATCCCTGGACATATTTCTGAAGGTTCCCCAAGCTATGGGGACAGTATAGGTGTGTAAAGCATCTTCCACCAATAGTTTGATGAGCCCGTGGTGGGCCAACTGATCTGGGATTTCTTCATTTAGCTTTGTACCACATTCAATTAAGGACTGAAGAAGGAAATATGGGATGCTCAGTTTCTTAGCTGGAGGCAAGTCCATCCCATGCCTTAATTCATGTAACAACCTGAAATGATATCCATAGATGATGCTAAACCTCCCTTCACATGTGATATACTTCATAATTTGATAACTAACTTCACTCCAGAGAAGAGGCAAGCTTGTCCTTCTAACTCCGTTTTTGTCTTCTACAGGATGCTCCTCGGGCAGAAAAAATGTTTTCTTAGCAACTTGGTCCAATGATCTCTCTTCTTTGCTCCAAGGGAGCCCCAATGGTAGACCAATAATTCTACTAATGAGCTCAGGGGTAATTTCTAGGGTCAAACCCCTAAAACTAACTGTGGCATGTGTCTTTGAATGTGGTCTCAGGGACATTAAAAACTCTTCAGTTATTTCCTCATCATAACCCTGAATTTTGTCAAAGAATGATATCCAATTTTTCGGAGTGAAAAGTTCCACCACCTCAGGGTGCTCGTGGAACTTGCTAGAGTCTGAGGGTTCTTTCCTTATGAATCCTCCTGGCATGGTGTTGAGTGCTCTTTTTATGTTTTAAGCAAAAAGGAAAATGCTCAAGAAAACAAACAGTGAATCACTGCAACAAAGGATAGCTGAAACCGGTTTCTTCTGGACCTAAGAAGGAATTTCTCGTGTGTTCCTTACAATATCAAATAACAATAATTATCCTGTTTTAAGACTGCTGTCACCCAGAATTTGACTGTTTGTTTATGAAAAGAAGAATTTTGTTTTTACAGAACAGAGCATAAGGACACAGGTTCTCTTCTCA
The DNA here is from genome assembly GCA_031772625.1 of Pinus tabuliformis. Classification (NCBI taxonomy): domain Eukaryota; kingdom Viridiplantae; phylum Streptophyta; class Pinopsida; order Pinales; family Pinaceae; genus Pinus; species Pinus tabuliformis. The sequence continues at coordinate 773,811,985 of CM062810.1, forward strand.
GCACATAGATAGATAGGCACAGTCGTTTTTTCACACACTCACACAGGCTGGGCCCTATTGCTGCATGTATCTTTCTTACAGGAGAATTTTGAAAAAGGATGGGGAGATTTCAAATGCAAAGAAAAAAAAGAAACTGTGTGGACTCAGGGAAATATGCAGGCAGACTTTCACTTTTTTCTCAATGCACAGGCAGACTTTTACTCTTGTTTTTCAATCTAATGGCGTGTTCAATTCACCACCTTGCTCAAACAAATCATGCATAGAGGAGTTTTCTCGAGCCTACCTCGTTTGGAGCTTGAAATTCGACAAAAATTCTGGGTTTTCCTTCCGCAAAGCTATTCTCTGCCTTTCTTGTAGAATCCTTCCTGTAGAAGGCTCTTGGTTCCTATAAAATGAAATTGTGCTTCTGACAAAGCCCGATAGGCGGGATATTTTCGAAAACAGGCAGAAAAACTGGTGGAGGACAACTGGTTAACTATTCTGGAAGTGGTGGATGCGTACTCCAGTTGAGAATGTTGTGAGTGCAGAATGAACAGAGGGTGGTGCATGTTTCAACTGAGCGTCTTTTAATTGCGGCGTGATTTGTGGTGAGAGGATGAGGTGGCCGGACCAGACCGTTGATTCGATGTCACAGCCATAATTTTTCTGCATGTTTCTGACTGCCATCACCTCCTTTCTCCCGTTACCCGCCACCACCACTACCAGTCCTGACGATTTCTTCCTGAATGGACACTCCACACGTGTTGGCTGCACATCTAATCGACAGTTTTGAATTTAACGGAGCTCGTTGGGATTCCACGAGGATGTGTAACTGGCTGAGGGTGGCCAGTTGACTGGCCACCAATTCCACTCAATCCAAACCATTCCCATAGTCATGCAGCTTTAAAATATAATTTATGCAATTGAAGAATGAGTTTAGGCACTTACCTGCGTGGTTGCGTCCGTGTTATGCAGATTTCGGGTTTTGGAACCCATTCCTTCGTTTGCTGTTGCTGCATGCACACTACATGCTTGGCCTCAGCTGTTGCTGATGTTGATACGTTCAAGTAGAGCTCCATGCATTTTTCTTATGCCATACTTTGCTATCCCTGTCTCTGGAGTATGTCTTTCAGAGGGATCAGCTGCTATAGGATTCCTGTAGGATGTCCTGTAGCTGCTTCTCCTCCTAGAATGCAAGCTAGAATGAGCAGGGCTATACTGTTGATGAGGGTCTCGGCTGATGAGGAGTCTAGATGGAGGGTACAGGTATGGTGAGTGAAAAACTGCTGCTTGATTTGTCATTAAAAAGTTTTTGCTAGCAGTATGAAGAAAACAGGATTTCTGTGTGTGACTGTGCAGGGAAACAAAATGAGTGCAATGAAGGTGTACAGAGATGGAAAAAGGTGACATATGGCGATGGATGGAAGCAAGGAGGTTTACAGGCCTCATAGGCAGATTCCCAACCTTCGGGTCCTCTTCTGAGATCGATTTTGGCTTGTCTGTAGGTTCTACAGGATCTTCCTGTAGAAGACACAGAACTTCTTGTAGAAGACACAAAACTTCCTGTAGAAGGTGAAATCTTAGCCCGAATGAGACCAAATCTTAGGAAAGGGTAGTGGTCATGGAGGAATGGATTGTGAGGGATGCTTGCAGCCTGGTGCTAACCTCTGTCTTTGTCTTGTGCGATCCTCCTAACCTGCAATGTCCTTCCTGCAACCTGCAATTTGTTCAACATAATTTATTTTTTTCTTTTTTCTCTCTTTTTTTTTTTTTTAGTCTGAGACAGCTAGGGTGCCTCTAGGAGGTTTTCACCCTCACTATTTGCCCTGGATGCCTCCCAGAGGTTTTCACCCAAGGATCTTTTTTTTTTTTTTTTCAAGGTGTGGGTGGAGTGGAGATAGGGGCCTGCTCCACTACCAACACTGATTTATCCAGAGTTTCAATGAACTCCTGCTTAGAAAGGGGCTTCTTGTAGATTTTCAATCGATGCCCATTGACGAGCATGGGGATGGCTTCTTCATCAATGGTTCGAATAAGGACTGAGCCATTGTCGTTGCATTTCTCCATTGTATATGGTCCCAACCATATTGTCCTCAGCTTTCCTTTGAAATCCTTATATCTCGAATCATATAATAGTGCCCAATATCCTGGCTGAAATTGCTTTTCTTTAAGGTGCCGGTCATGCCATATCTTTCTTTGAAGTTGGACCACCTCTGAGTGGAGAAGGGCCTGCATTCTCTGTTCATCTAGTCCATTCAGCTGAAGTAATCTTTCCTGTTGTGCATGGTTGAGATCTAGGTCCAGCTGAGCTGCCAACCTTAATGTGTTATATTCAAACTCTATGGACAACAAAGCCTTCTTCCTGTAGACTAGCTCATAAGGTGTGAAACCTGTTGTAGTTTTCCAAGTAGTGTTGTAGGCCCAGGTGGCCTCAACCAAGCGATATGCCCAATCTTTTCTGCTGCTGCTCACTACTTTAGTCAAAATCTCTTCCAAAGCTCTGTTAGTGACTTCCACTTGTCCATTTGCTTGCGGATGATAAGGGGTGGAAGTTCTGTGCTTAATCTTGTGATGAGCGAGCAGGTCTTCAATCAGGTTAGAGGTAAACTGACTTTCTTGATTTGTGACTAATTCTCTTGGGTAGCCAAACTTGTAGAAGATATTTTCCCTCAAAAACTTAGCTACCTTTTCTTCTGTCGCTGCCTTGATTGCCTTTGTTTCTGCCCACTTTGTCAAGTAGTCCGTGCACACAATGATGTAAGAATTTTGTTTCGAAGGAGGGTTGATAGGACCCACAAAGTCCATGCCCCACTTCTCAAATGGCTCGAAAGTCACTTGAGGTTGGAGGGGCATCTCATCCCTTAGAGTCAATTTCCCCATCCTTTGACATCGGTCACATTGGCTGATGTATCTCCTGACATCTTGATGAATAGTGGGCCAATAGTAGCCTGCCTGTAGAATTTTGAAGGCGGTTCCTTTTGCTGCAAAGTGGCTTCCACAGGGCCCATCATGATAGGTTAGGAAGATGTCAAAGACTTCCTCCTCCCTGACACAATGCCTCAAAATCTGATCTGGGCCAAGTTTAAACAGGTTGCCCCCAATCCAAGTGAATTGGGTGCTTTTCCTCACGATCTTGCTCTTCTCTTTTGAGGATAGGTGTGGCGGGAACTGCGCTGAAACCAAGTAATTTGCTATATCAGCAAACCATGGAGAGAGTACTAAAATAGCAAACATGTGTTCATTTGGCATTTGATCATCCACCATCCCTTCTTCACCTGCAAGCAAATCTAGTCTAGACAGAAAATCAACTACAACATTTTCCTTACCTGGCTTATCAACAATGGTCAAATCAAATTGCTGCAATAAAAGTAACCATCTAATGATATGAGCATTTACATTAGGTTTATTCATCAGATACCTAATTGTAGCATGATCAATGTGTACGAATGTTTGATAACCAGTGATGTAGTGTCTGAACTTGTTTAGGGAATGGACTACAGCTAGGAGCTCTTTCTCAGTTACAGTATAGTTTAACTCTACCTTGGACAGGTTTTTATTGACAAAATATATGGCATACAGTAGCTTCTCTTCAACTTGTCCTAAGGCTACTCCTATGGCTTTGTTCGAGGCATCTGTGTGAATGTGGAAAGGTAGGGCCCAGTTTGGACCTCTCAAGATTGGGGCAGTTACTAGCTTACCTTTCAACGCATCCAGAGCCTCTTGACAGTTGTCAGTCCATGTAAACTCAACATCTTTCCCCAAAAGACCAAACAATGGAGAGGCTAGCTTACTGAAATCTTTAATGAATCTTCTATAATATCCTGCTAAGCCTAGAAAACTCCGAACATCTCTTACCTTTTGAGGAGGTGGAACCCTTTGGATGATAGCAATCTTGTTGGGATCCACCTGTAATCCTTGCTGAGAAATTGTATGACCTAGCACGGTCCCTTCAGTCATTAGGAATTCACATTTTTCAGGACTGAGGGACAAGTTCATTTCAATACACTTGGTTAAAACTTTTCCCAGGTTATTCAATGCTTCTTAGAAGTTGAACCCATGAGGAGTAAAGTCATCCATATAGATTTCCATCGAATCATGAACCAGCTCAGCGAATATACTCAGTATTTCTCTCTGGAAAGTGGCAGGAGCGTTGCATAACCCAAAGGGAAGGACTCGGTAGGCAAAGGTACCCCATGGATAAGTGAAAGTGGTCTTATCTTGGTCTTCCGGGCTGATTTGGATCTGATTATACCCGCTAAACCCATCTAGGAAGGAAAAGAACTTCTTCCCTGCTATGCCATCTAACACTTGATCTATGAAAGGCAAAGGAAAATGGTCCTTCTTGGTAGCTTTGTTAAGTTCTCGATAATCTACACAGATTCTCCACTTCCCATTTTTCCTGGGCACAAGCACCAAAGGGGAAACCCACTCGCTGTCAGAGATGGGTAGATGAATCCTGCATCCAACAACTTTTGCAGTTCTTCTTTGACAATGTCCTTGAGGGCTGGATTCATCCTCCTTTGAGGCTGCCTAACTGGTTTATAATCCTCTTTAATGTAGATGTGATGGGTACAAACTGAAGGATAGACTCCTTTCATCTCCTTATAGCTCCAAGCAAAAGCATCCAAGTGGTTGTTCAATAAGCTACACAACTCTTTCTCCTGAGAGGGGGATAGGGATGAGTTGATCTTCAAGGTTCTTTCAGGGCCAAATTCCACATTCTTAACTTGGGGAGAGGTTGGATCAGTCACATAGAGATCCACTAAAGCACTGGCTTGGGTGTCTTCTACCAACTCTTCTAATTGGGAGGTGGATTTTGAATCAAATTTTCAATAAGGTCATCCTCGGTTTGAGGACCTCCCCTGGTGGCTTTCATTGTGCACAATGGTGCAGAGTAGACTTCATCCTCATCTTCCTCCTCCAACCAGAGAGGCAAGTCATGTTCTAGCAGAGGTTGGGAAGGAGGATATATGACTAGTTGTTTGGACATAGGCACATTCTTAATGGTCATGCTTCCAGCTCGACAAATGATGTAAGCATCTGCAGTAGCTAACTAAGGCCTTCCCAAAATGAGGGGGTAACCAGTGAGTTTTTCCTTTGGCTGAAGGACCAAGAAGTCTGTAGGGTACTCCCAAGAATCAATGGAGACCATGACATCTTCCATAGTCCCTTCGAGGGTCACGATGGAGCAGTCTGCTAACTACAGTACTATTGAGGTCTTTCTCAGGGAACTCTGAAGGTTGAGTTTGAGCATAGTGTCCTTGGTCATCACATTAATGTCAAGCCCTAGATCGATCAAGGTGTGGTGGATTATGGTGCCATTGATGTTGACATCGACTACAAGACTCCCAGGGTCCAGATATTTTGAACAGATTACTTGTCCCAACATCAGGTCGGATAGTTGTCCTATGACATTGATAGTTGGGGCATCTCTCTTGCGCTTGCCTGGGTGCCTGAAACACTTCTCTTTGATCAATTTGTTGCATATTGGTACATATTTTATGGCTTGGAGAAGTGGTATTTTTACACATAATTGTTTAAGTTCTCCCAGAAGTTCAGTCTCTTCTCTGTTTGGTTGCGTGGTTCCAGTTAGTCTCTTAGGAAAGGGTGGAATGGCTTCGGGTTCACTTCCCCATTTCTCTTCCTCATCCTCCTTAGGAGGAGGTTGGCTGTCTAGGAGGACCTTCCCAGATCGTAGGTTGATCTCCTGAATCTCCACAGCATAGGTAGGGCATGTTGTCTCTCCAGTATATCCCTACTAGGCCTATTTGTTATTGGGGTTCGGGTTCGGGTGCGGTTGAGCAGGAATCTGGGGTTGTCTTGGAGGAGCAGGAGGTAATGGTTGTGGTTGAGTAGGTGGTGGAGGAAAAATAGCGAGAGGAGAGTTGTACTAGGGCCTCCACCCCTATTGAGGTGCATTCCACTGAGGTTGTGGCTGAACATGAGAATGAAACGAATGAACAACAGGTTGAGTATGGTATTGAGATGGGTATGACCAAGGAGGGGGTGCGGACCAGGAAGGATGAGTAGGGGGACCCCAAGAAGGTATGTGAGTGGATTGGTTGGGGTTGTAATAAGTCTGGGATGTCCCTTGCATCCCCTGCTAGTACGGTCTGGGTCCATGTGGCCTCCTTTGGTTTAGGAAGTAGAGTGGTTCAATGGCTCCATCAGCCCCTTGGTACATAGCTTTAAGTCCGGGTAAGGTTGGGCACTGGTTTGTAGGGTGATTTGCCTCACAAACGAAACATATCTCTACGGAGTGTAGTGGACACTCGTTCCTAGGATGCTTCCTTGTACATCTGGGACAAAAGATGGCCAAAGCCCTCTCAGCTTCCTCTTGCTTCTATTGGATTCGGAAGGTGTCCATTTGCATGGCAATGGTCTGTCTCACCTCACTTTTAAGGTCTTCCATCTGGTTTGCAAACTCATGTTTGGAAAAGGTGGTGCTGGCTAAAAGTTGACTCCCCCTACCTCTTTTCCGGGCTGCCCTAGAATGGTTTCTAAACACAGTCTTTATGTCATCATAAGGTAGTTGGTAGATGTCTCCCCCAGCCAGCAAATGGAGGGTATCTAGAAGGTCTTCAGGGACTCCTCGAAGCAGAACCAGCTTTAGAGATTCGGGGTCAAGTGTGCACTTGGCCCTTTTATAACTGAGTTGGAACCTTTCTTCATAGTCTTCTAAAGATTCATCACTTCCCATGGTCATCCAAAAGATTTCTCCCTTTGTTTCCTTTGACCTACAGTAATCCTGGTATTTGTTGTTAAAGGCTTTCTGTATCTGAGTCCAAGTTGTGATACTGTTTCCAGGTAACCCCATGAACAAGCGTAGTGTTGCATCCTTGAGGGTAGAGGGAAAGAGTTTCAACTTTTGCTCATCTTCTGCATAGTCATAAGTTCGACAAAGGACAACAAACTCAAACAAGAAGGTATCAGGGTCTTCAGTGGTCAATCCATGGAAGTGAGGTAAGGTTGAGGGACTTATGTTTTTCATTTTTGTGTCCCCATTGGTCTCTCAGATGGGAAAGGTGCCTTCTATTCTCTCCCCATTTCCTCTACCATTTCTATTTTCAGCGATGGTATCAGGAGGAATGTTTTCTTGCTCTTCTTCTGTTATAGGATCTTCATATATCTCTGGAGGTTCACCTATAAGATCTTTTGGATCACTGCCACTGAAGAAGAGAGAAGGGGGACTCAGTGATGTGGTGGGGGTGTTGGGTAAAAATTTTCCTGAATTGTCTCTGTTCCTACGAGGCATGAAAGGAAATCTTTTTGGTTGCTTTTTTGTTTTTTTTGTTTTTTGCTTGTACCAGCAAAACTAAAATTTATTGAACAAAAAATTGCAACTAACTAAAATGAACCTTGCTGGAATGAAAATTGCAGGATTGAAATGAAAGCAGGAAATAACTAATCTATGCTACTGAAATGAAATCGCAGAATTGAAATGCTAGACTACGCTTGCAAAATTGAAATTGCAGAAATGAAACGCTAATCTACGCTTGTAGAATTGAAATGCTAATCTACGAAAGCGAGAAATGTCTAATCTATGCTTGCTAAAATGAAATTGCAGAAATGGAAATGAAACAACTACTCTACTCTTGTTGAAATAAACTACTTAGCAGAAGGTTGTAGTAGAAAATAGAAGAAAAGCAGCAATCACAAATACTCTGATGCTTCCCCGTCAATGACGCCAAAAATATGGTGGGCTCCAGTATTGCAGCAATGATGCTGCAACTCCTGGGACTCTCTTCTTTACTTTTATCAACTTGGTTGTTTGTAACAAACTTGGAAGCAACGGTGCTGTATGCACAAGTACTAGCTCTTGTTGCAGGCTGTCACTTGATCAGCTGGCACAAGTTCGCTAGGAGCTGAAGCCAGCTTCTATGAGCTCTTAGAAGAAGATTTTAAATGTGATGGATGAAAGCTAACTCAAAAGAGGCTAGTCTACTTGCAGAAAAAAGTGGAAAGCTAAAAGGAAATGCAAACCCTAGCAAACCCTAGTTTTACTAACTAACCCTACTGGTGCAAGAAAAGAGATGAAAGCTGCGGAAATGGATGCCATTGACTCTTGGAAAGGTAAAATGCATGTGACTAAGCTACTTTTGAAGGAAAATATGGAAAAAACATCTTTTTGTATTTTTGAGTAATTTTGCAGAATTATTATGCATGTGCTTTAATTGTTTTTTTACTGTGCAGAGGTTGATTGGCGAAAGGAAATGGAGTGGGCACTTGCAGGAGGTTGGGAAGGTGAGAAGAGGGCCTAAGGGGTCCCTAGCACCCTTCCAGAGAGTTTCACAACGATCAGATCTCGAAAAACTGCTCACGTGAACTTCTACAGGAAGTCTGCAGGGGTTCTACAGGATGTTCTACAGGAATGGCCAAAAGAGGATTTTAGAGGATTGATGGAGAAAAAATGGTGGGGAAGTGGAAATGAAGGATGGATAAGGTTGTTAAAAGGTGTGGGACTTGGTAAATGAAGCTCAGGAGTGATGAAGATGGTTGGATTTGTTCAAGGATGGAGAAAGCAATGTTGCACAAAAATATAGAAATTAGGGAAAATTGGGAAAGTGTGGTGAATGAAGGGAAGGAATCTTGGATTAGGGGTTGGAACAGGTTGGATGATGGAGGAAGGGTAGGTAGGAATGTATTACAGGTACTCTGTACACTATTTTCCAAAACTGATCGAACAAAGACTAGAAAAACTAGAGATCTATCTATTTTGACCTAATCTGACCTAAAAACTAGAAACATGATGAACATAAGTTTATAGACAGGAAATCATGCAAGATAGCTATGGAAACTAAGCAAGAACAGATCTAAACATGCAAGTAAAACTGGTATCAACTTTTCCAACTCAAAATCTAACACTAACAATTGCATTGAAAGGCAAAAATAGTACTTTTGTGGCAGCAAGTATGCCTTAGTCTCAGTACACGGTCCCAAAGAGGGAGAGATGAGATCAAGGATTGCTTGATGGCCTTTTTGCAAATCTTTTCTGTTACCAAACTGTCAAATCAACTTGAAGCATGAAAAGCTATTTTAATCATCAAAAGAAACCTAAGTAACAAAGCAAGATCTTAACCTAAATGACAGAAATTATTCTATGAATGTAAGGAAAACACATAAAAGTACACAGAGAAGGTATTGGCACTTGGGTTGGGCCCAACCCCAAGAGCTACAGCCTCCTAAGAAAGCTCAGAGCTGGTGCAAAGCGAAATTCATCTCCATTACTCAAAAAATAATAGTCATGTCACAAAACTATTTACAGCAAGAGCTCGAAAATGAGCTGAAATGTAGAGCTACACTAAAGTGCGAAAAACAACTGTTCAATAGCTAAACTACCAAGGCTTGAAGCCTTCCTACTTATGCAACATGAGGACTCCCAATAGTCCTCCTTAACTTTAGGAGCTTGGCTGCTTAAGACTGCAGTTAATCAGCCACTTCACAAAACCTACTCGGCTGCCCCTTGAAATCATCTTTGGTGGGTTGTTGAACTCCGAGCTGATGGTGGAGAACTCAAGGAAGGGGTCATTTAGTGCAGGAGACACTCTTCCTACAAATCCTCAGCCTTGTTCCTTCGTATTTGACTGTCAACTTGCTCATAAATGCTTGACCTTGGTCCAAAAGATGTCCAAAAATCTGCAATAAGCACGTATTAGACTTTGTGGTCAAGTGACTATTCCCATTCATTCAATTAACATAAATATATTCAAAAGCATGCATAAAGCTGTGAAGAATGGTGGATTAATCGAGAATAATAGGCAAAATGATCCCATAAAGTTACCCATTTTTGGGGCTCATCAATAGCACTACTAATCTCATACCAAGTCAAAGAAAAAACACCTGTAGTGAGCCACTTGTGATAATCCCTTGATACTAGCATAAAGAAATGCACTATCATAACATTGTAAAACACATTTGTTGCTTAATACATCTTGACAAAATGTTGATCCTCTGGGTGTTGTCTAGTTGTTGGTCAAACTAATTGTAATGAGTTGAAGGAGCAATGGATTAATCCATATTGTAGGGTACCCTTAATTGTTGATACAAGTTTTTTTTTTTTTCCAATATGGTTTATTTGGATACTCACCTTATATATCATGTCAATCATTTGGTGTTTTATAAGACTTTTGTTCAACAACTTAATAGTATCTACCAATGATCTAAACTACCATGGATATTCCACTAATACAATTTGTCACAATGGATATGATAAAATCACTGCAATATTTACTATTAATTTTTCCTTATATCCAAAATTATTTAGTTAGTGGAATTTTCCTAGTTAGAGAAACTAGAAATATATACACACACCATCCACAATAGACAAAAATATTTTCCCCAGGAAACCCTTACTAAAGAAAACCCAACTAGACGTCAAGGTTTCTCTCCTCTCTTTTCTATAGTATGGAAACTATACAAGTACAAAGAAGAAGGTACTCTCTATGGAGTTAATTGAGACTTTCGACTTATATGGCTACTACAAATCCTAACCCCTTCATTTTCACCCTCTTTCTTCCCACTCCCAATTTATCTGATCACCTATGGAACAAAATGCAATAACATAAAATGGAAACCCTATTCCTCCTAGTGGCCTAGTATATAACATAATTGAAAAGCAAATTAGGGGTAAGGTTTGACTCCCTCAATTCAGAAATAGAGTTATAGGTTTGAACCTTCTAGAGTTTTATTCATTGTCCACCTATGTATAGCCCCATACGTATGATAAAAGAGGGTTGGTTTGGTATCCACTAATACCATGGTGGTGAAACATGGTAAGTAAACTTGTAAGAGGCATACATTTGGCATACAAACTCCAATTGATGTGATTCTCGCACCATTGGAAATGTCTTTGAGTGTAGAACAAAACTAAGGGATCTAGCATAAGCGTAACACTCCCTCCCACACCCTTGTACTATCTCAGGCTACCAAATGTGCTATTTATTAACTTGACCTCCAAGGTTTATGAAGATGGGGTTACAAAAATACTCCATTTTCAAAGCTTGTGGAACTAAATTTTGATACCACCATTGTATCCAGCTCATTGAGAGATTTTTGGTGATATAAAATTTAACCCAATTTGAATCCCCAATTGAAAGTTTTGCCCATTTAAAGTTTAGCCAATCAAAGAAGGCGAAATCAACATGGAGTTACCACGTGGCATACACATGGCATAGTCACATCAATGGAGGCATGGGTCCATGTCAACATGGTATTACCATGTCATTCTAGGTAGAGACCCCACAAGGTCTAGCTCATATGAGATTCTATGATTATTCCCCATCAAACACCTTTCAAGCCATATACCACTTACGGTGGGGTCCCTAGACCCACATCATGCCAGACTCGCACAACCCTCCTCTTCCTACTATTAAACCTTCAAAACCGAGCAGTGAGTAACGAGCAGGGGTAGGGTTTTCATCATCTAACAACTTCAACATATGTAAGCCTTCTCATCTATCATCATTCTTTTTGTCGCTACCACCTTCTGGAGAATGCTAAACGTTGGCAAGCATTAGGTAATGTGCATTGGACAACCCCGTCACCTAAGGGGTCCGACAAAATGGAACATTCTCGTCACTTGCATTTCATTTCTCTGCTAGGGAAGTATTGTAAGTTGCAAATTACAACAAGAAGTTGGTGGTTTTGTCAATTAACAAGCTTGATAGATAGGAAAATTCTTGTCATCTGTCATGTCCCTTCTTGAAACATTGGGGAAAAAGTACAATAGAATAATATTAAGTATATCCATGAACTATTAAATTCATAAACATGTTAGATAGCTGGAAACACTTGTAATAACCAGTTAGCAATTAGACCTCATGCAACTAGATATATTCATATGAGTAACTTTGTAGGTCATGGAGATAATATCTATCACGTAATGTCAAAAGTTTACGTAACCGTAAGAACATATAAGGAAAATGATTCACTATGAACATGCAATGAATTCCAGTACTCCTTCCATTAGTAGTGCTGCACCATAAGTTTTCCAATGACATGCTAGGAAATCTCATCATTCGTGATTTATTATGCATAATTAATTATACTTATCTGAATAATTTGAAATGGATGAAAATTGAAGGAGGGACTTCAACTCTACTCTCAACCATATGCTAGCTACAACATAACCTTTCTTGTAGTTGACCACCCCCGAGTGGGATCCAAAGTATGAGGGGATGCTTTCTCAGGGAATTCACCCAAGCCTCAGCTAGGGTATTGCTCAGTTTTTGGAGTTTGAGTCTACAATTTGTGTGGTTTATGAGTTGCATTTTCAAAGAAAACACTATAGGAATCTGTAGCCCACTATCTAGGTGGTTTATAAGCTTGCTTAGCAAGCATTAAGTGGCTTATCAACTTCCTTAGCAAGGACTTAGTGGTTTATCAACTCCTTTCAGCAAGCACCACAATGGTTTATCTACCCTTCCTAGTGGTTTATTAGCCTTATAGAAAACACTTCAGTGGATTATCAACTCTTTTAGTAAGCACTAAGTGGTTTATCAACTTTTTTAGGAAGCACTTAGTGGTTTATCAACTAACTTATCAAGCACTCGTAGTTCAATTGTCCACTGAACCTCCCATTGGTCATTCAGGCATGAACACCATAGTATTCCAACACTTCAATCACATGGGGAACACTCCAAGTTTCAGAGTGTCAAGCTCAATTGTGTCTCTTGTATTACTTACTTGCTCCCAGTCCAACATTCCTTAGTAAATTCCTTCTTCGATGTTCTCTCTCCTCCTCTTGTGTTCGTTGTTCCTCTTTCGCCCTTGATTTTGTTTGAGACTCTTAGTCACCTATATTGTTCTCTTCACTTTCCTTCATGTCACAGAATTAGCGAAACAAGGACACTTCCTTTTGTCCAATTATGCCTTTCCAATGATTAGGTGGTGGTGCCAATCTACTATGCCATTTGGTACCATTTTCCCACTTCCCATCTTCCCTCAGACTTGGATTTATATGTCCCTCTCCTTAAGCCAACATTTCATTTTTTTTTATTTTTTTTCAAGGAAACAATTTAATATTTTAAATTGTTTATAGGGTTTATCTTAACCAGTCATTTTTGCCACTTTGGCCTTTACAATTATGACCGAGAAAAATGACAATTTTCTAACCTAAAAAGATAATTTGAGATACATCCACAATGAAATAGAATATGGTGTAAAATGATGAATCAATCAAATGCCATAAATCATTGTTTATCCATCTAATTGTGTAGAAATGGCTACAAGGTGCACCAATTTATACAAATGCATTTCATTTTCACTGGAAGCTATAATTGGGTATGTGGGTTAATAAATAGTGTCATGAGTTTTTGTTTGGTAATGTTTAAGTCTCTAACTTGCCCATTATTTAAACTAGTTCTATAATGCTCAAACATTCTAGCATTTTAATTAGAAATATTGGTTAACAAGCTTTAGGCATTTGTAGTAGAATGGTATCTAAAGATGTGACTAGAGACAATTGTGAGGTCTCTCTAGTATTTTAGTGTTTATATATGAGCATCCTTTGAAAACTTAAACTTGCATCAACATAGGGATTTTTTTTTGGTGGTTGTGTTGGCTAGTTGAGGTCCCCTTAAAGTGATCTTTAGTTTGGTTTGTCAATGGAATCCATATTGATAATGTATCTTGCAATTCAAGAAGATAAATTGTTATCAAAATAAAAAGAGGTAAACTAGTTGAAGGGAGAAATATTTCCCTTTCCATCAGAAAATGAATTATGCTTCTTTTTTTTTTCATGTTTTAACAAATTTTGAAAAACCCAAAAAACAATTGCCATTTAATTCCTTACTTGGAATGTCTTGAAGATGAAATTTGAAGAATTGGCTAACAATTTGCTCTATCTCCCATGAAAACAAATCCTCAATTTACTCAATAACCATTTGAAATGAGTTAAGTAGTCTCAATGCATATTGGGAAAAAAAATAAAGCCATGGTTGTTTAAAAATTCAACCATAGGCATGCCTATGCATTCTTGATAGTGCATGCATGTTTTTCAAAATGTGTGTGCTCTCTTAGAAGCATGGGTGTTCTTATGAATTTACCTGATGGTACTTACTTTGCCTTTTAGGTGAAGATTTAGGTGATGGTACCTACTTTGCTTTTCAGGTGAAGATTTAGGTGTTACTAGAGCTAGATGCTCAAGAATGTTTGAGCTTGTTTGTGATGGCCTCATGCCACTTTTGAGGCTATCATGATCTTGTAAGTGCCTAGAATCATCTAGTCTATTGGATCATGGATTAGACACAAAATATTCTCTTGGTTTGAAATCTCAACCATTCATTTTATTGAAAATAGAAATTCCTCAAGCCCAATTCCAATATAGACTTCTCGGTAATTACACTTTATGAACAATTAATGAGCTTAACACCACCATATTTAACATGAGCCCAGACGTATCAAATTTCTTTAGGTGCAAAGTTATGACAATTAATGAGCTTAGCACTACCATAGATCATATTTAAAATGAGCCTCGAGGGATCAAATTTCTTTAAGTGCAAACTTATTTTAGAGTGAAAAAAACACTATAATTTTTTATTGTTTAAATTGTATTTTTGAATGTTATAGAGATTACATAATCTCTGTGTTGAGCCATTTTATTAGCATACATTAAATTTGGTTTTTTTGTTATTAATATGTTTTTAAGTATACATCAATATTAATTGGCATTATAATATTTTATTCATAATTCATATTAAATATTTTATTCTATACAACATTAAAATTTTCTTTTAACATTTTTTTTCTATATATAGATATGAATAAAGTTGACATCAAGTGTTAAAATATTTTTTAAAAATATAAGGTTTAAACATCTTAAATATCAACATTAAATATGGACAATAAGTATAGACATTAAATAGATTGTCTAGGAAGGAGAGAAACAAAACCAAAAGAATGAGCCCTGTCTAATAAGACAACGGTTTTGTGGGACCATCAATTTTTTTTTGTTGAAATCCAATTTTTTTTTTTTTTAAGAAATCTGCTTTTGGGAACAATTGAATAGTTTTTATAAAACATATTTAGCACCATCAAAAAGCCAAAACATATCCTCCTCGGAGTACTCCTGAAAACAGCGACGTGACCTGCGTGTACACAAGGCAAGGTTGTGCCCAGCCCAGGAATCGCCGCTGATCTGGTATGTTACAACGTTTACTATATCGTTCCTTCCCACATTCGTCGCCATCCCGACACGCGTAAAGCTGATGCGAATGGAACGGTCATGTTTCTTCATCCAGAACATTCCATAATACATCAGAATAACCATTCAGGTAACTCCAGCTCTCTGGAAAGCTATCCTGGGAAGGTGCCATGTAGGAAAAATCTTCAGTGACAGCCATCAACTGCAAATAAGTCAGAAGATAGCAGAGTTGCGAGAGAACCTACTGAAAATATATAAGGTAACCCCGCGTTCTCAAACAGCTCCTCTGATCCCTCCAAATGTCCCTGCAAAGATGCGCCTTGTTGCGCATCTTCATTGATTTGAGAACCCTCTCCAATTTCTCCCAGCAATGCTTTCTCGCAATGTTCTCAGCTACTTGGAGAAGTATGAATCGCTATTTCCTCGGGAATTTGCCTTGTGATTCTAGAGGAAAACTCCACACTATCTAGGCCAAGCAGTCTCTGAGAAGAAGCTTCGCAGGAATCAGAACCTATTGAGCCTGCAGTTTGCACGCCATTGTCTGTACCCATGTCTTTGCTGCCGCTCTCAGTTTGTAGATTCAGTCTTTTCTTAATACGAGTTCTCCAGTAATTCTTGATTTCGTTGTCCGTTTTACCCGGTAAATTCTGCGCAATGCGAGACCACCTGACCATTTGAAACGGAGTCGTATGCTGAGACTGAGGCAATTGGCTGAGGAATTGCCTAGGCTGAAAATTTCAAAAAATCTTGTAAAAGCAGTGTTTGAATAGTGTTTTTATGGTGGAAATGGATTCAGCACCATCAAAAACGTCTAGGATACTTAAAATTTTGAAGTTTAAACACTATAACCTGGATTTACAAAACTCCTTGCAAAATTTTCTCTAAATATAACCAAAATTTCCATAACTTTCTGGACAATTCCTCTAGCTGGTTAGACTACAGCATTTGAAACTGACATATACTTAAAAAGACTACAGCATTTGAAACTGAAATATACTTAAAAAGCCAAATATTTAGAGAGACATATCTACTGAATATGTTGCAATTTATGAAGAGTATTATAGACTATACCTGTTCCCCCAACGGCGATGGAGTTTAATGATCAAACGTTCTTCTTGAGGAGTGATCTTGCTGCGCTTGAGATCAGGTCCGAGGTAGTTGATCCAACTAAGGCTGCAGCTCTTGCCATTTCACATTTCGATAATCAAAATAGTTAAAATTCAGGAGTGAATTAATTCCCTTGCTTTGTTGAATAAAAAATTATAAGGAAAAAAAATAAATTGAATTGACCGGAGTCCAAGAAGATTGTTTTTTGTTTTTAAAATAAAGGAAAATTTGGTAAGATTTTGATAAAATTTGGTAGAGATTTTTGTAAATTTAGATTATAGTTGTCAAACTTCAAGGTTTTGGGTACCCACAAGTTTTTGATGGTACTGAATCTATTTCCACCGTAAAAAAACATGATTTAAACACTGCTACTGTAAGATTTTTTGAAAGTTTTTTACCCAAAATCTAATCACTTTTAACAATCCAAACAATTCCTCTACGGCAATGGAAATAACACTTCCATTGATCTGAACTTCTTTGAAAACTTATTATGCCAAGTGCTAATAACACCACAATTCATCATGTCAAAAAAATAAACTATTTATGCATTTAAAATAACATTTTTAATTACTAAAATTTATATAGTTGAATCTATTTATGTATTTAAAAGAATATTTTAAATTACTAAAATTTATTACTTTGTAAAAAAACCTATGTTGCACGGGAACCGTTCCTGAGAGCTGGGAAACCCGTTCCGGTGGTTCCCACGCTCCTTGGAACTTTGGAGCTGCACAGGAACGTTCCGTTTTCTGTGGGAACGGCAAAAGAAACTTTGGACGGTTTCCGGAACTGGTCAGGGTTAAATTTGCAACGCTCCAGCGTTCCCATGTGCAAATTGGAATTGGCAGCGGTCTTTTAGCTATGACAGCTAGTTTCGAACCAAACATCCCTGTATGGTTTCGGTGGAAACTGCCAGCGTGATATGAAAATTGGCTATTTAAATTCACTAATTTAATAATTTTCCCTTTGAATTCACCCACGAAATTGCAAAATTTAGTAATTGAATTCAATATAGCAAGTCAAAAATACGTAAACCCCAAAGAAAAACGCAGTTGCTGTTACACACTGTATGATCAGAGAGAGAAATACGCACTTGTTATTAATAGACGATGCACTATTCGTCTTTCCACCAGTTTCTGTGGATATGAATGGGCGGGAATGTTTTTGGCGCCAAAAAAAACCCTTCAGTTTTTCCATATATGCTGGTTGCTACAGCTCTTTTCACTGAGAGCTTTAGTTGTTGTTTGGCGTTGAGAGCGGAGAGCTAAGTGCGTTGAGAGCGGAGAGCTGAGTGTGTTCAGAGCTAAGTGTGTTGAGAGTTGGAGCGCTGCCCTTCAGCAATAAACTACTTGTTTCGTTTTCATAAGTTCAGGTAAAAAAACAAATCAAGCTTATTTTATTTTTGTTTTTGTACATATTCGAGTTGTTTGGAAAGCGGAGAGATCATGTCTTAAACATTTAGATATGTTTACATGTACGATGAAACATTTTACTCAAATATGTATGGATACCATGCAATAAATATCTGCAAATTCTTTTTCTGTAACTTATATTAATGTAATTTTAGTACAGGTTCACGTAAATATTCAAATATGTTCATGGATACAATGCAATAAATATCTGCAAATTCTTTTTCTGTAACTTATATTAATATAATTTTAGTACAGGTTCACGTAAATATTATATTTTTTTGGTAACATAGGAGACATATGTCAACGCTTATTTTTGATAACATATGTCAACACATATATCTTTTTGCTATGGCAACGGTCTTTTTATTATATTTTTTTGTCTTTTTGGTAACATATGTTAACATAAAAAAATATAAATAAGAAGGTATATTTTTTTAGTGGCATGAAGAAATATAAATAAGAGGAATTAAATATTTGAATATGTTAATTGTTTTAAAATTGTAATATTTTTTTTTAGTATTTTAATATATTTAATCATATTCTACATTTTTATTTGCATTTTTTAAAGTTTAGATTAAGATGAGTTTCTCTTGACAAGTTAATGATCAACATAGAAAAAATACACAAAATATTGCTAGCATGCAGAAATTAATTGTTATATTATATATAATATGTTCATCAACATAAACACATATTTTGTTTATAGTTTATATTGTCCAAATTAAAATTTTGTTATTAATATCTTTTAGTCTTTCTGGTAACATATGTTGACATAAAAAATATAAATAAGAAGGTATATATTTTTAGTAGCATGAAGAAATATAAATAAGAGGGATTAAATATTTCAATATGTTAACAATTTTGAAATTGTAATACTTTTTTGCTTAGTATTTTAAGATATTTAATCATTCTCTACACTTTTATTTGTATTTTATAAATTTTATATTAAAATGAGTTTCTCTCTTCACAAAAAAAACACAAACAAAATGTTTTAACTATGACAATTTTTTATTTTTATTTTTAATTTACACTTCTTCTTTAGTGGGATTGGATATTAATCATATATTTAATATTAGTAATGGTGCAAAATTAACTTACATAGTGTTTAATTTTTTAACTCATCTTTTCACAGAAACTTTAACCTTTAGATAAATTTCTTCTCAAGAATTTTTAAAGGTTTGGAAGGCAGAAGTGGAATAATATACCTAATTTGTTCTTTCACATATAAAAATGCTCCGTATAGTTTTTGTTTAAGCATTCTAGGTGCTTTTATTAAAATGGAGGTAAGACTATCATGATATGACCTCAACTTTGATGTTATAAGATAATTTGATTTATTTATTTTTAACTTACATAGCTATTTTATTTAGGTCGTAGATTTTTAATAATAAAGAAAATTCAATTATTTAACTCATTTTTATTTTTAATTTGATTTATTTATTTTTAACTTGGATATTTATTTTTATTTAGATGGTAAATTTTTAATAATAAAGAAAATTCAAGTATTTAACTTCATTTTTAATTTCAATTTCGCTTCTATACATCAAATTGCAAAATAGTCTTCAATGTAATTAACTTATTAAGTTAAATACTTAATACAAGAAGTAATTAAATTTGCAAATTGCAATTCCCTTAGGCTTTTAAACTTGGATAGCTATTTTTATTTAGATTGTAGATTTTTAATAATAAATAAAATTCAAGTATTTAACTCATTTTTATTTTCAATTTAATTTATTTATTTTTAACTTGGATAACTATTTTTAATTAGATGGCACATTTTTAATAATAAAGAAAATTCATGTATTTAACTTCATTTTTATTTTCAATTTAGCTTCTATACATCAAATTTCAAAATAGTACTGTAATTAAGTTAAATATTAAAATACAAGAAGCCATTAAATTTGTAAATTGTAGTTCCCTAAGATCTTTGGTGATGTGCAAAAGAAAATGGGAGTAAAATTTGACAATATAGAACCTTAGGCACACTCACTCATGGGACCTCGTATTGAAGATCTGCAAAAAAAAATGCTCAATCTATTTTTCTGTTGTCTTGGACTTCTTCTCATCTCATTAGATGATATGTTGTTGTAGATATATTAATAATGGTAAAAAATTACCTTACATAGTTGTTCCTAGTAAGTATGAAAAGAAATAAAAAGTACTTGGGTGTAAGCCCTTAACCACTTAAAAGTTAGAGCAAAGATTAGTTTATGCTAATTTATTTCATTTTTTTTTTTTATGTCAATGCTTCTTTTTTATAATTAAATGCAAAACATCAAAGTTTTTCTATTTTGTTTTATTGGCATTATCCACATAGATAGTAGTCATTATCCACAAAGGTAGATATGTAAACCTTAGTGTGTTCTTTTTGTTAATCCTTATTGTTGGTTCAAATTTTGATTCATAAGTAGAACTTGACAGGTAAATTTGTGTCTTTGTATGTAAGTACAAGTTATTTTTTGATTTCTCATTGTAAATTTTGTTTATAATGTGTTTTTTTGTCTCTTGTATTAATCAGGAAAATCATGGAGGGTGGTAGTTCAATACCAACAAGTGAATATGAAATTTCTCCTCTTCCTCCAATTCCAAGTGGTCAAGTCCAACAAAGCACAAACCCCAAGAAACCCTTGTTAAAGTTTGTGAAGAAAATTACTAAAAACAAGAAAAAGAATAGTGGTGGTTGTGAAGAATGGATGTGCACATTGTGTAACCATGTGTTTAAAGGAAGCTACACTAGGGTGTGGCATCATCTTCTATCCCTATCCGGTGATGGTGTAAAGGGTTGTACATGTACTGTTTTGAAAAGGATGGAGTTGACAAAGCTTCATATGGCTTCCCTAGGATCCAATGTAATGAACTTGGAAAATGATTGTAATTTTAAAGTACCAAGATCTTCTTCCCATGATATGGAAGATTCAATTAATGAAAATGCATCAAACCAATTTAAGTCTGTGGGGGGGTCTACTTCTGAGAGGAGTAAGAGGCCCGCTAGTTTTGCTCAGGAACAAATTTCTAAAATCTACAATGTAGTACATAGGGATGAGGCTGATGATGCTATTGCCGATTTTTTTATGGCAAATGGAATTTCATTTAATGCTACCCGTTCTCCACATTACAAAGAAATGGTGCGAAAAATCATCGCTGCTGGGCAAGGATATGCACCTCCAAATTACAACAAAATGAGGACATCATTGTTAGATAAAGGGGTGACAAGAATGCAGGGGCTTATGGGCCCCCTTAAACAATCTTGGATTTATTCAGGATGTTCAATAGTTATGGATGGTTGGACATACATTCAACAAAGGCCATTGTTGAATATTATTGTTACATCTCCCGCTGGGCCTTATTTTTTAAGAGCAGTTGATTGTAGTGGGAAACTAAAGGATGCTACCTTCATGTTTGAAGTATTGAAAGAAGCAATTGATGAGCTTGGTCCTTCAAATGTAGTACATGTAATCACAGATGCAGCTCCTGTTTGCAAAGCAGCGGGTTTGATGGTCCAAAGTCGATATAGGCATATCTTTTGGACTCCTTGTTGTGTACATGCCTTGAATAATGTCCTCAAAGATATTGGTAAAATTTCTTGGATTGCAAAACTAATTTTAGATGCAAGAGATGCACAAATGTACATTTGCAACCACCATGCCTCTTTAGCAATCTATAAGATGTACTCAAGGAAGAGGTTTTTGAAACCTGCAGAAACAAGATATGCTACATACTTCATTCTTCTTCAACGTATGGTTGAGGTGCATGCATCCTTACAAGCCACTGTTGTTTCCCAAGAGTGGAATGCATGGTCTGAATCTAAATCAATGCAGGCAAAGAAGATAAGAGAGCAACTTCTCAATGATGATTGGTGGTCTGATTGTAAATATGTTGTTTCTTTCACAGCTCCAATTGTGGAGTTGATTAGGTATGCAGATTCTGATTCCCCCACCCTTGGAGAAGTTTATGAATGTATTGATAGCATGGTAGGCAAGATAAGGCACATCATTCGGGATAGAAACCCCTCTTTGGAGTTCTTCAATGAAATTCATAAGATAATAGGGAAGAGATGGATCAAACTCAATACCTCTCTTCACATGGCTGCTTATGCCCTTAATCCAAAGTGGTATATGGAGAGACCAAACAGAGTTCTACCCATTGATGATGAAGAAGTGAAACAAGGCTTTCTTGATGCCATATGCAAAATCTATACACCTAATGAAGCAACTGTAATGCGGGAACAATTTATTGATTTTGCTACCTTAAACCCTTCCAAATTCTCTCAAGATGCAAAGGTGGACATAAACATTTATGCACAAAGGAATCCCATTGGATGGTGGAGAATGTATGGGGGGAAAGCCCAAGATCTTCGAAATCTTGCCTTACGCTTGCTATCTCAAGTTTCTAGTTCATCATCAGCTGAAAGGAATTGGTCTACTTATAGTTTCATTCACTCTGTTAAGAGGAACAGGCTTACCTCTAAGAGAGCAGAGAAATTGGTTTATATGCATAGTAGTCTTCGACTTTGCTCAAGGAAGCTACCTGAATATTTAGATGGCCCTGCAGCAAGATGGGATGTTGATGCCGAGGAGGCTTCTCAGATTGATGATGATGAGGATAATCCTTCACCAGATGCAGGTTTAGTTGGCATACCTTTGGGTAGCATTGCAGGCGATCTTGATATTGATGATGGTGATGATGAAGTTGGAGTGCCTAGCGAGGCTCAAGGTTATATGGATAATCTTGATGTTGAAGATTTCACTTTATGATCATGTTCAACTTTAGTCTTTAATGTTCTGTTTTGGCCATTGAGCATTTTTGGACCATGTATTACTTTGCCACTTTGGGCATCTGTCATTTTTGTTTTACTATGTACTACATTGGGCAATATGAATATTAATATGATGAGTTCTTTTATTTTCACTATGTTCCTTAAATTCAAAAGAGTCTCTTGAATCATTTGCATTTTCAAATTTTCATTTTTGAATTTGATATTCATATAATGAATTAAAATTTTAAATTAATTTTAATATTTGAAATATTGTGATATATATATATATATATATATATATATATATATATATATATATATATATTATTACCGCTCCCAATTAGCCGTTTCCTGGAAAATTTGGGGAAACCTCTAGCCGTTCCAGACACCCGTACCCAAGTTCCCAACGTTCCCAAGTTCCAGAAACTTGTGCAACATAGAAAAAAACACATTTAAAAAAAAACTTATAATTATTGAAAAATATTGTTAAATTTTTTTTTTTTTTTTTTTTTCCTAGGTAACTAGATTGAGCTTAAGAATAGGCTAGTGTTTTTTTAGACTGTAGTAGTCTAGACCCTTTTGCCATAATTAATTCTCTCAAAGTGATTTTCATTTTCAATTTCTTTCCATAATATTTCATTTCTTAATCTAATGTCAAGTTAATTAAATCCCACATAAACCAACTAATTTACATCTCATAAATGTTAAAAATTCATATTTTTTGAAATAAAAATTCTGGATAACTGTGTATCTCCAAAATTCAAATAATTCAGAAAATTTTCATATAACTAACTTCATTTATACATTTTAAAACTCGTTTTAAACCTTTAAAATCCATAATTTTTCCCCAAAAAAATTGAAAAAAAAAAACATTCTACGTTAAAAACTCCATGCATGTAATCGCAGATCGTTAATCGCACATACCCGCTGCTTTGGCAAGCAAGGGCCAGCGCCCTTCTCCGTGCGAACTTATATATCTAATAAGCTGCATGTCCTCTTGAACAGTCCAGGGCCCCTTCCTCGTCTTCGGTTCCTCCTCATCTCCAACAGCAGAAAATTCCCACCAGGTTCTCAACGCCATAGAATTAGCCCACCAAAGTTGAAGCTTTGACTCTCTAATTGCTTACTGACAAGGGGCTTAAAACTTCAACGCCGACAATTTACCTTAATTACCAACTGTAGAAACCAATAAAATCCCCAGAAATTTCCGCCCTTAACTTAGAACTTCAAAGGGAAAGAAAAACAATAGCTTCTCGCTGGTTATCTCAATGCTTACTAAAGGATTTCAACCTTCTGTGGCACACACTAGCAAACACTCAATATTAATGATATCTTTGTGTTTTTCCAAAATTGAATTGAAGCCCCCCTCAGGTAAGCTCGGCGTTTGACTGTTGAGGCGAGCACCTTGTTGTTCACCATTTATAGTCATTTCTGCAGGGAATACCTAGCAGATGATTTAACAAACCCATGATCTGGAAGATCTAATGGGCCGCAATCATGTCAGCAATACAAAGTAAATCACATGAAAATATCTGCTAAAAATAAAAAAGATATGCAGTGTGAGAAAAGATTCATACACAATGAATGATCATTTTGAGTGCAATTAAAAGCACATTCGGCCAGAGGTGCTTTCAAATCTGTGGAGGGAAAAGTAGACCGGTACTACAGCATGGTTTTTAGATTTAGAAGACCGACATATAATTTCAGAAAGCGATGGAAAACGTTATAATATATAAGATATAGCAGAATACGATCCAGAATGACCATGGAATTATATTGTTGACAACTCGAAAAACAGACCCCAATGTGGTTGCAGATGATCCGCTTGAGGGGCCATTGTTCCTGGACAAACTGATTGTTTGTGAAGAATTATGACAGCAGAGACTATACACAAAATCTGCCGCATGGGGTCAGTACTATATGTAGGGGGGTTTTAAGACAATATTTGAGTCAATTGTCTTAACTTAGGACAAAAAGAAACTCAAATATTGTCTTAAATATTGTCTCTAAGCGGTTGTCTCAAAATATAATGTCTCAAAAATTTGTTTCTATAAAGACAATATAGAACACATATTATTATTGTCTCTATAAAAACAATTTGATTTGTCTCTCTAGAGACAATTTCATTTGTGTCTCTTTAGAGACAATTACATTTTTGTCTTTTTAGAGACAATTCCATAATTCAAACTATTGTCTCTCTAGAGACAATATAAAAAATTATTTAAAAAAAAAATAAATGTCCATAATTCAAACTATTGTCTCTCTAGAGACAATATAAAAAATTATTTAAAAAAAAATAAATGTCCATAATTCAAACTATTGTCTCTCTAGAGACAATATAAAACATTATTTAAAAAAAAAAAAAAAAAATCATTTTGAATGTCTGCTGGCCCGTATCGTTCTCACCTGGAACAGATTCATAAGATAATAAGCAGGAATCTTCCACACAATACATACATATAATTTCAGTTCCCCATTAATGATCTTTAAAGGGGAAGTATAAAACTAGGGTGAGATTATTTGCAAATCTATTCCAAACAGTAAAATTCAGGCTAAAGTTGGGACTTACATTTATAATACATTTTTGCAATTTCCAAAGACTTAAATTTTAGTAAACAAAGAATGTGTGCTAAAAAAAATTTAAATTAGAATTTAATATTATGCTAAATTTGAACTTAGGTTGATTATAAATTTTAACAAGAAACAAGGTTATCAGTTAATTTTGATCTATAACGATTAAATACAAAGCAATTGTTAAAATTAACCGAAGAAAGGATCTTTATGACGGGAATATGGATCGACATACTTACCCAATGACTATTGCAATTTGACCGATTAAATACAAAGCAATTGTTAAAATTAACCGAAGAAAGGATCTTTATGACGGGAATATGCTTTTATATAATGATCGACATACTTACCCAATGACTATTCGCAATATGACCGTATAAAGCCTATAGTGGAAACATGAGTTTAAGCCAAATTGCCACTGCAATCATCATTGTGATCCTATTGTTAACTGTGCAGATTCAAAGTCTCAGCTGATATTATAATTTATTATAATTAAAAATAAAAGTGGCTTACGCATGTCCATGAAAGGAAAGCAAGCTGGAAAGCATTCTGCAGGAACCATCAAGCCTTTATGTCATTGTCATAAATATAATAGACACAATTAAGGAAATAAAATTTACAACGCAATTATTTCGATACCTGGAACTGAGTGAAATGGATCAAGAATATAATAAGTTCAGGGCGATCGAACCAAAACAACTTATCGGTTGGCTGCACCACTGGAATTCCTTTAACTACAGAATGTCTCCCTTGAATTGCTAAGGCCATTTCTAATATTATAAGTTGTATCTTCACTCCAACTACCAAAACTATCTACACAAGTAATGCAGCAATAAACACGCAGAAGTCAATAGTTGACAACTTTTCTATATCATTAACTTATATCATTAGTAATTCTACTTCCGAACATTTACAGGGACTTACAGCTAAGGGAACGAAGGAGAACCAAAAGTATGAATGCCAGTCTGCTCACCCAGTAATGCAGCCAGTGAAAGAGACAACGTCAGATTCGCTAGTAACAGAAACAAAACTAAACATTGGAGTAAGACAGAGAGTTGTGAAGTCTTACTATGCAAGTGGATAAGCAAAAAGCCCATGGCAAAAGTCCACAGGGGAACACTGCAGATAACGCAATAAATGCTGTAGTGTTAGGTAAAAAGCAAGGGGAGGTTTCCCAGAGAAACAAAACAAAAGGAGGACTGAGAAGCGTTGCAGGAGGAAAATCAATTATTATTGCTAGAGACCAAAGTTTTTACGCACAAAAAGTTAATAGAACCTGATTCCAATCACCCTCTTGAAGTCGTCATCCAATGATCTCTTTATATATTTATGAAAATCAAACTTCTTGTTATTTGCAGAGAGATGGGCCTATATAGTACCAAGGAAGAAAATTCACAAGGCAAATCAGATAAATCACGTGAATGAAATGGTTGTTTACATAACCAAGTTGAAATCTAAATGAAGGTTTCAAGTTATGGAGACATACAATGATGAAGCCATGCCGCAAGGTTAGGTAATCAACTTTCCTTACTGACTGAAAGAATTGTCTGAAGAAGCAAACCTGCAATGAATATTAATATTACATGTAAAATGGATTCAAGCAAGATAAATCCCTTGAAAATTTGGAGTATGAATTACTTACCACCCATTTAATAATGGGTGTTCTGCTCCAGAATTTCATATGACGCATTACAAATGTAGTTTGTTGGGTTAACCTGAACCTTGAAGGATCTACATGAAACAAACAGCAAGCACGTAGCTACTTGTTCTTGAGAACAATCTTTCTAAAATTCCTCAAAAGAACAATCTTTCTAAAATTCCTCAAAACGTTATCCAATCGTAAATATTCTTGATGTTTGAACCTAAAATCATTTCACAGGTGTCCCCGTTGAAATTTCCAAATTCGTAACGTAGGTTAGGTGCCATTTTTCAAACATGACAGACTACGAGACAAGGCCATTTAGAGAAGAAAATTGAAAAGAACTCACCATGTGAACATGGATAATCCATTGTTACTATCTCATTTTCCCATGCTTTCCAACGCCTCATCTATGACCGAAAATGACTTGTATTTTGAGTTAAAGATGTTTCGAACGCATGAAGATATGAAAGCAAATTCAAACCGAGAAAAAATTTAAACTGAATGACATGGGAGAAGATCAGTTATTTCCCATGGAGATGTATTAGAGTTTCAACTTCTTTCACTGAGTTTTTATTTTATCAGTTTTATTGGATACTAATCAATGAAATTAGCACAAGGACTATCAATTTGGTGGTTTCACTGTTCGAAGCGCTTGGAAAATAACATAATTGCACTACCAAATGCAATCTGCGAAATCCGATTGCCTTTTCGCATTCGTAATTTGGACTCAACGTAATTGACCTCATACCAACCAATTTGAGCTTGAAAAAGTGTCGCCAAAGTGATTTCTCGGCACCAATGAAACCCCCGAAAGCTTAGTCTCAGCGATGCCTCCCTTTGTTGGGAAGGACCAAGAATTTAAGAGAAACTACCCTCCACTCCATCATTAGTTACACAAGAATCATTTATAAGTTATAGGTGAAACTTAGTATTGTCATGCATAAGCTTCAAAAACATTCCCATTGGTAATCTCAACTTGTTGACTTGCAGCTGCTATAGGTGAACTTGAAACCCAACGAGAGAAGCAAATAAAACATAATTTAATGGTACATTGTGAAGCGTTGAGATGGGATACAATGAAACAATTACAATACACCTTTAGAGGGTCATTGATAAGTCTTAGGTCTTCGTCACAGCATATAAACTCGTGACCGCAAAGTACGTGTTGGTAACCTTCAAGTAGTACGAATTTCACATTGGATCCAAGTTCTGCATTGACGTTGTCTGAGGAAAATATAAGAGGGAAGTCACAACCCTCGTAGTTTGAGGAAGTCGGGAGGATCTGTAACCACAAAGCAAGTAGATGTGCCCCTGTAAGTGTGTAGGGAATGTCGCCTTTCGTTTGCTTTGAAGGCCTGTATATGATGGTGTGGACTGCTCTGATGTGCGAGTCTTACTATATTAATGTTCCCTAATCAATGCTTATGGAAAGCAACGTCTACACGCAATCTGTTTTGAATGGAAACATATTCTCTTCAACGACTTCCCACAAAAACACCGATTCAAGTTTTTGTTCTTTGATATGGATGGTAGCACGGGATCTCATGATTTTTGAAGGAGAGACCCGCGATCTAATTCTTCTCCAACACTCGTGTGCAAGAACAATGAACGGGTCCTTTGTGAGCAGACGTAGGCACGTTCAGTCTAGGACCCGATTTCTTTATACCACATCAAACACAACTTTCATTAACAGTAGCTCAAGACCAATACTTTAGATGCAATCACATCCTTTTAATAAATGAGGTATGAGAGTTCATATATGATCCAATGGATAGACTTCACTGTATATTTAAATAGGACAACAACCAACATATATATTAGCCATAACAACGAACTGTTCAATGCACTGGAAATGAACGTGTAGAGAATACAGGCATTCCTACGCAAGAGTCACGCTCCATTCAACGATTAAAATGCTCCATTAATCGCATGGTCTTCAAGGCTCAATGCACAAAATTGGTGTTTATCTTGAATGTGTTACGACACATTGAATAATAAAAGCTTCCCTTCACAAAAGCTCTGTCAGAGGGAGTCACTATGCTGGTCATTCTTTGGAAACAAATGTATCTGAGATGTCTTGACTCTATTATCTAACAATGGAATTTGTTCAATCATAACATGATATACATTATAGTCTAGATAACGTTTGAATGTAAAAGTGTGTGCATGAGACGTTACCGTAACTTGGCAAAGGAAGCACTTTTGATAAGTGAAATAATGAGCATGTTAGAGTAGCGGGGGCAGAGAACTAGTAAATGAGGCGTTGATATGAGATAATAGGAATGGTATAAACAAAGGAATCCAAAACTTAGAGAGAACTTTTTTTTAAGGAGCGGGGAAATGCGTTAGGGTATAGAGAACATTAAGAGAAAAAAACGTCAAGCCAAAGTAGACTAGGTATGCAAAAGAGGCATTCTCAAAAATCAAGAGAATAAATTGTTGCACACTACAATGGGTCTAACAAATGACATAAATGGACATAATTTTATAGTAATGTTCTTCCTGACACTTAGAAACTGACATAAATGGACACAATTTTATAGTAATGTTCTTCCTGACACTTAGAAACTCGTCAGAGGTAGAATTGGTAGTTTTCTAAGCAGGACCTACTACATTTTTGCATGAATAAAATTCACATAATCAAGGATAGGTCCTACATTTTTGCATGAATAAAATTCACATAATCAAGGATCTCACAAAATAGAAAAGCCATAATCATGCCATACTGGGTAGGTCTAAGCTGAAAGGAGCGTTTTTGTGTAAGAGGCATATAGTAATGAAATGGGTGAAGTGGTGAGACAAGAAGAAATGAAATATGACTAACAAAGGCCACAAAAACCAATGGCTCCCTTTGGAGCAGGGCTAGAGTTCGTTTGCTCTCATACCATGTTAAACAACACAAACTTAATATAAATATATGAAAGATAATCGTGAGATTCTTTATTATTCACATGATGTATATTTATAATACATTGACATTACTGTTGGATTCATATTCCAACGTCTCTTGGACTCCTTTTGATTGTTCAACTCCCACGCCATAACCCTTAGTGGATTAGGTGCAACAATATATATATACATCATTTAACACACACACACAAATATATATATATATATAGATATAGATATAAGTTCATGTTTCAACAATGCATCATTGATAGATACATTAAATCCATCATAAAAAAGTGCATTTTGATTTAGTGAATAAAAGCATTTATTCTTTTCTAATTTGTACCATTTAGTTTCATTATGTAGTGTGTTGTACAAGAAGCATTGTCTTCATGTGGCACATAGTACATGTCATGTGTCAAAGTCAAACATTAAGAACTTAAAGTCTATTGGAGTATTTGGTTGCCATGAAATTATATTAGTTTTGTAAATCAGTGTATTTCAATTTTTTTACATATTCATGCATTATGGATAAAATGCATTATTTAGAAATAGGAAAAAGGGTGAAGGTAGATTTGATCACTTTTTTCGATTGTGTTTACATGGAACTCAATAATTTGGTTGATAAATTATCAAAAAATGGACTCTAAAGTTTAGGACTTCTGGCAAAATTATTCTGCTTGAGTTTAGAAATGGTTTTTTTGTCAACATTCTTTCTTAATAAGCCAACATTATTTTCTTGGATTAGTTTATATGTATTATATGTAATATGCTAAGGCATCCCATATACGTTCCCCATCTATAGGCCATCACAGAGCGAGGGGTTCTATTATACTTGCTCGTGTTCGTGATAGATCATGTAGCCCACCCATAGTTTAGGTTCCACCCATAAATCCTACTTTCAATGCCAGTTGTAGTGTCAGAGACAATGCTTCTATCTCTTTTGATGATCATGCTACCTCTAGTGGAATTTCTTCATTTATTTTAAGTACACCTACTACATTTTTAAATCCTCTTTAAACTTTATGTGTTTATGTCTTGAATTTGTCTTCAATTGATGTGTTTGAATTTAATGTATATGTTATTATGCTTCTAGTTTGTTAATTATCTTGTCCTCCTTACACTTATAACCCCATATTTCTTCTACACCTAATGTCAAATTAAGATTCCCAACCAATATTAGAGAGCCTATCTTAAGCAGTCCACAACAATCCAAACAATTCCATAAAGATAGTCTAGATGCATATGGGGCATATATGTTTAGGATATGTAGGTGATGATTTGATCCCCGAATAAATCTCAAAATAATAATTGTTGCAAAAGAATTAGAAGCCTTGAAATTAATGTCTCGATCATCCCATGGGAAAAGAAATCCACTAGATTGAGTAAATGCATTTGTCACATAGACCTTCCATACAAGACACAATTTTAACTGTGGGCCTCAAGGTCAAAATAATGTGTCGCAGGGATAATCTTTTACTGGAGCTCCTCAAGACCCAAATGTTAATAGAAATAACAATCATGGAGGAAGGTTCTTAACATGCATACCATCTCTAAGAGCCCAATCTCCGGTAACCTCATAAACATGAACTAGCGTGGACGAATCATAAGAACCCCCCAAAACTCTTGTAAATCATTTACCACGGCAAATGAAGGAGGATAATAATTTGAAACTTTCTTGTGTTTGGCCCCTCGCTTATTACAAATTGTAACATTCATCCTCAAATTAGGACTAATACTAGCACAACCACATTTACCAATGTAGTTGATAAACGTTGATAGGCTTATATGAAACATACATACAACCACATTTTCCAATGTGGTTGATATACAGGCTTATATCAACCGCATTAATAATTACTATGGCTATTTTTTTAAACACCAACTAATTAGGATTATTAATAACTATATACATATTAACAACCAGATTATTTATATATATTATTATGAATATTATATTAATATTATAATAATAATATTAGTAATATTAATTAATAATATTAGTAATATTAATTAATAATATTCTATAATATTAATTAATAATAAGAATAGCTCATAATAATATTAGATTATCATTATATTATTAAAAATATATAATAATATAATTAATATTATAATAATAATAATAATATAATAGCTATTATATTAATAATAATTACTATTGTGTTATATTATTTTATTATTATTATAATAATAATATTAGGTCATAATAACAACCATGATTCAATAATAATTAAAATTGTGATAAGTGAATTATTATGTGTAATTTTTTAAAAACAAACTATTTATGATAATTAATAACTATATAAATAATAACAACTATATTCTTATACATTTATATATTTATGATTATTATATTAATATTATTATAAATATATAAACTCATAATAATAATAGTAATATTATTAATAATTATTATTATTATTATTATTATTATTATTATTAGATTTTATTAATTCAACCATGTTTATTTTAGTATTTTTAATATTTATCTTAGGGTTTGTATACACTGGGTTTATAATAGTAGTCCCTTTTGTTTATTATTAACCAAAGGATTAATACTAAAACCCCAAGGGATTATGAACCAATGGGAATAATATTAAACAAAAGGGTCTAATATTATAAACCCAAGAAACCAATAAACCCAACTGTTTAATATTATAAACCCAAGGAATTAGTGAACTCAACGGATAAATATTAGAAACCTAAGGGATAAAGAAGTGCAAGGAATTGATATTATAAACCCAAGTTAATAATAAACCCAAAGGATTAATACTAAAACCCCAAGGGATTATGAACCCAAGGAAATAATATTAAACCCAAGGGACTAATATTATAAACCCAACATTGGTAAACCCTAATATAAATATTAGAAAGAATAAAATAAACATGGTTTATTTTCATGGTGAGACTATTTTTGTCACAATATGACATTCAACTATGGTTGACCATGGTTGGTTATGATTGACAATGGTTGACCATGATCGATATTATACACATAATGGAATAATAAACCCAAGGGATTGATATTATAAACCTAAAGGAATAATAAAACCAAGGGATTAATACTAAAACCCCAAGGGATTATGAATCCTAGGGAATAATATTAAACCCATGGGACTAATATTATAAACCCAAAATTCTTAAACCCAAATATAAACACTACAAACACTAAAATAAACATGGTTTATTTTGATGGTGAGAAAATCGTTGTCACAATGCGACATTCAAACATGGTTGACCATGGTTTGTAATGATTGACAATGGTTGATATTCTAAACCCAAAGGAATAATAAAATGAAGAGATTAATACTAAAACCCCAAGGGATTATGAATCGAAGGGAATAATATTAAACCCATGAGACTAATATTATAAACCCAACGTTGGTAAACCCAAATATAAATAGTACAAACATTAAAATAAACATAGTTTATTTTGATGGTGAGACAATCCTTGTCACAATGCAACATTCAAAGATGGTTGACCATGTTTGGCTACGATTTATATTATAAACCTAAGGGAATAAAAAACCCAAAGGTTTGATATTGTAAACCCAAATGAGTAATAAACCCATAGGATTAATACTAAAACCCCAAGGGATTATGAACCCAAGGGAATAATATTAAGCCAAGAGACTAATATTATAAACCCAACATTTGTAAACCCAAATATAAATATTACAAACACTAAAATAAACATGGTGAGACAATCTTTGTCAAAAGGCGACATTCAACCATGGGACTAATATTATAAACCCATAATAGGTAAACCCAAATATAAACACTACAAACACTAAAATAAACATGGTTTATTTTGATGGTGAAATAATTCTTGTCACAAAGCGACATTCAACCATGGTTGACCATGTTTGGCTATGATTGACAATGGTTTACCATGGTTGATATTATAAACCAAAGGGAATAATAAACCCAAGGGTTTGATATTATAAACCAAAATGAATAATAAACCAAACAGATTAATACTAAAACCCAAGGGATTATGAACCCAAGGGTATAATATTAAACCCAAGGGACTAATATTATAAACCCAACATTGTAAAACCAAATATAAATATTACAAAGTCTAAAATAAACATGATTTATTTTCATGGTGAGACAATCCTTGTCACAGTGTGACATTCAACCACAGTTGACCATGGTTGACCATGATTGATATTTTAAACCTGAGGGAATAATAAACACAAAGGATTGATATGAAAACACAAGGGATTAATACTAAAACCCCAAGGGATTATGAACCCAAGGGAATAATATTAAACCCAAGGGACTAATATTATAGACCCAACATTCCTAAACCCAAACGTAAATATTACAAAGACCAAAATAAACATGATTTATTTTCATGGTGAGACAATATTTGTCAAAATGTGAAATTCAACCATGGGACTAATATGGTAAACCCAAATATAAATATTACAAACACTAATATAAACATGGTTTATTTTCGTGGTGAGACAATCTTTGTCAAAATGTGACATTCAACCATGAGACTAATATTATAAACCAACATTGGTAAACCCAAATATGAATACTACAAACACTAAAATAAACATGATTTATTTTGATGGTGATACAATCCTTGTCACAATGCGACATTCAACCATGGTTGACCATGATTGATATTATAAACCTAAGGGAATAATAACCCCAAAGGATTGATGCTATAAACCCAAATGAATAATAAACCCAGGGTATTAATACTAAAACTCCAAGGGATTGTGAACCTAAGGGAATAATATTAAACCCAAGGGACTAATATTATAAACCCAACATTCATAAACCCAAATATAAATATTACAAAGACTAAAATAAACATGATTTATTTTCATGGTGAGACAATCCTTGTCACAATGTGACATTCAGCATGGTTGACCATGCTTGGCTATGATTGACAATGGTTTACCATGATTAATATTATAAACCTAAGGTAATAATAAACCCAAGGGATTAATATTATAAACCTAAGGTAATAATAAACATAAGGGATTGATATTATAAACCCAAAGGAATAATAAAACTAAGGGATTAATACTAAAACCCCAAGGGATTATGAACCGAAGGGAATAATATTAAACCCATGGGACTAATATTATAAACCCAACATTGATAAGCCCAAATATAAATACTACATACACTAAAATAAACATGGTTTATTTTGATGGTGAGACAATCCTTGTCACAATGCAACATTCAAACATGGTTGACCATGGTTGGCTATGATTGACAATGGTTGACCATGATTGATATTATAAACCTAAGGGAATAATAAACCCAAGTTATTTACATTATAAACCCAAATGAATAATAAACACAAGGGATTAATACTAAAACCCCAAGGGATTATGAACCCAAGGGAATAATATTAAGCCCAAGGGACTAATATTATAAACCCAACATTTGTAAACCCAAATATAAATATTACAAAGACTAAAATAAACATGATTTATTCATGGTGAGACAATCCTTGTGACAATGTGACATTCAACCATGGTCAACCATGATTGATATTATAAACCTGAGGGAATAATACTAAAACCCCAAGGGATTATGAACCCAAGGAAATAATATTAAACCCAAGGGACTAATATTATAAACCCAACATGCGTAAACCCAAATATAAATATTACAAACACTAAAATAAACATGATTTATTTTCATGGTGAGACAATCCTTGTCACAATGTGACATTCAAGCATGGTTGACCATGGTTGGCTATGATTGACAATGGTTTACCATGATCAATATTATAAACCTAAGGGAATAATAAACCCAAGGGATTAATATGAGAAACCCAAAGGAATAATAAAACAAAGGGATTAATACTAAAACCCCAAGGGATTATGAACCCAAGGGACTAATATTATAAACCCAACATATATAAACCCTAAGACAAATATTATAAACATTAAAATAAACATGATTGACCATCATTGATTTTTATATTGAGACAATCCTTATCACAATTCCATGTTGGACCATGGTCGACATCATAATAAACCATGTTTGACTCGAGAATAATAAACCCAAGGGATTAATACTAAAACCCCAAGGGATTATGAACCAAAGGGAATACTACTAAACAAAAGGGACTAATAATATAAACCCAAGGGAATAATAAACCCAAGGGATTGATATAATAAACCCAAAGGAATAATAAACCCAGGGGATTATTATTTATTTTCATGGTGAGACAATTCTTGTCACAATGTGACATTCAAGCATGGTTGACCATGGTTGGTTATGATTGAAAATGGTTTACCATGATCGATATTATAAACCTAAGGGAATAATAAACCCAAGGGACTAATATGAGAAACCCAAAGGAATAATAAAACGAACAGATTAATACTAAAACCCCAAGGGATTATGAACCCAAGGGAATAATATTAAATCCAAGAGACTAATATTATAAACCCAATGTATATAAACCCTAAGACAAATATTATAAACATTAAAATAAGCATGATCGACCATCATTGATTTTCATATTAGGACAATCCTTATCACAATTCCATGTTGGACCATGGTCAACATTACAATAAACCATTTTTGACACGGGAATAATAAACCCAAGCGATTGATATTATAAACCCAAGGGATTAATACTAAAACCCTAAGGGATTATGAACCTAAGGGAATACTATTAAACAAAAGGGACTAATAATATAAACCCAAGGGATTGATATAATAAACCCAAAGGAATAATAAACCCAAGGGATTATGAACCCAAGGAATTATTAGTATTAAAATTTTGAAGAACGAAGAAACCTGAGAATTTGATATTATAAACCTAAGGAATTAATAAACCCAAGGGGAAAATATTAGAAACCAAAGGGATAAAAAATGGCAAGGGATCAATATTAAAAACAGAAGGGATTAATAGGAATTAATTTTTTAAACCCAACGGATTGATCAACCCACGTGACTATGAATATTATAAACCTAAGGGATCAATAAACCCTAAGGCTTGTTAATATTTTGAAAGCAACACATTAATAAATTGAAGGGATAAAGACTGTAAATGTAAGGGATTAATATTAAACCTTAGGACTATTATTTAAACCTTAATATTGGGGATTAATAAACCAAAGGAAATAAATGATAAACCGAATGAATTATTAATATTACAAACTTAAAGAACAAATAAACCTAATCATTTAATATTATAAACCCAAGGAAATAGTAAATCAAACCTAAGTCCTAAATGCATGGCATCAATATTATAAACATAAATAATGTTATAACATAAAACAATAATAAAAAAACATAAACCAAAACCAATATAAGAACCACATTGCAAACCATAAAGCACTAAAACATGATAAATCATCATTACATTAATAATAATACGTTTATATCACTACACTATAAACAATAAATAAATTTTAAGCCATAAATACATTGATATCAATACATGAATGTATTAATAGTATAAATCTCAAGAATATTGATATAAACACCTAGAACATGAAATCCCAACAATAATATTATAAATGTAAACAATATTTTCATTTATGAAAGACGTGAACAAAGTGAAGGGATCCACACAAAAGACCACAACAATCACAAATGCAAGAGAAAGATATAAAATAGTAACACTGCCATTGGAGCAAAGCAACATAAATGAAAAAAATACATCTAAATTGCACAGATTGGATTTAAAGAAGAATAACATAATAGGACATTTTAAGCCCAGAGATATATAATTATTTACATAAAAACAACATTAGTGTTTAAAAAAAAATCAATTTAACCAACATTGCAACCACAGAAAGAACATTGAGTCTTAACATATATTTTTTGTTTTCTTTACATCAAATAATTCCACTACAAAATTGAACTTCAAACAATGTTTCAAAAGTCATCTATGGAGCGGCCTCTTCCAAAACACAACCAGACCAATGACAAAAGAAGCACCAATTCAAATAAACAGGATAATGATCACGATACTTAACACTTTCCAACCAATTCCTTCTTGTTCTCCTCCCAGACTCCCTCTCGTGCACATGTTTCAAGTATTTTACATGTGTTTTTGTTTGATCTAGCTCACGAATATGATCATCAATAAATGCAGGATGGAACCCATGTTTTCTATCAAACTTGTTCCGAAGATAGGAAAGAAAGCTTATAGCTCCAGCAATATCGCGTATTGTTCTGGAATAATATATGACATCATTATTGTCCATATCTGCATTTGAAAGACACAAAAACAAAAGCAAAATCAATAAAGACATGCACAAATAAATAAGCATACACACACACACACATATATATATACATAAAACATAACACCCCATTTGTATTTATGTTAAAAAACTTAATGTTATAGTGTTACATGAAAAAAACAATCTAGTGTTACATGAACCAAATGATATAAAAAATTCTACAAATATAAGCCTCATTTCAAAATACAATAGAAAAAACTGTGGAAATAGAATAAAACTGTGGCCAATATTCAAAAAATGAATATTGGCCATGGTGATGGCCAATATTCAAAACCTCCATTTTTTCATTTCATGATGTAATATGAATCCACAATATTAATATCAATATGAACCAGTTATAAAAATGATTTTGAATGATTGGTTCATATAACTCATTGTTTATGTTTGAATGGTCTATTGCAAAGAAAAGAGAAATAGGCACTTAAAAAAAAATAAGTAAATTGAACAACATGAAAAACGATGTAAACAACTTTCTCAAATATTACTATGAATATGATGAATTTATTAATCTAATAAATATATGAAAATGATTATTATATTAAAATTAAATCAAGAGGACAATAAAAGCAATTCAAAAAACATACTATAAAGAAGGTCACAATGTTATTAGTTGTATGTCATAGCAATATGGACTTCAATCGCTCCTCTTCCTTCTTCCTAATTGTAACATATGCGCTATCTTTCATCTTGGCATAATGTTGAAAAGAAAAAGGTAGTGCAATGCATAAACCATCTATTGATTTCACTCTTGATATGGCTGTGAAGGTAAGGCCTTGCTGCTCTTTATTCCCGATATCAACTGACGCTTGTTCTAAAGTCAATCCCTATGACTTGTGGATTGTAAGAGCCCATGCCATCTTCAAAGGAATTTTTTTTCGATTTCCTCTTATCACTGGTGTGATAGGGACAATGTTTGGATTGTTTGCATCAAATGGAACACCAACATACTTATCAAAAACAACAGTTGTGAACATTGGAAGTTGAGGTGGCTTAGAGGTAGGCAGATAAAATATATCCTTAACATAACCAAGTGCACCATTCACCAAGCCAGCTTCAACCCATAAATTACATGTCAACATAACATGCTAACCACGACACAACAAAACTTCACGGTCCAATTGATCATCATCAACACCACTGATTTCTGAATGCCTTGAATGCTCAATAACACATCATGTAATTGGAGAATTTAATGATTTTAACATATGCCTATTATGGAAGGAGACCAAATTATTTTTTGGAAACATGTGAACTGCTGCATTAAATAAATCTCTTTCTCTAGGATGCAACCTCATATCAGCCCGTGACATAAGAAAGTCCCAATCTTCAAGAACAGGTTCTACATTTCTTATGTTATTGAGGACTCTATGAAAACAAGATTGTTTCTCATTATTCCCTTGTTGGCAAAAGATTGTGTCAAGAGTGACAACAATGTTGAATTTGTTCCACAAGACTTTCCCTGCTGTATTACCTGCATACAAAGGCTTATCTCTCACAGAAGAGAGTTGGCCAAGGTCACTTACAAGGACGATGGATCTGCCACCAAAAGGACAATTCTTTTTCTCTGGAAATGCTTCTCGTAATCAAGCATCTATTTTCATAAACAACCTTGATCCTAGAAAGCTCATTTCATCAATCAATATATATCTAACAAGTCGCATTTCTTCTTGGAATACTACAAGTGACTGCCCCTGTAGTGGTTACATATCTTTAATTGGAATTTTTAGAGCTGAGTGTATTGTTTTTGCATGTATATTAAAAGTAGTTATTCCTGTTGGGGCAAGAAGAAGCAAAGGGCTTCTTCCATTACTTGACGAATTAGAAAGAGCTTCAAAAATACAATGGATAAGGAAAGAATGCCCACAGTGCCCTGAATAATCATAAGAATAGATTCATGAATCTCATATTCAACAAAGTGCCTTAAGACAATTTCAAAAGCAAGTCGTTGTTTTTCCGACAAAGAATCTAGAGATGCAAATGTTCTGTTTGAAAGGTCAACAATATCACCCCTTGATTTTGCATTCCTTATAAAATTAATAGCTTCTTCTGCAACATCATCAGAAATAGTTGTACTTTCCCAATAAAAGGATATATCAAAGTCCCTTTGACCAAGGGTGTGAAGATCAGAAACATTCACATCATTTGGTGGAACCAAGCGAGAGAAAATCTGCCATTCTTGAAAATCATCTTCAAGATTCATTTCCTGGTTAGAAAAATCACCATCTTCTTCATCTTCAATATTGTCTATAATTGATGGATTTCGATCAATATGCCATGCTCGATATCGAAAATTCCTCCAATTTTCAATAATAATTTCAGCTAAAAGGCCAATTTCTGTAGGAATGTCACGAAATGGTTTGTACAAGAGCAATTCTGTGGAGCAAAAGGTTTCAAATTCCTCTGAAGCCTCACCAGGAATAGAATAAAACCGTGGCCAAACCCGAACAATAGCATGAACATCTCTAGGCTTCCATGGATCTTGTTTACATTTGGTATCAAATGTCCAAGATCTTGCTTCTTCTATCAAAGATAGATGTTCAAGGAAAAAAGGTCTCTTCTGATAATGTTGAACAAAAGTATTCTCATATGAACATTGCAAACCATCCCTTGAGATTTTCCTAAAAACCTTTCTTCCAACATTTAAGGAAACAAATTTCTGACTACAAACAACAAGAGGTAGTTTAAGCAACATATGGCATGTTTCTTGTGCTCCAATGTCACGATCAACAATCATTTCTATAAGAAACTTTTTTTATGCACATAAAGCATGATCCTCAGAGCTAATAGAATTTGAAATTCTAGTTAACATATGATGATAACTTCCATACCTTTTTTCTGCTTTTGATGCATACTTAGCAATGTATTTCAACACAGCATAGCGGCAAAGCACTGACTGTCAATCAAGATTGCATGCCACATTGTTAGAAGGTCAATATTATGTACATTAAGCCTGTCATCATTTCTTGTTGGCTCATATTTTTTTCTTCCTTGATCATATATGAACAATCTTGATTCATCACAAAGATCCCATGGAGCATTATACTGACATGTTAGAATAGTGTCCTGTTTGCGCAAACAAGAATCTACAGTACACTTTGTGTGCCTTTGGACACAGTTTAATTATGAGGATTAGAAGAGAAAATCTGACCAGTATTCAATAGGCTAGGGTCATCATTGAGGCTTCGTGGAACCATTATGTTGCGACGATGTATGTCACGTGGATTCCATGTAGTTACATATTTGTCGAAGAATATCTTTGCAAGTTGTACATCAGAACTATTTGACCAATCAAGTATTTCCATGTCAGGAGCACCTTCTAACCATAGGAAACCATGGATATGTGCTGAACCTCTATGTTGCCACTCATATCTGAAAAAATGAAGATATAGTTACTACAAACAATATAAATAGAATCATAATAAAAGTTGAAAAAGTATAGAAAAAAATGAACACAAACTTGTACCAGAAGTCTTTAGCTTTAAGATATTTTTGGATAACTTCCTCTCGAAAAATATTGAATTTGTGGTGCATAAATGTCGCAACAATATGAGGGTACTGGATAACATTCTCAATTTTCATACGATGCTCATTTGAAGAACGAGAATGTGAATGTATGGGCATGAGGTTATGCAACTCTAGCCACTTTGTGTCAGCTGCACTCAAAGTAAAAAATAAAGATGGACATCCTAACTGAGTAATCATGTCCGTTAATTCAGATCGACACTTAGTCCAGTATGCCCTTGTACCTCTCAAAGAAGAACCAAACCGCATAAGATGCTCAGCCAACTTATTATCTGTTAATCAGATAATTGGTGACACAACTCTTCAATTGTTGTAGGTGAGTTATCATGTAAATGTTTCTTTGCAAAAATTGTAGCAGTTGCTTGGCTCTGATGCCGCATTATCATGTTTAATAGGTAATATTGAAAGCGAGGATGGCTTCCAAATCTCTAATCATAGTACCTAAGAAGATGCAATTCATACTCATGAAGTTCAACACTACAAATACGTGGTTGCAACCAATCAGCATCATTAGCGGGGAACAATGTTGGGAATGCCATAACTAACAATCATGGAGGAAGGTTCTTAACGTGCATACCGTCTCTAAGAGCCTAATCTCCGGTAACCTCATAAACATCACTAGCGTGGACGAATCATAAGAACCCCCCTAAAACTCCTGTAAATTATCTACCACGACAAATGAAGGAGGATAATGATTTGAAACTTTCTTGTGTTTGGCCCCTAGCTTGTTACAAATTGTAACATTCATCCTCAAATTAGGACTAATATTAACGACCTTTGGATGGAGGAATGATTTCTAAATGGTAAGATGCTCCAGGTCTATAATATAATTGAGCTTTAGGAAATCAATATTGAAATCGGCTGAGTTTGTGGCAGATGTAAGCCTTGAGAAGGAGCCAAACCAGATACGAGGAATAAGCTGACACTTGGAGGAAAGGTGATTATTCCAAATCATAGAGGCATTAGTTGGGGACACCGAGGAATGAATTGAAAGTCCAGATTCCGTGCACATAGACCTCAAGTTCTAATGTATAGAAATGCTATTGTTATTCTATCTAATTATAGGGTTCATATGTTTGTTTTTATTATACACCTATATATGTTTACAAAGATAATACACTATAAGCATTAAAATTGATATACATACATTAGGTTCCATTCTAAAAAAAATAATTATAAAACTAAATACACAATAAGATAAAAAACGCATATTGATGTGATGTGCGTTCTTCGCAACAAGTCATAAATTATAATTATATTGATATATAAATTTTTATATTATGTGAAATATCTTTTGAAATTGAAAAAATGTTCTCCAAAAATTGCTTGAAATTAACCATTTAAATTATTATCACAAATACATATAATAGTTATTAAATTCAATCAAAAATTAATATGAAAACTTGAAATTCTATTCATTAAGATTAATTAGATTTTCTCCATCCATCCAATTCCTTGGGTAAATATAATGAAAGCCATCGCCATTGTTATTTTATAATAGGTAACTCAGAAATTGCATAGGGAATTTTGCCGATGATTACAAATGTTACTATCTTTAACATAATGTATACAAATCTATCTAAATGCTTTTATGTAGTTATAAATATTATTATCTTTAATATAACACTCAACCATAATATTGAAGAGGCAATTAAAAACCTAATTTAATAGATTTTGAATAATAATAATAATAAAATATACTTTAAAAAAATAAAAATGTAAAACTACGAACTATCATCTTATTTTGTAATTTTTAATATCAAAAATAATATATTGTTGTTAACCTTTTTGAAGGTTGTGTTATATTGTTAGTCTTTTTGAAGGTTGTGTAAGCACTCAACAATTTATTAATCACTCATTTACTATTACTTTCCCTTTTAAGTATATATTTTCCCGCGATATTCAATGTCTACCCTAATAAACACAATGGTATATATTTATAATTTAATTGGGTAACAGATTTGGAGTCTTGTTATAGTTTTACTCATTTTTTTAAATATTTCATCATATATATTATTATATCCTAAATCTTTTTGACATATATTGTTCATTGAAAATCTTAGATTTCTTAAAGTTCTAAGTTCTATTTATCGAAGCAATGAATTTAATGCATCCAAGAATTCTTTGATATTTAAATCTATGTTAGATGTCAAATTACCATCTTACTATTTATTCACACCGCTTCATCCCA
This sequence comes from Pinus tabuliformis, assembly GCA_031772625.1. Taxonomy (NCBI): domain Eukaryota; kingdom Viridiplantae; phylum Streptophyta; class Pinopsida; order Pinales; family Pinaceae; genus Pinus; species Pinus tabuliformis. The sequence goes on from CM062810.1 coordinate 773,855,442, forward strand.
ACACCTTGTCCTATTTCATTCGAGTGCATTGGGACTATTTTTGTAGAATAAAATGTGGTTGGATCATTAGTCGTTTGAATGGAAAGTGTTTATGGTGTTGAGTAAGAAGTAATAGTATCTAGAGGTACAATGGTAGGTGTAGGAGCAAACCCGCTAATAGCTAGAATATATCTAGTAGTATTAGTAACTCATTTGGTGGTAATTGATCCAATCAATGAAGCAACACAAATATGAATAGTTTCGACCGTACTAGTTCATTCAATAGTGGTATATGAATTAGCAATTAGTTTGTATATAAGATGAATTAGTTTATTGTTATTGTTTGTATTGCTATGAGTATAGTCGTGCTTTGTACTCGAATCTTGTTCATTTGACATTATTTTTATTCAAAAAAAATTAATATATAATGCTCGTATCCGATACAACAGGTAGAAAAAGAAAGATGACAAAAATAATATATAATACTAAGAGTTAAAAAGAGTCTTAAAAGGAGACAATATGCATTATCTCTCATATCAAATAAAACATGGAAGTAAACTATTACATTCAATTAATAAAAAATTCATACAAAACCATTTGGGTTTAATTGGTATATAGGAAAAGAAATAAGGAAAAATAGATGCATTCAAATATTATTATAGATTGAAAATTTCCAACAACTATATAAATTTATCTAGATTACAAGGATTATTTATTGCTCACTTAAATAGAGTTTGAAAATTTCCAACAACTAGATAAATTTATCTACATTACAAAGATTATTTGTTGCTAAATTAAATAAAATTAGAAAATATATATTTATAATGCATAATACTAAAGAAGTATTATGTACTTTCCCAACTCTAGCACGCAACACATTCCAATTTGAGATCCAATAACTTTGTATATAAAAATCAAGTACTTCAAATTGCATTATTTCTAAGATTTCTCCAATGTTGAAGAATGAAACTTACATGAAAAATATATTAAATGTTGCAATCTATGAATACCTTCAATGCGAGAACACATGACACTACAGCATCTACTCAAATAATTTCGAGTAGAGTAGGTCTATGCCAATGCCCACTTTCCTCCTATAAATAATTACGCCGTAAGGCGTTCCCTATGAAATGAACTCCCCTCTTATCACACCTGTCTTGCTATAATCCCTTTGATTGAAATGTTAGACGATTCAAACAATTACCATCGTTGGATTAAACATATGGTTATAACTGAAGCGACACTGACTTGAAATGCCACTCTTTGGAAACCCAAATCAATGGCACTCCTGGAAAACCGAAATCAGTGGATTCCCCTGCTCGATGACTTTCTTTGGAACCCAGTGCTTTCCCTGCTGAAGGAAACATTCTTGCTCAATGCCCCTGCGCGGAAACCCAAATCAGCGGAGTACCAGCCCTTGTTTCAAGAGTCCTCGCAACAGGAAGAAAAAGTCTCAAGAAGAGGATATTAACAATGGGCTCAAGCCTGCTTGTGCTGCCATTGCGGGAGAGAACCGTGATGGTAATTTTAGTGCGAAAACATCTAATGGGTGTGTGAAAAGCTCTGGTGGGTCTCTGAAATCCAATATTTCATAAACACCTTCGTTGGCTAATGCCTCTGGGATTCATTCATGTAAATCTATGAGATGTGCTGCTAACTACCCAGATTGGGGTTTGGTCAATTTCAAGGCTCAACCCCGCAAATTCCTTGTTGCAAAGAGGCATGATCGGCCTAAGAAGGAACCCGTTGAATGCAAATGTAGTGAAAGGAAAGCAGATGGAGATATATCTAGAAAATGTGCTTGTGTTGCTTCCAAGGAAATGAGGGTTTCTCAAGAGGAGTTTTGCAAGGAGAATCTACAGTTAACACCTTCAGATTGTACAGAAGAAGAAGAACATACAGAAAGAGGCAAGGACTGCAAAACCCATGGCTCTAATGTGAATCTTGAGATTGCAAATGCTGATAAACGTCATGAATTTGAATGCAATGTAGATGGAAGATATGGGTTTGCTGAGAAATCTTTCCCTGCTGAAGGGAAACTTTCTTGCTCAATGCCCCTCCTCGGAAACCCAAATCAGCGGAGTCCCAGCGCTCGTTTCAAGAGTCCTCGCAATAGGAAGAAAAAGTCAGGAAGAGGTTCGGTAAAGGCTCAACCCCGCAAATTCCTTGTTCCAAAGGGGCATGATCGGCCCAAGAAGGAACCCGCTGAATGCAAACACAGTGAAAGGAAAGAAGATGGAGATATATCTAGAAAATGTGCTTGTGTGGCTTCCAAGGAATTGAGGGCTTCTCAGGAGGAGTTTTGCAAGGAGAATCTGCAGTTAACACCTTCGGATTGTGTGGAAGAACATACGGGAAGAGGTAAGGACTGCAAATCCCAAGGCTCTAATGTGAATCTTGATATTGCAAATGATGATAAACGTCATGAATTTGAATGCAATGTATATGGAAGATATGGGTTTGCTGAGAAATCTAGTATAGTTCTTCCTTGTAATCAATTTATTGATGACAATGACCAATCAGCGCAATCGAAATACGGGTCTACATTGACAAAGGAATACTCTCGCTCCAAGAAATGCGTGGATTTATCAATCCGTGGGTGGCAGATGAAGTTGATGGTGTGCAGCCTCATTCATTGCCCATTCTTTCGTAGTTCATTCTTTTCTCTGAAAGCTTCTCCCTCCCAAATTGTTGCACCTTCACCCATTTTTAGCACAACTTATCATCTCATTTCAGGCCAAAAGTTTGCAGGTTTAATCCGAACTTGCAACAGACCAGGAGGACGAAGAGGAGCACCAGGAGGACGAAGAGAAACATTGAGGTCCATGGCGTCTGATTCATCTGCAACCTCCAAGCCTTTTGGAGTTCTCTTTGTTTGCCTTGGTGAGTACCGCCCATCCAATGATTCAACGAGTTCGTTCAGTATCGGTCATTGTTCGCGATGATGCTTCCATAGCATCTACCATTATTGTCAGCCATTCAATTGTAGAAGATTATAGTATATTGTACACTATAGATCCAAAGCCTGAAGCCAAGCACAATTCTTTGTATCATGCCTGACTTGAGCGAACTAAATTTTTGTAGTTCTATTCAATTCAACTAAAGGAGCTAGGTTCTTCGTAGCTTCTATATTCTTAAAAACCCTAACCCAATTTCTCATCTATGTTTCTATTAGAACAAATCATAATAAACTGGCACTGGAGATTTTTACAGTCATACAATCCACCCAATGATTGCAGAGAGCAAATTTTAGTAATCCCTGAATACCAGCGAACGTCCGATTAGGACATAGAAATTTTCTTCTACCCTTTTGAGCGTTTCAAGAAGAAACATGATGTGAGGGGCTGCATCCTCCGACTGAGGTGCCGGGTCTAAGGGATAACTATTCTGTTAAAATCCTCTAAGATCTGCACCTAGCCTCATTCCTTAGTGCCATATGGATGGGGTAGCCCACAGTGAGAAAGCTTGGGGGACAGCTTAACACTTCGCCAACCTCACTAGTGAATCAATATCCCCTTAGGCTATTAATGCTATGGGTGTGACCTCTCAAGCCAAGGTGGGTGCCTGATAATCAAAGAGTTAAGTTTGAGCTGAAAGCCGTGGAACTCAAACATGAAAAAAATGACTGCAATATATACCTCTAATTTAAGGATTATTAAAACTTAGGATGTACAGTTTCCTGAACATCCGATGAGATTTAGTACACGGTTACTACAGAAATATATGGAATCCACCAATTAGGCTAAACTGGTCTAATGCAGGGTAACAACCAACGTTATGGAACTGCAACAAAATTAAGATAGCTCATTGGGCTACTTTTGTACAAAATGATACTACTATGATAGACTACATATTTATCATCGTTTGTCCATAATTGGACAACCATCTCTCTGACGAGTTTCAAACTAGCCTAAGGTGCCCGCAAGGGGATTCTGTCATCCTTGCCTTGCTATTGTGAAGCTTACAGAATTAGTGGATATCACTGAACAACTTTACAACCTGTTAAGCTAGTTACCGACAACCAACTGTCAAAAATACAAAAGGACATAGACACTAAAGGCTGTGCACTATCCTTATGTGCCTCGTTGTCTAAATTCTATTGAAGTTCTGCAACGCAGAGACCCACATGGCTATCCCTTGTCCTATCATTGTTAGATCCCTGATACATCATCAGAGTGTTTTAGCAGCTGCTATATATATATATATATATATATATATATATATATATATATATATATATATATATATATATATATATATATAAAAGAATCAGCAACTAAGCCAGGTACAGGTTTGAATTCGCATGATATGGAGTCAATTGTGACTACTACCACTATAACTTTTAGGCGAATCTATGCACGCTCCCACACACTGTCCACAAAGTTAATTAAGGATTTTGGACCACAAACTTTACATAAGACTTTATAGGACATCCACCACCGATTGAGCTGCCCAGGGGCTATTAGTGGTGTTAGCTTTATCAAACAACAATGCTTAGATTTATTGGAACTCATAGGTAGAATAGCTTTGATTGCCACAATAGGCACGCTGCTTATCATGCCCATTGCCATTCCATCTATGACATGTTTTTGGTTTATCCAAGAGCTTTCAGTTTGCGGTTCTCTACACATTTTCAGATTCTCAAAGTCCCATCAAGGTAAGTAATAGTCATACAGACAATAACTGTACGATAATATATTTTTAACAGCCTTAAATATTTATACCGAGCACAGAAATACCATTAAATATTTTCATTGCTGTTTAAGGACCAACTGTTGACAAAATCCTGGCAGTTTTTACGATAAAACCAGATCTGAGTAAAATTGCTAGAGAAATTAGTATGGAGTCTAGGGGCTAAATGCCAACTCTTGATTGGGTGGAAGCTGCAAGGCAGCTGGGGTTGTTAGTTAGGCTACAACTTTGCCATGATGACACAAGATAAAGAAATGGTACATTAATGGGGAACTGGGTCCTCATGAATAAGGAGGGCCTAATTACTATATACAAGAGATTATTATAGCCATTCTCACACAGTTGTGTATGATTTTTCAATATTTTGGTTATTAAGAGATATTTTCCCATTTCTAAGAGATGTAGATGTGTCTCATCATTATTATACTTTTGAGCCACACTGCCTTTCTATATTTGGTGTATTTAGTATTTTAGTATTTCTCCAGTTATTTCTAGTAACTCAGAGCATTACATCAAGGTCCAGCCTTGGATGTGGAAGAGAGAGGAAGGGAAATCTCACCTCAGAAAGGCCTTGGCTTTGTCTCAACTATTTTCCCCATCATACAACCCCTGAAAGCAGATGCTTTAATGATCAATCTTAATGGACTAGGGCTTATCCTTTAACAAATAAGCCCTTCTGCTTCTAAGGAAGAAATCAAATCAAAGGCTGTGGTGTGCGGAGGGCCATTGAAACAAGGGTCCGACTCTTGACATGATCACTTTGTTTGCTACTTCCAATTGCCTGAACTTTCTAAGTTCAATGGCCAATTTACTGCTTCCATAAGGTCTCTCCATAGTATGTATTTTCTAGATTATTTTTGTGTGTTTCTGGTTGTCAGTTTCATGTCAAAACAGAGCCGGTCACCAAGGAGTGTGGCTTATTATGCTCTCTGCACTCAATGTTTGTGTCTTTAGTCATTAAATCTAGCTGAAACATTTTAGTGGAATCCAGGGCCAAGGATTTGGTTTCCATCTTTCTGTTTTTAGTGCTGAGTGATGCATTTTAGTTTCATTTAAATACATAAGCCCGCTTCATGTTTACATAAGTTGTTGATTTTTTAATATTTAATCATGAGTTTAACTTGCCAGTGGAAAATGGAACAAAAAGAACAATCACATGAGAGAATATCCACTATAAACTTCTTCATAAAAACATTGTAGAATAATTACCAATTCATGGTAACTAAATATTTCATGTAGAGTTATGCATTACTTCAGTCCTTTACAAAGCAGAAATTCTAGTAACTAGTTACCGTTGATATCTCAATGCTCATGATTGCTTTTTCAGGTGCGTGATGCATATCAGTGTCAAGAAGGATAATGATTATTAGCTGTGGAAAAATTATTATCTGATTTGTCAAGGATAATGATTTGTTATTGGCTCCTATTGTTGCAATTGGGAATGATAAAAGCATTGCAAGTTTAGATATCTTAAGTAGTTGAAAAAATATTTGCTAATCTCTCCAGGAAAATAATCTCTTTTTATTCTTGTTCTTGGAAGGCAACATTTGTCGGAGTCCCACTGCAGAGGCTGTATTTCGTGATGCTGTGTAGAAAAGGGGATTGACATCAGCATTCAAAATTGACTCTGCTGGAACTATTGACTACCATGAGGTAGGTTCTAGCTTATCATGGGTCAAGGCTAATTGAATCGGTATTTTTGTCTATTATAATGCAATAAATAGGTATCACGTATTAATATGTTGAAATTATTTGAAGGGCAGTCCTGCAGATCCCAAGATGAAGAATGCAACCAAGAAACGTGGAATAGAGATAACTTCTATATCAAGGTCTATATCACCTACAGACTTTAAAGAGTTTGATCTAATACTTGCAATGGACAAGTAGAACAAAGGTAAATAAAAAGCATAAATGGCATATAAAACTCCCAAAATTTTCAGTTTCATTTGCTAAGTTGTTCCAAACAGAATCTAATAAGCCAATACTATTGTTAAATTCAGCAAAATGTACATTAAAGTTTGTCTATGTTATTGTTAACATATGCTTCTAATTAGTTTCTAAGTTGTGTGCAAAAATAAATTAATAACATGGGATGGATATATTTTGTAGTTGACATATTGACAATTCTCCTTCAGCGCCCCAATGCACAAGGCCTTTATTGCTTTTTCCAGGTAATTGGTTACATTTGGTATTCTTTATCGTTTCCCTGTGATACGCATACCATGGAGGAAGCCATTTTTATAGTCAGATGGAGAAAGTGGGGGGGGGAGCAAAATAGCTGTGAGATGTCAAATGGACAATTACTGTGCCAATGGCTTGCAACCTTGGAGCTCTGAAAAGCTTCCTACAGCAATGGTATGAGAACTCAACTTTGCTCAATTATAGTGAAGTTTTAGTGTGATAGCATCTGAGATTTGTTTTGAGGTTGGTTCTCTATTTAACTGATTTTTTGATTTTGTGTGTTATTGGCATTACAGATGTGCCTGATACTGCACTGATATTGAGAAAGCACACCCTTCCAATGAAGCTATTTTCTTGCATGTTATTCAATGAATTAGAAATCTTCAATCCTCAAGATCAGTTGCCATTTGCATATGTAAGAGACATGATGACACCCAAAGTGAGGATTCACATGTTCGAATCAGCCATTTTTAATACAATAACAAATGAATATTGACACTCTTACAAAGTCAATCGAAGCATTTTCAAAGAGCCTCCTTTGGACCTGCAAATTTCTTTGGGTTATGAATCCAGCGCCTGCAAATCGTATCTGGACAGAATGTGGGCTGCATATTCCGTTTGATTGTATTAATTCATTTCAAATTTGATTGGATGCTAAGATTATAGCTTGCAAAAGCTATCAATTTTTTAAAGTGTGAAGGGTCATGAAAGAGCAGAATATGGGAGGATCCATAACTGCAAATTTAACCAATACATGATGTTGATGGATGCCATGGGTGTTAATTTTGTGCTATATTGGATTAGATGACTGATTTACTTCTCAATAATTGAAGTCATTTTTATTGCCTCTGCCAACATGAGATGATAGAGACTGTGCACCTATATCTAATATGTGTATTGCATTTAATGGAGTTGATAGGACTGAATTGTTTTCCATTGTAAATTCCAGTGGTGATTCTGGTTATACCGGGAATGAAGGAAAATAGAATGAAACGTTGCCATGAAAACATTTTTAACTCAAACAGAAACAAAGAATTTTTCCAGGTGGCTCTTCATTGTCAACACAATCATGAACTAAAATTTGGTACAAGTTGTATAGGCTTGCATGTGCACCATCGTGACAGAGTTTTTATTGGAGGTGCAATGTGGGGATAGATGTTGATTTGAGACGGTACAAATATATGAGTCTCTTTTGTGTTGGACTACATGGACGGTGGAACCCTTGCGTAGGTTCTTCAAACCCATAAGAAAATCCCAAAACACTATTTGGCTGAGGTTGCCAAGCAGGTGCTCAAGGGCTTGCATTACCTGCACCAGAACAAAATTGTTCACCATGATATAAAGCCCTCCAATTTATTGATCAATAAGAGAAGTCAAGATTCCCGATTTCGGTGTCAGAACTGTGTTGGCTCACACTTTGCTCCAGTGCAATTCCTTTGTGGGCACTTGTGCTTATATGAGTCCTGAAAGGTTCAATCATGATGGGTATTAATTTACAATTTCTATTGTCTTCTGCAATGCAGTTGCTCGAATACCCTTCAGATTATGAAGCGGAGAAGTATTTTCTTAGGAAAGCTACAGCCATGGCAAATCGGTCTTGCCACTTATATTCTGAGTTTTCAGGTAATCAGAGATCCTCATATTTAACAATTTGAGAGATCTATCAAGAAACATTACCTTATGGCATGCATGTCTGTTAAAGCAATCAGGCTAAAACTATGTTTCGTTGTTGTTGGCAGTCTCGGCTATTGTTCATCAGATTTAGAAAGAAGAGTTATTTGGTAAATCTCGGCTACAGTACATGAAAGGACCTGAAAACCCCTATTCAGCAGCAGGTCTAGTGACCTTCGGTGGAACTCTGGATGTGAAGGAAAGAAAAAGGTATTTCAATTATTCTGAAGGGACTGATTTGCCTTGTGGTTTTGCCAATTACCGTACCCAAGGGTTCCTTGTGTTTGAAGAAGACAGGAAGGTCATGGAACAGTGCAAGGGGGGTGTGGTAATTTCAACTATATTTGGAGCCTAAGAAAGATTAAAAAACCCAAGTATGTTAGGAAAATCACAACAGAACATTTGTTTCTTCGTGTTTATGGACAATGCAACTCTCACACTTCTTGCCAGATACCAGATCAAGCCCAATGAGTCTCATAGAATTGGAATTTGGCACATTGTTTTGGTCAGGGAGTTGCCATACAAGGAATCTGTAATGAATGGCCTCATTCCCAAGTATCTTTCCCACAGGCTTTTCCCAAACTGTGTTTAAAACATTTGGATGGATGCCAAGCTACAGCTTGTTCTTGATCCTTTGTTAATTTTGGAAAATCTCCTTGTAACTCACAATGTTGATATTGTTGTCTCAAAGCATCCTTACAATACTCATAACATGGAGGAAGCCGTTTTTACAGTCATATGGAGAAAGTGGAGCAAAGAAGCTGTGAGGTATCAAATGGATAGTTACTGTGCCGACGGCTTGCAACCTTGGAGCTCTGAAAATCTTCCCTCAAGCAGTGGTATGAGAACTCAGCTTTGCTCAATTATGGTGAAGTTTTAGTGTATGAGAACTCAGCTTTGCTCAATTATGGTGAAGTTTTAGTGTGATAGCATCTGAGATTTGTTTTGAGGTTGGTTCTCTCTGTAACTAATTTTTATTTTGTGTGTTGTTGTTGGCATTACAGATGTGGCTGACACTGCACTGATATTGAGAAAGCACACCCTTCCAATGAAGCTATTTTTTTGCCTGTTATTCAATGAATTAGAAATCTTTTATCCTCGGGATCAGTTGCCATTTGCATATGTAAGAGACATGATGACCCCAAAGTGAGGATTCACATGTTCAAATCAGCCATTTTTAATACAATAACAAATGAATATCAACACTCTTACAAAGTCAATCGAAGCATTTTCAAAGAGCCTCCTTTGGACCTGCAAATTTCTTTGGTTTATGAATCCAGAGCCTGCAAATCGTATTTGGACAGAATGTGGGCTACATATTCTGTTTGATTGTATTAATTCATTTCAAATTTGATTGGCTGCTAATATTACAACTTCCAAAAGCTATCAATTTTTTAAATTGTGAAGGGTCATGAAATAGCAAGAAATAGCAAAATATGGGAGGATCCATACCTGCAAATTTAACCAATCCATGACGTTGATGGATGGCATGAGTGTTAATTTTGTGCTAGATTGGATTAGATGACTGATTTACTTCTCAATAATTGAAATCATTTTTACTGCTTCTGCCAACATGAGATGATAGAGACTGTGCACCTATATCTAATATGTGTATTGCATTTAATGGCGTTGATAGAGACTGAATTGTTTTTCCATGTGAATTCCAATGGTGATTCTGGTTATACCGGAAATGAAGGAAAATACAATGAAACGTGCTCTTCTGGACAGCTGGTATCCAAACTGGGTGTACGCCATGAAAACAGTTTAACAAGACCAAAGAATTTTTCTAGGTTGCTCTTTGTTGTCAACGCAATCTTAAACTGAAATTTGGTACAAGTTGTATAGGCTTGCATGTGCACCATCGTGACAGAGCTTTTATTAAAGGAGGTGCGACGTGGGGACAAATGTCCCCAGATGTTGATTGTTACATTTCTGCATCTTTTTTAGATTTGCCTATCCCTATGTCGCCATTGCTCTTCAATTTATGCACATTTCTGCATCTTATTTAGATTTGCATATTCCTATGTCACTATTGCTCCTCAATTTATGCACATTTCTGCATCTTATTTAGATTTTCCTATTCCTATGTCGCCATTGCTCCTCAATTTATGCCTTACGGCGTTTCCTTTGCAACATTTGGTGCAAATGCTAGTTATAACAACAATGCATTCATGAAGGAAAACGAGTTGAACATATGACTAAACAAGCAGGTATTGTGACAGTGCAACATAGTTTACGTTGCATTGTCTGTTGAATTTGGATTGGCAAAAACTTACGCTATGCATATTTATCTGGGTGGCATGCAACCCTCGCTGTTTATTCGGTTGTCTCTACATTCATCACTGATTCCAAGGGTTATGGGTTTTGGAATCACACGAATGGAAGCTAGTTTTGGATCATTTATGTGTGGAGTACACAAGAATTGAACCGGACTCGCTTCCAACATTCTATAGTTTCCAGCTAGACTAAACTCAACTGGACCCCATTCCATTCCTTTTGGTAACATACCTCCATTTCAAGTCTAGTGGACCTCCGCCAGTAAGGGAGTCTTAAATAAAGACAAACGACCTACAAAGCATGTGAAATAATTTATTCAGATAGGGGATTTCGAGAAAAGATATAGCACCTATACTACTGCCGTGGGTTTTCCTCAATTTACTAGCACGGGATCTAGAGTCTCTCGATGTCAAAATGATAGCTCGGGAATAGTTTCTCCTTAGCTTCTCCAACTAAAGGTTCTCTATCCCTGTGATCTCTCTCGATGCTTTGTTCTTTCGTGCTACTTGTTATCTATCTAACTCTATGCTTTAAACATGCGGAATAGGGGCCGATGACTTCAAATTCCCCCCATTGTGCTTATGCACCTAGTCATGGATCCATCTTATTCTTTCTTTCTTATGTAGTGAGTTCATCATATTCTTTCTTGTTCATGGCACAATATCCAATCGAATTCTGCAACCCTGAACCAAAAATTACTACAACCATTAAAGCAAAATGAACCGACCAAAAAAATTTCATAACAATCCTACGTGGGATTCCAAAAATCAAGGTAGCATGGATTGTTGAACAATTTCACCATATGGCTATACCCTAACCACATGCGACACGGATAATCAAATATCGTGACCACTTGGCTATGAGATGTTGATCAACTTGACAAATCTCCGCATCTTTCACTCTCTATTTCTCCTTTAACTCGCTTATATTATATTAAAGCTGGAAAAACATATATATATTATATTGTTTTACTTCAATATGTTTTTTCATGCTTTAATCCAATGCGTATTAGGATTGTTGTTGGTCTTTGATCCAACACCAAATATAACGAAATATTTTAGTATATTATAATGTTTTACTTCAATATGTTTTTTCATACTTTAATCCAATGCGTATTAGGATTGTTGTTGGTCTTTGATTCAAAACCAAATATAACGAAATATTTTATTTGGATGCGTTGTGTAACTAGAATTAGAATGATCCCAAATAATAGGTAGTTATGTTTATCATGTATAATTCACCACTAATATATACTTGGCTGCATTTTCATGCATGTGACCATTTGTTACGCATGGCCATGCATAATAAGTTCATAGCAAAAGGAACAACATTGCAAATGTTTTTTTATGCATAGTAAGTCCATGGTAAAAGCGGCAACGTTATGTGATATGCGGCAAAATTCAATCTAACTCTCATATTTGTATTGGATTAGGAAGTTCCATTAGCTATGTTAAGTCTCAAATCATCATTGTTACACCAACCAACCATTGCATCCAACATCCTTATATAGCTGGATTTGTAACTAACATGACATTGAGAGAAGTACGCTTATATGCCTAAGAAACATTTTCAAAGTTGGTAGGGACATCACTAGTATAGTAGAACTTATTTCATATAATCTTTACCTAAATGGTTTAATCGTTAATCAAAAGTTTAGTTTTAATCATTGAAAGGGTATGAGTTAAATATGTATAAAAGTTAAAAGTATATTTATAGATTATGTGGGTATCTTAATTGGTTGAGGCTTATTAGAATAATTTTGTTCACTTGAATTTGAACCTTGATTAAATTTGCTTGATAGGGTTGGTGGGTTATCATATTGGGTAGTTTTTTCGGTATATTCTAGTTAATAATCTTTCATATAAATAAATAAGCTAAAATTCTCTATATAATTTTTTTATAGAAATTCAAGAGGAATATTTGTAAATATGGAGGAAATTTTTTTAACTTGGTTATGACCTAGTTTAGAAGAGGAGGACGGGTCGTAGACCCCTATAGGTTTACAAGTAGTTACGTGTCAAGCTAGTTGTTGGGTTCCTCTAGGATATATATAAACTTTTTAAACACTATAATTATAATTATAATTAGTTTTTAATTATTATTATTATTATTATTCTCAAAGAGATTAGATCTAAGGGCTAAAAGAAAAGAGTTTTTTTATCATTAGAGAAGGTTCAATTATCGTGAGTATTTACACTGAAATTATATTAATGGTCTCATGAATCATGCACACATAGGTGGAGACAAGCCCATCTCCATGTCCTTTTTAAGAAAAACTTATAGATATTGGATCCAATGGTGAAAACTGGGGAGTTCTTCATCATTAGGCAAGGTTTGGTTCTCATGAGGGCCACTTACCCAAAAGTCATGGGGACACCTAGAGGTATTGGTCAAACATGTGATTACACCTAGAGATATTATTTTAATAGTCTCGTTATGTGCACACATTTAGGTGGACCAAAGCCCACTCTATTTTCCTTGCAAATGAGCCTAAAGAGGTTGGATCCAAGAGTGAAAAGCGTTCACGTTTGGTTAAGGTTAACTTCCCATGAGGGCATAGTTTGAAGCCATGGGGGCACCTTGAGGTAGTGAATACATCTAGAGATATTATATTACATGGTCTTTTGATTCCTACAAATATAGCCCACTGTCATGTCCTTTAATTTAAGAAGCCCAAAGGAGTTGGATCCAATAGTGAAAAGAGAATGTTTTTTCATCATTTGGAAAGGCTCAATTCTTGTAAGGGAACTTACCTTGAAATTCATGGGGAAAACTTGAGGTAGTGGTTGTACCCATAGACATTATATATTAAGAATCTTATGACTCATGCATAGATAAGTGAGTCAAATCCCACCCACATGTCATTCTTTTCTAAAGAGCCCAAAGGGTTTGGATCTAATGGTGAAAAGTGAGGAGTTCATCATCTTTATGCAAGGTTCAATTTTTGTGAGGGTTTCTTACGTGAGGAGCCATTGTGAAACCTTGAGGTAGTGACCAAATACATGATTATGTTCAGAATCATGCATATATAAGTGGATCAAATCCCAATCCTATGTCATTATTTTCAATCCCAAAGGGGTTGGATGTAATGGTGAAAAGTGAGGAGTTCTTCATCATTATGGAAGGTTTAGTTTTCATGAGGGTTTCTTACCCTAGTAGTCATAGAGTCATCTTGAGGTAGTGACCAAACATAACATTGATATTATATCAATGGTTTCATGACCTATACACAGATAAGTGGATGAAATTCCACCTCGATGCCATGAGCTATACACAAATAAGTTCATGAAATTTTACCTCAATGTCTTTCTTTTTAAATCAGCTAAGGTGCATTGTTATGAGACTCCTTATTGTGTAGCTAGTTCAAACCCTTAATATTGTTAAGGAATTATTTTTGGCTTCACTAGTTCGAACCCAAGTAACGTTGTGTGCCATGATATAGCTAGAAGCTTATTTTTAAATCAGCGAAGGTGTGTTGTTATGAGACTCCTTGTTGTGTAGCTAGTTCAAACCCTTAATATTGTTAAGGAATTATTTTTGGCTTCACTAGTTCAAACCCAAGTAACCTTGTGTGCCATGATATAGCTAGAAGTTATAATCATAAAATTTGAAATTGACCCTGTATTGATTCCACTTATTAAAAAAATTAGAATTATTATTATTTATGTAAAGTTATTAGCCCACAGGCCTACTGGGCAATGCGATGGTTCAAAACGCGTTGACAAGATTATCTCCTATGTGTTTTTTTCCGAAAGATAATGTTATAATTAATATGGATCACAAAAGTCTAAACTCATACATTATATAATATTAAGTAATAATGATGTTTATTGTAAATATATTAATAATCTAAAAGACATATATCATTTTAACATAAACGATATAGTATAAGTAAAATATTAAAGGGTAATTATACATACAGGTATGTAGTATATAATTTATTTTTTTTCATGGTAGTTTTAAATATTTGAGATAATCTAGAGTTATATTTTTATTTTACATTATAATTATATTTTTAAATTAATTTTATTTAAAATTTAATAAAATTTAGTTGGTATTAAAAATTTAAGTTGTGTAATATATATATATATATATATATATAACAAAATTATAAACCGTGAAAAAAAATTAAATCCTTGAAATGTAGTTTCGCACTCTATATTTAAATATCAATAAATTGGATCTTGGGCCTGGAGTATGCCCCAAAATTGCTTCTGCTTGGCTAAGAGCTCGTCTTCCTTGGAAATAAGGCAACAGGCTAACGGCCCAAGACCCAGAGGCATTTGGCAGGAGTAAACCTTACGGACCACCAGCGGGTTATTCTAGGTAGCGTGGTTTTCCTTGATAACAGTGATGCATCAACTGAAATTAGCGGATAACAGCCAAAAATAACTGTCCTCACTGTTGGTTTGACCACTAAATTTGATAGGTTTTTCCCCTTAAAAAATAAATAAAATAAAATAAAATAAAAAATAAAATCAATAAATTGTATCTCTCTGCAAATAGATCGATATTACTAAAATAACATAATTTCTTTGATCTGTCTCTCTTATACCGTCAGGCGGTCCTCGTTGGTACCATGCTTCTCTCTTTTGCTTATGTCGAAATACAATTTAAAAAACAATCCATTCCCTAGTGAAGCGTATTGAGGTTGCCGTCGAACCTGATATGAAGCTTTTTTCCCTCGAAATATATACCAGTCGTATTCTCGGCCCCCGTAAGTTTATCCTTGAGATGATTCTGGTATTCCATTATATGCTTGCATATCAACCTCTGCTCCATTTTTATGTTTATATATCAAGCTGTGTTCCATTTTAATATCTATATATCAAGCTTAATAATTTTAATCGTGATATATCCAACCATATTTTCACGTATTAGATTAGTAGATTTATAGGGAAGTTTTCTAGGACGAGGTAAATTGGTCTGCATATTGGAATTTGGTGATTTTATTTCTTAAAAAAAAATTGGTGATTTTAGTTCTTAAAAAATTTAATGGTAAGAGTGTTTAAATTTTGTTTTTGATAATGGAAATAAATTTAGATTTATCAATAATCTTATAATTATTTAAAATCTTGAAATTTAATTACCTTACTTAAAATTTCCTATTTTTATTTTATCGTTTTTTATCAAAATCTAATCAAAAAAAATTATGGTTTATATAGATATAAGTAGAGTATATTATTTATTAAATAGATATAGATATAAGTAAAGTGTATATTTATTTATAATTAGATAGTATATTTATTTATTAAAAATCTATAAATATCTATAGATATAAGTAGAGAATATTTTTATTTATTAATAATATTTGGAAATTCAAACTTTTTAAATTAAACATAATTGAATAGAACTTTTTATTATTGAAAACAAAATTATATATTCATCACTTTTAAAATAATAACTAAAACCATTTATAATTAATTACTACAACATATATATTTATAGATTATTTTTTAATATAATTGATATATTTATAGATTATTTTTAATATAATTGAAGTTGGTTAAACATAATTTTTAGAAAAAAATCAATAAATATTATATACTGAAGTCATGGGTATCTGACTTTTCATTAATTTTAAATGAACATTACATAATCTTAGTGTGGGATTCTTCCCTATTTCTCTTGTTTTTCTTTTTTCCTTGCTTACAAAACAAACAAAATTATATTTATCTTTATGATTATTATATATTTGTGATATTTATGTTTATGTATTCATGCAAATGTAATATTGTGCAAAATAGAATTTGATGAGAAATAATATGAGTGTGTTTATAAATATATGTTTGTTTGTTTGAAGTTCTACTTGTTAGATTTCGAATACAACATAACAATATTTTTTTGTCACTTTTTCTCTTATTGTAATAAAGTAAAACATTTTTTGGTTTTAGGATTTTCATTCCATGGTTTATATACTATAAGTTGAAGTTCATTGGTAATATTGTATGGTTGCTGAAAAGCACTTTGTTTATTCATTCATGTATATCTTTATTTATTTTTAGTTTATATGTTTATTTATTTTTATTTTATATCTTCCAAAATTCAATAATTAAACTAAAAGACAAAAAAAATAGTTATAAAACCTTCTTTATAATAATAATAATATCCATTTTTAAAGTAAGAGCCAAGCCAAACACCAAATTGGGGTATGAGACTCCTTTGTTTTTGGGACAAGGGACCCATCTCCGCGCAGCGATTTGATTGCTAAATCTACAAAGGCATACATACTCTACCCACTCTGGTTTTGAATCTGTAACCTCTTAGCAAGAAACACATGCTCTTAACCATTAAGCCCACTCACCCTATATACATTAATTAAAGCAAATCCAAAATACTATTTCCATACACTCCATTCGCTACCAACCTAGTGTACATCGCAGTGACTATTTAATATGTTTATTGGAAAGCATACAATGAAACGATCCCTTCAGATAATCCCATGATATTCCCATCAAAGTCAAGTATGTCGGACGAGACTTCTTCCCAGGCTATCTAAACTCTAATTTCAAGTCCGAAGATATCTTTACTTTACAAAAACGAAAGGCGTCACTCCACGCGGCAGGTTTTTTCCTGAGAGTCTCCGCTGTCATGATTGTTCAGTTGCATTTCCAAGTCCAGGAACAATGGCCCTTTTACGCGAGCATTTGCAAGCATATCTCTGCTTGTTTTTCTTTTTGTCCGCAAATACAATTACGTGATCACTCGGAATCGTATTCCGTAATAATGGTTAAAAAAAAGTATCCATCGTTGTCTTAAATTATATGTCGGTCTTCCAAATCTAAAAACCATGCTGTGTATCTCTTTACAGCATTTTTTTTTAATGTTATGATTTACAATTGATATGACTCATGTATCAACACTTTCTATTGAGTTTATCTCATAGAGTGGTTAGAAGGATAATTGGAATCCTATTTTGATTCAATTTCTGCTAGTGACAATTAGCTTTAATACAATGGCTTTAAGGCAAACTCATGATTTTAATTAAAAAAACTATGAAATTTTAAACAAAATTAAAAAAATATACATGATTTTTGAACCAATTTTTACGGAATTTGGAATAAAATATATCAAAAAATCTATGCCCAAAAATACCAAAAACCAAATACGCTCAAACTTTTGTTATACAGTTGGAAAATGTCCAAATTTACAGATAGTTTTTTTCCAGGAAGAAAAAGCTATATATATATTAATATATCAGAAAGATAAACTGTACATTCTGTAGATTGTATCTGTATTCAGTCCAGTAACAGGAAGATAGCAAAAATACAAAATATAACAAAAACCTGTTGGTTTTTTCCAGTATATACTTATTTCTAAAGATTGTTCATTTTCTGCTTAGTGGGGAAACTAGAAAAAAAAAACACAAAAGTTCCATTGTGTTACGTATTCATGTGACTGACATTGCTGACACAAATTGCGGCGGATCAGATCTGCTAAATCATGATCCTGTCAAATTACCTGCTGGGTATCACCTTGATATGGCTATAAATAGCAAACTAGAACGATGCTGAGCTCAACATTGGAATGCCAGATTGCCGAGCTTACAAGAAGGTTTATTCAATATCTGGAAACTATAATGATATCTGTTGTCTCCAGGCTCCGACTGTGCAGCATATGCCAGTCATAAAAGGCCGATAGCCTATAGGAACCATTGAGAGAAGTGAGAAGCTGTATACTTCAATCGGCAGCTAATTTTATGGCAAAAGGAACGTGGTGGGAATTTTCTGTAGTTGAAGATGAGGAGGAAAGCGAAACGAGGAAGGGTCCATGGACCGTCCAAGAGGACATGCAGCTTATTAGGTATATAAGCCTAAATGGGGAAGGGCGCTGGCCGTTTCTCGCCAAAGCATCGGGTATGTATAAATAAAGAATTGTGAATACTTTCATGGATTGTTTATTATCTATAGCAGGGGAAGATATTTTTCAGTATTTTGGGTGGTTATTATTAGTTGGCACAACAATTTTTCATGATGAAGATTTTTTTTCCCTAAATGTTTTGGTTAATCGAAATCCGAAATGTATATACTGCGCAGGCCTAAAAAGAACTGGCAAGAGCTGTAGGCTTAGGTGGATTAATTACCTCCGGCCTGATCTGAAGCGAAGC
Organism: Pinus tabuliformis; assembly: GCA_031772625.1. Taxonomy (NCBI): domain Eukaryota; kingdom Viridiplantae; phylum Streptophyta; class Pinopsida; order Pinales; family Pinaceae; genus Pinus; species Pinus tabuliformis. Next base: position 773,874,349 of record CM062810.1, read on the forward strand.
AAGATCACTCCTGAAGAAGAAAGTTTGATTATTGAACTCCATGACAGTTGGGGTAACAGGTATGCCATAGACTCAGTAAATGTATTATATTGTCAAGTGCATGTATTTATGGTAATTATTCAAATGGTCAGGTGGTCTCGCATTGCAAAGAGTTTACCCGGAAGGACAGACAACGAAATCAAGAATTACTGGAGAACTCGTACCAAGAAAAATTTGAATCAAAAAGCTGCTGAGAGCAGCAGCAGCGACATGGGTGCAGACAATCAATTGCATCATGGACGTTCAACTGGCTTTCAGTGCCTCACCAGCTCATCCCAAAGACAACCTGACCTAGATAGTGGGGAGCCATCAACTATCCCCACAACGCGAACAACAGAAGAGATAGCAGTTCAGACAAAGAAAAGCCCTTGTCTACAGGATGATGTTCCTCCAAGCGGTGCAGAAGATTACGAGCGTGGATTACAGGGAGAAATTGGACATGGTTCTTGTGAAATTAATAAGGATGAGCAACAAGGCGCGGCTTTGAACGAACATTTGGAAGGATCAGACGAGCCATCTGGGAATGCTTGGTTACCTTACACCTACTCAGTGGGTTCTCTTGCAACTCTGCTATCTTCAGAGTTATTTGCAGATCAGGGCACAACTGAAGATTGGCAGTGTATGGTAACTTCCCCGATGGCTTTTTCAGACAGCGGGAGTTACCCGAATTGTTATTCAGATCGATTATGGAACATTCACGACGAGGGATCTGACCGTTGTTGTTGTTGCAATCAGCGTTCCACGTGTCCAGATGACCACGATTGTGATTGTATGAATAGACGTTAAGGAGATATGGAACAAGATTCTATGTACAGATAGACGATATGCACGGATTGTGGTTCTATGTAGACGATTGTGATTGTATGAAGAGTTTTCGGTACACATTGAAAATGAAACAATTCATCTCTTACCGAACGGAATACATCATAGTTACTTAGTTACATCTTTAATTACTTTTACTTGTTTTTTAAAGTTTTTTCTTATCTCTGTTTTTTTAAGTTCGGTAGGAATATATTTTTATCATGTTTAATTTTTTATTTGCAATAGCATAAGATTTGAACCTAAAATTGTGGGTTTTTTGAAACTTCAATTTTATGGTCATTGCCAATTTAGGTACCTCAAGTGGACTATGTACACTCTAATTACATTGCTGTCTTTTTTAGTTTTCTCTTTTAACTTCTTATTCTACCTAGGTCATAAATTTGTTGGGAAAATTATTTTTCATTGGAATTTGGTGATTTTTTTTTTCAAAAGTTTTAATTATAAACTTTTTTTTATGGTGGAAATAGATATGGCACCAACAAAAACTCCCATGACACCCAAAATCTTGATATTTAACAGCTTTAACTTAGATTTCCCAAAACTTCTACCAAATTATTAGCAAAAAACATACTAAAATTTCCACTATTTTCCAAACCAATTTATCAGATCCTTACCTTACTTTTTTTAAGTTATTTATGATGTTCCTTTCACTACTTTCTTCCTTTTAGTTATTTCTGATGTTTTTTTGGTTCAGTCTCTTTATTGTCGGCATCAGGGAGTGATAAATGTGAGCACCGCCCACTTATGGTTTCACATGTTACCATGAAATTTATTAATGTAGTGCATTCCTAAATGAATTACACCATCTTTCTTAAATTTCCTGCACGAGCTGGGAGCAGACTGAGGTGCTCTACAAGCAGCACAGGTTGAGAAGGGTTATCGAGATGGGTTATCATTGAATTGAAGGCATCCTTTTAATCTGAAAACCACAGGTACCTATCTGGATAAGATAGATATATTCATACATATCCATCATTTCAGAAAAATGTGGCATTTGACAAATCCCGCAGAGAGCCCCACCAAAACCAAGCGAGACCCCACTATAATGCATGCATGTCGTTCATTTAATCCCATAAGCGCTAAAGTTGATAGTTTAATCAATTTGATGTCCAATCACATAAATGCTCAGGTTGGAATCTAGTGATTCCATGTGTATACCATTGGTACTGAAATTTAAATGCTCCAATATTTTGCTTATACTCGTAGTTTAATAGTTTTCCTTTACTTTCGCAAAAAAATTAGGTACGCATAAAAATTTCAGTCTACAATTTTACAGCTAGTACTGATAAAATGTTCTTCAAATTCCAACTATATATATGAGGTATGATAATTCCAGCTATATATGAGGTAAATTTATCATAGTATATCTTTTGAATTATATTTGTATATCATTATTTATGTTATATTATTTAAAAAATATTTAAACATCGGCTAAATCAATAAGAAATAAATTATTTATTTAATATTTCATCTAAAAGATTCGAGAGAACGTTTTCTAATATATTTATTTGGTATTCGTGAAATTATAATATTTAATGTTAAAATATTTATTATTACAAAAAAAATTATTAATTTTAAGTTAAAAATCTAAATGTACTTATCTTTTAAATTAGGTTTCATTTTAATAAGTATCATTTTAATATTTTATTAATTGTTTTTTAATAAGTATCATTTTAATATTTTATTAATTGTTTGATGTTTCACCATTTGCCTTTAAATTTGGTTGTGTTAAAATTTTTAATGTTATGATTATTTTGTAAAGTTGTCTTGTTTTTTTAATAATTTAATTTAGAGTTCAATTTTTTATTCTATTATGTCTCAAGTCTTTTTTAATATTCTAAAGATTTTTATGAGATTTTGAGCAATGGTATAAATCTCTTATTTTTTCATGTTAATTATTATGTATTTTTATAATAATGCTCAGAGTAATATTACCCATATGGGATGCTATCTTCTGTTGAAGGTGGCATAGGTGGGGAAGCAACTACTCCCACATGTTGCTTTCCCAAAACCTTTACTTGAGATAGGTGTGGGAGTAATGTGTGGCACAAGAAATTTTCCCTAGGAGGTAGTTAACACTACATAGAAAATGGAACAATCCCAAAGCTCAACCAATCTATATCTTGGTGTAATATTTCAATGTTATGAGAAGTTATGAGATGCAAGGCTAGTATGTCAGTAGTGAAATGATAACAGAGGAAGCAGTAGAGCCAACATCATGGAAAAAAAATCTTATATAATTTAGTAGGAAAAGATGCCCTAGGAAAGGATGCTGAGTTAGTTAAGGTATGATGGCTCATAAATTGTGGTTAAAAATTGGTTTTTTTTGGTTGGAAATTCATTATGATCTAGGTAACTTTTGTCTACCTTATTTGTTCCTTTACCTCTATGTGATGCTTTTGATAAGGAAGACCATATGTGAGTATATTTTCTAGGAGGGCCCCCTTGGAGAAGGTTGAGTTCGAGGGGCTTGCAGTTTATGCAGTGCAGAGCATGGTTCAACTTAGGATGAAATAACAGAAGGGGTAAAACGTAGATGGGGTGGAAAAATGAAGGGGGAACATATGGACTAATATAGGTTCTTAATCCTCCCATTTTAAAAAAACTAGCCCCCATATTCCCTCCAAGGATGGGGCCATTAATATTTTTATACTATTATTTCATTTTATTTTGGTATACCTCTCTCTCACACACGTTCTTCCCTTCAAATTACTTTGGCATCATAATTTGAGTCTGGAGGTATAAAATTGTTGGTTCGGGAAAGATTCCAAAATCTAATATGGTGAGCTAATTGAATGTGGATTTATCTGCCTCAGATTTTCCAAACATAAACTTGACAACAAATAATGTATCAATGCTCAATGTTATGTTTATTGGATCACTTCCAAATTTCCTCAGTGCTTTGACAAAATTGCATTTTAACCATAATGGTTAGTGCAAGAAAATAATGGTATCTCATTACATGTTAGTGGTGCACAATCTCTTAACTTGGATAGATAATTCTAAGTACTTCCATAATCAATCTGAATATGGTGTAAAAACATAAAATCTTGGAAAATGAATTAACTTCCAAAAATATAAATTTTAACATATGGATCTTAGTGTCTACTAGTGCACGATATATATTTTTTCAAATGGTTAAAGAAAAAAAAAGTCAAAATGAAAATAAACGAAGGATACATGTGTTTTAATAGTATGATATATATCAAGAAAAAATATATAAAAAATAGTAAACATTATTAACTTCATATGTGTGTATGTGGAATATTCATAATCATCTCTATAGGTGTCTATAGTTTCATAAAAAAATGATTTTTTCTATCCTACCAAAAAATAATGTCAAAATAGAGATATAGAGAGGTTTTATGAAAAATTAAGGTTCTCATGTATTCGTAGCCCAAACTACCAATTTTTTCATTGAGTACCTACATATAAAAAAATCAACTCATGATACACATAAGCTTCATGTTGAGGAAAAAATAAGTTCAAAAAAGTGCATGCACATGTTGCTAGCTCTAGGAACATGTGTGCATTCTTAGGTCTAGGAATGTGCACATGTTTCTACAACTAGGAGCTCTTGCAAAAGGGGAAAGGGTTGACGTCGAGGGGAGATGGAAGAGAGAAAGAGAGGAGAAGAAGGGATGGAGAGGGATGGATAGGATAACCAAGGGACATAGAGAGAGGGGGGCGGGGGGAGAGGGAGAGAGAGAGAGAGTGAGTGAGTGAATGGGTGCGAGGCAAAGAGAGAGAGAGAGAGCGAATTGTAAATTGATGAGGATACTCCACTTGGAAATTCATCACAACAAATATCATAAATAAATATATTGATATCTAAAAACTATACTTTGAGGGTTAATTTTTCTTAAAATTTTTGGATTTTTTAATTATTGTTTTATGCTTATACATGCAATATATAGAATGTAGAAATTAGATAACATAAAATACAATCACAAAAAAACAACAAAAAGACCAAGATGTGACCTAGGAAACCCTTTTGGGAGAAAACCCAATTGGAAGGAGAGACTACTTTGTGCCCTCTCTCTTTCTGAATGGAAATAATGAGAATATAAAGGAGTGAAATGTGTGGCCTATGGGTTACTACAGAACACAAACCTTGTCTATTCTACCTTCTCTTTGTCCACTCTTAGCTACTCTGCTCTATTATGGAACAAAATGCACAACAAAATAAAATCTAACCCCTTTTTCCTCCTGGTGGCTTGATTATAACACAACCTCATAACCAACTCAGGTTTAAATTTGAACCAATCAACCTATAATATGAGTTAAAAATCAACCCTTCTAAATTATTATTCATAGCTTCCATATGATAACCCCTTTTCCATGAATAGTAGGGTGTAATATGACATCCTCTTAAATTATGGTGGTTAAACACAGTAGATAAACTTCTACAAGGTGTAACTTTTATGTTTGAAATCTGAATGATGTGATTAGTGGATTGTTGGAAATGTCTTCAAATGTAGAATCATGTTAGGGGGTTTATAATTCTAAAGATGAAATTTTTTACCCCCTCAAAAAATTATTTAAGGCGTCAAATGGGCCCAAGAAGGTTTTTGACACTAATTCTCCAAATTGAGCCTTGTCACTAAAACTTCTCTTATAAGTTGATTTCTTTGATTTTTCCACCTTGAAAGAATTGATATGGATAGAAAACAATATTATAATCCAACTTTGGATCATACCTCCCCATTTGGGGAGGATTTTTGTGCCCAAAAGATTTTATTGAATAAGATGAGGAAAAATTTCCTCTACATTCTACCTAGAGTACCATTTAGCCTTTCCTATAAGTTATCCTTTCAACCTAATTTTCTAAAGGTCATGCAACCCCTTTCTTGCAGTTTTGAAACTCTCCTACAAAATTGTATCATCTATTAACTCTACTTGAGGAAGTACCTGCCCATCTTCCTGATCGATGTTGGAAGGATCATAGTGTTTTGAATTTTCCACACTCACTATTGAGTAAATATGCATGTATAGAGGTAAACTGAGTTTATAAGCATCATCTCCCACCTTTTCTAGTATCTTGAAGGGACCATATCATAGAGCCTTGATTTTCTTACCGAGACCCTATAACATTTCCTTGTTCAAATATAAGCATACTCTACCTCCCACCTTGAATAAAATCTATGCTTTGTGTCGATCATGCATAGCCTTGGTTCTTTTCCTATTAATTCTTTAGTGTCTCCTATACTTGTAAATGGATCTATTTGATCTTATCCACAAATTTATTTGTCCTTAAAGCATCCCTTGTGACATCTTTCGTCACTCTTCCTCACCGCATATGCAATATCCGAGGTGAAGGCAAAAAATGTCCAAAACAAGTTTCAAATGGGGACTTACCATTAGAAATTTGGACCACTTTGTTATAAGAGTGATGTATATATACCATATTTTCATCCCATATCTTTGTGGTCTTATAAATGTAACCCCTCAAAAGCTAAACCAAAGTATTGTTGACTACTTCTATCTGTCTATGGACGGAATGTTGTAAACCTCTTCAACTTCTTGTCCATATTCTCCCACAATGCAATCAAAAATACATTGAAAAATCTTGTTTCCATGTATAAAATGATGTTGCTTAGTATCCTGACATGTACCCAAGACCTACCCAAAGAACAAGTTTGTTTCTTTTCCCCATTTATGATATTTTCATAGGGAATGAGAAAAATCTTCTTGTTGAACCTTTCAAAGTTACCCCAAACAACTAGCCATGTCTCTTCCTAGTTATTGGTAGACCTTTCACAATGTCCTAGGAAATTGTTTTCTAGGTATGGGTGAGTATAGGCATAGACCTTGTTTCTTATTAGTAGGCATGTTGGTATAGCAAAGCATACATCCTCTTATGAACCATGTTTCATATTCTTGCATCCTAGGCCAATACACATACCTTTGTAAGTTGGTCATTATCTTTCCTACATTAAAATCTATTGTAACCTTGGAAGTGTGAGCCTCTCCCATTAGCTACAGTTGCTCATATCTAAGAACACATAACTTGTCCAGCATATAGAGTAGTGAATTATAAAGATGATAGTTAACTAAGTTGTCACCATTCTACACATGACTCTAGTCCCGCAACTACTAAAACACCTCCTTGAAGTCCTCATCCTCTATATATGCCTATTTGTATGTTTCATGGATGTGAGGTTCGGGGTGCCTTAGGGTTCCCAAAGTTGCGATCTTTGATTTGGGTGGCCTTGAAAGCATGTCTGCTAACTTATTTATGTTGCCTTTCTTGTACTTGATCTCTAAACAAAACTATTATATACCCCTTCACTTGTAATTTGTATTTTTTTAATTTACTCTACGCCTGCAACTACTATAACAGCTGTTGATTTGTGTGGATTATTATCTCCATTCCCATCCCACATTTTGAAAGCTTCTACTAGGGCATAGAGCTCTTTGTCATAGATGGGGAAATTGAGAACTTCCCCATGAAATGTTTCAGGATGGTAGCATTCAAACCTTCTTCCTTGCATCAAGATCACTCCCATAGCATACCCACTCACATTGGTCTCCACTTCAGAAGGCTACTGCAAGTCCTATAATGAAAGAATTAGTACTCGATTTATTTTCTTCTTTAACTCATTAAGAGCCTTTTGTTGACCATTTTCCCACTATAAACTCTTGTCATTCACTGTTATTGTGTGATGTGGTGCTATTATTATTGAAATTAAGGCAATGAACTTTTTTAGGTATCATGATGAGCCAACAAAACTCCTGACTTCAGAAAAATTATTAGTCATTGGCCACTTCATGGTGACCTCCATATTGGTAGGATATATCTTCATCTTTCCTCCACCAATGACATATCCTTCATGCTCCAAAGAATACGATGAAAACTCACATGTCTTGATATTTTCTAGTAGTTGGTGCTTCTTCAATGTCTTTAACACCTACATTAAATGTGATATGTGCTCATCTTAGATATCATTCTATAGTAGTATATCATCCAAATATACAATAACAAATGAATCTAAATTTGGATGTAGTATGTCATTCATTAATATCATGAATGTAACTAGTGCATTGCATAAAAAAGGTTTCATGAATAACCACTCATACAAACCTTTTATGGTTTTGAAGTTGGTTTTCTAGGTATATTCTTCTCTAACTTAAAATTGGTGATACCCCTTTTAAATGCTAGCTTGGTGAAGTATTTTGTTTGCTACAATTGGTCTAGCAGATCATCTTTCCTTGGTAGGGAGTACATGTTCTTGAGGGTAATTCTTTTATCACCTTGTAATCAATGCACATTTACCATCCCATCCTTCTTTGGTACAATTATGATGGGTGACTCACATGGAAAGGTACTTGGTTGAATACCACCTTACTCCAATAGTTGTTGCAACTAATTATTCACCTTGTTTTCTTTTATAATGGAATACCTATATATCTTGATGTTTTAAAATGGATATTCTAACAATACCTGGATATATTGCTCCATTTCCCTCTAAGGTGGTGGCCATTTAGTCTCCTAGAACACTTCCTTGTAGGCTTGTAGCAACTCTTCCAATTGATGTGTTCCTTAGTGCGCCCCTCCAAGGATGCTTATGTTCTCATTGACTCTTCTATCTAAAGATTTCTCTTAAAAATAGTAAAACATACTTCTTGTTGGAACTTATCAATCTCTTTGTCTGGTTAGCATTTACAAGTGAAGTTTTAGACTTTCCCTTGTGCACATTGATGCTAAAGGGTTTTCTCCCCTCTATTAGGAAGTACTGGTTTCCTATCCTCATGAATATTGCGTCCCTAATGTAAATATAGGAACTCCAAAACTCCACTCTACATACATCAAGTGGAACCACATTCAATTCTACTTCATCAATAAAATAACACCAAGACCAAATTTCATTTTACACTATTTTTTTACCTTGATTTCTACATCCTTATTTACCTACCCTAATGGATATGGGCTTGGATGATCTTGAACCTACAACCCACAATTTTTGACCAATTATGCTACAATGAGATTTTCTTGTGATCCCAAGTCAAATAAAGCATTAATTTTTGTGTTCTTGACATGTATCTTTATATGGAAGAGTTTTGACATCTCCTTCTCTTCCTATTGTTAAAGGATACTCAAATTCACCCCCATCTGCATTGATGTGTAGATAGCATTCTCATTCACATCTAGTTATTTTACACCAAATTGTTTGAATCTATGGCCATGCATTTTTTCTTCTTGTTGTCCTTATTCTAACTCTTTAGGATGAGTTTTGGATGTAATTTCTAGCACGTCTCCTATATGTGACCATCAATATTATAGTGGTTTGAGTGGTTGATGATATATTTCCATTGGTGTGCAATGGTTACCATTTTTTTTCCTTCCCCCCTTTCCATTTCTTCTTCCCTTCTATGGAACCTTCTTGGTGTTCATTCTACTTTGAATCAGTTGAATGCCCTTTCTTCAAGCCTATTTTTTCCAGGTATTGTGCCTTTATACAAGCCTCATCCATCATTATAGGCTTGGAAATCATCACTTGCTTCCACATATGACTATTTATACCCTCGAGATACTTAAGGAATACATATTTGTTCTTAGGAAAGATATCTAGCATTATTTCCATCTTCTTGAAATTTTATGGTCTACACTTGTACACTCTTCCCATGCTTCTACTTAAAGTAATGACATTGTATCCACTAGTCCTATACATACCTAATAGGGTAGAAGTGGAAATTTATGACAGTTTTGAAATCCTCCCACTTAATAATCCTTAGGGTTTTTATGTGGCTTTCCCACTAAGTCAGGGCATGGACCTCTAGTTTCAAATTTGTCAAATGAATTTAATGTTCCTCCCCTATGTGGTGGAAACTAAAATAAACCTCTAACTACTACAACTAGTGATTTAATTTCAAAATATCAATTTTACCTTGATATAACTTGATTTTGACCTTCACTTTCATCTTAAATAGGAACTGAGAATGGTTGATGGCACTTGAATTAGACTATTCTTTTTTGGACTCTTTCTTAGACTCCTACTTTGGTTCTTCTCAATCCCCCAAATCCCCCTCTAGTCCAACCTCTGAGTTGGAACTTACGTCTTCTCCAATTTCAAATTTGTTTTCCAGTCACCATAAGGGGGTTCATATTACAATTGATATATGAAATCTTCTCTTCCAACCTTACAAATTTCTCCTCTCCAAGATCCTCATGGTTATTAAAACTAGATTTGTTTGTTATGGATGGGGTTTTATGAATTTCTATTTAAACAAACTTGATACCTTGCGACTCTCCAAAATATACCTAACGAAACCTTCTCTAATACCAATATGATCCACAAAATGTTGTGGATACTCCATTAGATAGTTTGTCACAACAAGTGTAATAAATATATTCTGAAAAATGAAATCTATATTGTGAGGGCTAATTTTCCTTAGAATTTTTGGATTTATTAAATTATTATTTTATGCTTATGCATGTAACATATAAGATGTAGAAAATAGAGAAAAAATAAAGTAGTCACTCAAAAACCATAATAACACCATGATATGACTTGGTAAACTCTTTCAAGAGAAAACTCAGATGAAAGGTAAGACTACTATGCTCTCTTTATTTAAATGGAAATGCTCCTCGGCTAAAAGGTAAGACTATTATGCTCTCTTTCTCTAAATGGAAATGGTGCAAATTCAAGAGTGATACCCATGGGTGGTGGGACGCTATAGGACAAAAACTCTCTCTATTTTGACCTCTCTCTTTCCAATCTCAGATACTTTGCTCTACTATGGAGCAAAATGCACTAGAATAGAATCAAACCATTTTCCCTCCAACTAGCCCAATTATAAGACAACTTGATAGCCAACTATGACTTAAATTTTACACATTTAGTCCTCAATATGAGTTATAACTCAACCCTTATAGAGTCTTTTTCATATTTCCCACTTGTCTGTCCCATTTTCCATCAATAACTAGGGTTGGCATGGTATTCTCTCAAATTATGGTAGTTTTCAAACATGTTGTTGCACCTAGGGAGTTTATATTGATTGTCTCATGATTTATACACACATACGTGGATGAAAGCCCACATGTGTGTCCTTCTTTTTAAAGCTCCTCCTTGTGGCGTTGCTAGTTCAAACCCTTAAGTATTGTTAAGGAACTCCTTGTGGCATCCCTAGTTCAAACTCTCAAGTAGCACTGTGTACCATGTAACACTTATAGTAATAATAATTGAAATTGACTTTATATTGATTCTACTTATTATATACCCTAAATCTGCTTCTGCTTGGCTAAGAGTTTGTCTTCCTCAAACATAAGGAAACAAGTTAACGACCCAAGAGCGGGATGCATCTAGCAAGAGAGAAAGGATGCCCCGGTAAGGACCACCAACGAGTAATTCCAAGGGACATGGTTTTCCTTTAATAACAGTAATTCTAAGTGGCTTGGTTTTCCTTTAATAATATTCATTAATAAGTCTGCATTCTGGATAACAACCAATAATGACTATCCTCACTACTAATTTGACAATAAATTAAGATAAATTTTCCCACCACTTTATATATATATATATATAAACCTATTTTTTTTAATTAATCTAATTTTATACCGTCATATTGTCCTTGTTAATACTATGTTTCTCTTTTGCTTATGTGTAAATCCTTTCCCTTGTGAAGCATGAGGTTGCAACTGAACGTTATATGAAGCCTTTTTTTCCTTCTAAATATATCCCGGTCGTACTCTCGAGTCACTGTAATTTTATCCATAAGACGATGCCGGTGTTTCATTTTTGTGTTTGTGTATCAAGGTAAATGATTTTAATCGCAATAGATCCAACCATATTTTGACATATCATACTAAGAGATTTATCAGTCCGACCTTCTGATTTGTGATGCAGGAGCATCTGGTCGACAGGGAGAAGACCGAGAGAAGATGGACACAGTTTCGGAAGAAGATTGGGAAAGTTGAAAATTTCATTAAACTGGACAGCAAGCCTGTCAGAGTTCTTAGTTTTTTTTCCTTTCTGTTGTTTAATTTCTTTCAGGGTCAACTACAGCATTAAACTCTGTTGTCCTAATTTATGTTTATTTTACCTTAATTACTGTAACAGGTTTTAGTTAGAAGTGTTCAAGATAGATTAGTGTTAATAAGTATGTAACAGCAAACCCTTATGGCATAAAAGGGGCAAGTGAGCCAACAAATAGCAAAAGGAAACGTATGCATGTATCAACTGTACAAAACCGAAATAGCATAACTACCAGGCGGTTAATCAACTGCTCAAACTATTGTACAAAAGGGCAAACGAAACAACCCAGAGGGGTTCAGTTCAGGAGCGGAACATGTAAAAGAAAAATACCAGAAGTACATACATTATTTTCCTTCATCAAATACAGTGCACCATTAAAAATACAAGTCTATGATTTATGTCCTCTGTAATAATCTGTACATGCATATCATCGTAATTTCAATTCATTTCAGGCAACCCAAAATAACAGAGTTCTTTACAATTCCAAAGAGTCCTTCGACTAGCTAAGAAGAGAGTGAGTACAAGACGGGAGGGCGCAACCCAACACAGCAGAACGAACAGACCACAGTCTAAACCGGTAAGCCACAAAACCATTACAAATAGTTCATATGCCATAAAAATATTACATAGTATGCCTGTGTAAAACAATATATACCAAAACTGTGTCACGAGGGTTCATAGAACCGAGCTATCAAGAGCTCACAGAAAAACCCCAAATTACGGTTACGGGTTGGAGGTAACCCTGACATACACAGGTCCGACAAATACACAGAATGCACACAGCAGACAAGAGTAAATGCGGCCAAGACCAAGAAACACCGTGAGAAAGTAAAGCAAAGACAGAGCTACCCGGTAAAGAGCGATTGTAGCCTTGGTGAATCCGCGGAATCCGGTCACACCTGCCAACACAAAGCAAGGTGAAGAGTTAGGGTCTGAACACCGATAATAGCCCTGCAAACAAAGTTGTGAAATGAAACTGCAATCAAAACAAACAAATCCGTGTAGGAGGGTGACGGAGGAGCCATACCTGTAGTGAGCCGAGACCCAGGCCAACGGAAACGAAGTGCTAACCCTAAACACAAAGGGGCTGCGGAACGTTAGTTCCGGGACAAACTGTGGACACAAATATTTAGCATGGAACGAGGCCATACCTGTTCTATAAAGCCGAGCGTTGGAGAAAAGCCAAGCTGGAGAGTCTTCAAACTGTGAGTTTGACAGCGGAACAGAGTAGCAACCACTTATCACCAACATTCACCACAGAATTGCCAAAAAGACCATAACGAACAGTAATCACCAGAACAGAAACAGTAAAGCTCACACAGTCGAGGAACAAGTTGAACGCGCAGAGAAGGACCGTAACTTACCAAGAAACCCTGAAGTAAGCCCTTTGACTCCCATAGCACCGGTTTGACGGAGTGGAAGAGCATTGTTACACCATAAGAAACCAGCGGAGCTCAACAGGGTTTCTCCCACAAACAGAAAAACCAGAGGCGGAGCGAGACCAGAACGACAGAGCAAGTCACAGAGTGAAAATGACTGAACAGGCGCGAAATGGCGGAGGAAAAGCGCGTTAAGGGGATTAGGGTTTGTCAACCCCGAGGAGGGCAGGTGTCGTGAAGAGAGGCCGAGTAAGGTACCATGTATTGAATGCCAATCAACCACCACAAAAATCATTTACAATCACTTTATTATCAACCAAGGATTAGTGTGAGTCCGCGTAGACTGAGTTGGCGGGGGGACCACGTGGGCTGGCCCCATCAATTGGTATCAGAGCACAATTTTTTTTATTTATATAGAGGAAGATGGCAGAAGGGCAAGTGCCAAGACGAGGACGTGGAAGAGGTGCACGTAGAGGAGCAGATGAAGGATTGAGGGAACAGATTAGAGTTCTGACAGCTCGCTTGGAAGCAGTGGAAGCGGGTAGACGAAGAGACCCGGAACTGGGAGATGACAGTGAGGAAGAAGTGGTAGCTGCTACAGACGGGTCCGATGAGGAGGCTCCAGAATTGAGACTGCTGCGTTCAATTTTATTGGCCAGCAGCAAACCCAAAACAGAGATTTCGAATTACGATGGCAGTCTGTCTGCTGATATCCTATTGGATTGGATAAGCGAACTAGATAAGTATTTCGAAAATGAGGAAGTTAAGGAGGATAAGAGAGTCAAGTTCGCTGCTACTAAGTTGAAGGGACATGCCCTCTTGTGGTGGGATAATGTCCAAGCAGACAGAAAAAGACTGGACAAATTACCCATACGGAGTTGGTCAAGGATGGTAGCAAAATTGAAGGGCAGATTTCTGCCGAAAGATTACCAGGTGGAACTATGTCGGCGGGTACAGAACCTGAGGCAGAGAGGTATGACTATCAAAGAGTATACGGAAGAGTTCTACCGGGTAAATCTACGTGCTGGTTACACGGATGAAACTCCAGAAAAAACAGCGAGATATGTCAATGGCTTGAGGATGGAAATTCTGGATGAAATTAGCATACTTTCTCCCCGAAATATTGAAGAAGCCTTTCAGAGCGCTGTAAAGGCCGAGGAAAAGATTAACAGAAAACAGAACAGCAGAAGAGGGAGAGGAAGTAGCAGAGGACGGGGACAATCCTACGGTAGAGGAAAGAGTGCTGCGAACAGCGAAGAAGGCAGCAGTTCAAAAACTTCAGGGACAGCAGAAAAAGGAGATAGCACCAGAGGAGGTTGGTCATACCAGAGAGGACGAGGGAATGGCCGCGGAAGAGGGACTAATGTCCAGTGCTACAGGGGCCACAAATGGGGGCACAGAGCCTTTGAGTGTCCAGAAGTTGAACAGGCCGGTCAGAGGGGAACGCTGATGGCACAGCCTGAAGAAGCTGAAGCACAACCCCGGGAGGTGGAAGACATGGCGGAGACAGGGGAAGCTTTGATTTTGAACAAAGTACTGTTAAAGCCAACCAAGGAAGTGGCTGAACCAACACAGCGGAAGGCACTTTTCCGGACAGTCTGTAAATCGCATGGTAAATGCTGCAAGGTAATAATAGACAGCGAGAGTACGGATAACTTGGTTGCCACAGAGATGGTGGAAAAACTGGGGTTGAAGCGGCTGAAACACCCCACACCTTACAAGGTGTCGTGGCTGCAGAAAGGCCACCAGCTGTTGGTTGATGAACAATGCGAGGTGGAGTTTCGCATTGGCAAATACCACGATACAGTGATCTGCGATATTATGCCGATGGACGTGTGCCACATACTGCTCGGAAGACCATGGCAGTATGACAGGGAGGTGACACACGATGGGAAAACTAATTGCTATAAGTTTGTAAAGGATGGGGTCAAACACACACTTGTACCCATCAAGGAGGAAGATTCAGCATAATCAAGTGGGACAAAGGCGCTATTAATTGGCGGAAAACAGTTCGTAAAGCAGGTTGAGGAAAATGAAATTAATTTTGCAGTTGTGAGGAGGATGAAGCCAGTATTACTGAACTTGGAGAAATCAGAATTGCCTAAAGAAGTACAAGAGCTGTTAGAAGAATTTCCAGCTATTGCAGCTGATCAATTACCTGATAAGTTGCCTCCCAAGAGGAGCATCAGCCACCATATTGATTTCGTACCAGGAGCAAGCTTGCCAAACAAGGCAACATACAGAATGAGTCCAAAGGACAATGAAGAAGTACGAAGACAAGTGCAGGAATTGTTAGATAAGGGACTGATCAGAGAGAGTTTAAGCCCCTGTGCGGTACCTACAGTCCTTGCACCCAAGAAAGGTGGAGAATGGAAAATGTGCACAGATTCGCGGGCTATAAACAAGATCACCATTCGATACAGGTTTCCCTTGCCTAGAATGGATGACATGATGGACTGTCTCAGTGGGGCAGCATATTTTACAAAAATAGATCTGAAAAGTGGGTACCATCAGATCAGAATCAGAGAGGGAGATGAATGGAAGACAACCTTCAAGACCAACGAAGGGCTGTACGAATGGCTGGTCATGCCATTTGGGTTGAGCAACGCACCGAGTACTTTTATGAGATTGATGAACGAAATGTTAAAGGAGTTTATTGGAAAGTTCGTGATAGTCTATCTGGACAATATTTTAATTTTTAGCAGGACAAAAAGAGAACACCTTCAGCATATTCGAAGGGTATTCGAGAAGCTGCAGCAGAACAAACCACTGATAAATTTAAAAAAATGCACTTTCTTACAGAAGGAGTTAATTTATTTGGGATTTGTAGTGGCAGAAAATGAGTTAAAGATGGACCCGGAGAAGATTGAAGCGATCATGAGTTGGCCGTCACCTAAGAGTTTATTCGAGGTACGTAGCTTTCACGGCTTAGCAAGTTTTTATAGAAAGTTCATAAAGAATTTTAGTGGAATCTGCGCGCCCATGCTAGAGACCATCAAAAAGGCCAGCCAACCTTTTTGCTGGACTAAGGCAGCAGAAGACAGTTTTCAACTTCTGAAGCGTAAGATAACGGAGAGGCCCATCTTGAGACTGCCCGATTTCAGCAAACCTTTTCAGGTTCGGTGTGATGCAAGTGGGACAGCTATTGGCGCTGTACTCAGTCAAGAGGACAGACCAGTGGCGTTCTTTAGTGAGAAACTAAATGAAAGTCGGCAGAAATACTCATCATATGACAAAGAATTCTATGCAGTGGTTCAAGCCTTGAAGCATTGGAGGCACTATTTACTAGGGAGTGAGTTCATTTTGTTCTCTGATAATTCTGCGTTACAGTATATAACACAGCAGCACAAACTGAACCATAAACATGCCAAGTGGGTGGAGTACCTGCAAAGTTTCACTTTTGTGTTGAAGCACATCAGTGGGCAAGCCAACAAAGTGGCGGACGCTTTAAGCAGAAGAGCCCTGCTCTTACAGGAAAGTGGCATACAGGTGATGGGATTTGAGTATTTGAAGGATTTGTACCAGACGGACGCGGATTTCAAAGAAGCTTTTGAAGCATGCCAGAATCCCGTACTGAGAAATACAAGCCCATGGCTAGATTTCAATTTACAAGAGGGATTACTGTTTCGAGGGGGACAGCTATGTGTTCCAGATTGTTCGATGAGGGAAAATCTGGTGAGAGAGAAACACAGTGGCGGACTAGCGGGACATTTTGGCATCGATAAGACATTGGAGCAGCTCGGGCATTTTTATTACTGGCCAAGGATGAGCCGGGACGTACAGAGGTATGTAACCAGATGTAAAATCTGCCAACTGGCGAAGGGACACAGCCAGAACACGGGGCTGTACACACCTCTACCTGTTCCAAGCAGGCCGTGGGATTCGGTCAGTATTGACTTTGTCCTAGGATTGCCTAGAACGCAGCGGGGGTATGATTCAGTGATGGTGGTGGTGGATAGGTTTTCAAAGATGGCTCATTTCATCCCTTGCCGGAAGACTAGCGACGCCACAAACGTGGCACACCTTTTCTTTACGGAAGTAGTACGATTACATGGCTTACCTAAAACTATAGTTTCAGACAGGGATGTGAAATTTACAGGTCATTTTTGGCGCACCCTGTGGAAAAAGCTGGGCACACAATTAAATTTCAGTTCTGCGTATCATCCGCAGACTGACGGACAGACAGAGGTGGTGAACAGAAGTTTGGGCAACTTGTTACGAAGCTTGACAGGAGAAAACTCGCGATTGTGGGATCGAGCTCTGGCCCAGGCAGAATTCGCTTATAACGATTCGCCCAACCGAAGCACCGGGCTTAGCCCATTTCAAATCTTGTATGGTATGCATCCGCGAGGAGTACATGAATTACGAGATTTGGGACAGCTGGAAAGGAGGAGTGCAGACGGAGAAGATTTTGCCGAAGCGATGAGTGAACTGCATGAAAAAGTTAAGTCAAGATTACAGGACAGCACGCAGAAATATAAGAAACATGCGGACACAAAGCGGCGAGAGGTAAATTTTGAGATTGGGGACGAAGTCCTTGCGCATCTGCGCCGGGAACGGTTTCCTAAAGGTACGTACAACAAACTGAAATTCAAGAAAATCGGCCCATGCAAAATTCTGCGCAAATTTTCAGCGAATGCATATGAAATTCAGCTGCCACCTGATATAGGCATATCGCCCATATTCAACGTGGCAGACCTGTTCCCATATCGTGCTCAGATGGAAGTTGATAGTATGGTACAGCCACAACGGGACACCCAGTTCGAGAGCAATCTTTGGAAGAAACAGCTGCCTTCGGTCCGGACCCATGAGATCGAGGGAATCCTCAGCACACAGGTGGCCAAGAAGACGCGCAGGAAAGAGTATCTGCGTTATCTCGTCAAGTGGAAGGACCGTCCAATGGAGGACAGCTCCTGGCTCAACGAGACACAGATTCGGAAAGCTGGCTACTCGGTGGAGGAACTCATGGAACGGAGCCATGAGCTCTCTCTTTTACCCCGGCAGCCTGATGCAGGAGCATCTGGTCGACAGGGAGAAGACCGAGAGAAGATGGACGCAGTTTCGGAAGAAGATTGGGAAAGTTGAAAATTTCATTAAACTGGACAGCAAGCCTGTCAGAGTTCTTAGTTTTTTTTCCTTTCTGTTGTTTAATTTCTTTCAGGGTCAACTACAGCATTAAACTCTGTTGTCCTAATTTATGTTTATTTTACCTTAATTACTGTAACAGGTTTTAGTTAGAAGTGTTAAAGATAGATTAGTGTTAATAAGTATGTGACAGCAAACCCTTATGGCATAAAAGGGGCAAGTGAGCCAACAAATAGCAAAAGGAAACGTATGCATGTATCAACTGTACAAAACCGAAATAGCATAACTACCAGGAAGTTAATCAATTGCTCAAACTATTGTACAAAAGGGCAAACGAAACAACCCAGAGGGGTTCAGTTCAGGAGCGGAACATGTAAAAGAAAAATACCAGAAGTACATACATTATTTTCCTTCATCAAATACAGTGCACCATTAAAAATACAAGTCTATGATTTATGTCCTCTGTAATAATCTGTACATGCATATCATCGTAATTTCAATTCATTTCAGGCAACCCAAAATAACAGAGTTCTTTACAATTCCAAAGAGTCCTTCGACTAGCTAAGAAGAGAGTGAGTACAAGACGGGAGGGCGCAACCCAACACAGCAGAACGAACAGACCACAGTCTAAACCGGTAAGCCACAAAACCATTACAAATAGTTCATATGCCATAAAAATATTACATAGTATGCCTGTGTAAAACAATATATACCAAAACTGTGTCACGAGGGTTCATAGAACCGAGCTATCAAGAGCTCACAGAAAAACCCCAAATTACGGTTACGGGTTGGAGGTAACCCTGACATACACAGGTCCGACAAATACACAGAATGCACACAGCAGACAAGAGTAAATGCGGCCAAGACCAAGAAACACCGTGAGAAAGTAAAGCAAAGACAGAGCTACCCGGTAAAGAGCGATTGTAGCCTTGGTGAATCCGCGGAATCCGGCCACACCTGCCAACACAAAGCAAGGTGAAGAGTTAGGGTCTGAACACCGATAATAGCCCTGCAAACAAAGTTGTGAAATGAAACTGCAATCAAAACAAACAAATCCGTGTAGGAGGGTGACGGAGGAGCCATACCTGTAGTGAGCCGAGACCCAGGCCAGCGGAAACGAAGTGCTAACCCTGAACACAAAGGGGCTGCGGAACGTTAGTTCCGGGACAAACTGTGGACACAAATATTTAGCATGGAACGAGGCCATACCTGTTCTATAAAGCCGAGCGTTGGAGAAAAGCCAAGCTGGAGAGTCTTCAAACTGTGAGTTTGACAGCGGAACAGAGTAGCAACCACTCATCACCAACATTCACCACAGAATTGCCAAAAAGACCATAACGAACAGTAATCACCAGAACAGAAACAGTAAAGCTCACACAGTCGAGGAACAAGTTGAACGCGCAGAGAAGGACCGTAACTTACCAAGAAACCCTGAAGTAAGCCCTTTGACTCCCATAGCACCGGTTTGACGGAGTGGAAGAGCATTGTTACACCATAAGAAACCAGCGGAGCTCAACAGGGTTTCTCCCACAAACAGAAAAACCAGAGGCGGAGCGAGACCAGAACGACAGAGCAAGTCACAGAATGAAAATGACTGAACAGGCGCGAAATGGCGGAGGAAAAGCGCGTTAAGGGGATTAGGGTTTGTCAACCCCGAGGAGGGCAGGTGTCGTGAAGAGAGGCGAGTAAGGTACCATGTATTGAATGCCAATCAACCACCACAAAAATCATTTACAATCACTTTATTATCAACCAAGGATTAGTGTGAGTCCGCGTAGACTGAGTTGGCGGGGGGGCCACGTGGTCTGGCCCCATCAATTTGTTTTGCCACAATTACAAATTTTGGTGCATTGAATCATTCTCGAACAGAAAAGGACACAGTGACATTATTTATATACATAAATTAAAGCTGTTCGCGATACTATTACTATTCATCGCATTTTTTTTTCGCGATAACTTGGAGGCGACATCTCCATTCGCGACAAATCTTCGAGTACATCGTAGGGACTATTTAATATGTTTATCGGAAAGCACGCACACTTCCTGTCAATCATACACCTAAACAATTCCTTAAAATAATCCTATCGATCGTAAGAATGTCGGAGGAGCCTTGGTTTGCAACTCTAGTTTCTAGAAAGTCCGAAAAAATCTTCCCTTTACAAAGACGGGAGGCATCACTCCACGCGGCAGGTTTTTCTAGAGTCTCCGCTGTCATGATTCTTCAGTGACCTTCCTTAGTCCGGGAACAATGGCCGTTTTACGCGATCATTTGCAACCACTTTGCCGTTTGTTTTTCTTGTTCTCGGCAATACAATTATGTGATCAATCTGAATCCTACTCCGTCGCAAATGTTAAATGAAAGTATCCATCGCTGTGTTAAATTATATGTCGGTATTATGAATCTAAAAACCATGCTGTGTATCTGTTTACAACATAATCTAAATGTATTTTCTTTTTTCTTTTAATATTATAAGTTTTGTTTAAATGAGATAGAAATGGTTAGTATTATAATTTTAAGTTGTTAAATATATATTCTAAATGTGTTAATTTTTTGAAATGATAATTTATATATGGTTATAAAAATATATTTAAACTATAAAAAAAATTGTCATTTGATTAAAAATATTTTAATTTTTTTTAAACAAAATCAACCTATAAAACATTTGCAACCTATACAAATATAAAATAAAAAGTAATAATTAATATATAAAATTAAAAATAATAATTAATATGTTAGTCTTAAATTAAAATTGATAATTAATCTATAGTTATGCGTTAAATTTATTTTGAGTGACTCAGAGGCATTACCAAGATCTTACTTACCATTAAATTCTTACAAATCTTATAATAAAATTTAATACAATGACTTCTAATCTAATTCTTTACCACAAAAGCATACATACTCTTCATGTAAAATATAATTAGGTATTTTTCACTTGAAATAAGAAACTTATTTTCTGGTTGTTTTGTATATATGTAATATATTTTTATGAAATAATTTAACATATCACAAATATGCAACCTACATGTTATAATAATAGATTTGGGCATAGGGGTCTCATACTTATCTAAGATTCGTAAAAAAACATTATTGGCATATCACAATAGTTGCATTATCATCTATTACGTCATGTATTCATTGTATATTCATTTGCAAATTGAAACATGATGAAAGTTATACATCAAGTTTGTCATAAAACATACTCATAACCAACATATAGCTGACAAAAATAAAAAGGATATAACAACCATAAGAATCACATATAAGCGAGTACATTTACACATGAAATACCAAAGAGAATGAGCTCTTATTAATTAATGCAAAATCAAACCAGGTACGGGACTTCCGCGAACCACCTGACCATAAATTTCCTGAACCACAACATTCTTTCAACCAATCACCCCCGTGCCATATTCCAAGCATGAATGTAGGACTCAAAACCAAACCAAACTAGGTTTCCTAAGGCTTTACCACAATCCCTGTTGAATCACTAGGCCCTAAAAAAACATGGACGCCACCAGATTTCTCCACTTACACCATGAGGAATTTGTCTGTCTCCCAATTTCTAGGCTTTACCGAATATTTCTCCATACAATGGTCGAGGATTCCTAGGCCTAATCAAGACTCAACCCTCCAGGATTTACTGTATATCACGCCATTCACTAGTCAAGGATTCTATTGCCGGATCGAGAGCACACACCTTTAGGTTTTATCGCATATCCTACCATTCACCGGTCAAAGATTCCTAGGCCCATCGAGGCAAGTAAAATCTGACTTTACTGCAATCCTAGTTCGGTCCAGGGGTTCCTAGGCCTTGTGTTCTTTCTTTCATAGAACACATTGCCTAGTTTTGAAACCATCCAATAATCCAACTTAACCAAATAAAAGAGAACCTATCACACCATTGATATCCAGAAATGGCAATGAAAGGCTGAAGAACATTGTTACACCTAACAAAACCCATGCCAATGATAGCAAGAGAACCAAATACTCACATGCATGCCAAAAATAGCAAGTAAAACACACATGCAAATCAATAACTGCAAATAATCTTGTTGTAGATGCTAGATGCTTCACTTCTTTGCTTGATCTTTGTTTTCGTTTTCCTTCTTGGCCCTTCCTTTTCTTCCTTGATCCAAAGCTAGAGTACTCCAAGAAAACTCTAAGTTTCCAAGAGTGTGAGAGAGAGAGAATTGAGAGAGAGCTCCAAAATTGAACTAACAAAAGGTTACCAACAGATCCTCAGAAGACTTTTGATTAATGATGCCTCTAATTTCTTTATTTTCCATTATTTTCCTTCAATTTCCTCCTCACATGAAACCTATGATCTTTCACCTTCCTTTTCTCCTAATTTCCATTATTTCCATAAATAAAATTCCAATTAATGTAACTTTTCCTTTCCAAATCTCTTGCCATTGCCTTTTCCAATTTCCTTTATCCATAATAACTTAAATGAACACCCACTAGGATGTTTTGCCAACCATTCAGTTTGGAATACATGTCCCATGACCTTGGTCTTATATATATATATATATTTTACATGAATTTTTCACTAGGGCTGTTACACAACCATTACAAGCATACACATCATGAGAAACAAACACATGAGAGACAGAGGTTTACCATGGAAACCCTCCTATGAGAAAAAACACCAAATCTTGTTTTTGTTATTGATATAAAATAAAAGAACCAACTATGTTACATCAATATGTTTGTGAGTCACCACTCACAAGAAGCACCAACTCCTTTTGATTCTTGGCTAGGACCCACTAGTAGGAAGCACCAACTCCCTCCTTTTGCAGGCATCTGGTCAGCTTACCAGAAGCACCATGTGAAACACCAACTTCATGGATTTGTTGCAAGTGCCAACTTGTAACTTCTTGGATTCATGCAAGCATCAATTTGTAGGGGGCACCAACCCCAAAGCTTTCATTAGATACCCATTAGAGATGGAAGTACCAACTTCTTGTATGCAGACTCCAACCCACACTCAAAACAAAACTTATTGTTCACTGTGATTGGTAGCCTCTCTATCTATTTTTACCCCTTTGTTATCCTCTACTCTTTTCCCATGTAGCATTTTATGACATCTGCTCACTCTGAAACAACCCCTGCTCAACAACATTCACTAATATGAGCCCTCACAACTCTCTCTCTCCACTCTGCAACATCATTCTTCTGCTCTCGACCCTCTTCTATTCCATAGGCTCTCTTAGCCTCACACAACAACCTTGGCACAATCTGATCCCTTTCCCTTTGTGGAGACACTCTCTTCCTCTCTCTATAGCATAGGTACACTTGGCCTTTCCTCAACAACGCACTCAAGCATAGAGCTCTCCACACAACTCACTCACAACAATGTTGCTTCCCTCAAATTTCTCAATTGTAATCTTGGGTTTTGTTTCACTGAAGCACAGTGTTTGATTCTCTCCCTTTCAATCATCATTTCACCATTCACACTACCCAAGTGTACTCCTGCACTTAGCACTCCTTCCTGTTGTTGCGTCTAATACATAGGCACTTCAGCCTCATTAACTGTTGAGAATGGGCTCCATTCTCTCACCCACTGTAGTTGCATTAAACATGAGGATAGGAACCTAAGTGTTCCATGTTGAGACATAAATCCTCAATTAACCTGCACACTCCAACAAGGTTATTGTTCTTTCTATGAACAAATATCCTATTCCCGAGGCTCTGATCTTCATTCAATTCCTCACAGCATGCAATAAAGATTAGGGATGGCTTGTCTCAGCTCATGACAGACTCCTTTAAATCATCTTGTGCAACCGTGGTCCTTGTTGCCTTGACTCAGTGATCTCTGTAGTCGCCATTACTTTATCGACACAAACCTTACTATGCACATTTAATTAGCTACTCTAGCCTTGCTTATTCCAACTACGACCATGGTTATGGACAAATATGGCATACCTTCCAAATCAGGAGATATTCTCTTCAAAGCTTCTAACTCATCCATGTCTGCATACCCAAATTACGATGAATATCCTAGTTTCCATATCTGATAACTATGGAACACAATGCCCATGAGTTGTCATCTCATCAATAAGCGCTTCTACACCCAACCATATTTTCAATTGATTCCTTGTATTGTGCAATAAATCTCAAGCGTGGTTGTTTTGGAGTCAACTGCTACTTCTACAAATCATGGTTCTCTCTGTCTCTATCTCATGCCTATAACAGTCGCCATTGACTCCATTAAGGAATTTGTGCAATCATGGTCCTTGTTGCCTTGTACCTCCATTCCACTTAGTCACCATTAATGTTGGAAAAAACTTCCAATGTAGGTCGGAAGGTTGGGATTCGGCCCACTCTGTTTACTTATACACCTGCATTTGTCTCAACCCCAACTTACATGTAGGATCAACTCAAAAGTCCTTTTCCACTACTCTGGGCTCGTTTTATTGATTCAATGCTGAATAACAAATACACAAGAAAAATTTCCCAAAATAATCCTTTGTCTTGAACTTTGAGGCTTTACCACATCATAAGCTTGCATTGTGCTGACATCATCTATGCCACATTGCACCTTCTGTATGGTGACACTTTTCACCCAGATTTGGCCCATTAGGCCACCCAAAAAGGTAAAATTTTCCTGCCACGTGTCCTCCATACTATCATCACTCAGTTTTTTTCCTTAGAAGCTATCAAAGAAGGAAGGGCCCAAGGTAACCACAAACCAGTCTTTTAAGTATAGGTTCTAGCCAACCTACACTCAGATAGGGCTCTCTCTTTATGATTTAACTTTGTTTGAATATGATTTCAGGCTAGTTCTTAATGTTCAGGGTTGTTTTGTTTTGATTACATGGTGGAATTAAGAAGATAGATGGGCAGAGCAAATACTTAGGCCATTGGGCTATGGAGTCAATCAAGAAAGGCTTAACTGGATTTGATCTATCATTGAGGTAAGAGTTCACAGGGTAGGCTAACACAACTAGTACAAATCTGCAGGTTTCAATGGATGGCAAATCCTAAGTAGAGCTAAGGGCAATGAAGAACCCTTAACAGGGATTAAGATGAAGAAGGGAAGGATGGCCAGTAGTAAAGGGCAACGAAGAATCCTATACTATGGGCCAAAGGGGGGTAAACTACGGAAGTAAGGAGGCAATTAAGAATCTCCAGACCAAGGTAGTTTAGAAGAAAACATCAATAAGGCAAGCAATTAACATAGAGAGCACTTAACCTAATTCTAATGATATCATTCCTTGTTTGCTTTAAGATTGTATAAGAAACACATATGAATAATTCATAACATAAAGAGAATACAATAAGTAAACATGAGAAATTGATACTTATTTTTTCCAGTGGTGCACAAGAATCGAGTGAAATGTCCTCATCTTTATTTCATAATCCAATAAACCAGTCTAGTCTTGAGCACAATAGCTCCTTAGATTTAAACAAATGTCTACATAAATGCTTTTCAATGCACCCTAATTACTTCAACTTGTGAAGTATTTATACAAAATTTGATACAAAATATCTCATAACCATACGAGAATTAATCTAGGAAATAAAAATTATCTTCAACACGAAGATAGTGACAGATGGAAATCTATTTGCTTGTTGTCCCTTTATTTGTGAATGTGTTGGCTGCTAGAATTCGGATTTGGCTCTTGCAGTTGCCATGGTAGTCATGTGCTGGATTCACTCTTATCTTTAACCTACTGATACTCTTTACCTGTGCAGATTACTCCTAGATTACCTGTTTTACCTGGCAGTGATCTTTTATCTTATATATTTACCAAAGTAATTTATAGTAAATCAATCAAACTGGTCCACCATTCACTGTCAGGTAACTTTATTCTTACCATTTTCCTGTAAACTTCATTGGCTTTTGTGTACTTAGCAAAACTTGGTTGGCTTGTGAATAAGTGCTTGATTTCGTGTTCTATGTAGAACAGATTCTCCAAGCCATCATAAAGTACCTTTTCTGTAGGTAATGCTTTTACTCGTGAAGAACTAGCTTGGCTTTTGGATTGTTTGTGCAGTCTTTCAATATAATCTTCCTATGTCATTAATTTGTCATGTATGACTAGAGGACTAGGGAGTCCTTTTTCTCTCAAAATTCCATATTTTAACATGAAACTATCTATGTCTATTTGAATGCTTTGACATCTTTTCTCCAAATTGAGCATCAAGTTCCTTTTAGTAAGAACCTTCTTTATCTCAATAATAGTTGTTGGTCTATCCAGAATTTCTAATTCGTCCAGCTGGTACCTGTTCCTACTGTTCAAAAAATCTATCAATTGATTTGCTTCTTCAAGCTTGTCCCTAAGTTCTTCCTTTGTCTTTTGTACGGCTTCCATGGCTGTTTTGACTAATTCAATTTGCTAAAAAATGATGTGAATGGAAGGCCAAATATCATTGATGGAATCAATGATATTGGCCCATAGTATATCCTTGATATCTCCCAATGGCTTTTCTAGTGTCAAATCCTTTTCAAGGATTCTTATTCTTTCAATCATACTTTGGTTTTTTCATGCTTCTTCTTTATTCTGAATTTGTGCAAGTTCACAACTTGTTTTCAAACTTGTCACTTGGTCTCTGAGTTTCTTCAGTTCTATGGCCTGGATGCTCATTTGTTCCATAGCCTTAACCAATTCATATGTTCTTTCTGTTGTTGTCCCTGTACTGGTTGATGTACTTGTGGCTGAAGTAGTACTTGCTACTAGCAATGTTGTTGCTGTTGGAATCGTTGGTGCCAAGGTAGTTGCCAGGGTGGAGGGCATTGCTATTGAAACTGTAGGAATTACAGTCTGAGGAGAGGTGGCTAGCTCACTCTG
Organism: Pinus tabuliformis; assembly: GCA_031772625.1. Classification (NCBI taxonomy): domain Eukaryota; kingdom Viridiplantae; phylum Streptophyta; class Pinopsida; order Pinales; family Pinaceae; genus Pinus; species Pinus tabuliformis. The sequence continues at coordinate 773,901,449 of CM062810.1, forward strand.
CTTAGACTATATCAGATTATCCAATTCTTTTTCAGTTTCTTTTAATTGATCATTCAACATAAGGACTAAGTCCATAAGTTCTCCCTCGTTCTGTTTTTTTATAACTTCAGCAGTTTGAGAATGGTGAAGAGGAGGGATCTTGAGCTATTTCTTTAGTGCAGCTATGTCATCATTTTTCTTCTTTATTAATCGCTCTGCTGCTTTGACATCCTCAGGATCATGTCCCAACTCTATGATCAAGTCCTCCAAGGACTTTATTCTGGTGTCTTTGGTCTGTGAAGAAGCCCTTTCCAATTGAAGCTGTGCAGATGTGTTATCTAGTGAGTTCTACAGTTGATGAGTTGTGATTGCTTTGTTGGTCAATGTGGAGTAGACTATTTCACCTGTTTGTTTATGCGGCTCTATTTGGTCAATAGGATGAATATCCTTTGCCAAAACTTCAAAATCAATCTTCAAATAATCAACCATTCACCTTGGTTGTTGCACAGTTGGCTTAAGAAAGCTCATTTGCATTTTGCTTCTTTTATATCAAAGGCTGACATCAACTTTGTCTGGTTGGTTGGAGCCATTATGAGATAATGAGCATAGGTTTGGACCTTTAGTTTCTCATTCCTTGCTTTGATTTCTTTATACTTTTCTTTGATATCCTGGTTCTGACCGGAAGGAATCCTGAAGGAAGATACCTCTGTGCTCTGTTGCCTTTCTAATACTTGGAACTATGAAGTAGATGGTGTGCCTCCTGAAGGGGTAGTGTGCATACAATCAGTTCTTTCTGCCGTTGTATTGCTTGCCGTTTCTTCGGTATATTCCTGTTCAGAAAATGGGTTTAACCTTTGCCTCTTAGCATAGGCTTGATCAACAAGCATGGTGAAAGGAGTAGCCTCTTCTCTGTCTCTTTTTGGATTTCTCTCCTCATTTAGAGGAGTCTGCAAAATAGGAGGATTGCTCATGATTTGCTCAGGTTGAGCAAGCTCCTCTGAAATTTCAGGTTCTTCAGATTCTTTTGGTTCTGACCGTTCTGGTTGGCTTGATGGCCTTGCTTGTTCCGAAGTTTGTCCACTATGTTCCTTAGACTGCCTTTGAGATTGAGTTTCTCTAGGCACTTGTACAAATAAATCTTTATCAAGTCTCCTTTCCAAATCCATCAATACATTGTCAACTGCAACCTATGTACTATCTTGATCTACTAATGTGTTTTCCATCCATTCAGATTGATTGGCATACTGTTTAATTTCTGGGATCTTATGGTGGATGTAAGGAGATAGCTTGTTTTTCTGCCTCCTATTACAAATAAAGTTGTGGGGATCATAGGTCCATATGAAACTTTGTTTTAGTTTCAACCTCTGGAGGATTTCTTCTGCCTCTTTTCCTGCTTCTCTACTATTACAAATGAATGGGCCAAGATGTTCTTTGATTCTTAGTTGGGCCTTCTTCTTGGTTTTAACAAAATGAATCTCATCAAAATTGATCATTTGCCTATAGTACTCTAGAGCAAATAATCTCATGGGGAGATACCTTGGCATTTTGTAAGGTGGCAACTCACATCCATAGACTCTGATCTCCGTATGGTTTTGGTACAAGTACCAATCCCCTACTCTATATTGTTTTGACAATTGCAAAACTCTTTTGATGTCTACACTGATCCTGGGGGGAGGGCTTCCTAGCAACATGGTAGTCACTGGGTGTACAAATAGGTCAATAAAATCTACATATGAGTATTGAGAGCTATATTTGTGAAACAGAGGAGTCCAGAAGATGACAGATCTAGGATTCCCTTTGGTATCAAGTTTTTGGACAGAGAAGGGAAACTTATCAGTCTGATAGTAAAGAAATAAATGGTACAAGACTGATGAATATTTGAACACTCTTTCATTCTCCAACCTCAAAAACTGATCATGCATCTTATCTGAGATGAATTTAGCATAATCAAATTTGACTACAGGAGGCTGGCCAGGGGTAAAAATAGACATCTAGGAAAAAATGATATCACCTATATATTAACTAGTGGTAAAACCTAAAATTCAGGATATCATTGATGTGATATCTTTGCCAAGATCAAAAAAGAAGCTGGACATGTAAGGAGGGGGGTCCTTTGGCATGTATTGTTCATCTCTGATAAAAGTCTAGAGGATTTGAGTCCTTTTGGAACTAGATAGCTTGGAGAATATGTCAAGCAAGTCAGCAATGGTAAGGGGGGTGAGGTTTTCACCTGGTTGTAACTGTAATATCTCATTTATGGATTCTGCAGTGATAGTGAATAGGACTGACTGGTCAGGGGACATTACAACTCTTCTGATAGGGTCATAATTTCCATGACAGTAGTGAACAATCTCCGGGAAGACATGAACGTTGGGGAATTGATACTTGGGTAGGTTTGATTCCCAGAGACCTATCTTATCTACATGGTTCAGGTAATTATCTCGGTGTCTGCAATGCAATTTAAAAGGGGTTTCTTCAAAGACGAGGTCTTTAATCTGAAAATCTTTGTCAGCCAAGGGAAGATGATCTAAATCTTTGTGGGGAGTAGTAATTGGCATGACATTCAAAGCAATTGGGGCTTCCATATTTGGTTATTGTGGATTCAAAGACGGGGGTTAAGGATTTCAGGGAAATCGGACACAATTGGTCTATTTCAGAGTGTATCAGGATTATCAGACAGCTTAGCCTACTAAATTACTTAAGTTTTGAAGCAATTTAGTTCAGGCTAGGTGCGCAAATAGGGTTTCTCAGTCAGAAAAAGGATAAATACCTAGTTTTGGTGTTTCGAACAGTAAAATGGTGGTTGCACACTGATTGCAAGAGGCACAGGGGTCTACACATTGGTCTGGAGTTCAACAACTGGTGGAAGGTTGATGGTTGCTAGCAGGTTGATGACTCGAACATACTCTGTGTTTGCATGGAGAACAGAAGGTTCTTTCTTGGTAAAAAGCGCAAACAATGAGTATTTTTGGTTTATTTTCAAAGTCAATGATTTTGGCGAGTATAATGGAAAACGACCACTGGGGCCAACTGACAGAGGTGACGTTTTGTCGTGTAGTGGAGGCAGTAAGCGGAGGCATTAAGCAGAGTCCATCGCACCGCTTTTGGAGAAAAGTGGTTTTGGGGGGGAGGCCGCCCAATGCCATTCATCGGGTGACACATAGTGGCGGGGTGAATAGTAAAACCGTTCACATCAGGTGGGTAAAGGTCGGCATCGGAGGCCACCCAATATGAATGTCAACCATCAGATCTGAAGGGGTCAAATCGTATTGTGATCGAGAGTGTGATTTGATCGGGGAGTTAATGGAGGGGCCCGACAGGATTTTAATTGCGGGTTAGGGCGGCTTAATGACGTCGGGGGTGATGTGATTGGAGGGAGGTTATTAATTAATCTCTGTTTGATTGATTAATCCCTTTTGGTTTGGCGGGGGGAGTTATGGCTCTTAATTAGTCGCGAGTCGACTAATTAATCCATCCAGTTTATTTACTTAATATGTTACATATTTCAAACCATGGGGCAGGATATTTAATATTTGGGATTTTAATTAAATATATGGGAGAAGGGGTAAATTTTTGGAAATTAAATATAATAAAAATTAGAGTTAATATGAAAGGGAAATGAAAACAAATTGCACTAAGTATAATGTCTTGACACATTAGTTCGTGCATTTTGAGTTTACACATCATAACTTAGGCTTAATGCTTTTTTGTGGGTTTTTGTGGAAAAATGAATGAATTGAAGGGGGTGAATTTTCATGAGGGGATTTTAGTACTTAGAACCTATAAGTTATTGGGCCGAGGGTTTGGTCCCTCTAGAAGTCAGAGAAATGTTTTGAGCCCCTTTAACTTGAGGTTTAGGTACTCTTTACTTTGTTTATGGGAAATTAGTGAATTAAAGGTGAAATGAATGGGGAAATTAATCACTTGCCTTTGTAAATGTTCCATTGTCATCCAGACTTTAAGCAATTTGATGATGAAAGTGAATGATATGACTTTATCCAACAAATCACCATAACTCTGCAACTATTCATCTACTTACCCATCTACACATCCTACCATTTTTTCTACTCTTTATTAGGGTGCACTTGAACTGGAAAACCCTTACCAAACTTTTCTTTTCTTTTTACAATGAAACTCTATCTAAGGCTATTCTTATTACATCCAATGGCTTAAATTAAACTGTTGAGCTCCTTTTATTTACTCTACCTATCTACTTATCTGCCAAGATTAAATAGTTTGGTCAGATTTTATTCTCTATCTCTAAGCATGAAATTCAAAACATGGAAAAACCAAGGTTAAACTATTTGGTTACCATGGATTGTGGCGTAAACAACAAGTTGCACACAATCTTTATTTTACATTGAAAGTAAATGGTAGTGGCATTTGGACTTGCACACTTCATGGTCTTTTTGTTTTTTCATTGGGGTTCATTTTCCATCTTTTTTTACCTTTTTCATTCTTTTTGTCCTTTGATTTTTCTTTTAGGACATACCCTCTTTACATTTTTTATTTTTTTGATATTTTGAATATGGAAAACATTTGCAGAAAAGAAAAGGTATGTACATATTACAGTCTTTAACCTCATCCATTCAAAAATTATGACACGTATTGGTATAGGAACATAACACGTACTACCACATTATGTTGATGTCATCTGCCACGTTGTTGCCAATAAATCACCATGAGCCAATAAAATTTTGCTATTTGTTTTCCTTTACCAGCTCCCACACAGGTCGAGGGTCGGGAGTCAAGGTTTTTTCTCCTACTAAGCTTTGTTACAATGGCCCGAACTCTGACTAGTATCGACTAGACGTCTCCTCCTAACTTGGTTGACTGCCGACTAATCCACATGCCCAACTAGAAGTTGGTCCCACATAGGTTGGGGGTCAGAGCCTTGTTCTCCTACTAACTTTGTTCTGTGGCCCAACCTCCAACAAGGCCCGACTCACCTAAGTCTCAACCTTAGTTGAGAAACTACCTAAGTCGTAAGAGAATGAACTTTTCTGTTTGCCAACTTTAATTGATTATACCTCCTGATCCAGGAGGCCATTTGCAGACTTCCACATACCATTGGAAAGCTCTTTCAAAGAACTAACCAACTATATTATCTCCAAGAGTATTTGAGTTGACCACTTAAAGAATAATCTCTTCCAAAGCATGGGACTCCCAACCACCATAGTCATCATTTTATGGTTTCTCCAATAGGCTTGTTACTGTGATGATTCTTTACACAGCACTTCAACAACTATGGGACTCCCCTGAGCATGGAAAATTTTAGGGGCTAATTTTCGCCCAGTGGGCTAATTTTCCATGATTTTTCCACAAAAAACATTTGCCAATTTACAATTTTATAAAAGGCGATTTGCCCAAATTTTAGAATATAAAATTATTTTCCCTTAAATATCGCCAACATTACATAGATACTATATATAAAACAATTATAAATTTGAATAATTTTACAAATATATCAATAAACATTTTATAGTTTGCATATTAGGGATTAGTGAGATTCGCTAATGCTTTTAAACTTCAAGAAAAAATTTCATCCTTAATATTTTCCTTGCCCCCAAGCTTGATACACCAAGCACACCAATCATATAATCTGCTACCATGACGGCTGACCTATTGGACATCAATGTTATCTTGCCTAACATCATGCTAGCACATACATCCATGGTAGTTTGGTTGGCATCAATGCCAACACACTCATTAACTGTCAGATAATGCCAACTACCCAACTTGATCTCCCAGCATGACTGTTGACATCAATGCCAACACACTTACTACCACTAGCCAAATAGACAATTCCAAATGTCCAATAATATTGTTTCCCAATAAAGTAATTGTGTAATATGATGGCCTCCTTTTTACAAACTTCATTTATTAATTACATTTCATTATTAGATATTTTATACTTTGAGTTCCTGCTAGACCAATGAGTTCAAAGGAAGTAATAAAGAAAATAGCTAGGAACCAAAAGAATTTCGAATAAGCTTGGCCTACAAAAAATTTTATTTAAATGATAAAGCAAATAATGAAGGTGGAAAATAATTTTGAATAAACTCGGTGGATTAATCTTAAAACTATAGCTGTAAATAATAAAACAAATGGTTAGGTAGTAAAGTAATTTTGAATACATTATGTTGAATAATTTGACTGGTTGAACATCTTGAACTTGATAGTGGAGCTGACAACCTCTAGATACTCCACAAAATATTTCTTTAAAAGATAAAATTATGAAATCCACTACGTCACTACAGACTAACAAAATGGATTGCATTATTTAAGAGGTATTATTAAATGGAAGAGGGAAGATGGCCTAAGGTTGTCTTTAATGACATATTGTGCAAAAGAAAAAAGATTTGGATGCAGCAAAATAACAAATGGTTTAGTAAATGGTGTATTTGCTTGAACACGTGTCTCATAAACAATAAAGAGATAAAAGCTTTTGTTATGGATAATTTCCACAAGCGTACATGGGATAAGGAGCTACAGAGAAAGAAAAAGTACTATATTCAAGTGTTTAATCCCACTCATAACCATTAACAAAAAGCGTACATAAAGGCAAATATTTCTTGGAGAGCCAAAATTCTTATTTCTCAGTTAAGGACTAATTCTCATCAACTCCATTATGAAACAGGGTGCTGGAAAAGGCTAAAAAAGTGCGGGAGGAAAGAGTGTGTATTTTTGTTCTTTTGGAAAAGTGGAAACAAAAAATCATTTCATTTTCGAATGTGAGGCCTTCAAAGACAATAGGGAAAGTTATGTAGATATTCTAGTAGCTAGCTCTTGGGAAAATCTATTTAGCGAGGGGTTTGTCAAGACGCTTGGAGCGTTTATTGTGAGGCTTCACAGGAAAATGGTTGAATACATCAACCAAATGAAGAAGCAATCTGTGCCATAGACTATCTTTAGCCTCGTGAACATTAAAATCATTTTCTTTCTTTCTTTCTTTCTATGCCATTGTTGGCACACTTTCTAATGAACGATGATCCGCAAAAAGGGAATATGTTTGCTCAGTTTGTCACGCATCAACAAAACCATGCATAACACAACATTCGTTGAGAAGAAACACTTTTTCCAATCTGTCCAAAAAAAATCCCACTTTACAGTAATCGAGGTGATGACTCCACGCGTTTTCTTTTTGCTACATCAACCTCTACAAATCACATTTCATTCTAGTGCAAATTTGAAGGGTTTGAAGGTGAAAGTGAAGCTTTATTCTTTATTGTAAGAAGTTTACTTCAAAATGTCTTAACAAAATATAGGAATCACAAATTGGGCCACAAAGAATGTTGATATAAATTTTAAAGTTTAAATAGATTGAGTTGGATTTTATTTTTTTAATAAAATAAAATAAATTTGTTTTTGGCTTTGTTTACATTTTAATTCATTCGTTTCTCAAAAATATAGATCCTTTTCCAATATTGTCATTATAAATAATTGAATTAAATATTTATTTTTTTATATATGAAATGTCAATTTTTTTAATAATATTTAGTCATCATTTCTCAGCAATAAATCCATGTTATTTTTTTACTTTAAGCGAATAATTAAATATCAAAAAAATTGTCATCATTCAAACCACTTTAATATTCATCTTTATAATTAAATTTGATTGGAAAATATGAAATATGAATTTTGTATTCACAATTGTGTTGCATATAATTGCAAGTGAATATTGAGATGGTTAGTAACCAATCTATGACTACTACCCTTAATTTACCATATGACCACTACCCTTAATTTACTATTATTGCACTAGTTGCGGTCACTCATATCTGAACTAAAGGTCATCATCCCACATTGTAGGTTTTTTTTTGTTTTTTAGTCAATATTTTATTTATGAGAGGGTTAACTCTATTATGTTTCCATTGCATTAAATTTAAATGCATTATATGTTACACTACTTGGCAATATAGGCAAATTACACACTTTGTTGCTTTATTAACTTATGGGGTTGGAAGGTTACAATTAATATCATATGGATAGAGTTAATGAAATGTCGTGGTAGATTATTTGAATAAATATAGATATGTTAGGGAGGAGAGGAAAGAACAATGAAGGTAGCTATTATTATTATATTTAGGTTAGATTGGAATTATGTGGAAGGATAATTAGTAGATATAATATGTCGATAATTTTTTGTTGAAGAAATTGGAAAATTTAATTTAATCAAATAAATTTTTATAATTTTTTATTTAAAATAGATGATTCAACTTAATTGAATGGTATTTTTGTTACTTCCATAATTTAAATGTAAAATAGATGTAAATTGATATATACAAATTAACTATAATTACAATCGAATGATAAATCAACAATAATGAAAAAAATTATATTTATTATTATTTCAATTTACATTTATATAAATCATGTTAAATTGTTTCTTATTCACACAAATGGATATGAAATAAATACTTACAACAAATCTCAATTATGAAGCCATAAATATTTTCCATTTATAAGACAATGGACAAATATCATTATATCATCTCAATTCAACACGAGTTATAATAGTGATTATAAGACAACACTTTCGGTACATTTTTCAAACAATGTAAAAAGTAACTGATCATATAAAATTTATGAAACAAACCAGACATCGATATTTGTGAATACTATAAGCATATAAATTAACACATATATCACAAAACCAATCATCACAACTTTAAGATCGCCATAAGATTGATTCTACCTTATGTAATAAGAAGATCGCATCTCAACTAAAATGCAAATGAAACACATTATCAGCATATTACATGAACATCTTAAACATAGTTTATATCTTAAACATACTGGACTAAAGAGTTGATGGACTTGAATTTCATAAACTGATTATAATTAATAGTAGGTGTTTGATTACAAAGTACATTGTTTTATTAAAGTAATTATTAAAATGTACATAAATAAAAGATTTTTTTTTTATATTTTTTAAGTGGAATGAGAACTTTTAAAGAATTGGTAACTTAAAATACATGTGTTTGGAGATTTGAACCACTATATACACTAGTTACAATATGGCTATTTGAACTCAAGCTGTTGAGCTGTAAAAAGGGTATTTTTCACCTCTAATTACCTCACATTAACTTGTCAATCCAGGAACGATTTGTTGTTTCAAAGAGTGTACTCAGTTTGAGGCTGTCATTTGTCAGAGTAATGCTAGTAGTACAGTGCTCAAAATACAAAAGTAAATGGATGCTTAAAACAAGATCTACTTACAGCAAAGCACTTTAAAACCTAAATCATGCATTCAGAAAACTAAGCAATTTATCAGTCAAGGGTCCAGTAACAGTAACTCATTCCTCTGTAAACTGATGTAAGTGAAGATAAACAAATCATCAACCTGGGAACTAGACAACAGATGTCAACGCTCACTATAGTCTCAGATCGTTCTGCACACCAAAGCAATGATAATGCAAATAACAGGAAATGGAACAGCAATTAGGAAATGGAACAGCAACTAAGAAATGGAATGACAACTAGGAAAATGTAACAGCAACCAGTTCTTATAAATAGCAACACCTTAATCTACTGAAACAAGTGCAGCAAGTGTATCCTACAGAAATCAGATGGTAATATTTACTCTAAGAATAAATCGAATAGCACACGGAAATAGAATGGCTACTGATTAGTAATGAAATATAGAATAGCGCTTAGAGCCAAATGTAAATGCACAATAAACTAAGATAAATAACACACACGACATGCCTTAGTATTGAGAAAAACAGTAATTTGATTTCGATACTACAAATATTAATCTTTAGTTATAAAGAATAACGATTGTAATTTGTAATGGAACAACAGTGTCAATTGAACAGCAATCGCAATTAAGTGTAAACCATAGATGAATGCAGTAATACCAATTTATGAATGTTACAACACGGGTACTATGTAATTGAACAATAATAGCATTCTATAAGGGCTAGCAGTGTTATATCAATGATTAAAGGAACAACAATGCATTACAAAGTCATAATGAACAATACGACATTCCTCTCACACAGAACGATATTGCTCAATTGAATCATAGATCAAATATCATAGAACCGTGATGTAAAATAATAAAACACAATATATTACTGAACAAAGCTGATAATGAAAACCACACAAGGTCGGGCCCTTAGCCTCCAGGGACACACCACTTGAGATTATTCCAGGATCGAAGATGGAACAGTAACCATATTTATATTAAAGCATCAAAACAGAGTTATAGTGGATCATTCCTCGACGAGAGTCGATGATCAAAGTCTCAAATACAGAGAAAAGTTACATAGAAAAAATAACAGCAGATCCTCTCTTCGGCTAGCAGTGCTGCCCCTTTTTATAATAGCTAAAGCGGAGATATCAATGATGCGAAAATAGTTAAGGCAGCGATCCCTCAGGATCAAAGGATCCTGAGGGATTCGCCAAACCGTTAATTCCCAGTTACCCATTTGTTCTCTTGTGCCAAGCCGATATCTCCCTTTCCTTTCCTTGGCTGATATGCTTTAATTTGGATCGCCTTGTTTGCATGTGGTTCCCCGCCAAAGGGACAGCAGTTAACTTGGCCCTATCTTTTTCTTTAGAACGGCAATCTTTCGTTTTTCCCCTTTCCTGCATAAGAAATAACAATTATTAGTATTTTTGTGTTGCATATAAATCCTATAGATTTTGTCATGATTTCTTATTATCTACTTAGTTCATGATGCAAAGGGGTTATGAGTTTTAAAGAAAAGATGACAAAATAATCCATAAAAACATACCTTCTTCAGTACTCCACACACCCCCATGCTTACCCTTTTTCATGCCCTCATGAAAACATTGTAGTTGACATGTAAGGCAGTGAGAGAGTAGGCCGGAGACGGGATCTCATGTGGCGGTCTACAGCCATGATGCCTAACTAGGTGTTCAAAAAGATGGCCTATCTGACCCTCAGGCATCTCATACAGGGCTTGGTATCCAGGTGCAGGATGCCAAATAATCGGACTCCAGAACCTATATCCTAACCAAGATGGCCCTGCCCTCAAGATGAGTTCGCCATAGAGGTTCAAGCGATCAGCGGCTAACTTAAAGTTCTCATAGTTAAATGGTTCCCTGAGTTGAATATTCGGATTAGAAATCTGATATCGAAATTTAGCAGCATCAATGGCAAGGTCTTTAATAGTAAAGAAGTACTCTATCCCTTGCTGATTGATTGTTGTATGAATGGGTCCTAATGCTTCAATCATGCCTGGAGTCCTCATGAGGTTCCTATGTTCCCTCCATAATTGTACTAGATTTCTAGGCTCAGCTCTTACCCATAAATCTAATCTGTTTTCTTGTCTTTGGAAGGCATTATAGGCTTTAAGCCATTTAATTTGATTAACCCCAAACGAAATAAATGCCTGTAATTGGATATCCCCAACAAAAGGGCCAGGGTTCTGCTTTGTCTCTTGATCTAACACAAGGTTATGCAGATAGAATTCACACAATAATCTTTGAACCTTTACTCCATAGTGCTTACAACAATTTATAAAATCATCAATAGTATTAATTTGTATAGGGGCTCCTGCTTTGACAACCTTAATTTTCAATTGCAAATATCGTTCCATTAAAAACAAGGCATAATTCTTAGCAGGGGCTCTACATGCTAGGACGTCAATGTACAAAGAGCATAAGGTATCCATCTGCTTGATAACTACATCTAACCTATGAGTTACATTTGCGACTTTTTCTTCTTCCTTTCGCCATCCTTCAAAGGCTCGGCTTTCGGATAAATTGACATTCCTTAGCTATTGTTGTAATTCTTCATACTTTTCTCAAGAAACTGTTTGTTTTGTGAGTTTTTCTACTGCTTGCTGAGCTTGTACCAAACCCTCTCGTAGGGTTATTGTCCTCGGATCACTGTCCCACATGGTAGTGGTAAGCGGAAGATTCACTTGAATTTTCTTATTGCATCGTCTTGGGTTTATGGTTCTCATTTCTTCAGAGGACTGTACCTCTGTCTGAACTTCTTTGTCACAGGCCGATACATCATCTGTTTGCACTTCAACATGGGCAACAACTGAATGCTGTTCCTTTTGGTTTTGAACAGCAATCTGGACTTCAACAGGGTTTTGAACAACAGGCTGGACTTGAGTCCTCTGAATCTTTTTCTTGAGGGGTTTTGCCGGAATGATTGGTTGTTTTACCCCCAAGGTCCTTTTTGCTCTCTTTCCCATTTTCAAAACCCTAATTTGTTGTCGAAGTCGTGCTATCACATTCAACAATCTTTGCTGTTCTTTTCGTAATCATTTAATTTCTTCTGTTTCCTTAGAAGGAACAATTGTCTGTTTACTCGGGCCTGGACTATTATCTTGGCCAATTCCCTAGTTTTCTTCTTGGGGTGCTCCTTCGTTGTTCTGTTTGGGTTGCTCAGGAGTAAAAACCCTAGCTGGTTCTGTTATTTCCTGGGTAACTTCTTTTTCCACTCCTTCTTCTCCATGAAATTCTTCCGGTGTAGTCTGGCTGGGAGTGGATTGTTCCGCTTCTGCATCTTCATCACTTTTCTCTCCTGTCATACTTACATCATGAATGGAATGATCCTCTTCTTTCTCTTCCTCGTTGTGTAATTCTTCAAATGCATTTTTGTCCTGAGCAGAATGCTCCTTTGATTCTTCTTCAATATGGAGGCCTAGCGGGCTAAGAGGTTGGTCATATTCACCCATATTGGCCAGAATTTGGGCCAATTCATCCTATTGCAATGGATTTTGCAGTGGGCTTTCTTTGCATTGCTCTGTCTCTGCCTCCACCTACCCAGGCTGCTCGATCTCTTCCTCTGTTTCTCCTTTCTCATTTCCTTCCAATTTTGTCTCATTTTCTTCCAATTCTTTCTCATTCTCTTCTCCTTCCAATTGCAGGGGTTGCTCATCCCTTGAATCATCTATCTCCATAGGTTGGCTGGTATTCCCTTGGTGATTTTCCAACTTCCCTCTAATCCGTGCCAATCTAACTGATTTTCTCCGTTTCGATGGTCTATTCTATGTACCAGCAGTATGTTTGCATTTTGGGGCTAGCAGAGTCTGTGCCCCATCTATCATAGCAATTAGCTCTTCCCAGCTGCTCTGTTACTGAGTAAGACTGTGGCTAACTATCAACCGTATCAGCCCATGATGACTTACTACAGATTCTACGTGTTGTGATTTTTTATACTTCGGGCAACATCATGAAGTAATGAATTTAAAAATGCAGGTAAGTTCACAGAGCATTTCTGTTTTAATACAGCTAAAAGTTTTAGGTGTCGTGGTCTTACCACGTCTTTCCTGCCTTCACAGGTGATGTAGCTCTGGATGACTTTCGCCAATTCTGCCCACGGCTCTCCTAATGCTGCTGGTAGAATTCCCTTTCCTTTGACTGTCAGGTTCTGGCCTTCATCTTAGAAGATTTTTATAATCTTTCGCAGTCTCTCCTTCTTTAGAGTCCACACAGGTCTAGTGGCTGGCAGTCCCGAGACTTCTGCAATTATGTCATCAGTGATTGCTATGTGTCTTCCCCTTACTGTGGAGTGATATTCTTGCAAGTTCTGCAAGAATTCTATTGCTACAGTCTCGTTGGATTCCTGTAAACGATTAAGATAGACTAACCATCCTGCCCTTGCCAGGATTTCCCGTGCAGCGTTAGAAACTATCAATACCTGTGGTTCTCTTCGAATTGACCTTCCTCCCATGCTTTAGCTCACTGTAAAAATGCAGAGACGACAATGGAACAGCAGGTTGTTCAAACTGTTAGAAACACAGAGAAAATAACGAAACAGCAAGGCTTGTTCAAATCTTACTAATTGCTGCAGAGTATAATACAGAAATAGCTTAGGAACAGCAAGGCATGCAAATTGAAAAATGAGATACCGTTAAGCCTTGCTATTCCCAAGTAAAAGTTTGCCGAATAATAGTCTGACACGTATGCCAGCAAATTATGAGGTTAGCCTCCCCCCTGCAATGTGATAGGCCATCCTCGGCCGTCAAATGAGGGAGCGGTGTGCTGAACTGCCATGGTATAGAGTCATAAAGGAACAACGTATGTGGAAATGCCATGTTTACAAAAGGAGCAGGTTGCCGAAATCGAGGCGTATAATAGGATCGATTAACAAATAAGAGAATGATGTGATGTGATGCAAGGCTGGGAGGATAGGACAGCTGACGTGCACAACCAGTCTAATGTGGTCATTATCAACTTTTCCATCATGATTGGTTATGATAGATTTTTCATGTGTTTAATGGTTCGGGGAAGTGATATACATAATCTTATTTGACGGATTACAAAGGTATAAGACAGATAAGGGTGTTAATTATTGCTATTGGTGTATAAAGAATGTGACTTCAATACCATCAACAGAGCTCTGCTGCCGACGAGTGTCCATAACCTTGACAAAGTTGTTTGTTTCACCCATGGAACCATGATCCTTTGTGTATGCTTTAGGAAGTGCTATATAATGTCAAAATGGAGGCCATTATGCTAGCTTGGTAACCAGTTAAACCATAATGCCATTCACTAGGAAGGAGTGAAAGGTGGGCAGGCCAGCTCGTGATGAGACCTCCTGTTCCAAGGGCTCTTTATTTTTTTCTGATGTGCCTCTTGGATCATATCCCTAGTGTGGTGGCCATAGTGGGAATGCCACTTCACTTTCTTCCTTATAATCATGGTAGGCTAGCTCTTGATGAGACCCCCCTATCCTACATTTGACAATTCATATAACAAGTCATATAAATAGTTTTCTTCTTTTTTCTCTTTTATAAAGTACTTTCCTATTTATACACAAAGGGTGGTTCAACACTCCTTAAGAGTAGGAATGGTGGAAGAAGTCTTAACATCTCAATAGAAAATATAGACCCTTTGTTCTTATTCCTTAATAATGATCAAAGAAGATTATGGGAATTTAAAAAGAACCAGCATGATAAAGATAACCAATCATATCAGTATTAGTAGGATAATGACAGCAAAAGTGATGGATAATTGTGTCCTTTCCTCTTTCCTCCTATCAATTCACAGCGATTTCTTGTAAAAGTAGCGATTTTATATAATTTGTTGATTTCAGTATGCTCTAGCTTTGTATCCATTGCATAAGTGTATAGTTGTGCTCCAAAAGACCTGAAACAGGAGGAACAACAGGTATCTTTACATTGGAACAGCAAGGAGAACAAGCATAAGTAAAAGGAATATGAGAATGTTGTCATTTGAAAAAGGAAGGGCAAAAAAATACAAGTGTTGTTCCTTTGAAAAAGGAACAGCAGAAACCGAAAGTGTCGTTCCTTTGGAAAAGGAACAGCAGAAAACGCAAATGTCGTTCCTTTGGAAAAGGAACAACAGAAACTAAAAGTGTTGTTCCTTTGGAAAAGGAACAACAAAAACCAAAAATGTCGTTCCTTTGGAAAAGGAACAGTAGAAACCAAAAGTGTCGTTCCTTTGGAAAAGGAACAGCAAAATCACAAAAATGTTGTTCTTTTGAAAAAGAAATAGCAGAAAACACGAGTGTCGTTCGTTTGGAAAAGGAACAGCAAAGGTGCGAGTGCCATTCTTTTGAAAAAGGAACAGCAAAGATGCAAGTGTTGTTCTTTTGGAAAAGGAACAGCAAAGACGCAAATGCTGCAAGTGTCGTCCTTTTGGGAAAGGAATAGCAAAATGAAAGTGAAAAAAGGAACGATTAAAGTAAAAAGTGTTGTTCCTTCGAAAAAGGAACAGCAAAACGAAAGTGTTGTTCCTTTGGATAAGGAACAGCAAAAAAACAAAAGTGCACACAAATGATGTTCTTTCGGAAAAAGGAACAGCAAAAACGAAAATGTTGTTTCCTCTGAAAAAGGAACAGTAGAAAAAAATGCAAGTGTTGTTCTTTTGAAAAAAAGGAACAGCAAAACTGATGGAATTGCTGCTGCTTCGAAAAGGCAAAGAAAAGTAAAAATACAAAAATATGTACAGAGAATGATTTAACAAAACAAATAAATTATGTACAAAGTGTAAAAACAGGTGAATCACTTAATGAATCACAAGTGAGGAAGATTTCTCTTCCTCCTGTAAAATTTGCATATCGGAATCTTCACGGAGTTGCTTGTAGAAGGATTCCCGAGTAAGTGGTTTGCGGTATAATCGAAATCGGTGGCCATTTACTTTAAAGGTATGTCTAGATCCGTCAATAGTGACTAGAGTAAGGGTGCCATTATCATGTACCTTCTGGATTTCATATGGCCCCAGCCAGCGAGTCTGAAGCTTCCCGGGAAAATCTTGAAACCTGGAATCGTATAAGAGCGCCCAATCTCCCTCGCGGAAGACTTTATTTTTAATGAGAGCGTCATGCCATTTAGCTCGTTGTTGTTGGATCAATGCAGTGTGTTGGAGGGCAGAGAGCCTAATTTCATCTAGCTCATTGATCTGTTGTAATCTATTAATCTGTGCCTCGTTTAGATCTAGGCCGACTTCTTGTGCTGTTTGTAGTGTTTGGATTTCGAATTCTATGGGAAAAATGGGTTGCTTTCCAAACACCAATTGGTATGGTGAATAGCTGGTAGTGCTTCTCCATGTTGTTTTGTGGGCCCACAAGGCTTCTAGTAGTCTTGCAGCCAATTGCATCTATGTGACACAATGGTTTTTGTTAAGATTGCTTCTATTATTTTATTGTTGCTTTCTACTTGACCATTTCCCTGTGGGTGGTATGGAGTGGTGATTTTGTGCTGGATATGATAGTTTTTAAGTGTTGCAGCAATCTTGTTACCAGCAAACTGTGGTCCACCATCTGTAATTATGTCTCTTGGAAGCCCATATCGCACGAATATGTGAAACAGGAACTGTATGACAGAATCCTCTGTAGCTCTCGGTAATGCCTCTGCTTCAACCCATTTGGTGACATATTCTATTGCTACCAAAATATAAGTTTTCTGGTTCGAGGATGGGTTAATTAGACCAACAAAATTGAGGGCCCATTGCTCGAATGGTTCAATAACTAGTTGTGGATTCAGTGGCATTTCATCGCACTGACCAAGGCATCCTGCTCTTTGGCAACTGTCACAAGCTTGAACGAACTTCTTTGCATCTTTGAAGATTGTGGGCCAATAATACCCTATTTGCAGCACCTTATGTCCAATTCTCCGATCGGCGAAATGTCCACCACATGGTCCGTCATGACAAGCTTTCAAAATGTCAAAAATTTCATCCTCGTGGACACATCTCCTAATGTGCATATCTTCCCCTGTATGGAACAGGTAGCCCCCAATCCAAGAAAATTGAGCACTTCGCTGGACAATCTGTTTTCATTCATTGGGGGTCAGATGTTTTGGTAATTTACCTATTGCTAAGCAATTCGCAACATCAGCATACCAGGGTGTTTTAATAGTGACAACAAACAAATGTTCATTTGGAAATTGATCTTCAACTGCTGCTGCGTCCACTGGTTTTGGCATTCACGAGAGAAAGTCAGCTACAGGATTTTCTTTTCCAGGTCTGTCCTTGATTGTAATATCAAATTCCTGTAATAAAATCAGCCATCTAGTTATTCTACCATTTGTGATTGGTTTATTTGCTAAATATTTTATGGCAAAGTGGTCTGTATACAAGATAATAGGATATCCAGTAATGTAATGCTTGAACTTATTGACAGCATGTATTACAGCTAGAAATTCCTTTTCAGTAACAATATAATTCAATTCAGCAGGGGATAAATTCTTGCTAACATAATAAATTGCATATGGTTTTTTATCTTCTTCCTGCTCAAGGACTGCTCCAATAGTTGTATCTGAGGCATCTGATGAAATTTGGAATGGCAGGTCCCAATTTGGTCCTCGAAGGATTGGGGCTGTGGACACAAGCTTCTTCAGATCTTGAAAAGCACGGTCACATTTTTCTGTCCAAATAAAGTCAACATTACCTGTCAGTGCATATAGAGGTGCAGCAATATGCGAAAAATGTTCTATAAACCTTCTATAATAACCAAAAAATCCAAGAAAATTTCATACCTCTGTTTCAGTGGTAGGAGTGGGAATTAGCAAAATTATTTGAATTTTGGCTGGGTCTACCTGTATGCCAGCTGCTGAGATATAATGGCTTAGAATAAGTCCTTCAGTCATCATCATATAGCATTTTTCATGGCTCAAAGAAAGCCTGGTGGCAATGCAGCTCTCCAGGACTTTTTCCAATGTGTCCAATGCTGGGTCAAAATCATCTCCATATGGTGTAAAGTCATCCATGTATACTTCGAACCCTTCATTTATTAAGTCTGAAGAGATGCTGAGGATAGCCCTTTGAAATGTGGCAGGAGCATTACATAAGCCAAAAGGTAGAACTCTATAGGTAAATGTTCCCCAAGGACAAATAAAAGTGGTTTTGTCTTGGTCTTTAGGGGCAATCTGAATCTAATTGTATCCACTGAAGCTATCTAAGAAAGAAAAGAATTTCTTTCCTGCCAAAGTGTCTAATATTTGGTCAATGAATGGAAGGGGAAAGTGGTCTTTTTGTGTTGCTTTATTTAGCTCTCTATAATCTACACAAATCCTCTACTTTCCATTCTTCTTTGGTACCACAACAAGTGGAAAGACCCATTTACTATCGGATATAGGGTAGATGAAGTTGACATCTAAAAGTTTTTGAAGTTTAGCTTTTACAACATCTTTTAGATGAGGATTAAGTCTCCTTTGTGGTTGGCAAACATGTCTCACATCCTTTTCTATGTAAATGTGGTGTGTACATAATTGGGGATCAATTCCTTTCATATCAGGGTAGTCCCATGCAAATGCTTCTTTATATTTCCTCAATAGTTGGATGAGCTTCTTTTCTTGTTCGGAAGTCAGGTTGGTATTGATGTTTAAAGTCTTTCCTGGCTCAATTTCTACAATTTTACTATTTGAAACAGAGGTAGTAGGTATTGTTTGATCGTGTGTATCTTTAAGAGGATCTTCTTCTAATTCATTATCAAATGCTGCTTCTATCATGTGACATTGTATGTGGGATCTGGGTTCAGCTTGGCTAATAAAATTATTAATGGCATCATCTTTTGTTTGGTCTTTGAAATCAAGGGCCTCTTCTATGGTTAATGGAGATCTAATATTTTCGGTGAGGTATGATATAGGATGCTTGTTAGTTTTTATTATTGTGACACTTGGCTGCACTAGAGGATATAAAGCTAGGTTCTTGATATTTTCCCCTCTAGTTATGGTCATATTGCCTTGTCGGCAGCCAATATAAGCATCGGCAGTTGCAAGCCAAGGTCTGCCTAAGATCAATGGATGTCCATCAAGTCGGTTTTTGGGGTTTATTATCAGAAAATCGGTCGGATACTCCCAGGAGTCAACGGATACCATGACATCATGTAGTGTGCCTTCTGGCCTAACCACAGATTGGTCAGCCAGTTCTAGTAAAGTAGAGGTCGGTTCTACTGATGTAATGCCCAGTTTTTGGCAAGTGGTGGTTGTTAAGATATTAATTGCAGCTCCTAGATCAACTAAGGCATTTGAGAAGGTTTGACCATAGATTTGTACGGTTACTATTGGATTTCTTGGGTCTTCGTATTGAACGGGTGTTACTTTTCCTGATAATAAGTCGGATAGAGTGCCAACTACTTGGACTTTTGGGTTATTTGTTATTTTCCTCCATTTCTTTATACATAATTCTTTGATAGTCCTTGCATATATGGGGATGTCTTGAATGGCTTGGAGGAATGGGATTTTTATGTACAGTTTTTTAAGTTCTCCCACAATATCAAAATTAGGGTGTTGTATAGGTCGAGGTATAATTAATCGCTCTGGGAATGGGGGGAGAGGATGTGGTTGTTGGGTCATGAATTTTTTGTTTGGTCAGGTCCTCTTCTTCTAGCAGTTGTTCTGTAGGTAAATGATTTTCAACTTGAGTTGTTTCGATGATATGCCCAGATCTTAATTGAAGGTTATTACACTCCTTTAGATCGGTTCCTATTTCTGGTGTTTCCACTATTTGAATAGATTGGACCGATCTGTTATTGGAATTAGGGTTGGGTTGGGCTGAGAGTTGCGGTCTAAAATTAGACTGGGGTTTTGTTGTAAGGCTGGCAGTGTAGGTTGAGGGAGCGGGATGGTTCCTACTGGCTGATTCATTGGTATTTTCCAGTTTGTCTGCCACGCTTGACTCTATGAGGTAGGAGGGGTCCATTATGCTAGATATACGTTGTTTTGCCAATATGGTGGGGTATAGGGGAAATTTGGCCAATTGGGTTGGTTTTCTTGATTTGGCCATGGAGATGATGAAGGAAATGATTGTTGTGACCAATTCGGGAAGGGAGGTTGATTTTGCCACATTGTATTATATTATTGAGCATGATATTGTGGAGGCTGAAAAGAAGAAGCTGGGTCTGAAAACATACCTGATTGTCGTGGCTGCCATTGACGGTGCTGATTGAGTAGATACACTGGTTCTAGTTCTTCTTCTGCTTCCTTTTATACTACTTTCAATCCAGGAAGTGAGGGGCAGCTCTCTATAGAATGGTCTTTTGTACAGTTGGCGCAAACTTGGACTACATCTAATGGACACTCCTTATGGCTATGTTTCTTTCTGCATCGAGGATAGAAGATTACCAAATTCTGTTCTGCCTCTGCTTGCTTTTGTTTGGCCTGCATAATATCAAGTCATGTTGTCAATGTCCCCAATATGTTAGTTTTAAAATTTTCTAATAAATTTCCAATTTCTGCACGAGTTACTCCTTCTGCCGAAATTCTGTTATCTCTTGCAAACCGATCATGTTTTGCTAGTTTTAGTCTTGTGCTGCCTCTCGAGCTCCCGATACATAGATTAATAATGTCAGCAAAATTTTCCTGATAAATATCTCCTTTTTCCATAATATTCAGTGTTTCAATCCATTGTTCCTTCATTCCCCTAATTAATGTTGTTTTTAACACATTATCAGGTAAGGGTAATGATGCATAAGGAGATCTTTGAAGATTATAATGTTCAACATACTCTTCTAATGTTTCATTTGGTTTAGCTACCATCTGAAATATTTCATCTTTTAACTCTCTACACCTACAATAATCCTGGTATTTTTTTAGAAAAGATTCTTTCATTTGATCCCAGTTATTTATAACACCACCACCCAATCCCATAAACCATCTTAAAGCAGCCCCTTTTAATGTAGAGGGAAATAATTTTAATTTCTGGGGATCAGTGGTATAGTCATATCCTTTACACAGCACATCAAATTCAAACAGGAATGCATCTGGATCTTCTGATGTAAGGCCATGGAATGTAGGGATGTGCTGAAGAGGAATTGCTTTCATAGGTGCATTAGCTGCAGTATCCACAATGGGGTATTGCAGTGTAGAGGTTTGGGTGTTTGGATGGTTTTGGGCCATTTGGTCAAATATATGCCAATAACCTTCTGGGATATCTAGGAGGGTATTCCTAGGTTGTCAAGGGGGAATGGCTTTAACAGGAATGGTCTTGACAGCACTTCCTTTATCTGGGATAATGAGAGTGCCTAACGTCTGGGGGGATTCAGGTTCTTGAATTTCGTTATAAATTATTTTTGCAGCACTTCTCTTATCTGGACTACTTAATGTCTGAATTACCCCAAGGGGAGATCTTGGTTCTTCAGTCTCTCTAGTTTCTCCTCTTCCTTCACAAAGGTTGCTAAAGTTCCCTTCTTGTAATGATTTTGGGCTAGAATTTTCAATTTCTTGAAAATCTTGCTCTTCGGTTTGACTATGCACCTCAGCAAAAGCTACAGATGGTGATCTTGTGGCCTGAAGGGAACTAGTAGGCTATCTAGAAGTAACTTTTCTAGGTCCTATTGAAGACTGAGATTTCTTAAGGATTTCGTCTATAAAGGTCAATCGGCCAAGGGTCATCGGCCCCTTAGCTTTATTAGGCTTGGGTAGAGGTTTAGGGTTCTTTTCAGGATTTTTCTTCTTAGACATGCACACAAATCAACTGCTAGGTTCTACCCAAACAGAATAGCAACAAATCTGCAGGAAAGCAGGCAGGGGAGCAGGGCTATTACATACTCCACACGCAGGTTCTTACCTTCCGTTTTTAAAACCCAATCCTTTCCTAATAGGTTCTCACATCACTCTGAAAAGGGACAAATGGCTACACTCTCCCCGGCAATGGCGCCAAAATGTCGAGCCATAAAAAGGGTCTTTTTCACCTCTAATTACCTCACATTAACTTGTCAATCCAGGAACGATTTGTTGTTTCAAAGAGTGTACTCAGTTTGAGGCTGTCATTTGTCAGAGTAATGCTAGTAGTACAGTGCTCAAAATACAAGAGTAAATGGATGCTTAAAACAAGATCTACTTACAGCAAAGCACTTTAAAACCTAAATCATGCATTCAGAAAACTAAGCAATTTATCAGTCAAGGGTCCAGTAACAGTAACTCATCCCTCTGTAAACTGATGTAACTGAAGATAAATAGATCATCAACCTGGGAACTAGACAACAGATGTCAACACTCACTACAGTCTCAGATCATTCTGCACACCAAAGCAATGATAACGCAAATAACAGGAAATGGAACAACAACTAGGAAATGGAACAGCAACTAAGAAATGGAATGGCAACTAGGAAAATGTAACAACAACCAGTTCTTATAAACAACAACACCTTAATCTATAGAAACAAGTGCAGCAAGCGTATCCTACAGAAATCAGATGGTAATCTTTACTCTAAGAATAAATCGGATAGCACACGGAAATAGAACGACAACTGATTAGTAATGAAATATAGAACAACACTTAGAGCCAAATGTAAATGCACAATAAACTAAGATAAATAACACACACGACATGCCTTAGTATTGAGAAAAACAGTAATCTGATTTCGATACTACAAATATTAATCTTTAGTTATAAAGAATAACGATTGTAATTCGTAATGGAACAACAGTGTCAATTGAACAGCAATCGCAATTAAGTGTAAACCATAGATGAATGTAGTAATACCAATTTATGAATGTTACAACACAGGTACTTTGTAATTGAATAGCAATAGCATTCTATAAGGGCTAGCAGCGTTATATCAATGATTAAAGGAACAACAATGCATTACAAAGTCATAATGAACAATATGACATTCCTGTCACAAAGAACGATATTTCTCAGTTGAATCATAGATCAAATATCATAGAACCGTGATGTAAAATAATAAAACACAACAGATTATCGAATAAAGCCGATAATGAAAACCACACACGAACTAAAAATAATGGTACAGGAGCAAATGTTCCACTAGGGTCGGGCCCTTAGCCTCCAGGGACACACCGCTTGAGATTATTCTAGGATCAAAGATGGAACAACAACCAGATTTATATTAATGCATCAAAACAGAGTTATAGTGAATCACTCCTTGACGAGAGTCGATGATCAAAGTCTCAAATACAAAGAAAAGTTACATAGAAGAAATAACAGCAGATCCTCTCTTGGGCTAGCAGTGTTGCCCCTTTTTATAACAGCTAAAGCGGAGATATCAATGATGTGAAAATAGTTAAGGCAGCGATCCCTCAGGATCGAAGGATCCTAAGGGATTCGCCAAACCGTTAATTCTCAGTTACCCATTTGTTCTCTTGCACCGAGCCGATATCTCCCTTTCCTTTCCTTGGCTGATATGCTTTAATTTGGATCGCCTTATTTGCATGTGGTT
Source organism: Pinus tabuliformis (assembly GCA_031772625.1). Lineage (NCBI taxonomy): Eukaryota > Viridiplantae > Streptophyta > Pinopsida > Pinales > Pinaceae > Pinus > Pinus tabuliformis. Next base: position 773,925,009 of record CM062810.1, read on the forward strand.
CCTCGCCAAAGGGACAGTAGTTGACTTGGCCCTGTCTTTTTCTTTAGAACAACAATCTTTCGTTTTTCCCCTTTCCTGCATAAGAAATAACAATTATTAGTAATTTTGTGTTGCGTATAAATCCCGTAGATTTTGTCATGATTTCTTATTATCTACTTAGTTCATGATGCAAAGGGGTTATGAGTTTTAAAGAAAAGATGAAAAAATAATCCATAAAAACATACCTTCTTCAATACTCCACACAAGCAACAGAAGAAACAAATTGTTCACCAAACCACTCGCTAACATCATTCGACACATAATTGGAAGATCTTAACTTAATATTTATTTTTTAATAAATAAATAGCATAATAGAAATTTAAATGTCTATAATTTGATATTTCACTATTTTCATCATTAAAATTAGACTTTACATATTTTTTTATTAACAATATTGCTATTATTTAAAATAACTCTAATACACTTAAAACAATAAGATTGTTAACAACTATCTCTATTAATAAACTTAAAACAACAAAATTGTATAATATTAACCACTATATCTATTAATTATCAAATCTTGAATGACTCCTATTATATTTCAAACCAAAAGTAATGATTTATATCTTATTTTGAGTGACAAGAAAGAACCCTTCAAATTGTGAGGGACAAAAAGGGACCTTTTCATAAATACTAGGTGTTAAAAACATATTTCAATTATAAGCTAAGTTGTTTGAATTAAATATTCAAGTGGCAAAATAAATGCAACATAATTAACCATGGTCGCAAAATATTTGAACATGGTCACAAAGACATTTTTTAATTACCAATATTTGAATGGGTAAATGACGATCCACACAGGTTTGAAGCTTCAATGGTGTGCATAGGTGGATGATTCTATTTTTGTACGATTCCTAATTTTTTATAATTCCTACGAGCAGGATTTTCAACGTTGATTTAAAATCCACTATTGGTTCATCTATTTCAAGAGTAAATACAACAATCCTGGCTATGTAGGTGTAGGGAGCAAAATAAAAATGTTTGAGTTGAAACAAAAATAAGATGAATCACCTCATTCTATCCCAAATCCCAAATTCAGTGTGGGATGGCCATCGAAATTTAAAATATTCTGCCAGTTTGACATATCAACCATCATACCTCAATTCTGGCTAAATATGGCAAACTTCCCATCAGATGTTTCTGCCAACTCTACACTCATACGTGCCACTGTGGAAGATGAGTCCAGGAGGATCGATGTCGACATTCAAGCCAACCAAACCAGCCCTCGATCCCTAGATGCATGGAGCTCTATTTTAGGAGATGGTTTCATGCCAGATGTTAAGGAAAGGCCTCTCGATCCTTTAGCTGATGGACATGTACAACAACACCACTGCTCCAAATACTGCTCCATTAAAACTGCCCCTCCACCTCCTTCTCTTGCTTTGGACAACAATACTCTAGTTGACCGAATTACTAGCCTTCAGAAAAGAGCCTTAGTAGGTAGATGGTACTTTGCTGAGATGGAACTCTGATACACGCAAATGGATAGAAAAGAAGTGGAAATCGATATTAGGGTACATGCCTACGGTGGTTAGGCTTCTAAAGGGATGGTACAGTTTCCACTTCCTCAGTCAGGAAGACTTGGAAAAAATCTTAGCAATTCCATGGATTCATGGGAAAAGTTTTCTCGCTCTTCATAAGTGGTATATTTGTTATGACCCTCTTTGAAAAACTCCCTCCAACAAGTTGGTATGGGTAAAATTTCCAGGTCTTCCCTTGGAATTATGGACAAAATAGGCTCTGATTGACATTGGAAATGCAATCGGAAAATTTGTATATGTTGACCCATGCTATCTGGGAATGCAGGACAAAAGGGTTGCCTGGATACTCATTGAAAAGGATTACAGAGGGGGGTTTCCCAATCACATTGAGTTGCATTGGGGTGACATTTTCCTTCACCAAAGACTGGATTATTGGGGAGTTCCGTTCAGATGCACATTCTGCCACAGAACAGGCCACATGCGACATCAGTGCCCTTTTCGGCCGGGTGGTCGTTTCCATGGTAGGAAATGCTATAATGGCTCCACAAGACCATCCTCGGAAATGGGTCAAAAAGAAAAACAAAACCAAAAAGGAAAAGAGATCCTGACACAAAATTATCCGCAGCAGCAAACAGGTACTCTCTCATCAGAATTCCCACCTTCCACATGCTTTTGGATCAATTGTCTCCTTGCCTATCACTATCCCCTCATCTCCATTAAATTCAGATTTTCCATCATCTAATAGCCCACCAACATTCATGGCTCACCCGCCTCCAGAACCGGTTATCTTCCAGGATATTCCTATTCCATTGATAACCTCCCACCCTCGGCCTAATATTCCATCCACTTCTCAAATAGCATATATTTCCCCACTGGCTCTGCCAAAACGACAAACAAAAGATAAAGGATCGTTCCTTACTGTAACTTCGCCAAACTTTCCAACGGCTTCGCCGACAAATTCGGTGGGGAGTGACCTCGATTTATTGCTACAAAGAAAGACTTTGGATCTCCATACCCTCACCATCCATAAGCCTGTGGATAGCTCATCTCCCCACATCAGTCCAAACTCGGCAGGGAATATCATGGTCCGAAGGAAACAAAACTGTGGTAGTCGTCACTTTTGGGGACGACCCAATAAAAATCCTTTTTCATCTCCTATGGACAGGTTTCTTGTTGACATTCCCATAGCTGACATCTCCCCCTCACGGGCCCTTAGAGCACGGATGCCTGAGAAAGAATTACGATGATGTGCATCATCTCTCTCAATATTCGGGGTCTGGGGACTACCCCAAAATATCTAGCCCTCAAAAACCTTCTGCTATCTCTACACCCATTTATTGTCCTTATACAAGAAACAATGCACAATGTTCCTGATACTATTGATTATTTTCGGAAAATGTTTCCAACATGGCATATAACTACAACAACTGCTATGGGTCTCTCGGGAGGACTGGTGGCTTTATGGGATCCGAAAAGGATTATCATGAAAGCTTTTGAATGCTTCGCGGGTATTCTCCTGGAGGGAAATATCCGTGGTATGCCGAGTCATATCCATATTTTAAATATCTATGCCCCCTACAGAGAAAGAGGGGAATTCTGGGACAGATTCATATCATCAGGCATAATGGATCTTCAGACGCTCATCATCGCAGGGGATCTAAACTGTACAATAAGTTTGGATGAAATTTGGGGCTGTCACAGAAAACCGGATCCCCTGGCAGGGAAAATACAAAATGTCATCATTTTCAATAATTTTGTTGATATCTGCCCCCTCAAAATCTCTCCGACATGGGACAATGGCAGAACTGGCTCTACTTATGTGGCGAAAAGGTTGGATCGGTTCCTGGTACATGAGCAATTAATGGACCGTCTGGGAGATGTCAGAGTAGAGACCATCAATAATTTCATATCTGATCATAGACCCATCACTCTACAATGGAGAGACAGAACGCCCTGCTCGGGTCTCCCTTTTAAATTCAACAGAACCTTACTGCAAGATCCTGACTTTAATAAGATGGTTAAAGCCACTTGGGAAAATTTAAACATCATGGATGCTTCCCCTATGAATTGTATTCTGGAAAAACTTGATTCCCTCCGGGAAACAGTCAAAAGATGGCAAAAAAGAATAATAAGAGACAACAGGAAAGAAATAGTTAAAATTCAAGGACAGCTGGATTTTCTTCGAAAATCCATGTCGGCACATTTCCTACCAGAGCATATTCGAGTAAGGATTCAAGAGTTGGAACAGAAAAAGAAGGGAATTCTGATGACAGAAGAAGCAACATGGAGATTAAAGAGCAGAGCTCTTTGGCTAAATGAAGGAGACAGAAACACCAAATTTTTCCACAGATACGCAAATTTCCGCCGAAATGCAAACTCCATATGGAAAATAACTGATTCGGAAGGGAGAACAATATATTCACAAGAAGAAATAAGTGAGGCCACAGTAAATCATTTCCAAAATGCTTATAGAAGGAATGAAGATGTCTCTGTGGAAAATATGATCTGGGGTATAGATCCATACTCTAACATGTTTGATCAGGAGAAAAATGATGAATTAACAAAGGAAATTTCTGAAGAAGAATTGCTGAGAGTCCTTAAATCCTTTAAGAGTGATAAAAGTCCCGGTCCTGATGGATGGACAATCGAACTGTTCTCGCACTTCTTCAACATTATCAAGATGGATCTTCTGGGTATGATTGAAGAATCAAGAAATATAGGCCATATTCAACAAAAAATATCCTCAACATATATAGCTCTGATTTCAAAAAAAAATCAGCTGGAAACTTCTCGGATTTCAGACCAATCTCATTGTGCAATGTGATATACAAAATTATATCAAAGACCACCATGGGGAGATTGAGGAACACCTTTTCACTGTGCATTTCCCATGAACAGCATGGTTTCCTTTTGGGGAGAAACATACATGATGCGGTGGCGAATGCTTAGGAAAGTATGCATTCTATTCACACAAAGAAAATGGATGCGGCCATTCTGAAGGTTGACCTCTGTAAAGCATATCACTGTTTGAATTGGGGCTTCCTCAGACTAATTCTTAGTAAGATTGGGATATAGTCTAAAGGGATAAACTAGATCATGGCATGTGTGGAAAATGTAAATTATGCAATCATCATTAATGGAATCCCAATGCAATTCTTCTGGTCAGAAAGGGGTCTCTGTCAGGGATGTTCTTTATCCCCACTGTTATTTATATTGGTAATGGATTGCCTGAGTCTGCATATCAAAAGAGTGGTAACAGAGGGGCATTTCAAACCGTTGAAGCTGGCCAACAATCTAGACATCACGCACAACCTCTTTGTCGATGATAGCCTCATAATGGGTATGTTATGCCGCTTATCTTTGTTTTGTCTTTATAACATTTTCAGCAGATTTGAAAATGCGTCGGTTATGTGCATGAATAAAAAACAATTATGTTCTCTACTATAACCAATCTGATATGAGAATTATAACATATATAAAAGATGTATTTGGAATAACAGCTAATCCTATGCAAAATGGTCTGAAATATCTAGGATATAGGCTTAAACCATCTTGTTATACAGCATCTGATTGGAAATGGCTCATTGAAAAATTCTACAAAAGAATTGTTGGATGGGAATACAGATGTTTATCCTTGGGGGGAAGGGCTATCCTGACACAAACTGTCCTAGCCCAACTAGGGGTATATTGGGCACACCTTTTTCACCTTCCATCCTCCATCCTAAATGACATAAACTGTCTAATGGCCAACTTCATCTGGGCGGGGGCAAATAATAGGAAAAAATTCCATCTTACAAAACTGTCAAATATAACTCTCCCAAAAAAAATAGGTGGATGGGGAATATTGGATCTTCATCACTTTGGTGAGGCTTTACTCATAAAATCACTCTGGAGGGGATTATTTGGAGCAAGCAACTGGAGTAAAGTTATCCAACATAAATATCAAAAAAAACAAAGAGTTCATATATTGGTACCGTCTGGGTACTATTGGAAAAAAACAAGGCTCTGCTATATGGTTAAGCTTTCTAAAAATTGAATCACACTTCATCCAACTATTGACATGGAAATTCTAGACGGGTAATAATATCCTGATTGGTTTTGACCCAATTCTGGGTGCTGACCTGAATCTATCCATATCAACCTATTTCATACAGTTCCTAAATGCCCGTGGCATCTTTTTCTGGGGCCAAGCCATAAAAGAATGGCAAGGAAACCTACCTATCTGGAAAAATGCAGAAGATCTGGGTTTAACCGATTGCTGGAAAGAAGAATGGAAGCAACTCACAACATATATGAAACATCTGGGCATTTGTAGATCTGGGGCCCAGGACAAAATAATATGGTCGGGGAAAATGTGATCGGACAACTTAGTGGTGAAAGACATCTACCAAACTTTAACAAGAAAAATTGTGAGGAGAGAGGAGAATCATGCCCTTTATGCCTTCTGGAAAACAAAAGCTCCAATCAAAGTTATTATTTTTAGTTGGCTTGTCTACCATAATAAGAATCTTGTTTGGGAAAACCTGCAAAAAAGAAATTGGCATGGGCCGGGCATTTGCCGCATTTGCAGAAACCACTCAGAAGAAAATGATCACATTTTCCTACATTGCCCTCCCACTACTTGGGTTTGGAAAAAAATCTCTTCTTATAGGTTTCCCCTATATTCAACATCCTTGCATTAGAGAGTCCTTGGAATGGTGGAGCTCCCAGAAACCTGCATGGCGTATTATACCTCTTCTTCTTTTTTGGGAAGTCTGGAAATGGAGGAACAGAAACATATTTCAAAACAATAGGGATGGTTTCTTTATAATCACTGAAAAATAATAACAAATCTTTCTTTTTATTCTGCACAGTCATTATGCTCTAAAGAGAAATCCAAAATGAAAAATGACTTACATTACTCTTACCCTATGGGTTTTTTTGATGGGGCAGCACAAGGAAACAAATGTGCATGTGGATTTTGGATTGCAATAAATGCTGACTTGATATACAGGATGCATTGGAGATGTGGTGATGGTACCAATACAAAAGCTGAAGCAGTAGCTCTTTGGGGTCTCCTATGGTTCAACAACTTCCTTGGAAACCCCGAGCTACACATATACGGTGACTCAAAAATCATGATCGACCAAGTCATGGGAAGAGCAACAATCAACATTCCCAGACTACAAGGATGGATGGAAAGAATTGATTTATTATGGAAATCTCAGGATAGACTCACAATACAACACATTGAAAGAGGTTACAACAAAGATGCAGACAGATTGTCAAAAATAGGATTACAAATGAACAATGATGACTGGAAATTAGAGATTATATGGGAGCAAGCCATATTCAACATGGAGAGCTTCCCCAATCCATCTTAACCTTTTCAATGCAAGTCTAAAAGTACTTTTTTTGGATAACATAAATGTTTTTGTTTTTGTTTTTGTTTTTTGAAGATATAATGCTTGGCCACTGGGCGAAATCAGTGTCCTCTACGAGGTCTTCTTTTACAACTCCTCGCTAGATGGTGTTATTATAGGTCAAATCAGTCTTCATATCCTTGTGGACCAAATGTATTTTTTGTATATGAACTTTTTTCTCTGTACTGGCTCAAACAATGCTACAGGTCATACAAGTGCCTACAAACTTTCTCAAGGGAGGGGACTAATACTAGTTTATATGTTGGTTGTTTCATCAATACAGAAACAAATGGTGACGGTTGTATATTCCTTCAGTATCTGCCACTGGATATGCTTCTCTCTGTCACAACAATTTAGAACAGTATCATGCTTATATGTAAATTATGCTGCGCTAATGTGTTTCTGGCTCTTGGTTTCTCCTGAGTCACAATTAGTATCTGATATTTTCTGAGTTGTTCTTAGTTATCTTTTCTTGAAAATACCAGCATCTGGAAAGATGATATATGTATAGTTCCTTCCAATATAATATAAATATTAGGATTTTTTCATACTGAAAAAGAAATCATTTCATCAAATGGACTAAACAGAGGTTTGCACGTTAAGTGGCAAAGATGTCGACACTAAAATTTGAATGCCATAATTTTGCATTGTAATATTGATACAGTAATACTCCAATATTTAGTTATTGATAATTGATGGATGTTAATTCATAGATTGTCCAAAGTATTTTGTTTTTACCGGTGAAACACCAAGTTGCTTCAATTTTCCATTTTTCACATTTCTCTCATTTCCTTAATTTTAAATCTTCCATTCTTCACATTTCTCTCATTTCCTTAATTTTATTTTTGTACGATGGAAATTGCCATGTGTAGTGACAAAGATAAATTTTCTTGTTTTCCCTCCGAGTCAAATAATTTTTTTTTATTCATCTCCCATTTTTCTTTTTAAAGGAGTAATATTTCAAATTCTTTTTTATTTTAGCGACAATTTCAATTTTTTCCCATATTATCATAATAAAGACATTTTTTCTTTATAAGTAGCAACTCGCAAAAAAAAAAAAACCAAAAAAAACCACAAACTTTTCTCCTTTTTAATGTTTCACACAGAAATATTTCTCATGCAATACAACATGTGCACATGTTTTCGATGCATGTATCCATATGATAGCATCACATGAAATATCTTTTCCATGCGACACATTATATTCTACCAAGCTTTTATAGCCATGACAAGATTTTCATTTCAGGTGGCACGACAAATCTCTTCAAGTGATATGATGCACGTATGATCTATTAATGTGATCTTAAACAATTATTAAGGTATTACAGACTCATGTGCATGGATTTGCCTATGTTATTTTGTGCAATACATCGATAAGGTTGCGAAATACATAGACAATGAAGCAATTAAAGAACATAATAGACAAACACACATAAACACAACAAGTTTAATAAGGAGTTCACCCAACACTCCTGGGCTACGTCTCCTGGTCCAGCCTTCAGTGTTGACCTCTCTATTATGTCTTCAAAAACAGAGTTTTACAGAAGTGAGCTCAATTTGAGTCTCACACATAGATACAAACAACAAGGCTTTATTTGGATCCCCCAAGTCTTTCTGAGTACACAGACTCTCCTCACTGACTCTCTGTCTCTGTTTACTCTCTGTCTCAGCACTGCTTGGCTCTCTGTCTATCAGTTTGTGGCTTTAAAGCCAATCGGCGTTGTCTGTTTGTTTCTCCTTCTCGGGCTCTCTAGCTTCCCAGCCTCTATCCACTCAGATCCCCTTCTAAGCATTAGCAATCATTGCTAAATGCTTTCAAGGATGGTGGCCACCTGTTCTGTAACAGAATGGGTCATCTGGCCTTTGAAATCCCCAGAAACAACGTTTTCTGTTTTCACAAAGAAATACACCAAAAACTTTGAAAAATCGCCAAACCACCACTTATCGGATTTGAAATAATATAATTCCCACCTTATAACTCCTATTGGGTCCACCTTTTAATTGCTTATCACATCCACACCATTGATTTGAGAGATCTTGATCCAACGACTATGGTTCATTTCAGGCGGCTCTTTTGTACAGGGGTTAACCGCCCAAAATGGGTGGTTTTCTCTCTCCAGCACTTGGACAAGTGGCAGCCAATGTATGGAACCATTTACCGCCCACGGCCTGCCTGAAATCCTGCTTGTTTCATGATTTCCATTTATATTTAAAAATACATTAAAACATTGAAATATCACAAAACGACTTTATGGCGGACTTGAAATATTTATGAAGTGGCATTTACAAACCCTTTCGGGTTCGGTTTCATTGCATCGGCGGAAATACATAGCAAAACACCTTTTTACAAAACTAAAAATATTTTAAACTTGGTCCATAATCCCGTCGGGTCCGGCCATCGCATCGCACATATATGTATGGCCCCACTCCTTGTAATGCTCTGACGCGATACTACGATTGCGACTTGTCACTAATCGCATATCGCATAGACCCCCGGGTCGTTTGGTAAGCGCTCCTCTGTATTTGCCGATTACGATATCGTGCGTTAACCTGGGCCGTCGATCTGCGTGCTTGATTGATGGTCCTCATTGACCCGCGATGATTGCGATCACAACTGTCATGTGATAGCCCCCGATTGCCTCCGCTTGCCATCGCCAATTGCAATATGCCAATCGGATCTAGACCATTGATCGGCCAGCTCCAATGGCTCTTGTGCATTGTTCCTTTGATCGCTGATAAGCCTATTTTCCACTATTTCTCCATGTTTTTCACTCCCGATAGTGTAATCTGTCTTTTTTTAAGGGTTTTCTTTATGGGATAGTTTTTAACTATGTGAAGATTGAGAGGTCTTTAGGATCCATTTGGATCATGCCTTCCCACTGAAAAGGCTTTTGGACCACCAAAAGCTAGTTTTTAAGCATCAATCAAGTGAGGATATAGCTTCCTCACTTTTCCAATCTTTATCCATCTTGCACTGCTTGCTTTTGAACCTTTGAGTCTGATTCTAAGGTACTCAACATCTCCTTTGCACGTAGTTCTCACCTTCCTGTCCAGAACTGTATCTTCCTGCAACTCATTGAAATATTTAGGCAACATATCATCAATGGAAGGCAACTGACTTTGCTCTTCGGGATCCTCAATCAATGAAGGTTCAAACAATCTCAAGTTCTCTGCATTAACTACTAAATAGATGTGCATGTAAGCTAGCAAATCAAGGCGAAAATCGTTCTCACCAATTTTCTCAAGTATCTTGAAAGGCCCATACCTTATTGGCTTCAGCTTCTTACCTTCACCTTGCATTCTATCTTTGCTGATGTACAGCCAGACTTGATCACCAACTTGGAAGCTATGCTCAATTCGATGCTTCTAATGCCTTGCCTTGTACTTGGCTTGGCTCTTTTCCAACTGTTCCTACACTGCCTGGTGAATTTCTTGGATTTGTTCAATGAACTTGGTTGCTTTGTCCACATCACTGTGTCGATCAACTTCTATGTCTTTACTAAAGACAAAATCCAAGGGAGACCTTGGTGTAAAACCAAAACAAGTCTCAAAAGGAGATCTCTGTGTAGAAGAATGTTTAGCACGGTTGTAAGCATGTTGCACATAACACAAATGTTCATCCCAAAGCATGGGATGCTTGCTACAATAGACTCTAAGCAACTGGATCACTGTCCTGTTGACCACCTCTATTTCACCATCTATTTTTGGATGAAATGATGTGCTCTTCTTTAGTCTGGTGTCCATTAACTCCCATAGACTTGACCAAAACTTCCCAACAAATCGGGAATCTCGATCAGATACAATAGAAGTGGGTAACCCAAAATGAACCCATACATGCTGAAAGAACAACTTTGTTGTTTGTTCAGCTGTAATCTGCTTGTTAGAAGGTATTAAAATACACATTTTTCTGAACTTGTCCACAATAACATGTAAATAATCATGACCTTTTCTAGATTTTGGCAATCCCCCAACAAAGTCCATGGAAACACTTTCCCAAGGATGAGAAGGAACTGGAAGTGGAGTGTACAAGCCTAGTTTTCTACTGTTGGGCTTGCTTTTAGCACACATGGTACACCCTTTAATATATCTAGAAATGGTTTCATGCATTCTTGGCCAATAACAAAATCTTTGCAGTTGTGGAACTGTTTTACTTACACCAAAATGACCTGATATTACAGACGTATCTGCTTCTTGGATTATGTTAACTCTTTCAGTTTGAGGAATGCATAACTTTCCCAAATGATATAAGAGTTGGTCCTTAACATGATGATCCAATTCTTCTACTTGTTTTCCATGACTTAAAGTTGCATATACATCTCTAAAATCTACATCTTGAGCATATTGTTCAATGTAGCTTTCATGCAATACTGAGTTATGCTTAAGTATAGTATATGCATTTATGATTGGTCTGGATCACATATTTGCAACCTTATTGTGTATACCTTTCTTATATTTGATGACAAGATGAAACTGTGGTAGAAAACCCATCCACCTATAGTGCCTTGATTGCTGCAATTTATTTTGTGAGTGCAAATATTGAAGTCGCTGATGATCAGTATGTATAATTGTTTCTTTGCCCATTAGGTAATGTTTCCACTTTTTCACACTTTGTACTAATGCATACAATTCTTTATCATATGTGGGATAATTAACTACTGCAGAATTTAATGTCTCAGAATGATAACATATGGGTTTACCATGTTGCATCAACACTGCTCTCATGGCATAGTCACTGGCATCTGTTTCAATCTCAAATGGTCTTTGAAGATCTGGCAATGCTAGTACCGGTGTTGTACTAATATTTTCTTTCAAGGTGTCGAAGGCTTTCTGTTGTTTGCCTCCCCACTGAAACACCTTGTTCAATCCTATCAAAGCATTTAAGGGAGCTGCAATCAAGGAAAAGTTAGCAAATCAACTTTATCCAATATTGTGCTGCGCCTAGGAAGCTTCTATATTCTGTACCAAATTTGGGTTTAGGCCAGTTCACAATGACTTCAACCTTAGAGGGATCTATCTTCAATTCACCACCCCCTACAATATGACCCAAATAATTCAAAGATGTTTTGCCAAATTCACATTTTAATAACTTAACATAGAGATTTTCTCTTTTCAAAATATCTAGAGTTTGCTTTACATGCTTTAAATGTTCTTCCCATGTTTTATTGAAAACAAGAATTTCATCTAAATATACAATTACAAAATCATCAATAAAAGGCTTGAGTACATCATTCATAACTCTCATGAAAGTGGCAGGAGCATTAGTTAGGCCAAAAGGCATAACCAACCATTCATACAGCCCTTGCTTTGTTTTGAAAGCAGTCTTCCATGCATCTTGTTCTGCTACTCTAACCTGATGACAGCCACTACGCAAGTCCAACTTGGAAAAGTAAACAACTTCTTTCAATTGATCTAATAGATCATCTATGCGAGGAAGAGCATAACGATTCTTGATTGTTATTTTATTCATTGCTCTGTAATCAATGCACATCCTCCATGAACCATCTTTCTCACCAACACAATTGGAGATCCAAATGGTGATGTGCTTGGCCTTATGAACCCTTTATCGAGTAGCTCATGTACCTGCTTCTTGATCTCTGCATTCTCTAAAGCAGATAACCTGTGCATTCCGATGTTAGGCAATGGAGCATCTTGCTGCAAATGAATATCATGTACAATTTCCCTTTTGGGTGGCAGACCTTTAGGTTCTTGAAATAGGATATCATATTCTGAAACAAATTTTTCTAAATCAACTTTTTGTTTAGCATCACAACCTTCAAATGGATTGGTTTTATCAGGGGTCTTTTCCTTTACAACCATTAGTAAAAATTTCTTGCATGAGTTTACAATTCTTTTCATCTGCCCTGAGTTTATGAGTGTGTATTTATTTCTGAGCTAATGAGCTCTTACAATATATTCTATTCCATCTTTTGTGAGTTGATACTTATTTTTGGTTCTATAAAAAATGGTCTTTCTATCATACAAGTAAGGAATTCCTAAAACAATACCACATATATCCAAGGGAACTATATCTAACTCAAACTCATCTACAAAAGTTGACCCAATAGCAAACCTAAGTTTACATTGTCTAGTCACTTGTAGCTTTTCTTTATCACATACCCAACCTAATGGATATGGCTTCTTGTGAGGTGTTGTTAGTAAGCCCAACTTCTTTACAACTGTTTCAGAAATCAAGTTTACTTGTGAACCACTATCAAATAAAGTGTCAATCTTTTGATGCTTGGAAATAACTCTAATATGAAAAAGCTCATGTCTTTTCCTCTCATTATCTTCATTATCAGTAGATTGAGCAGAATTACTAGTAGATTCTTCAGCATTTTTACCTTTTATACCTGTGGCTGTGACTGTTGTTTCATCACCTGAGTCTGACCCCAAATCTTTCTGAATAGCAGCAACAGTCTTCTTCTTCTTACCACCGAACTTCTTGGGTTTCAATTCTGGATGCAAAGACTAGCAGCGTTCATCATCATGCCCATCCTTCTTACAGTGAGTGCATGAAGGTTTGTCTTTCTGTACAATGTTTGTCTTCCTCTCCTTCCATTTTTTCTTCTTCTTCTCCTTGTTCTTGCTTGCAGTGGGTTTTGATGATCCCCCAATCTCTGGGTTCACATTCTTGCCTCTAGCCTCTAGATGTGTAGCCTAAACAGATACCTCATCTATGCTAGTAGGGTTAAACATGAGAATGGTGTGCCTCAAATCACTGTGTAGACCACCTATATACTTCAACAAAGTTTCAGGTGAGTCTAGAGAAATGCCTAGAATTAAAGCTCTTTTTCTAAATTCCTAGGTATAGCTTTGTACACTCTGGCCCTTTAGCTGGCGAAGAGTTTGCCAACACATCATTGCTTACTGCATATAAGCTAGTGGATAGAATTGTTTTTTAATGACAGAAACACATTCATTCCATGTAGAAATAATTTTACCATGCTTCTTCAAATCATCTTGTGTCTTGCCTTCCCACCACACTAGGGCAGTTCCTCCAAGGCGAAGGCTAGCTAGCTGAATCTTTCTCCTTTCTGAATTGATGTTCTACACTCTGCAATATACATCAATCTGTCTAATCCAGTTATCTATCTTTTCTACATTTAATTCACCAACATAAATTGGTAAATAAAATTTCACATCTAATTTAATCACAACAATTTTCTTCTTTTTCTTTTCAGGGCTAGTTTTATGTGAAGAAGATGATGAGGATGGTGATGATGGAGTAGATGGTGGAGAGGGCTTCTCTTCTTTCCCTTTGCCTTCTGGATGGCCATCTATAAGAAGTTCCTCTGCTTCTTTTTTTGTTTGAGATGTTGAAGTGCTTTCACCTCCGCCTTTCTTAAATTCTCTATACATCTCTTCCACCATGGCTCTCATGGTCATGAAACTGTCCATGAACTGAGAGTCTGATTCTGATGAGGTTTATTCTGCCATCCTCCTCCTAGGATAGACTCTTCCAATTTCTAGATTACTCTCAACAAGTTCTCCTTTTCCTAGTTTGAATTTTGATCTAGTTAGCATTCAACAATCCAGCATAAGCTTGTCTAACCTTAGCAAACCTAAAGCTCTGATACACTTGATCTGTTAATATGATCTTAGAAAATTATTAAGGTATTACAGACTCATGTGCATGGATTTTCCTATGTTATTTTGTGCAATGGATCGATAAGGTTACGGAATACATAGACAATGAAGCAGTTAAAGAACATAATAGACAAACACACATAAACACAACAAGTTTAATAAGGAGTTCACTCAACACTCCTGGGCTACGTCTACTGGTCTAGCCTTTAGTGGTGACCTCTCTATTATGTCTTCAAAAATAGAGTTTTACAGAAGTGAGCTCAATTTGAGTCTCACACACAGACACAAACAACAATGCTTTACTTGGATCCCCCAAGTCTTTCTGAGTACACAAACTCTCTTCACTGACTCTCTGTCTCTGTTTGCTCTCTGTCTCAACACTACTTGCCTCTGTCTTTGTCAGTGTGTTACTTTAAAGTCAATCAGCGTTGTTTGTTCATTTCTCCTTCTCGGGCTCTCTGGCTTCCCAGCCTCTGTCCACTCAGATCCCCTTCTGAGTGTTAGCAATCATTACTAAATGCTTTCAGGGATGGTGACCACCTGTTTTGTAACGGAATGGATCATCAGGCCTTTGAAATCCCCAACAACAATGTTTTCTGTTTTCACAAAGAAATACACTAAAAACTGTGAAAAATTGCCAAACTGCCACTTATCGGATTTGAAATAATATAATTCCCGCCTTATAACTCCTATCAGGTCCACCTTTCAATCGCTTATCGCATCCACACCATTGATCTGAGAGATCTTGATCCAACGGCTGTGGTTCATTTCGGGCGACTCTTTCATACGAGGGTTAACCGCCCGAAATGGGTGATTTTCTCTCTCCAGCACTTGGACATGTGGCAGCCAATGTATGGGCTCGAGCAGAGTCTGGCCAAAACCATTTACTGCCCACGGCCCGCCCGAAATCCCGTTTGTTTCGTGATTTCATTTTATATTTAAAAATACATTAAAACATTGAAATATCGCAAAATGGTTTTATGGCAGACTTGAAATATTTATGAAATGGCATTTACAAACCCTTCCGAGTCCAGTTTCATCGCATCGATGCTTCCCTTCGTATTTCATTTATTAAACGAAATACGCAAAATACATAGCAAAACACCTTTTTACGAAACTGAAAATATTTTAAACTTGGTCCATAATCTCGTCGGGTCCAGCCATCGCATCGCACATATATGTATGGCCCCGCTCCTTGTAATGCTCTGACGCGATACTGCGATTGTGACTTGTCGCTAATCGCAAATCGCATAGATCCTCGGGCTGTTTGGTAAGTGCTCCTCTGTATTTGCTGATTGTGATATCGTGCGTTAACCTGGACCATTGATCTGTGCGCTTGATTGACGGTCCTCGCTGACCCGCGCTGATCGTGATCGCAACTGTCATGTGATAGCCCCCAATTGCCTCCGCTTTCCATCACCGACTATGATATGGCAATCAGATCTGGACTGTTGATCGGCCAGATCCGACGGCTTCTGTGCATTGTTCCTTTGACCATCGATAAGCTTGTTTTCCACTATTTCTCCATGTTTTTCACTCCTGATAGTGTAATCCGTCTTTTTTTAAGGGTTTTCTTTATGTGATATTTTTTAACTATGTGAAGACTAAGAGGTTTTTAGGATCCACTTGGATCAATGTATCTTGGAAATTCAATAAATTGTCCAACAAATATCTATATTGTACCTAAAGAGAAACTATGTATGACTCAGCTCCAATCAAATATTTACTTTAGTGCTATTAACATAAAAAATGACTTACATAGAAATTATAACTATATATGTTTTGCTGCACTTTCAAAAAAAATTGTTAATTTAATTTTATATTTAAAGAATTTTTTTATTTATGTTAATAAGTGTATTATATGTGTCTGATTTGATCTCTTTTTAACGTAGAATTGACACGTGTCCTTTTAAAAATAAAAATAATATATTTTCTATTAAAAAACAATATTTGTTATAATAGAAAAACAAAAAATAATATATTCGTTTGGTATCAAAGAGATGCAGTAAAAATATTTGGCTCATTATAGTGATAAATAAAATATTTCCATATACACGTGAAGTAACATTATTTTATATTAACTTAAGAGAAAGATAATGTAACTAAAAGTTAGAAAAACTTTTATTTTATGTTGACTTTAGAGAAAGATAATGTTACTAAAAGTTAGAAAAACTTTATATTTTCACTTTTGACTAATTCATATAATTCTAAAAAAAATTCAATAAAAAAATTAAATTAAGTATTTGACAATCTATACTAACTAACTTATTTCGACATCAATTCATATATATATGTATAGAGAAAGAATGTATTTATGTATGCATGTGTGTCATAATAAAATATTTCAATTTTTTCAATGCAAAAAAAGAGTAAATGAAGGTAAAAATATTCAATTATGTCATATTAAAAATAATAAAAGGGAGATTATAATTCATTCAATTCTTAATAATATGTGGCATTTAAAACATATTACTAATCATAAAAATTTCAATTTGGATCATAGATACAATATTTCTGGCACACACACACACACACACATATATATATATATAGTATAAAAAACAATTTTGTATGAAATTTAACAAAGATTAGTTGAAATTGAAAATTTAAATTGTGTAGTTTAAGTGGTCAAGGGAATTTTAAATACATTGAATATATTTATGCAATGCAATTTAAACAATGAAAAACTATATCAAATTTCTTGAGTTTCAAACATTTTATATTTCAAAATATTTGATTTTTTTACACTTACTAAATCCATAATTAAGATAAATCTTCACTAATATATAATAATAATAACCATTTTTTACACTTACTAAATCCATATTTAAAATAAATCTTCACTATTATATAATAATAATAATCCTTTAATAATGTGTGGTAGCATGAACTAAAACTACGATAGTAGAGTGAATTTAATTTGTATACATGTGTAAACTTGTAAACTTGTTCACTATAAAGTAAGACATTCGCAAGCTTGTCACAACAATCCTTCTCTTTATATATATATATATATATATATATATATATATATATATATATATATATATATATATATATATATATATATATATATATATATATATATATATATATATATATATATTCCATGAATATTTTAACTTAGTTGTCGTGTATATATAGATAATACCATGTGAATAGTCCATGAATCTAGTAAACAAGATTCATGATATATATATATATTGTTATGCTCTTGACCTGCGAGAAATTTCATAATACCAAATATGCAAAGAAATACAACCTAGAACACAGAATAAAATGAGAAAAATGACAAGTATTTTATTATTCAGAGATGAAAGTAATGTTCACTTGCCTCTTCGAGGGGCCAACCTCCTGCAGAGTAGATCTCGATTACAAAATAAGACTCGATATTTCTCAATGAGGAGTCTCTATCCTCTATATAGGATTCATACATACAATACCATGGGTCATTACCATGGTTCTCTTAATACCATATATCTAATACAATGGCCCGTTTGCAACTAACTATGGTCCCTTTCTTAAATGCGGGTCAACCACTTACAATTATTAATATGGGGTTTATTGACTCTTTAACTAACTATGACTATGACTCAACCCTATTGGGTTTATTACATAAATAAAGGGGTTAGGGTTGGACCCTAACATACCCTCCCCCATCAAAAGCAGTCTTGTGCTCAAGGCTGAAGCTGTGGAAACTGTTGAAGAATAGTGGTGGGTTCCCAGGTCGCATCTTCTAGAGACGTGTCTTTCCACTTGACGAGGACTTCCTTGATCGTGCGGCTGCGCAGATGTCTTTCACGAATATCGAGGACCTATTCAGGTTGGATCCAAAGTGAACCTTCCTCATCCAATTTGGGTAGACTGGTTTGAATTCTGCAATTGTTCCCCACCACTTTCTTGAGGCATGATACATGGAAGACTGGATGGATTTTTGAAGTTGGTGGCAAGGCCAGCTTGTAGGCTACTACTCCAATGCGTTGAATTATTTGATAAGGTCCGTAGAATTTGGGAGCTAATTTTTGGCAACCCTTTTCTTTGAGCGATGTTTTCTTATATGGTTGCAGTCGCAGGAATACCTGATCCCCTTCTTGAAATGTGCGCTCTGAACGATCCTGGTCTACATGTTGTTTCATTCGATTCTAATCTTGATGGAGATTATCTTTGAGATAGGCTATCATGGCGGCACAGTTCTATAGGAGTTGATCAACTAATTACACCTTAAAGCATCCAGGGATATAAGAAATAGGTGAAGGTGGGAGTTGGCCATACACTGCTTCATATGGAGTCATCTTGGTGGCTCCATGATTATTAGTATTATACCACCATTCAACTAAATGTTGCCATTGTACCCATTGATGCTGCTTTTCTGAAGTGAAGCACCTTAGGTATGTCTCCAAACATTTGTTGACTGCTTCAATTTGACCATCAGTTTGGGGATGATACGTAGTACTTAGTTTGAGTTGAGTGCCTTGTAGCTTGAAACGTTCTTGCCAAAATTTGTTGGTGAAAGTCGGGTCATGACCAGACACAATGGAAGTTGGCATGCCATGGAGTTTGAAGATTTGATCCATGAAAGCTTGAGCCACCAAATTGGGGGTAAATGGGTGGGATAGAGCGCAAAAATGAGCATATTTAGAAAGTCTGTTCACAACCACCATGATGACTGATTTATTGCCCAACTTGGGTAGACCAGCAATGAAATCCATAAAAACATCCGTCCAGGCGGAAGCAGGTATTGGCAATGGTTGTAAGGTTCCTTGTGACTTAACTATTTCTCCTTTGTGGCACTGACACACATCACATTCAACTACAAAGGTAAGAATGTCATTCTTCATGCCTGACCAAAAGGAAGAACGACAAGTTTGAGCATAAGTCTTCTGAAAGCCTGCATGCACAGCAGTGGGAGATGAGTGAAACTCTGCCAAAATGCGAGTTTTGAGGGTGGATGTAGGCGATATCAATACTCTATCCTTGTAGTGAAGAATCTCATCCTTCCAAGAGTACCCAACTGAGGAATTAGGATCTGCTCTCAAGTTATTAATGAGTTGGGAGAGAGAGGGGTGTGAAAACCATTCCTTGCGGGCTTCTTTAATCCAATTTGGTATGGGAAGAGAGATTGATAGCAGGGTGATTTCATCCTCAAATTGATGCAATAAAGCGTTCGCTACTACATTGTCACGCCCTTTCTTGTAAATCATCTCATAATCATATCCCAACATTTTGGCCAGCGATTTTTTGTTGTTGTGGTGATGATAGACACTGCTCCAAAAAATATTTGAGGCTTTGATGGTCTGTGCAAATTTGGAAACACTGTCCCAATAAGTATGGTCGTTAGGTATCTACTGCATGTAAGATGGCCATCATCTCTTTCTCATAGGTACATTTTCCCAGATGTTTCTCACTTAGTTGTTGGCTGGTGAAAGCCAAGCATCGACCTTCCTACATTAATACAACACCAATACCAATACCTCAAGCATCACATTCAATCACAAAAGATTTGGTGATGTCAGGTAGTGCCAATACTAGAGTGGAACACATGGCATGTTTGAGAGCCACTAATGCTTATTGTGCTGCATCAGTTCAGAGGAATGATTTTTTCTTAAGAAGGTTAGTGAGGGGTCTAGCAATGCGACCATAATTGTAGACAAATTTGCGATAGTAGCTAGTGAGACCCAAGAATCCCCTCAAGCTCTTCAAGGTTTTTGGTTGGGGCCAATATTGCATTGCCTATATCTTTTTGGTATCAACCCTGACATCTTCATGACCCATAATGTGTCCCAAATTGGATCCTAAACACTCTCTAAGTTTCCATAATCTCTTTCAAGTTATGCCAAAAGATTCAAGTCTTAGAAAGATCAAGCTATCAGAAGGAATCCTCGTGACAGTTGCAATTTGTGATCAGCGCAGTGCAACGAGGACCCTCGGTCGAGCGCACAGACCGTTGGCCCATGGTAATGCACACTGGCGCAAATTGGCAAAACCAGAGCCTAATTCTAGAAATGGGGGTAGTTTCTGAACACGCTAATTGTGTATCGCAGGGCGTCCCCCTCAGTGAAGGAAAGCCCCAAGCGCCTGGACTAGAAATGACTATGAAATGCAGAAAAGTAATTAATTCGGTTCCGTGGGGTGGGATTCCACAAAACCGGCAGGATATTGGAAGGCCTCGAGGCGAAAGCAGTTTCAACTTAGTCCCACACAATGCCACACATTGAGTGACACGCGTCCAACGGAAGAGAGAGAAAACTGTTCACATCAAACGGGTAAACGTCATGCTACTTGCCCGCCCGATATGGACGATGACTGTAGGATTTGGGGGGCCCAGATCAATGATGGAGGCACGTCCCGATAAATGACTGGATTCGACAAGGTTATAAAGCAAGATTACATGGGATTTGAAATCCGACGTGGACGATAAGTTGGCAAAAGATTCGTGTTTCGTGGGCATTCTTGGAGCAAATGGAAATAACGATTGTTCAAACATGTCGAAGAGAACTGACACACTCATCCATTACAGAATAGGTGGCCACCTCCCCATGAAGCGATTACGCAGTGATGATGACGCAGAGCAGGGGAATTCGAACAGACAACAGTAGAAGAGCTAGAACACCGGGAAGCAGAAACGAACTGACAGAAAGCAGACTGGCTTTAAAGCCATGAACTGACAGAAGCAGAGGACACATAGAGGAGAGTTAGTTAAATGCAGAAGCTAAGAGTAGAGAACAGAAAGAAGAAGTTGAGTTGACATGAAGGCAGCATTGAGCTAGATAGAGCCAGAGAGAGTCAGAGAGTCTATGTACTCCAAAGAAAGCTTGAGAGGTTCAAGCGAGCTCCTCGGCATAGGCTTGTCATGTATAAGCCTCGAATTGGGCTCATACTATTGTGACCAGTAGAGGTCATGCTTCAGTAAGGAGAGTTTGTGTACGCCAGTCCTACTGATTCATATCTGTTAAGTGAGACTCAAATTGAGCTCACTGTTGTAAGACTTTGCTTCAAAAACATAATAGAGAGGCCACCACTAAAGGCTGGACCAGGAGACATAGCCCAGGAGCATTGGGTGAACTCCTTATTAAACTTGTTGTGTTTATATGTTTTGCCTATTATGTTTTCCCTAACTACCTCAGTGTCTATGTATTTCGCAATCTTATCGATCCATTGCATAAAGTAACATAGGCACACCCCAGCACATGAATCTGTAATACCTTTATTAATTAACTGAGATCATTCACGAGTGATTTCAGATCAAGTGGTATCAGAGCCTTAGGTTGTTAAGGTTAGACAAGCTTGTGCTGGATTTTGTTGTTGAATGCTAACTAGCTGAAAGCTTAAATTAGGAGAAGAAGAGTTGGTTGAATCTAACCCAGAAATTGGAAGAGTCTATCCTAAGAAGAAAATGTCAAAAGAAAGTCCCTTAGGATCAGACCCCCATTTCATAGATAGTTTCCTGGCCATGAGGTCCATGGTAGAGGAAATGTATAAGGAGTTTAAGAAAGGTAGAGATGCAGATTCATCACACTCCAAAGATAAAGGAGAAGAAGAATCTCTCCTCCATGACCACTCTAAAGGCAAAGGGAAAGAAGAAAACTTCCTCACACCTCCTAATAGCCCTGAAAATAAGAAGAGGACATCTTTGATTAAATTGGATGTTAAATTTGATTTGCCTATCTATGATGGAGAGTTGAATGCAGAGAAGCTGGATAATTGGATTAGACAGATTGATATGTATTATAGGGTGCAGAATATTGACTCAGACAGAAGTAAGATTCAGCTGGCCAGCCTACACCTTGGAGGAACTGACTTGGTATGGTGGGAAGGTCGAACACAAGCTGACATGAAGAAGCATGGTAAAATTCTATCTGTCTGTAGTGAATTTGTTTCTACAATTAAGAAGCAATTCTATCCACTAGCTTATATGCAACAAGCCATGATGAGTTGGGAAACTCTTCGCCAATTGAAAGGGAAAAGTGTACAAGGTTACACTCAAGAATTTAGGAAAAGAGCTTTGATTCTAGGAATTTCTTTAGACTCACCTGAAACTCTGCTGAAGTATATAGGTGGTCTACACAGTTATTTAAGATATACCATTCTCATGTCTAACCCTACTAGCATAGATGAGGTCTCTGTTCAAGCTACCCATTTAGAGGTTAGAGGTAAGAATGTGGTCCCAGAAGTTGGGGGATCATCCAAACCCACTGCAAGCAAGAACAAGGAGAAGAGAAGACAAAAATGGAAAGAGAGGAAGGCCAATGCTATACAAAAGACGAAGTCTTCATGCACTCACTGCAAAAAGGATGGGCATGATGATGAACACTCCTGGATTTTGCATCCAAAGCTGAGACCTAAGAAGTTTGATGGCAAAAAGAAGAAGATTGTTGTAGCTATTCAAAAATATTTGGGGACAGACTCAAGAGATGAAACAACCATTGCAGCCACCGGTATAAAAGGTAAAAATTCTAAAGCATCTAGTAGTAATTCTGCACAATCTACTGATAATGAAGAAAATGAGAGGACAAGACATGAGCTTTTTCATATTTGAGTTATTTCCAAGCATCAAAAGATTGATACTTTTTTTGATAGTGGCTCGTAAGTAAATTTAATTTCCGAAACAATTGTAAAGAAGTTGGGATTACTAACTACACCTCACAAGAAGCCATATCCATCAGGTTGGTTATGTGATAAAACACAGCTACAAGTGACTAGAAAATGCAAACTTAGGTTTTCTTTTGGATCAACATTTGTAGATGAGGTTGAGTTAGGTATATTTCCTTTGGATATATGTGGAATTACTTTAGGAAGTCCTTACTTGTATGATAGAAAAGCAATTTTCTATAGAGCAGAAAACAAGTATCAACTCATTAAAGATGGAATCAAATATATTGTAAGAGCTCACAAACTCAAAAATAACTATACTCTCATAAACTCAGGGCAGATGAAAAGAATTGTAAATTCACGCAAGCAATTTTTACTGATGGTTGTAAAGGAAAAGAATCCTGATAAAACCAAAATATTTGAGGGCTGTAATGCTAAACAACAGGCTAATTTAGAAAAAGTTGTTTCAAAATATGATATACTATTCCAAGAACCTAAAAGTCTGCCACCCCAAAAGGAAATAGTACATTATATTAATTTGCAGCAAGATGCTCCATTGCCTAACATCGGAATGTACAGGTTGTCCGCTTTAGAGAATGCAGAAATCAAGAAGGTATAGGGGCTGCTTGAGAAAGGGTTCATAAGACCTAGCACATCACCATGTGGGTCTCCAATTGTCTTGGTGAGAAAGAAAGATGGCTCATGGAGAATGTGCATTGACTACTAAGCACTGAATAAGATAACGATCAAAAATCGTTATCTCCTTCCTCGCATAGATGATCTATTGGATTAGTTGAAAGAAGTTGTTTATTTTTCCAAGTTGGACTTGCATAGTGGCTATCATCAGGTCAGAGTTGCAAAGTAAGATGCATGGAAGACTGCTTTCAAAACAAAGCAGGGATTGTATGAGTGGATGGTTATGCCTTTTGGCTTAACTAATGCTCTTACTACTTTCATGAGAGTAATGAATGATGTACTCAGACCATTTATTGATGATTTTGTAATTGTATATTTGGATGACATTCTTATATTTAGTAAAACATGGGAGGATCATTTAAAGCATGTCAAGCAGACTCTAGATGTTTTAAAAAGAGAAAAACTTTATGTTAAACTCTCAAAATGTGAATTTGGTAAAACATCTTTGAATTATTTGTGTCACATAGTAGGGGGTGGTGAATTGAAGATAGATCCCTCTAAGGTTGTAGTCATTGTAAACTAGCCTAAACCCAAATCTGCTATTGAAGTTAGAAGCTTCCTAGGGGCAACACAATATTGGAGAAAGTTTATTGCTAACTTTTCCTTAATTCAAACACCTTTACATGCTTTGACAAGATTGAACAATGTGTTTCAGTGGGAAGGCAAACAACAAAAAGACTTCGACACCTTGAAAGAAAAGATTAGTACAGCACCAGTACTAGCACTACCTAATCTTCAAAGAACATTTGAGATTGAAACAGATGCCAGTGACTATGCCATGGTAGCAGTGTTGATGCAACACGGTAAACCCATATGTTATCATTCTGAGACATTTAATTCTGTAGTAGTTAATTTTTTTTTCTACGTTATACTAATTCTATTGATGAAAAAATATATCATACACTGAGGTTGAAGCCTACACTTAGCCATGCCATAGGAATGGCATCAACCAGCAAAAGTCTAGATTTGAACTGCCCAGAAGGGAAACCAGTTCGTAATCAAAAAATAGTTCAGAAAATTAGCTTGCTGCCCACATAGGGGAAACCAGCAAAGCATCCAGTTTTGTATCATTGTATCTAATGAGACCAAAAATGAAAAACCCAATTGAAGATCCGAAAATCCTATGGTTTTTTCCCCAAAATCCCATTGAAAACAGAAAGCTAAAAACATAGTCCCATTGAACCTGAGACACATGGCATGCTGGGTGGCAAACTGAATTATGGATGCATGTCACGCTGAATGGTAGCAAGGTAGTAGACAAAGAGGCTAACACATGACCGCGTGGTAGCAGGATAGGGACGTGGCGGCAACAGAGGGTTCTCCTCCATGATGAAGCATCGATACTCGTCCATGTCGCCACTTGCCAGCAGCGAAGTCTCCGTGTCACCCGCCTGCATAGCCGGTTGTTCTTCCTCGACGAGACAACAATATTCGTCGATAACCTAGTTTGTTTGTGGAGCCTCGCTCACTTCCTTCCCTGCGCGTCTGGTTTGCTGCTCCTGGCTCCGCTCCCCTGCGCCTTGAATGCTCGTCTGTGCCAGTTCCTGTTTGGCTTTGGTGTGGCTGCACCCTGCTGTGGTGCGCTCAATTGCCTTGGTACCTTGCTCCTCAGTAGCCGTGATGCTTCCGCCAGCCTCGGTTGCGTGTGCCTCAGAGCTCTGCTCTTCCTCGTGAAAGCTTATGGTTATGGTAGTTGTGATGAGGGGCTTGTTCAGGGCGGATCTGAAGGTGAATTGGGCATTCTGGGAATGCAGTGGAGGAGTGGGTGGAGAGCCTCTGGGAGATGGGCTTGAAGTGGAGGGGAAGCTGCTGTGAGGCGAGGCAGAGGCCACCGAGTGGAGACAACCTCGTCCAGTGCGTGTATTAGGATAGCAACCTGGGATTTTCTCAGCCAGAGAGGAAGTGGTATCTGAGGTAGGAGAGTGTTGGGTGTGACTCGGGCTCCCACGGTTCCCACCTCTACGGCTTTGCATCCTGTTTCTCACCATGCTGTCTGCAGGTGGATGCGAATTTCGACCGGAATTGGGCACAAGGGAATGCAGCATCACAGTGGAGCTTACAGACAATTCAGCAGAGGGATGAGCAACCAGGGCCGAAGGTATGGAAAAATGACAATCTACTATGGGTGAAATGGATGCCCGTGCCAACAACAATACAACAAAAAAGATTCCAGTGTCTCCCTGTGGTTGTGTGGGAGCTGGGTGCAGTAATTGCATGAGCGCAGAGGCGTTGCAGGGGCCGAGGTTGCAGGGGTGGATAGGCAAGAGCAGAGGTGATATTGTCCCGAGAATACATTTTTGCCTTGAGCCAAGGTTGATGGCGATTATCAGAATGGAGGTTGCGCTTACACAAGGTGCATTTATGACAGATGTTAATGCAGTTTTTGGATCACTGTGCCAGCCTGCGTGAGTCCATGTGATCTCGCCACACGCCAACCTATTTGGCGTCCACTTCATTATCCTGAGTTGTCACCCGCATCTGGGAGATGGGCGTCCTTGTGCACCAGGTCAATGCATGCTTGCAACTGAGATTGGTCATTTAGAATATTAATTATGCCAGAATGTAGGACTTGATCCTGTTCAACCCCGATATTTGCCAGGAGATCTGCTACCTTGTTGTTGTCCCTTTTGACATGAACAAATGTGGTTGCTCTCCTATTTTTCATCCATTGCTCTATTAGTTCAAGCCTGGCCACTAATCTCCAGCTTTTGGCAACTCTTGATGCATTGCTTCCTAACTGTATTTGAGTGACCATATTTATTAGGATTTGTAAGTCCCCCTCTATTATGATGGGATGGAAATTATAATGGTGTGCTAAGTTCATACCTTGCCATAATCCTTCCATTTCTGCAAAGTTGTTCATGTCCCAACCAATGGAGCTGAAGTATATTAGTAAGGGTTGGCCTTCATGGTCTCTGAAGATGCCACCATGTCCTGCTTTGCCTAGGTTGCCCTTGGAGGCACCATCAAAGTTTAGCTTGATCACCTTTTGTGGAGGGGGAATCCAACGTGAGAGCTACTTGGTGATAGTACTTGGTCTGTTCGTATCCAATTATACCTGCTGGAGCTTGAGGTTCCAATTTGCCCATATGCTCTATTCGCGTATCTGGGTGGGCATGTCCTCAACACTCCATTGTTGGAGAGCAAGAGTTTCTTAAATATTCTGACATAGGTTGGTCCATATGATCTCTAAATTAGTTCTTTGGTTTTTGAAAATTCGTTTGTTTCTTTCCTTCCAAATTGTCCAGAAAAAGAAGCCTGACAGAATGGTCCATAGCTTATTGAGAATTTTACTGTTATAAGGCTCCGGAGTCTAGTTGCATATGGTGCCCTTGATATCCCCTAGAATTCTGCATGGTTGCTGACATCGGAAAGTAAGATTTTCCCAAAGTTTGTTAGCCATGTGGCAGGAGTCCATGAGGTGCTAAATAGTTTCTGCATGATTTTGACAATTAGGACAATAGGAGGGTCCCTAGAATCCTCTTTTGATTAAGTTTTCCCAAGTGAGGATTCTTTGATGATATAGCAGCCATGTGAAAGTGGAAATTTTTGGCCAAATACCTGTAGCCCAGATGCGATTCCAAGTAGGATCAACTGGTTCCTATGTTTGGAGCATCAGCTGGTAGGCTTCTTTTGTGGTGTATACTCCTTTCGGTGTGTATCCCCATCTTAGAACATCTTTTCCAGTATGATATCTGATTCTTCTGCTGGTGAGTTCTTTGTGTAGCTCCGAGTTATAAGCTTCAGTTTCTCGCTGTGTTATTGGTGCAGAAGGTTTCCATTGCCTGAAGCCCTGATTAGTACTGTGGGTCCAGAATTGTGGTACATGGTCTGTCTGGTGGATGTAGTTTCCATTATGATTTGTGCAAGGTAGAAGTTCTACTATTTTTGGTATTTGTTGCCATGAATCCATCCAAAAACGAGCAGTTCTCCCTTCTCGTATCTCCCAAAAGCTATGCTTTTGGATGATCTCTCTGTGCTGTTTTGCCGCATTCCAGATTAGGGATCCTGTGGTTGTGGTAGTTATTCTTATCAGCTCTTGCAGTGGTCGGTTGTTTTCATATTTTGTTGTCCAGAGTTGTGCCCATGGCTTCTGTGGGCTGGAAACCCATTTCCACCATATTCGTGCTCCCATTAACGTGTTGCTTTGTTGTGGGTCACGCAATCCTATACCTCCCTGCTTTTTGGGTGTACAAACTGTGTCCCATTTCACCAATGCCCATTTTCTGTTTTTCCCTATGGATCCCCATAAGAAATTGCGTTGCAGATTTTTGATTCTCTTTAGCATCCATTTCAGTGCAGCAAGAACCGAGAAGAGAAAGAGGGGCATGGATTGTAGGACTACCTTTATTAGGACGAGCCTGCTTGCCATGTTGAGTGTTCTGTATGTCCATGATGATAGTTGGCTTTCCATTTTCTCAATGAGTTGTTGCCAGGAGGCATGCTTTAAGGCTGAGTCCATCAGTGGAGCACCTAAATAATGTGATGGGAGTTTGGCTTGAGAGAATCCAATGATTTTAGCAATGATTCTTTGAGTGGCTACTGGAGTATGGAAGAAGAATATTTGTGATTTGGCAGTATTTATAGTTGTTCTAGAGGCACTGGATAAAGTTTCAAGAAGGGCTTTGTAGGTGTGTGATTCACTGACAAATGGATGTCCAAAAAGCACATTGTCATCAACAAATTGTTGATGTGTGATCACAGAGGTCCTATGTACCGAGATGCCTCTAAGGTCATGAGATTGAACGGCCTGCTTTATAAGATGACCTAGACCTTCTGCCATAATAATAAAGAGAAATGGGGATAAAGGGTTTCCTTGATGGATTCCTCTGGAAGGGGAGTAAGGTTTAGAAGGGATTCCATTAACTAGAACAGAGCAGAGTAGGGAAGTTATTAGATTCATAAGCCATCTAATCCAGGCCAGGCTGAATCTGAAGGCAGTCAACATATGTTTTATATAGGACCAACTAAGCTTGTCAAAGGCTTTAGAGAGATCGATTTTTAGAAGAATACCTGCCTGTTTGTTTCTCTTTAAGGAATGGATGGTTTCATGAGTTAGAATAATGTTGTCCAAGATTTGACGTCCTTCAACATATCTAGATTGTTCTGGTGAGATGAGAAGAGGGAGGAGCGATTTGAGGCGATTTGCAATAACTTTCGAGATTATTTTGTATATTACGTTGCATAGTGCAATGGGCCTGAACTTCTTCGGAGTGCTTGACTGAGCTTCTTTAGGAATGAGTGCGATGAATGTCACATTAAGAGAAGGAAGTAGCCAATGCATGACTCGGGATTCTTTGACCACCTTCCAGACTTATACTTTGATTAAATCCCAGAATTGATGGTAAAAGTTAGAAGTGAAACCATCAGGTCCTGGAGCTTTCCCAGCTTTCAATTGATTTGATGCCTCTTTGACATCCATCAGGGTGACTGGTCGTAGCAAGAGCTGATTATGCTCCTCTGTTATAATTCTGGGAATATGTTGAATTATTTCATCTATTGTTGGTTGTATATCTATAGGCGGCTCTTGATGTACTATTTTGAAGTGATTGGTGATCTCTTTCTCGATATCTTCCTGTTTCTCCATTCTATCTCCCTGTGGATTTTGAATATGCGAGATGGTATTGTTCATTCTTCTTTGAATAGTTGTGCGATGAAAGAATTTGGTATTTTTTTCCCCTTCTTTTAGCCATCTGATCCTTGACTTTTGTTTCCAAAGCAGATCCTCTTGTTTCCTTCGTTCTTCTAATTGTGTTAGTAGTACTTGTTCTTGACTTGCTAGTTCCTCTGTTCTGCCTCTTGTGATGATCTTCTACTGTACCTCTTTCATACTTTGCTCGAGAATTCTTTTTCTCTTGAAATATATTGTCGAATGTAGTGTAATTCTAGGTCTTGATTTACCTTTTGATGTGCTTCAGTCTTTGCTAGAATTGATACATAGCTGAGCCGCCATTGGGAATGAAGCTCTCCCATGCTGATTTGACCACTTTTTTGAACTCAGGGTGGGTGAGCCAGAAAGCTTCAAATTTGAATGGTTTCCTATTTGAGTTTCTAGGATTCTTCCATTGAAAGGAAATAGGCCAATGATCCGAGCCGGCAATGGGGAGTATGGAGGTGCATATATCACCATCTAAATGGACAAAGTTGTCTGAGATCAAATATCTATCCAATTTGGAGGAGATTTGTTGAGAGCCCTTCTGTTTGTTATTCCATGTGTAAGTGCCATTGTCAAATGGTAAGTCAATTAGCAAGCTATTTTGAATGTATTCTTTGAAGCTATTGCTTTCATTGTCCAGCTTTATTCTACCTCCAAGTTTTTCCTCTAGCCTTGTGATCATGTTGAAGTCCCCACCTGTGATCTAGAGTGGATAAATTCCTGTAGAATTGAGAATTTCCAACGTTTTTAGCAGCGTAGTCTTTTGCATTGCATCTTGAGGGAAGTATACATTGGTCAAGTGGCCATGTATGTTGGTTCCAATAAGGTGGAAAGTTTCTTGAATAAAATGGTGTGAAGCATGGAAGTCTGTGAGAGAGACGTGTTGAGTATTCCATGTTATGGCAAGCCCTCCCAAGGCACCTGTTGCATCTACTGTAACAGTCTGACATCCCGCCCATGCTTTGGATAATATGGAAGCTAAGGTACTAGTGTTACATTTTGTTTCCTGCATGAATACAATGTGTGGTTGTTCTTGCTGAATCATGTTCTTTAACATTCTGTATTTCCCCGGACCGTTAAGTCCTCTGACATTCCATGAGATGAGCTTCATGGTTGACTGGTAGGTAGAGAGCGGTAGTATTTATTCAACTTGGAGCATCTTCCTAACTCCACTAGCATTTCCCTAATTAGAATGGTGCGATGTAGGTATGTCTTTCTCCCTCTCTTTTTCCCATCTTTGATGATATGTTTCCCGTCCCATTTACCTCCTTGTTGTATGCCCAGTGTGCTGTGCTGATGCACTCTTGATAGTACTACTTCCAGATTTTCAAGTTGCCTATCCGGGATTGTGTCGAACTCTTTCCTCTTACAAGCTTGTTCTAGACTAAAAATGTCTATATCACCTAGATCAAAGCTTTCAGGTTCTTCTTCCATTAAACTTTGTTGACTGTTGTCCTCCAAATGGGTTATTGGCTGAAGAGGGTCTGTCAACAAAGTATCAATGTCCATTACTTTATCGAACTAGAGGGCTTTGTTGTTAGCATGTTTGGGGACGGATTTCTTGGTTGATGCATGCGGGTCAGAGGTATTAACTTTCAATGATTGACTGGCTTCATTATGGATAGGCATAAAGGAAGATTTGGTGGAGGGAGCGGAGGTTGTCTTTGCTGTTGCAGGGGGATGTGATTCAGGCATATCTAGGTTTGCCAGAATATCAAAGCTATTGCTTGAGGATGGCACATCGGAAGATGGAGTAGCATATTTTGGTGCTGTGGGTGGTTTTTTGGTATGCTTCTTTCTACTGGCCACTTTAGTAAACCCTTCCATGTCAGACTTTCCCCCATTGTCTGTGGATTTAGGTGGAGTGTTTAAAGGGCAGTCACGAAATAGGTGTCCATGGGCATGGCACCTCCTACATCTGAAAGGTACATGTTCATAATCTATGGGTTGTATCCATTCAAAGTCATCATGTAGGAGACTTACCGAATCCGTGAGCACCTCACCCAGCTTCATGTAAACACATATACGAGCATAGGAGGTATACCTGCGTAGCTTTGTTTCCTCTGCTACCTTTATGAACTCACCTAGTCCATTACCAATGGCTTTAAGTGATTCTTCATCCTAGTATTCCAGCGGTAAATAGTACATGTGGATCCAAACTGGCGCCCAACTGAAGTCTTCCTTATCTAGATTAAATCTTTCTACCTAGTCTCGTAGATAGAGACTTGCTGCATTAAAGAAATAGGGTCCTCTATCTAGGACTCGATTTCTGTCTTCAAGGTAGTTGAATATGGCTATGAAGAAGCCTTTGGGGCCTAGCTATAGGGTAACATGTCCTTTGGGCTTCCACTTTGAGGTTATCCAGACTTGCAGAGCTTTTTTAGTTGGCCAATAGCCTATAAATTTGCCTATTAGTGCATGGTCTTTCATGTATTATATTTGTGCATTGATTCTGTGACTGGGGAGCTCAATCTTGGGTCATTCTATAAAAATGGGCTTGCAAGTGGACGACGATGCCTTTTTTGGCTGCTCATATACTGTAGGGTTATCTCCTTTTCTGTTTTCTAGATCCGCTTGGACATTCTTCTCCTGCTGCTGCGCAGGCCGTACTGCTGGCTTCTCTGCATGCTCATTTGAAATCTTTTCAGTTTCGCCTTCAGGTGGGTCTTCATTATTGCAGTCTTTGGGGGGAGGCACCGATGCCTCCCCCATCAGAGTGTTCATTGGTTTTAGCTCCTAGATGCGTCAAACCTGAATTTGCAGCAGTCCTGCTTGGACCTGAGAAGCTGCTTGCTCTGTCTCTGCACCGTGTAAGGGTTTGTCAGAAACCATAGTCCGCCATTTTTCCTTCATCCCTTCTGCCGTAGCTGCTCCAAGAACTCATCTTTGGTTTATTCTGCAGTAGTTAATTATCCCACATATGATAAAGAATTGTATGCATTAGTACAGAGTGTGAAAAAGTGGAAACATTATTTAATGGGCAAAGAGACAGTTATACACACTGATCATCAACCACTTCAATATTTACACTCCCAAACTAAGTTGCAGCAATCAAGACACTATAGGTGGATGGGTTTCCTGCAGCAGTTTCATTTAGTCATCATATATAAAAAAATGCATACACAATAAAGTTGCAGATATGTTGTCCAGACCAATCATCAATGCATCTACTATACTTAAGCATAATTCAATATTGCATGAAAGCTACATTGAACAGTATGCTCAAGATATAGATTCCAAAGATGTCTATGCAACTTTAAGTCGTGGCAAACAAGTAGAAGAATTGGATTATCACGTTAAGGACCGACTCTTCTATCATCTGGGAAAGTTATGCATTCAGCAAAATGAAAGAGTAAAGATAGTTCGAGAAGCACACACTTCTCTAATATCAGGTCATTTTGGTGTAAGTAAAACAGTTGCACAGCTGCAAAGATTTTATTATTGGCCTAAAATGAATGAGACAGTTTCTATATATGTAAGAGGGTGTACTATGTGTGCTAAAAGCAAGCCCAACAATAGAAAACTAGGCTTGTACACTCCACTACCAGTACCTTCTCATCCTTGGGAAAGTGTTTCCATGGACTTGGTTAGGGGACTGCTCAAATCTAGAAAAGGTCATGACTGTTTATATGTTGTTGTGGATAGGTTCAGTAACATGTGTATTTTAATACCATGTAACAAATAGGTTACAGTTGAACAAACAACAAAGTTGTTCTTTCACCATGTATGGGTTCATTTTGGATTACCCACTTCCATTGTATCTGATCGAGATTCCCGATTTGTTGGGAAGTTTTGGTCGAGTCTGTGGGAATTGATAGACACCAAACTGAAGAAGAGCACATCCTTTCATCCACAAACAGATGGCCAAACAAAAGTGATCAACAGGACAGTGATCCAGTTACTCAGAGGCTATTGCAACAAGCATCCAAAACTTTGGGATGAACATTTATGTTATGTGCAACATGCTTACAACCGTGCTAAACATTCTTCTACACAAAGATCTCCTTTTGAGACCTGTTTTGGTTTCACACCAAGGTCTCCTTTGGATTTTGTCTTTGGTAAAGACATAACGGTTGATAGACACAGTGATGTGGACAAGGCAACCAGGTTCATCGAACAAATCCAAGAGATTCACCAGGCAGTATAGGAACAGTTGGAAAGGAGCCAAGCCAAGTACAAGGCAAGGCATGACAAGCATCGGATGGAGCACAGTTTTCAAGTTGGTGATCAAGTCTTGCTGTATATCAGCAAAGACAAAATGCAGGGTGAAGGTAAGAAGCTGAAGCCAATAAGGTATGGACCTTTCAAGATATTGAGAAAATTGGTGAGAATGCTTTTCGCCTTGATTTACCAGCTTACATGCACACCTACTCAGTCATTAATGCAGACAACTTAAGACTATTTGAACCTTCATTAATTGAAGATCCCGAAGAGCAGAGTAAATTGCCTTCTATTGATGTTCTGTTACCTGAATATCTCAATGAATTGCAGGAAGACACAGTTCTGGACAGGAAGGTGAGGATGACGTGCAGGGGAGATGTTGAGTACCTCAGGATTGGACTCAAAGGTTCAAAGCCAAGCAGTGCAAAATGGATATAGTTTGGACAAGTGAGACAGATATACCCTCACTTAGTCAATGCTTGAAAACCAACTTTTGGTGGTCCAAAAGCTTTTTCAGTGCGAAGGCCATGATCCAAATTGGATCCTAAACACTCTCTAAGTTTCCATAAACTCTTTCAAGTTATGCCAAAAGATTCAAGTCTTAGAAAGATCAAGCTATTAGAAGGAATCCTCGTGATAGTTGCAATTTGTGATCAGCGCGGAGAAATGAGGACCCTTGGTCAAGCACGCAAACCGTTGGCCCATGGTAACGTGCACTAGCGCAAATTGGCAAAACCAGAGGCTAATTCAAGAAATGGGGGTAGTTTCTGATACGCGATTAGCACTAAAGTGCTAATTGGGTATCACAAGGCGTCCCCCTCAGTGAAGGAAAGCCCCGAGCGCCGGAACCCGAAATGACTATGAAATGCGGAAAAGTAATTAATTCGGTTCTGTGGGGTAGGATTCCACAAAACTGGCAGGATATCGAAAGGCCTCGAGGCGGTAAGCAGTTTCAAATGAGTCTTGCCTGATGCCACACATTGAGTGACACGCGTCCAGCAGAAGAGAGAGAAAACTGCTCACATCGGACGGGTAAATGTCATGCTACTTACTTGCCTGATATGGACGATGACCATAGGATTTGGGGGGCCCAGATCAACGACGAAGGTGCGTCGCGATAAATGACCAGATTCGACAAGGTTATAAAGCAAGATTACATGGGATTTGAAGTCCAACGTGGACAATAAGTTGGCAAAATATTCATGTTTCGTGGGCTTTCTTGGAGAAAATGGAAATAACGACCGTTCAAACATGTCCAAGAGAACTGACACACTCATCCATTACAGAATAGGTGGCCACCTCCCCGTGAAGCGATTATGTAGTGATGATGACGCAGAGCAGGGGAATTCGAACAGACAGCAGGAGAAGAACCAGAATGTCAGGAAGCGGAAATGAACCGACGGAAAGCAGACTGGCTTTAAAGCCATGAACTGATAGAATCAGAGGACACACAGAGGAGAGTTAGTTAAACGCAGAAGCTAAGAGCAGAGAATAGAAAGAAGAAGTCGAGCTGACCTGAAGGCAGCATCGAGCCAGACAAAGCCAAAGAGAGTCAGAGAGTCTGTGTACTCTAGAGAAAGCTTGAGAGGTTCAAGCAAGCTCCTCGGCATAGGCCTATCATGTATAAGCCTCGGATTAGGCTCATACTACTGTGACCAGTAGAGGTCATGTTTCAGTAAGGAGAGTATGTGTACTCTAGTCCTACTGATTCATATCTATTAAGTGAGACTCAAATTGAGCTCACTGTTGTAAGACTCTGCTTCGAAAACATAATAGAGAGGCCACCACTGAAGGTTGGACCAGGAGACGTAGCCCAAGAGCATTGGGTGAACTCCTTATTAAAGTTGTTGTGTTTATATGTTTTGCTTGTTATGTTTTCCCTAACTACCTCAGTGTCTATGTATTTTGCAATCTTATCGATCCATTGCATAAAGTAACATAGGCACACCCCAGCACATGAGTCTGTAATACCTTTATTAATTAACTGAGATCATTCACAAGTGATTTCAAATCACAAATACTCAACTTCTTCCACACCAAAAGAGCACTTGGACAATTTGACAAATAATTTGTGATTCCAGAGCAGTTGCAAGATTAGGTCTACATGATGGAGATGTTTTTCCTAGGTTAGGCTGTAGATGAGAATGTCATCAAAGAACACGAGGACAAATTTTCGGAGATATGGTTTCAGCAGGTGATTCATGAGGCTTTGAAAAGTGGATGGAGCATTACAGAGACCAAATGGCATGACCAAGAATTCATAATGGCCTTCATGAGTGCGGAAAGAAGTCTTGGGAATGTCTACTTCCTTCATGCAGATTTGGTGATAGCCAAAGCAAAGATCTAGCTTGGTAAAGAGTTGAGCACCATGTAGTTCATCAAGCAGATCATCAACAACCAGGATAGGGAATTTTTCTTTGATAGTGAGTGTGTTGAGGGCTCGAAATTCTGGACACATGCGCCATTACCCATCTTTCTTGAGCACCATGACCACTGGTGATGAATAACGGTTGATGCTAGGATGAATAACACCTACTTCAAGGAGTTCCTTGATGATTTTTTCAATTTCATTCTTTTGGGTGAAAGGATATCAATATGGGTGCAAATTAGGTGGTTGGGCCCCTGGGACCAAAGTGATGCTATGATCATGTTCCTTTATAGAGGGTGGAAGCTCTTTAGGTTTGTCAAATACTGGCTGGTGGCGGTTTAAGACTTGTTGCATCTCAAGATGAATATGAGAGCAGTGGGTTCTATGGCCTAGATGCCATTAAATTGAGTGATAACTCCATGATGGACCTCTTTCAACAACTTTTCCATTCGATGTGAGCTAATGATAGAAGGAGCACCTGCCTGGAGTCCATGGAGGGTATGCATGCAGTCATTCTACTTA
The DNA here is from genome assembly GCA_031772625.1 of Pinus tabuliformis. Lineage (NCBI taxonomy): Eukaryota > Viridiplantae > Streptophyta > Pinopsida > Pinales > Pinaceae > Pinus > Pinus tabuliformis. The sequence goes on from CM062810.1 coordinate 773,961,510, forward strand.
AAGCTCATATACAGCTCCTGGAAATCCATTGTGATTGGGCCTAGTGTGCGAAGCCATTTAGCACCCAAGACAATGTCACAACCACCCACATTAATTGCAAACATGTGGGTCTTTAGGTGGTAATCTCCCATCTAAAGTTTAATATTTTCTTAGAGGCCTTCACATTTCATTGTCCCCCCATCAACAATCAAGACCGGGAAATTAGAGACCGCCCTTAAAAGACAATGAACATCTTCGGCGACTCGCTAATGGATAAAGTTATGAGTGCTGCCATTATCAATCAATACTACTATAGGGCAATGTTTAATAAAGCCTCTGATTTTGAGAGTTTGGGGCGCAGAAATGTCTGCCAAAGCATGTAGCGAGATAATTGGTTCCTTCAGCGTAATCGTGAGCTCATTAGCCTGTTGGGCTTCCTCAACTTTGTCCTCTGGTCCCCCAAGGGGTGGAGCTTCCTCAGATGAGCTGTGATCAGTAACATCAATTTGAAATAATTTTGGTTCCTTGCATTTATGCCCTGGGGAGTATTTGTCATCACAGTAGTAGCACAATCCTTGTTTTCTTCTTTCAGCCATTTCTTCTGGAGACACCTTTTGAACCGTAAGTGTTTGGGTAGTGCCTTGAGCCTAGGTGGGGCGTCCCTTGGCTATGAAATTTGGATGAGGAGACTCAGCAACTAAAGCATGTTCCACTTCAATAGCCTTTGCTCAAGCATCTATCGATGTAGGTGGGTGGTGCATCTGGACATGTGCTTGGATGGCTTCTTTGAGACCACTTATAAAACATTCCAAGTAGAATTCATCTCCTAAACCTTCTGTGTGAATGGCCAATGTCTCAAAGGCTACAATGTAGTCTTTTGTTGTGCCTGTCTGTCGGAGCTTAGTAAGACGACCCAAAAAATTAGATTCTATGTCAAAGAAGTCACATTGAGATTTGGAGAACACCTGCCAAGTTATGTTCACGGGATAGAATTTTCGATGCCACTACCACCATTGCCATCTCTCTTAGTCCAAGTAAAGGGCTCCCACACGTAGTTTAGTTGCATCATCACGGATATCATTCACAATGAAATATTGTTCCATTTTTGCTACCCATACTGCCAGATTAGAGCTATCAAATTTGTACATGTCCAGCTTGGGTGGTTGAGGGTGGGAATGTTGGTGATTTCCATGGAAGTGAATATGATGGCTAGATTCTCCTTCAAGGTGTTCATCAATACCATGTGCCTCTGGATGCAACCCCAACGTGCTCGTATTGAATTGCGCAATGAATTATTTAATTGTCTGCATATCATCCTAGAAAGAATCCAACTTTTTTTCAAGGCGCTCGATCTTCTAGTTGGCCATGAATTGAGCTCTGGTTTCTGCCATACACAGATCTTGGTCACTTAACATGACTTTGAAAATATTTGGGACCGCCCAAAAATTGACGCTGACAAGTGAACGGTACCACTGCATTGAGCTCGTCGTCCTGAGTCTTATGGGCTGAGTATCTTGTAAGCATCCCAGGAAGACCTCATATTTTTTTTATTTTTTATTTTTTATTTTTATTTTTATTTTTTTACTCTGAATGGATTTTTACTCCCTGTTGATCAATACTGCAGTGAAAAAATTCCAAAAAACTTGATCCTGCCCAATGTCGTGTGAAATTCAAGCCCAGACTATAGGAGCCACAAGCCTCATTGCGCATATGGTCAGATCTGCCTGCGAAACCCCAATGGTTGAATGTGAGTTGGATTGCAGCAGCGACAAAACCCCAAATGCTAGATCTGAATGGTACTGTGGCGGTAGAATCTCAACTGGTGGATGTGATTGATGTAGTGGCGACAGAACCCCAACTGCTAGATCTAAATCGTACTGCGGTGGTAGAACCCCAACTGGTGGATCTGATCTAGCAAATAAGATAATGGGCGATCTTTAGAGATTCGAGGGAACTATGGTCTCAAAGGAGTGTCAGGTGCTATAGATTGCAATATACATAAAGGTCCAACATTAGTACTCGACCCAATCTTTCGGGACACTAACTAAGGAGGATCAATTGTACCCTTAGCCGTACTACCCGACTACCCTATCATACGCGCGAGTAATCTCCTCCAGTGTTGTTTTCAGTGCACTGTAGTAGTAAGATGGCCAACGATTTATCTAAGGCGAGGTTTCAGGTGAGCCTAGGGGGCTTCCGATATACCTAGAAGGTACGTGGAAGGCAGTCTGTGCACGGTTCTGTCTAATGTGCTACTACTTGAAGGGGTACCCATAGGGGTTACAAGGGAGTCCAACAAGCATGACCACCTCTTGTATTTCCTGCATGCATGACTCCCCAAATCTGCAGGTTTATGTGCTCAATGACAGATCCCATGGTTTAAAGACGCCGGAACACATCTCTAGCCTAAAAACATTCTGCCAAAAATGGAGGTACCACCAGCCCTGGAAAGTGCTTTGATACCACTTGTTATGCTCTTGACCTACGAGAAATTCCAGAATACCAAATATGCGAAGAAATACAACCCAGAACACATGATAAAATGAAAAAAAAAGCAAGTATTTATTATTTAGAGATGAAAGCAATGTTCACTTGCCTCTTTGAGGGGGCAACCTCCAGCAGAGCAGATCTCGATTACAAAGTAAGGCTCGATATTTCTCAATGGGAGTCTCTAGCCTCTATATAGGATTCATACATACAATACCATGGGTCATTACCATGGTTCTCTCAATACCATATATCTAATACAATGACCTGTTTGCAACTAACTGTGGTCCCTTTCTTAAATGCAGGTTAACCACTTACAATTATTAATACAGGCTTTATTGACTCTTTAACTAACTATGACTATGACTCGACCCTATTGGGTTTATTACATAAATAAAGCGGTTAAGGTTGGATCCTAACATATATATACCATGTGAATAGTCCATGAATATTTTAACTTAGCTATCGTGTATATATATATAATACCATGTGAATAGTCCATGAATCTAGTAAACAAGATTCATGCATTTTAACTTAGTTGTCATAGGTTCCACATTAGATGGAGCTCACTTCCATTTCCGCATGCTGATTACGGAAGTAGCCTCATAGAAAGGAAACAATGACGCAATGGCGGTCCTCATCACCATGAGGAGGATGCCCATCATTTCACAAGATAACCCACATGTGTTTGCATTAAAAGTATCAAGGTGTTCTATAATATTAAAAATCGAGATAGAAAGTAATGTCACACACAAATTACACACTTCAATATTTTTATTGATTATAACAGTTATGAATATATATGATATAAAAAAATTATTTTGACATGTATAGATCACGATTACAACTCATATATAGGAAACAACAATTCACAATGACAACTCACAACAACACTTGGAAGCATTACTTCCAACACCCTCCCTTAATGCTTACATGGAAAACATTGAAAACACATATTACAACAATAAATGAATTTCAAATTTGTCTCATATGGTCATCACTAGCACTCATATCCACTGTGAAATCTCATAATTTATGCTCTTTTCTTCACCACACTTTTGAGATTCCCACTTGATCCATTTAAGACATAACCTCTTTATACCATCGTTGACGTGCTTTGCAGAATTGATGCTTCTCAACCTCCTGGAGAGAAACAGGTCAATCTTGATACTGAAGCATCCTATGGAACTGCCACCATCTATTGAATATATGGCCTTTTGCTATATTCACCAATTATCTAGGATAGTGGTTAGGGTACATAATGTCTTCAAAAGACGATTCTACAACTCAATCTTATAAAATAACCTATATCGACACTCCGAGAGCACAACGAGTCACACCAAATTGACTTTATTAAGAACTATCTGTAACTAATGTTCTACTAGTCACATTAGTCTACTCAATAATTGGCCTGTTCTTTGTGATTCTTCATCATTTATAAAATCTCATTGACACAACAATCATAACACTGAAAACAACATTACTCCAGACAATGCATAGGTTAACTCAGAACTTTTGATTAGACTCTTGATCTACACATAGGAACAAATGTACACAAAACAATATTTTGCTAGCAAAAAACATACCGTAACCATGGGATTTAAACTACCCTAACATATTTGACACCATGGACAGTGAGGGACGTCCATGCAAATACCGAGTTCGATCTTGTCATAGAAACAACGACTTCCTTCCAATTAGTCAAAATTTAAAAATTAATCTCACCATTGCACTCCAAACTATGCTCACGATGCTTTTCTTCTGTTGATATTGATACTGCTTTTGTGGCACTGGTAGGTCCACGTGTTGTCATTGACTTTGACATGGACGTTTTATAGCAATGATGGTCATTTTTACTTCTTTTATAACCATGCTGCAGGAAAAATGAATCAATTTTGTCATACCATGACTTGGGTGCCCGTTTTAGTCCATACAATGCTTTCTTCAACATACAAACTAAATGTTCTTTACCCTATTTAACAAACCCCTCAGGTTGCACTAAGTAGACTTCTTCTTTTAAGTCCCCATTTAACAAATCAGATTTAACATCTAGTTGGTGAATCATCCAATGTTGTTTGGTAGCTAAAGCAATTATCATTCTTATTGTGTTTATTTTAGCTGCAAGGGCAAATGTTTCATCATAATCTATACCTTCTTGCTGCGAATACCCCTTTGCAACTAGCCTAGCTTTATATTTATCTATGCTCCCATTTGCTTTAAATTTAGGCTTATACGACCATTTGCATCCTATGGGTTGTTTGCCATCAGGTAGTTTAACTAAATCCCAAGTTTTGTTTTTGAGTATTGACTCATATTCCTCTTCCATAGCATCCTTCCATTCACTATATTGACCAGCTTCTTAATAACTAAAGGATTCAACAACATTCATCATACTAGTTATAAAAGCATTTTCCCTATATATTGTTGGCAACTGAACATTCCGAACTGATCTCCTGAGTGGTGGGGTATCTTCAAACCTTGTCTGATCATCCTTTTGTGGACTTGGCTTGGCAGCTACATCATCTTCTTCCCCTTCTTGTTGTTGGTGCTCATTGTTGTCAGTTGATTCATCACTTCCTTCTTCCACCAGCAAGGACACATGTCATTCTTCATTAGCACTCTCATGGCTTCCATCATTAAGCTTCTCATGAAATACTACATCTCTGCTCACAAAAACTTTATGAGTAGAGGGATTTAACAGTTTTTAAGTGTTAAATTCTGTACAATACCCGACAAAAATACATTTGATGGCCTTTGAATCTAGTTTCTTTCTATCTGCCTTTAGGACATGAGCAAAGGATTTAGAACCAAAAACTCTCAAATGCTTAACTACAGGCTTATAGCCAAATAAAGCTTCAAAAGGAGTTTTGAAATCTAAACTTCTTGTTGGACTACTATTCTTTAGATATACGACAGTATTAATTGCTTCAGCCCAAAAACCATTAGAAAGATTCTTACCTTTTAACATACCACAAGCACACTCCACAAGGGTTCTGTTCTTCCTCTTTGCAACCTCGTTCTGTTGAGAAATGTGGGGTACTGTAAACTATTGGTGTATCCCATGATCTTTGTAGTATTTGAGGACACAAGCTTTCTTGTACTCTCCCCCTTGATTCGAGAGAGAATCCTGATGCATTTACCTGTTTGCTTTTCAACCATACTTCTGAACTCCTTGAAGTATTCAAAAGTGTGTCTCTTCTTCCTGAGGAAATACACCCAAGTAAATCTAGTACAGTCATCAATAAACAGTAAAAGATAGTATGCACAACCTAATGACCTTGTCTGCATAGGCCCACATAAATCTGTGTGTACTAACTCGAGTATATCTTGAGTCCTTCTATCAACATTCGCAGGAAATTCATCTATGTACATCTTTCCAAGTGCACATGTGTCACAATCAATATGGACATGCTTTAAAACAAGAAGAACTTCGACCATACCTCTTTTCTATAATAACAACAGATAATTGAAGTTAATATGGCCAAACCTCTGAAGCCATAAGTCCACTGTAGTCATGGCAAATGATGTAAATGCCTAATGTGGTGCACTTTTGACATTTAGCTTGTACAATCCTCCCACTTGAATACCTGATGCAATAGGTTTCATCTGATCCAACGGGTCTTTAATAACACAATATGATTTATAAAATTCTACCTTGAGATTCGATGAGTTATCATAGAGATAGAGATCAAATTCTTTTTTATCCCAGGTACATACATTACATTATGAATATGTCTAATATTTCCATGAGGCAAAACAACAGGAATATTACTATAACCTTTGATTTGGTACCCTCAATCATCGCCAAGATAGACGTTTGCTCCACTACTGGTCTCTTTGAAGTCTTCAAACCACTGTATGTTCCCTGTCATGTGGGTGGATGCACCTGAGTCCACAAACCAAGTATCTTCTTCATCATCCTTAGCCGAAAATGCAGAGTCCCATATGAACAGTTTGAGGTTCTGACTCTATTCCTCATCAACAAAATGACTTGCATGTTGTTTATGTCTCTGTCGGCCTTCATCAGACTTCTTCTTCATGAAATATCTGGCTATATGGCCAGTTCTACAATAATAAAAACATTTTGTCGCATAGTCATTTCTATTGAAAGACGTACCTTTAGGTGGGGGCATCTTTCTCTGTGGGGTTTCACTGCTCTTATGTGCTGCATTTAGCTTTCCTCTAAAGGGCTTCTTCTTCGTCATTAAGGCTAGATCTGAACTCTCAGGTTTATGAGTCAGCCGTCTTTCCTCCTCTTGCATGAGGATCCCTATCAATTCTTCAAACACGGGGGTTTTTTCTCTTACATTCAAGCCAGTGATAAACATTTGATACTCAGTAGTCATACCATTCATGGTAATCATGACCAAATCTGTATCTGACACAGCTTCACCGATGTCACCCAGCTTGTTCTTGAGCTCCTTGATCCGCGAAATAAATGCTACAATTGTCTCATTCTCCTCCATCTTGATGGAGAGAATCTTGCTCTTCAAGAACAACAATTGATTGGTGTTCTTGATCTCATAGAGATCCTTGAGCGTCTTCCAGATTTTTGGTGCAAACTTGCAATCACAGATATGGGGAATAATGCAATCTCTGACCGATAATTTCAGGAGAATTCTCACCTTAGTCTCTCGTTTATCCTAGGCTTGGATTGTTGTTGTTGTTCCTCCTGCAAGCATGTTCGGCTTCACCTCATTATTCGTCACAATTGCCCATGTATTGTGTCCCTCAAGCAGCATCTGCAACTTAAATTTCCAATTAAAATAATCGGATCCATCCATCTTGTTATTCTCATTGAGATATGCTTCTGCTAATTGATTATTCATCTTGAATAAAAAAAACTTCAACCCCAACAACTTAAAAAAACAACCCCAAATCTTAAAAATTACTACAAATGCTAGATCCTTTCTTTCAATGAAAAATTCAATTAAAACTGATCCCATATTTATTTATTTTTAAAGATCACTCCAAATTCCTTCTTTAAAAAATTTGCCCCCTTTATCAAATAATGAGCCCTCTTTTTTTTTCAATTAAAGAAAAACATTAAAAAAAGGACTTTTAATTTTAAAACTTTAATTAAAATCTTAATTTAAAAAATTCCAATAGCCCCCTCTCCCTTAATTTGTTTTTTAACTAAAAAAAAACTTAAAAAAAATGAGATCTGGAGAACTCCTACACAACTCTTGTATGGAATTCCAACGAACATCTTGTAGTTACGTGATGTAACATCTTGAACTCGCCCAATTTGTTGGAGATGCAATGGTCCACGACTTTCTCAACTAATGATGGAAGAGATATGGCTCTGTGTTCAACGATTTGTTGGTCTCTTCAGGCACTAAGAAGAGCTGTCGAGCTACTGAGGTGCATCCACAATCACAGCCAATACATCCACTGTGCAGCCTCCTCCACAGAGCACAGAAATAGCAAAAAAAAAATACCAAGTTTAGTCAATCGGAGAGGCTCGCTGAAACCTCCTCTTCAGCAGCATCTAACATGCGTCCTCTTCTCACATGGCAAACTCGACGCCCTTTGACTGCAGTAGAGCCGTGTTGGCAAGAAAAAAAAACCTCGCGTAAGGTAGGACAGGATCAACGCGACTATGGCGCTGGATCCCGCATTGAGAAGCGCCCAATTGCCTTTAAAAACCACGTCGGTCTAATTTCTCATAGATCTTCCTCCCAAGCACATAGATCTTCCTCCTAGCCTTCACTATAACTCCTCCACTCAGGGTTACAAGTAGTCCTCATCCCTGTAGCTCTGATACCATGTTAAAAACAGAAGAATCAAATCAATTGAATTGAACCTGGGCAACTCACAGGTGTGGAACATTACCTGGAAACTGCCTCTGCAGAACACGCTCTACCCTTACAATCATTACATGAGAAATATATAATTTACACATAATTAGGGAAGTTGAAACAACACCCTAGAAATCAGGAACAAACTCCTAATCTAAGGTTTGGTTGAACCATCACTCCATTAATATGTTTCATCATTAATCTCAACAGCAGGAAAAATGGAAAAGTTCAGAATGGATCGGTGCAAAGTTGTAGCAGTACCTTTACAACAAAATATAAAACTTCCAAATGATGATGGGTCTAAGGAGGCAGATGCGACTTTGTATAGATAGTTGGTTGAGAGTCTAATCTACTTTACTACAACTAGACCAAATTTGGCATATGCAGTCAGTGCATTGAACCAATTTATGTCAAAACCCCTTGAGAGCCATTGGGTTGCAGCAAAAGGTGTTTTAAGGTATCTCCAGGGAACCTTAGATTTTGGTATTGTTTACACTGATTCATGTGATGCTAAATTGATAGGTTTTTTAGACTCCGATTGGGCTGGAAATGTAGATGACAGACGATCCATAACAGGCTATGCATTTAGAATTGGATCTGAGGTCATTACATGGAGCAACAAAAAGCAGAGCACAATATCCTTGTCTTTGCGGAAGCTGAATATCAAGTTATGTGTGCAGCAACATGTGAAGCAATTTGATTGAGGATATTTCTCCTTGATGCTGGAGAAGAACAAAGGGTTGCAATAGTGATCAAATGCGACAACCAAAGCTCCATCAAACTTGCAAATAATCCAGTGTTTCATAAGAACACAAAATATATCAATACAGAGTTTCATTTTGTCAGAGAAAGTTCAGTTAAAAGAAATCCATATTGAGTATTGTAATAGTTGTGACAATGCTGCTGATATTTTTACCAAACCTCTTGGTAGAATCAAGTTTGAATTGTTTAGGGAAGTGTTAGGCATATGTGTGAATCCATTTCTCTATTAAGGCAAAGTGTTGAGATTAATGATGAAATGTATTAATGGAGTGGCAGTTCAACCGAACCGTAGATTAGAAGTTTGTTCCTGATTTCTAGGGTGTTGCTTCAACTTCCTTAATTGTGTGTGAATTATATATTTCACATGTAACGATTGTAAGAATAGAGCGTGTTTTGCAGAGGCAGTGTCCAGGTGATGTTCCACACATTTGAGCTGCCCAAATTCAATTCAATTAATTTGATTCTTCTATTTTTAACACCAGTCATATTAGTCTATTCAATAATTATATGTGGTTCTTCATCATTTATAAAATCTCATTGACATCACAATCATAACACTGAAAACAACATTACTCCCCACAATACACAGGTTAACTCAGAACTTTTGCTTAGACTCCAAATCTACACACATGAAAAAATGTACACAAAACAATATTTTGCTACCAAAATACATACCGCAACCATGGCATTTAAACGACCCTAACATATTTGACACCATGGACATTGAGGGACGTCTATGCAGATGCCAAGTTGGATCTTGCAGTAGCAACAACGACTCCCTTCCAATTAGTCAAAATTTAAAAATTAATCTCGCCATTGCGCTCCATACTCTGCTCAGGATGCTTTTCTTCTGTTGATATTGATACTGCTTCTGTGGCACTGCTAGGTCCACGTGTCGTCATGGACTTTGGCAGGGACGCTTTACAGCAACGATGGTGCTATGCACAAGTCAAATGTGAGGAAATCATTGTCGGCCGGGGTTTATAGCATTTGCGCAGATCAAACCCAGTCTGGCATCTTGGATTCCTTTCGGATCTGGAGTAGCTCCATTCAAACTGCCTGTATCTATAACCTTCAGTTGCGGAAAATGAGAGTTGTTCCATTGCTATCTGCATTGCTCCCACACGGCTATATGCATCCCTTGCTTTGCAAAGTCTAAAGCGCAGAAGAAACCAAAACATGGTTAAATCGTCGGAGCCTCCTCAAATATTCAATGAACCTTTCAAATTTAGTAGTTGTAAATATTCTAAAGAAAACAGATCCTTCACTTAAGATCAAGTCAAGTCGTAAATATTCTAAAGAAAACAGATCCTTCACTTAAGATCAAGTCAAGTCTAGGAGATCACATTAGATCCTTTTTCCCATTGCCAATTTGATCTATAAAAAAAATTATTTTCTTGCTTCCTAATCCATGCGACCACTGCGTCCTTGAGCAGAGTTGAATAACGACCACTTGAATTGTCCTTTCCAATTCTTTTTTTTTTATACATATCCATCAAATTGGCATCATGGAACGACAAATAACCAACCATCAGAATAATGCAGCAGACCATCTTGCCTGCTTTCCTGAACCCATATTTTCCCATCGACGATGAACCGATGTCGCTCCTCCTGACCATTCGATGATGCCCATCATTCCATAATTGTATTACATGTTTATATTATTATTTTCCAATTGAAATAGCTTTAACATTAAATGATAAATAAAAAAAATACTAGACTTTAACTACAAATGTAATGTAAAACTTGACGGACCCTAAACATTACCGTAAGATTGATTATTTCCCTATAAATAAAATCCCCACAGTAAGCGAACTTAACAATTCCCATACATCGAGCCGCATCTGCTCAAATGCATGGTCATAGGATATACCAATTATATGCACTTTATTTGCACAAAAGATAACGAAGATAGGGAGGCGTTACAAGATAGATCATGAACGTTTCAGTGTCACCATGAAATTTTGTTCGGCAGGAAATGCATTCAAATCTTGAAAAATATTATTTCCCTATCAAGTAATTCTATAATATGATCGTTGCTTGACAAGACTGATCGAAATTATAAAATTGGCGGCAAAAGAATTTGGAATAAGCTCTGGAGTCGGTGTACTCGTTTAGGAAACAAAATGATTGAAATAATAAAGCAAATAGTGAGGATTGCAAAAGAATTTCGAATAAAGGTGTTGGATTAGTTTTAAAAATATGATGGAAATAATAAAACAGATAATTAGGTAGGAAAAAAAATTGAATAGGTTTTTTTCTTTAATAATTTGAATGATTGAACGTCTTAAACTTGCTACCGGAGCTGACCACCTCTACATAGTCCACAAAATATTGCTTTAAATAGATAAAAATGTGGAGTCCACTTCGTTATATTGGAGGCTGGAGCTGACCGCTTCAACATACTCCACAAAATGTTGCTGTGAAAGATTAAAGTATGCATTCCACTACGCCTCTACCGAGACACAAGGAATTGCATTATTTAGGGGGGATTATTAAATGTGTTTATATCATAGTTACCAAATTCGCTTTTATTGGGCAAAAGATAAGTAAATCCACCAATCCGGTTCTAGTGTGCCGAACAATTCGTCAAAATTCGATTTGATTCGTTGCATAACGAGTTAATTTAGCTGGTTAATTCATTCCCATAGCATGCTTTCTTACCACGAGATTAGTAGGTTAATCTAATAGATCATATTAGTGGAAAATCTATGTTTCAGATTAGCCATTACCTTCTGAACACAAATAGACAGAGGATGACATATAAAGAAAAAAGAAAATGAGAGGTCAGCTTCCGAACACAAATAAATAGAGGCTGATATAAAGAAAAATAGAAAATGCGAGGTCAAAAATATAGAAGATAAAAGTGAAATTAGAAAATATTTGTTTTCAGTTTTGGGAACTTAAAAAATAAAGAGTATATGAAAGTGATTGATTGTTTTATTGGTAATTGTTTTTTATTTATGGAGAGATTACAGATAATATGGAAATATTATAAATAAACCATTTTTAATATATATTTTAGAGATGTGTATTTATTAAATAGATAAATTTCTAAAAGAAGGAAAAGATGAATGGTAGATTTTTTTACATGAATTTTATTTGTAAGATTCATTATTCACATTTAATAAAAGTTATTCAAAATTCAAAATAATAAATTTTTAAATTGAAAAGAAATATTATATTTGAATTTTGGAAAAAAAAAAAAGTTTTGGAAGGAAAAAAATGACAATAGATTTTTTTACATGAATTTATTTTAAAATTGTTATACTATTCACAGAAATCTCTTTGAAGAGTGCGAATGCTACCGGAACCTACTCTGCCAAGGGGGTCTCACCCTATCACAACGTAGGGGTCTGCTTGTTTGGAATGATCACATTGTGCCGGGGAGGATTTGTGCCAAGGAAGTACATACACACATCTGTTCATTCATCATGCCCTTCCATATGCTGTATGGATTGAACACATTCAGAATTGCATTTTGATTTGGGATAGGCTAATCAAATTGGGATTTATCGGACCTGGAAGATGCATTCTTGTTGGGGATTTTTCTGGTAAAATCCCAAAAACAAACAAACTGAACACACACAGAGACAATGTTCTGTTTCTCTCCAGGATCTTTTGCACAGGGAAGCTTTAAAAAAAAATTTTGAGAACAGAGTATTACACATCCACACAAATATTTGTATTCATTAAAAATATAATGCCTGATACAAACTTCATCCTCTTTTACTGAGAGAGATTTACCAAAAATATATTTCAACTAACAACCAAAAAAAACTCTGTCTCCTCCTGAGATTTTACACTGCTGGGTAAAATTCTCATTTACATTCACTGTTGTAAAACTTTTTTACATATACTGCTGTAAAAACCAATTCTTACATATGTTGCAAGAATTTCTTACATTACATATCTTTAATCACACCATACAATTCTTCATTCTTTGAGCAACCAACAAAGCTTACATTTCAACCCCTGGTTTTTATGTTGCATTGTTGCGTTATCTCCACCTTGCTTCACACGCTGTTCAACTCATAACCTTTTTACACCTTGCACTGCTGTGCAAAAAACCAAAATACAAAGTCATAGACTTTTCCTACGCTGCTGCATTTTTCATTTTTCTCACAAAAGAAATCAACATATAATTTATGCACTACTGTGCATCTCCCCTTGGTTGTTCGCTGCTGCGAGTTATCCCTATTTCCATTCAACCATCGCGCTGCTTGCATTCACATTTCTGTGCGTTGAAACTTCTCACATGGGCGCAGCTGCTTCTCCCATTTCATTTGATAGTCAACCACACAAAAAAACACGATAAAACCTTTTCTGTTTTTACCTGCCATACTTCCTTAAAATAAAAATAAACAATATAATTAAAAACATTTACCGACATTCTATGACCTCAATTAATTTCATTAACTATTTCAGCATGGCGGTCAATTAATTTACTCAGCCTTGCATACGGCTTCAACAGTGATACGGAGGTCAAACTCAAAGCTTTTACGGCACGTCAAATTCTGCAGCTTCGGCGTTGATCAACGGTGGACAGCGATCTCTGCAATCGGACGGTTGTGTTAAATATCAGAAGCCCTTACTTGATCAACCTTTACGTTCCGATGGAGCAGTGGTTTTGCAAACGTACAGAGGACGCGTGGAGAAATCTTATTGCATCGGGTTTGTGTGTACGGAAACAGCCTCACAGCAAAAGGCGGTCCGATGAGTGTCAGGTGGTTTTGCTGAAGTGGTTTTCCTGCTGCCGTCACTGTCCACGTCCGCGTCCGCCAACACTGCCTACAGTTGGAATTAATATTCCAACACTCCCCCTTAATTTCAACTGCTGGGCGTTCAGTCATACCCAAACACTTCATCAAAAATTCGAAACTTTTCTGATCCAATGGTTTGGTCAGAATATCTGCTACCTGCTCCTTCTCTGCTCTCATGGGAGTTTTAATTTCATATCTCTCCCCTATAAGAAGATCCATATGATAGAGTTCTACCAGGGTCTTCATCAAATCTTCAATCTCTTCTTCTGTCATATTAATAAGGGTGTTGGCAGTGAAGCCCATCTCAGCCATCTTGGCAAGAGTTACATATCGAACTCTATATATTTTAAACAGATCTTCAAGGAACTTTAATTCCTTTCTCCCATTCATGGGTTCTATCCATTTCTTATTTTTAACTCCATCTTCTAAATGAACATGGTCATCAACATGACTGGATAAAGCAAACAAAGAATTCATACCTTCATTTGTTGCCTCTTGTTCATTTCTCCTCAAGGGTGTCTCTTGCTGCCCTTGCGTTGGCACTGCTGTTTGGGGATGTACTTCAGCCATCTCCTCATCACCTTCATCACGAGACAAACAGTTTTTAACATTCACTGTTTTCTCTAAGCTTTCATCACAAGCTTTCTCCTCAATGAACTGAGGTTTTGTTGTCTTCACTTTCTCCATGCCTTGATAGGTTGTCTTGAGAGTTTCCCATGCTTCTCTGGATGTCTTAGCTGCTGCTATCCTTGGAAACACACTCTCATCCACTGCTCGATACAAGAAGTAGAGGGCCTTAGCATCCTCCTTCTTATAGTTCTTCAACAGCTCTTTCTCTGCCTGAGTTAAGCTATTAAACTCATCATCATTTGCTGGGTTTTCAAAACCATTTTCAACAAATTCCCATAAATCTTCTGAGAAAAGAAAAGCTCTCATAACTATTGCCCAATAGTCATAGTTTTTCCCATTGAGTAGTGGGAGCTGAGTATTAAAAATACCCATGCTAGTGCTGGTGCTGGCCATTCCTTGCACTTCTTAACTATGCTTTAAAATGCTTGACTGTGTATTAAAATAACTCACTGTCTTCAACAGTAACACAGAAAACTTGAGAAATACCTGGATCCTTTTGCTGAGTCTTCACGCTGCTGGAGAAGCTGCTGCAGCAAAGAAACCTTCCTTCAGCTTCTTTGACGCCTTCAAAGAGCCTGGACTAGCTCTGTCACCATCAAAGAGCCTGGACCAGCTCTGATACCACTGTTGGGGATTTTTCTGGTAAAATCCCAAAAACAAACAAACTGAACACACACAGAAACAATGCTCTGTTTCTCTCCAGGATCTTTTGCACAGGGAAGCTTTAAAAAAAAAATTCTGAGAACAGAGTATTACACATCCACACAAATATTTGTATTCATTAAAAATATAATGCCTGATACAAACTTCATTCTCTTTCAGTGAGAGGGATTTACCAAAAATATATTTCAACTAACAACAAAAAAAAAACTGTCTCCTCCTGAGATTTTACACTGCTGGGTAAAATTCTCATTTACATTCACTGTTGTAAAACTTTTTTACATATACTGCTGTAAAAACCAATTCTTACATATGTTGTAAGAATTTCTTACATTACATATCTTTACTCACACCATACAATTCTTCATTCGCTCTTCCCTTTGTTTGAGCAACCAACAAAGCTTACATTTCAACCCCTGGTTTTTATGTTGCACTGTTGTGCGTTATCTCCACCTTGCTTCACACGCTGTTCAACTCATAACCTTTTTACACCTTGCACTGCTGTGCAAAAAACCAAAATACAAAGTCATAGACTTTTCCTACGCTGCTGCATTTTTCATTTTTCTCACAAAAGAAATCAACACATAATTTATGCACTGCTGTGCATCTCCCCTTGGTTGTTCGCTGCTGCAAGTTATCCCTATTTCCATTCAACCATCGCGCTGCTTGCATTCACATTGCTGTGCGTTGAAATTTCTCACATGGGTGCAGCTGCTTCTCCCATTTCATTTGATAGTCAACCACACACAAAAAACACGATAAAATCTTTTCTGTTTTTACCTGCCATACTTCCGTAAAATAAAAAAAACAATATAATTAAAAACATTTACCGACATTCTATGACCTCAATTAATTTCATTAACTATTTCAGCATGGCGGTCAATTAATTTACTCAGCCTTGCATACGGCTTCAACAGTGATACGGAGGTCAAACTCAAAGCTTTTACGGCACGTCAAATTCTGGCAGCTTCGACGTTGATCAACGGTGGACAGCGATCTCTGCAATCGGACGGTTGTGTTAAATATCGGAAACCCTTACTTGATCAACCTTTACGTTCCGATGGAGCAGTGGTTTTGCAAACGTACAGAGGACGCGTGGAGAAATCTTATTGCATCGGGCTTGTGTGTACGGAAACAGCTTCACAGCAAAAGGCGGTCCGATGAGTGTCAGGTGGTTTTGCTGAAGTGGTTTTCCTGTTGCCGTCGTTGTCCCGGTCCGCGTCCGCAAACTCTGCCTGCAGTTGGAATTAATATTCCAACAATTCTTTGCACATGAAGACTGCTACCATCTTTTTGTGAAATGTCAACTACCATCTTTTTGTGAAATGTCTTTTTTCTTAGTGTTATTTAAGAGGATGTTTCCCATCTCCTAGGAGTAAATGTCGCTTGTGAAGTATTTTCTATTACATATTGTCTCATATCATGGGCCCAGCATGCCAGGCCTTACAGGGCTATCCCATTTTATACATTTCGTGGGATTTGGCGAGCTCGTAACAACCTCATTTTCGAGGGTAAAGTTCGAGATAGCAAGATGGTGGCCTCAAGATCGTGTCATTCTTCAATGAAATTGGTCCATGGCATCCCAATGCTCCTTCTCGATCAGTCACATTGGTTGATTTGTATGGAATATTCCCCAAATGTTTCTTCGACAGTGCATCTCCAGGGAAAATGTGGCTGTGGTGTATATCTTCATATTGAGCCCTCTTCTCTATATCGTTTTTTCTGGTCTAGTGGGTCTAGAGACAATTACAGGGCAGAGATTATTGCTTTATGGGGTGCTCTTCAATGTGTCTCTTAGGTTGGCATTGAGAAGGCTGTGATCATCAGTGACTCGATCCTCTCTATAATTCACTGGATACAGGCAGGTGTGACCTGGATGTCCCCCTCTATGCTACTGGATGACCGAATTCGAGATCTGAAGTCTTCTATACGTGATGTGTCATTTCAGCATGTATAGCGGGAACAAAACCTTGAGGTGAACACTCTTTCCAAGCGCGGTATGGCTCTCTTAGATGAGCATATGGTTTATGAATATGTGGTCGATGGTATCATATGTGGCCAAGGTTATTTTGAGATCTGATAGAGAGACTTTTCTGTTTTCTTACCCAGAAATTTTGTACTCTGTTTTGTTATGTTTTTTTCTCCCAGTATGAGTATATATCTGACAGTTTTATTATAATGTTTGGTTGACATATCAGTGGTCAGTTTTTTTGTTATATGTATGGAGTTTACAATCCACAGCAAGGCCTACAATACATGTTACTTTATGTAAAACAATCTTAACATCTAATGAAAACATGTTTCTGTTTTTTTTTTTTTAATGAAAAAAATCAAAAGAAATTATTATCAATTTTTTTCAAATCAAATTTTTTTTATTCAAAATTTTATAGTATCGTACCAAATTCGCATATCCAAATTCGAATTCAGAATTCAGACTGGGTAACTATTGTTAATATGGCATTGTTGACACACTTTCCATAAATAATGAACAACGATCTGTGAAAACGGGATATGTTTGCTCACTTTGTCACTCATCAACGAAGCCATAAATGACACACCGCTCTTTGGGAACAAACCAATCCCTCCCAAAAGAACCGCACTTTACAGTAACGAAGTCGACCACTCCACGCGTTGGATTGGGATCTAGTCTCCACCACATTTAGTTTGTAACAAAACATTGACACGCATAATGGTCCCTTCTTTCACCTTATCATCTCTTACCACGTTCTAGCATGCTTGCGGAGTTCTTTGTAATATAATCCAAGGATTACGATGCATGCACGCATGAGATTCAGCTGCCCAATGCCAACCGATATATTCGATCGCTGTCTCAACTTATACGTCGCTTTTATGAATCTAACTGCTATGAGAGGGTCCCTGTACACTTTTGACTTTTACGCTCAAAGAGCCTCCCGCCAAATCTGTCGTTTTGATGGTCTTTGAAATAAAATCAAACGGGTATTCAAAATTGCTTATTGAAATGGGCTTTTTAGCTTTGCTTGAAAACACAAATTTTCAGCTCCTTTATTCCGTTGCGTTACCATGGATTGTGGCCAATTTCACTCTTCCAAATCTCGAGACTGTAAAATTAAGTGCTAGATATTCTGTGTTGATGGCTATCAATGGCGACAGACAAGATGCGCACCTTGACATTCTATGGCGTGGCTTTAAGGCGACATTCGTTTATAGCTATAGTCATTGACTCCAGACTCCGACTCCGACTGTACAGTATAATCGAGCTCCAGAAGGACGATAGTTTATAGGGAGCATTAAGAATAGAATGGAAAAATGAGGATCATGACGAAAGGCAAGCGAGGAATGGGCCGTGGTGTTAGGATCATGAAACTGAGAGAAGCCGTGGTGTTTAAATGCTTAGATATTAATGGTCATTACAGTAAATTTAAATTTATGTGAAGTATATTCAAGTTATATTTCACATTAATATTATAGATTATCATAAACCCAGAAGCTTGAAAATCGCTAATAACTAATCTACCTAAACTACCCTAACAATTCTTCTTAAACTTGGGAGATTAACCTAATCCCATCACTCTAATCCATATACTTTTATTAATCAAAATCTACCTAATAGTAAAGGACCTAGAGATACATCGGATCACGACGATTAAAAAGGGTGAAAATTTGGGAAATAGAATTCTGACGACATATTTCCCAGCGGAAATATGGAAGGATTTTGTGTCTTGAAAAGTAGTAATCAGGGTATTTTTTTTTTTTTAACTACATATTTGTGACATGCAAATTCATTTGGAGAACTGTTACGATTAAACGGTACATAGTCCGGGCATACCTTGTGACACATACAGGTTAGCCTGGAGAACTATCACCACTAAGCAGGAGGGAGTCCTCTTCTTCCTTTAGTTTTGTTAAAATCAGGAAGTTTGGAAGCAAAGTGCCTAGAAATACTGGATGCCGAGGTAGGGACCAAAGTGCAGGATATTGACCACATTGCATGCAATTGGCTCAGTAGATCCTCTAATTTGTCCACTAATTACGATATATTTAATGTGTTGATTATTCTTAGTTTCAATGTAATTTGCATGTATTGGATATAAAATTTAAATTTAAAAGAGTTACACATAAAATAAAAAGTTAAAATTATTGTGGTTATTATTAACATTTTACAAAATTTTCAAAGAATACTCATAAATTTTATATCTATTTATTTATTATTTTCAAACGATTCAATCAATTTGAAGTTCTAGGGACAGATTTATTTTGTAATATTTTGTTAAACAAATTACAAGGTGTAAGGCACAATTTTATTTTGTTAAATTTGTGAAAGGTTTGTGTGTTTAACTACCATAAGAGTTTATAATTTCCCTCTTTGTCCATAAAATGATAGCATAGCTGGAAAAACCAAACATATCAAAGCAACGCTAAAGGCCAAAGACAATTTTCGTTTGTTGTTCGCTACTGCCGCCGTCTATAAGAAGGCCCCACCTTTTGCTACAACGAGGAGAGCTATAGTAACCTCTGGAAACTCCAATGTCCTCATTCGTTGGATTAAAGACTGAGAGGCACAACCATTACTGTTGTGAGCTGTCCTGCCACTCTGAGCTGCTAGAATCTGCCGGGAGAGCCACATCCAACTCCCTATAGGGTGCATCCAATAAAGATACGTCCACCTTGAAAAAAATTCTCATTTGTTATGAGACATGGTCCTCCTGGTCCGTGGGATTCCGAAATGACCTACGGTCTGGACGAACAATGCGATGGAGGTTGTAATATTTTTTTCTACGAGAGTTTAAATTAATATGATATTGGAGGTGGTTGATTAAGTGGATTTAAGAAGTTATCATTGGGGGTGTGTGTAGTTATGTTTGGGTGAGTGAAAATTTTAAAGCAATTTGAAGTATAAAAACTATAATAAATAATTTATTAATGTTTGTGGTATTTATATGTATGTATCGATATCTTTGTTGACTTATTGAGTCGTTGGAGAAAAATTATTGTTGGATATTATATTTAAGATTTTGTTTTGCAATGAAAAGACATGGTTAATTATTTTTACAATGCCATATTAAAAAATAATAGAATATTATCTTTACGATTTTATTTTCTAATGAAAAGATATAATGTCAGGTTATAGAACTTACATTGTAATAGGTAATATAAAATCAGATGATGAAAAGATATAATGTTCGGTTATAGAACTAACATTGTAACATGTAATATAAAATCAAATGAAAAGGTATGGAAATTTGATATCATAATGTCGTGGTATATATATATATATATATATACAATTTTATTTTCTAATGTCAGGTTATAGAACTTACATTGTAATAAGTAATATAAAATCAGATGATGAAAAGATATAATGTTCGGTTATAGGACTAACATTGTAACATGTAATATAAAATCAAATGAAAAGGTAGGGAAATTTGATATCATATATATATATATATATATATATATATATATATATATATATTTTATAATAATAATGAGTTTAATAAATATGGTTAAAAAAAAAAGTTTATAAAATGATAAAAAAAAAAATGATGTATAGGTAATATGATGGAAATGTGAAAATAAAAAAGATTAATGAAGAAAATATTAGCAACATAATGTTATGCACTTAGAAACTAATATAATTATTCGGAAAAATGATTAACCATCGTCAACATGTTGAAGATGGCTAACCACCATAGAGGCTTCACTCAATGAACCTCTTACATGGCACATGCATTGGTAGCATACTAAACAATATCCTTAATTTGACTCCATATTAGAAAATACATCTAAAATCACTTTATTTAACCCCCTATCAATACAAACCCAATACGCCTTCCAAATTAAAAAGACACTACTTTCACTAGATATTGTAGGTATTTATTTTTTCATTAACATTTTTTATATCCCATTATATTTTTTCATTAACTTTGAGCTCCATTTTTACACACAACACATAAAAACCATTTATGCCCTTTTATATGTTTAATATATTATGTCAGTTTTTCCTCAATATATCTCTCTCAATATGAACACCTGTGGTATGATATTTCTCCCCCAGTGAAGCCCCCAGGCTAACCACATTCAACCATAGTCTACTATGATAAACATGGCCAACTGTAGCCAACCATGGTTAGTTATGGTCTAAAATTTTTAACCATGCTTAACCATATTCAATCATAGGAAACATCTACAACCATGGACAACCATACTAAATGATACCATATCATAGACAACTTTTGTTTAATGTGGATATCATGGTCTACATGGTCAACATGGTCAAACATGGTCACCTTGGATGACCACATTCATTTATACATAAATGGTGAAAACCTGTCTCCACCCTTGGTCAACCATTGTTGACCATAGTCAAACATGGTCTAATAAGATCAACCATGGTCAAACATGGTGAACATGTTTTATTGTGGCAATTCTTGCTCAAATTCATTAAACATGGTCAACCATATTCACCCATAATCAACCATGTTCAACCATGATCTCCCTAAGTCAACCAAAGATGACCATAGTCAACCATAACCATTTGTATTCAACCTTCTTCATAATGCTTGGCTATGGCTAACCATGGTCAACTGTTGTCAACTTGACCACCTAAAGTTGACCATGGAAAACCATGGTCAACCACATGTATTCATAGTAAACATGGTCAAGAATGGTCGATATTGGTTGAACATGTTGATGAACATTAAATGACATCACAATTTGACCTACATGAAATGACATCATAATGTGATGAACATCAAATGTCATTGTAAGTGGAGAAAATAATGATGTCACAATATTGACAAACAAAACCATTGTCAACTATAGTCAATCATGTTTAGCTATGTCAGCCATAATCTTCCCTTTGTTGACTGAGGTCAACCAAGGTCACATCTGGACAAGTATAGTCAATAGTTGAAAACAAGGTGATGCGGGAGCATCAACCCTACGCATATCATTTTGTTTGAAGCCCAAATGGGTTGTGTGTAAATTTAGAAGAGAATTTTGTTTTCCAACACTTTTAGTATGCATAAATTAGGAATTTGAAGGATTTTGATATAAAGCCATGTGTCGTGATTCTAGAAAGAATATGGATCATTAGGTTGTTAGGATATTTTGGATGAGATGGTGTTTTGGCCAATTAGGCCTTTGTAAATAATGAAAAGTGTATAATTGAGCTGTGAGTCAGTTCTAGGTTGAAAGGAAAAATGTCCCATATGATGTTCCTGTTAGGATATTTTCCCAACCTATGTGAATCATAAAAAGGTACTGTACAATTAGAGTTAAAGAAAAGGATTTTGTGGATTAGAGGCTGAGAGAATAGGAAAAACTATTGAGTGAATTGAATGACAGAGATAACTATGGAAAGAGTTGAGAATATTTGAGATAGGAGTCATTGTAAATTCTTAGTATATTAATTTATGTTATGGATAGAAGTTATATACTTCCCAAATTTTCCCCTACATGTGTTTGATCTATTTTTGTTTATATATTGTTGTAAAAGTGGCCCTATGAAATTAAACTAAATGTTGCATGTCATAGTCCCTGTTTGATTTCCTTCCTGGTGGTGGAGAAGTGAGGGAGAAAAATTTAGAAAAATAATGCAAGGGGAGGAGATCTATCATTCTATCAAGGCGATAGAGATTAACAAAGAATAAAGGAGTAAAGGAACAAAGACATTGGAGGTAGCTCTGGTGGGAGAACTAAATTGTGGCCAAGAAGTTGAATACATATATGAGTGTTAGTTCAAGACTATTGTGCATCTAAGTGGTAAGAATTAGAGGTTTTTTCCGTTAAGTCAAGCTATAGGGAAATTTGTAGTTAGCGTTAGAATTGGATTTCGAACGATTACAACGATAAAACTTCCATACTAAAGGAAAGCGAGGAATTTTGGGTTCACGTAGAGTTTTGGGGGGACAAAACCACAAACCATGTGCATGACATTGAACTGATGGAGTGTAGTGAGAAACATTGATTGGAGCCTCGTATAGAAAATTAAGTGTTAAACAACACTGTGGAGAATTGGGTGGGGAACCCTTTAGTAGTCATGTCTTGTGGCATCTAATGAAAGTGAAAAGTCAGCCGAGTAACTAATCCTTGACCAAGTGTTCACCCCGTAGTGATAATTGGTGTGAGTTTAGTTAGCCCTGACCATCTCTAATCGACCTGACCATTCGTTAAATGTTTCTTTCAGTCAAATAGAGTTTCAATCGAGACCCATCCCTGACAAACCGATAAGGAATAGGGTTAGAAGAGATTGGCTCCATTACCCTTGATAAAGTGTAAGAATCCCCAAGTAGGCCAAATGCCTGACCAAGAAAGTATTGGCAAAGCTCATTGATCAAACGACCATCCTGACTCTTGACCAACAGGGAATTCACTCTAGTCAACCCGACTCTCAACTAATCCGTGGAGTAGTAAGCCTTGCTCTCAATCGAGCACATTAAAAATTTGACCAATTCTTGGGAAAATATTGACGCATCGACATTAGGTGCTTGAAGTGGGACCCATGAGGTCGGGCCAAGGTTTAGTCAGGCCAAGGAAGAGAGCACACTGGGTTTTGTTTAGACCACTTAGTGACATTGAAGGAGGGATCCACATTGGTAGAACGCTTGGGTGTGTAGAGAACAATAAATTTAGAGTAAACAGAAAGTCGAGGATGCAAAAGGGGATGGTGGGTTGTACATCATGGTTTATTGGGGCCTTTGGAGATTTATGAGTTCTTTATTGCACACAAAGGTTTAAAGAAAAATTTTGTGGGTCCTTAATCCCCATACTCACAAGATTAGAGCCCATAGAATTCAATATTTTGCAAACCCCAGATATGGTCTATGTCAAGTGGTATGACAATGAAAAAGCTCTTTAGACATTAATATATAAAGGGAGATTGCAACCAACAAATGAGAATTGCTTAAGAGAGGAGAAGAAATGATCTAGTGGAGACTTTGAAGCAAAGAGGCAATGATATCTTATTTATAAATGACAGTGTGATTGTTTTGCAAAAGAAGGATTGGGAGGGATCTATTGGCAACGAGAGAGGAGGTTTAAAAATTTTGTTCATAGCAGGGACAATAGAGTTGAGACAAAGGATATCATAGTAGAATATAGTATGAAAGGACAAGAGATATTAGAGTACAAGAGGAACCTCTGATAGAGGGTTGCAAATGGTTTTGCAACACGATATATTAGAGCAAGTTGAGGAGCAGGAAAAAAAAAAAGATTTCTCATAGAAGGATTTAGTAAAAAGCGGAGGATAAGAACACCAATGAGAGATAGAGCTGGGTGAAGAGACCCAATAAGTCATTGGTATTATGTTTTATATTAGCTTAAGTGATTTGTGATTGCAGGTAGCTTATATTAGCTAAGTCATTTGTGATTACAGATAGCTTATATTAGCTAAGTCATTTGTGATTGCAGGTAGCAACCGATACAAAAAAGATGCTATGAAAGAGGAAGATGAGCATGTGAAACTTTGCTCAGAATGAAGAGGTGACATATATAGAGGAAAGATCTAGAAGTGGAGGAGCCCTCAGAGGTAGTTCGTCATTGTGTTTATTTTAAATTTTAGCAAGCCAGCTAATATGTGCAGGTAGCAGCAAAAGAGAAGAAAAAGATTATGGTAGAAGAGATCCTTGCATAGAAAGACTACATTTGAAGGGATCCTTACCATAGAGAGACTACATTTGAAGAATTCTAGCACATTAAGATGGAAACAAAATAGTTATATAATTATATTACATTTTAATTTTAATTTTTGCAAATTGAAATAACTTTAATAACTTTAACATTAAATGATAAATAAAAAAAAATACTTAACTTTAACTACTAATGTAATGTAAAACTTGAGTGACTCTATACACCACCATAAAATTGTTCATTTCCCTAGCAATATATTTATAGTTCATTTCCCTACCAATAAATCCCCACATAAGCGAACCTAATAAAGTAACCATACATCGAACTACATCTGCTCAAATGCATGGTCATTGGATATACCAATTATATGCACTTCATTTGCAAAGAATCCAACGAAGATGGGCAGTGTTACAAGATAGATCACTAATATTGACATTCACTACCCAAAAGCAACCATCGGGAACGTTTCAGTGTCACCATGAAATATTTTTGTTGGGCGGGAAATGCATTCAAATCTTGAAAAATATTATTTCTCTATCAAATAATTCTGTAATATGATCGCCGGATTCAAATAATAAAGCAAATAATGAGAAGGCAAAAGGATTTCGAATAAGCCCTGGAGTGGGTGTACCAGTTTAGGAAAGAATAGATTGAAATAATAAAGCAAATAGTGAGGATTGCAAAAGAATTTCGAATAAAGTTGGTGGATTAATTTTAACAATATGATGGATATAATAAAACAATTAATTATGTAGGAAAAAAATTGAATATTTTTTGTTGTTGAATAATTTGAATGATTGAATATCTTACACTTATACCGGAGCTGACAACCTCTACATACTCCGCAAAATATTGCTTTAAGTATATAAGAATGTGAATTAAATATTGGAAGCTGGAGCTGACGGCTTCATCATTCTCCACAAAATATTGCTTTAAAAAGATAAAAGTATGCATTCCACTACGCCTCCAGGGACACAAAAGGAATTACATTATTGAAGAGGTATTATTAAATGTGTTTATATGCCGTTGATGGCACACTTTCCATAAATAATGAACGACGATCTGTAAAAACGGGATATGCTTGCTCACTTTGTTGCGCATCAACGGAGCCATAACTGACACGACACTCTTTGGGAACCAACCAATCCGTCCCAAAAGAACCGCACTTTACAGTAACGAAGGCGACCACTCCACGCATTGGATTGGGATCTAGTCTCCACCACATTTAGTTTGTAACAAAACATTGACACGCATAATGGTCCCTTCTTTCACCTTATCATCTCTTACCACGTTCTAGCATGCTTGCGGAGTTCTTTGTAATATAATCCAACGATTACGATGGATGCACCCACAAGATTCAGCTGCCCAACCGATATTTTCCATTGCTGTCTCAACTTATACGGCGCTTTTATGAATCTAACTGTTATGAGAGGGCCCGGGTACACTTTTGACTTTAACGCTCCAAGGGCCTCCGGCCAAATATGTCTTTTTGATGGTGCTGGAAATACAATCAAATGGGTATTCAGAGTTGTTTATTTCAAATGGGTTGAAAATGGTAATTCAACGTGCTATGAGGATTCTTAAAAACACTATTTTTAGCTTTGCTTGAAAGCACGTCTTTTCATCTCCTTTATGCCGTCGCTCTGGCTTGGATTAAGGCCAATTTCGCATTTCCAATTCTTCACTGTGTAAAATTAAGTGGGGGTATTCTGTGCTGCTGGTTATAAATAAAGACAGACGAGATGCCCATGTTGAAATTCTATCGCCAGGCTTTAAGGAGACATTTGTTTTTAAGCTATAGTCGCAGACTCCAGGGTAGACTGTAGAGTAAGATCCATTTTAATCACTGATTTAGTTAGAGGTGAAAGATCAAATCTTTAAGATGTAAAAGTGAAAAAATTGAATAAAATTTATCTATATATATATATATAATGTCTTTAAAATAAGCTATAAAGTAAGATCTATTTTAATCAAGGATCTAGTGAGAGACTAGAGAGATCAAATCTCTTGAGAGGCAAAAAATAGAAAAATTAAATAATTTTTTACATATAATAGATTTGAGCTATATATATTATAAATTACATTTTTTAATTTATAAAATAGATTCAATATCTTCAAAATTTAGTTGGAAACTTGGAATATATACACTACACAACTTAAATTTGCAATTCAGACACATCTTTTCTCTTCAAACAAAATTATCAAAAAATATACTTAAACCAAGGCCACAAAAATATTGAGATTATTTAAAATGGTTTAACCATAAAAAATATTTTTTTCAACTATTTTATATAATGTATATATAGTTTTCTTTAATGATATATAATATATATACATTTAATATTTTACTCAAAATGTTTTATTTATGGATTTTTTTTTTTAACAGGTGGGAAAACTTATCATAACTCAGTTGTCAAACTAGCACTAGAGACAACCATCTCTACATGCTAAATCACGTAGCCGTTATTAAGGAAAACCATGCCACCTCTAATAAAGTGCTGGTAGTGGTCCGTAAGGGAGCAAATTTTACTTGAAACATGTGGATCTTGGACCATTAACTTGTAATATATTTTTAAATATAATTTAATACTAATTAACATTCCTATTAATGTATTTATTTATCATTGACAATAATTTTTTTCTTATTAATAATGTTTTTTAAATGTTACATATTAATTTGATACTAAGAATTTAATTATGATTAACACTATTTTTTTTTCATTTACATTTTCTCTAAATACATTTGCATGAATTTGACATTGAAATAAATTAGCCGACATACATATCTAAAAACTTTATTCAAGTCATGTACTAAAATATTTATTTAAATCATGTATTGAAATATTTTTTACACAATAATAAAAAATGAATATATATATATATATATATATATATATATATATATATATATATATATATATATTTTCTTTTACTTTTAGTTATTTTATATTTTATAACATTATGATATTTTATATGGAAAAATAAATATTTGATTTATGGTTGAAAGTTAGAGTAAAATATGTCTTTTCATTTTTATTTTTTTAATTATACCTTATGTTTGTTTTTATTTAAAGCCTTTTTAAAAAGGCATGTGTTTGTCTCCCTCATACTGAGTTGTAGAATGAGACTCTCGGCTCAATAATCGAGCTCCAAAAAGATGATAATTATAGGGATGATTAAGAATAGAATGGAAGAAATTGTAGAAGTGTAGGAAATTGTAATGGATGAAGGAGGTTGGTGGGTAGTTTTTGAGAATGAGGGTCATGACTAAAGCCAAACAAGGTGTTAGTATCATGCAAGTGAGAGAAGTTGAGGTGTCTAAATGCTTAGATCTCAATAGTCATGACAACAAAAATTATGTGGAACTTTTCCGCCTTTAAATAAGTTATACTGCACATGAATATCATGAGTCAATATCATGGATTTTCAAAAATTCTAAAAATAAAAAATTACCAATAACTTTCTCAAATAAAATTTACCTAAATTACTGTAACAATCTCTTAAATTTAAAAAATTAACATAATACCAATCACTATGTCTAAATCCATATACTTTCATTTACCAAAATCTGACTCTAATAATCAAGGACCTGGAGGTACATCTGATCACGACGATCAAAAAGGGTAAAAATTTGGGAAATACAATATATATTTTCATTAATCAAAATGGACTGTTGCAGTGGAGGTATACAATTTCATTAATCAAAATGGACTGCCGCAGTGGGGGTACATCTATCCATGAGGATTTAAAGGGGTGAAAATTTGGAAATTAAATTACAGTTATGACGACATGTTTCCCAGCGCAAATACAAAAGGATTGTGTGTCTTGAAAATTATTAATTGTGAACGGAGTAAAGGAATTTTTAAAACTACATATTTGTGACACGTACAAATTAATTTGGAGAACTATTACCATTAAACGGTAGAGAGTCCGAGCATACTTTGTGACACATACAGATTAGCCTGCAGAATTATCACCATTAAAGGGGAGGGAATCCTCTTGTTCAACTGGCTGGAGTGTTTTGCTCAAATCCAGAAGTTTGGAAGCAAAGCGCCAAGAAATACTGGATGTCGAGTTAGAGACCAAGGTGCAAGATGACCACATTGCATGCAATTGACTCCGTAGATACCCTAGTTTGTTCACTAATTAAGATGCGGGAATGTGTTAATTATTCTTAGTTTTCATGTAATTTGCATGTATTGGATATAAAATTTAAATTGGAAACAGTGAAACATAAAATGTCAAAAAAAATTCAAAGAATTCTCATAACTTGTATATATATTTATTTTTTAATTCTCAAACGATTCAATCAAGTTGAATGGGGCACAACTTTATTTTGTAATATTTTGTTAAATCAATTCCAATGTCTAAGGCACAATTTCATTTTGTAATATTTTGTAAAATATGTGAAAGGTTTGTGTGTTTAACTACCCTAAAAGTTAATAATTTCCCCTTTATTTATCAAAATGATATAATAGCTAAATTAAATATATTAAAGCAAGGCTAAAGGCCGAAGATAGTTTTCTATCGCTTCTTGATCGCAATTTCCCCCTTTGTCCATCAAAATGATATAATAGGTAAACCAAACATATCAAAGCAATGCTAAAGGCTGAAGATAGTTTTCTATCGCTTCTTGATCACCTAGACCGTCGGTGGCGATGGATTCTTCAAGAAGCTAAAGAAACCTCCAGAAGCTCCGAGACAGTTGGGCATTTAATAAATTAGGTGTTGGAATTATTGTTTATCCAACACTCCCCCTTAATTCCAACCATATGACAAAAACACAAAATACACTATAGCACAATACATAAGTGACTGTAAAACTACTCTTTGACATGCCTACTAGTCTAAGTCTTAGCTAGGCTTACAACATAATTTGGATTTTCTACAACACATAACTTACTTCTACAAAACTCAAATTTAGCCTTCCCAAGAGGCTTAGTGAATATGTCAACCACATTCTCATTTGTATTACAATATATTAAGTCAATTTCCTTTGATTGGACTTTTTCCCTTACAAAATGATGTTGTGTGTCTATATGCTTTGACCTTGCATGACATACAAGATTGTTTGCCAATTTGATGGTGCTTTGATTATCACATCTGATCACTGTAGGTTCTTGTTGAGCTTCTCCAACATCTTCAAGTATCCTTTTGAGCCATATTGCTTCACAGGTGGCACTGCATGATACTACATACTCTGCTTCAGTTGATGACAAGGAAAATGTTGGTTGTTCCTTACTACTCCATGATATATCCCCCGATCCTATATTGAAGACGTATCCAGTGGTGGATTTCAAGTCATGTGGATTTCTGGCCCATCCAGAATCAGAATGAACTGTCAATTCAACATTCCAATCATTAGTATATTCAATACCAAAATTGATAGTTCTCTTTAAATATCGAATGACCCTTTTTGCAGCTATCCAATGGTTTTCATGAGGCTTAGACATGAATTGACTAAGTATGCTTACTTCATAAGAAATGTCTGGTCTAGTGGTAGTAAGATAATTTAGACTTCCCATTAATTGTCAATACAATGTTCCATTCACCTCTTTTGTTCCATCATCACTTCTCAATTTTATATTTTGTTCCAATGGAGTACTCATTTCTTTACATCCATTCATCTGAAATCTCTTTAGTACTGCATTTGTATATTTTCTTTGTGTGATTAAGGTTCTTGCATCATCTCTCCATACTTCAAGACCTAGACAATAGTGCATCTGACCAAGATCATTCATCTCAAATTCCCCTTGATAACTTCCTTTTTATATCCTTAATCAATTTATCAGCACTCCCTGTTATTATTAGATCATCAACATATATAGAGAGTAATACTATATCCACATTTCTATTTGTCTTGACATACAAATTAGGATCATTTTTGTTTTTGTTAAATCCTTGCTGAAAGAAGAATTTATTGATTTTCTCATACCAAAATCTAGGTGCCTGTTTTAGTCCATATAAGGCCTTTTTAAACTTGCATATAAGATGTTCTTGTCCCTTCTTTACAAATCCTTCTAGTTGAACAAGATAAATCTCTTCTTTTAAGTCATCATTTAGAAAACTTGACTTCACATCTAATTGATGTAGCTTCCAATCATACTTAGTTGTCAGTGCTATCATTATTCTGATTGTATTCATTTTTGCCACCGGAGCAAAGGTGTCTTCATAATCTATACCTTCCCTTTGTGAATAACCTTTGGCAACCAATCTTGCCTTATACTTGTCTATGCTACCATATGCATTAAATTTTGTCTAATACAACCATTTTGATCCTATAGGAACTTTATTTTCAGGTAATATTCTTAATTCCCAAGTTTCATTTTTCATTATAGAATTATATTCTTCTTTCATAGCTTCCATCCATTCTTTATGACTTTTAGCTTGTTCATGATTTAAAGGCTCAAAAATAGTCATTACTTGAGACATTAAAACATAATATTTATACCTGATAGGGGTTTGAATCTGACATGTTGACCTTCTTAGAGGTTCATTACATTATGGAGTACCTTCTCCTCTTCTTCTTCTTCTCTGTGGAGTGCCTTCATCACTTCTTTGTGGAATTTGACTTCTTGACATGTCTTCTGGAATGTTCGTGCTTTCTTGAGCTTGAGTTGATTCCACAACTTCTTCTTCCTTAAAGCTGTCATAAGGGGGTTGCCATATATTATGTTCATATTCTTTTATTTGTTTATCTGCATGCCCATGAAATATAACATCTCTACTTGCAAATACCTTGTGAGTACTTGGATCATACATTTTATATGCTTTTTGATTAGTGAAATATCCAATAAAAATGCATTTGATAGCTTTAACATCTAATTTTCTCCTATCCTCTTTAGGAATATGAGTAAAGGCATTGCATCCAAATATACTTAAATTACCAATTTTAGGTTTAAAACCATAAAATGCTTCAAATGGTGTTTTGTGCTCAAGATACTTGGTAGGGCTTCTATTTTTTAGATATACAGTTGTATTAATGGCTTCAGCCCAAAAACTATTAGAAAGTCCTTTACTTTTTAACACACTATGAGAAGATTCAACTAATGTTCTATTCTTTCTCTCAGCTACTCCATTTTTTTGAGGTGAATGTGGTATTATAAATTGTTGCATAATTCCATTTTGTTTGCAATATTTGATAAAAGCTCCTGAAGTGTACTCACCACCTTTATCTGATTGAAGAATTTTAATTCTCTTTCCCACTTTATTTTCAACCATATTCTTGAATTCTTTAAAGTATTCAAACACATCAGCTTTGTTTCTTATAAAGTACTCCTAGGTGTATCTAGTGCTATCATCAATAAATATAAGAAAGTAATATGCTCCACCAAGTGACTTAGTTTGCAATGTACCACATACATCGGTATGCACTAGTTCAAGTATTTCACGTTTTCTTCTATTCTCATGCATAGGAAATTCTTCCCTATGTTGTTTTCGTAGTGTACAACCTTCACATTCAAAGTATTCCCCCTTAATATTTGGAAGGCCTTCTACCATCAATTTCTTTTGTAGTAACATTAGGTCATTATGATTTAAGTTTCCATACCTTTGATGCCAAAGCTCTATATTTGACATGCTTGTTGACGCAAAATCTTGATGCCCATTCTTCATTACATCCAACTTGTATAATCCTCCAACTCTCATTCCTTTTGCAACAACCTTGTAGTTATCCTGCACATCCTTTACCAAATAATGTGACACAAATTCAACTTTTAAAAGTTGATCTGTAATAATAGATACTGAAATTAAATTATTCTTTAATCCTGGAACATACACCACATTTCAAAATTGTTTTTCTTCTCCATTAGGCATCATAACACTTATATCACCATATCCTTTAATTTCATGTGATCTATTATCTCCTAAATAGATGTGTCCACCATTATTAACCTCATGATAAGTATCAAATCAATCTCTTTTGCATGACGTGTATTGATGCACCAGAATCTATAAACGAATCATTATCATCATCATTTTCTGCTGATAAAGCAACATTGGATACAAATAATTTAATATTGCTAAAGTCTTGACTAATTTCTTCATCTCTATCAAAATATTTCCTGAATGCCTTCTTTGTTTAAATTGATCAGACCTTATTTTCATGCAATTCTTAGAAAAATGACCAGGTTTTCCACAATAATAACACACATCATCTCTACTTGATTTGGCATTTGTCCTTAGTAAAGGTGTACCTTGAAATGATTTTACCTGTGGCTTTATCCCTTTATTTTTCTCCCACTGTTTTCCTTTGAAGGGCTGCTTCCCTTTAGCCATCAATGCTAAATCTGAATTGGGAGATTTTTGTTTAAGACTTCTTCTCTGCTCTTCTTCCTGCATAAGTATACCTACCAACTCATCAAAAGTAGGAGCCTTCTCTCTAGTTGAAAGACCAGTGATAAACATTTGATATTCATCAAGCATTCCATTTAATGTCACAGTAACCAAGTTTGTACTAGATATTGTTTCACCAATGTCACTTAATTTATCCTTTAGATCCTTAATTCTAGAAATAAAATTACTGACACTTTCATTTTCTTCCATCTTAATTGAAAGAAGCTTACTCTTTAAATACAATATTTGATTTGTAGTCTTCGTCTCATACAAATTTTTGAGAGTGTCCCATGTCTCCTTTGATGTTTTGCACTCTGTAATGTGTCGAATAATATTGTCCTTAACAGACATCCACAAAAGAACCTTCGTTTTGTTTTCCCGTCGTTCCCAATCTTGAATAATAAAAAAAAAAAATTACAAATATAAAATTAATCATTAAAAAAATTAAAAACTTAAAAAAAAAATTCTCTTGGCCACCCCGAGGCCCAACCGGCTAGGGGTGGCAAGGGGACGATTCATGATAAAAGATAATTCAAATATATATAAAAAAAAAAACTATCAAAACAAAACACTAAAAATGTAAAAAAAAAAAAAAAAAAAAAAAAATCAAAATTAACTTGTGAAAACGAAAAATTTAATTAAAAAAAAAATCAAAAAAAGAAATTTATATATATATATATATATATATATATATATATATATATATATAATTTAAGAAAAAATAAAATAAAATAAAACATTTTTTAAAGTTAAAAATAAAAATAAATTAAAAAACCTCATTTAAAAAAAAATTGAATAATTACCCACAAAAAAAATTAAAATAAAAAAAAGTTAAAAGATATAATAAAAAATTAAATAGAAAATTTAATTAAAATTAAAAAAAAATAAAAATAAAATTCAAAATAATTAAAATTATAAAATTATAAAAAAAAATAATTAAAATTAAAATTAAAAAATAAAAATAAAAAAATATCCCGCCACACCTCCCTCCTTCTCTTTCCGGCCCCACCCTAGTTTTTTATTAACTTTTTTATTTTTAATTTTTTATGTAATTATTTTAATTTTTTTAGTGAGGTTTTTTTCTTTTTTCTTTTGTAGCTTTAAAAAATGGTTTTAGATTTTTTTTTGTTTAATTTGTTTTTCTTTAAATATATATATATATATATATATATATATATATATATATATATATATATATATATATTATTTATTTATTTATTTTTTGTTTTTTTTTTTCGTTAAATTTTTATTCAATTCTTTTTATTTTTACAAGTTAATTTTGGTTTTTTTTTTTTTTTTTTTTTTTACATTTTTATAGGTTTTTTGTTTTTTGTTTTTTTTTGTTTTTGTATTTGATTTTTTTGTCATGTTTTTTTTTTATTTTTTATTTTTATGTTTTATTACCAACATAAAAATCACTA
Source organism: Pinus tabuliformis (assembly GCA_031772625.1). Classification (NCBI taxonomy): domain Eukaryota; kingdom Viridiplantae; phylum Streptophyta; class Pinopsida; order Pinales; family Pinaceae; genus Pinus; species Pinus tabuliformis. The sequence continues at coordinate 773,995,959 of CM062810.1, forward strand.
ACATTTAAAAAAAAAATTCCACACTTAATACATTAGAAAATTTAAAGTGTAAAAAATAAGCCATTTAAAAAAAAAATATCCACACTTAATACATTAGAAAATTTAAAGTGTAAAAAATAAGCCCTCTAAAAAAAGTTGATGCTCAAGACTTTTCAAATTCAAGATGAAAATCACTAAAAAAAAAAAATTCACACTTTATACATAAAAAAAATTTAAAGTGTCGAAAATAAACCCTCTAAAAAAATGTGTTGATGTTGCATCAACACTTTTCAAAATCAATATGAAAATCACTGACATTTAAAAAAATTGTTCATACTTGATACATAAAAAAAAATTAAAATGCCAAAAATATGCTAAAAAAAAAGTGTATTTTGAATTACCATTTTCCAAAATCGAGTGATTTTTTTCCACCTCAGAAAAATAGGTACTAGGTAATTTTTTTGTTTAATCAGTAACTATGTTTTATGCATGTAACACATAAAATGTAGAAAATAGAGAACAAATAAAGTAGTCACTCAAAAACCATAATATCGCCAAGATATAACTTGGTAAACTCTTTGAAGAGAAAACTCACTTTAAAGATAAGTCTACTATGCTCTCTTTCTCTAAAGGGAAATGCTCCTCAACTAAAAGGTAAGACTATTATGCTATCTTTCTCTAAATGGAAATGGTGTAAATACAAAAGTTACACCCATGGGCATTGGGACACTATAGGACAAAAACCCTCTCTATTTTGACCTCTCTTTATCGAGTTTAAAATACTTTGCTCTATTATGGAGCAAAATGCACTAGAATAGAAGCAAACCCTTTTCCCTCCTACTAGCCCAATTATAAGACAACTTGATAGCCGTCTGGGAGTTAAATTTGACACATTAGTCCTCAATATGAGTTATAACTCAACCCTTATAGAGTCTTTTTCATATTTCCAACTTGTCTATCCCATTTTCCATCAATAACTAAGTTGACATGGTATCCTCTCAAATTATGTTAGTTGTCAAACATGTTGTTGCACCTAGGGAGTTTATATTGATAGTCTCATGATCTATACACACATAAGTGGATGAAAGCCCACGTGTTTGTCCTTTTAAAATATCGTCCTTGTGGTGTTGGCAGTTCAAACCCTTAAGTGTTGTTAAGGCACTGCTTGTGGCATCCCTACTTCAAACTCTCAAGTAGCCCTTTATACCATGTAACACTTCTAGTAATAATAGGTAAAATTGACTTTGTACTGATTCCACTTATTATATGCCCTAAAACTGCATCTTCTTGGCTAAGAGTTTGTCTTCCTCAAACGTAAGGAAACAAGTTAACTACCCAAGACAAGAGGCTTATAGGAGGATGGAAAACATGCCCTATTAAGAATAACAATAAAAACATAGTTTTCCTTTAATAACAATAATTGCAAGAGAGGTGGTTTTACTTGAATAACATTAATGAATAACCCTGCATTTAGAATAATAGCTAATGATAACTGCCCCACTACTGATTTGACAATAAATTATAATAATTTTTTCACTATTTAATATATATATGCTAACATACTTTTTTAATTTGTGCAATCTTATACGTCATATTGTCCTTGTTAATACCATGTTTCTCTTTTGCTTATGTGGAAATCCTTTACTGTGAAGCATATTGAGGTTGCAACCGAACGTTAAATGAAGTTTTTTTCCCCTTCGAAATATTTTAAACCTAATAGATCAACCATATTTTGAGATATCATATTAAGAGATTTATCATTCCAATTTTCTGATTTGTTTTGCCACAGTTACAAATTTTGGTGCATTGAATCATTCTCAAAGTAAAAAGGACACAGTAACATTATTTATATACATAAATTAAAGCTATTCACGATACTATATCTATTCATCGCAATTTTTTTTGCGATAACGACATCTCCATTCACTACAAATCTTCGAGTACATCGTAGGGACTATTTAATATGTTTATCGAAAAGCACGCACACTTCCGGTAGACTATACACCGAAACGATTCGTTAAAATAATCCCCCTCAATGGTAAGTATGTCAGAAGAGCCTTGGTTTCCAACCTTAATTTCAAGAAAGTCCAAAAAATTCTGCCCTTTACAAAAACAAGAGGCATCACTGAAAGCAAAAATAACGATTCTTTATTGTGGAATAAACACTTAAAAAGAATCGAAAACTTTAACAACGTTAAATCTGAACTTTAATGCGGAATAAACTTTATGCCCATAAAAACATACCTCCAGCCATTGATGCTGCTCACGCTTTTCTGTTTTCTCTGTAGCCGCACTCCAACTCTAGTTCTGGTACTCCACACCGGCTTAACGCCACTTACCGTAACTAGTTCTTTCTGCACTAGTGGACAAGATCCCCTCATTTTTTTTATTACCTTAATCCAATACTACATCGCGTCAAACAATTTCACATGAGGGGTTGTGCTTTCTATCAAGCTTCAAGCTGGCCCAACAGAAAAACGTTGGGTTCACCAACGCAGGCTTTGTTCTCCTACAGATTCCAACAGCGTCAAGAAGATGATCTACGCATCTACAAGAAGTGGATCTAAACTCGTACCAATCCACACAAACACTCAAACTGAAGTGAAGAAGACTGGGGGCTTTAAGGATTATATAGAGGCAGGCAGATCATTCCCAAATCCCATTTGGCACTTCCAAGCTCTGCTTACTCTCACTTGATGGTGTAAGACTGAAGGGGATTGAGTTAGTGAGCTTGGGGACCAAACAGAAGTATTTATAGCCAAGCTTCCATCAAGCTTCTGTTGGCTATGTGTCAAGTGTTCCACAGATCATGGTAGAGAACTGCAGAGGGAGTAATGGACCACTCTAGAAGCTCCCAACAAGAAATTAATTAACTGCAGTTGATTTCCGTAATTTAAGGAAATGACTGCAGTTGGTTTCAGTAAATGAAGGAAATAACTGCAGTTTACTTCCGTAATTGTCGGCGGCAGTTGGGAAAACGTAAAGGGAGCTTAACATTCTCCCACTTGGTCCATACTTCCAATCTTAATGTCTCATCTTAAAACCCATTGATAATCTGTATTAAGTAATAGATACATGAATCATGGCGATAAGTCCTCTAATGATGAGTATTATTTTCCATGTATTACTATGTATTTATTTCTATTATAATTTATGTGGCAAAAATTTCTTAATGAATAAACCTTATGTTTATTCTTGGTCCTACACAGATGAATTCTCTCAAATCAAATTAAGGTGCACATAAATATGAGGAAAACATCACAATAATTAAGAATTTCATTAAAATAACATTGTCCATACAATGAGAAACTACATAATGGAACCAAGTCCCATATTCATTACATGATCCTTGAATTTAAACGGTGGCATGCCCTTAGTCAAAGGATCAACGATCATCAACTCAGTGCTGACGTGCTCAATGACCACTTTCTTTTCTTTAACACGTTCCCTTATAGCTAAATACTTAATGTCGATGTGTTTATTTCGACTCCCACTTTTGTTGTTCTTGGCCATAAAAACAGCAGCTGAATTGTCGCAATATATTCTCAATGGCTTAGAGATAGAATCCACAATTCTAAGCCCAGAAATGAAACTCTTAAGCCATACACCATGTAAAGTAGCCTCAAAACAGGAGACAAACTCAGCTTCCATAGTGGAAGTGGCAATCAAGGTCTACTTGGCACTCCTCCATGATATAGCTCCACCGGCCATCATAAAAATGTATCCTAATGTTGATTTGCGTGAATCAACACATCCAGCAAAGTCAGAATCTGAGTAGCCAATTACTTCCAAATTGTCCGTCTGTCTATACATAAGCATGTAGTTTTTAGTTCCTTGAAGGTACCTCATTACTTTCTTTGTAGCTCTCCAGTGGTCTAAACTTGGATCACTCTGATATCGTCCCAACATTCCCACAAAAAATGCAATGTCAGGTCTTGCGCAGACCTGAGCATACATTAGGCTTCCGACAGTAGAAGCATATGGAATGTTCTTCATTTGTTCCCTTTCAAAGTCATTCTTCGGGCATTGGTTCAAATTGAAGCTATCACCCTTCACAATGGGAGCTACACTTGGTGAACAATCCTTCATCCGAAATATCTCTAAAATTTTATTAATATAGGTTTCCTGTGACAGACTGAAGATGCCTCGAAATCTGTCTCTATGGATCTTAATGCCAATGACATTAGATGCCTCACCCATATCCTTCATATCGAAATTTTTAGAGAGGAATTGTTTCACGTCATGCAGCAAACCCTTATCATTGGTTGCTAGCAAAATGTCATCCACATACAAAACAAGAAAACAAATTTTACTCCCACTAACTTTCAGGTATATACATTGATCCATAATGTTTTCTACAAAACCGAAAGAAGAAATTACATTATGGAATTTCAAATACCATTGGCGGGATGCTTGTTTTAAACCGTATAATGATTTCTTGAGCTTGCAAACCAATTGCTCACCATCACTAGAGGGGAATCCTTCAGGCTGTTTCATGTAAACCTCCTCCTCTAAATATCCATTGAGAAATGTCGTTTTCACATCCATTTGTTGCAACTCCAAGTCAAAATGGGCTACTAATGCCATAATAACGTGCAAGGAATCTTTCTTAGATACAGGAGAGAAAGTCTCTGTGTAATCGATTCCTTCTTTCTGAGTGAATCCCTTAGCAACGAGTCTGGCCTTGTATCTCTCAATGTTGCCCAATCAGTCTTTCTTTGTCTTAAAGACCCATTTACATCCAATGGCTTTTGCACCATTAGGCAACTCAACAAGATCCCAGACTTCGTTACTCTTTATAGAATTCATCTCTTCCTTCATGGCATCGTACCATAATTTTGATTCTTTGCAACTCATGGCTTGTGAAAAAGACTCGGGATCATTTTCGGCTCCAATGTTGTAGTCAGATTCTTGCAGATACACAACATAATCATCAGGAATTTCTGATCTCTTTTGTCTAGTAGATATTCTTAATGTTGTACCATCATCTTCCTGAGAAGTATGTGGTTCAACTCATTGTTCAAAAGTTCTTGGCAACTCTTGAACTACCTGATCTACTGGAATGCCATCAGCAGCTTGTGGAACTTCAACAATTGGTTGTTCAACACCAGTTTGAACTTGAGGGGTGCTGTGAACAATAACCAATTTATCACTTGAGGTGGAAGGTTGAGATTCTGAATGATCCTTCTCAGAAACTATGTTCCTGGTTTGATCGCTCCCACTGATCAAGTCATTTTCAAGAAACTTTGCATTTCTTGATTCCACAATCCTAGTGTTGTGAGATGGACAATAAAATATGTAACCTTTAGACCTTTCAGCATATCCAATGAAATACCTACTAATGGTTCTTGGGTCCAGCTTCTTCTCTTGTGGATTATATATTCTTACTTCAGACGGGCATCCCCAAACGCGCATATGTCGCAAACTTGGTTTCCAACCTTTCCATAATTAAAATGTCGTTTTAGTAACAGCCTTGGTTGGAACCCTGTTTAATATATACACTGTCGTATTAAGTGCTTCAGTCCACAAGGATTTAGGAAGATTGGAGCTGCTAAGCATACTCCGCACCATGTCCAATAATGTTCAGTTTCTTCTTTCTACTACATCATTCTGGTCGCGTGAACCAGGCATGGTGTATTGGGCAACAATCCCATGCTCTTGAAGAAATTTTGCAAATGGCCCAGGTGCTTGTCCATCTTCTGTGTATCTACCATAATATTCTCCACCTCTATCTGATCTCACGATCTTAATTTGCTTGCTGCATTGTTTTTCTACTTCAGCCTTAAAGATCTTAAAGGCATCTAATGCTTCACTCTTTTTATGAAGCATGTAGAGATACATATATCATTAGTAATCATCTATAAAAGAGATGAAGTATCTCTGACCATGTGAGTCCTTGTCTGGACTACATATATCAGTATGTATGATCTCTAATATGTCTGAACTCCTATTGGCACTCCTATTAGCACCTTTCTTTGACTTGTTGGTCTGCTTTCCCTTTACGCAGTCCACACAAGTCTCAAAATCAGTAAAATCCAGAGTATTAAGTACCCCTTCATTTACTAATCTTTTAATTCTTTCTATGGAGATATGACCTAATCTTCGGTGCCATAATTTAGAGGAATCTTCATTAATAACACATCTTTTAGTGCCAGTGTGAACATGCATTGAATCATAAGTGACATTGTTTTGTAAATTAATGCAGTAAAGACCATTAGACAAAATACCATTCCCAACACAATCAGATTTATAAAATAAACTGAAGGATGTTTCTGAAAAGTTAAAGGAATATCCAAAAGGTACAAGCCTTGAAACTGAAATCAAGTTTCTAGAAAAACTTGGAACATAAAAGGTCTTTTCTAATTCTAAAACAAAGCCACTACTTAAAGTTAAATAGCATGTTCCTATAGCTTCCACATGCGAGCCCATCTTGTTTCCTGATAAGATGCTTTGCTCACTTCCCACTGGCTTCCTTAGGTTTTTCAAACCCTGCAAGGAATTCAAAATGTGAATTGTTGATCTAGAATCAATCCACCAGGTGTTAATATTGACATTAACCATATTAGATTCATAACAAACAAACGAGATTGAATTACCTTTGTCCGCAAGCCATTTCTGAAATTTGGTGCATTCCTTCTTCATGTGTCCCTTCTTTTTACAGAAGAAACACTTGGAATCCTTCTTGATATCAGCTTGGGGAGGTACTTTACCTTTCCCTTTCTTATTGGCTTGAGATTTTCCCTTTCCGCGCGTTGCCAACATTGCACTTTCTCCCAGTTCCATCACCAGTCTCTCTTCCTCTTGAACACACATGGTCATGAGTTCATTAATTGACCATTTATCCTTATGTGTGTTGTATGAGATTTTGAAGGGTCCGTATTGGTGCGGAAGGGTGTTCAGAATGTAGTGCACCAGGAAGGACTCCGATATTTCAACCTCGAGTTTCTTTAATTGAGCCACAATGTCCCTCATTTGCATGATGTGCTCGCGCACACCTTTCACACTGGTGAGCCTTAGGGATGAGAACTTCATGATTAGGGTGCTTGCTAGTGCCTTGTCTAAAGTGACGAATTGATCATCAATGGCTTTCAGCAAGTCTCGGACCTTTTCATGCTAATCAACGGAACCATGAATACCAGCTAAAATTTTAGTCTTAATGAACATCATGCTTAGGTGATTAGATCACTCCCATCGTTCATAAAGAATGATGCCCATTGCAGTGCTGGTATTAGTGAGTGCCAGTGGTTCATCTTTCCTAATAGCATAGTCTGTGTCCATCCACCCTAAATGAAGGAGAATTCTCTCCTTCCATACCTTATAGTTATCTCCCTTAAGTTCAGGGATATCACAACAAATTTCAGAGAAATTTGCAAGTTGTACAACTGCATAAAATTAAAGATTACATGCTTATGTTAAAATTGAGGCCTAAAAGTAAAATTTCATGCTTTACCAATGTAAATCATGCTTAAAAATTGAATCTAATGACATAAAAATTGTATGTGGACTAAATTTTCAATTCAAGCAGATTCAATTATTCTTTATGATAAAATTTATCAAATTATTCACTTAATTCAAAATTCTAAAGAGTATATTATGATTATAATTTGATATAAATTCTACCTTAAATTTGAACTTTATGATAAAACTATTAATTCATAATTCCTGTGGGTAAGTTATGAATAATTTAATATTTTATCCTAATTAATTATATAAATATAATAAAAATTCCTATGGGATAAAATTTATTATATTTAGTATAATTAATTACAATTAATGACTAAATATTCTTTATGTGATCCTAATCAATCATAATATATAATATTATCTAATTAGAGATACTGTGGCTATTCTCTAATCAATTAAAAATTATATGGATCACTAGACATTATTTCTTTTATGCATAAAAATTAACTTGATATGAGAATAATTATAAATTGCATAAATAAAACTATAATATTCATGCATAACATTAACGAGTATACTCATCCAAAATAGCATGTATTATTTAGAACATAAATAATCAATTCATGCAAATTAAATACAAGCATAATTAATAAATTTTGCACAACAATTATCCAAATTGCATATAATCAAATAAATATTATAAGCATAAAAATTTGAGCAAAAATTAGACATATTTCCACATAAATGCCTTAATTCAGAAAATTCTGACATTTAGCCAAACAGAACATGTCTATAAACACCAAGGCAGAGATAAAAATGGTTCTGATACCAAATGAAAGCAAAAATAACGATTCTTTATTGCGGAATAAACACTTAAAAAGAATCGAAAACTTTAACAATGTTAAATCTGAACTTTAATGAGGAATAAACTTTATGCCCAAAAAAAAAATACCTCCAGCCATTGATGCTGCTCACACTTTGCTCTTTTCTCTATAGCCGCACTCCAACTCTAGTTCTGGTGCTCCACACCGGCTTAACACGACTTACCGTAACTAGTGCTCTCTGCACTAATGGACAAGATCCCCTCGTTTTTTTTATTACCTTAATCCAATACTACATCGCGTCAAACAATTTCACGCGAGGGGTTGTGCTTTCTATCAAGCTTCAAGCTGGCCCAACAGAAAAACGTTGGGTTCACCAACGCAGGCTTTGTTCTCCTACAGATTCCAACAGCGTCAAGAAGACGATCTACGCATCTACAAGAAGTGGATCTAAACTCATACCAATCCGCACAAACACTCAAACTAAAGTGAAAAAGACCGGGGGCTTTAAGGATTATATAGAGGCAGGCAGATTGTTCCCAAATCCCATTTGGCACTTCCAAGCTCTGCTTACTCTCACTTGATGGTGTAAGACTAAAGGGGATTGGGTTAGTGAGCTTGGGGACCAAACAGAAGTATTTATAGCCAAGCTTCCATCAATCTTCTGTTGGCTATGTGTCAAGTGTTCCACAGATCATGGTAGAGAACTGCAGAGGGAGTAATGGACCACTCCAGAAGCTCCCAACAAGAAATTAATTAACTGCAGTTGATTTCCGTAATTGAAGGAAATGACTGCAGTTGGTTTCAATAAATGAAGAAAATAACTGCAGTTTACTTCCGTAATTGTCGGCCGCAGTTGGGAAAACGTAAAGGGAGCTTAACAATCACTCCATGCGGTAGGTTTTCCAGAGTCTCCACTCTCATGATTCTTCAGTGACATTCCTTAGTCCAGGAACAATGGCCCTTTTACACCATCATTTGCAACAACATTTCCGTTTGTGTTTCTCGTTCTCGGCAATACAATTACGTGATCAATTTGAATCCTACTCCATCGCAAATGTTAAACGAAAGTATCCATCGCTGTCTTAAATTATATGTCGGTCTTCTGAAGCTAAAAACCATGTTGTGTATTTGTTTACACCATAATCTAAATGTTTTTTGTTTTTGCTTTCAATATTATAAGTTTTGTTTAAATGACATAGAAATGGTTAGAATTATAATTTTAAGATGTTAAATATATATTCTAAATGTGTTATTGAATTTTTTATTTTTATTTTTTGAATGATAATTTATATATAAAGTTATAAAAATATATTAATTATAATTTGATTAAAAAAAAAAAAAAATTATAAACAAAATCAACATATAAAACATTCACAACCTATACAAATATAAAATTAAAAGTAATAATTAATATATTAGTCTTAAATTAAAATTGATAATTAATATATTAGTTATGTCAATGAAATTTATCTTGAGTGATTGGGAAGAATTACTAAGATCTTACTCACCCTCCTTAGATTCCTACAAATGGCATGGTAAAATTTAATACAATGACCTCTCCCTTAATCTTTTAATACAAAAGCATACATATTCTATGTAAAATTTAATAAAGCATTTTCCACCTAAAATAAAAAAACTTATTTTCTTGTTGTTTTGTATATGTAAGATTTTCTTATGAAACAATTTAACCCCTACTAAAATGGCATAATAAAATTTAATACAATGACTTCTAGCTTAATCTTTTAATACAAAAGCATACATATTCTATGTAAAATTTAATCAAGTATTTTCCACCTAAAATAAGAAACTTATTTTCTTGTTGTTTTGTATATGTAAGATTTTCTTATGAAACAATTTAACCCCTACTACCCATGACAAGCATTTCTTCAAACATGTCACAAATATGCAATCTACATGTCATAACAACAAATATGGGCATATGGGTCTCATACTTATCTAAGATTCGTAAAGAAACATTGTTTCTTTATCACAATAGTTGCATTATCATCTATTAAGTCATATATTCATTGTACATTCATTTGCAAATCAAAACATAATGAGAGTCATACATTAAGTATATCATTAAACATACTCATAACGAACATATAACCGAAAAAAATAACAAGGAAATACACATAAGTGTGGAAATACTCATAAGCTAGTACATTTACACATGAAATACCAAGGAGAAAGAACTCGTATTAATGAATGCAAAAGTCAGTCAGGTATGGGACTTCCAAGAACCACCCGACCATAGATTGCCTAAACCACATCTTTCTTTCTGCCAATCACCCCCATGCCATATTCCAAGCATGAATGTGGGACTCAACCAAACCAAACTAGGTTTCCTTAGGCTTTACCACAATCCCCATCGAATCAGTAGGCTCTAAACAAGCATTGATGCCACCGGATTTCTCCACCTACCCCGTGAGGAATTTTCTTATCTCCTAGTCTCTAGGCTTTACCGTATATCCCGCCATACAATGGTTAAGGATTCTAAGGCCTAATCAAGACTCCACCCTCCAAGATTTACTATATATCCTGCCAGTCACCAATAAAGTATTCCTATGCCTGATCGAGGGCACACACCTCTAGGCTTTACCGTATATCATTTCATTCATCGGTCAAGGATTCCTAGGCCCACCAAAGGACACAAAATCTGGCATTACCACAATCCTAGTCTAGTCCAGGGATTCTTAGGCTTTGTGTTCTTTCTTTTAGAGACCACCTCACTCAGTTTTGAAACCATCGAGCAATCCAGATTAACCAAATAAAAGAGAACCCATCACACCATCGTTATCCAGAAATTGCAAGGCAAGGCTGAAGAACACAATCACACCTCACAAAACCCATGCCAATGATAGCAAGAGAACCAAATACTCACATGCATGCAAAAACTAGCAAGGAAATCACACATGAAAATTGATACCTGCAAATAATCTCGTTGTAGATACTAGATGTTTCTCTTCCTTGTTTGATCTTTGTTTACCTTTGTCTTCTTGGTACTTCCTTTGCTTCCTTGATCTAATGTTAGAGTGCTCCAAGAAAACCCTAAGTGTCCAAGAGTGAGAGAGAGAGAGAGAATTGAGAGAGAGCTCCAAAACTAAACTGACAAAAAGTTACAAATTGATCCTTGGAAGCCTTTTTATTAATGAGGTCTCTATTTTCTTCATTTTCCATTATTTTCCTTCAATTTACTCCTCACATGCAACATGTGACCTTTCACCTTGCTTTTCTCCTAATATTTTCATAAATAAAATGTCAATTAATGTCACTTTTCCTTTCCAAATCCTTTTCCAATTTCCTTTAGCCATAATAACTAAAATGAACACCCACTAGGATGTTTTTCCCACCATTCAACTTGGAATACATGTCCCGTGGCCTTGGTCTTATATATTTTTTTTACATGAAATTTTTATGAAGGTTGTTACACAACCAGTACTAGCATAGACATCATGAGTAGCAAACACATGAGACATGGAGGTTTACCGTGGAAATCATTCCGGGAGAAAAAACACCAAATGTTTTTTTGTTATTGATGTAAAATAAGCATACCTACTTTATTACATCAAGATTTTTGAGAGCCACCACTCACAGGAAGCACCAACTCCCTTTGATTCTTTGATAGCGCCCACTAGCAGGAAGCACCAACTCCCTTTGATTCTTTGCCAGCACCCACTAGCAGGAATCACCAACTCCCTCTTTTTTCACACACCTGATCAACTTACTAGAAGCACTATGTGAAGCACCAACTTCACGGATTTGTTGCAAGTGCCAACTTGCAACTCCTTGGATTCATGCAAGCACCAACTTATAGGAGACACCGACCACCAAGGTTTCTTTAGACACCCACTAGAGATGGAAGCACCAACTTCCTATATGCAAGCTCCAACCCACACTCAAAATAAAACTTACGGCTCATTATTATTGGACGACTCTCAGACTATTTTCAGCCCTTTGTTCTCCTCTTCTCTCATCCCATGTAGAATTTTATGACCTCTGATCACTCTGCAATAGCCAACTGTTATGCTCAACAACATTCACTAATATCAACTCTCACAAATCTCTCTCTCCACTCTGCAGCATCATTCTTCTTCTTTCGACCCTCTTCTACTCCACAGGCTCTCTCGGCCTCACATAGCATCCCTGGCATAATCTGATCCTTTTTCCTTTGCATAGGCACTTTCCTCCTCTATCTACAGCATAGGAACACTTGGCCTTTCCTCAACAACACACTCAAGCATAGAACTATGCACACAACTTGCAATAATGATGCTTCCCCCAAATTGCTCAACTATAATCCTGGTTTTTGTTTCACTGAAACATAGTGTTCGATGTTGTCTCTCTTAGCCATCATTTTGCCATTAACACTACCCAAGTGTACTCCTACACTTAACACTCCTTCCTATTGTTTCGTCTGATACATAGGCACTGCAGCCTCATTAACCACTGAGAATGGGCTCCATTCTCTCACACATTGTTATTGCATTAAACACTAGGATGGGCACCTAAGCGTTCCCATGCTGAGACATAAATCCTTAGTTTTTCTGCGCACTCCAACAAGGCTCTTTTTCTTTCTGTGAACAAATCTCTTGTCCCCGAGGCTCTGATCTTCATTCAATTCCTCATAGCACGGAAACAAGATAAGGGATGGCTTGTCTCAGCTCATGACAGACTCCTTTAAATCATCATGTGCACTCGTGGTCGTTGTTTCCTTGACTTAGTAATATTTGCAGTCACCATTATTCCACGGGGGATTCACTCATTGAACATATAACATATCACATGTGTTCATTACATATTAAACAATACCCTTAATTTGACTACATATTGGAAAATCCCTCTAAAAATCACATTATTTAACCCCCTACCAATATGAACACAATACAACTTCCCAATTTAAAAAACCCCTACTTTCACTAGATATTTTAGGTATCCATTTTTTCATTAACATTTTTTATACCCCTTTATATTTTTCATTAACTTTAAGCTCCATTTTTTATATTTTTCAATATAAAAACCCTTTACTCCTTATATATCCCTCAATATATTATGTCATTTTTTCCTCAATATATATCCCCCAATATGAACCCACGTGGTATGATATTTCTCCCCTAGTGAAGCCCTTGTGCATTACTCCAACGACACCAACCTTACTATGCACATTTACTTAGCTGCTCCAGCCTTGCTTATTCAAACTACGACCATGGCTATGGACAAATATGGCATACCTGCCAAATATGGAGATCTTCTATTCAAAGTTTCCAACTCATCCATGCCTGCTTACCCAACTTACGATGAATAACCTAGTTGGCATATCTACTAACTATGGCAGACAGTGCCCACAAGCTATCATTTCATCAATAAGCTCTTCTACACCTAGCCATATTTTAAATTGATTCCATGTAGTGTACAAGAAATCTCAAACATGGTCTTTATGTAGTAAATTGCTACTTCTACAAATCATGGTCCTCTCTATCTCTATCTCTTACCTACGACAGTCGCCACTGACTCCATTAAAGCATATGTGCAATCATGGTCCTTGCTGCCTTGTGCCTCGTTTCCCCGCAACCTCCATTAATGCTGGAAACAACTTCCAATGTAGGTCAGGAGTCGACCCACATTGTTTTCTTATGCATCTGCATTTGTCTCAACCCAAACTTGCCAAAAAGGCCCTTTCCACTACTATGGACCCATTTTATCGATTCAATGTCGAAAAACAAATATACAGGAAAAACTTCACAAAACAACCCTTTGGCTCGAACTTCGAGGCTTTGCCACATCATCATCTTATGCCATGCTAACATCATCTGGGCCATGTGGCACCTTTCGTATGGTGACATGTGTCACCCGTATTTGGCTCATTAGGCCACCCAAAATTGCCAAATTTTCATGCCACGTGTCCTCAGTACTACCACATCATGTTGATGTTATCTGCCATGTTTCTACCAACAAATCACCGTGAAGAAATCACATTTTTCCATTTGTTTTCTTATATCGGGTCCCACATAGGTCCGAGGTTTGGAGTTAGGGTTTTTTCTCCTACTAAAATTTGTTGCAATGACCCAACCTCCGACTGATCCCGACTCGGCATCTCTCCCGACTAATCCACATGCCGGACTAGAAGTTGGTCCCACATAGGTCAGGGGTCAGGGGTCGAAGCCTTGTTCTCCTGCTGACTCTGCTATGCGGTCTAACCTCTCACTAGGCCCGACTCACCTAAGTCTCGACCTTAGTCTAGAAACTACTCTAGTCCTGAGTGAATGAACTTTTTTGTCTGCCAACTTCAAATGACTATAACTCCTGATCCAAGAGACCATTTGTAGACTTCCACATACCATTGGAAACATATTTGCAAGAACTAAAAAACTATGTTATCTCCAAGAGTATATGAGTTTATATATTGAGGAATAATAACTTCCAAAAAATGGGACTCCCAACCACCATAGTCATAATTTTATGGCTTCTCCAATAGGCTTTCTACTATGATAATTCTCTGCAGAGCACTGCAGCAACCATGGGACTCCCCTTGAGCTTGATACACCAAGTACATCAATACTAGCATCTTCTACCATCACGACTAGCCTATTAGAAATCAATGTTGTCTTGCCTAACATCATGCTAGCACATAAATCCATGCTAGTCTGGTTAACATCAATTCCAACACACTTGCTAACTCTCAGGCAATGCTAACTGCCCAACTTGATCTCCCAACATGACTATTGAAATCAACGCCAACACACTTACTTCCACTAGCCAAACATATAATGCCAACTATCCAACAATCTCCCCCTTTGGCATTGATGACAACACCTTTTCACTTCTCCACATTAATGGTCAACCCTCATGTTGCTTCCACACATCTCCTTGCATGAGCCACCAATGGATTTCTTTCCTCTTATTGGGCCATCGAAACATGCTCTCCAATAAGCTTCTCTCCCCCTTTGACATCAATGGAAAAAGGATTACAAGATACTTCTTCTTCCCCATGCAATCATCGACTGTCAATGATCGAGGGTCTGGTTGCTGATGTTCATTCAACTCGGTATACTTCTCTTCAAAGACATATAACTATTGCTTCCATATAAACTAGACATATGTGATATTCTCCCCCTGAACATATAATGCCTTTGCTTTAAATTCATCTAGTTTTTGACAACTTATGGTTGCCGAATGAATACTCCTCTGCCAATGCATTTTTTTGTACCAATTAAAGAAATTGATACCAATTAAAATTTCTCATGGTATTATTGTTACTACAAATACCAATCATTAGTGATGCATTGAGCTTATTGTTCATTGATGTTGTTGCCTCATCCTTGATCTGATTTAGAATATTAGATTTTTGTGCTAAGATCCTCCTCAGATTAGAAACAAAATGCTTTCATTGTGCTTAAGGATTCATGAATTTTTGCAAGTGAAATGATGAGTTTTTATGTTAATTTTATTAGAAATTTAACATAAATAAGACACTGAACAATAGCATAAACATGTACAGAACATCATCAAAAACACATTATAATAGGAACATGATAAAGGAGTTCACCTGTTAGGTCCCTATACTACTAGTGTAGCCCCTTATTGTTATTAGTGCAACCCCTTATTATATTGTTGTGCCCATGTAGTCCCCATGTTGTTATTACTGTGCCCCATAGAAGACCACTATTGTTATTGTTGTGCCCTACAATATTATTGTTAGGTAGGCTCTGATTATATTGGGAGCACTTAGACTCTTATATATAGAAAGGAGGTATTGTCATTTGTATCATCCAAGAATTGTTCATTTGTGTAATGTAAAGGAGGTTTCCCCCTCGAAGAGGCTGATTTTGAAGGCGTTGATCTATCTTTTCTTCTATTTTGTGAGCTCGTTTCATAACATTTGGTATCAGAGCTTTGGATTCTAGGGTTTCACTGCTCCAAATAGGTCATCATGGAATGTTCGCTATAACTTTTTTCTGCGACGTTTTAGACGCTAAAATAAAACCCATTTGAGCCGAAATCTCTCCGAACCTCGGGTCGGAATTTCAGATCTTGTCTCGCTATATTTTCGAGTATATGATCATAGGAAGTTAGGGTTTTTCCAAGCTCCAGAATGTAGGTTTTAACCCCGTACATAAATTACCTGCATACAAATTCTAAAACACAGAAAATAAACAATGCGAGAGCATAACACATAAAACACATACACAGAGATTTTCCCCTGGATCCCAAAACCGAGACTACCAGCTTGATTTTTCATTATATTCCTTTCAATGTTATAATACATATTTATACATGCCGAAGCATCCAATACCATGGACCGAAAACCATCGCGTCCAATAAACATGTGCGAAAATCATGCACAAAACCATAGGTGGGTCCGCCCAACCTAACATAGGTTCCAAAGCCAAAATTTTCTGGGGCGCTGCCCCGGACCCCATAATGTGGGGTTACAAGTACGCCTCAAACCCCCTATGACCCCCCCCGCTGCACAATTGGCACAACGAAGGGGGGCTTCGCCCCCCCTCTAACCCCCCGGTTAACTACGTGGGCTAATTGTGGAAAGAATATAACACAACCCAACACAGAATTCCATAACAAATAGGTCATCGTGGAATTTTCGCAATAATTCCTTTTCTATGAAGGTTCAAACTCTAAAATTAAAACCAATTTGAGAAGAAATCCTCATGAATCTCGAGTCTGCATTTCATATCTTATCTCGCTATATTTTCGGAGATATGATCTAAGGAAGTTAGGGTTTTTGCAGGCTCCCGAATTACATCCCAAACAAGTGACCTTGGGAAAATTATCATAACATTCTCTCTAAGTATCAAATTGAAATTTTGTAAGAAGTTGCAGAAAGAGGACAGAGTTTATTTTTCTGTGCATCGTTTTTAGGTCTGAAAGTTGAAACAGTGACACATGGCACTTCGTACAAGTTCGCTCTACTAAAAAAGTGTATAATCAGGTCATCTTGGGAAATTGGGCATAACGCTTTCTTAGAGAATTCAATTTTGATTAGACTGGTGGCATTGGAAATAGGACTCAGAGGGCTACCACAGTTCGCAATTTCAGACCATGGAGATCCTAAATTTCAGAGATACATCAGATTCAATATCGAGCTCCTACAAAGTGAAAAAAGGTGTGTAGTTTTTTTAAAATTTTGTATAAGTTTGGCTTGAAAAATTACTTGAAGGAATTCAAAGGGCATAGTGAAGCATAATTATCATTAATTGATACCCCAAATAAAGAAAATGGAAACACCTAGTAAGCAACCTAGAAACGCTAGCATGACTCATGAAGAAGAGGAAGAAATGCAACATGATATATCAAAATTATGAAACCAAGTGCAACAAATTTCACTCTCATGAAAAGTAATAGAAGTTAAGATGGATGGTTTAAAGAAAGGCGTGGAAGATAAGATGGATGGTATGAAAGACAACACTGAAGATTGGAAGAAAGACATGGAAGGTTGGAAGGAAGGTTTCACAAGGTTACTACAAGGAAGGTTTCCTAATGACGAAAAGGTAGTAGAGAAAACACATAATGAACAAAAAAGAAATGTTAATCATGATTCGAAGAATGACAACATTGAAGATTTGAAGAAAGACATGGAAGGTTTGAAGGAAGGTTTGAAAAAATTGCTATAAGAAAGACTTCCTAATGGCGAAAAGGTAGTAGAGAAAACTCATGATCAGAACAAAAGAAATGTTAATCATGATTTCATAGAATCTAACGTTGGAATAAATACCCACCACGTTCCAAAGATCGATATGAGGAAGTTTGAAGGAAAGGATCCCATAACATGGATAGTACAGATGGAGCAATATTTTGATCTCCATAATGTGCACAACACACAAAAGGTACGCATTGCAACTTTATATTTGGAACCCAATCAGTTTGTATGGTATCGATGGCTTTGCTCTCATAAACAAATTGTCACTTGGGAAATTTTTACGGAAGAAATGATAGCACATTATGAGGATACAAAAAGCAACATTTTTTTTAGCCAATTGATAAATCTAAGACAAAAAGGTTCAATGGTGGAGCACATTGAGGACTTCCAAAAATTGAATATAAGGGTAAAAGATATTACAGAGGAGCATAGGATTGATCTGTTCATAGGGACATTAAATGATAACATCCAACATGAGGTTCATATTTGGGAACCTGATTCATTAGAGAAGGAATTCAGGTTGGCAAGAAAAATTGACAGCAAAATTATGGCAACAAGAAAGCCTACAAATCACAACTATAAAGATAGAATGTTGTTGCCCCTAGCCTTCCACAACCTACAAGGTTGACACCACAAAAATTGGAGGAAAAAATAAAAAAATGGCTTTGTTACAGTTGTGATAACACATACACTAGAGGTCATAAGTGTGCTAAGAAGAAATTATTTTACATAGATTGTGAAGAGGAAGAAGGAAAGGAACTAGAAACATCAAAAGAAAAATACACACACCAGGAACAAAGCCTGGAGAAAGAAGAAATGAATCCGACCATATCTTGTAATGCATTGGCTAGAATAACCACTCCTTAAACTATCAAGAAGAAAAAGGTAATAGTGTTGATTGATTCAAGAAGTACCCATAATTTTATTCATTGTAATATAGCAAAGGAATTGAATTGCTTCCTATATCCAGCACCAGAGTGTCAAGTGATGGTTGCAAATGGAAGAACCATAAATTGCTCTGGAAAGTGCCATAATATGAACTTATCCATGGGAGAATATGTGTTGAATAGTCCAATACTTTCCATTCCAATGGGTGGTGTTGATGTTGTACTAGGAGTCCAATGGCTACAATCTTTGGGTACGATAACTTTTAATTTTCAATAATTTTTCTTGAATTTTTTTCCAGAAGGAAAGGAAGTTGAATTAAGGGGTATCCCAGCGAAATTGGGAAAGATAATCAGCTCTAACAACATGACAAATCTTCTAAAGAAAGAAAAATGTGGCGTAATTTCACAATTATGTTCGCTAGAGGTTCCCACGTCAAAATCATCTATTTCTCCAGATCTCCAAAAAGCCTTGGACAATCATTTCAAGGTATTGGAGACTCCCAAAGGCCTCCCACCTATTCATGATCATGATCATGTTATTTATTTGATTCCAGGAAGTGTTCCTCCAAACATCAGGCCTTATAGATATCCCTTTGCACAAAGAGTGAAATTGAACGTATGGTTGTAGAAATGTTAGAGGTTGGTATAATTCAACCTAGTCAAAGTTCTTTCTTTTCTGTAGTAGTATTGGTGCACAATAAGGATGGATCATGGTGCATGTGTCTGGATTATAGGGAGCTTAAAAAGCTCACTATTAAAGATAAATTTCCCATTCCTCTCATTAATGAATTATTGGATGAATTTCATGGAGAAATTTACTTCAGCAAGTTGGAACTTCATGCAGGATATCATCAAATCAGAATGAAGATTGAAGACATTCTGAAAACAACATTTAGAACTCATGAGGGTCATTATGAATTTTTGGTCATTCCTTTTGGCCTTACCAATGTGCCTTCTACATTTCAAGGTTTGATGAATTCCATTTTCAAACCCTTCCTTAGAAAATTTGTGTTAGTATTTTTTGATGATATACTAATCTACAACAAGTCTTGGAAGGATCATGTTCAACATGTTGATAAAGTGCTCAGACTATTGGAAGAGAAACAATTATATGAAAAAACCTCCAAATGTTTCTTTAGAGTACAAGAGGTGGAATATTTGGGTCATATTGTATCTCATGAAGGTGTTAAGGTAGACCCTCAACAACAACAAGTTCTCCAACTCTTAAAGGATAACCTCACTTTGGCACAGAATAGAATGAAAAAATAGGTAGATCAACATCGCAGCGAAAGAAGTTTTGATGTAGGCGATTGGGTATTTCTATGGCTACAAACATACAAACAAATTTTCCCCAAGCAAGATAAGAAGGATAATAAATTATCACCAAAGTACTATGGTCCTTACAAGGTGTTGCAAAATATTGGTACTATGGCATACAGATTGGAGCTTCCTGCATCTTCCCGAGTGCCCCCAGCTCTCCATGTTTCATGCTTAAAGAAGGTTATAGGTGACAAGCTCCCAGTTCAAACAATATTGTCGGAACTTGAAAAGGAAGGAAAAATCATATTGGAAGCTGAAGTAGTCACGGAAACCAAAACTGGACAGCTACAAAATCGATCAATTTCAGAGTATCTTATCAAGTGGAAGAAATTACCCGCTGAATATTTCACATGGGAGGACAAGAATTTTATACAGAATCATCCAAAACTACTCAAGCGTTGAGGAAAACACTTTTTGAAGGAGAGGGGCATGTTAGGTCCCTATACTACTAGTGTAGCCCCTTATTGTTATTAGTGCAACCCCCTTATTGTATTGTTTTGCCCATGTAGTCCCCATGTTGTTATTATTGTGCCCCATAGAAGCCCACTATTGTTATTGTTGTGCTCTACAATATTATTGTTATGTAGGCTCTGATTATATTGGGACCACTTAGACTCCTATATATAGAAATGAGGTATTGTCATTTATATCATCCAAGAATTGTTCATTTGTGTAATGTAAAGGAGGTTGCCCCCTCGAAGAGGCTGATTTTGAAGGCGTTGATCTATATTTTCTTCTATTTTGTGAGCTGGTTGCATAACATCACCCCTCTTGGGTTACGTCTCCTTTGTCCATCTTCCAATCGCTTGAGCCTCTCTATTATGCTCAAAAGTGTAACATTATGTGTTTACAATGCTCTGGTTCTTCTGAAACCTGCTCCAATGAGCCCAGAATACTAAAAAATGGTACCCTAGCCTCTTTCTGCTCCTCATTTGGTCGAAAAATTCCTTAGTTATGACTTTTGTGAGTCGTTCCACAATTTCCTCCTCCAAATCTAGCTAACTGCAAGTTAAATTCATTATCTGGAGTTAATTCTGGCAGTTTCACTGAAATTAGTGGTCCCGCCAACGAACTCGTCTATCTCGTGGTTAAGGCCAAGTGGTCATATGCAAGGTGATTAGGTCTAGCGATTAAGGCGACGGTTCCGGCTTGTGGCGGTAAGGTGGCAGCAACATAACTACTGCGGGCTGCACACGAGGTGGTCACATGGGAGGGCCACCAGCGGTTACGCTGGCGGTTTTTCCCCCAAGATGGTGGTCAGTTCAATAATAATACAAACCCACTTATATTCATAGTTAAGAACCATCATGCACGCACAATGGTAGGCCTTGGAACTATGAAATGGGAGGTTGCGAGATCGAGCTTGGCCTCCGACCTATCTTGCCAACCAATATTTTAGTTGACCATTAGAAGGACACGTGGCAACCATAAACTATCGGCGCTGATTGTTCCATCACAAATCACAATCGACCGGAGCAGGGGTGATTCTCCATAATGGGCCACTGTGTTATGCGATATGCGATTGCGATATTGCAATTGCAACTTGACTCTGTCGGGGCTGATTTTGTAAATGTACTTGATCCATGTGATGTGTGATTGTTATTTATCATGTCGCACTCCAACTTCGCTCTAGGGCTGATTCTTTACTGCCGACCCGCCTCCGATCTGTGATTGCGATATCACAAATCGCAACCCGGTAGTGCTGAGGACCTCTTCCTTCTGCGATCTACAAAATGCAGGGCCAACGGCAGTCAGCCACTTGGCGCTTCCCCATTCGCTGAAGACTCTTGCCACGTCATCTTCACCTGCCATTTGTCCAAGTAAAACCTGAACTTTGACTTGCTCTAACTTATTCATATGATCTTGGATTCGAGTGCCATTCACACCGTTGGAATCAGGATGATGAGCACTTTCATCTGAAGCTAAGTTTATTGAGATTCTGCCACTTTGAATTTTATTCCTAATTTTGAGCACCTGATCACTCCTCCCGACTGGAAGCCTTTTGGACTCCAAAAGATCACTTTCAATTGTCCAGCAGGTGAGGGTACAGTTCCCTCACCTTTCCAACCTCTATCTATTTGGATTTTAAAGGATTTGTACCCTTGAGCCCCACTCAAAGATAATCGACACTTCCCCTTTTTGATATCCTTGTTCTTTTGTCAAGTATAGTGTCTTGCTGATGCTCATCAAGGAATTCTGGAGAAAAGTCTTCAATCAATGGAATTTGAATATTCTCTCCTTGATCTTCAATCAAAGGAGGCTTATACAACCTTAAATTATCAACATTAACAACAACATAAATTTACATGTATGAAGGCAAATCCAACCTGAAGGCATTGTTATCAATCTTTTCCAAAATTTTGAATGGACCATATCTAATTAGTTTTATCTTCTTACCTTCTCCTTGGAGCATCTCTTTGTTAATCTGAAGCCAAACTTCATCACCAACTTGGAACTTGTGATCTTGACGATTCTTGTTGTTCCTTGCTTTGTACTTGCCTTGGCTTTTCTCAAGCTATTCTTGAACCTTTTGGTGTACTAATTGGATTTTTCAATGAACTTTCTTCCTTTGTCTATGTCGCTATGACCTTCAATAGCAACATCTTTGCCAAAAATAAAATCCAAAGGATATTTAGGCATGTATCCCAAGCATGCCACAAATGGTGAAGTTTGATTTGAAGAGTTCTTGGCTCGGTTGTAAGCATGTTGAATATAGTGCAAATGTTCATCCCACAACTTAGGATGCTTGCTGCAATACCCATGAAGACGATATATCACTGTTATGTTCACCACTTCTATTTGACCATTTGTTTGTGGATGAAAAGCTATACTCTTTTTCAATTTGGTGTCCATGAATCCCCACAATCTTGACCAAAAATTCCCAACAAACCGAGAATCTCGATCACTAACAATGGATGTGGGCAATCTAAAATGCACCCAAACATTCTAAAAGAATATCTGAGCAGTTTGTTCAATTGTAACTTGATTTTTACATGGCATCAAAATACACATTTTGCTTAACCTATCCACAACTACATACAAATAATCATGACCTCTTTTTGACAATGGAAGACCTCCTACAAAATCCATAGAAACACTCTCCCACGGTCGTGAAGGAACCGGAAGTGGTGTGTACAATCCTAACTTCCTATTGCTAGGCTTACTGATTACACATAATGAACATCCTTTAATAAAATGAGACACACTTTCAAATATACGAGGCCAATAACAATACCTCTATAGATGTGCCATCGTCTTACTTACACCGAAATGACCAGCAATAAGAGAAGTATGTGCCTATCTTATGATGTTAACTCTTTCTCCCTGTGGAATACAAAGCTTGCCACGATGGTACAACACGTTATCATGCAAATAATAATCCAATTCATCTACTTGGTTACCTTGACTCAAGCTTGCATAAACATTTTGAAATTTATTATCTAATGTATATCACTCAATATAACTTTCATGTAAAACATAATTATGCTTGAGTAAAGTAGTTGCACTAATAATAGGCCTAGAAAGCATATCAGCAACTTTATTGTAGATACCTTTCTTATACCTGATTACCAAGTGGAATTGTTGAATAAAACCCATCAATTGGAAGTGCCTTGATTGCTGCAACTTTGATTGAGATTGAAAGTATTGCAAAGGTTGATGATTAGTGTGAATGATGGTTTCCTTACCCATCAAGTAGTGCTTCCATTTTTTCATACTTTGCACTAATGCATACAATTCCTTGTCATATGTAGGATAGTTAATCACTGCACCATTAAAAGTTTCCGAATGAAAGCAGATAGGCTTACCATGTTGCAAGAGAACTGCACCCATAACGTAGTCACTAGCATCAATTTGAATCTCAAATGATTGTCTCAAGTCTGGAAGTGCAAGTACTAGAGTTGTACTGATATTTTCCTTCAATGCATCAAAGGCCTTTTGTTGTTTGCCTCCACACTGAAAAACCTTTTTCACACTTTTCAACACATGCAAAGGAGCGACTATAAGAGAAAAATTAGCAATGAATTTCCTCCAATATTGGGTTGCTCCCAAAAATCTTCCTATCCAAATGACTCTCTTGAGCATTGACCAATCCATAATGGCATCAATCTTGGAGAAGTCTAACTTCAACTCATCTTCTCCAATATCATGGCCCAAGTACATGAAAGAAGTTTTATCCAACATATATCTTCAATAAAAAATGTTCTTGACATAAGACATTAAGTATTTATTTCTCATACATGACAAGTTCATAATGAAATTTTCTTAAAATGAAAATGTCATCCAAGTAGACTATCATGTCTAGAAATGGCTGCAATACATCTTGCTTCATATGCATGAAAGTAATAGGAGCATGGAAAAGACCAAAAAGTGTAACAAGCCATTCAAACCTTGCTTGGTTTTTAATGTCGTCTTCCATATGTCTCCTTCGACAACTCTACTTTGATGAAAACCACTTCTTGAATCCCATTCAATGAAATCCTTACCATTCTTCTTGGGCATCAAAACAAGGGGTGAACCACATGCTGAAGGAGATGGTTGGATGATCCTTTTGTTCAACAATCCTTGGATTTGCTTTGTTATTTCTACACTTTTCCTTCTTAACATCTTATGCATGTCAATGTTAGGAAGAAGACACTTTTGTTGCAATGGTATTTCATGTTGGATTCTCCTCTTGGAAGGAAATCCTTTTACTTTCTGAAACACCTCATCATCATGGTTAACTACATCAACCAAATCAGTTTTCAATTTTGAATTACAACCATCAAACGCTTCATAATCAATATCAACATTGGGTTTGATCATAATAAGCACTAAATTCTTGCTTTAATTCACTAGTCTTTTCATTTTCCCTGCATTAACTAATGAAATATTTAGTTTCTTGCGATGAGCTTGCACAATATACTCCACACCATCCTTAAACAAGTGGTAAATGTTTTCATGACGATAGAAGATTTATTTTCTATCATAAAGGTAAGGACTACCCAAAACAATTCCTGATATATCAAGCGGTACAACATATAATTCAACTTCGTCAATGAAGTTTGTTGTGATTGCAAACCGAAGAATACATTTTCTTGTAACCTATAAGTTTGTGTCCTTGCATATCCAACCCAATGGATATAACCTAGGATGTAAAATGGTTTCAAGATTAAGTTTCTTGACTAAGTCATCAGATATCAAATTAGCTTGAGACCCACTATCAAAAAGTGTGTCGATTTTTGTATGTTTTGAGATTACCCTCACATGAAATAATTCAATCCTTGTTTCTTCATTTGGAGTGCTAGTGTGAAAATTTGATATACTAGTGCTAGAAATGGATTCTTTTCCTTTTATACCCATGGATATAATTTTAGTTTCATCACCCGAATCGGATCCCAAATCCTCTTGAATGATAACAATTGTCTTTTCTTTTCCTTTGTTGTTGAATTTCTTTGGTTTCATTTCGAGATGAAGCTTCTGTTAGAGTCAGTATTTTCATCCCTCCGTCGGAGATCAAATCCTCTTGTTGCATTTTATATTAGGTGTCCCGCCCAGTCATTTGCATTCCATTAGGCGCATAGATCATCTGACGATAGTGGCATTCCTAGAGTATCCCTCATGTTATCTACCTGCTGGTTCATGTCTGTTCATCAAAAACCATATACAGTCTTCTTTTTGTCATCAAGATTGCAAAGGTTGTCTTTAGGGTTTCATCGTCAATTAGGTCTAGGGTTTCATTAGGGTTTCGTCAAAAGATGTGTCAAAGTGTCTAATAACAACCAGCAGGCCATGAGGAGGTTTTAAACATCAAATAAATTTCATCATCAAGTGTTCGAGATATGTCTTTCCTCAAAACTCTGTTTTGAGGAAAACCATAGCATTTTTAGCTTTTATTGTACAAAATCATGAAAATTTTGTTTTCCTCATTGTAAATTCCTTCATCTGCACCCTGGTTTCTTTCCTTAGCCCAGAAGCTCCAACACCTGCAGAAACAAGCAAGCTCAGGTCATTAAATTCATCACAAAGTGAAAAAAGCAGTGAAAAAGTTCAATGAAAGTGGGTTTCATGAGCCAAAAATTTAAAACCTCTTTGTTTATAAGCTATTTCTTCATTTGAAAAGTCCATTTGCAAAACATTATGAAAGTCAAATCCAAAACATTATGAAAGTGGGTTTCATGAGCCAAAAATTTAAAACCTCTTGGTTTATAAGCTATTTCTTCATTTGAAAAGTCCATTTGCAAAAGAGACGCAAGATAGAGCAAATTTGGTGAGCAAGTGAGAAATTGGGCGAAATTTGTTGTAAGATTGTCGGCACGGTGCACTGGGCAGGAGGCACGGCGCACTGGGCTTTAGCACTCAGTTCATTTTAACACGGGCGCGGCGCATTGGTGAGGCGCGATGCATTGGGCATGCTGCGTGGCGCATACAGTTAAAGAGCCCGAAAATTTCCAGAACTCTCCCAAATAGCCAAAACTCGCTCGGATTTACCAGGTATAGCCTCCATCACTGTGTTGCATCCAAGTTTGATGATTGTGTGATGGTGTTTATTGTATGATGAATGGGTAAAGAAAAAACAAACCCCATCTCCTCAAAACTGTCAAAGGAGATTGCTGCTAGGGTTTGATTAATCATTTTGCTACCAAGTACATCATCCCTCCATCACTCCCTTATCCCTTTGTTCCCTTGATTTCATTGTTCCCTAAGTTCCCCTACCCCCTAAAATCTCTAATCCCCTATTTCAAGTTCCCTTTTTTCCAAAATCCTAATTGCAAAATCCCCAAACCCTAACCCCATACAAAAAATCTCCCAAACATCCCACATTTCCCTAAATAAATTTATCCCAACAGTCACTCAACTCCCACTCTTTTTCACTCCCCTTGCTTCCCTTATTCCCCAAGTTACATACCCCTGATTCACTAATCATATACCCCTATTCCTATTTCCTAAAACCCAAATCCCAAACTCCCTAACTCTAAACCCATACCAACAAATTTCTAAATCTCTCCCTAAATTCCCACTATTTTTCCCTCCCCTTGTAGTCCCTCATTTCACTGTTTTTCCCCTTTGGTGGCAAAAATCAAACAATCTTCAAAGGCAGTCCAAAAACATTTTGACTCAGTAGCACCTATTTCTCCAAGGCAATCGATCTATCAGCATCTATGGCATCTGCTTCTTCATATGAGTATGAGGAGGAAACCCATAGTGACTCACCAACAGACGCACATGCACCTAGGAGGCCTCATAGAGGTGGCAAACATATAAGAGAGGAACCAACCACTCTTGTTGAGTTACAGGCCTGCCTGCTTGCCATCTTTTGTTTTCAGCATCAGTCATGTTATGGATTTTGTGAGAAGGTTGCTACTATTCAGTTTCATCATGAGTTGGCCTGCTTATTTGTGTTGCATTTGCATGGTGATCAAACCACCCTTGCTAGTGTCACTTTCACATTAACACCAAAAACCATTTCATTAGCAACCGGCATACCAAACATTGGAGAACCATGGAACAAGAGGCAGAAAATTGACCGGTAGCACTATGAACCTTACATAAAACTCGGCTTTTTGAGGCAGCTCAAGAGAGTGTTTCCTTTTCGGTACCTCAAGGATGAATATGCTCCTTTAATGAAATTGATCATGAAGTATTTCAGCTGTGAGGGTCGTTTCTCCCGTTTGTATGCTTACCACATTAGGCTGCTGATGCATTTTACCCGGGTATGGATGATGAACATTCCTTATTTCATGTGCCGAAACATAGAGAGGATGACTACTCTTGTACATATGAAGACTCCTGAATAGCAGTACAACAGCGTTTACCACTATGCGCTCATCAAGATCATTGTTGTACATCAGCTTGGCTTGCACGGTATTACATGGGGAGAATTCATCTCCCATGAGTTCTTCGCAGCTTCAGCAGCTCATCAGGAGGTTGTCCATGATGCGGGTGAACCTTCACATCAGTATGGAGGTTAGGAGGCGAAGACTACTAGTGTGCCGACATATGTCACCTATCAGAGAGGCAAGAGAGGATTGTTTGCAGCAGCCCGACGAGTACTATCTCCACCTGGGGTGGAAGGGGTCTCATTGTCGTCATCAGCAGCATAGGTACAGGTTCAGGGCTGAGGCAAGAGGCCTCTACGGGAGGAAGGACCATCAGGTGAGCGAGAGACTGACTTCATCCTCATTGAGGGTGATGACACTGAAATGCGCCCACAAAGTGAAAACCTGAGAGAGATCATTAAAGAGCAGCAGGCGGACATTGATGCCTTGTCTGTCAACTTGGATAGAGCCCAATGGACAATAGAGTATTTGGAGTAGAGAAACAAGCAACTTGAGGAACAGCAGGCGGTTATGGAGTTGAAAAACATTCAGGAGAATCGCCAAGCTGCCCAAAGGAGGATGGTGGAGTTCACTTCACTTGAGCAGGAGATTAATGCAGATAGAGAGTCATGGCTTGAAAGAGCCAATGTCCACTTGGAGAGGAAGCTAGAGAAGGCAATAAATGAAAATAATATGCTCCGAAACTTTTCATATCATTACTTGTCCCGGAATTTGGTGTGCAAAGCGAGAATCAGGAGTTTGAAGGCAAAGATGACAAGAGCATCGAGGAGGCAAGAAGAGGGTGAAGGATTTCAGATTTTGGCTGAGGCTTCCTTGGCCCATCACAGCACTTGATAGAGAAAACTCAGCCCAAATTTCAAGAAATTTGGAGCAATTTTTGCATTTTGTAAATTTTGGGCACAAAAAACAGGGTTTTCCTTCCCTATGCGCCGCGCCACGTGGCGCTCGCTTTTGCTAGGAGGCTCCAAAGCACAAAAAATTTGCACTTTTGGATTTTTCATGAAAAATTACATCTACCTACCTATGGCCAAAAAATTTTGGCAGGTTTTGAGTCCTCAAAAGGTCAAAAAACACTCAAAAAATGACCTCACTGCCCCTATTTTGACACACAGAAAGCAGTGTTGGGAGAATGGACTTTTAGAGTGGCAAATGGAGGCCAAATTGAAAAATTCCACTTGGGTTGGAAAGTAAACGGACATACCTTTCCAACAAGCACACCTGGAGCTCATTTAGACACCGGGAAGGCCTCCAAAAGTGGGTCCAAACAGGCGCGGCGCATAGAGGAAAAATTGCCAGTTTGACCTAGTTTTGCTCTGTTTTCCGCCTAGTTTTGCCTAGTTTGACCTTTTGACTTCCCTAATGGAAAATTTGTGATGTAATTTGATGAAAAATGATGGATTATGATGTAAATATGGTAAATTTCCACTTGTAGAAGTTGATTCATCAGTTTAAAGGTTGTTTGAAACTAAATGAATCAGTTCCCTTGTTTTTAGAGGCATGCTGTTATGTTGCCTAATTTCTAGTTCTCAGCTTAGAATTAGTTGAAACAACCTCTAAACATGTGAGCTCGACCCCTAGAGGTTAGGATGAGCTATGGTTGTCTATATTATTTTTTTTTTCACTCATTAGCATGGTTGGACTCTTGAGAAAGCCTTGGGCTTCATTGTACATATTTTTCAGCATTTGGGCTAAGGAATTTGAGATCAGGATTTGCAGCACTCTTTGGGATCCATGTGGAAATTTGTCTTGGTACAATGTTTCTCTTTTTAATTGTGAATTTGTTTATGTGATTTGTATGCCATTATCTATCTAATTTCTTCTGAACCAAACAAACAGGAGTATAAGTAGAATCCATTGATATCAGTGCTCTACTTGAAGTTTGCTTTAGTTGTTTGATGTTTTTTGCTGTTTGGGGAGGATCCATGATTGCTATTTCCCTCTTCAACTCCTCACCTATCTATTCCTTCCATCTCCTTCGATTTTAAGTGCCAAAAACAATTGCCTACCTTGCCCCATTGAGATCTCTACAGGACTGAGCCTCAATCCCCGCACCCAAAACCGTCTTTCCATCTGATCCAACAAAACTCCATTTTATCAAATCAAAACCTCTTACATTTATACCTAGCCTAAGATCAGAAGATATTTTAGTCATCTCAAGCCCCTATTTATTATCTTTTGCTAAGATTGACCCGGAGAGAGCCCTCTCCTGTCCTCGTAGGGCTAGCTATGAGGCTGAGCATGGTTTGATGTTGGCCCTGGATCCTACCTTTTCAACCTGAGGTAAATCTAGGCACTAACATACTGGCGACTCCACTGGGGACATAAATTGTTTGTTTTTTAGTGTTCTTCGTTTTGTAAGCTACAGACAGAGCCTAAAGATTAGCCAGGTAACCTTCGAAACGATTTTGCTTTGCATTAGCGCAAGTAGATAAACGCTACTTCAGTCAATCTCCGGTCTAGTCTTATAAACGGAAATATCTAACTTTTTGATCACCCCAGTACATCTGATAATTCTAACCTTTTGGATGATAAGTTTAGGATTTGATAGGCTAAACAAGTTGTTAATGTCCATTTGATCTCTTGAAAATATTAGCTCACTGGCTTCCAAAAGACATACCAGAGCAAATCCAGATCCTGATCCCCCTCCTGTCTACGAGAATCCCAATCTTATTCCAAGAATACTTCACCAAGGAAGTTCTATCATTCCCTTGTTCAGAGCTCAATCGTGTCCCATTAGTTTTGAGTATCTTGACGATCTTGAGTTTGATGAGCAGTTTGAATTGTCCTTGTTCGAAGCCAAATCTGAAAGCGTTGTTGCTTCAACTGCCTTAAATCCTGAGTTTGTTAGAAATATTGAAACTGAAAGGGGCAATAGATCCATTGATGATTATATCTTGAATCAGCTCCAAACTACAATTGTGGCTTCTAATATTGCTGATTTCTTAGAGACTGCTTCCGCAACCCTTGGGTCATCTACAATTGCATCTAGTTCAAGAATTCCCACCAAACCCCCTTTAATTCCTACCATTCCCGTGCAACCTATTGTTTTTGATCCAAAATCTGCAGAAGAGTCACCTCTATCTACCCCTTCTACTCTTAAAACATCCAAGGTTGCCTCACCTCTGCATACACCTCCTCATACTCCCCATACATCACCTCCACCCTCTCCCCCAACATCCCCAAGACCGATTGCAAATCCACCAAGAGCAATGGCTGCTCATTTTGCACCTCTTGTACTGCCACAAATTTTGGATGATATGCCTGCCGATTATCGAAGCAAAATTCCTTTGTTTGATGGCACTCCTCAAGGCATTACAGCTCAACAACATGTGGATAGAATGATGGATTTCTTTGATCTCCCTGAGATTGATGCAGAGAATGTCACCATGAGACTGTTTGTACAAACATTTGGTGGTGAAGTGAGGAAATGGTTCAGGGCCTTGCCGGCTGCAAGCATCACTACATTGGCCAATCTACACAGACAATTCTTAGACCACTGGGAAGTGAAGAAGAATCCACTTCAGATCCTTTCCGAATATGAGCACATCAAGCGGAATGTTGGTGAGTCCATTCAAGATTATTGTATTAGATTCAATTCAGTTTACAATGCAATCCCTGATCATATAAAGCCACCCATGGGGCTAGCCTTGATTAAGTTTCCAGACAGTTTTGATACTGATATGGCTTATCAATTAAGAGAGAGAGAGATCTGGCTACTTTGGAGGACATGCAGAATATTGCGGTTAGCGTTGAAGAAAATTTGCTTGCCAAGAGAGCCAGAGCAAAGGCTGAAAAGAAAGTCACAATAAAAGAAGATTCTTCCTCGTCAGATCAAGTGCTTCGAAAGGTGGAACAGATGCTTGAAAGGATGAAACTTGACAAGTCTGAACCACAAGTCAGAAATCCTAACTTCCGTGGCCAGCAGTAGCCACAATATAGGATCAAACAAAGAGAGCAGTGAGCCCAAGATCAGACAGCCCATCAGCAAATGCAGACACCTCTACAGCAAAATTTTGTACATGGTCCGGAGTTAGAAGAAGAGGAGAATGTGATTGGAGAAGAGAATCATTTCTTCACCCCCAATGACATGCCCATTTTTATCACGGAAGATGAGGATTACTTTGAGAATTCAGCTGATCGAAAGGATGAAAATTTCATTTTGGCAAATGAGACAGTTCTTGAGGAGGAGTCCGATGAATACCAAAGAGGATACAAGAATTCTTTTTCGGCTCAGCAGCGGCAATATTCACTTCAAAATAGAGATGTGCCTGTAAATCCAATTCAGAAAAGGAAGGAGGCAGCTGCATCAAAGAATGATCCCCCCAATGTGCAGAGAAAGGGAAAAGAGATAGCCGATCCTAGTACCAGCAAAACGACATCAGCAAATGAAAGACCCAATCAGCCAAATGTGTCAAAGGAGAAAGCAGAAAAGAAGGATGTTCCAGTGAAAGAGATAGACAAAGTTTCAGTTTTTAACTTAGAAAATGAAATTGCTAAGTTGAAAATATCCATTCCTTTAACTGAGTTGATGAAGAAGAGCAATTATAAAGGTCAGGTGTCTAAAATTTTGAGTTTAGATCCATCATCCGACATGGTAAATGTGGAAGATGACACTCTTGAGCTGATCTTTGGGCCAGCATTGG
The DNA here is from genome assembly GCA_031772625.1 of Pinus tabuliformis. Lineage (NCBI taxonomy): Eukaryota > Viridiplantae > Streptophyta > Pinopsida > Pinales > Pinaceae > Pinus > Pinus tabuliformis. The sequence goes on from CM062810.1 coordinate 774,028,488, forward strand.
AAGGTCAGTCCCAAGATAGTGATGTCGCTCCTTTCTATATCAGTCTCAGGGTGCATGACTTTGTTTTGCATAATGCTATGTTTGATTCCGAAGCCTCTCATAATCTCATGCCTAAAGCCATCATGGAGAAATTGGGATTGGATATCACTAGAAAATACCATGACCTTTACTCTTTCGATTCCGGTAGAGTAAGGTGCATTGGTCTCATCAAGGATTTGGTGGTCAGTTTGGATCAGATTCCGGCTAAAAATGTTTTGATGGATGTGGTGGTGGCGGATATACCTCCTAGATTTGGCATGCTCCTTTCCAGATCTTGGGGAGAAAAGATTAAAGGGACAATGCAACTTGATTTCTCCTATGCTACCATTCCCATGTTCGGTCAGATGAGGAAACTATACCGGGAACAGAAAATGAAGTACATGATCACTAGCAAGGAGAAACCGGTAAATCATCCGATCAACTATGTACATACTGATCTAGAATCATTTGTTTTGTATTCAGATAGTTTTAATGATGTAAATAGCCAAATAGTTGAAGTAGAAAACATCCCCGAGATTACTGAAAATTTCATAGAAGTCTTAAAACAAGAAAAGCAAAGACTTGATGGTACAGCCGAGCAATCAATAGTCCAATAGCAGCAACATATTGATGGACAACAAGGAAAAGAAAAGGAATTTTAGCATTTGGATGATGATGAAACATGCCTATGGAGCATGGACTTTGATGGCGCGGTAGGAAGGGAAGGTGGTGGAATTAGTGTTTGGATACGCAGCCCTATTTTCGCCCCAAATAAAGTGCCAAGCAATGTAAGGGTCTGCTCTTATAAATTAGCTTTTGACTGTTCAAACAATGAGGCTGAATATGAAGCTTTGATTGCTGGTTTGAAAGTTCTTAGAAAATTGAATGCTAAAAGGATTTCAGTGTATGGTGACTCCAAGTTAGTTATTAAGCAAGTGAAAGGCGAATATCAAGCCAAGCATCCTCGAATGCGAGCCTACTACAATGCGGTGTTGGATATCTTGAAATTATTTTCTGATTATACTATAACTTGTGTGCCCCGTGCTCAGAATGTCATTGCAGACTCACTTGCAACAGCAGCAAGTAATTTGAAAATTCCGATGAATTCGAACAACAAGTTTGAGATTCACGTAAAGCATCGCCCAGCCGTCCCCGACAATCAAAGGCATTGGCAAGTATTTCAAGATGATGATGAGATCGATGAATTTCTGCAAAACAAAGGTAAATTCAAAGACACTTCTATTGATGCGGAGAATGATGATGGTGAGGTGGATGTAGAAGTCAATCAGATGGATGTTTTGCAGCTCAAAGACAACATCATTCCTAAAGGTTTAATACCTTTAGAGGAGCTCTTCGATCAGGATGATGTGGCTAGAAAACTGACCTTGCTGCCAACTGAAAAAGGAGTGGAGGATGTGAACATTGGATCAGCTGAAAATCCCAAGATGGTGAAATTATCAAAGGCATTACCCTCGCAGGTAAAAGCAAAGTATATCAATTTATTATCCTCTTTTACTGATGTATTCACTTGGGATTATTCAGATTTGAAGGCATATGACACAAGCATAATTCAGCATGTGATCCCGATCAAGCCAAATCAAAAGCCTTTCCGTCAGAAGCTGAGAAGAATAAATCCAAAGCTGTTGCCCTCAATCGAGAAGGAAGTCAATAGGTTGCATAAAGCTGGTATCATAGTCCCCATAAGATTTTCAGATTGGATTTCAAACTTGGTGCCCGTCCGCAAGAAAACAGGTGAGATCTGGTTATGCATTGATTTTAGAAATCTGAACAAAGTTTCCTTAGAGGACAACTATCCATTGCCCATGATGGATCACATACTTCAGCGAGTAGTTGGAGCATCACGGATGTCACCACTAGATGGTTATTTAGGCTATAACCAAATTTTGGTCCATGAGGATGATAGAGACAAAACAGCGTTCACCACTCCATGGGGAACTTTTCACTATGCAAAGATGCCTTTCGGATTGAAAAATGTTGGTGCAACTTTTCAGCAGGCGATGGATATAGCATTTGCTAATGAAAAAGATGTCTTTCTAGTTGTTTATCTTGATGACTTGACAATTTTCTCTAATTCAGATGAAGAGCACCTCTATCATTTGAAGATTATTTTGCAGCGGTGTAGGAAGTATGGCATCTCTCTCAATCCAAAGAAAAGCGTGTTCGCCATGGATGAAGGCAAGCTTCTCGGCCATATTATCTCAAAGGACGGCATCCGCATTGATCCAGCTCGGGTGGAGGCCATTCAAAAAATCGATTTCCCACGAAGTAAGAAAGAAATCCAATCCTTCAATGGTAAGATGAATTTCTTACGTCGCTTTGTGCCCAATCTTGCAGAACACTTAAGAGAAATCGCAAACATGCTTAAGAAGGATAGTGCAGTAAGGTGGAATGAGGAAGCAGTTAAGTCTTTTAATTTGGTCAAATTAGCTCTTTCTTCAGCTCCGGTTTTGATCAGCCCAGACTATACTCAAGATTTTATTTTATCTTCATTTGCCTCGGATCATACTATGGCAGTGGTCTTGATGCAGAAGAGAGACCAGCTCGAGAAACCAATTGCATTCTTCAGCAGAACCATAAGGGATGCGGCATTGAAGTATAATATTATTGAAAAACAGGCCCTTGCATTGGTAAAGGCATTGAAAGATTTTCGAGTTTATATTTTTCATTCTCACATCCTTGCTTATGTCCCCAATGCTGCTGTCAAGGATGTCTTGGTGCAAACAGATCCATAGGGAAGGAGAGGCAAATGGATTGCTGCCTTGCTGGAATATGACGTGGAAATCAAACCAACGAAGCTCATTAAAGGACAAGGGCTAGCTAAACTAATGGCTGAGTCAAATCTGCACGCCTTAGACATTAATCTAATTGATGTTATGTCTGAGGAAGACGAAGAGAATCTGCCCACTCAGGTATCAGAAATTTTCCTTCTTTCTCCTTGGTACTCCGACATTGTTTATGTACTCCAAAATCTGTCATCACCGCCTAGAATGGCTAAGAACAAAAGTAGGACACTGAAATTGAAAGCTGCAAAATTTTGTATCATGAATGGTGCACTTTATTGGAAAGATCCCGGTGGTGTCTTACTGAATTGTTTAGTAGAAGAGGAGGCGAAACAAGTTATAGAAGATTTTCACAAGGGAGATTGCGGAGGCCATCTTTTTTGGAAAACAACAGCCAATAAAATCTTAAGAGCGGGGTATTATTGGCCAAGTCTATTTGCTTATGTGTACAAAACAGTGGCCAGCTGTCACGAATGTCAAATTTTTTAGGGTAAGAGGAAGTTGCAGCCTTTACCACTCAAGCCCGTTGAAGTAAGCACTCCTTTTCAACAATGGGGTTTGGATTTTATTGATTCATCCTTCTTCTTCAGCGCAGCATAAGTGGATCCTCATAGCGACGGATTATTTCACCAAATGGATTGAGGCAATTCCTACAAGGGAGGCCACCGATTCAGTAATTATCTCATTTCTTGAAAACAACATTTTGTCTCGTTTTGGATGTCCAAATAAGTTGATCACTGATAATGCAACAGCCTTTAAATAAAAAAGAATGATTGACTTTTGTCATAAGTATCAAATCACTTTGGGGCATTCGACTGCCTATTACCCACAAGGCAATGGATTGGCGGAATCCTCAAACAAATCTCTTGTCAATATCATCAAAAAGTTGCTAGAAATTAACAAGAAGAGTTGGCATAAGAAGTTGGTCAATGCACTTTGGGCAGATAAGGTAAGTCAAAAGAAATCCATTGGCATGTCTCCTTTTGAGCTTATGTATGGTGTGGACACAGTCTTCCCGACCTCTTTAGCAGTCCCGGTGGTAAAACTGTTGCAAGAAGCTGGCTGCGAAGATGATAGTTTGCAGCAAAGGATCAATCATATGATACATTTGTAGCAAACTAGAGAGGAGGTATTTCAGAACACTTTCAAGCTACAGGAAAGAATTAAGAGGATATTTGACCGAAAAGCAAAGGCGGACAGGTTTGAAATTGGAGATATAGTGCTGAAATGGGATGCAAGGAATGAGGAGAAAGGTAAACATGACAAATTTAAAAATCTTTGGAAGGGACTGTACAAGATTGTTGCACATCGGGGCCAGAATGCTTTCCTTTTGCAAGAGCTGAATGGTGAAGACTATCTTGGTGGGTCGGTCAACGGTCGGCTACTCAAACGGTATTATGTGTGAACTGTTTTCTGCTGTCCTATTCATCATTGTATATACCAGTTTGTTTGAATTCCATTTGCAAGTGTGTACTGTTTTCATTCTTCAGTTTGGGGCCCAAGGTGAAGGCTATAAAGCTGAAGCTTGATTTCAGTTTTGGTTTGGTTTGTTAGAGTCAAGTCTTTCGGTCAATTTCAGTCTTGAAAATGAGTCAGTTTGAGTCACGTTCATTCCTGAAATTGAGTCTTTAAGTCAAATGTTCAGTTTTGTTTTATCGAAGTTATTGACTCCATAGCCCAATGGACGAAGGCACTGTCTATTCTCCCAAAGATCTGCCGTTATTGGCACCTCCAAGGAGCTACCATCCCCATTGGAGCCAATGTTAGAGACGGTATTTTCATCCCTTCATCAGAGATCAAATCCTCTTGTTGCATTTCATATTAGATGTCCTGCCCAGTCATTTGCATTCCATTAGGTGCATAGATCATCTGACGGTAGTGGCATTTGTACAGTATCCCTCATGTTATCTACCTACTGGTTCATGTCTGTTCATCAAAAACCATATACAGTCTTCTTTTTGTCATCAAGATTGCAAAGGTTGTCTTTAGGGTTTCATCGTCAATTAGGTCTAGGGTTTCATTAGGGTTTCGTCAAAAGATGTGTCAAAGTGTCTAATAACAACCAACAGGCCATGAGGAGGTTTTAAACATCAAATAAATTTCATCATCAAGTGTTCGAGATATGTCTTTCCTCAAAAATCTGTTTTGAGGAAAAACAGAGCATTTTTAGCTTTTATTGTACAAAATCATGAAAATTTTGTTTTCCTCATTGTAAATTCCTTCATCTGCACCCTGGCTTCTTTCCTTAGCCCAGCAGCTCCAACACCTACAGAAACAAGCAAGCTTAGGTCATTAAATTCATCACAAAGTGAAAAAAGCAGTGAAAAAGTTCAAAAACAGAGTTTGTAAATAAAGTCAAATCCAAAACATTATGAAAGTGGGTTTCAAGAGCCAAAAATTTAAAACCTCTTGGTTTATAAGCTATTTATTCATTTGAAAAGTCCATTTGCAAAAGAGAAGCAATATAGAGAAAATTTGGTGAGCAAGTGAGAAATTCGGCGAAATTTGCTGTAAGATTGCCGGCGCGACGCACTAGGTAGGAGGCGCGGCGCATTGGTGGGGCGCGGCGCACTGGGCTTTAGCACTCAGTGAATTTTAACACAAGCACGGCGCATTGGTGAGGCGCGGCGCACTGGGCATGCTGCGCCGCGCATTGCTGAGGCACGACGCACTGGGCATGTTGCGCGGTGCATACAATTAAAGAGCTCGAAATTTCTAGAACTCTCCCAAATTGCCAAAACTGGCTCGAATTTACCAGGTAGAGCCTCCATCATTGTGTTGCATCCAAGTTTGATGATTGTGTCATGGTGTTTATTTTATGATGAATGGGTAAAGAAAAAACAAACCCCATCTCTTCAAAACTGTCAAAGGAGATTGTTGCTAGGGTTTGATTAATCATTTTGCTACCAAGTACATCATCCCTCCATCACTCCCTTATCCCTTTGTTCCCTTGATTTCATTGTTCCCTAAGTTCCCCTACCCCCTAAAATCTCTAATCCCCTATCTCAAGTTCCCTTTTTTCCAAAATCCTAATTGCAAAATCCCCAAACCCTAACCCCATACAAAAAATCTCCCAAACATCCCACATTTCCCTAAGTAAATTTATCCCAACAGTCCCTCAACTCCCACTCTTTTTCACTCCCCTTGCTTCCCTTATTCCCCAAGTTACATACCCCTGATTCACTAATCATATACCCCTATTCCTATTTCCTAAAACCCAAATCCCAAACTCCCTAACTCTAAACCCATACCAACAAATTTCTAAATCACTCCCTAAATTCCCACTGTTTTTCCCTCCCCTTGCAGTCCCTCATTTCACTGTTTTTCCCCTTTGGTGGCAGAAATCAAACAATCTTCAAAGGCAGTCCAAACACAGTTTGACTCAGCAGCACCTATTTCTCCAAGGCAATCTATCTACCAGCATCTATGGCATCTGCTTCTTCATATGAGTATGAGGAGGAAACCCATAGTGACTCACCAACAGAGGCACATGCACCCAGGAGGCCTCATAGAGGTGGCAAACATATCAGAGAGGAACCAACCACTCTTGTTGAGTTACAGGCCTGCCCGCTTGCCATATTTTGTTTTCAGCATCAGTCATGTTATGGATTTTGTGAGAAGGTTGCTACTATTCAGTTTCATCATGATTTGGCCCGCTTATTTGTGTTGCATTTGCATGGTGATCAAACCACCCTTGCTGGTGTCACTTTCACATTAACACCAGAAACCATTTCATTAGCAATCGGCATACCAAACATTGGAGAACCATGGAACAAGAGGCAGAAAATTGACCGGCAGCACTATGAACCTTACATCAAACCCAGCTTTTTGAGGCAGCTCAAGAGAGTGTTTCCTTTTCGGTACCTCAAGGGTGAATATGCTCCTTTAATGAAATTGATCATGAAGTATTTCAGCTGTGAGGGCCATTTCTCCCATTTGTATGCTTACCACATTAGGCTGCTGATGCATTTTACCCGGGTACGGATGATGAATATTCCTTATTTCATGTGTCGAAACATAGAGAGGATGACTACTCTTGTACAGAAGAAGACTCCTGAACAACAATACAACAGCATTTACCACTATGTGCTCATCAAGATCATTGTTGTACATCAGCTTGGCTTGCACGGCATTACATGGGGAGACTTCATCTCCCGTGAGTTCTTCGCAGCTTCAGCAGCTCATCAAGAGGCTGCCCATGATGCGGGTGAACCTTCACATCAGTATGGAGGTCAGGAGGCGGAGACTACTAGTGTGCCGACATATGTCACCTATCAGAGAGGCAGGAGAGGATTGTTTGCAGCAGCAGCCCGACGAGTACTATCTCCACCTGGGGTGGAAGGGGTCTCGTTGCCGTCATCAGTAGCACAGGTATAGGTTCATGACCGAGGCAAGAGGCCTCTACAGGAGGAAGGACCATCAGGTGAGCGAGAGACTGACTTCATCCTCATCGAGGGTGATGACACTGACATGGGCCCATAAAGTGCAAACCTAAGAGAGATCATTAAAGAGCAGCATGCGGACATTGATGCCTTGTTTGACAACTTGGATAGAGCCCAATGGACAATACAGTATTTGGAGCAGAGAAACAAGCAACTTGAGGACCAGTAGGCGGTTATGGAGTTGCAAAACATTCGGGAGAATCGCCAAGCTGCCGAAGGGAGGATGGTGGAGTTCACTTCACTTGAGCAAGAGATTAATGTAGATAGATAGTCATGGCTTGAAAGCTAGAGAAGACAATCAATGAAAAGAATATGCTCCGAAACTTGTCATATCATTACTTGTCCCAGAATTTGGTGTGCAAAGCGAGAATCAGGAGTTTGAAGGCAAAGATGACAAGGGCATCGAGGAGGCAAGAAGAGGGTGAAGGACTTCAGATTTTGGCTGAGGCTTCCTTGGCCCATCATAGCACTTGATAGAGAAAACTCAGCCCAAATTTCAAGAAATTTGGAGCAATTTTTGCATTTTGTAAATTTTGGGCACAAAAAACAGGGTTTTCCTTCCCTATGCGCCACGCCACGTGGCGCTCGCTTTTGCTAGGAGGCTCTAAAGCACAAAAAAATTGAATTTTTGGATTTTTCATGCAAAATTACACCTGCCTACCTATGGCCAAGAAATTTGGTCAGTAAGGTCAAAAAACACTCAAAAAATGACCTCACTACCCCTATTTTGACACACAGAAAGCAGTGTTGGGAGAATGGACCTTTGGAGGGGCAAATGGAGGCCAAATTGAAAAATTCCACTTGGGTTGGAAAGTAGACAGATAGAAATTTCCAACAAGCACACATGGAGCTCCTTTGGACATCGCGAAGGCCTCCAAAAGTGGGTCCAAACAGGCACAACACATAGAGAATCAGGCACGGCGCATAGAGGAAAATTTGCCAGTTTGACCCAGTTTTGCTCTGTTTTCCGCCCAGTTTTGCCTAGTTTGACTTTTTGACTTCCCTAATGGAAAATTTGTGATGTAATTTGATGAAAAATGATGGATTATGATGTAAATATGGTAAATTTCCACTTGTAGAGGTTGATTCATCAGTTTAAAGGTTGTTTGAAACTGAATGAATCAGTGCCCTTGTTTTTAGAGGCATGCTGTTATGTTGCCTAATTTCTAGTTCTCAGCTTAGAATTAGTTGAAACAGCCTCTAAACATGTGAGCTCAACCCCTAGAGGTTAGGATGAGCTATGGTTGTCTATATTATGTTGTTTTTCACTCATTAGCATGGTTGGACTCTTGAGAAAGCCTTGGGCTTCATTGTACATATTTTTCAGCATTTGGGCTAAGGAATTTGAGATCAGGATTTGCAGCACTCTTTGGGATCCATGTGGCAATTTGTCTTGGTACAATGTTTCTCTTTGTAATTGTGAATTTGTTTATGTGATTTGTATGCCATTATCTATCTAATTTCTTCTGAACTAAACAAACAAGAGTGTAAGTAGAATCCATTGATATCAGTGCTCTACTTGAAGTTTGCTTTAGTTGTTTGATGTTTTCAGCTGTTTGGGGAGGATCCATGATTGCCCTTGCCCTCTTCAACTCCTCACCTGTCTATTCCTTCCATCTCCTTCGATTTTAAGTGCAAAAAACAATTTCCTACCTTGCCCCATTAAGATCTCTGCAGGACTGAGCCTCAATCCCCGCACCCAAAACCGTCTTTCCATCTGATCCAACAAAACTCCATTTTATCAAATCAAAACCTCTTACATTTATACCTAGCCTAAGATTAGAAGATATTTCAGTCATCTCAATCCCCTATTGATTATCTTTTGCTGAGATTGACCCGGAGAGAGCCCTCTCTTGTCCTCGTAGGGCTAGCTACGAGGCTGAGCGTGGTTTGATGTTGGCCCTGGATCCTACCTTTTCAGCCTGAGGTAAATCTAGGCACTAACAGCTTCCAACAATGAGCTTCATTATGACCCTCTCTGAAACAATGTTTACTATTGTTTTCTCTCCTTCCTTTTTAATGGATGCATTTTTCTTTCCCTTGAAACTCTTTTCTTTCTCTTTACCCTTAAATGGCTTTTTACTACATTCTTCTAGAGTGTTTTTCCCTCTTGCCTCAAGATGAGTGGCTTGCACACACACATCATCTAGATTATTTGGATTAAACATTAAGAGAGTATGCCTAAGATAACTATGTAAACCCCCTATGCACTTAAGAAATGTGTCCTGTGATTGAAAATCTACACCTAACATCAAAGACCTTTTTCTCAATTTTGGTGTAATCTTGCACATTTTGACCTTTAAGATGTCTAAAGTTGTGCCAATTCATGATGGATTTCTGCATATAAGCTAGAGGGCAGAATTGTCTTTTGATTGCAACAATGAAATCATTCCAAGAAATTGAGATCTTACTTTGTTTTTAACCTCCTCTTGGGTCTTTGATTCCCACCATACCAGTGTTGCACCCTCCATTCTCAAGGAAGCTAACTGAATCTTTATGTCATCCTCTTGAAGGTTTTGAATCCTGCAATAGACCTCCAACTGACGAATCCAATTATCAAGATTCTTTGCATTCGCTTCACCATTATACATGCGCAGCTCAAATTTAACATCAAGTTTTAAAGAAGGTGATTTACCAGTTCCTTTTGAAGTATGATGATGAGTATGAGTAAGGGTTGTGTTAGTGGAAGAGGGTCAATATGCTTGTGAAGAATAATATGAAGAAGATGGTGGAGAGGGTGGAGGTTTGTCTCCATTTCCATTATCTCCTTTTCCATTACCTCCTCCTGAAGAGCCTTGTCCTTTGGGAGGTTTGGAACTTTCCCCTTGCAACCTAGTATTCCTCTCTTTATAGAGGACCTTCACCATCTCTATCATATCAAAGAAAACCTTTCTAAAGGTCTTCTCATCTTCTGTCATGTTTGTAGGTTCTCCTTCATGAGACATGATCTCTGGAGTCTCAACTGCAACTCGAGGCTAAACTGGTGTTGGAGATTGTGGCAACCTTTCTCTCCTTCCCCTTGACCCAACTTCAGGGCTTCCAACCAGCTTCCCTTCTCCTCTTTTGAGTTTTAACCTTGTAAGCATGACATAAACTTGAAAATAGTTAAATCCTTCTTTCACAAAACAAACCTAGTGCTCTAATACCAAAATGATCTGATTTATAATATTAGATTTTTGTGGTAAGATCCTCCTCAGATTAGAAACAAAATGTTTTCATTGTGCTTAAGGATTCATGAATTTTTGCAAGTGAAATGATGCGTGTTTATGTTAATTTTATGAGAAATTTAACATAAATAAGAGACTGAATAACAACATAAAATTGTACAGAACATCATCAAAAGCACATTACAATAGGAACATGATAAAGGAGTTCACCCCTCTTGGGCTATGTCTCCTTGGTCCATCTTCCAATGGCTTGGGCCTCTCTATTATGCTCAAAAGTGTAAAAACATGTGTTTACAATGCTCCAGTGATTCTAAAACCTTCTCCAATGAGTCTAGAATACTCAAAAATGGTACCCTAGGCTATTTTTTCTCCTCATTTATGGCTTTTGCCAGTCTTTCCAAAATTTCCTCCTCCAAATCTGGCTAACTGCCAGTGAAATCATTATCTGGAGTTAATTTTGGCAGTTCCACTGAAATTGGTGGTCTTGCCAACTTCCCTGCCAACAAACCCGTCTATCTCGCAGTTAAGGCCGAGTGGTCATATGTAAGGTGATTAGGTCCGGCGGTGAAGGAAACGGTTCCGGCTTGTGGCAATAAGGTGGCGTTCACATACCATGGTTAGGGAGGCTGACAGTCAGGACTGTCGGTTGGCAGTGTGGTTACCGTGGTGGAAACATAACTGTTGCGGGCTGTGGACGAGGTGGTCACATGGGAGGGCTGCTTGCAGTTATGCTGGCGGTCTCACCCCCAACCTGATGGTTAGTTCAATAATAATACAAACTTGCTTGCATTGATAGTTAAGAACCATCATGCGGGCACAATGGTAGGCTTTGGCACTGTGAAATAGGACAACACGGGATCGAGCTTGACCTCTGACCTGTCTTGCCAACCAATATTTTAGCCGACCATTAGGAGGACACATGGTGGCCATAAATTATAGGCGTCGATAGTTCCATCGCAAATTGCAATTGGTCAAAGCAAGGGTGATTCTCCATCATGGGCCGCAATGTTGTGCAATATGCGATTGCAATATTGCAATCGCAACCTGACTCTTTCGGGGCCGATTCTATAAACACACTTAACCCATGTGATGTGCGATTGCGATTTATCGCGTCGCACTCCGGCTTTGCTCTCGGGCTGATTCTTTACCGTCGGCCCGCCTTCAATCTACAATTGCGATATCGTAAATCGCAACCCGGTAGTTCTAGGGACCTCTTCCTTTTGCGATATGTGAAATGTGGGGCCAAGGGAAGCCTGCCACTTGGCCCTTCCCCATTTGTTAAATACTCGTGCCACGTCATCTTCTCCTGCCATATGTCCAAGTCAAACCTGAACTTTGACTTGTTCTAAATTCTCCATATGAGCTCGGATTTGAGTGTCGTTTACACCAATGGAATCAAGATGACGAGCACTTCTCCCAAGCATCTACATTAACCAACTATGCTCCTCCTAAGATCATGCTACTTCAAATATGGACTACTGCTTAAATGTCACCAATTTTACCAAAATGTTGATACAAATTGGAGAATGTCACAAGAAAACCCTAATAACTTCCTTTTTTCATAAAGAAATGCTCACTAGCACACAAGGTTACTTCATATGAGCCCAAACTATCAATTGACATAACAATACAAATTGAAAGCTCAAGTACACAGACAACTTGAATGAAATAAGGGTTTTCCACCCAAGGTGAAAACCTTTCATTTACTTAGAAAACTTTCTTTATGAGGCTGAGTATTGTTGCCTTCTACTTCTTACAAAAGCAGCTCCCCCTGAGCCAATGTTCTCTAATCTCCTTCAGTTGCTTCCCTGCATCTACATGGGGACTGACCCTGTGGACCTGACTTTTCTGAGAGTTTCTTGTCATTCTACACTTCTGCTGCAACTCATCCTCTTTTCACAATATGAAATGTTGTTGTGTACTCCCCCTGAAACCATGTTGGCTACACTCTCCTCTCTCTTTCAATGTTGATACATTTGAAATAAATAAATACATTATTGTAATCAACATGTGGACTCGACCATATCCTAATCAATCAGATGCACGTTTCTATCTATTCTTTCTAGCTTCTTGCATTTGACTTATCCAGCCTCCATTGAGGCCATTTTCTTCCTTTACTCAGTAAAAATAGAGGATTTACTCCCCCTGATTAGATCATCTTCCTTCTTCTTCCAAAACTTCAATGGTCGAGTCCTCATAGAAGCATTACTTTCCAGCTTCTTCTTTGCCCGTGTTTGGGGTTTCTCTCGAATGCGCATGACTAGAGGACACTTCTCCTTCACCTCCTCTTTCTTCACCCAAATCTTCTTGCTGGATTTCTGTCTTATAGAAGGGTCCACCACAAGGGTAAGAGGATCATTCTTCCTGGATTTCTTTTGATTTCTTCCTCTCTTTTTTCAGCTTTCTCTTTTGACACAGAGAACTGAAGAAAAACTCGTATTCTTTTTCTCTTTTGTTCCTTTTTGTCTTCACGGCCCAAGTTGCAATATTTGCATGCATATGCTGAGAGGCATGATTTTTCTTCTCATATCTACAACTTTCTCTCTTGTGCCCAAGATTGCCACAATTGTAACATTTTACATAGCACAGGAATGAGACAAAGGAGTTACTATTCTTGATAGCTTTCTTATCAAGCCTTCTATCGCTGCCACCATGCCTAATATTGGCCACTTTGTGCATTATTGGGTTGCTGCTACCTAACATATTTTGTGTTCTTTCATGTCGTCTACAGTGTACGACTTTATGTCCAAAATTATTGCAAGATAAAGAATAACCATAAAATGACCTCTGTTGGTTCATCATGTGCCTTCCATGGCGAATTGTGCTACTACCTTGCATTCTTTCCTGTTGTTGCTTAGTTCTCTTCTGCTGCTCTCATTGTTGTTGCTTCTTAGCATGTTGTTGCTACATTTTCTTCTCATGCAGCTGATGCTTTCATTTCTATTGCATAGGTTCAACCACTTATTTTCCTTTGTTGTTGTTGGAACCTTGAATTGCCTTTACCTGGGAAGTTGACCCTTCAACCTTCTCAATATTGTAGCTTTTTTTTTCTTTCAAACGCAAACCAACTTTGATGAGAGCTTATCCCTCATTACCAAGCATCTCATTCAAAGACTTTTTTCTCTCCTCAAGATTATGATATTGAGACAACTTTTCATTTTCCCTTTCTAGGTCACATCTAAATGAGACTACTTCATTTTGTAGTCTCTCATAGTAAGTTTCTCCATCATTTAGCTAAGTGGTTAACCTCCCATTCAATTTTCTAGCCTCTTCTTGTTGAGCATTTAGATCAATTATTTTTATGCTCAACTTTTCATTCTCAAGCTCATAGATTTTTAATTTCTCCTCTTCCTTTATATTTTCCCCTAATAGGTCCTTGACCTCCTTTAGAGTCGAGATCAACTTCTTTCTAAAGTAAATCCTTTCATTCAGATCCTTCTCTTCGTTATCAAAAGTGTTGGCTAAGTTACTACAGAGATCTAAATTCCTCTTTATACCCATGGAGTCTTCCACATGTCTGAGGGGTATCCCTTCTTCATCACTACTAGGGGTACTCTTATTTTTCTTATGGACGAGCACACTTAGGATCCCTCTTCTTCTTCAGAGGATCCCTCTTTTTCTATTATTTCTAAAGTAGGTATCTCTTCATTACTACTACTAGATGCATGTCGATATCTATCCTCAAGTGATTCACATGAACATCTAGATAATGACATATTTCTTTACATTTATCACAAGGAAATAAATTACCTTCTCATTCGCAGGGCCTCTCATTCAGGGCTTCTTCTTCACCATCATTGGAGTGAAGATCAACAATTTTCTCACAGGAGGAAATATCTTCAATCTTTTGAGCATATTTCCTTTTAGATTCCTTCTCATTTTTCTTCCTTTTCTTCTTATCACCGACAACTACATGTTCTGGTTCACTACTTGAGAAACAAGGTTCTTTGGCCTTCTCTTGAGCCACATTGCATTCTTCTCCATATATACATTGAAATATGTCTAACATTTCCTTTGTTGTCTCACAATGCCTTACTTCCTCAACAACTAGTTTAGACAAACCTTTCATAACGATTTCCTCGACTTCTTCATTTTTCTCACTCTTTTCTCCATTCAATAGGGAGCACCACACATCAACATCCAAAGACATTAAATAAGCTTCCATTCTAACCTTCCAGAGTACATACTCTAATCCATTTAAAAATGAATTTCCTTCTGCTGTTAGCAAACCTAGATTTTCCATTGTATCCCTTTGATCTACCTTCAAGTGGTTAGGTTGTTACTAAAGGAACTTGGCTCTCATATCAATTGTTGGAAACAATGTTTATACTATGGGGGAGGGGTTAATCAATATTAATGCTAATTTAAACTTTTATGTCAATTTATCTTTACTCATTCAAACTTGGCATCCATTATATGAGAGTGACCATTAACAAACCATAACATCAACCATATCAACCAATACAAGCATACACATCATGAGCAAAAAACACATGAGACACAGAGGTTTAATGTGGAAACCCTTCCGATAGAAAAACCACCAATGGTTTTTTTCGTTATTGATGTAAAATAAAAGCACCTAATATATTATATCAATATGTGTGTGAGCCACCACTCAAAGGAATCACAAACTCCCTTTGATTATTTTCTAACACCCAGTAGAAGGAAGCATCAAATCCCTCCTTTTGCATACACCTGATCAGCTTACTAGAAGCACCAACTTCACGAATTTGTTGCAAACACCAACTTGCAACTCCTTGGATTTATGAAATCACCAACTTCAAGGAGGATCCAACCCCGAAGCTTTCTTCAAACACCTACTAGAGATGGAAGCACCAATATCTTGTATGCAGGCTCCAAACCACACCCAAAATAAAACTTACTGTTCATTGTAATTGACAACGTCTATTCCTGTTTTCAGCCCTTTGTTCTCCTCTGCTCTCCACCCATGCAACATTCTATGACCTATGCTCACTCTACAATAACCCACTGTTCTTCTCAACAACACTCACTAATATCAGCCTTCACAACTCTCTCTCTCCACTCTACAACATCATTATTTTGCTCTCGACCCACTTCTATTCCACAGGCTCTCTCAGACTCACAAAACAACCCTGGCACACTCTGAGCCTTATTCCTCTGCGTAGGAACTCTCCGCCCTTATCTATAGCACATGCACACTTAGCCTTCCCTCAGCAGTGCACTCAAGCACAGAGCTCTCCACACAACTAACTCGAAACAATGCTACTTCCCCCAAATTGCTCAACTACAATCCTGGGTTTTGTTTCAATCAAACATAGTGTTCGATGTTGTCTCTGTCATCCATCATTGTGTCATTCACGTTGTCCGAGTGTACTCCTCCACTTTGCACTCCTTGTTGTGTTGTCTGATACATAGGCATTGCAGCCTCATTAACGACTGAGAATGGGCTCCATTCTCTCACCTATTGTTGTTGCATTAAACATGAGGATGAGAAGCTAAGTATTCCCACGCTGAGACATAAATCCTCAATCAACGTGCACACTCCAGCAAGGCTCTTGTTCTTTCTATGAACAAATCTCCTGTCCCTGAGGCTCGGATCTTCATTCAATTCCTCATAGGACACAAGTAAGATCAGGTATGACTTGTCTCACCTCATGACAGACTCCTTTAAATCATCTTGTGCAATCGTGGTCCTCGTTGCCTTGACTTAGTGATATCTGCAGTCGCCATTACTCCAGTGATGCCAACCTTATTGTGCACATTTACTTAGCTGCTCCAGCCTTGCTTATTCCAACTATGACCATGGCTATGGACAAATATGGCATACCTTCCAAATATAGATATCTTCTCTTCAAAAATATTGACTCATCCATGCTTACTTACCTAACTTGTGGCGAATAGCCTGGTTGGCATATCTGCTAACTATCGCACAGAGTGCCCAAGAGATGTCGTCTCATCAATAAGATCTTCTACACCCAACCATATTTTCAATTGACTCCTTGTAGTGTGTAAGAAAGCTCAAACATGGTTGTTCTAGAGTCAACTACTACTTCTAAAAATCATGGTCCTCTTTGTCTCTGTCTCCTGCTTACACCAGTTGCCATTGACTCCATTAAAGCATTTGTCCAATCATGGTCCTTATTGCCTTGTGCCTCTGTTCCATGCAATTGCCATTAATGCTAGCAACAACTTCCAATGTAGGTCGGGAGGACGGGAGTCGACCCACTCTGTTCGCTTATGCACCTGCATTTGTATCAACCTTGACTTACTTGTAGGCCCGACTAAAAAGGAATTTTCGACTGCTTTGGGCCCATTTTATTGATTCAATGTCGAAGACCAAATACACAGAAAACACTTCACAAAATAACCCCTTGGCTTGAACTTCGAGGCTCTGCCACATCATTAGTTTATGTCATGCTAATATCATCTGGGCCATGTGGCACCTTCTATATAGTGATAGGTGTCACCCGGATTTGGCCCATTAGGCCACCCAAAAATGTTGAATCTTCCTACCACGTCTTCTGTACTGCCACGTCATGCTGATGTCATCTGTCACATTACTGCCAACAAATCACCTTGAGCCAATCACATTATGCCATTTGTTTGCCTGTATTAGGTCCCACATAGGTCGGGGGTCATGAGTCAGGGATTTTTCTCCTGCTAAACTTTGTTGCAACGACCCAACCTCCGACTGGTGCCAACTAAACGTCTCTCTCGACTTGGCCCACTACCGACTACTCCACATGCCCGACTAAAAGTGGGTCCCACACAGGTCGGGGGTCGGTGGTCGAAGCTTTGTTCTCTTGCTAACTCTGCTAGGCAACCTGACCTTCGACTAAGCCCGACTCACCTATGTCTTGACCTTAGTCCAGAAGCTGCCTAAGTCCTCAGCGAATGAACTTTTCTATTTGTCAACTTCAACTCACTGTAACTCTTGATCTGGGAGGCCATTTGTAGACTTCCATATACCATTGGAAAGCTCTTTCCAAGCACTAACCAATTGTGTTATCTCAGAGAGTAGATGAGTTGATCTCTTGAAGAATAATCTCTTCCAAAGCATGAGACTCTCAACTACCATAGTTATCATTTTATGGCTTCTCCAGTAGGCCTTCTACTGTGATGATTCTTTACAGAGCACTTTAGCAACCATGGAACTCCCCTTAAGCTTGATACACCAAGTACATCAATACTAGCATCTACTTCCATCACAGCTAGCCTAGTGGACATCAATAATGTCTTGCCTAACATCATGCTAGCACATACATCTATACTAGTTTGGTCGACATCAATGCCAACACACTTACTACCACTAGCCACATAGAGAATGCCAATTGTCCAACAATATTACTTCCCAATAAAGTAATTGTGTAATATGATGATTTCTTGACATTTTGCAAACTTGATTTATTTTATATTTCATTATTACATATTTTATACTTTGTGAGTTCCCGCTGGACCAATAAGTTCAATGGAAGTAATAAAGCAAATAGTTAGAAACCAAAAGAATTTCAAATAAGGTTGGCGTACTAATTTTTTTTTATTTAATGATAATCAAATAGTGAAGCTGGAAAATAATTTTGAATAAACTTGGTGGATTAGTTTTAAAATTATAGCCGGAAATAATAAAACAAATGGTTAGGTAGTAAAAGAGTTTTGAACATTATATTGAATAATTTGACTGGTTGAACATCTTGAACTTGGTAGCGGAGCCAACGACCACGACATGCTTCACAAAATATTGCATTAAAAAGATAAAATGAAGGGATCCACTACGTCTCTACGAACTCACAAAAGTAATTGCAGTATTTAAGAGGTCTTATTAAATGTGTTTATATGCGATTTTGTTGACACACTTTCTATAAATAATGAATGACTATCCGCAAAAAGAGGGTATGTTTGCTCAGTTTGTCACGCATCAACGGAACCATGCACGACACACCGTTCCTTGAGAAGAAACGCTTTACAGTAACCGAGGTGGCCACTCCACGCCGGTGGGATCTGGCTTTCTTTTTGCTAGTTCAACCTCTACAATCACATTTCATTCTGGTGCAAGTTCGAATGGTTTGAAGGTGTAAGTGTGCCTCTCTTCTTTATTATAATAAGTTTATTTCAAAAGACCTTAACAAGATATAGGAATCACAAAATTGGGGCACAAAGAATGTTGATATGGATTTTAAAATATAAATGGATTGAGTTGGACTTTATTTTCTTGGTAATTTATTTTTTTTCACTTTGTTTATTTTTTAGTTCATTTAATTTTCAAAAATATGAATGTTGTAATTCAATATTCATTTTTCTGTGTGAAATATCAGTTTTTTTTATAATAATGGGTCATAAATCTATGTTATTCTTTTACTTTAGACCGATAGCTAATTATAAAAAAAATTTCCCTCAATCAAACCACTTTAATATTCTTATCTATAATTAAATTTGATTGGAAAATATAAATTTTGTATTCACAATTCTGTTACATATAATTGCAAGTAAATATTGAGATGATTAGTAACCAATTTCTGACTACTACCTTTAATTTACTATTACTGCACTAGTTGTGCTCACTCATATCTGAACTAAAAGTCATCATCCGATAATGTAGGGTTGTTCTTTTGTTTTTTAAGTCAATCTTTCATTTATGAGAGGGTTAACTCTATTATGTTTCCATTGCATTATATGTTATACTGCTTGGCGGTGTAGGCATTTTACACATTCCGTTGCTTTATTAACTTATGATGTTGGAAGGTTGCAATTAATGCTATTTGGATAGAGTTAATGAAATGTAATGATACATTATTTATAATAAGAATAAATATAGATTAAAATAAAGAAAAAATAATGAAGGTAGTTAGTATTATATTCAGGTTAGATTGGAATCAAAAGGAAGGATAATTGGTAAATATAATATGTTGTTAATTTTTTTTAATGAAAAAAATTGGAAAACTAAACTAAATCAATTTTTTATAATTTTTTTATTTAAAGTAATGTTTCAATTTAATTGAATGACATTTTTATTAATTTATATATTCTAAAGATAAAATACATATAAATTGATATATACAAATTAACTATAATCACATTAAAATGATAAATTAATAAGAAAGAGAAAAAATATGTTTATTACTATTTAAATTTTCATTTATATAAATCATGTCAAATTGTTTCCTATTCACACAAATGGATGAAGAACAAGTTATGAAATAAATACTTACAACAAATCTTAATCATGAAAGTGATAAATATTTTCTACAAATTTATGGCAAGACAATGTGCAAATATCATCTCAATTCAACACAAGTTATATTGGTGATTATAAGACAACACTCAATGTCAAACAATGTAAAAAGTAATTGTTCATATAAAATTTATGACGCAAAGCCTACAAAGCCGACATTGATATTTCCGAATAGTATAATTATGTAATTTAACACATATATCACAAAACCAATCATCACAACTTTAAGATTGCCATAGGATTGATTCTAAGTCTTTCCTACAAAACATACATTGATATTCGAGAATACTATAATCATGTAATTTAATGCATATATCACAAAACCAATCATCACAACTTTAAGATTTCCATAGGATTGATTCTACCTACCTACATATTTGCGAATACTATAATCATGTAATTTAACACATATATCACAAAACCAATCATCACAACTTTAAGATTGCCATAGGATTGATTCTACCTTATCTAATGAGGAGATCTATGTAACTATTCATCTCAAGTAAAATCAAAATCAGAACACTACTCTTGAATAAATCTGAAGTAAATCCAAACATCCTATTGCAAAGCTACAATATCGCAGTGAAATACTATATCAACATCTTAAACATACTATACTAAAGAGTTGTTGGATTTGAAATTTCATAAATTGATCATAATTAATAGTAGGTGTTTGATTACAAAGTGCATTGCTTTCTCAAAGTAACTATTAAAAGGTTATAGAAGTCTTTTTTTATATTTTCTACGTGGAATGAGAATTTTTGGAGAATTGGTAACTTAAAATACATGTGTCTGGAGATTTGAACCACTAGATACACTAATTACAACATGGATAATTGAACTCAAGCAATAGAGGAAATAAATTGTTCACCAAACCATTCACTAACATCATTTGACACATAATTGGAAAATCTTAACATAATGTTTATTTTTTAATAAATAAATGGCATAATAGAAGTTTAAATGTCTATAATTTTGATCTTTCACTATTTTCATTATTAAAATTAGATTTTACATAATTTTTACTAAAATTGTAACTTTGAATTAACAAAATTGTCATTATTTAAAATTCTTTTAATATACATAAAACAATAAAATTGTACAATATTAACAACTATATCTATTAATTAATTGTAATAAAATTATGCAATGTTAACCAATATATCTATTAATTAATTGTCAAATCTAGAAAGACTCCTATCATATTTCAAATCAAAAGTACTGATTTATATCTTATTTTGAGTGACCAGAAAGAACCCTTTCATATTTTGAGGGACAAAAAGGGACCATTTCATAAATGCTAGGCGTTAAAAGCATATTCCAATTATAAGTTAACTTATTTGAATTAAATATTCAAGTGGCTAAAATTATACAACATAATTAACCACTGTCACAAAATATTCGAACATGTTCACAAACACAACTTTTTAATTACCTATATTTGAATGAGTAAATGAAGATCCGCATAGGTTTGAAGCTTCAATTGTGTGCATAGGTGGATGATTCTATTTTTGTACGCTTCCTAATTTTTTATAATTCCTACGAGAAGGATTTTCAATGTTGATTTAAAATCCACTATTCGTTCATCTATTTCAAGAGTAAATAACAAAGTTTGAGTTGAAACAAAAATAATTTGAATCACCTCATTCTATCCAAATCTCAAATTCATTGTGTGATGGCCATTGAAATCATTTCATCAATGGACTAAACAGAGGT
Organism: Pinus tabuliformis; assembly: GCA_031772625.1. NCBI lineage: Eukaryota > Viridiplantae > Streptophyta > Pinopsida > Pinales > Pinaceae > Pinus > Pinus tabuliformis. The sequence continues at coordinate 774,049,843 of CM062810.1, forward strand.
TTGTACATTAATTGGCAAAGATGTCGACGCTAAAATTTGAATGCCGTAATTTTTGCATTGTAATATTGATATATTGATACTGTAATACTCCAATATTTAGTTATTGATAATTGATGGATGTTAATTCATAAATTCTCCAAAGTGTTTTTACTGCTGAAACACCAAGTTGCTTCAATTTTCCATTCTTCACGTTTCTCTCATTTACTTAATTTTATTTTCGTACGATGGAAATTGCCATGTGCAGTGCTAAAGATAAATTTTCTTGCCTTCCCTCGCAGTCAAATAAATTCCTTTGATTACATTTTCCATTTTTCTTTTCAAACAGAAGGGTATTTCAATTTCTTTTTTATTTTGAAGATCATTTCATTTTTTGAAGGGTATTTCAATTTCTTTTTTATTTTGAAGATCATTTCATTTTTTCCCATATTATCATAATAAAGACCATTTTTTCTTTATAGGTAGCAACTCTCATGTGAAACCCAAAAAAAAAAAAATCATAAAGCACAAACGTTTCTCTTTTTAATGTTTCACACATAGAAATATTTCTCATGCAATACAACATATACACATGTTTTCGATGTATGTATCCGTATAATAGCATTACATGAAATATCTTCTCCATGCGAGACATTACATTCTACCAAATTTTTATAGCGATGAGAGGATTTTCATTTCAGACGGCACAACCAATCTCTTGCAAGTGATATGCAGATGCATGTAGATTGGGAATTCAATAAATGGTCCAACAAATGTCTATATTGTACCTAAAGGAAAATATGTATGACTCAACTCCAATCAAATGTTTACTTTACTGCAATTACCATAAAAAAGATTTGCATAGAACTTATAACTATATATGTTTTGCATTTTCAAAAAAATGTTAATTTATTTTTATATATAAATATTTTTCTTATTTGTGTTAGTAAGTATATTATATGTGTGATTTTATCCGTTTTTTATTTGTATTCGACATGGTTTTTTTTTAAATAAAAATAATATCTATATATAGATATATAAAATAATATTGGTTATAATAAAAAAATAAAAATTAATATATTTGTTTGGTATCAAGAGAGGTAATAAAATTATTTTATTCTCATTATGGTGATAAATAAAATATTTCCATATCTATATAAAGTAATATTATTTTATATTGACTTTAGCGAAAGATAAAGTAACTAAAAGTTAAAAAAACCTTATATTTTCACTTTTAACTATGAGTAAGATGTATAATTCTTATAGTTCTAATAAATATTTCAATACAAAAATTAAATAAAGTATATGACTATCTATACTAACTAATCTATTTAGACATCAATTTCATATATATGTATAGAGAGAGAATGCATTTATGTATGTGTGTCTATCATAATAAAATATTTCAAATTTTCAATGTAAAAAAGAAGTAAATGAAAGTAAAAATATTCAATTATGTCTTAATAAAAATAATAAGAGGGAGATTATAATTCATTCAATTCTTAATAATATGTGGGATTTTAAACATATTACTAATCATAAAAATTTCAATGTGAATCATAAATACAATATTTCACTGCCTTATATATATAAACAAAACTATGTATATAATATATAAAACAATTTTTTATGAACTTTAATAAAGATTAGTGGAAATTGAAAATTTAAATTGTGTAGAATACACAACCTAAGTGGCCAAGGAAATTTTCAAGGCATTGAATATATTTATGCAATGCAATTTAAATAATGAAAAATCTATACTAAATTTCTTGAGTTTCAAATATTTTACATTTCAAAATATTTAATCTTTTTTCCCACTTACTAAATCCATGATTAAGATAAATCTACACTAATATATAATAATAATAATCTTTTAATAATATATCAGCTTACAATATAAAATAAAACTACTAGTAAAATTGGAGTTTAATTAGTATTGAATTTAGAGTTTAATTAGTATTGAATTTAATTAGTATACATGTATAAACTTGAGCACTATAAATAAACATTTGCAAGCTTGTCACAACCGTTCCTTCTCTTAGTATGTTCATGTATATATATATATATTCCAGGAATCTAGTAATTTAGAAGTAGCCTCATAGAAAGGAAACGATAAAGCAATGGCGGTCCTCGTCATTATGAGGAAGATTTCCATCATTTCACAAGATAACCCATATGTGTTAGCATTGATCACGGAAATAGCCTCATAGAAAGGAAACGATAAAGCAAATGACGGTCCTCGTGAGGAGGATTCCCACCATTTCACAAGATAACCAACATGTGTTACTATTGAAAGTATCAAGGTATTTTACAGTATTCAAAATTGAGATAGAGAGCAATGTAATACAAAAATCATATCAATATTTTTTTTTATTATAGAATTATAAATATATAGGAAATAAAATAGTGATTTCCAAATATTTAGATTATGATTACAATTCATAAACAGAGAATAATAATTTTTAGATTGATGCTTGGGAACTCACAATGACAACTCACAACAATACATGGAAGTATTACTTCCAACATCCTTTCTTAATTTTTACATAGAAAATATTGAAAACACATATTAGAACGATAAATGAATTTCTGTCAAATTTGTTTGATATGGTCATCACTAGCACTCATATCCACTCTATATCTCATGATTTCCACTTTTTTCTTCACCACAATTTCGATCTTCCCCCTTGATCCATTTAAGACAGTACCCCTTCAAAGCATCTTTTACCTGCTTTGCAGAATTGATGCTTCTCAACCTCCTAGAGCGCAATGGGTCAGTCTTAATACTAAAACATCCTATGAAACTGCCACCATCTGATGAATATATGGCATTGCGCTATATTCACCAATTATCTAGAATAGCGTTCTGAATACAGAATGTTTTCAACAAAATAACTTATATTGACACTCCCAGAACACAACTAGTCACACCAACTTAGCCTTATTAAAAACTACTTGTAACTAATACTTAAAACACAAAGAATCACATTAACCTATTTAATAATTGACATGTTCTTTGTAATTCTACATCAACAACTCGACAACTCTGCACAATCCACATGTTAACTCAAAACTTTTGCTAGACTCCAGATCTACGCACAGGAACAAATGTACACAAAAACAATGCTTAAAAAGAAAAACATATCGCAACCATGGCATTTAAACGACCCTAACATATTTCACACCATGCACAGTGAGGGACGTCCATGCGGGTACCAAGTTGGATCTTGCCGCAGCAATAACAACACCGTTCCAAATAGTCAAAATTTAAAAATTGATCTCGCCATTGCGTTCCAAACTCTGCTCACGACGCTTTTCTTCCGCTGATATTGATACTGCTTCTGTGGCACTGCATGGTCTACGTGTTATCATTGACTTTGGCGTTTACATTTTATAGCAGCGATGGTGCAATGCACAGGTCAAATGTGAGGAAATCATTACTGACTGGGGTCTATAGCATTTGCTCAGATTAAACCACGTCCGGCATCTTGGATTCCTTTCAGATCTGGAGTAGCTCCAATCAAACTGCCTGTGTGCATAAGCTTCAATTGCGGAAAATGAAAGTTTAATCCATTGTTATCTGTATTTCTCCCACACATCTATATGCGTCCCTGGCTTTGCAAAGTCTAAAGCGCTGAAGAAAGATAAAAAATGGTTAAATCGTCGGAGCCTTCTCAAATATTCAACGAACCTTTCAAATTTAGCAGTTGTAAATATTCTAAATAAAACAGATCTTTCACTTAAGAACAAGTCTAGCAGATCACATTATATCCTTTTCCCTTTGCCAATTTGATCTATAAAAAAAATTATTTTTGTGCTTCCTAATCCCTGCGACCACTGCGTCCTTGAGCACAATTGAATAGCGACCACTTGAATTGTCCTTCGCAATTTTTCTTTTATACATATCCATTAAATAGGCATCATGGAACGACAAATAACCAACCATCAGAATAGTGCAGCACAACATCTTGCGTGATTTCCTGATTCCATATTTTCCCAGCTCTGCCGCGCCGATTTTAGTGAGCCCTCTAACTGATATCATTTTGCCAGCCAACAACGCAGATTGACCATGTTTACAAATCGATGAATCAAACTCAGACATAATGGATCCTCATACAATTGTCTGCCAATACACGCAGGTCCGCAAGCTCAAGCTCAAGCTCTGCTGGACACCTATGCGGCTTTCACACAGTAGACACACATATAACAACAATGCAACAGTCGAAAAAAACACACACACTAAGTAATCTATGTACTTGCACACACTTTACCGTAAATTAATTATTTACATAGGATCAATTATCAGAATTTCAACATTCTTTTGGCTTTCGGTTAGGGAGTCAAGCCAGATTTAGTTCTGATACTATATTATAAATTGAGAGACAGAAAAATGTCTCACACATAAATCATACTATTAATTATAATAATTACAAATATATAAGACATAAAATATTTTTCTCACACAAATCATACTATTAATTATAATAATTACAGATATATAAGACATAAAATTTGAGTTAGAGTAATCTGGATGATAACTACCATTCATATATAAGAAACAACAAATTCTAGACTAACACTTAGAAACTAACTCACACCAACACATAAAAGTATTACATTCAACACATTGCAAAATAAGAATGGGAAAAAAGTATCTAACCAGCAAAATTCATATTCAAGCTACCGCGGTTTCCACGTCATATCAGAGCTCGCTCCCATTGCCGCATTTTGAAACACGATCACGGAAGTTGCCTCATTGAAATGCAACGATGAAGCGATGTCGCTCCTCCTCACCATGGGGATGATGCCCATCATTCCATAATTGTATTACATTTTATATTATTTTCTTCCCTTTGAAATAACTTTAACATTAAATGATAAATAAAAAAATACTAAACTTCAACAACAAATATAATGATAAATAAAAAAAATACTAAACTTTCACTACAAATATAATGTAAAACTTGACTGGCTCTAAACATTACCGTAAGGTTGTTTATTTCCCTATAAATAACACCCCCACAGTAAGCGAACCTAATAATTCCCCATACGTCGAGCCGCATCTGCTCAAATGCATGGTCATTGGATATACCAATTATATGCACTTCATTTGCACAAAAGATAACGAAGATAGGGAAGCGTTACAAGATACATCAGTAATATGCACATTCACTACCCGATGTTAAGCAAACGTCATGAACTTTTCAGTGTCACCATGAAATTTTGTTAAGCGGGAAATGCATTCAAATCTTGAAAAATATTATTTCCCTATCAAGTAATTCGGTAATATGATCGTTGTTTGACAAGTCCGATCGAAATGATAAAATTGGCAGGCAAAAGAATTTCGAATAAGCTCTGAATCGGTGTACTAGCTTAGTATTAGAAATCTGGAGATACGTAGAGAAATTGCATATAAATTTCAAATCACAGTATCATATTATTTATCATAACATGATATTATTTATCATAGCAGTGATATATATAGGACATAATACACTGACTTTGATATATTTAAATCATGATTTTATACTGATGTTTAGGGACTCATAATGACAATTATACATGACATGGAAGCATTATTTCTAACACTTCTAAAAATATTGAAATAATAAAAATTGCAAAAAAAATTACAATAAAGTTGATAAATTAATTTTAAAAATATGGTAGAAATGTAGGGAAAAAAATTGAATTTTTTTTGTTAAATTAATTTGAATGATTGAATATCTAAAGCTTGATACCGGAGTTGCGCTGTCACGCCCCTACACTGGCGGTAATCTTCCAACTGCACTATAGCGAGGTGCGGCACCACCAAAATCTTTCTTTTCACCAATACTTATGTTCATCGACTACATTTAACTATTCATACTTACTTTATTTTTCGTTACCAAGTATTATCTTTGTCCTTTATACAGATGAAAACCCATACATATTCATCATCAACAACAATTAACACATATACAATTGCACAACAGTATAAAGGGAGGAGCAACTCACTGCAATATGAGTCTGTTTGAATCAATATATATAATTTTCCACTTTTACAAAGTATAAGCTAAATCTTGGGAAACCCCAAATTTACATTTAGCCAAATTTCCAACTTCGGCGAACTCGGTTACCCAGCTCGTTGGCGCCTCCGCACGGTTGCCACACAACTCACCAACCCTTCGTTCACCTCGTCACAAGATCGTGTCGTTTGCCCAACTTGGGCGCGCCTTGTTGTAACCAAGTCGCCACACACGGGCGCCTCCACACGAGTCACACATCCGTTCACAACTTCAACACTTCACTGTTTCCACCGTTTCGTCGTGCATGGCGTGCCCTGCCCGGGTTGCTCATCCACATGATTCTTTGTTGCGTCGTGCACGACGCGCCCTTGCCCGGCCCCCTGTCCGCACGTCCACCCGTTCACCTATTCACCCAAACTTGTTCACCCGAACTCATCCACCTAAACTCGTTCACCCGAGTCGCCACACGACTTCACCCGGATCACCCGACGACCTCACCCGGTTCGCCCAAACGACTTCACTCGAGTCGCCCGACGACCTCACCTGGCTCGCCCAAACGACTTCGCCCGGCTCGCCCGATGACCTCACCCGGCTCGCCCGAACAACTTCACCCGGGTCGCCCGACGACCTCGCCCGAACAACCTCTCTCGAGTTTTCTGCCCGACAACCTCGCCCGAGTTTTCTACCCAACGACCTCGCCCGAGTTTCTTGCACGAGTTTGCCTGAAGTGGAGGCACATCTCCATGCACCCTTTGCACTTCTCAACCTACTCCTAACTTGCACTCCAACCTCAGATCATTGTCTGAATGATCAAATGATAGTCGTTTGCCTCCAAACGCCCTCCAATATATACGGGCGGGTGGCGGGTTGTGTCACCCGGCCGACCTACGTGCCAACTGCCCAAGCCAACTCGTTTACTTGTGATGTCTTGCCCAAGAGGTGGGTTGGCCTGCCCAACTCGTGGGACCGCCCCCTCAACGCTCGCCCATCGCATATAAATTCGTCCCAGGTTCATTTCGCATGAGCTCTTCGCTTATCTTTCGCACGGTGAAGGTGACCCGGACCGCAGGTCTTTACATCCTCCCCCACCCGAAGTCATTGTCGTCCTCGAGAATATCTCGTCCCGGCAACCATCTGTCACCAAGATATCCATACCAAGGCATACACCCCATTGGTATGTCATCCATCGGAAAATCATCTCAATCCATGATCATCAACCATCTCATCGCAATCTCCACATGCTGCTCTCCATCATGGAAGGCTGGCCCCTCCATCTCAAGCTACATGCCCACTGCAACATCGTGTTGACCTCATCATGTGTTTTCCTTGTGTGAACTCCTCCCATGATATTCCAACACAATGCTAACACGTTTCTGCACATTACTAGTCCCCATGTCTTGAACTAGTTGGGTAGCTAATCCAACCGTCGCGCTCAATCCATGAGAATGCACATCCTCATGCCATCATCACTCGTTTCTCAGAACATACTGTCACATCATCAACTCGATCACGAATCCATCTCCATACAAGTATAACCCATGCTCAGGTCCATGAAGTAACCCTCATCTCATCTACAACATGTTGTTCATGATGTTTGGTGTCAATGTGCTGTATGAAATCAGCCACATCTGTCCCAACATCATCATCCATATGTGTACCTCCTCAATATGAAGAGATCATCTCATCAAACCAGACTCTTGATGTGCCACATCCAGGTTCATGAAGCAACCTTCATCATATCTGCAATGTGCCATCCCTCAAAGTCTGCCATAGAAACAAGTATGCACCTATCTCATCTATCCATGTGCTACCCATGATCATAGATCAATCAGCTCACATGTGTCAAAAGTGGTTAAGTCTCGGCTCAACCCACGCCCAAGTGTTGCCACTAAGACATCATCATCATTGTAACTCCATCACTCCAAAGTGTCTCATATCGATCCTCCACATCAAGTCACTCTTCCAAGCCACACCCATACATGTACTCGAAATTATGCACCCCATCCTGCATCAAAGTCTCTGACCTCAACTCCTCAATGCATCAGATCCTCCAAGTCCACCATTTATGAAGTTTCCCTGAAAGTTACAACCTCATGTCATCATGAGCTCCATAAATCATCTCCAACTATCACTCTAGCAAGCATACATGTCTTGGCCCAAAGGTCTCTGCAAGATGCCTCAGCTCTCCATGTAGTAAGAATGCTCCATAGTCTGCTCACAAATCCAACCAAGTCCCTGGCCTTGTTGTACAAGAGTGCACAACCTCTCCATCGGCTCATAAACAAAACATCTCCATGTCACACCAGCAAATCCACCTGCACAACATCCCCGCCTTGGCACTCCTCATTAGATTCCCATAAATCACACCTCTACAAGGGCTCCTGCATAATGTCCCTGCATACACTGCCCTGCTCCATGTCTCCAACCTGATGTCCATGACTAAGTTGCCCATGTAGTCCAACCAAGTAGACCCATCACAACAATCAGCGATCCCCATTCAAGTCTGCAAATTCGGTCTAGTGAACTCGATCGCCCAACCATATCATCATCACATGAGTCTCTACATCATAGCTCCCTCACTAAAGGTTCCACCAAGAGTTGCTCTTGGTCTTGGCCATGAAAAGTCCACCCAAGTATCATCAACTCAAGTGTGTGCCCTTCTCCAATCTGTCTATGAGTCATGCCGGGCACTTAGCCAATTCTCCATGTGATAAAGCATGACCCATTCCTCCACAATAATCATCATGTTCCTCCCTTGTCACGAGCCTTTTTACCTTCTGCCACAAGGTCACAAACAACCCCAACAAGTCCTGCAATAGTCAATAATCCTTGCTTCTCCATACAAGGTCTCATCGTAGACATCCATGGTAAGATGCTTCCTTGCATTGACAAACTGATTTTCCTCTTCCTTGCATACAGTTCATCTCCCAAAAGCTCAAATGAAACACAAGTATCAATAGTACTTACATCATCATCATGAGGCTCCTCCATGTGAGTATCCTCATTCATCCATGTCTGCAAATTGTACGATCCTGGTCGAACTTGATCAATCTCAAGTTCATCTTCCATCGTTATCACATCTGCAACATCCTCAATCATCATGACTTCCTCTTCCTTGTCAGCACAATCTGCAACTTCATCCTGCTCCATTGTCCAACCAAGTTGAAGAAGTTCGTTTTCAACATTTTTTTCCAAGACTTCAAGTTTATCTCGAATCTGTGGGTGCTCTTCTTTCATTCGCTTCAACCTATATAAGGTAAGCAAGAACTTCCCTTTGCATTCTTCCAAACCTGGCATGCCTTGTCGTTCAGCTTGGCCCAAGCACTAAGCTTCACCTTTGTTAAACCTGTTTTACCATTCACCTAAATCACCCTGATATTCCGCCTGTCACCTGCAAAACTTGAACTCCCTTTCAAGTCTTAGGTCTTCATAGAATCATCTCCTTGGTTCAGTTCAACACCTGTCACGATAGTGCAGTGGGATCAACACTTCATCGTCAACTCAATCACCTTCCTGATCATCGGCTCCGATACCACTTGTCATGCCCCTAGACTGGCGGTAATCTTCCAACCACACTATAGTGAGGTGCGGCACCACCAAACACTTTCTTTTCACCAATACTTATGTTCATGGACTATGCCTAACCATTCATACTTAGTTTATTTTTCATTACCAAGTATTATCTTTGTCCTTTATATAGATGAAAACCCATACATATTCATCATCAACAACAATTAACACATATACAATTGCACAATAGTATAAAGGGAGGGGCAACTGCCTACAATATGAGTCTGCCCGAATCAATATATATAATTTTCCACTTTTACAAATTACAAGCTAAATCTTGGAAAACCCCAAATTTACACTTAGCCAAATTTCCAACTTCAGCAAACTCGGTTGCCCAACTCATTGGTGTCTCTGCACAGTCGCCGCACGGCTCACCAACCCTTCGTTCATCTCGTCACACGATCGTGTCATTGCCCAACTTGGGCGCGCCTCGTCGTAACCAAGTCACCACACACGGGCACCTCCATGCGAGTCACACTTCTGCTCACAACTCCAACATTTCACCGTTTCCACCGTTTCGTTGTGCACAGTGCGCCCTACCCAGGTCGCTCGTCCGCACAATTCTTCATTTCGGCGTGCACGGCGCACCCTCGCCCGGCTGCCCGTCCGCACGTCCACCCGTTCACTCGTTCACCCAAACTCGTTCACCCGAGTCGCCACACGACTTCACCCAGGTCGCTCGACGACCTGACCTGGATCGCCCGAACGACTTCACCTGGGTCGCTTGACGACCTCACCCGGCTCGCCCGAACGACTTCACTCGGGTCGCCCAACGACCTCACTCGACTCGCCCGAACGACTTCACCCGGGTCGCCTGACGACCTCGCCTGGCTCACCCGAACGACCTCACCCGAGTTTTCTGCCTGACGACCTCACCCGAGTTTTCTGCCCGATGACCTTGCCCAAGTTTCCTGCACAAGTTTCCTTCACGAGTTTCCTGCATAAGTTTTCAGCACGAGTTTGCCCGAAGTGCGGGCACATGTCCCTGCGCCCTTCGCACTTCTCAACCTACTCCTGGCTCGCACTCCAACCTCAGCTCGTTGTCTGAATGATCGAATGATAGTCATTTGCCTCCAAACGCCCTCCAATATATACGAGCAGGTGGCGGGTTGTGTCACCTGGCCGACCTACGCCCAACTGCCCAAGCCGACTCATTTACTTGTGATGTCTCGCCCAAGAGGTGGGTCGGCCCGCCCAACTCGTGGGACCACCCCCTCAACGCTCGCCCATCGCATATAAACTAGTCCAAGGTTCGTTTCGCACGCATTTCGCTCATCCTTCGCATGGTGAAGGTGACCCAGACCATAGGTCCTTAAATGACCACTTCTACATACTCAGAATATTGCTTTAAATAGATAAAAATGTGGATTCCACTACGTGATATTGGAGGCTGGAGCTGACCGCTTCAACATTCTCCACAAAATATTGCTTTGAAAGATAAAAGTATGCATTCCACTCTGCCTCTACCGACACACAAGGAATTGCACTATTTAAGAAGGATTATTAAACGTGTTTATATCATAGTTACTAAATTCGGCTGTATTGTGGGAAACGATACGTAATTTCGCCAATTCAGTTCCAGTACTCAACAATTCGCCCAAATTTGATCTGATTCATAGCATAATGGGTTAATTTTGCTGGTTAATGCACTGGCATAGCATGTCTTCTTAATTCATGATTAGTAGGTTAATTTAACTCGTGATTCGCAGGTTAATCTAATAGATTATATTAATAGAAAATCCAAGGTTCAAATTATCCATTACTTTTTTGAAGATAAATAGATAGAGGATGGCATGTAAAGAAAAAAAGAAAACTAGAGATCAAAAACATAAAAGGTAAAAGTGAAATTAGAAAAATTCTGTTTTTTCAATCTTTGAAATTTGGAAAAATATATATAGATGTGAAAGTAATTTGATTGTTTTATTGGTGATTGTTTTTATTTATAGAAAGCAATAAAAATTATAGATAAATTATTTTTGAATATATATTTTATAAAGAAACATTTATTATATAAATAAATTTTTAAATTAAAAAAATATATATTATATCTGAGTTCTGAAAGAAAAGAAGAGTTTTACAAGAAAATTGAATGATAAATTTACATGAATTTTACTTATAAAATTGTTTTTCAGCACGAAAAACGCTATATTGCAATTAATTCATCAGGAAATTGAAACAGTACATCATAACACTGAGTATACTCTTCCAAATTAATAAAAGTTCTTCAAAAAAACAAAAACAAAAACTAACCAATACACCCGTGTGTGTGAAATGTATGCTATCGAATTGAAATTTTTTTTATTCGAATTTAGATCGTATCTTACCGAATTCTAATCGGAATTCGAATTTCTAACTTGGAAACTATGGTTTATATGCCGTTGTTGACCCACTTTCCATAAGTAATGAACGACAATCTGTAAAAACGGGATATGTTTGCGGCCACCCTTATCCCGATTGCAGATTCCCTGAATCTGCTTGCGTGGCTGCTCGGGTCCACCTCTCCGTCTCCGTTTACATAGACGGCCGTTGCATTTATCACTGCCTTTAAAGTTTTGTAGCTGGAAATATATCCTGTACGTTGTATTGTATTGGGGTGTGTTACGTTTCAGGCAAGTGCTATTTCATGGACTATAGCATCATTAATGCTATAGTCCACGTAACCCGGAGAGCCCATCCCATGCATGGATGCATGGATGCACATCGACTCACTCACCTGCAGACGGTTCCTGCCCGTTCCGGTTCCTGCCCGCCTCCGGCGCCGGCCCGCCTCCGGTTTGAAGACATAATGGCAAGGCTCCACGGTTCAGCGTAATCAATGCAAGTAATCACGCCATTAATTTTATTCAAATAACGAGCCCATTTGAATTCGAATTCAAATTTGAATTCAAGCGCCCAAAATTCAGCGCTCATCCATATTTCAGCAACCACGCCCGCTCTTTTGCATATTGATTCCCTGTTCAGTGTTGTTTTGTCAATGAAGTTGCAGACGATAGAATATCATGACCTCGCCCTTCAAATTCGGTATGCACCTGGAGTACTCATCTGTTTTCTTTATAGGTTTTATGTTGCGGCAAATTCTTCAATGGTATCATGCCTATTGGGACCTCAGCAGCTCCAACATATCTTCCTCCTCATTCCTTCAAAACACAAGATTCCCGGGGAAATCCCAGAAACTTCAATCTAATAGACGGGGGAGTTGCAGCTAACGATCCGGTAAGTCGCGGTGATATATTTTTCCATTGCCATCTCAATATGGTTTAAATTTCAGTTTTCAAAGTCACAGCGTAACAGTTTTGGTAAGGGGCCGTGAAATTAATTTGTTGCCCTCTAAAATAATCTTGCAAACATTACTTGCAGTAAACCATGTGTCGAAAGAAATTGTATTTCAGTTTTCAAAGTCACTGCGTAACAGTTTTGCCTAATGGGTTGCGCAATTAATTTGTTGGCCTGTAACATATTCTTGCAGACATTACTTGCAGTAAACCATTTGTTGAAAGAAATTTCCGCTCGCAATTCGAATCCACCATTGTCGAAACAAAGTATTGATTTAAATTTGATCGAGAACGAGTCTAGCAAGCTTCTGGTTCTTTCTCTTGGAACAGGACAAAAAGTAGCTCGTTACAAGGCCACCGACGCTGCAAAATGGGGCTTATTTGGATGGTTAACTAAGGACGGTAGATCACCTTTAATTGATATTTTATTGCAATCAAGTTCGGATATGTCGGACATTCACGAATTCTTCTGGTTCAAAACCATTAACATGCATATGTATCTCAGAATCCAGGTACTTTTCTTGCACCCTCCATATATAATTCACCCATAGATTTTGTGAAGTTGAACAAATCTATATTCGAGATATCTAACACAATGCCTCATTGTGATCAGGAACCGCAGCTGGGAGATCACACTAGCTCCTTGGATCTGTCGACGGAGGAGAATCTAAAAGCCTTGAAAACGATAGGTTGCGATCTCTTGGCCAAGCCTGTTTCAAGTGTCAATATCGAGACGGGCTACTATGAGCCAACGCCAGAGCAAGACTGGAAGACCAACCATGATGCATTGATCAGGTCATTTTAGTTCTTATTGAATACGTCAATTTCAATGAAAATTGCTAAATCAAGTTTTATGACAGAAAATGGTTCATGTGAATTGGTTTCACAGTTAATATTGTATTGATTTGGCAGGTTTGCGCAGCTACTTTCACGTGAAAGAAAGTCACGATCAACTGCTGCTCCTAGTGGCTAAGACTTAGAGTCCTGAAACTTTATGAATGATAGTTTTCCTCAGTTTATGAATGTTAGTTTTCCCTTATGAATGTTGTACTTTGTTCGAAGATGATCTTAACTTCGATATGTAATGTAACTTTGATATCCAATTTGAAAATTGAGGCTTTCTGCATATTTCATTAATATATTGATTTTGAAAATAATGTTATTTACCATGCCTTTACTAATATTTAAAGAAAAAGTCACACAAGAATTAACATAGTAATATTTACATTATTAATGAAATCATTGAGCTCAAACTTTTAAGGTATATATGTAATTTCGTTTTCATTTTAATTATTAATATTATTAAAATTTTCAATCTTATTATCATTAATTCGGTCATGCAAACCATCTAGACCCTGTGTGGACATAGACACATCTTAAACGCCATTTAAATATGAAAGATCCCCACTCTGCTTTATGTGGACATCCCCACTAAGATTTTGGTAGAGTAGGATATCTTTGTGATACATATGGCATAGAATATAATATTAATGGTATGGAGATTTTTGTGGGGGTGGGAATAGCCTATGTTCCCATGAGTAAATTTTTCATATCATTCATTTAGTTGCATGGATTGCATTAAAATTTTTATGGTATTCTTTGTTTTTAATTAATATTTTTTTAATTTTGGATTAATATTTTTAAGTCATTTGATTCTACTTATGTTATTAATATCACATTTTTTACACCTTTTTAAGAAAAAAATTTAATATTTTATTTTTTAAAGTAAGAATGTCCATTTTCACTTTCTTTTTCTTTATGTTTTCTAGCCATTAAACATTTTGCTATGATTTATGATTTTGTTGATAAAAATGTAATTTTTAATTTTCTAAATTTAATTGTTGAATCTATAAATGGATTTAATTTCTTGAATAATTCTAATTCTACCTGCAAAAATTCTTCTAGCTTAATTTTTGTTAAAACCAATTTTAAAAATGTAATCAAAAATGTTTGAAAAGTATAATATATGGACTACTAGAAAGAAAAAGACAAGTATAAACATTTTATATTTTATACCTTTAAAATATGATGATCTAACTATGTGTGACATTGTAATTGTCAATTTATAAACTACATTTTTGAATGCGTAAATGGATTTAGCACCATTAAAAACAACCATTGCACTTTAATGAAAAAAAATAGTGAAAAAATACTCCAATAAAAGTTAAGAACAATAATGTTAAAATATTACAAAGAAAACAAAAATTCCTACACATTTTTATTTTTTATTTTTTTCTTACTATCAATGGTGAAATCTAGCTATCCATTTGATGGTAAAAATGTAATTTTATCTTTCTTTAATTACATTTTTGCATGCATAAATTAATTCATCACCCTTAAAAATATTTATTTGATCACTATTATGTAATCTCAAACATTAATATCTTGAATTTTAGCAATTATTTTAATTTTTCCGCCAGAAGTTGTCAGCAAAAAAATGTCTAAGCTGTTACAAATCAAATGAAAATTTAAAACATTTTATATTCTAAACTATTTTAACTATTATTTTTGAAATCCAACTAAATTTTTATTTTCCATTGTTTAAATTACATTTATTATTATTAGTAGTATGTATAAACCAATTCATAATCCTAAAAATCCTCTATTTTACCAAAATTTACCTTCAACCACAAATATCTACAATTATGAAAATTTATATAATTTTTGGACCTAATTTTGAGAAAACTTATGTAGAAAAATATTCCCATAAAAAAATTCAAAAAATAAGATTTTTATCTTGCTACAAAGAGAAGGAAAAATATAACATTCTATTGTATAACATTTTATAATGATATGTAATGAAATCCTGCTATTTTCTAACCATATATAATGAAATTCGACTATGTAACAGTTTGAAATATGATAATTTTCATTTAATAAAGTAGACCTTCTTTCACTTATATTATCTAATCTCAACCACTGATATAAGTAAATTCCAAAAACTATTTTCACTATTTTCGACATTTTGGAAAAACGTAGTTGGAAATATGATGTATGAGGTTGGTGAAAATGGGGTGGTAGTTTGGAATTAGACTACTGGCTAACATTGTAACCAATGAGATGCGCGTTGATGGATCTTATATGTGGAATTTCCCCCTGAGGGTCCCGCTTATCTGACCAATCACTATCAGCCCTTCTCTCACTTTCCCTTTTGTTAAGAGCTTCAATCTGCGCCATTGATCTCACTTCACGAGATCTAATAGATATTGCATCGTTCTCTCACCAACTTACTTGAATGATATCCACCGTAGATGTCACGTGGATTCTTGCACGAATGATATAAGGACGAGAGTGCGCAAGAAAAGTGGTTTTCTTGTGCTACGTGTCGACCGCTAAGGTTGATTGCGTGAATTTTCCAAATACCATTTACGATCTTTTGGGCGCATGAGATGCCACTTCCCGTTTATCAAATACAACCCACGTGCTTAATTCATACTTTAAGGAAGATGCGTAAGGAAAGGTTTAGCGCTTAAGCTCAATATTAACTCTTAATACTAATTGACTGTGAATTATAAATAAAATGTTTAAACAGAGGAAAATACCCAATTAGGGTCTAGAATTCCATTACACAGTCATAAGAGAATTTATACACCAGAACAATGCTTCCACACCACACTTCAATCAATTATTCAACAAAATCAAAATTAGAGAGTCTTGGCCCTCCTGGCTCGATTACAATAGTCTGTTTGACTTATGTTCAATCTCAAACCCTATCTCTCACTCAAAAACTCTCGCTTACTCACCATGTTATCGATTATCTAATCTCTATCATTACATTCTTTCTTCTTTTATGAATCAAATCCTATCCTAACTTCATTTACAACTCGATCCCTATTTTTAATAGTCTAACAATCAAATCCCTATTTGCAAGCTTAGTGACACACCTATACTAACAACTTATCTCCTATTCTAAAAATAATACAATAATCTAATTATTACAATAATTGAGATAAAGATTAATTCAAGAGTTCCAACCCTCTCTACTTATAATTGATTTTGACCACTCAGGTCAATGAAATTCATTTCTTGTTAGCCACAACATGTGAACATACAATCATTTTGCTAGCTAAGTCCATATGCTCCTGCATTAGACTCCCGAGGAAGGAAATAATCCTTCAGACTTTTAGGATTTAGTCCATACTTTTATAACTTTGGTGCTGTCAACCAGCTAACATCCTTTATTGGTTGTCCATTCCATTTGACTAAATACTTAAAATAAACATGTCCTTTTGTTCTTTTAGTAACTATTTTCTCCAAAATAGCTTCCACCTCTTTCTTGACTGTCTTTGGCATTTGTTCTTCCCAATTTAAAGTTTGAACTTTATCTCCTGCATGTTCCTTTTATAGTTCTGACTCTGTCTCCTTGTACGGATATAAATCTACAACATTGAAGGTAGGTGATATTCCAATCCCTTCTGGAAATTCAATTTCATAAGCATTAGTTGAAAGCATCCTCACAATTCTACATGGCTCTATCTTTTTCATCTTTAGTTTATTGCAAGTCCCAACAGGAAATCTTTATTTTCTCAAGTATACCATCACTAGATCTCCCACTTGGAATTCTTTTTCTTTCCTCATGATATCAACTCTCTCTTTGTATTTGCTGCTACTTTGCTGCAATCTAGCTTTCACATCTTCTTGTAGTCTTTGCATCTTCTCTGCAAACTCTTCAAAATTTTCATTTCTTGTCTCCTGTTTTCCAAAACTTTTGAGCTCATATGCGCCTCTTGGATTCATTCAAAAAATAATATGAAATGGCCTCATCCTAGTACTGTGGTTTGGAGTGTCACTATAAGCAAACTCATCTTGAGCGAGTGCTAAATCCCAATGCTTAGGATTGTTATATGCTATACTTATCAATATGTTTCCCAAGCTTTTGTTTACCACTTCGGTCTGTCCATCTATTTTAGGGTGATATGGTGAACTAAAACTAAGGTTGGCACCTATTTTATCCTAAGAGTTCTCCAGCAATTCCCAACAAACTTTGTATCTCTATCAGACACAATACTTATAGTTAATACATGTAACCTTACAACTTCTGAAAAAAATAGATTGGCAAGATGTGTTGCATCACTTGTCTCTTTACATTCAATGAAACGTGCCATTTTAGAAAATCTATCTATCACAACGTAAATGGAATCATTCCCTCTTTGGGTTCTAGGTAATCCAAAAACAAAATCCATACTAATTACATCCCATGGTCGGTCTGGTATTGGAAATGGTTGGTACAATCTTGTATTTTGGCTTCTCCCTTTAGCATGCTGACAGATCCTGCATTTCTCGACAAATCTCTTAACATCAGTTTTCATCTTTGGCCAATAGTAAAAATCATTTACCTGCGCAAATTATTTGTCTTATCTAATGTGACCAGATAATACTCCACTGTGTTTCTCCTTGATTATGTTTTCCCTCATAGAACATTTGGGAATGCACAATTTGTTACCTTTAAACAATAAACCTCCTTGGATAAGATAATCTAACCACTGGCTTCTATTATCAACTACCGGATTTTGTACAACTACATAAATATCTTTGAATTCTGCATCATCTTTATATGTATCAACCATTTCTTCAAATCCTACAATGCCAACTCTTAATTCTTACAAAATGAAATTTACCCTGCTCAAAGCATCAACAACTTTGTTCAACTTAACACTTGTGTGTTTTATCACTAAAGTAAAACTTTGTAAAAACTCTACCCGCTTGGCATGATTCTGGTTAAATTTTGGTTGATTGTTTATGAACTATAATGCATGATTGTTAGAATACAATACAAACTCCTTTGGTAGCAAATAATGTCTCCATTTTTTTAAAGCTTGCACAATAACATAGAATTCTTTGTCATAAGAAGAATACATCTTCTTAGGTTAATTTAGTTTCTCACTAATGTAGGCTATTGGTCTTCATTCTTGACTCAAAACTGCTCCTATTACAACTCCACTAGCATAAGTTTCAACTTGGAAAACATTCCCAAAATTAGGTAAAGCTAAAACTGTTTTCTCTATAATTTTCTTCTTCATCAACTTAACATTTTAGTCTACTGCTTCTGTCCACTTGAATGGCGAATTAGTCTCTTTTATTGTTTCAAAAATTGGTGCACAAATCTGACTAAAACTTCTGATAAACTTTTTATAAAAACTTGCAAGACCATGAAAGCTTCTTACCTCAAATATGTTTCTTGAAATAGGTCAGTTCCAAATTTGCTTGGACTTTCTCTAGATCCATTTTCAAACCTTCTTTAGAAACTACAAATCCAAAATAGATTAATTCTTCTTTCATGAAACTACATTTCTTCAGATTTATCAACAATTTCTCTTTCTGCAGATTTCTTAAAACCAACTTAAGGAGCTCCAGATGTTCTTTTCTTTTAGTAAAAAGTAAAATATCATCAAGATAAACAATGACAGAATTTCCTGCATATTCTTTCAAGACTCCATTCATCAATCTCATGAATGTGCTATGTGCATTGGTGAGTCCCAAAGGCATCACTAACCACTCATATAGCCCACTGTTTGTTTTAAATGCCGTCTTCCATTCACCTCCTTCTATAATCTTTATTTGATGATACCCACTCTTCAGGTCTATCTTAGTAAAATATGTTGACCCATTTAAACAATCCATCAAATCATCCATGTGTGGTAAAGGAAAATGATACATGATTGGGATTTTGTTTATCACTCTGGAATCTGTACACATATGACATTCACCACCTTTCTTTTTACTGAGTATTGTTGGTACAGAACATGGACTGAGACTCTCTTTGATTAATCCCTTATCCATTAGTTCATGTATTTGTCTTCCAATTTCTACATTTTCTTGAGGAGTTAACTTGTATGTTGCTCTATTTGGAAAACTTTCTTGAGGTATTAGATCAATATGATAACTAATACTCTTGACTGATGGCAATGCATTTGGCAACTCATGCACAATAATATCAACAAAATCATTCAACAGAGTTTTGATTTCTTTAGATAAATCATCTATGTTTGTGGAAGTTAAAATTACCTTAGGTCTCATCGTGATAGTAAAATGCATTTGTCCATCCTTCTTGACTTCTTGCAGCAATTCTTTCCCACTCATCATGATAACATTGTTTCCAAGTGCTTCTTTGTCTACCTCATTCTTCAATGGCAGTAGTGTGTGTTTATTTCCATCCTTCTCGAGAGTGTAAGTATTTCTTCTCCCATCATGAATAGCTTTTTGATCAAACTGCCAAGGTCTTCCCAGAAACACATGGCATACATCCATTAGCGTTACATCACATAATATCACATCCTTGTAAGTACCAATCTGTATCTCTACCTTGCATTTTTCTGTCACAATAAGTTGATGTCCTTTTTGCGACCATGATACTTTGTAAGGAGTAGGGTGTATTGTTCTCACTAGTCCTAACTTGTCCACCATTTTTGTAGAAATAAGGTTATCAGTGTTTCCACTTTCAATTATCACTTTACAACATTTTCCCAGTTTCCGTATATGCATACATCTTCCGTATATGCCCAGTTTCCGTATATGCGCACATCTTCCGTATATGCCCAGTTTCCGTATATGCACACATCTTCCGTATATGCCCAGTTTCCGCATATGCGCACATCTTCCGTATATGCCCACATCTTCCGTATATGCCCAGTTTCAGTATATGCCCAGTTTCCGTATATGCGCACATCTTCCGTATATGCCCAGTTTCCGTATATGCTCACATCTTCCGTATATGCCCAGTTTCTGTATATGCACACATCTTCCGTATATGCCAATTTTCCGTATATGCACACATCTTCCGTATATGCCCAGTTTCCGTATACGCCCAGTTTCCGTATATGCACACATCTTCCGTATACGCCCAGTTTCCGTATATGCACACATCTTCCGTATATGCCCAGTTTCTGTATATGTGCACATCTTCCATATATGCCCAGTTTTTGTATATGCGCACATCTTCCGTATATGCCCAGTTTCCGTATATGCACACATCTTCCGTATATGCCTAGTTTCCGTATATGCACACATCTTCCGTATATGCCCAGTTTCCGCATATGCGCACATCTTCCGTATATGCCCACATCTTCCGTATATGCTCAGTTTCAGTATATGCCCAGTTTCCGTATATGCGCACATCTTCCGTATATGCCCAGTTTCCGTATATGCTCACATCTTCCGTATATGCCCAGTTTCTGTATATGCACACATCTTCCGTATATGCCCATTTTCCGTATATGCACACATCTTCCGTATATGCCCAGTTTCCGTATACGCCCAGTTTCCGTATATGCACACATCTTCCGTATATGCCCAGTTTCTGTATATGTGCACATCTTCCATATATGCCCAGTTTTTGTATATGCGCACATCTTCCGTATATGCCCAGTTTCCGTATATGCACACATCTTCCGTATATGCCCAGTTTCCGTATATGCGCACATCTTCCGTATACGCCCAGTTTCCTTATACGCCCAGTTTCTGTATATGCCCAGATCTTCCGTATATGCCCAGTTTCCGTATATGCGCACATCTTCCGTATATGCCCAGTTTTCGTATATGCGCACATCTTCCGTATATGCCCAGTTTCCGTATATGCACACATCTTCCGTATATGCCTAGTTTCCGTATATGCACACATCTTCCGTATATGCCCACATCTTCTGTATATGCCCAGTTTCCGTATATGCGCACATCTTCTGTATATGCCCAGTTTCCGTATATGCGCACATCTTCTGTATATGCCCAGTTTCCGTATATGCACACATCTTCCGTATATGCCCAGTTTCCGTATATGCGCACATCTTCCGTATATGCCCAGTTTCCGTATATGCACACATCTTCTGTATATGCCCAGTTTCTGTATATGCGCACATTTTCCGTATATGCCCAGTTTCCGTATACGCCCAGTTTCCATATATGCCCAGATCTTCCATATATGCCCAGTTTCCGTATATGCACACATCTTCCGTATATGCCCAGTTTCCGTATATGCGCACATCTTTCGTATATGCCCAGTTTCCGTATATGCACACATCTTCCGTATATGCCCAGTTTCCGTATATGCACACATCTTCCGTATATGCCCAGTTTCCGTATGTGCGCACATCTTCCGTATATGTCCAGTTTCCGTATATGCACACACCTTCCGTATATGCCCAGTTTCCGTATATGCACACATCTTCCGTATATGCCCACATCTTTCGTATATGCCCAGTTTCCGTATATGCCCAGTTTCCGTATATGCGCACATCTTCCGTATATGCCCAGTTTCCGTATATGCCCAGTTTCCGTATATGCGCACATCTTCCGTATATGCCCAGTTTCCGTATATGCACACATCTTCCGTATATGCCCAGTTTCCGTATATGTGCACATCTTCCATATATGCCCAGTTTTTGTATATGCGCACATCTTCCGTATATGCCCAGTTTCCGTATATGCACACATCTTCCGTATATGCCCAGTTTCCGTATATGCGCACATCTTCCGTATACGCCTAGTTTCCTTATACGCCCAGTTTCCGTATATGCCCAGATCTTCCATATATGCCCAGTTTCCGTATATGCGCACATCTTCCGTATATGCCCAGTTTCCGTATATGCGCACATCTTCCGTATATGCCCAGTTTCCGTATATGCACACATCTTCCGTATATGCCTAGTTTCCGTATATGCACACATCTTCCGTATATGCCCACATCTTCTGTATATGCACAGTTTACGTATATGCGCACATCTTCCGTATATGTCCAGTTTCCGTATATGCGCACATCTTCTGTATATGCCCAGTTTCCGTATATGCGCACATCTTCCATATATGCCCAGTTTCCGTATATGCACACATCTTCCGTATATGCCCAGTTTCCATATATGCGCACATCTTCCGTATATGCCCAGTTTCCGTATATGCACACATCTTCTGTATATGCCCAGTTTCTGTATATGCGCACATCTTCCGTATATGCCCAGTTTCCGTATACGCCCAGTTTCCGTATATGCCCAGATCTTCCGTATATGCCCAGTTTCCGTATATGCACACATCTTCCGTATATGCCCAGTTTCCGTATATGCGCACATCTTTCGTATATGCCCAGTTTCCGTATATGCACACATCTTCCGTATATGCCCAGTTTCCGTATGTGCGCACACCTTCCGTATATGTCCAGTTTCCGTATATGCACACACCTTCCGTATATGCCCAGTTTCCGTATATGCACACACCTTCTGTATATGCCCAGTTTCCGTATATGCACACATCTTCCGTATATGCCCACATCTTCCGTATATGCCAGTTTCCGTATATGCTCAGTTTCCGTATATGCGCACATCTTCCGTATATGCCCAGTTTCCGTATATGCACACATCTTCCGTATATGCCCAGTTTCCGTATATGCGCACATCTTCCGTATATGCCCAGTTTCCGTATATGCGCACATTTTCCGTATATGCCCAGTTTCCGTATATGCGCACATCTTCCGTATATGCCCAGTTTCCGTATATGCACACATCCTCCGTATCTATCCAGTTTCCGTATATGCGCACATCTTCCGTATATGCTCACATCTTCTGTATATGCCTAGTTTCCGTATATGCCCACATCTTCCGTATATGCCCAGTTTCCGTATATGCCCACATCTTCCGTATATGCCCAGTTTCTGTATATGCGCACATCTTCCGTATATGCCCAGTTTCCGTATATGCCCAGTTTCTGTATATGCACACATCTTCCGTATATGCCCAGTTTCCATATATGCGCACATCTTCCGTATATGCCCAGTTTCCGTATATGCGCACATCTTCCGTATATGCCCAGTTTCCGTATATGCGCACATCTTCCGTATATGCCCAGTTTTCGTATATGCACACATCTTCCGTATATGCCCAGTTTCCGTATATGCGCACATCTTCCGTATATGCCCAGTTTCCGTATATGCGCACATCTTCCGTATATGCCCAGTTTCCGTATATGCGCGCATCTTCCGTATATGCCCAGTTTCCGTATATGCACACATCTTCCGTATATGCCCAGTTTCCGTATACGCACACATCTTCCGTATATGCCCACATCTTCCGTATATGCCCAGTTTCCGTATATGCGCACATCTTCCGTATATGCCCAGTTTCCATATATGCACACATCTTCCATATATGCCCAGTTTCCGTATATGCACACATCTTCCGTATATGCCCAGTTTCCGTATATGCGCACATCTTCCGTATATGCCCAGTTTCCGTATATGCGCACATCTTCCGTATATGCCCAGTTTTCGTATATGCGCACATCTTCCGTATATGCACACATCTTTCGTATATGCCCAGGTTCCGTATATGCGCACATCTTCTGTATATGCACCATGTTCCTTTCACCATAAATCCGATGTATGATACTAATTACCAATTAGAATGATATCATAATAGTCAATTGATTCATATGCAACAAACACCATTAGCCTCTATCATGCAAAGCATAACTTATACTAGTTAATGATACCAATTCTCAATGCATAATCTCATACTCAAATATTGACTTGAGTATACTCCCCTTGTGGTCATGCTCCCTCTTTGTGTTAGGAATAAGACCTCTTTGTGTTAGGTCCCTTTTGTTGGCACCTTTCCTGTTATCCACCATAAGACCGAGTCATGGTGACCATTGGCTTAGGCCCTAGGCACTAAGCCCTTTTAAGTCCTATAGGAGGCCTTTTTGCTTTGTTAATGGCTCCACGTCATTGGTCACGTTTTTAGGCGAATGACCACCCATCAACCCAAAGGACGGAGCTCCCTATTTGATAGCCCCTTTGTTTATTATGTGTTTCACTCCTTCCTTTCTACGCGAAACAATCCAAGGAGCTAGTGCTTAGATGCTCCTAGAGCCTCTGCGACTCTTTTCTCTATGCCCAAGATATTATTTCTATGTGAAACAAGTCGAGGGTAGTGTCCAGGTGCTAAGCTCGAAACTCCCTTATCCACGCACTTCCCTCTTGTGCATGTTAACAAACTCATCGGGGTTTGCCTTCCGAGTTGACATGTCCCATGGGGACCGCCCGAAACGCTCCCCATTAGCCATCATTGTTGCATGTTGGTGCTGACGTATCCCAATGCCCTTTCTCTTGACACTTTCATTTTCATGACCTCCATACCTCCCTTGGGGTCGATTTGTGGGTCGATGTGTCCAATGGAGACCGCTTGGTGATATGTGATTGGTTGTCTCCCTCCGTATATGTCAATTGTCGTGTTTGGTTATTCTACCAACTTTGGCTATGCGCTAAAGGATCCTCCATTCACCTTTAACCATGTTATTTTACTTTGGGTTCATATAGCTTTGGCTCGCTCTATCTTTCAATCCAAGAGGCCATTTTAGGGCTTCCAAACCACTGGAAAGCTCCTTAGAGATCTATCCAACTTGCTAGGTTACACCTGCATTTGAGATGATATGGTGCTAAAAAACTGGCTCTGAAGTATATGTACTATTCCTTTGCCACCAATGATTACCATGCTTTCCTCTGCCTTTGCTTTGCCTATGCCACCTCTACTATTGCTTTTTCCATAAATCTTTACCTTGATCACTAATGAAAAAATATTTACCAATGCAATTTTCTTTACCAATCTTTGCCATTTCCTTTGCCTTTGCCTTTTCCATCAATGACAACATATGTCCAATAAAGGGAGGACCTGGTTAGAAGGGTAAGGAAAGGACCTGTTGAGACCACCCCAAGTTAAGGAGTTTCGTCTCCAAATTTATTGAAGAAAGCCTCAAGCAACGTGTAGAATCTTAATGAGGCATCCATCGATGACTCACCATTGAGTGTGATGGAATGGACAGGATTGTTGTGGGATGGCTTCTGCGTGAGCATAGTACTGTAACCCATTACTTGCCTTGGTATATCTCTTGAATTTCTTGTTCACATGGGTGGCCCACTATGGCATTGAATGTAGAAAAGGCATGTCGAGTGGCACCTTGCAATGACAATTTTGTTATACATCGCTTAATTGCTATCCAGGGGGCATGTTGTCATGCCCTACCAAGTCGTGGGCAAGTGGGGGTCTACCTGGATTCCAATGCTAGTGTTTGTGGAAGAGGTGGTGCTCCCGTTCCTTTGCTCCGGCAAATCACAATCCTCACGATCTCCGTTACTCAGTTTTTCCACCCGGCGACCTATGGTACATTCCCTCACTTTCCAAAACGCAGATTGGAAATAATGGTTGCCGTTAACTAACATCTCTTTTGTGGATGCTCCGCGCCTGCAGAATTCATTCCCATCATTGCATGAAGGCCTTTAAGTTTCTGGGAGCCCCAGGATCGAATCTCGTCGGCCTAAATCGATTCATTTTAAGTTTCGAGAGCCCCAGGATCGAGTCTCGTCGGCTTAAGTCGGTCCAGTTTATGCTTCAGGGACGCCCAGGATCAAATCTGGTTGGCCTAAATCGGTTCATATGTTACATGGGAATCGAGGCAAACAAAGTTGCCCCGGTCGACTTAGAAATTATCACCAAAAGGATACCGACTTAGAATTTGTATACATACTTCTTCATTTGAAGTATTTTGGGTGGATTAAAAAACATTTCTGTTGACTTTTGTTTTGAACTAAAGGAGCTATTGTAATCAAGGCTGGGACTGGTTTACTGGATTGAATAAAGCTGAAGACATTTCACTCGATTCATGTGCACTGTGGGAAACAAGTAAGTATCATTTCTCTGAGTTTGATTATTTTTTTCCTTTATGTTATGAAATATCACATGTGTTTCTTATAAATAGTAAAAGAAAACAAGTAATATCATCAAAATTAGCTTAAGTTCTCTCTATTTTAACTATTTGATTATTTAATGTTTTCTACTAAATTGATTAAGTTTCGAAATTCTTAGTTTCTCTCTTACTTCTGTAATTCATTCCCTATATTGGCCCCTAGTATAGGATTCTTAATTTCCCTTGCTACTTGCCAAACCTCCCTTCTTCATCTTAACCCCTATTAAAGATTCTTCATTGCCTTTAGCCCTGGTTAAGATTTTTATCCATTAAGACTTTCAGATTTGTCCTTGTTGTGCTAGCTTGCCTTGTGAACTCTTACCTCGGTGATTAATAAAATCGTGATAAACCTTTCCTACTTGACTCCATAGCCCAATGGCCTAAATATTTGCTCTTCCCATCTATTCCCTTAATTCCACCAAACAAATCAAAACAAATTCATTAAGCATTAATAACTAGCCTAATATCATATCAAAACAACACTAAATCATAAAGAGAGAACCCTCTCTGAGTGTATATTGGCTAGGATATATACTCAAAATATTGGTTTGTGGTTACCTCAGAAATTTCTTTCTTTAACCTTGAGAAAAATCTGAGTGATAACAGGGTATTGGTTAAGGAAGAGAAAGAGATAGGAGAACCAGCTCAGAGGAAGAGTTTATTCAGAACCACATGCAAGTCCAATGGAAAATGTTGTAAAGTGATAATTGAAAGTGGAAACACTGATAACCTTATTTCTACAAAAATGGTGGACAAGTTAGGACTAGTGAGAACAATACACCCTACTCCTTACAAAGTATCATGGTCGCAAAAAGGACATCAACTTATTGTGACAGAAAAATGCAAGGTAGAGATACAGATTGGTACTTACAAGGATGTGATATTATGTGATGTAACGCTAATGGATGTATGCCATGTGTTTCTGGGAAGACCTTGGCAGTTTGATCAAAAAGCTATTCATGATGGGAGAAGAAATACTTACACTCTCGAGAAGGATGGAAATAAACACACACTACTGCCATTGAAGGATGAGGTAGACAAAGAAGCACTTGGAAACAATGTTATCATGATGAGTGGGAAAGAATTGCTGCAAGAAGTCAAGAAGGATGAACAAATGCATTTTACTATCATGATGAGACCTAAGGTAATTTTAACTTCCACAAACATAGATGATTTATCTAAAGAAATCAAAACTCTGTTGAATGATTTTGTTGATATTATTGTGCATGAGTTGCCAAATGCATTGCCATCAGTCAAGAGTATTAGTTATCATATTGATCTAATACCTCAAGAAAGTTTTCCAAATAGAGCAACATACAAGTTAACTCCTCAAGAAAATGTAGAAATTGGAAGACAAATACATGAACTAATGGATAAGGGATTAATCAAAGAGAGTCTCAGTCCATGTTCTGTACCAACAATACTCAGTAAAAAGAAAGGTGGTGAATGTCATATGTGTACAGATTCCAGAGTGATAAACAAAATCCCAATCATGTATCATTTTCCTTTACCACACATGGATGATTTGATGGATTGTTTAAATGGGTCAACATATTTTACTAAGATAGACCTGAAGAGTGGGTATCATCAAATAAGGATTATAGAAGGAGGTGAATGGAAGACGACATTTAAAACAAACAGTGGGCTATATGAGTGGTTAGTGATGCCTTTGGGACTCACCAATGCACATAGCACATTCATGAGATTGATGAATGGAGTCTTGAAAGAATATGCAGGAAATTCTGTCATTGTTTATCTTGATGATATTTTACTTTTTACTAAAAGAAAAGAACATCTGGAGCTCCTTAAGTTGGTTTTAAGAAATCTGCAGAAAGAGAAATTGTTGATAAATCTGAAGAAATGTAGTTTCATGAAAGAAGAATTAATCTATTTTGGATTTGTAGTTTCTAAAGAAGGTTTGAAAATGGATCTAGAGAAAGTCCAAGCAAATTTGGAACTGACCTATTTCAAGAAACATATTTGAGGTAAGAAGCTTTCATGGTCTTGCAAGTTTTTATAAAAAGTTTATCAGAAGTTTTAGTCAGATTTGTGCACCAATTTTTGAAACAATAAAAGAGACTAATTCGCCATTCAAGTGGACAGAAGCAGTAGACTAAAATGTTAAGTTGATGAAGAAGAAAATTATAGAGAAAACAGTTTTAGCTTTACCTAATTTTGGGAATGTTTTCCAAGTTGAAACTTATGCTAGTGGAGTTGTAATAGGAGCAGTTTTGAGTCAAGAATGAAGACCAATAGCCTACATTAGTGAGAAACTAAATTAACCTAAGAAGATGTATTCTTCTTATGACAAAGAATTCTATGTTATTGTGCAAGCTTTAAAAAAATGGAGACATTATTTGCTACCAAAGGAGTTTGTATTGTATTCTAACAATCATGCATTATAGTTCATAAACAATCAACCAAAATTTAACCAGAATCATGCCAAGCGGGTAGAGTTTTTACAAAGTTTTACTTTAGTGATAAAACACACAAGTGTTAAGTTGAACAAAGTTGTTGATGCTTTGAGCAGGGTAAATTTCATTTTGTAAGAATTAAGAGTTGGCATTGTAGGATTTGAAGAAATGGTTGATACATATAAAGATGATGCAGAATTCAAAGATATTTATGTAGTTGTACAAAATCCGGTAGTTGATAATAGAAGCCAGTGGTTAGATTATCTTATCCAAGGAGGTTTATTGTTTAAAGGTAACAAATTGTGCATTCCCAAATGTTCTATGAGGGAAAACATAATCAAGGAGAAACACAGTGGAGTATTATCTGGTCACATTAGATAAGACAAATAATTTGCGCAGGTAAATGATTTTTACTATTGGCCAAAGATGAAAACTGATGTTAAGAGATTTGTCGAGAAATGCAGGATCTGTCAGCATGCTAAAGGGAGAAGCCAAAATACAAGATTGTACCAACCATTTCCAATACCAGACCGACCATGGGATGTAATTAGTATGGATTTTGTTTTTGGATTACCTAGAACCCAAAGAGGGAATGTTTCCATTTACGTTGTGATAGATAGATTTTCTAAAATGGCACGTTTCATTGAATGTAAAGAGACAAGTGATGCAACACATCTTGCCAATCTATTTTTTTCAGAAGTTGTAAGGTTACATGTATTAACTATAAGTATTGTGTCTGATAGAGATACAAAGTTTGTTGGGAATTGCTGGAGAACTCTTAGGATAAAATAGGTGCCAACCTTAGTTTTAGTTCACCATATCACCCTAAAATAGATGGACAGACCGAAGTGGTAAACAAAAGCTTGGGAAACATATTGATAAGTATAGCATATAACAATCCTAAGCATTGGGATTTAGCACTCGCTCAAGATGAGTTTGCTTATAGTGACACTCCAAACCGCAGTACTAGGATGAGGCCATTTCATATTATTTTTTGAATGAATCCAAGAGGCGCATATGAGCTCAAAAGTTTTGGAAAACAGGAGACAAGAAATGAAAATTTTGAAGAGTTTGCAGAGCAGATGCAAAGACTACAAGAAGATGTGAAAGCTAGATTGCAGCAAAGTAGCAGCAAATACAAAGAGAGAGTTGATATCATGAGGAAAGAAAAAGAATTCCAAGTGGGAGATCTAGTGATGGTATACTTGAGAAAATAAAGATTTCCTGTTGGGACTTGCAATAAACTAAAGATGAAAAAGATAGAGCCATGTAGAATTGTGAGGATGCTTTCAACTAATGCTTATGAAATTGAATTTCCAGAAGGGATTGGAATATCACCTACCTTCAATGTTGTAGATTTATATCCGTACAAGGAGACAGAGTCAGAACTATAAAAGGAACATGCAGGAGATAAAGTTCAAACTTTAAATTGGGAAGAACAAATGCCAAAGACAGTCAAGAAAGAGGTGGAAGCTATTTTGGAGAAAATAGTTACTAAAAGAACAAAAGGACATGTTTATTTTAAGTATTTAGTCAAATGGAATGGACAACCAATAAAGGATGTTAGCTGGTTGACAGCACCAAAGTTATAAAAGTATGGACTAAATCCTAAAAGTCTGAAGGATTATTTCCTTCCTCGGGAGTCTAATGCAGGAGCATATGGACTTAGCTAGCAAAATGATTGTATGTTCACATGTTGTGGCTAACAAGAAATGAATTTCATTGACCTG
This sequence comes from Pinus tabuliformis, assembly GCA_031772625.1. NCBI lineage: Eukaryota > Viridiplantae > Streptophyta > Pinopsida > Pinales > Pinaceae > Pinus > Pinus tabuliformis. Next base: position 774,080,529 of record CM062810.1, read on the forward strand.
AGTGGTCAAAATCAATTATAAGTAGAGAGGGTTGGAACTCTTGAATTAATCTTTATCTCAATTATTGTAATAATTAGATTATTGTATTATTTTTAGAATAGGAGATAAGTTGTTAGTATAGGTGTGTCACTAAGCTTGCAAATAGGGATTTGATTGTTAGACTATTAAAAATAGGGATCGAGTTGTAAATGAAGTTAGGATAGGATTTGATTCATAAAAGAAGAAAGAATGTAATGATAGAGATTAGATAATCGATAACATGGTGAGTAAGCGAGAGTTTTTGAGTGAGAGATAGGGTTTGAGATTGAACATAAGTCAAACAGACTATTGTAATCGAGCCAGGAGGGCCAAGACTCTCTAATTTTGATTTTGTTGAATAATTGATTGAAGTGTGGTGTGGAAGTATTGTTTTGGTGTATAAATTCTCTTATGACTGTGTAATGGAATTCTAGACCCTAATTGGGTATTTTCCTCTGTTTAAACATTTTATTTATAATTCACAGTCAATTAGTATTAAGAGTTAATATTGAGCTTAAGCGCTAAACCTTTCCTTACGCATCTTCCTTAAAGTATGAATTAAGCACGTGGGTTGTATTTGATAAACGGGAAGTGGCATCTCATGCGCCCAAAAGATCGTAAATGGTATTTGGAAAATTCACGCAATCAACCTTAGCGGTCGACACGTAGCACAAGAAAACCACTTTTCTTGCGCACTCTCGTCCTTATATCATTCGTGCAAGAATCCACGTGACATCTACGGTGGATATCATTCAAGTAAGTTGGTGAGAGAACGATGCAATATCTATTGGATCTCGTGAAGTGAGATCAATGGCGCAGATTGAAGCTCTTAACAAAAGGGAAAGTGAGAGAAGGGCTGATAGTGATTGGTCAGATAAGCGGGACCCTCAGGGGGAAATTCCACATATAAGATCCATCAACGCGCATCTCATTGGTTACAATGTTAGCCAGTAGTCTAATTCCAAACTACCACCCCATTTTCACCAACCTCATACATCATATTTCCAACTACGTTTTTCCAAAATGTCGAAAATAGTGAAAATAGTTTTTGGAATTTACTTATATCAGTGGTTGAGATTAGATAATATAAGTGAAAGAAGGTCTACTTTATTCAATGAAAATTATCATATTTCAAACTGTTACATAGTCGAATTTCATTATATATGGTTAGAAAATAGCAGGATTTCATTACATATCATTATAAAATGTTATACAATAGAATGTTATATTTTTCCTTCTCTTTGTAGCAAGATAAAAATCTTATTTTTTGAATTTTTTTATGGGAATATTTTTCTACATAAGTTTTCTCAAAATTAGGTCCAAAAATTATATAAATTTTCATAATTGTAGATATTTGTGGTTGAAGGTAAATTTTGGTAAAATAGAGGATTTTTAGGATTATGAATTGGTTTATACATACTACTAATAATAATAAATGTAATTTAAACAATGGAAAATAAAAATTTAGTTGGATTTAAAAAATAATAGTTAAAATAGTTTAGAATATAAAATGTTTTAAATTTTCATTTGATTTGTAACAGCTTAGACATTTTTTTGCTGACAACTTCTGGCGGAAAAATTAAAATAATTGCTAAAATTCAAGATATTAATGTTTGAGATTACATAGTAGTGATCAAATAAATATTTTTAAGGGTGATGAATTAATTTATGCATGCAAAAATGTAATTAAAGAAAGATAAAATTACATTTTTACCATCAAATGGATAGCTAGATTTCACCATTGATAGTAAGAAAAAAATAAAAAATAAAAATGTGTAGGAATTTTTGTTTTCTTTGTAATATTTTAACATTATTGTTCTTAACTTTTATTGGAGTATTTTTTCACTATTTTTTTTCATTAAAGTGCAATGGTTGTTTTTAATGGTGCTAAATCCATTTACGCATTCAAAAATGTAGTTTATAAATTGACAATTACAATGTCACACATAGTTAGATCATCATATTTTAAAGGTATAAAATATAAAATGTTTATACTTGTCTTTTTCTTTCTAGTAGTCCATATATTATACTTTTCAAACATTTTTTATTACATTTTTAAAATTGGTTTTAACAAAAATTAAGCTAGAAGAATTTTTGTAGGTAGAATTAGAATTATTCAAGAAATTAAATCCATTTATAGATTCAACAATTAAATTTAGAAAATTAAAAATTACATTTTTATCAACAAAATCATAAATCATAGCAAAATGTTTAATGGCTAGAAAACATAAAGAAAAAGAAAGTGAAAATGGACATTCTTACTTTAAAAAATAAAATATTAAATTTTTTTCTTAAAAAGGTGTAAAAAATGTGATATTAATAACATAAGTAGAATCAAATGACTTAAAAATATTAATCCAAAATTAAAAAAATATTAATTAAAAACAAAGAATACCATAAAAATTTTAATGCAATCCATGCAACTAAATGAATGATATGAAAAATTTACTCATGGGAACATAGGCTATTCCCACCCCCACAAAAATCTCCATACCATTAATATTATATTCTATGCCATATGTATCACAAAGATATCCTACTCTACCAAAATCTTAGTGGGGATGTCCACATAAAAAGCAGAGTGGGGATCTTTCATATTTAAATGGCGTTTAAGATGTGTCTATGTCCACACAGGGTCTAGATGGTTTGCATGACCGAATTAATGATAATAAGATTGAAAATTTTAATAATATTAATAATTAAAATGAAAACGAAATTACATATATACCTTAAAAGTTTGAGCTCAATGATTTCATTAATAATGTAAATATTACTATGTTAATTCTTGTGTGACTTTTTCTTTAAATATTAGTAAAGGCATGGTAAATAACATTATTTTCAAAATCAATATATTAATGAAATATGCAGAAAGCCTCAATTTTCAAATTGGATATCAAAGTTACATTACATATCGAAGTTAAGATCATCTTCGAACAAAGTACAACATTCATAAGGGAAAACTAACATTCATAAACTGAGGAAAACTATCATTCATAAAGTTTCAGGACTCTAAGTCTTAGCCACTAGGAGCAGCAGTTGATCGTGACTTTCTTTCACGTGAAAGTAGCTGCGCAAACCTGCCAAATCAATACAATATTAACGGTGAAACCAATTCACATGAACCATTTTCTGTCATAAAACTTGATTTAGCAATTTTCATTGAAATTGACGTATTCAATAAGAACTAAAATGACCTGATCAATGCATCATGGTTGGTCTTCCAGTCTTGCTCTGGCATTGGCTCATAGTAGCCCGTCTCGATATTGACACTTGAAACAGGCTTGGCCAAGAGATCGCTACCTATCGTTTTCAAGGCTTTTAGATTCTCCTCCGTCGACAGATCCAAGGAGCTAGTGTGATCTCCCAGCTGCGGTTCCTGATCACAATGAGGCATTGTGTTAGATATCTCGAATATAGATTTGTTCAACTTCACAAAATCTATGGGTGAATTATATATGGAGGGTGCAAGAAAAGTACCTGGATTCTGAGATACATATGCATGTTAATGGTTTTGAACCAGAAGAATTCGTGAATGTCCGACATATCCGAACTTGATTGCAATAAAATATCAATTAAAGGTGATCTACCGTTCTTAGTTAACCATCCAAATAAGCCCCATTTTGCAGCGTCGGTGGCCTTGTAACGAGCTACTTTTTGTCCTGTTCCAAGAGAAAGAACTAGAAGCTTGCTAGACTCGTTCTCGATCAAATTTAAATCAATACTTTGTTTCGACAATGGTGGATTCGAATTGCGAGCGGAAATTTCTTTCAACAAATGGTTTACTGCAAGTAATGTCTGCAAGAATATGTTACAGGCCAACAAATTAATTGCGCAACCCATTAGGCAAAACTGTTACGCAGTGACTTTGAAAACTGAAATACAATTTCTTTCGACACATGGTTTACTGCAAGTAATGTTTGCAAGATTATTTTAGAGGGCAACAAATTAATTTCACGGCCCCTTACCAAAACTGTTACGCTGTGACTTTGAAAACTGAAATTTAAACCATATTGAGATGGCAATGGAAAAATATATCACCGCGACTTACCGGATCGTTAGCTGCAACTCCCCCGTCTATTAGATTGAAGTTTCTGGGATTTCCCCGGGAATCTTGTGTTTTGAAGGAATGAGGAGGAAGATATGTTGGAGCTGCTGAGGTCCCAATAGGCATGACACCATTGAAGAATTTGCCGCAACATAAAACCTATAAAGAAAACAGATGAGTACTCCAGGTGCATACCGAATTTGAAGGGCGAGGTCATGATATTCTATCGTCTGCAACTTCATTGACAAAACAACACTGAACAGGGAATCAATATGCAAAAGAGCGGGCGTGGTTGCTGAAATATGGATGAGCGCTGAATTTTGGGCGCTTGAATTCAAATTTGAATTCGAATTCAAATGGGCTCGTTATTTGAATAAAATTAATGGCGTGATTACTTGCATTGATTACGCTGAACCGTGGAGCCTTGCCATTATGTCTTCAAACCGGAGGCGGGCCGGCGCCGGAGGCGGGCAGGAACCGGAACGGGCAGGAACGGTCTGCAGGTGAGTGAGTCGATGTGCATCCATGCATCCATGCATGGGATGGGCTCTCCGGGTTACGTGGACTATAGCATTAATGATGCTATAGTCCATGAAATAGCACTTGCCTTACGTTTCATATCACATTGCACTCGCGCCCTATTACATATCGTTATTATTTATTTGAATTATTTTAGCACGGGGGAAAATAATATTTTGTAATTAAATATATATTTTAAATTTTAATTTATATAAAAATAAAATAATATTTTGTAATTAAATATATATTTAAATTTTAATTTATATAAAAATGTTTAAACAATTAATGTAAATAATGTTTTAGGTTAAGTGTTTCATTTGTTGAATTGAGGTTTCTGTGATCCATATCAAGTTTAAGAGAAATTTTTCGGCGTAAATCACAAGATAAATCATTTGTCGACGTGTTTCGAACCAACGAGTGTGGTTCATCGTTTGAACAAGTTGAAAAATCAGATCCATCTTTTCCAGTTAAATAGTATGAGTAGAGCTTCCAACGGTTAACAAGGGTAACTATTAAATTGGACTCGGGACCCATGTCAAACAAACCAGAAGTTAAAATAAGGGACCTTACCTTTACCTAAATATCTAATTTATGAGTATAAATTAATTTTAATTAAATTGGTTCATGAGTTAATAAATAATTAAAAATATTGACTATTTTATAGATAAATGGAAATTATGAATAATAGAATAGCTCGTATAACTAAATATATAAAGGAATAAATAACTAATGAATATAATTTTAAAAAAGACGTTAAATTAGTTGAGAAAAAAAAAAAAAATATATATATATATATATATATATATATATATATATATTAATTCATTAAAAAAAAAATTAAAATAGACGGTACTGTAAAAAAAATTCATTATTTAATTTAACAACAATAATAATTTATAAATAAAAAATAAACTTATTAATTGCATAATTATTTTGTTCGTCAAATAAATTGTTTATTGATATATCCCCGGATGCGGGTGTTCACACGGCAGAGGAAAGGAGGCCACATGGCCAACATGTGCCACCTTGTGAGAATATCAGGAAGGACATTCAGAACGCCGCCGAGGTATTAAATACCGAGGCATCTGCTCCGCGTTATCAATGAATCCTAAGGTGAACTGGTGCGGTTTCAGAGAGCATTTATGGCGCTCAAGGCTCAAGAGAATGTCGAGCTGGTTATATCTGAGATGGGCAGGGGGTCGAACCATTCTCAGAGTGAGAGGCTCGCTGCGCAGGCTGGTTTGGGCAATTTCCTTCTTCTGGCCGACGCTGTGGATGCTACAGGCGTTGTGGCTGCCAAGGAATTCTTCGCGCCTGTCCTCCGAGGTGCGGGTTGTATGGTGTTATTGCCAAGAGACGAGGAAGGATTACTGTGCTGCGTTGGGAGGAGACTCGAGCAGGAGCTTCCAGCAACAGAATCTCTGTTTTTCACCGTCAGCTCTTCAATCAAAATGGTCAAGCCAAGGGAGAGGATGCCATGTAGACGAGGCTCGGGTCGAGGGAGCTCCTCACGCCATCCAGCAGCGGACACCCACCACCATTGCTGCTGCTGCTACTGTCATAGAAGAGCCGGGGCTTCCCACATGCAGGCCTCCCAATTCATGGATGCGGGCAGCCCCAATTCAGAACCACCCTCCCTTCCAGCATTTGGCACCGCTGTTTTTACTCTGGGAAGCATTAGTGCTCACCTCTCCGTCCTCTTCGTTAAGGAAACCAGGGACAATGAAGATGGGGAGGGCAGCGGGGCACCGCCACTCACAGAGCATCAGGCAATTGATGAGGAGGGACCGGGAGGAGCTCCGGAGCAGGCTCCCGCCCAATCTCAGAAGCCGGAAGCGTCGTCCTCTAGGAAAGCCGCAGAGGAAGAAGGGAAAGGCGCCTCTGAGGAGTATGGATGGGTTCCAATCGTGGAGGAAAAGCCTGAGGAGTAGCACTCAGCAGCAGGCTGCGTCAACCTTCTTTTTGTTCAGGTTCTGTTTAAGTCCTCTGTCTCGTATGTTATCTGTGTCTGAGTATGGGAGTAGTCACATGTTTATGTCTGAGTTTTTTAGGTTCGGGTCCAGGTTTCTGCACGCTTTGTTTCAGTTAGTTGGTCGCCCCTGCGAGGGTAATTTTTTGCTTCATAGCCCCTGCGTGGGTGTTCAAGGTCTGGAATGAAAACTATCATGTGTTTCGATGTACTGGCTGCAAATCGGAAGGAAAGATCGCCCCTGGAAGGAAGCCCACAGTGCCACAGTCGGCCTGGGGCAACATGTTTCTCTGTCTGTAATGTTTCTTTGTATATAATATAATTTAGTAGCATAGTTTTACTAAGAAAAAAAAAAATTTGTTTATTGATATAAATTTAAAAAAATGGAAATTTCTCAGCAATATAATGAAAATGTGGAAGTTCATGGGGGAGAATATTTTAGAAGTAAGTTAATTATATATTCAAAAATTGTTTTTATATATAATTTAGTTCGATTTTTTTAATATAATTTAATCAAAATGTTTGTTTTATTTATTGGGAGATATTGTCTAACACTTTAAAAACATAAAACTATTTGAAAAAAAAATACATAACAAGTTTAAAGATACTTATAAAAGCTTTGAAAATGGATTAGGGAAGTTTGTACTTTATTTAGTGGAGATTCTCAAAGCATTTTGCAATTGAAGGAGGTGTGGTGTCAAAGCGTTTTGTAATTGAAGGAGGTGTGGTTTTAAGGCATAGTGTTTCTGGAAAGCAAACATTTTTGGTAGATGGATGTGGTATTTTTCTTGAAGTCAAAAATATTATTAGGGTGAATCATATTTGAATTTTATTGAAATTGCCTAAGTCACTTAACTTTTTTTTTATTGAACAATTTACATTTTCCTTTATATTTTTTATTTTTGAATAAGTTATTAAGAATTTCTCATCACTTTTTAATATTTATAATTTTTAATATTACAACTATTAATTCATAAACAATAAAACATATTATAAATTTAATTTAAGCGTAAATGTAGATTGAATATAACTATTAAAATAATCATATATTTTTTATAATAAAGTTAAATTTTATATATAACTACTTTTTTAAGATAAATTTAAATAATAAATTATATATAGTTTTCGAAACAAAATTTATAATATTAAACAGTTAATTAATTTAATTTTTTTAATTAAATTTCACAATATTTGAAAATTATATTGTTTTATTTTTTATTAATATTACTCATAAATAATTATAAAGTTTTCAAATAATACCCAGCTATAATTAATTAATTCTATGTTTTAATAAAATCATATTATTCTTATCTTTTAATAAAATCACAAATAAAAATAGTTTTCTTAAGTTAAAATAATTAAACACAATATTTTGTTTTATTTGTAATTTATGAAATAAAATATTCTATTTTATTTTTAATTTTATTTACATAAAAATTAGCAATTGTTTTATTTGATAAACACAATATTTTGTTTTATTTGTATTTTATGAAATAAAATATTCTATTTTATTTTTAATTTTATTTACATAAAAATTAGCAATTGTTTTATTTGATAATAGTTAATTCTTTAAGTATTTTTAAATATGTGTTTACCCATAATAATTAATGCAAATTATATTACTTATATTAAAACAATCTAGATTAGAATTGTCTTTGCAAAATCTTAGAACAAGATTTTCACATTATAAGAAATGAAGGTTGTATTCTCACCTTAATAAGTAGAAAAGAAAATGAATTTGTATGGCATGCTAATCAAGTTATATGACAGTTAGGATCTAATACCAGATGGCTAAATCTTACCAGATGACTTGTATCCATGGGTTGGGCAATAATGTCATAGATTATGTGATTTTAGATATCCCCATATACAAATAAATTATCCCTAACCCTAAAATTTGTCTTGCACAAAAATTCTATTGAGGAAAAATGGAGTAACCCAAGATACTTTCATTTTGATGAAAATAAAGTTAATCTTTTTTCAAGGTCTTGAACTAAATATCCTATCCTATAAGAACAATATTGAGGACCAATATCATAATTTTATGACAAATCTCTCTACTTCCATTAACAAATTCTATATTGAAGTGCTAAGGAAAAAGACAAATAGGATAGTCAACCCATGGTATGACAACAAATGTGAAAATGGTAGAAAATCCATCATGGATACTTCCATTGAGTGCTTAAAATTAGATAAGATAAAAAGATACAAAGCCATAATTTAGAGGAAAAGGGGCACTACATTGATAGATATCAAGAGAAGATTATCCACCTATCAAAGATCGATCCTAAGAGATTGTGGAGGTGAGTTTTGATTTCTAAAACTAAAGAAAATAATACAATCCTCCAAATGAATGGAATTTCTACTTCAAAAATCTATATGAATCTCCTATTATTGTGGACAACATTTCAAATGTTTGTATACATGATGAAGTGTTTTTTATAGAAGACTTAAAGTTTGGGGCTAAGAATCTTGCAAAGGGGAAGTCTAAGGACATCAAAGGTACACTGGTGAAATATTGAAAATTTGAGAGCCTATCCTCATCCATGATATACCCAAACTCTTCAATTTAGCAGTTAATAGGGATTTTGTAAACCATAGACTCAAAGAATCATTATTCTTATCATTAAAAGTGGGGATAAAAATAATCTCTCTAATTATAGGGCTACTATGATTATCCCCGTCTTATCCAAGATTTAAGTAATTATTTTGGAAAAAAAGATAAGCATATGGCTTGAAAGTCACATAAAAGAGTTAAAGGACAAGTTGGATTAGGGGATATCATTCGATTATGCACCATCTTGTTCTATTTATGATCATTATGGAAGAATTTTGCAATAATAAAACCAAACTTGTTGGTTGTTTCTTCAATTTTAGAAAAAAAATTGATACTATTCCCAGGACTAACCTTTGGAATATGTTAAAAGAGCTAAAAGTTCCTAGTGAGCTAAGAGCTACTACTATAGGGCTATATGAAAGTGTCATTCCCAAGTTTAGGAACATTGAGGGGTTTTCAAAAGAAATTAATTGTAATATACGAGTCAAACAAGGATGTCCCCTATCCCCTACTCTCTTTGGTATTTACATTGATAAGCTAGAATGTTGGTTTGAATAAGTTAGTTGTGCTAGCTTGAATCTTGGTAGTATAGTCATCATCCTTCTTCTATAGCACTAAATGTCATATGTTTATTGCATGCGATAAATTTATACTTGTCTTTAAGAATGTGATGCACTTTCTGTGCATTTGTATAATAAGTTAATGTTTGTTTTCAGGGTTAATCCAAAGGGATGGATATGGAGTCCAAATTTATGAATGCCCATACTTTAGTATACTTTGGTTGGGGCAATGGCCATGCTCTACTCTCCTGATGGTATTAGTGTTATTATGAATAATTTAATGGGTTACCATTATTTCCTCCCTGAGCCTCTCGCTCAAGGTGGGAATCCCACCTTTTCGTGGGAATCCCACCTTTTCGTGGGAATCAACATCACATTAGAACCATCTTCCTCTTTGACTCTTTCTTGCAAAGGTAACAATGTATGCTTCTTACCATCTTTCTCAAGTGTACATGTATTCCTTCTACCATCATGGATAACTCTTCTATTATACTGCCATGGCCTTCCCAACAGAATATACTAGACATTCATGGGCATTATATCACATAATATTTCATCCTTATACCTCCCAATCTTAAATTACACCTTACACTATTTATTTACTAGAATTTGATGCCCTTTTTGCAACGTTGACACTTTATAAGGGGTGGGATTTCTTGTTCTTTTCAAATCAAGTTTCTTTACCATCTTTGTAGAAACAATATTGTCTATACTACCACTATCAATTACAACCTTGCAACACTTACCTCTTAACTTGCACATAGTCATGAACAAACTTGAACAAGCTTTTCCTTTAAGATGGTTCCTTAGCTTCTTTCTCTGATTTTATTAAGACTATTTTCATCAGCAAGAACTTTCCTCCCGCAGAAGTTTTGTAAGTAGATTCACATTTTATTCTTTTGTTTCTTCCACATGGGAACTCCTTTAACCTGCTAGAGTATTTTCTAGTCATTCAGGTGACATATGCCCAATTTTGCACATGTATAGCATCTAGGTTGGTAATCTCTACCTCTGCCTCTGAGAAAAATCCTCTACCTCTAAAATCACCTCCTCTTGGTGACTGATTACTAGGAATTGCAATTTCTTCTATTAGAGATTGGGATATTCGTTTGTTGTGCTTTCCCTAGTACATGACTTTTTTCCTGACTCTCTTCTCACTCTATTTTCTATTGATCCTTTCTTCAGCCTTTAAAGCACCTTGGTTTAAAATATTCGTAAATGGCCTTCAAAAGATTTATTATATTTTAAAATACTAGTTGTGAACAAATTTCTTTGACTCTTTGTCCATGTTCCATTATTTTAGAGTACCTCAATTAGATTGCCCCTTTATTGTGTCATTCAATAATAAAAAAAATAATGATATATTTGTAAATCATCGAGATAGACTCACAATACCCTAAGACCCCACGCTAAGTCTCACTACACCACTATCACTCCTCATTCGCCATCTTTTATTTCTTTAATTAGGTCTGACTATTTCCATTTCATGCAAGGACTTTTAGGTCTGTCGAAACCCTTAGTATATGGGAAACCCTTATCCTGATTGAAAATTCTTTAAATGTGCTAACATGGCTATTCATACCTACCTGTGTGTCTCATTTATATTGAAAAATGTTAGCATTGTTTATGAAATTATTTATCATGGAAAATTGATGCAGCGAGAACCTATCACATCTCACAGCTGGTATTGTCCTTACGATCTTGAGTGAGGAGCTTGAGGCATAAATATGTTCACGTGCCTTCGCATGGGAAGGTAGGCTTGTGTTGCATTCTTTATTCGTGAACTGCACATATCCTTATTTATTTATACAAAATTGTGATATTTTAAAAATAATATATTTTGTTTTCTTTAGTCTTTTTTTTTTTGAAGGACGAAAAAAGCTTGATCGTTTTATATAAGATATATAAAGAGGCAGATTAGTACATTTGCTTGTAATTCTGAATATGACCCATATAGGTCTGGATCATTTGACGAGCTAAAAAAGCAAGGAGCATAATCCCAAAAAATGGCAAGACATTTGCCCGGAAAAATGACAGATCATAGACTGTCATCCAGCTTCAAGATTACATTGTTCATAGAAGTGACATAGGAGAGACAGATGCGGAGCAAGGAAACGATACATAGAAAAATTCACAAGATGCATCATCATTTATAACAAAAATCGGAGGGAATGTAAGGCAGAAGAGGAATAAACTAGTGCATACCTGAGGGACTGCTTTACTAAAATTAGAAATCAGGAAGAGAAAATTCCTGGATAGAGAAAATTTTCCCTTCAGAAGATACCTGCATAAACCAAAAACCTGGAGCCGATTGAAGACCCTCCTTTGACAACAAGTCTGCCTGCTGGTTTTGAGCCCTGTTGATATGTTGAATTGAACTTCCTTCCATTCTTCCCCAGAAAAACCTGATCCTATCCATCCATCCTACGAGATGAGGCTTGTAAATATTATTTTTCCTTGAGACATAATCCACCATTACTTTTGAGTCTCCAAAAATTGAGACTGCCTGAATGTTTAGAAAGAAACAAAAATATAGCAGTCCAGCAAGAGCCATCACCTTAGCTTTGTTGTTGGAGCCCATCCCCCCATTCCAATGGATGAAATATTGATTATTTTCATTTACTATAATGTGAACCCCACAGCCACAGATACCTTTCTGTTCAGCTCCATCGAAATACGCCCTTGGAAAAAATGAGTGCACCTGTGAATGGTCTTTACAGTCCTCCTTTTTTTCATGAGAGGCTTTTGCAGAAGAGCGTCATAGAGGGAAACAATATTGGAAAAGATTTCCAAGAAAGGAGTTTTTCTGTCATTGAAAATAGAATTGTTTCTCCACTTCCAAATGCACCAAAGAGTGATAATGATTAATGGCCTCCATAAAACCTTTTGCTCACTCCACCAGAGAAACGCTTCAATAATTGAAGCGTGAGAATTGTGCTGGATTCCATAACACATCTCCACAGATTGCCATAATTGCTGAGATCTTTGGCAATTTAAAAATAAGTGACAGTTGTTTTCCTCAGCTGACCTGCATATTGGACAGAAACCCGGACCTTGCCATCCCCGCTTTTTCAAGTTTTCCCAAGATAGATTTTTGTTATGGAAAGTTAACCATGAGAAGTAAATCATTTTGGAAGGGCATCCAGATTTCCAAAATATACGAGGGAAAATAGGATTGTGAGGGGCCTCCTTTAGACCAATTAAATTCTGATAAACATCTTTAACACGAACTAGATTCATCACTTTTGAATTTTTCCAGATGAGACAATCAGAATCCGATGAGCGAAATATACCGCAATTCCTGAGGCTCGTCCTGATGTGTTCCCATTGATGAGCGATAGCAACCGGCATCTCCAAATTTTCTGCTTCTTTCCAAAGTGGGATCGCTCCCTGCCAACCAGAAATCAAACTGTCCCAATAGAAAAAGCCTTTTCTATGAAAGAAATTTAATAATGTTTCAGGCACATTGATCTCCTCGGCACCACTCAGGAACTGGTCTTTTCCAATAAGGATTTTATTGCCGGTTTGGAAACGCCAAATTAAATTCCTTAAAAAATAATTTTCTACCTTACGAAGGCTTAACCATATTGAAGACCCATAAGAGGAGCCGATCCTTCCCTCCCTGTACCAGAGTGATAAATCCTTCCTGCCCAAGTATTTCTTCTGTATTGTGATACTCCATGGTCCCTCTCCATAAATCCCTCTCCACAAAGACTTGCATAAAAGTGCCTTTCCGAAAGTCCGTAAATCCAACAGACCCCATCCTCCCATGCTCTTCGGCAAAGAGATATCAGATAATTTAGAGAGATGAAATTTCCTTTTTCCCGTTTGGCCACCCCATATAAAATTCGCAGTAAGCTTATTCATTTTTTGAATAATGCTCGCAGGAAGAAAATATAAATGAGCCCAGTATACTGCAAGTTGATTTAACACTGATTGTGCCAAGGTCACTCTTCCCGCCAGAGAGAGGCATCTGTATTCCCAAACTGAAATCTTCTTGTAGTATCTATCTAGAATCCATTGCCAATCCGTCTTTGAATATCCATTTGCTTTTATCTGGAAACCCAAATATTTAATTCCATGTCTAATGGAATGCGCCTCAATTCCAAAAAGAGCGGATAACTAGTCAACTGCTTCCTGGTTGATATCATTGTGGTAAATTATTGACTTCGAACTGTTTATTTGGATTCCTGTAGCCTTTTGAAAATTTTTAAGGATTTCATAAAAACATAGCCAGGTGAGTCTGCATAACATTCTGAACAAGATAATATCATCCACGAATAAATTATGTGAGATTGAATTATTCCTGCAGATTTTCAGTGGACGGCATCTGTTTTCCTTGACAGCCTTGTTGATATGGAGGCTAAGCGAATTCATAGCTAAGATGAATAAAAGAGGCGATAGGGGACAACCTTGGCGAAGCCCTTTGGTCGCAAGGAAATAAGAAGATGGAATCCCGTTAATGATGATTGCATAGTTCACCTTCTCAACACAAGCCATGATCCAGTTAATCATGTTGGCTCCTAATCCTATCTTTGCAAGTAAGCACTTGGTGAAACCCTAGTCAAGGCAATCATATGCCTTGCAGAGATCGATCTTGAATATGACAGCATCACTTTTTTTAGAATGTATGGCAAACAGACCTTCTTGTGTGTTTGCAACCACGTCTAGTATGTTTCTTCCCTTTAAAAGGGTGTGCTTATCCTTTGTTAAGAATCTTGAAATAGTTTCTTTGATTCTCTCTATAATAATTTTCGAGATAATTTTGAATGAGATGTTACAAAGTGATATCGGTCTAAAGTCCTGGAAGGATTCTGCTTCTCCCTTTTTTGGAATGAGTGCAATATGGGTGGAGGAAGTTTTCTGATTGATACCGCCTGACATCCTAGATCCTTCCACCATCCTTAACAGATCAGATTTGATAAGATCAAAAAAGTGAATGAAGAAATCTATCGTCCAACTGTCTAGACCCGGGCATTTATCCCTTTTAAAAGATTTCATTGTCCCTAATAGTTCCCCCTCAGTTACTGGCTGGAAAATTTGATCATTTAATTCCTCATCGAACATCTGTGGGAACAAATCTATGCCCCATAAAATATCCTGAAACCTGCAAACTTCAGATCTTTTGTACTGATTTTCAAAGTATCTCACGGCCTCGCTTGAAATGTCCTGTTGAGAGTATAGGAAACCTCCTTTTCCATCACTTATTTTCCATATAGATTTTTTTTCACGTCTGGAGCTCGCGTATTTATGAAAAAACTTTGTATTCTTGTCCCCTTCCTTGAGCCAAATCGCCCTGCTCTTCAATCTCCAAAAAGTTTCCTCCTGTTCTAAGATTTTATATTTTTTCTTTTGGAGCTCCTTTATCCGGCATCTCATTTTGAAGGATAGAAGATGAGTAGCCATAGATTCTGATGAGCTATCTAATTCCCTTTGAATTTCCCGGAGAGCATTTCTGTTCATTTGCCTTTTCTTGAATTGCCAATCCTTAACCACCATTCGAATGGATTCCATTTTGTCCCTGAAGGTCATTAAAGGAGGAAAAGTTTCAGGTGACGACATCGCACTCCAGGATTTTATTATAATATCATTAAACTCTAGATCTTCCAAACATGATCTGTTGAATTTGAATGAGTAGCCTTTTCTAAAACCCTTTTCTCTCCAGCCTAACAGAATCGGTCTATGATCTGATATGAATACATTCTCAATTGTTGAGAAAGGCATGCCCATATTTTCAATTAGACTAGCATGTAGAATAAATCTATCGAGTCTCTTGGCTATATAAGCTTTCTCGACTCTTCCATTTTCCCACGTCGGATGCATTTTGGGAGGGAGAATATCAACAAGATTCCTACTTAGAAGCTCATTTTTTATTCTGTCAGCAAGGGGATCCTTTTTCTTGCTGATGCCCCAGATTTCATCCAAATTTAACGTGACATTAAGGTCTCCTGCAATCAGCAAAAATTCAATGTCAAAAATTTCTGAAGCGAAAAGTTTCTCCCAGAATGACAATCTGTTCTTGTAGGGCGCATATATATTCAGAATGTTGATTGGACATTTATGCCCCCTAATTTGCGCCGAGATGAGGATGCCCGCTAGACAACTATATGCTTTTGCTTTGATCCAATAAGGATCCCATAAAACCGCTAAGCCCCCAAAAAGGCCATTTGCTTCCAAAGCGGTTATGTGCCAGGAAGGGAACATCTTCCTGAAATAGGAAATTGCTACAGAAGAGGCATGCATGGTCTCTTGAATTAATATGATTTTGGGGCTTGCGGAATGGAAAAGATTCTTTAAAGCCAAAAAATTTTGGTCTGCCCCCAGACCTCTTATATTCATGGATATGATAAAATTCATTGAGGAATCTTTCTGGCCATGCTTGCTCTAAGAGGCCTTTCTTCAGTCATATCAATGATAGGGACATCTATAAGAGATAGATTACGAACTCCTCTGCCTGCTCCATCAACCCTCCCCCTGAAATGTCTACTGCCCCTGTTGTTTTTTCTTCTCACCGTAATGTTATTAGCAGAATTTGGGCTTATTTGAGGAGAACATTGAATCCCTGGTTTATGAATGGTGAGAGGCCTGAGTTCCAGCGTTTTCTTGGTTAAAAGGTAGTCCAAGTCGCTGCCAATCGAGTTTGAAGGCGAGGATATAGGGGAATTTACAGGGGTGGTCGTAATCATGTGCTCTTTTCCTTTTCCAGATGGAGACTTTTTCTTCTTTGGGGATGGAGATGAGGATGGGATGATGTGGACCTCCCTGCTGATGTTTTTAAAGGGCTGAGGGACCGGGGGAGGAAGAGGGACTTCATGGTCAGAGGCCGGCTCCAGAGGAGGCATTGAAGGAGAGATAACATCCAATGGGTTTGGAATTTTGAGAGACGGTGGGGTATGCTGATGGACTTCAAGATTAGCCCTTTGCTGGTCATCAGGCTCTGAAGGAGACAGGCTCTTTGTGGTTGTTAACTTCTCCGTTCCCAGGGAGGGGGATTTTGTCCTATAGGATTTTGCCGCGAACTGGGGGATGCCATGATGCTTTCGGCTTCTTGGGACAGGACGCCGTGAGCAATTCTTGATTAGATGTCCAGTTCGGTGGCAAGCTGAGCATCTGAAGGGTATTCCCCAAAAATCCAACCTCTGACTAATTTTTAACTCCCTCCAGAATATATCAATATGGTTCGGGAATCCTCCTCTGTAAGCTTTATCTATAAGAATCCAAGCCACTCTTTTATCTTTCTCTCCCAGGCATCTCGGATCAACATAAACACATCTTCCTATGGCGTTTCCTATCTCTGCTAAGGATTCCTTTGACCATAACTCCAGGGGTAGCCCGGGTAACTTGACCCAAATCAAGTTGTTGGTGGGGGTATTCCTTAACGGGTTATAACCCATATACCATCTGTGCAACGCCAGAAAACTTCTTCCATAAACCCATTGCTGATTTTGGATGGTTTCCCTGTCACTAGAACTTAGGAAATGGAAGCAATACCATTCCTTCAATAATCTGGCCACAATAGGAACATAGCCTATCAGAGGTTTCCATTGCATCTCGAGCCAACTTCTCATCTTGGAGTCGTCCATCTCCGGGAAGTGCCACCGGCCAACCAGAGCATTATCCTGGAGGCTTTCTATGCGGTCTACCAGGTGAACACTTTCGATTTTAATAGCCGCGGGTGGGGGAATAGTTTTTACAGGCTTCATATTTTTTGTGAATAGCTCATAGATTCGTCATATGCCTTTCCTTTTAGATCAACCTCGGTTTTTCTGCTTTCTCGAAAAGGCCTTGACTTTGCCCGATCGATTCCATCCATGTCATCTTGTGGGACCGCGGGACGGATAAGCATGTCATCCAGAGTGGATTGCCATTCATTTGACAGCTTGGCGTTGTCGTGGAAGGATTCCGCCTGAATGGCCACGTGGACCATGGCCTCCATGGCAGATGAGTCGGACGGGAAGTCCATTCATAAATAGTCCACCTACTTCTTACCTCAGGAGTACTAGAAAATCCAGAAAGGATATATGTCGGACACTGCAAACTGAGAGGACAGACGATCTCTGAATAAAATACCCAGAGAAGAAAGGTTCAAACGGGTCAGAAACGAGGCTCGTCTGACAAAAGGACTGACAAGAGGAAGCCTCGGGAACAAATGGCACTTTTTCCAAAAGGGTAAATATCAATTAGAAGGACAACTTTCCTCTGATTTTTTTAAAAAGGATGACGATACCATGAGCTGGGATATGACGGGAGAGAAGGATTTTTGAAAAACGACGGCTTCCTTTATTTCAGGATTACTGCTCTCGTCCTATGCAGGATTAAATAACCCTGACATTCATAAGATATGGATCTAAAAAGGCTCTACCCGAGATCGTCTTGGAAAGAGATTGAGAGTAAAAGCTTGTACCCCAAACCAAAATCCGGCATCCCGGAGAAAGATCCGGCCCGGAAAGACCAGAGTGACCAGAATGGTATCGACAGAGAGCCAAAAAACTCAGCTAAACTTCCATAGATCTTTCCTATCTTGGTTTGTTCAAAAGGGCCAGTCCAGAGATAGAGAATCTCAAGCCTCACCAGAATAGGAGTATATTCACGATGATTCTTCAGGACATACTATGCAACAACAAAAAACCTCACAGACACACCACCAAGGTCCTAACTTAAATCGAATATCTGAGCATGGCTTGGTAATGACACAATAATTTTGAAACTTGAAAACTGTTACCCATGACCAGTTTGAAGTTGATTTTCCGGACATGTGAATTCAAAAAGTATACCAGAGAACGAATAGCGTAACTTCTAAACAAAACAACCTTTTTTATAAACAGAACTAGAATTCCAACTTCAAAACTAGTATCCAAATCAGAATTTATCCAATTTATAAGTGTTGAGGTTCTTTTTTAGACAAAATTATTTATGGAAAATAGGATAACAAGTAATAAAGAAAACTAACCTGGAGATGCAGGCATGCCGAGGGCAGGGTGCTAATGGTAAACGAAGAAAATCACCACGACCAAAAAGAAACTGCCACCAGAAACCCAGGAATGCCAGCAAATGGTCCAAAGAAAAGGAAGACAAACAGGGAAGAAGTATCCTTCCAGATACTGGGAGAAAATAGCTCGTCACTGCGTAAGGAGTACGCAGGGAAGAGGAAAAAGGTTCGCAGAAGAAGCTTTCCTCTTGTGCAGTGTTGGAATGAAAGCTTCAGACAGAAAGGCAGCCGGCAGAAGGTGAAGTGGAGTGTGGCCAAGAACATGCAGAGCTCTTTTTTCCAACAGATGTCATCGTTGTGCAGAATGAGGGTCAAGCATGCATGGAGACGCTTCAGGGAAAAGCTGGCCTGCTGAGACGTGGTATGGAAAAGCGACATGCATTGGTTGGAAATGCAATACGCACCTGTGCTTAGAGTATAGGATGACAGACCTCCATCGCGCTCTCTGGTTGGATGTCGCTACCAGCACACCTCCACTCGAATCATTTATAGATACTTAAATATAAATTAAGGTTAAAAAATGTTGAATAGTTTTTATTTGGTTTGATCTTATTTTAAGTTTTTTTTTTCTTTTTTTTTTTTTTTCTTTTTTTACTATAAATAGTGTATAGGATATAGTTTATTATGCACCTTTTGAATTTTCAAAAAGAATATGTGTTGACGACTTATAGTTTCTTTATGTGATTTTTCCGAAAGATCTCTCAACATTCATAATATGTGTTGTTATTAAAATTAAAAATTTCATAGTCATATGAACTTTTAATTTTTCATGTGGGGGCATTATTTAGGACCATTTTTTTGTAAGCAAGAAAACTTTTATTATATTTTCAAAAGTTTACATAGAATACATCCATGGATAAACATGAGTATACTAAGTCTCAGATGTGTTCGTTTTGTGTGCAAAAAGATTCCTGACCTAAAGCATGTTTAGGAAGAACCATCTTCCCTTAAGTGGAAAACCAGATGGTCTCCCTGAGAGTCCAGAGACCAATGTTTGACATAATAGGACCAAAGCGAAAAAAAAAATGTAGCAAATAAATGTGGACTGAAACAATAAAAGACCACAAGAAAAACAGTAAAGTAGAGGCTGAGAGAGCCTTTCTTGGAGATGATTAACGAGCTTGGTCACGATGAGCGAGATACTAGAAGGGAGCATCATAGCCTTCAGGTAACCAAGGAGGTTGTTCCCCTTCAATAAACACACCACCTATGCTGGTGTTGGCCTCCTACTGAGAGATATAACCCTTTGGATGGACTACATCCACAATCTTGTTGGCAGAAGTGAATTCCTTCTCCCCATGGCCATAAGAGTCGGGATTGTCTGGTTGCTAGTCCTTCTTTTTTGGGACCCTAGATGTTTAGGGTTGGGAGGCTTGGTACCTTAATGAATTGAGTCTGCATTGTCCAAGTTGGCATGCAAGTTATATGAAGGTGACAGAGGGGGAGGAGGAGGGAATTGAATTCCCAGAGCCTCTTTTAGGGCCATCAAAGTCAACCGAGTTTGGACTAGATAGAGATCTATGTCCACAATTCTACTTTCCATGACACATAGGACTTCCTCTTAATCTCTCAGATGACAACCAAGCAAGTTCTTGACTACCTAGTGACCATTGGTAGTGTTTTTGAGCTCATGTGCTTCCATTGTTGTGACCAAGTGCTTGATGTGCAATGGAAAATCCTCATCAATTTATTCCATGCCTTGTCCATGCTAAGGATGGGGGGTTGATGGCCTCTTCCACACCCTCCTCTTCTAGCACGCCCTCATTCATGGACCACAATTGTCAGGTAGGAAAATTATTTTCATTTAGCGTTGAGCTCCATGATCGTCGTTGCTCTGCAAATGCAATGGAGGCCAACCATCTACAAAGCAGTTTGAATGTGAGAATGAATGTCCCTTGGTGGAATAATGCCTTAGTTCATGTCCCGAGTAGGGTATGAGTGCCCTGTCCTCATCTATTCACCACCTTCACTTTTGCATTGAATGTTATCTGCAGGGCTAACAGAGGAGAGTTGCCACCCATCCCTATGCATTAATGTGCTAGATCGCACTAGCATGAGGAGCCTGATGGGCACCAGAGTTTAGGAGGACACCCAGATCTGGGGTGTTGAAGTTATACAAGATAGTTTCATATTTTCCAATAAATAAAACTTTTAAAAATTAGCATACTGATCTTAAAAATTGATATCAAAATCTCATTAATATCCCCTATTGTTCCTTGATATGTCCCTGACTATATAGGAACTATTTCAAGGCATTTTGGACCCACTTTTGACCTCAAGCTAGTTCTTGGGAAACCGGGGCTCCCTCAACTATTGATAATAGATAAGTTCTTATTAGTAATAAGAAGTGGTCTATTCTTTAAGCTCGTACAATCATATTCAAAATATACAGGGATAATAATTAGGGTTAAGAATAAATGGCAGTAGGCACAAATAAAACATTTTAAATTAAAGATTATGGAAGAAGAAGCATTAAATTAAAGATTTAAAACTCCAGCTTGCTAAAATATTTCTTTGAGGTGTAAGGTGTGAATTGGTAATAAAAAAAATTAACTTTATTTTTTTTATTAGTGTTTATATAAAAACATTGATTAACATGTATTTTGAATGTATGATTTATAAATAATATCACATGTTGTATTTATTGTTAAACAATAATTGTGTCTAGAGGGGCTCTCCACCCAGTACAGTAGAGATGTTGTAATGTTTAACATTTTAATTCGATTAAAAAAAACAACCATCTTAGTATGTTAGAGATGTTGTAATTTCCTATTTAATATTTAAAATAGAATTAAAATTAAAATTAAATTACATTAAAAATATAAAATTAATAATTAAATCAACCTTGATCCATTTTAACTAGGGATTTACCAAGCTCCTAAATGGAACAATTTTTTTGAAATACAAACATTCTTTTAAAGTGAAAAGATATTTGATCCCTCTAGAAAAATACCAAATTAAAATAGATGTAAGCTAATTTACAAATACTACAATATCTCTCCAATGATATATTACAAAATCTATTCTCAATATAATTACATTTTAAAATTAAATAATCTAAATATATTTTAATATCTTATTTTTCTAAATTTAATAATAATGCAACATTTATACCGACATTCCTTAAAAAAATTAGCAATGCTTTTAATATATAATTCATATAATAATAATCATTTAATTTAGAAAATTGGAAAAAATGTACATACTTTAAGAGACCATACATTTACATTATTTCGTTTCGATAAACTGCATTTCTTTTTATTCAATCGACAATAACTCTTTAAATAGAACCCAATATTTTAATGTCATCTATATATTTACTTTTATTTTAATTTAAAGTATTAAATTATATCAAATAACATTTTGATTTTACCAGGTCTCACCATCCTAAAAATAGATGATCCACTTTTGCGATCCAATAAATGCACTAGCTCCCTTTCCAAAAAAAAATGAACTATAGCACCAATTAAGCTCAGCTCAGCGCAACCACCAAAACTAAGCTCAACGGCGTAATCACCCAAAACAAAACAAACTCAAAACTGGCCTGATAATCGTTGCAGCTGTTCAATTCCGAATCTAAACAATTTCAAGTGAGTTTGTTCGATTTTAAAATCTGGGTATTATTATTATTATCTTGTGCAGTAGAACAAGTTACAACCCACTTGTGCCTGCAACACGCAAAATTGTAGAGAAGCCCTACCACAGATTTCAGAAATTCAATTTAAGAGAGTAAAGTTAACTACAAAGTTCTACTTGTCAGATTTGCTTATGCAGATACTAACTCTGCAAATACTCTGCCACAACAAAAACACCTATCTGAACTTCAAAAAATTCGATGTCTATAATACATGCAATGCAAGCAAAACTGTAATAGAAATGATATTGCTTTCTTCGGTAGCAAAAATTCAATGTCTATAATACATGCAATGCAAGCAAAACTGTAATAGAAATGATATTTCTTTCTTCAATATTATCAATAGAAAATAACATATTACAACGCTTCCCTCAGGGATAAGTCGTCCAAAACCCTCAGGTAGGTGCGTTGATTCAGTGTCACACTGCCAATTATTAGTGTGAGTCGAAATTAAACGCCAATGATGGGTTGGCTACCAGCTGATTTGGGGAAGAATAACTCCACTACAAAATAATATAACAACAATTAAATATAAATGCACCCACATAAAGACACATATTTGAACTTAGACAAAATCCTTTGCAAGAGAAATCTCCAATTACATATTAATTGATATACCAGTTAAATACATATATTTTGGATCCTTTTTCTGTCAATACCTACCCAGGTTTCTATGGTGGTCACATGCAATCCGAAACAGTTCTTGCTGTTGACCTCCACAAATTTCTTGTTCTGAGACCCCAACAAACCTTTCCACCCTTTTGAGTCCCATGCTTTTATTGCCGCGTCTTTATCTTTTCCTATGAGGAAACAAGCAATGTTCATGAATATCTGCTTCTCCTCTTCATCAAGAGCGTCTAACAAAAATTTTAAATGAGTTAGGATAGTATGTTGCCCATTTATCTCACTTGCATTTCTCAATACTGCAAACTTTTAGATTCAAGATGTCTCCCTAACATTTCAATAGTTAGTGGCAATCCCATTTCTATTACTGAGTTCATAGAGATTGTAAAAATCATGACTATGCACTGAATTAAGTTCACCAAGATTGTAAAAATTGTGAATTACGATGACAAAAAAAATAAACATCTGAACAAAGGTAGGAGAAAGTTCCCATTCAAAAACCCTTGATTGAAGCCCCAAGAATTAAGCTCCATTTTGTGCATATGAGGACAATTTTGTATTAAAATAACTGTTAGCTCTGTGCAATTTGCAATTTACAGTGATAGAGTTTTGGAGTTTTGCATGGTATATATATATATATATATATAATGAATTGCACAGAGCGTGAAATTTTCTTTGGAAGGCATGCATTTTCCTACGAACTGCTCAAGTATATCATCATCATTCCAATATGCAATATTGGAAAACATTAGAAATTCAAAAACCAATGGATAGTAGTTACATTAGAAAAACTGAAGCTTCAGCAATGCCTAACAGCAAACATTAATCCAGGAGAATGAAATGTGATCCTATGCCGAACAGATTCGTCCAAGTGCCTAACTTGGCTTATGCTTTTCTTTTAGCGGCAACATTAGATGCACAGCGTTTCAATTTTTTTAAATGGGTAGGAGGGCAATTACATCATGGTTTACATAGATATTTTGAATTTGAAAACCAAACAAGGCGGGAGTGTCAAAATTTTGAAAATGAAATCAAAATTCAAATGAGAGGTACTGCTTTTAGAAGTCTTTAATTGCGTTTTGAAACCACTTGGTGAGAAGGTCGAACAATGGGAGAACGGAGGAGAGGAAAAGGTATGGATACAAACTGTGAAGTACGTTGCAAAGACACAAGGCGACAGAGGCTCCGATCAGTGTTTAAATTTGAACACATCACAGCTCCAGCGGTGTTCAAATTTGAACGCATCAGAGCCTTTTTGAAGTCCTCTAGCATGTTAGAGAAGTGCTCAGCGAAATTTATTAGTTAAAAGAAATTTAAATTTTGATTTTTATAGATTAAAAAAAAAATTAAATAGTATTATAAAATGTCATATGAAGGGTTGCGTGTTTTGGGACATTTCAAAAAATTTTAGTTCTTTGACTAATGTAACACTCTGAACTTTGCAGGAGGTTCTGCCAACACTCTAGAAAGTGCAATGGGACATAATAGAGTTTGTTCATCCATTCCCAGGTCATCATTGATAATGGCAGCACTGATAAAGTTAGTAGTCATGATATGAGGTTTATGTTCGCATTCATTGATAACCGATGTTTCTTTTCGCATTCATTGATAGCAGATGAGAAGTAGCTATGTGTTGGTATCCATGAATAGAGCATATTGTGAAGGTATAGAAGATTTATAAGAAACAAATGACAAAAAAAAAATTAACGATCACTGAGGTAGATTATTCCAAGCCTGTGAATCTTGCTTGCATTGATTTTTCCAATCCTAATCTTACAGCCAGTGCAACACAAGTTTGCAAGGTATTTTTAACTCTCAGTTTTAATTTTCAACTTTCATTTCCCTGGCCTTTCATTCATTTCATTGATTTAGGCGAAACCGATTAAACTTATTATATATGGAATGGTTGATTGATCTTTATATAGTAATATATAGATTCTGGATTTTTTTAAAATCATCCATCATGTCATAGATGAAGATTTTTTGGACTAAGTCTTTGAGCAAAGTCAAAGGCTTCTTGCCCTTTGTGAGGAGGAAACGATGAAATTGCTGCGGAATGAGAACCATCAAGGTTCCACTCTGTATCAAGAAGAATCTCTTAATCTTTCCATTCAATCGGAAGGTTTGATGTGGATTTGTGTCTCCTTATATTTACTTATGCTTGTAATTATATCTTGCTCTGCTCAACTCTGAAAAATCAATCCATTGAAGTATGTCCACGGGGACTTCACTGAGGGAGCAATACCATAGCATGTGGGTTCATATTGGGGGATATATAATGAGGGAAAAATGACATAATATATTGGGGGATATATAATGAGAGAAAATGACATAATATATTGGGGGATATATAGGGTGTAAAAGGTTTTTATATTGACAAGTATAAAAAATAGAGCTCAAAGTTAATGAAAAAATATAAAGGGGTATAAGAAATGTTAATAAAAAAATGAATACCTACAATATCTAGTGAAAGTAGGGGTTTTTTAAATTGGAGACGTGTATTGGGTTTATATTGATAGGGGGTTAAATAATATGATTTTTAGAGGTATTTTCCAATATGTACTCAAATTAGGGGTATTGTTTAATATTCCATGATTGCATGTGATATGTCAAAGGTTCATTGAGTGAAGCCCCCTTGAGTATTTCACTTCATATTTTTTCATATATTCATTTTTCTAGGGGATTGGAAGGGGATTTATGAAGCTTTTGAAGCATAGATAAAGGCAATCGATTTCACTGTCCCAATCAATGGCCTTCAACAGCTATGCAGTTCAACATTTGAAACGATATTTTTCATATTTGTCCAGTTCTTAAAAATAGATTAAAGTGACAATATTGACATTTTTATATCATAACCACATAGTACATTTTCTTGGTCTCTCCAGGTTCCTTAATTTGTAAAATTTTATTCTTTCTTGTCAACCCACTATTAACACAAGATTGTTCAATTATGAGATTACCCCATTAGATGGTGATAACTACGCTTACTGATTCACAAACCTTTTTTTCATCTTGTAAATAACTACTACCATTTAGTACATCTTCGAGGATGCTGAATATATTCAAATACTAATCATGTTGAATATATAATCCTACTGCTATGAAAGCATCTTCCATCCTATCTTTATGAGGACATATTCATGACATTACTTTGATCTTCCACATAGATTTCTTGAAATGGTATAATAAGGCTGATAGGGTTCCTTACATTTTTCATGAAAAGATCATTACTTTGAAACTCTGATGTTTACATGAAACCTTGAGATAACATAATAAGACCGATAAAGTTCTTTATTTAGAGTTTCCTTTTAGAACACAACGGTATATAGACATAGTAATCTCTTTATTAATTTGAATTCTTATTTTATAGTAATAAATTAATACATTCTCATTTTATAGTAATAAATGAATAATTTTTCATTTTATAATAATAAATGAAATAAATTAGTTAAAGATGTAATTTTACCGTGTTTAAAAATAGCTTAAAGTGATAATATTGACGATTTTACATCATAACCACATTTTTTGTTGTATCTACATTTTCTTTCCTAATTTGCAAATTTTTCTTTCTTTCTTGTCAACCAACCATTAAGACAAGATTGTTCAATTTTGAGAACCATTCAAACAAGATTGTTCAATTATGAAAATACCCATTAGATGGTGGCAACTACTCTTAGTGATTCTAATGTTTTTTATATTCTTGTAAATAACTACTACCATCTCTTTTCTATTTTTAGATGATTTTGTGACTGACAACCATAATGCTTACAAAATCCTAGCATTGCTGCCATTTGAACTTACTGTAATCAAGCTTACTATTAAGCCCAACATTTGTAAAATCAAGCTTTATTTAAAACCCCTTATTTCTTCTCTTATCTTGGAAAACCTTTTTCTTTATTAACTCTCTAGTTTTTGAGAACATAGAAATTAATACTATAAAAAAAATTGAGAAATAATAAGTGTGCTTCCCATAAAATTGTGTAGAGTTTTAAAGGAGGGAGAAGTGTTAAAATGAAACTCCATGGCTCTATTAATAACCACACAACCGAAGATTGGTCTGCCTACAAGGCTACAACTTAATTTTCTTTTTTTTTGGTTGGTCTTCCCAAAAGATATAGAATGCCAATAGCTATCCATACAACTACGATTGTGTCTCCCCCTTCATTCTCTCCATTAGACATCTAGGAAATAAGTTGTGCTTGTGGGTGTACATGTAGCCACTACTATGAAGGGTTTTTAAGAAGATGTTGAAATCATAGAAAAATTAAACGACATTGTTAATGAAAAGAAACCATATTATTAGAAAAACCATATTATTAGAAAAAGACATCAACGAAAAGAAACCGCATTATTAGAAAAATATATCAACCAAACTTGAATTCATTGTAAGGACCAAATTTGAAAACCATTCTTAAACAAACAAAAAAATGACCAACCAAGCCATACAACAACAACATTGCAGATGTGTATTACATATTACAATATTTCCCTATTAGATATGGAAAATTTTCCTTTTAATTACATAAATTTTTGAACCGATAAAGCTTGAAGTTTCTAATGGAGATGAAATTCTATTGATAGTGTTTTTTGATTGAGCAATGTTAAGAGAAAAGTTCAATTCCTTTGGTTGTTGAAAGTATATATTTATTTTTTTGGTTTTCTTTAAATTGTTTCAAAGGGAACAAAACATATAGTATAAATTAGAAACAAATGAAAACTAAAAAAACTTTTTCCATTGTGCAAATAGATTTATATTTTCAATGATGTTAAATTCAGATACTTTTGAGGATTATCTAATGAATAGAAGGAACATATGTTTACATTTTTTTAATAGAATTTAAAAAATATGTTGTCTATTGACTAAATTCTATTGAGATTTTATAGTGTTTTAAAGTAGCCACTTTTTAAATTTTAAAGATTTAGAAAGACACCCTTTCATTTTGACATTTTTTTATAAAGAGTTTATTTAATATACACTTGTTAATAAAAGTATAATTTTTTTATAATTTTCATCTTTGAAAGATTAGATAAATATATGCACTTCCAAATAAAATTAAGACCAGCTCTTCAAATTTAATCACTAGCTCCGAGTCCGGATTGCAAATTCTCGTTTTCGACTTCGATGGGTTTATCCTTTTTATAAACAGACGGCAAGGGAGAGGGCCGCTGGACACGTCGTCAAGTCTAACGAATGTGCATTCGAGATAAGCCCGGCGTATGTTTTGCTCACTTCATCACGCATCAACGAAGCCATACATGACACACCGCTCTTTGGGAACAAACCAGTCCGTCTCAAAGAAGCGCACTTTACAGTAACGAAGGCCACCACTCCACGCGTTGGACTGGGATCTAGTTTCGATCGCATTCATTTTCTAACAAAACATTGACACGCATAATGGTCCCTTCTTTGTAATATAATCCAATCATCACGATGGATGCACGCACAAGATTCAGCTGCCCAATGTCAACCGATATTTTCCATCGCTGTCTCAACTTATACATCGCTTTTATTAATCTAACTGTTATGAGAGGGTCCTGTCCACTTTTGACTGTTACGCTGAAAGCGCCCAAATCTGTCGTTTTGATGGTGCTGTAAATAAAATCAAACAGGTATTCGAAATTGTTTATTTAAATCAACGTGCTACGAGGTTTCTTAGAAACACTATTTTTAGCTTTGTTTGAAAGCACATCTTTTGAACTCCTTTATTCCGTTGCGCTGGCATGGATTTGTGGCCAATTTCGCTCTTCCAAACCTGGAGACTGTTAAATTAAGTGCTGGGTATTCTGTATTGATGGCTACAAATGGCGACAGACAAGATGCGCACCTTGACATTCTATGGTCTGGCTTTAAGGTGACATTCGTTTTTAGCTATAGTCTCTGACTCCAGACTCCGACTGTACAGTATACTCGAGTTCCAGAAGGACGATAGTTTATAGGGAGGATTAAGAATAGAATGGAAAAATGAGGATCACGAGGAAAACCAAACGAGGAAGGGTCCGTGGTGTCAGGATCATGAAACTAAGAGAAGCCGTGGTGTTCAAATGCTGTTTAAATGCTTAGATATTAAAGGTCATGAAAGAAAATTTATGTGGAGTTTTCCAAATTATATTTCACATGTTCTCATAAACCCAGAAGCTTGAAAATTGCCAATAACTAATCTACCTAAACTACCCTAACAATTCTTCTTAAACTTGGGAGATTAACCTAATCCCATCGTTCTAATCGATATATTTTTATTAATCAAAATCTAAACAGTTGTAAAGAACCTAGAAATACATCGGATCACGATGATTAAAAAGGGTAAAAATTTGGGAAATACAATTCTGAGGACATATTTCTCAGCGGAAATACAGAAGGATTGTGTCCTGAAAATTACTAATTGTGAACGGTGTAATTTTTTTGAAAAGTATACATTTGTGACATACAAATTAATTTGGATTACTGTTATGATTAAACAGTACATAGTCTGGGCATACCTTGTGACACATACAGATTAGCCTGGAGAACGATCACCACCAAACATGAGGGAGTCCTCTTCTTCCTTTAGTTGGAATCTCTTAATTTTTTTTTATCGATAAAACTACTCTAAGAAATTATATTATTTACAAGGAGAAATTACAAACAGTGTAGCACTTTTTCAGTCCAGCTATGGCACTGAGACAATGTAGCCAACTGTGGCTTGCTTTGAGCTCTGAGTGCCAATATCCTCCTCCAGAAAAACCCGAGATTAATCAGAGACATAGCCCACGCAGGGGTTGAGATGCAAAAACAATGCCCACGCTGGGGTAGAGACCCAAAACCATACCCACACAGGGGCAGAAACTCAAAAACCACCACCCACGCAGGGGCGAAGACCCGGAAGACCTTGCCCACGCAGGGGCGACCCTGCACCTTAACAAGATTACGTAATAAACCAGCGCGTGCCCGCTCGACCCAAACAAAGAGACATTGACCAAAACAAACATGAGCAACCAACCAGACAGAGACCAAGCGACAGAGACCAAGAGACCAAACAACAAAATCTGACCTGAACGGCAAGCGAGTGATGCAGTTATGCGCCTGGCCCCAGGACGTCCAGGTCGTCCAGGTCAGCCGGGTCCATCTCCACAATTGGATACCCGAAGCCAAAGGGAAAGTCCAGGTCCTCGTCCGCTGCCGCTTTGGAGGATGACGCCTCCTGCGCCATGTTCTGGAGAGGCTCCTTGCCTTTTGTTTCTTCCCCCTGAACCTTGTTTTGGTCCCTCTGGTTCTCTGAGGGCAATTCATGCTTATCTGCCCCTTCAAGGTCCATCGTTTCATCTCTGACAAAGAGGATGGTAACGTGGGCATTGAAATTGCCCAACTTGAATACTGCAGAGCCAAATGCTGGGCTCTCAGTTTGCCTTGGCGATTTCTCATGCGGATCCTCTGTGTCCAAGAATTGAGAAACTTGCAAATGGGGAATTCCTGCCCGACGAAGACTGCAACAGCAGCAACACTGATGCTGCCTTTCTGCCATTGCTGGGGAGCGAGAAGGTGCCCCACGTCTAGGTCCCCTTCGACATGGATGCCTCTCTCTGGTTCTCGCCATGGGAGCAGAGAAGCTGTCCACACTACAAACCCAAAACCAAATCTCCAGAAGCGTCCAAGCACAGAGAATGTTCCCACTCTTCCGCAGAACCTGAACTTGCCCAGAATGTCTCTGCCACATTCCCACTTCATTCTTAAATTCCTCCTCCTTCCCTCGGCACCAGAGCGCCATGAATGCTCTACACTCTCCCCTGCAACCAGCATTAATGGTCATTAAGACTTCTTGGGCAGAGGCTTATGTTATTTAAGCTTCCGTCCCCTCCATCACGTGGCTCCCTTCGCGCGGCAAGTGGCGTCGGCCTCCCGGCGTGTGGCTCCATGCCCTCCACCTCATCACCCGCATCCGGGGAGTTGGAATCTCTTAATTAACTTTTAGAGTTGTCACGATTAAAGAGGAGGGAGTCCTCTTGCTCAACTGGCTGGAATGTTTGGTTAAAATCAGGTAGTTTGGAATAAAAGTGCCTAGAAATACTGGATGTCGAGTTAGAGACCAAAGTGCAGGATGACCACATTGCATGCAATTGGCTCACTAATCCTCTAATTTGTCCAGTAATTACGATGCGTGAATGTGTCCATTATTCTTAGTTTCAATGTAATTTGCATGTATTGGATATAAAATTTAAATTTAAATGGGTTAAACATACAATAAAAAGTTAAAATTAGTGTCGTTATTATTATTATTTTACCCTATTTTCTTTTTAATACTAATAAATTTTATATCTATTTGTTTATTATCTTCAAACGATTCAATCAATGTAAATGTTTAAGTGACTGATTTATTTTGTAATAATTTGTTAAACCAATTCCAATGACATACTAAACAATATTTTTAATTTGAACCTATATTGGAAAATACCTCTAAAAATCACTTTATTTAACCCCCTACAACTACGAACCCAATACACCTTCCCATTTTAAAAAACCCCTACTTTCTATAGAAATTGTAGGTATTCATTTATACCTTATATTTTTTCATTAACTTTGAGCTCCATTTTTACACACAACATATAAAAACCATTTACCCCCTATTATATGTTCAATATATTATGTCATTTTTCCTCAATATATATCCCCCAATATGAATGCACATGGTATTGTATTTCTCCCCCACTGAAGCGCCATGCTAGCCACATTCAACCATAATCTATTGTGTTGAACATGGCCAACTGTACTCAACCATGGTTAGCCATGTAATATTTTTAACCATGCTCAACCCCATTTAATCATAGGAAACATCTACCACCATGGACAACCATACTCGATGATACCATATCATAGAAAACTTTTGTTTAATGTGGATATCATGGCCTACATGGTCAACATTCTCAACATGGTCAAACATTGTCACCCATATTCAACATGGGCATGATAAGAAACCATGGATGACCACATTCATTTAACAATAAATAGTGACAACCTATCTCCACGCTTGGTCAACCATATGTTGACCATAGTCAAACATGGTCTAATAAGATCAACCATGGTCAAACATGGTGAACATGTTTTATTGTGGCAATTCTTACTCAATTTCATTAAACATGGTCAACTATATTCACCCATAGTCAACCATGTTCAACCACAATTTCCCCATGTCAACCAAGGATAACCATATTCAATTATAGCCATTTATACTCATCCTTCTTCATAATGCTTGACTATGGCCAGCCATGCTTAACCATTGTCAACCTAGCCACCTAAAGTTGACCATGGAAAACCACTATCAACCACATTTATTCATAGTAAATATGGTCAAGAATGGTCAACCATGGTTGAACATGTTGATGAACAATAAATGACATTACAATTTGACCTACAAGAAATGACATCATAATGTGATGAACATAAAATGTCCTTGTAAGTGGAGAAAACAATGATGTCACAATATTGACAAACAAAACCATTATCAACTATGGTCAATCATGTTTAACTATCCAACCATGATCTTCCCTTTGTTGACTAAGGTCAACCAAGGTCACTTGTGGACAAGCATAGTCAATCGTTGAAAACAAGGTGATGCAAGAGCATCAACCCTAGGCATATAATTTTGTTTGAAACCCAAATGGGTCGTGTGTAAATTCTTAAGATAATTTTGTTTTCCATCACTTTTAGTATGTATAAATTAGGAATGTGGAGGATTTTGATGTAAAGCCACGTGTCATGATTCTAGAAAGAAACTATATCATTAGGTTGCTAGGATATTTTGGATGAGTTTTTGTTTTGACCAATTGGACCTTTGTAAATACTGACAAGTGTATAAATGAGTTGTGAGTTAGTTTTAGGTTGCTAGGACAGATGTTCCACATGATGTTTATGTTAGGATTTTTTCCCAACCTATGGGAATCATAAAAGGGTAATGTACAGTTAGAGTTAGAGAAAAGATTTATGTGGATTAGAGGCTCACAGAATAGGAAAAAATCTTGAGTGAATTGAATGAGAGAGATAACTATGTAAAGAGTTGAGAAGAGTTGAGATAGGAGTCATTGCAAATCCTTTGTAGATTAATTTATGTTATGAATAAAAGTTATATACTTCCCAAATTGTCCCCTCTATGTGTTTGACATATTTTTTCATATATATTTTTGTATAAGTGGCCCTATGAAATTCAACTAAATGTCACACGTCATAGTCCATGTTTGAGTTCATTCCTCATGGTGAATAAGTTAGGGGGAAAAGTTTAGAAAAGATAGTGTAAAGGGAGGAGATCTATCATTCTGTCAAGGCAACAAAGTTAACGAAGAATAAAGGAGTAAAGGAACAAAGGCATTGGAGGCAGCTTTGGTGCGAGAACTAAACCGTAGCCAAGAAGTTGGATACATATATGAGTGCAAGTTCAAGAATATTGTGCTTCTAAGTGTTGAGAATTAGAGGTTTGTGGCCTTAAGTCAAGACAAAGGGAGATTTGTAGTTAGTGGTAGAATTGGAGTTTGAATGGTTGCAATGATAAAACTTCCATACTAAAGGAAAGCGAGGAATTTTGGGTTCATGTAGATTTTTGGGTGGATGAAACCATAAACCACGCACACGTCATTGAACTAATAGAGTGTAGTGAGAATCATTGATTGGAGCCGAGTGAAGAGAACTAAGTGTTAAACAATGATGTGGAATATTGAGTTGGGACCCCTTTAGTAGTCGGACCTTGTGGCATCTTATGAACGTGAAAAGTGAGCTGAGTAACTGAACCTTGACCAAGTGTGTGCCCTGTAGTGATAATTGGATTCATTTTAGTCAGCCCTAACCATCTCCAATCAACTTGACTTTTAGTCGTTTCTTTCAGTCGAACAGAGTTTCAGTCAAGACCCATCCGTAACCAGGCTGTAAGAAATATGGTAAGAAGAGACTGACTCCACAACCCTCGATAAAGGGTAAGAATACCCAAGTAGGGAAAATGATCGACCAAGGAATTATTGGCAAAGCTCATCGATCAATCAACCATCCCGACTCTTGACCAACAAGGCATTCACTCTAGTTGTCTAGACTCTCGACTAGTCCGTGGAGTAGTTGGCCTTGATCTCAATCGAGAACATTAAAAATTTAACCAATACTTAGGAAAATGTTGATGCGGTCAACATTAGGTGTTTGAAGTGGGACCCATGAGGCCGAGCCAAGGTTTAGTCAGGTCAAGAAAGAGAGCGCAATAGGTTTTGTTCATACCACTGAGTGGCATTGAAGGAGGGATCCATGTTAGTAGAATGATTGGATGCATAGAGAACAAGAAATTTAGAGTAACTAGAAAGGTCAAGGATGTAGAAGGGGATGGTGGGTTGTACATCAAGCTTTATTGGGGCCGTTGGAGATTTATGAGTTCTTTATTGCACAAAAATGTTTAAAGCAATTTTTTGTGGGTCTTTAATCCCCATACTCACAATATCTGAGCCCTCAGAGTTCAAGATTTCAGAAACTCTAGATATGGTCTGTGTCAGGTGGTATCAGAATGCATAAGCTCTTTGGACATTAATTTATAAAGGGAGATTGCAGCTGACGAATGAGAATTGCTGAAGAGAGGAGAAGAAAGAATATATTGGAGACATTAAAGCAAAGAGGTAATGATTTCTTTATTTATATATGATGGTCTGATTGTTTTGCAAAAGAAGGATTGGGAAGAATCTACAAATAATGAGGGAGGAGGTTCAAAATAATTGTCCATAGAAGGGACAATAGAGTTGAGACATGATATGGGAGTAGAAGATACTATGAAAGGACAAGAGGTATTAGAGTACAAGAGCAACCTCTGATAAAGAGTTGCAGATAGATTCGCAACACGAGGCATTAGAACAAGTTGAGGAGCAGATTAATTTTTTTTAATAAAATAAAATAAAAATTCTTATATAAGGATTAAGTACAAAAAGACGAGAAGAACACAAGCCAGGGGCAAAGTTTGGTGAAGAGACCCAATAATTCATTGGTATTATGTTTTATATTAGCTAAGTGATTTGTGATTGCAAGTAGCAACTGATACAGCCAAAGATGTTGTGAAAGAGGAAGATGAGCATGTGAAACTTTGCTCACAATGAAGAGGTGGCATAGATAGAGGAAAGATATAGAAGTGGAGGAACTCTGAAAGGTGATTGGTCATTGAGTTTATTTTAAATTTTAGCAAGACAGCTAATACATGCAGGAAGCAACAAAAGGGAAGAAAATCATTGTGGTAGAAGTGATCCTTGCAGTAGAGAGACCACATTTGAAGAATTCCACCTGAGATAAAAAATAAACAAAAAGAGGATAGAAGTTAGCATGGAAATAGAGCAGTTATATAATTGTATTTAATTTTTGCAAATTGAAATAACTTTAGCATTAAATAATAAATAAAAAAAATACTCAACTTTAACTACTAATGTAAAACTTGAGTGACTCTAAACACAACCTTAAAATTGTTCATTTCCCTACAAATAGATCCTCCCACATTAAGCAAACCTAATAAAGTAACCATACATCCAGCCACTACATCGAGCCACATCTCCTCAAATGCATGGTCATTGGATATACCAATTATATGCACTTCATTTGCACAAAAGCCAACAAAGATCGGGAGTGGCTCTCCTCAAATACATGATCATTGGATATACCGATTATATGCACTTCATTTACACAAAAGGCAACAAAGATGGTGAATGTTACAAGATACTCGACTTTAACTACTAATGTAATGTAAAACTTGACTGACTCTAAACACCACCATAAAATTATTCATTTTCCTACAAATAAATCCTTCCACATTAAACAAACCTAATAAAGTAACCATACCTCCAGCCTATGTTACTAAAAGCCTATGTTAACAGAAACGGAACGATTGTCATTGTTCCTGCGTAAAACAGCTCCAGAAACGATATGGGACGGAAAACCACGTTTTGTATGAGCGTTTTCGTTTTTATTGACAGGGAACTGGTTTCTGGTGAAACGGATCGTTTCCCACAACGTATTATGCAAAAATGTTTATCCGTTTTCGCTGCAACGTTTTGGTTCCGTCTCCATTTTTCATTCTTTTCTATATTTCTTTCGTCAACTGGTGTTAAATCCTACTTAAAAAACAACAGTTTCCGAATCCGTCCCATTCAGAAATAACAGTTTTCGAAATCCCATTTAAAAAACAACAGTTTCAGAATCCGTCCCATTTCAAAAATAACAGTTTCCGAGTTGAGTTCTGCGAGGCAGCGGCTGTACCTGCCCGTAAAGTGAGGTTTGAACACGATTTAAGCTGGAGAGGAGCGTAGATTCGCCATTGAGGAAACACCAATCAAGAAAAGTTTAAGCAGAGAGGAGCGCATTCAACCGAGTCCATATCATTCTGGATTTGTTTGAGAATTCCCAATTCTCGGGTATGTTTTCATATTACTTCAATGAACCTAGGCTAGCAATTGAATTCTTTACTCTTTCACTACAGTTCATTGACAACAGGTATTGTTCTGGAAATCTGTTCAAGTTTTCTTTATGTGATTGTATATCATTATTGCTAGCTTCGTTGCTTCGTTGGATGGGTTTTTTTTGGCTAATAGCTTGGTTTAGGTTTTTTTTAAAGAGAAGTCAAAGAGGAAATTGTATAGGCTGCAATAGATTAATTTGTTTTAATGCATTCTGTTCAACTGAATCCAGCAGTAGCGTACTGACTGGAGTCGTTTTTCATTCCTGGTTCTGTCAGAGCTTCCCATCGTTTCAACGTTATCGGTGGTTTATAAACTATGGATGCAATTAAAGGCTTATTTTCCTGCGTCCCATGCTTTTCTGGTGACATCCATTCTGCATTCTGACATCCATGCCGAGTGACTATTCCCCAAATACAAGATGATCATTAAAAAAAATCCATACGCTCCAACACAGTCGGTGTTCAACGGTCAAAGATATATAAAGATATTCCATCCATTCTGCATTCTGACATCCCTGCCGAGTGACTATTCCCCAAATACAAGAAGATCATTAAAAAAAATCCATACGCTCCAACACAGTCGGTGTTCAACGGTCAAAGATATATAAACATATTCTTCCATACCCAGTGGCGCATTTGATTTATCTGTATTGATATACTTCGGCTTCTCTGGCAGAATGCACAGCTTGGTCGGGCATACATTCCCAGAATTGCAATTTTTTTTTTCTTTTTTATTATGAAAATCCAATTGAGCACGCTTCCGTGTCAATGATCTCCTTGATACCTCCAATATCTTCCACACGCGGTACAATCTCATACGTTTTTACGTTAATTGAAGTTTTCTGTTTAAATTTTCGATGAATGGACCAACGAAACAGCACTACGCTAGGTTAGCAGTGAGTCCTCTGCGACTTACGCCATATCCTATATAATGCTCCTCCTCCTCATAACCTCATATCAACCCAGTGGAGTGACTAAGTAGCTGTTGCAGGTGCCTTTTGTTTCTTTTCCCATGGCGCGTCTTCTATCGTTTGCTCTCATACTCATCACTATTTTTGCTCTACGTTACATCAAAATATCTATAAAATTTAAAAAAATTACAATTTTCAAAAGTTTACCTCAATCAACAAATTCACTCCAATGCATCTATGCTATTATTTTAAATCTGGTCTGACAATGCGTACCATTTTCATTTTTGACCTTTCTTCTGACAAATAAATATCAAGTACAACTTATTTGATTGGCTCTATTTGACGTCTCTCTGTGTAATATAGACATGCTTCAACTCCTATATGTAAAAATGTCTTTCAAAAAAAATCCAATGTGTAAAAACGCTTTTACAGTTTTCATATATTAAATCAACGCATTACTTACCTGGAAAAATAATAATAATAATAATAAATGTTACTCACTTTTTTTTTTTAAATACCTATCCATGTGTAATGCATCTGATTCAAATATTAAGCTATTTTTACCAGTTTTCATATATTAAACCAAATAAAATAAAATAACAATAACAATAAAAATAAAAATTATATATATATATATAATTTTATTTTTTTTGATAAGGTTAGTAATATATTTTTTTTGATAAGGTTAGTAATATATATATATATATATATATATATATATATATAACTAACCTTTTCTTTTAAAATACCTATGCATGTATGCATAATGTATCTGATTCAAATATTAAGCTATTTTTACCATAAGCTAATTGCATATATCTATTTAAAAATAAAATAGATATAAAGGAGAAGAAGAATAAGTGAAAATTGGAAAAAAAAAATATTCATCCACACACTTATGAATTGTAACAATTTCCTTTTTCTGCTAATTCAAGAAAATAAGTTAGTTTAATAGAAATAAAATAGTCATTATCCATATTTTTTTCTTATATCATTCATTTTTTTTTTATATAACATATTCATTGCCTCTTTATTGGAATGTTAGTAATGATGTGAGATTACATAGACTAATTAATTTAATCTATAAAATGATTATCTAAACAAAATTGAAATTAGTTGCAAGATACATAAAAACCACTAAAATTCTCACCCATTACTTTCACATCTCAATTATCACTTTTTATCATCTCAATTGTGCCATTTCCTCTACATTGTCATTACATTTGTCACTTTCATACCTACATCAATAAATTCCTACCAACTATGTACATCATAAGTATAAGTTGCAACTAACACGTGGCTTTTAATAAAAAAATTAATATATTTTAATTTTTTAATCAAATAAAAATAACACTTGGTCTTTAATTAAAAAATTATTATATTTTGAATTTCTAATCAAATAAAAATATTGCATGGTTTTTAATTAAATAAAAATATTAAGTTTATTAATTTAATTAATCAATAGAAGCATTTAATGTAGAAGAAATGTAATATGGTAGAAATATTTTTTAGTTTAGAAACATAGTTTTATGATTTTGATTCCTAGGTCTAGCAGTAATAAGGTAGAAACATTTTTTAGTTTAGAAGTATAGTTTTATGATTTTGATTCCTATGTCTAGATACTATAAGTTCGAGGTCATTAACAATATTGTATGGCTACTAAAACTTGTATATAAACCAAGCCTTGATCAAAGAAATCCCTAAGCCTTTCCATTTTTTCCCGAAACAATATGAATCAGTTGTTGAGTATTTATTTAACTTGTATATATAGACAAACTGTGTAAATTTGTATTAATCACAAATATTTAATTACATATTCAGGCTAGATTATTTTTTCTTTTCAAAATCATCAGCCTCATTCCCAAATTCATCAGAGCTTCAAATCCTTGGTGGGAGACTCCAGTACCCAGACAACAAGAATAAAATTCACGTCCCAGATATATTCTCCACAAAAGTATTCTCACTTTTCATGAAAACCAACAATTAGCGCTCACAGAATCATTTCCAAGAAATCCAAAACCACCACTCTATCACTTCATTATTCACTTCACCATGACAGTATGCCAATCAATCAGACACGTTTTTCAATTTATTTTTGCCCTACAAATACTCCAAAAAGATCACTATGACTATTCTTGGGCGAAGACTACTCCCTTGCCAATCATCATTTGCCATGTAATCCAATTGCCTCATTGATTTATGCCTTTTTAAACACTTAGGAACAAAATATTTTTCAGTCATGTCTAATACAATTATTTTCTGGTTTTATTGAAAATAAATGATTCATTTGTTAGAAAATAATATAAATGAATGCGTTGTCTAATGTAATTATTTTTTGATTTTGTTGAAAGCAAATTATTCATTTGTTAGAAAATAATATAATGAATGTGCTGTCTGATGTAATTTTTTTTAGTTTTATTGAAAACAAATGATTCATTGGTTAGAAAATAATATAAATGAATGTAATGTCTCTAAAGTGTTAGAAGAAATTGTGCATAGTCTTAGGTGTTCTCTACTTATATTCTTGATGTTTGACCAGGTCATTTATAACAATACAATTTCTTTCCTTTTATAACTTAATAAATAGTAATATCGTAAATAGTGTAAACACATGTTAAACATGTAAGGGCCACTTTCTTTTATTTCCATCAAATTAAGATAAATTTATCTGATTTGCTTTATTCTGTCAAGCAATTTTATATTTTTTTAATTGTTATTACACTCAAATGCTTCTGGTACATGCGTATGGTTCAAGCACTTACCTATAAGTGGTGTAAAAATTTAAGTGTTCATAATTGTTTTAGTTTTTTTTTTAAGTACTTAAGTATTTATCATTTACTATTTCTTTAGTTTTAGTTGTATGGATAGTTATTGATTTTCAATTTTCACAAACTCACTTTAGTTTAACTCATTTGGATAGTATTTTTTTTCAAATGCACATAAATTTAGCCTTCACAATTGTTAATTACTTAATTAATGTTTATGTTTCAAATTTATGTTAAAATTTGGTAGGGACTACTTTTTCCACCCATAAAGATCAAATAGCAATAATAGAAAAAACATTGAAGTGAACAATAATTGAATAATAAACACTAAATATATATTTTTTGTACCACTAATGGAATTTTATGTTTTTTTCTTTAAATCTTGAAGCTAAAAATAATTAATAGAATTACACTTACTACATATCACATTGTAAAATTTAAGTATAGTAATGAAATTTAATGGTTTTGAATTTAATTTTACATCAAATGAAATTATGATTGCTCTATGAGTATATTCTCTCATGCAATACATTAAACTATGCATGTGAATAAATTTATTTCTTCAAACTCTTTGTTAATTGTACTTTCTAATTAAGTATTAGTTTTATTTTTCTTTTTATTTTTTAATTAGTTTTCAAATATAAACCGTGCACATTAGAATTGGTTGTGGAAGAGAATTATCTATTCTTTATTCCACTCATTTGTCATTACAATGGAAGAAAGTTCACCAAATTCACAAAGTAAGCCACCCCTTTCCCAACATACTTCTTCCACAGGAGTATCAAAAAAAGTCCAAAGCAAAGAATATCAAGAAGCAAAAAAGGCCTTTGAAGCAAGGTTATGGGCGGCCATGAAATGCACTAAATCTTATAGTGGAGGAGCAAGTGGATCAAGTGGTTCAAAGTCTTGGTTTTTCCCTTATTGTAAAACACAGAAAACAGGGAGTGTAGCAAGAGTTCGATGGCATTTACTTGGAATGGGGAAAGAACAAACAATTATATGTACGAGTGTACCTAAAACAGAGAAAGCATCTTTACATAAAAAATTTAATGAACTTGAAAAATTGAGACATATTGTTGAAGGTTCAATTCAAACCAACAACAATCCTAGTGGATTGGCAGTTGGTGGTCAACACTCTTATTCTCAACATCAAGTTTTAGTTTCCCACCTTGAAAATTTATGGGATGTAAAAGGGAGGGGAAATCTTGATGCATCCATTGGGCAATTTTTTTTGCAAATGGCATAGCTTTCAATGTTTGTAGATCTCTTTATTGGAAGGAAATGGTGAGGGATCTAGTTAACACTGCCCCTAAAGGTTACACGCCTCCTAGTTATGAAAAGATGAGGATGACAGTGTTATCTGAAGAGAGGGCTCGGGTTGAAGCTCGACTTCATGACATTAAAGATAGTTGGAAAGAATTTGGGGTCTCCATTGTCTCAGATGGTTGGACAGATGTCAACCATCGTCCCCTTATCAATATTTTGGTATCTTGCCCGAAAGGAGTTATGTTCTTAAAATCCCATGATACCACAGGAAAGACAAAAGATGGTTCATACCTAATGGGTCTCTTCAAAGAGGCAATAGAGGAGGTTGGAAGAGAAAATGTGGTCCAAATTATTATAGATAGTGCCTCAAATAATGTCCTTG
This sequence comes from Pinus tabuliformis, assembly GCA_031772625.1. Taxonomy (NCBI): domain Eukaryota; kingdom Viridiplantae; phylum Streptophyta; class Pinopsida; order Pinales; family Pinaceae; genus Pinus; species Pinus tabuliformis. The sequence goes on from CM062810.1 coordinate 774,122,195, forward strand.
TTGGGGGGTTGATTGAGGATGAATATCCAACAATTTTTTGGACTCCTTGTTCTGTGCACTGCATGAATTTGCTCCTGAAAGATATTAATAACATTGCATGGGTTGGGAAAACTATAAATGAAGCAAAGATGCTACAAAATTTTATTATTAATCATGCAGCATCCATAGCAATTTATAGGAAATATGCAAATCTTCAGCTTCTTTGATGCGCTGAGACTAGATTTGCATCTGCATTCATCATGCTTCAACGCCTTATTAAAATGCATCAATATTTGAGAGAGATGGTGGTATCAATGGATTGGAAGAGATGGAAGGGTTCTCATATTGGAGATGGCCCAAAAGTTGAGGACATTATTATTGGCATTTCTTCAGAGGATTTTTGGAGGAGAGTGGAGGATATTGTCACCTTGATCACACCTATTGTTTCCACCCTTCGCATATTTGATAGTGATCAACCATGCTTAGGGGATGTTTTTGAGAGTATGGATCAAATGAGAGAGAAACTTCATGATATAATGGAAGATGAAAATTCTAGGATTGACAAAGACACTAGAAATGAAGTGTGGGAACTTAGTTTGACAAGGTGGAAAATGCTTCATAGCCCTCTTCATTCAATTTCATTCTTACTCAATCCTAAATGGTTTCACAAGAAACCGTCTACAGATGTGGAGGTGATGCAAAATTGAAACACTTTTATAAGTAGGTGTTATGATCGTCAAGATCGCACTACTTTACGACTTGAGTTGGGAAAGTACTTGAGATCAGAAGACCACTTTGCAAATGAAGACTGTGCATACAATAGAGAACAACTTGGACCCATAGACTTTTGGATGCAATATGGTACAGGGACTCCCTTGCTTCATAGTTTGGCTATCCGTTTGCTTTCACAAGTATGATCAATACCAAATACCTTTAATGTATTGATTTATTGTTTAAGAAATTAAGTCTAATGTTCATTTTTTATTATTTTCCTTTTAAGATTTCAAATGTCTATTGCTAACATAATGTTAATTTTGTTTTACAGGTTACTAGTTCATCTGCATGTGAAAGAAACTGGAGTGAATATGCCTTTATACATTCATCAAAGAGGAATCACCTAGGTACAAAAAAGGCACAAGATTTGGTGTTTGTACACTCAAATCTACGCTTGTTGTCTCGACAACAACTAGAGTATAAAACTAGACCCACTAGAATGTGGGATTATGGTGGTTCACAAGATGATGGAGATGATGAGCTTCCACTTGAGGTGATACAAGACAATGTTGAAGACATGCTTGATAGTACCAAGAAGTCTACTGACCATAATAATGCTTTTGGAATTGGGTCAAGCTCAACAACCATTCTAGAAAATGAACTTGACAATCTAGATTATTAAGTTTATTTGTCTTTTGCATATGAATTGCTAGAAGTGGCTTTAGAGATACATTTAATTATTTATATTTCAAATCTCTTATTCTCATAAATGTTTGCTATTTTTTTGGAATTAATGATTGGCTAAATTTTTGGATTTGGAAAATTATGACATCTTTCTTAAAAGTAAATCACTCTTTTTAAATGTTTCTTTAGAACTTCACATGTGGAAACATTAGATTTTTATGATTAAAAGTAAATCACTCTTTATAAATGTTTCTTTAGAACTTCACATGTGGAAACATTAAATTTTTATGATTAATGTTGTGTTTTATATTGTTAACCTTTAATCTTGTTTTTTCTCTCTCCTCGTTTCTTATACACGAAACCTGCAAACTTTGTTTCTTGTATCGTTCTCGTTTCTCGTTCCATTTCCTGTAACATAACCTCCAACCACATCTTCTGAAATGCATGGTTAGTAGATATACCAATTATATGCACTTCATTTAAACAAAAGCCAACGAAGCTGGGGAGTGTTACAAGATGAATCACACATATTAACATTCACTACCCAAAGGAAACATCATGAACGTTTGAGTGTTACCACGAAATATTTCTGTTCGGAAGGAAATGCATCCAAATCTTGAAAAATATTATTTTTCTATCAAGTAATTTGGTAATATGATCGTAAGTCTGATTGAAAGAATAAAGATAATATTTAGGAGGCAAGAAAATTTCGAATAAGCTCTGGAGTCAGTGTACTAGTTTAGGGAAAAAATGATTGAAATAATAAATCAAATAGCGAGGACTGCAAAAGAATTTCGACCAAAGTTTGTGGATTAGTTTTAAAATGTGATGGATATAATAAAACAAATAATTTGGTAGGGAAAAAATTGAATATTTTTGTTGTTGAATTATTTGAATGATTGAATATCTTACACTTATACCGGAGCTGACCACCTCTACATACTCCACAAAATATTTCTTTAAATAAATCAGAATATGGATTCAACTATTGCTTTAAATAGATAATAATATGGATTCCACTACGTGATATTGCAGGGTCGGGCTGACCCCTTCAACATAATCTACAAATTATTGCTTTAGGAAAGATAAAAGTATGCATTCCACAAAAGGAATTGCATTATTTAAGAGGGATTATTGAATCTTTTTTATATGCCCTTGTTGACACACTTTCCATAAATAATGAACGACAATCCGTAAAAATGGGATATATTTGCTCACTTTGTCACGCATCAACGGAGCCATAAATGACACACCGCTCTTTGGGAACAAACCAATCCGTCCCAAAAGAACCGCACTTTACAGGAACGAAAGCCACCACTCCACGCGTTCGATTGAGATCTAGTCTCCACCACATTTATTTTCTAACAAAACATTGACACGCATAATGGTCCCTTCTTTCACCTTATCATCTCATACCACGTTGTAGCATGTCTGCGGAGTTCTTTGTAATATAATCCAATGATTATGATGGGGACACGCACAAGATTCAGCTGCCCAATGCCAACTGATATTTTCCATCGTTGTCTCAACTTATAAGGCGCTTTTATGAATCTAACGGCTATGAGAGGGCCCGGTACACTTTTGACTTTAATGCTCAAAGGGCCTCCTACTAAATATGTCGTTTTGATCGTGCTAGAAATACAATCAAATGGGTATTCAGAATTGTTTATTTCAATGGGTTGGAAATGGTAATTCAACGTGCTATGAGGTTTCTAAAAAACACTATCTTTAGCTTTGCTTGAGAGCACATTTTTTCAGGTCCTTTATTCCGTCGCGCTGGCATGGATTGTGGCCAATTTTGCTCTTCCAAATCTTGAGACTGTAAAATTGAGTGCTGGGTATTCTGTGCTATTGGCTATAAATGGTGACAGACGAGATGCGCACCTTGACATTCTATGGTATGGTAAGGCGACATTTGTTTTTAGCTATAGTCGCTTACTGCAGAAAGTCCGACTGTACAGTATGATCAAGTTGTAGAACGATGATAGTTTACAGCGGTGAGCTTAAACTTCGATTGTAGTTTATAGGGAGGATTATGAATAGAATGGGAGAAACAATAGACGTGTGGGCCAATGTAATGGACAACAGAGTTCGGTGGTAGTTTCTGCGAATGAGGACCATGACGAAAGCCAAACGAGGGTAGGTCCATGGTGTTAGGATCATGAAACTGAAGTTGTGCTGCTTGAATGCTAATATATTAATGGCCATGCCAGTAAAGTTATGTGGAGTCTTTCTGCGCTATATTTCCCATGAATATCATGGGTTATCATAAATCCGATGTTTGAAAATTATCAATAAGTGATCCTAAACTACACTAACAATTCTTCTTAATCTTGGGAGATTAACCTAATCTGAATCACTCTAATCCATAATTCTTCTTAATCTTGGGAAATTAACTTAATCCGAATCACTCTAATCCATAAAATCTTGGGAGATTAACCTAATCCAAATCACTCTAATCCATAATTCTTCTTAATCTTGGGAAATTAACTTAATCCGAATCACTCTAATCCATAATTCTTCTTAATCTTGGGAAATTCACTTAATCCAAATCACTCTAATCCATAAAAGTGTTCGTTTGTTATCAGACATGGTCCTCATAGTCAGTGGGATTCCGAAATATTCCCGCAATCCGTAATGGACTTAATGTCACGAGAACAATGAGATGGAGGTGGTAATATTTTTTTTGGACCATAGTTGAAATTAATATGATATTGGGGATAGTTAAGCGGATTTAAGAAGTTATCGTTAGGGTAGGGTGTTTAGCTATGTTGGGATGAGCGAAATATTTAAGGATAAAAAATAATTTATTAATGTTTGGGGTAATTATATGTATGTATTTATATATTTGTTGACATATTGAGTGGTTGGAAGAATTGTCGGGAAAAATTATTGTTGGATATTATATTTAAGATTTTGTTTTCTAATGAAAAGATACAGTGAATTTTCTTTTACAATGTTATATTATAAAATAATAGGATATTATGTCTTATTTTATTTTATAACCAGCCTAGATCTATCTTAATCCACATCTATCAAGCGCTGAGGGATCTAATCTGTAACGCCCTGCGGTTGTTGCGACGGTCGGGTGGCATGGGCGTGCCCACTGGGCGAGCTGAACGATGGAAACAGCGAGTTGGCGAAGGGCGAGACACGGGTGCAAGGCGAGCTGCGGTTGGTGAGCGGTCGAGTGGGTGTAGCAACGAGCCAAGGCCGCAGACTTATAGTGGGCAAGTGGGCAGCTCGAGCCCAGTAGCCGACTTGAGCCAAATGGCGAAGAGTCACGACGGGTGGGCGGCCACACATATTACTGGTGGGCCATCATGTTATAAATGAAACGAGCCGATGAGTTATGTGTGCGGTTGGTGGGTCGGCCGAACGCCCCACACAACGGAGGAACACATATATATAACCGATGGCGAGTTGGTTGGAGATCATCACTTGGGATAACATTTGGAAATACAACAAGTGCGAAGGGTGAAGTCATAGTTCAGTTCTGCGATGAGGAGCAGGGCAACGGCTTGATGAACCCGCACGACGGGTGAACTAAAGGCATGAACGAAGTGTCGGGCAGGGCAGCACGAAGTGTGCACCTGCCAAACGAAAGGTGAAACGATTCGGGTGGAAGTCTCATGTAGGGTGACCCGCGGGTGGGCGCACCCGACGAGGGTGAACGACGTTTGTTGGTTTGTGAACGGAGGTGTGACAAGCATGCAGATGTGCTGGAGTTGGGCAGTATAGTGACATGGGTAGCGGCGCCCGAGTTGGGCAAACGACATGGTTCGTTTGACAAGTTGAACGAACGTGTTCAGGGTTGAACGAACGCGTTCAGGGGTAAACGACGAGTTGGGCAAGTGGTGCGGTGACCGTTTGGAGTGCCAACGAGCTAGGAAACCGAGTTTGCTGGGTGAATGTAAATTTGGCTAAGTGTAAATTTGGGGTTTCCCAAGATTGTAACTTATATATATATTGATATTGTGGGCAGACTCATTACAGGGAGTTGCCCCTCCCTTTATAACTGTTGTTCATTTATGGTTAATGTTATTTATGGTGAATGTTAATGGTTTTCAATGTGTTATAAAGAAAACATATACTTGGTAAAGAGAAAAATAAACTAAGCATCGAAAGTTAGGCGTAGTCCACGATCGCAAGTATTGGTGAAAAGAAAGTGGTCGGTGGTGCCGCACCTCCTATAGTGCGGTTGGAAGAGTACCGCCAGTGTAGGGGCATGACAGATGGTATCAGCGCTGGTGAAGTGAGTCAAGGAGCTGACCTCACTGTACTTACGTGACAAGTGGTATTAGAGCTGATGGTGAATGAGGTGCAGGATTTGTAGAGAAGCTGATCCCACTACACTTCATGACAGGTTTAGTAGAGGTGAAGCATTATGCTTGGACCAAGCTAAACGACAAGACATGGCAGGTTTGGAAGAATGTGAAGGGAAGCTCTTGCTAACCTTATACAGGTTGAAGCGGATGAAAGAAGAGAACCCACGGGTTCGAGATAAATTTGATGTCTTGGAAAGGAATGTTGAAGACGAACTTCTTCGACTTCGTTGGGCAATGGAGCAGGATGTAGTTGCAGATTGCGATGACAAAGAAGAGGAAGTCGTGATATTTGAGGATGTTGCAGATACGACAACGATGGAAGATGAACTTGAAATTGATCAGGTTGGGCCAGGATCGTGCAGTTTGCAGACATTGGTGGATGAGGGTACTCACATGGAGAAACCTCATGATGAAGTAAGTGTTATTGATACTTGTGTTTCAGTGAGACTTTTGGAAGATGAACCGTATGTAAGGAAGAGTAAAATCAGTTTGCCAATGCAAGGGAGGATCCTACCATGGCTGTCTACGATGAGACCTTGTATGGAGAGGCAAGAATCATTGACTATTGCAGGACTTTTTGGGGTTGTTTTTGACCTTATGGTAGAAGGTGCAAAGGCTCGTGACAAGGGAGGAACATGATGATTGCTGCAGAGGAATGGGTCATGCTTTCGCCACATGGAGAATTGGCTAAGTGCCCGACATGACTCATGGACAAATTCGAGGAGGGCACACACTTGAGTATGGTAATACTTGGGTGGAATTCTCATGGCTGAGACCAAGACGAAGTCTTGGTGGAACCTTTAGTGGGGGAGCCATGGAGGGAGAGACTCATGTGATGATGATATGGTTGGATGACCGATTTCACTAGACTGGATTGTAAACTTGGATGAGGATGACCAATTGTTGTGATGGGTCTACCTAGTTAGACAACATGGACAACTTAAGTGATGGACATCAGGTTAGAGACATGGTGCATGACAGTCTTATGCAGGGACATTATGCAAGAGCACTTGTAGAGGTGACACTTATGAGCATCCAATGAGGAGCGCCAAGGCAGGGATGTTGTGCAGGTGGATTTGCTGATGTGACATGGAGATGTTTTATTTATGAATCGATGGGGATGTTGTGCACTCTTGAGTACAATAAGGCCATGGACTTGGTTGGACTTGTGAGCAGACTAAGGAGCATTCCTACTACATAGAGAGCCGAGGCATCTTGCAGAGACCTTTGGGCCGAGACATGTATGCTTGCTAGGGTGTTGGTTGGAGATGACTCATGGAGCTCATGATAACATGAAGTTGTGACAATGATGATGATTATATGAGGCCGAATGTCCAGGTGGAGGATTGGGATGCATATCTACAGAGGATGGAGGTGGAAGATCCAGACAGATGGATTGAGCTGATTAGCGAGGGAAAGCCTTCAGGCTTTGCTCTACCCACATCTTCTTAGATGACTTAGAAGATGGAGCTCATTGTTAACTGTTCATGGTAGTGAGTCCTTAGACATTTGAGTAGGCATTATGATGATAGGTAGATGATGTAGGAATGAATGTGATTGCAAGCCAGCACATTGGAATTAGCATCATGACATGTTGCAGATGGGATGGAGATTCCATGGACCTGAGCATGGGTTTGGAGCAGATTCTTAGTTGAGTTTGAGATTGTGACAGGATGTTGAGGAAACAACCAACGGTGGCATAGAGAAGGTACATTCTCATCGTTTGAGCGTTATGGTTGGATTAGCTACCCAATCAGTTCGATGATATAAGGGCATGCAATGCACTGGGTTTGTGTCAGATATATGTCTTGGTTTCGACTCAGATGTTGTGTTGGTTGGAGTATTATGTAGAGGAGTTCACATGATGGAACGACACATGATGGAGACTGTCATATTATATATGTTGCAAGGATGTTTGTGATATATAGATGGATTGAAGTCATGAATCAAGAAGATGACTGTTCGTAGAACACATATTGATGGATTATGTGGCATTGGAAGGAAGCTACGGTGGATGGCCAGATTGCCGAGGACAACAATGACCTTAGATGGGGGAGGATGTAATTCCCTACGGTTGTTGCGATGGCCGAGCGACACGGGTGCACCCACCGGGGGAGTTAAACGATGAAAATGGCGAGTTGGCGAAGGGCGAGACATGGGCGCGAGGCGAGCTGCGATTGGTGAGCGGATGAGCGGGTGCAGCGGCGAGCCAAGGCCGTGGACTTATAGTGGGTGAGAAGGTAGCTCGAGCCCATGAGCCAACTTGAACCAAACGATGAAGAGTCATGATGGGTGGGCGGGCACACATATTACGGGTGGGTCGACATGTTATAAATGAAACGAGTCGACGAGTTATGTGTGCAGGTGGTGGGTTGACTGAACGCCCCACACAATGGAGGAATGCATATATATAACTGATGGTGAGTTGGTTGGAGATCATCACTTGGGATCACACTTGGAAATACAACAAGTGCAAAGTGCGAAGTCATAGTTCGGTTCTGTGGTGAGGAGCAGGGCGACGAGCTGATGAACCCGCACGACGGGTGAACTGAAGGTGTGAACGAAGTCTCGGGCAAGGTGACATGGTGTGTGCGCCCGCCAAACAAACCGTGAAATGATTTGGGTTGAAGTCTCGTGCAGGGTGACCCGTGGGTGTGCACGCCCGACGAGGGTGAACAACGGTTGTTGGTTTGTGAATGGAGGTGCGACAAGCATGCGGATGTGCCCTAGTTAGGCGGTACAGTGACACGGGTAGCGGCGCCCGAGTTGGGCAAACGACACGGTTTGTTCAACGAGCTGAACGAACACATTTAGGGGTAAACGACGAGTTGGGAAAGTGGTGCGGCGACCGTTCGGGTGTGTTGACGAGCTGGGAAACCGAGTTTTCCAGGTGAATGTAAATTTGGCTAAGTGTAAATTTGGGGTTTCCCAAGATTGTAACTTATATATATATATATATTGTGGGCAGACTCATTACAGGGAGTTGCCCCTCCCTTTATAACTGTTGTGCATTTATGGTTAATGCTATTTAGGGTGAATGTTAATGGTTGTCACTGTGTTATAAAGAAAACATATACTTGGTAAAGAAGAAAATAAACTAAGCATCGAAAGTTAGGCGTAGTCCACGATCACAAGTATTGGTGAGGAGAAAGTGGTCGGTGGTGCCGCACCTCCTATAGTGCGGTTGGAAGAGTACCGCCAGTGTAGGGGCATGACATAATCTCATGAGGTGTAGACCCTTTTTTTTATTGCAAAACTTGAGGAAAGGTTTGCACCTCGAGAGATTTGATCCGTGTCAGTGCTTGATAGATCCAAGTTAAGATGGATCTAGGCTAGTTATATATTACTATATAATATCTATATTCATATCTATATGTCTCTTTGTTATTCCCTCGCTCTATCTCACACCCCAAACATACACACTTTCTCACCATATCTATATCTCTCTCTCCCCCCCTTCGTCCCTCCCTCCCTCCCTCTTCTTCTCGACCTCTCTCTCTTCCCCTTCTCTCCTTCGTTGTCTCTCCTTCTCTCTCTTTATCCCTCTTCCTCTCGACCTCTCTCGCTTCCCCTTCTCTCCTTCATTGTCTCTCCTTCTCTCTCTTCTTCCCTCTTCCTCTCGACCTCTCTCTCTTCCCCTTCTCTCCTTCATTGTCTCTCCTTCTCTCTCTTCCCCCCCACTCTCCTCTCTCCCTCGCTCTTTCTCCATCACTCCCTTGTCATTCTCTCTCTCTCTATGTCTTTATTCTTCCTTCCCTCTCTCCCACCCTCCAAATCTATTTCTCTCTCCTTCTCTATCTTGAGTCCTATCTCTCCTTTCCTCTTCCACCTCCTTTTGTCTCTTCCCCCCATCACTCTCTCTCTATATCACTATCTCCCTCCCTCTCCCCTACTCTCTCTCCCCTCCATCTATGTGCCTCCCTCTCTCCCTCTTGCCCTTCTCTCCCTTCCCTCCTCTTCTCTCTCTCCATGTCTCCCTTGTCACTTCCTCTCTCTCTCCACCTCTATCTCTCTATGTTTTTGTTCTTTCCTCCCTCTCTCCCCTTCCAACTCCATTTGTCTCTCTCCCTCCCTCTTTCTCTCTCTCCCTTCCCCTTTATCTTCCTTCCTCTCTCTCCCATCTCCCTCTCTCCATCTCCCCCTCTTCTCTCTCTCTCTCTCTCTCTCTCTCTCTCCCCCCTCCAACATTGTCAATGTATCCCTCCTATCTCTCTCCCTCCATCTCTCTTCCCTTCACATTGATTGTTGTCATCAATTGGATCCTTAATTAAGATGGATCTATGTTTGTTCTTACTAATACTATTTGTATTATATAAATCTCACATCTTTAAATATAAAAGTAATCTCATTTTTTATTTTATTAAAACTTTGCTTTAATTTCTATGCAAATATTTTTAGTAGTCTTAAATATCTCAACACTGATTATAATGTTTTCTTGTTTAGAAAAATGTTATAAAATTAAATTAAAATAAAATATTTTTATTGTGAAATAATTTATGGTTTTTTGACATGTGGTATGGATAAGGCATGGTATTGGCCCATGGTATTGTAACAAATCCTATTTACAACTTAATAATATCCATATCCATGGTAAAGTGAGGATGGATATTATTATAAAATATTTGGATTGTGAAATAAGTTATGTTTTTTTGGCATGTGGTATTGATAAACCATGGTATTAGCCCATATTATTTAGAGGTGGGCTAATTTTCCATGCTTTTTTCCAAAAAAAAATCGCTAATTCCCATTTAAATGATTTGCCCAAATTTTATAGTATAAAATTATTTCACCTTAGAAATCACCAAAAATTTATATGGAGACTATATAAAACTATGGTTGCAGTGAGAATTGTTCATTGGAACTCAATGCAGAGAATTACGTGTTGAACAACACTGTGGAGAATTGGGTTAGGACCCCTTTAGTAGTCAGACCTTATGGCATCCATTGAAAATGAAAATTCAACTCAATAACTCAACCGTGACGAAGTGTGTGCCCCATAGTGAAAATTGGAGTTGGTTTGGTCGGGGCCATTGGAGTCGGTTTAGTCGGCCACAACCAAATCCATTCGGTTTGACCATTCATTAGTTGTTCCTTTTAGTCGAACAAAGTTCTAGTCGGGACCCATCCTTGACCATCTAGTAAGGAATAGGGTCAGACGAGACCAATTCCATGACCCTCAAATAAGGGTAAGAACCCCCAAGTTGGCAAAACACCCGACCAAGAAATTATTAACAAGTATTGTTGATTAACCTACCATCCAGACTCTTGACCAACAGGGAATTCACTTTAATTAGCTCGACTCTCAACTAGTCTGTGGAGTAGTTGGCCCTGATCTCAATCGAGCACATTAAAAATTGGGAAAATGTCGACACGATCAACATTAGGTGGTTGAAGTGGAACCCATGAGGCAGGGCCATGGTTTAGTCGGGTCAAGGAAGAGAGTGCACCAGGTTTTGTTTAGACCATCAAGTGGTGTTGAATGAGGGATACATGTCGGTAGAATGCTTGGATGCAAAGAGAAAAAAAAATTAGAGCATCCAGAAAGGTCGAGGCTACAGAAGGGAATGATGGGATCCACATCGTGCTTTGTTGGGCCCTTTGGAGATTTATGAGTTCTTTATTGCATAGAAAGGTTTAAAGAAATTTTTTGTGTGTCCTTAATCTGCATACTCATGAGATCCGAGCCCACAGAGTTCAAGATTTTGCAGACCCCAGACATGGTCTGTCTCAAGTTGTATTAAGGCACATAAGCTCTTTGAGCATTAATATATAAAGGGAGATTGCAGCGAATGAATGTGAATTGCTGAGGAAAGGAGAAGAAAGAATCTAGTGGAGACTTTGAAGCAAAAAAGTAATGATTTCTTTATTTATAGAGGAGGTTTAAAAACATTGTTCATAGCGAGGACAATAGAGTTGAGACAAAGGATATCATAGTAGAAGATACTATGAAAGGACGGTAGATATTAGAGTACAAGAGGTAGCTCTAATAAAGGGTTGCAGACGATTTTACAACACAAGGCATTAGAAAGAGTCAAGGAGCAAAAAAAAAATTCTCGCAGAAGGATTTAGTACAAAATAGAAGACAAGAACACCGACCGGAGGGAGAGTTGGGTGAAGAGATCCAATAAGTCATTGGTATTATGTTCTATATTAGCTAAGTGATTTGTGATTGCAAGTAGCAACTGATACAACTGAACATGCTGTGAAAGAGGAAGATGAGCATGTGAAACTTTGCTCACAATGAGGTGGTGACCTAGATAGAGGAAGAGACTAGAGATCTGAGAGGTGGAGGAACGACAGATAATTGGTCATTGAGTTTATTTTAAATTTCAGCGAGCTAGCTAATAAGTGCAAGTAGTAACAGAAGGGAATAAAATAACTGTGGTAGAAGTGATCCTTGAGTAAAAACACTACATTTGAAGAATTCCAGCTGAGGTTAGAAAGAAGCAAGAAAAAGACACAGGTTAAAATTAAAATATAGTAGTTATATAATTGTATTACATTTAAAACAAAGTAAATTGATAGTTAAAATAACTTTAACATTAAATGATAAATAAAAACCATACTCAAATTTAACTACAAATGAAATGTAAAATTTTAATGACAATAAGTACCACCATAAAATTGTTTATACCACCATAAAATTGTTTATCTCCCCAGCAAGCAACCTAATAAAGTAACCATACATCGAGCCACATTTGCTCAAATGCATGGTCATTGGATATACCAATTATATGCACTTCATTTGCAAGAAGCCAACGAAGATGGGGAGGGTTACAAGATAGATCACTAATATTGACATTCACAAGCCAAAAGCAAACATCATGAACGTTTCAGTGTCATGATGAAACATTTTTGTTCAACAGGAAATGCATTCGTATCTCAAAAATTATTATTTATCTATCAAGTAATTCTGTAATATGATCGCGCAAGTCCGATTGAAATGTTGAAATACTACTTTCAACTGTAGCACCAATTAAAACAGCAGATCGAGACTAGATTTTTCCTTACACGGTGCAGATTTTGTTTTTCAGGATCAAGGACATCAAACATTTAAGAACACAAAAATCATGGCAGAGTTGGTAAAAATAGTAAACACCAGGTTTTATTGCGGACATGGAGAATGTACCGCAACATCCAGAAATTTCAGGAATTAAACTTATTTGTCTGCTCCTCCATACCTTGTTTTAATTTCTAGTCTTGTCATAAAAATTTTAAGTAGTCTTTTTTTTTTTTTTTTACAGTACACGCAATGTTTTTTTTGTTGTTGACTATGTAATGTAATATGCAGCATGCAGCAGTGTATGCAAGAAGTTTTTTTTTACACAGCAGTGTTAATTTTCAGCAGAGACAGAGTGTTTTGCAATGCACAGTAGTGCAGAGACAGTGTGTTAATTTTTCAGCAGAAACAGAGTATTTTGTAATGCACAGCAGTGCAGACACAACAACGTCAATTTGCAAGCAGAGACAGAGTGAAATTTTTGGAACTGCATCTGAAGCGTTCCTACTGTAATCCCTCTGTGAGAGGAAGAATTTTGTAACAACAGTCTTGTTAATTAATACAAGTTTTTTTCTTTTGTGCGTTGCTGAAACACCGTATTCAGAAAATAGTTTCTCGGCGTCAAAACAGAGTGTTGCTGAAACTCCAGTTTCAGCGTTGCTGAAACACCGTTGCTGAAACTCTGTTGACGAAACTGCGTTGCTGAAACACTGCATTCAGCAAACAATTTTTAATTTCCTGTGTAAAAAACAGAGCATTGTTATGTTCTGTTCATTTTGTTTGGAATTATTAGAAATTCCCAACTTGGTATCAGAGCTTGTCCAGGCTTTTTGAAGGTGTCAAAGAAGCTGAAGGAAGGATTTCTTACTGCAGCAACTTCTCTAGCAGAGTGAAGACTCAGTCAAAAATCCAAGGTATTTCTCAAGCTAGTTTTCTGTGTCGCTGTTGAAGACAGTCAGTTATTTTAATACACAGTCAAGTATTTTGAAGAGTGCAAGAATGGCTGGAGCCAGCACTAGCATGGGTATCTTTAATACTCAGCTCCCACAATTTAATGGGAAAAACTATGACTATTGGGCAATAACCATGAAGGCTTTGCTTGCTTCCCAAGACTTATGGGAATTTGTTGAAGATGGTTTTGAAGAACCAGCAGATGAAGATGAGTTTAATAGGTTAACTCAGGCAGAGAAATATCTGTTGAAGAGCTATAAGAAGAAAGATTCTAAAGTCCTCAATTTTTTGTATCAAGCAGTGCATGAGAGTGTGTTTCCAAGGATAGCAGCAGCCAAGACATCCAAAGAAGCATGACAAACTCTCGAGACAGCCTATCAAGGCATGGAGAAAGTGAAGACAGCAAAACTACAGTTGCTGAGGAGAGATTTTGAGAATCTATGCATGAAGGAGTCAGACCAAATTTGACTCATTCTTCACACATGTGATTGGTCTGGTCACACAGATAAGGTCTCATGGAGAGATTCTTGAAGAGAGAAGGATTGTGGAGAAACTATTGAGGGTCCTACCCTCAAGATTTGATGTGATTGTCACCACTATAGAAGAGACAAACGATCTCACAAACTTCTCAGTTGATGAACTACATGCATCACTAATAACACATGAGCAGAGATTGAGTAGGAATGAAAACTCATCTCTAGAACATGCTTTTAAGACCCAGATGTCCTTTGGAAGAGGAAGAGGTCAAGGCAGAGGAAACAAGAGAGGAAGAGGCATAAGCCAAAACAGAGGTGGAAGAAAAAGTCCAGCAAATGCTCAAGGAAGAGGCAGCAATCCAAATCAGAACCAAGGCCAAGGCAACAGCCAACAAAGTGGACAACATCATGCTCAATGACAAAGGTATGATAAATCCAATGTCCAATGTCATTATTGTAAAAAATATGGGCATTATGCAAATGAATGTAGGAAGAAACAACATGATATGAGTAATATAACGAGTGCTAATTTCACTAGAGAAAATATCAGCCAAGAAAATTTGTTTTTAGCCTGTAATATAGCTGAAGAAAAGAGTGAAGATGTATGATTTCTAGACTCCGGTTGCAGTAACCATATGATAGGAAACATAGCCCTGTTTTCTATGTTATATCAAAATGTGAAGTCACAAGTTACACTAGGGACTGATAGTAAAGTTACTGTTATGGGAAAAGGATAAGTAAATGTCTTAACAAAGAAAGGTGAAAAGAAAACCATAGCAGATGTTTAGTATGTTCCTGAAATGAAATGTAATCTCTTAAGTATTGGACAACTTTTTCAAAAGGGTTACAATGTTTTCTTTGTGGATGATGTATGCAACATCATGGATAAAAAACCCAGCAAACAATGTATTGCCGAAGTGAAGATGACAAGGAACAGGATGTTCCCTCTCAGGATGAAAGTAGATTTAAAAAATGGAGAAGAAATAGTAGCGGTGACACAAGAGGCTTTCCAAAGCGAACCAAAAGATGAAAATTAGTTGTGGCACTTGAGATTCGGACATCTCAACTTTGGAGGTCTTAACTTGTTGAGTAGAAAAGGAATGGTAAGAGGATTACCATTGATAGAGAAACCGGACAGCCTTTGTGAAGGTTGTATCTTGGGGAAACAACACAGAGAAAGTTTTCCATCTGGGAAAAGCATAAGGGCAAAAGCACCCTTAGAGATTGTGCACTCAGATTTATGTGGACCGATGCAAACTCCATCTCTTACAGGCAGCCACTATATTCTAACATTCATTGATGATTTTACAAGAAAAACTTGGGTTTATTTCCTTAAGAACAAAAGTGAAGTGTTTGAAAGATTTTGCAATTTCAAAGCACTTGTAGAAAACCAAAGTGGGCAGCATATCAAAGTTCTAAGAACTGATAGAGGAGGTGAGTATATCTCCAAGGAATTTCTACGTTTTTGTGGAGAAAATGGAATTCATAAGCAATTTACCCCTAGATACACTCCGCAGCAAAATGGAGTTGCCGAAAGGAAGAATAGGACAATCAAGGATATGGCAAGGAGCATGTTAAAGGCAAAGCATTTGCCAAATGATTATTGGGCTGAAGTTGTACATTGTGCAGCATACATTTTGAATAGATGCCCTACAAAAGCACTCATGAACAGAGTGCCAGAAGAAGCATGGAGTTGGAGAAAGCAAGGAGTCACCCACATGAAAGTTTTTAGATGTGTGGCTTATGCACACATTCCAGATCAGCTAAGAAAAAAAGTTGGACAACAAAGGGGAGAAATGTATTTTCATTGGATACAGTGAGGAATCCAAAGCTTACAAGTTGTATAACCCATCCACCAAGAAGCTTATTGTGAATAGAGATGTTCAGTTCATTGATGAGGAAGCTTGGGATGGAAGCATAGAGAAAACAATGAATGTTAAAAGCTCTTTGTCACATGGTGAAGATAATGAGGAGATGGCTGAAACACATCCCCAAACAGCAACACCAACACAAGGGTAGCAAGAGACACTCTTGAGGAGAAATGAAAGTGCTTCTCCAAGCACACCACAAGGAGGAAACTCAAGTGCTTCTTCAAGCACTTGTACACCAAATGAAAGAGGTAAGAAGTTCAGAAATTTAAGTGATATTTATGAGCAAGAGGCAGCAAATTAAGGTATGAATTTTCTGTTTGCTTTATATTGTCATGTTGATGACCCTGTTCATTTCGAAGATGCAATTAAGGATAGGAAATGGATAGAAGCTATGAATGAGGAGATCAATGCCATAGAAAGAAACAAGGCATGGCATTTAGTTGAACTACCAAAAGGAAAGGAAGTTATTGGAGTTAAATTGGTCTACAAGACCAAGAGTAATGCTGAAGGCAAAATAGAAAGACACAAGGCAAGACTAGTTGTCAAAGGATATAAGCAACAGTATGGAAGAGACTATGAGGAAAATTTTGCACCGGTTGCTAGAATGGAAACCGTGAGAGCAGTGCTGTCCATAGCAGCACAAAACAAGTGGAAAGTTTACCAAATGGACGTGAAGTCAACATTCCTAAATGGAGTGTTAATAGAAGAGGTTTACATTGAACAACCTCTAGGCTATGAAAAGAAAGGCCAAGAGCACAAAGTATGTAGATTGAAGAAAGCTCTTTATGGGCTGAAGCAAGCACCAAGAGCATGGTACAGTAGGATAGATTCCTATCTATTGGAAAATGGATTTGAAAAGTGTGAAGGAGAACCCACCCTCTACATCAAAGAAAATGATGGTAAAATACTAATTGTTGTATTATATGTTGATGATGTTATTTTCACAGGTAATGATGATTACCTTATTGAAAATTTCAAAACAGTCATGAAAGAATAATTTGAAATGACCGACATGGGTTTGCTGAGATACTTCTTAGGAATAGAAGTAGAACAAAATGGAAATAAGATTTTTATTTCACAAGCAAAATATGTTAATGAAGTGTTGGAAAGATTTAACATGTAGGAGAGCAAAGCAGCAATCACTCCCACAGTGATGGGATTAAAACTCAGCAAAGAGGACAGTAGCAAGGATTTTGATCCTAGTTTGTACAAGAGCATAGTTGGTAGCCTCATGTATTTGACTGTAACTAGGCCGGACATAATGTATGCTGTTAGTCTAATTTCCAGATTCATAGAGAGGCCAAAAGAAGCACATTGGTACGCAGCAAAAAGGATTCTGAGGTTTGTTAAATGTACTAAAAGGTTTGGCATTTTATATACTACTTCAGAATGTTCAAATTTAATTGGATACACTGATAGTGATTGGGTTGGAAGTGTAGATGATCGGAAAAGCACATCCGGTTATGTTTTTCACATGGGTTCAGGAGCCATTTCATGGGCTTCTAAAAAACAGCTTATTGTAGCATTGTCTACAGCAAAGGCAGAATATGTGGCAGCTACAGTAGCAGCATGTCAAGCAGTTTGGATGAGAAGGATGTTAAGGAGTCTATACCAAGAGCAAACAGAAAGAACAATGATTTTTTGTGACAATAGCTCAGCTATTGCATTATCTAATAATTAAGTGTTTCATAAGAGAACGAAACACATTGACACAAAGTTTTATTACATCAAGGAATTGGTAAACAATGGAGAAATTGTTTTACAACACTGCAGGACTCAGGAGCAGGTCGCTGATATTCTGACCAAACCATTGGGGCAAAAAAGTTTTGAGCTTATGAGAAAATGTTTGGGTATGACTGATAACCCAATAGTTGAAATTAAAGGGGAGTGTTGAAATACTACTTTCAACTGCAGCACCAATTAAAACAGCAAATCGAGACTAAATTTTTCCTTACACGGTGTAGATTTTGTTTTTCAGGAACAAGGGCATCAAACATTTAAGAACACAACAATCATGGCAGAGTTGGTAAAAATAGTAAACATGAGGTTTTATTGCGGACATGGAGAATGTACCGCAACATCCAGAAATTTCAGGAATTAAACTTATCAGTCTCCTCCTCCATACCTTATTTTAATTTCTAGTCTTGCCATAAAAATTTTAAGTAGTCTTTTTTTTTTATAGTACACGCAATGTTTTTTTTTGTTGACTATGTAATGTAATATGCAGCACGCAGCAGTGTATGCAAGAAGTTTTTTTTTTACACAACAGTATTAATTTTCCGCTGAGACAGAGTGTTTTGCAATGCACAGCAGTGTGTTAATTTCTCAGTAGAAACAGAGTATTTTGTAATGCACAGCAGTGCAAACACAACAACGTCAATTTGCAAGCAGAAACAGAATGAAATTTTTGGAACTGCATCTGAAGCGTTTCTACTGTAATCCCTCTGTGAGAGGAAGAATTTTGTAACAACAGTCTTGTTAATTACAAGTTTTTTTTTTTTTTTTAGTGCGTCGCTGAAAGACCGTATTCAGAAAATAGTTTCTCGGCGTCAAAACAGAGTGTTGCTGAAACACCGTCGCTGAAACTCTGTTGACGAAACTGCGTTGCTGAAACACTGCATTCAGCAAACGATTTTTAATTTCTTGCGTTAAAAACAGAGCATTGTTCTGTTCTGTTCATTTTGTTTGGAATTATCAGAAATTCCCAACATGAAATAATAAAGCAAATAATTAGGAAGCAAAAGGATTTCGAATAAGATCTCGAGTGGGTGTACTAGTTTAAGAAAGAATTGAGTGAAATAATAGCAAATAGTGAGGATTTTAAGAGAATTTTGAATAAAGTTGGTGGATTAGTTTTAAAAATATGATGGATATAATAAAACAAATAATTAGGTAGGCAAGAAATATTGAATATTTTTTTGTTGAATAATTTGAATGATTGATTGATAGATACCGAAGCTGACCACCTCTACATACTCCACAAAATATTGCTTTAAATAGATAAGAATGTGGATTCAACCTACTGCACAAAATATTGATTTACAAAAGGAATTGCATTATTTTAGAGGGATTATTGAATGTTTTCTTATATGCCGTTGTTGACACACTTTCCATAAATAATGAACGACAATCTGTAAAAACGGGATATGTTTGCTCACTTCGTCACGCATCAACAGAGCCATAAATGACACACCGGTCTTTGGGAACAAACCAATCTGTCCCAAAAGAACCGCACTTTAGAGTAAAGAAGGCCACCACTCAACGCGTTGGATTGGGATCTAGTTTCCATCGCAATCATTTTCTAACAAAACTTTGACACGCATAATGGTCCCTTCTTTCACCTTATCATCTCTTACCATGTTCTGGCACGTTTGCTGAGTTCTTTGTAATATAATCCAATGATTACGATGGATGCACGCACAAGATTCACCTGCCCAATACCAACCGATATTTTTCATCGCTGTGTCAACTTATACGGCGCTTTTATGAATCTAACTGCTATGACTTTTGACTTTAATGCTCAAAGCGCCTCCGGCCAAATACGTCGTTTTGATGGTGGTGGAAATACAATCAAATGGGTATTCAGAATTGTTTATTTCTATGGGTTGGAAATGGTAATTCAATGTGCTATGAGGTTTCTTAAAAACACTATTTTTAGCTTTGCTTGAAAGCTCGTCTTTTCATCTCCTTTATTCCGTCGCGCTGGCATGGATGAAGGTCAATTTCGCGTTTCCAATTCTTCACGCTGTAAAATTAAGTGGGGGGTATTCTGTGCTAATGGTTATAAATAGCGACAGACAAGATGCGCACCATGACATTCTATGGCCCTGCTTTAAGGCGGCATTTGTTTTTAAGCTATAGTAGCTGACTCCAGGGCAGACGGTAAAGTAAGATATATTTTAATCACTGATTTAGTTAAAGGCCAGAGATCAAATCTTTTGAACTGGAAAATTTGAATAAAAAATTTATGCAGGAATATATATATATATATATATATATTTTGTATTTTTAAATTTATAAAATAAATTTATTGTGTTCAAAATTTATTTGGAAATTTAGAATATATATATTATACAACTTAAATTTGCAATTCAAACACATTTTTTTTCTTCCAACCAAATTAATAAAAAAATATACATAAAAAAACCAATGTAAAAAAGTAAAATTACTTATAAATTTTGGAATAGATATATATATATATATATATATATATATATATATATATATTCAATGTTTCTAAAATTTATTTGGAAATTTGGAATATATACGCTACACAATTTAAATTTGCAATTCAAACACATCTTTTCTTTCTTCCAACAAAATTAATCAAAAAATATACCAAAAAAAAACAATGTAAAATAATAAAATTACTTAAAATATTTTAACCATAAAAAATTGAAATTTTCTACTACTTTATATAATGTATATATAGTTTTTTTTAATCATATATAATATATACACATTTAATATTTTACTTAAAATGTTTTATTTATGGACAATGTTGTCATGATGAAATGATTTTTTTATTATTATTATATTTTTAAGTATAATTCAATATTAATTAAGGCTCCTATTATTTATGATTTACAATGAATTTTTTCTTATTAATAATATTAATTTAAAATGCTACATATTAATTTGATACTAATTAAATCAATTATATATCTTCTTCTAATTGATTTTTTTCACTTTTAATTACTCTTCTAGTATTGAAATATTCTTTTTTATGATCAACACTATTTTTTTTTCTTTTTTACATTCTTTCTATATACACACTTTTAATTACTCTTCTAGTATTGAAATATTTTTTTTATGATCAACACTATTTTTTGTTTTCTTTTACATTCTTTCTATATACCCATGCATATGTATATGCATTTCTTTTCATTTACATACATATTTAAAAACTTTATTCAAGTTATGTATTGAAATATTTTTAAAAAGTTTGTTTAAGTATGTATTGAATTTTTTTTATACAATTTTCTCATACTCAAAAGTGAAAATATATATTTTATTTTTTGACTTTTAGTTACTTTATAAGATTATGATATTTCATATGGACATCTAAATATTTGATTTATGGTTGAAAATGATATGTATTTTTATTTTTGTTTTATTTTTAATTCTATTCAGCATTTGTTTTTTTAATTATTTTTTTTTAAGGGACACATGTCTACTCAACTTTGAGCAATGACTGAATTACACATCTCGCTGAATTACACATCTCGCTCATGCTGAGCTGTAGAATGAGCCTCTAGGCTCAATAATCTAGCTCGAGAAATTGTAACATGTAAGCTAAATAATGGACGAAAAAGGTTGCTGGGTGGGTAACTTTTGCCAAGAAATTGTAGACATGTAGGCTAAATAATGGACAAAAGAGGTTGGTGGGTGGTTAGCTTCTGTTAATGAGAGTCAAGATCATGAAAGTGAGAGAAAGTGTCTAAATGCTTAGATCTTAATGGCCATGACAATAAATTGATGTGGAATTTTTCAACCTTTAAATATGCTATATTTCACATGAATATCATAGTCAATATCATAAGTTCTCATAAACATTAAAATTGAAAATAGTTAATAACATTAACCAATGAAATTTTCACTAAACAAATCTCTCTTAAACTTGGAAGATTAATCCAATCACTCTATATATATCCATATACTATATACTTTTATTTATCAAAATCTGACATAGTAGTAAAGCACTGTATCAATCTCTCTTAAACTTGGAAGATTAATCCAATCACTCTATATATATCCATATACTATATACTTTTATTTATCAAAATCTGACATAGTAGTAAAGCACTTGGAGATACATCTGATCACGACGATTAAAAAGGGTAAAAATTTGGGAAATACAATTATGACAAAATCTCTTCAACTTGGAAGATTAATCCAATCACTCTATCTAAATCCATATACTTTTATTTATCAAAAGCTGACATAGTAGTAAAGCACTTGGAGATACATCTGATCACGACGATTAAAAAGGGTTAAAACTTAGGAAAATACCATTCTGAGGACATATATTTTCACAGTGGAGGTACATCTGTCCATAACGATTCAAAGGGGTGAAAATTTGGAAATTAAATTACAATTATGACGACATGTTTCCCACCGTAAATACAGAATGATTATGTGTCTTGAAAATTACAAACTGTGAATGGAGTAATTTTTTTTTTAACTACATATTTGTGACACATACAAATTAATTTGGAGAACTATTACCATTAAACTGTAGAGTCCGAGCATACTTTGTGACACATACAGATTAGCCTGGAGAACTATCACCATTAAACGGGAGGGAGTCCTCTTCTTCCGATAGTTTAGAATTGTCACGATTAATCTGGAGGGAGTCCTCTTGCTCAACTGGCTGGAGAGTTTTGTTCAAATCCGGAAGTTTGGAAGCAAAGTGCTTAGAAATGCGGGATGCCGAGTTAGAGACCAAGGTGCAGGGTGACCACATTGCATGCAATTGACTCCGTAGATACCCGAGTTTGTCCACTAATTATGAAGCATGAAAGTGTTAATTATTCTTAGTTTTCATGTAATTTGCATGTATTGGATAAAAAATTTAAATTTGAAAGAGTTAAACATATAATTAAATGTTAAAATGAGTATGGTTATTATTAATATCTCAAAAAAAAAAATCAAAGAGTTCTCATAACTTATATATGTATTTGTTTTTTAATTCTCAAACGATTCAATCAAGTCGAATGTCTAATGCACAAGTAATATTTTGTTAAATATGTGAAAGGTTGTGTGTGTTTAACTACAATAACAGTTCATAATTTTGCCCTTTGTCCATCAAAATGACATAACAATCTGACATAACAATCGGAAAAAACAAACATATCAAAGCAACACTAAAGGCCAAAGATAGTTTTCTATGCAGATAGAGATGTAGTTTGTTGTTTTCCACTGCTGCTGTTTACGAGAAGGTTGTTAAAATAAGCTAATTACTCCCGCATGAGGATTTGGTTAAACCTAGAGAGTTAGTTAACTGGGTGTTGAGTGTTGAAGGGTTGAGTTAGGTCGAGTTAAGTGACATACGACTTTTAAGTTTTAGTGTGTGGTTGCATGTCATGATATTTTAGGCGAGTGGCTAATTAGAAAATGTTAAATACCATTCATCGGGTTCATTGTAATTATCAAGTTTTGTGTGATCAATAGAAGAGTTGCAGCTCGTGTGTTTTGGGTGAATTTGTGTTTTAGCTTCTTGCCTTTACAACAAATTGGTATCAGAGCTAAGGAAGGATCACAAGATCCGTGGTGCCTGCAGAGCCAATGAGAAGAGGGCCAAGAAAAGAAGGCCAACAATTTAAAAAAAAATTGTGTTGCAAATTTGTAGAACTGTTAAAAAGCGCGGAGATTTCGCACGTACTTAGTACAAAAACCTTGCAATTTCGGGTTAAGTGTGCAGTTTATTTCATGTCGGGGTCATACAAGCCCTGTGACATACGGGAAAAGGAGGAATCACGTGGGTTATTTTTTTATTGCAAAAAAAAGCGGACTCGACTGAATATGGAGTCAACGCTCACTTTTTTAAAAGTCGCGAAAATGTGGGTTTGATTTTCTAAAGTCATGTGCCTCACTTTTTACATGACCATTCTTTTTGAAACAAAAACTTAAATGATTTTTTTTAAGGTGTGGAGATTGTTTCGTAAACGAGAGATTTTTATTATATCATTGTGTGGGCCATTAAGATGGCGACCACTTTGCAGGGTCGTGAAGTTTGGGATTATGTCCAGCTTGGGTTTTCAGAACCTAGGGATGAAGCAGTAGAATGAGCTCTCAATAATGTAGAGAGGGAACAATGGAAGAAAGACAAAAAGAAGAATGCTCAAGCATTGCATCTTATCTAGTAGGGAGTGGACCGAGCATTGTTCCATAAGATTATAATCATGTGTTTGGCAAAGGAAGCATGGGATACTTTGGTGACAGACTATAAAGGTATGACCAAAGTCAATATTGTTAAGTTACAGAATACCAGGAGAGATTTTGAAAGTTTGCAGATGAAGGAGATAGAGGACATTGATTATTTCATGAATCGGGTCATAAATGTCCTAAATCAGTTAAAGATTTATGGTGAAGAAATTAAAGATCAAATAGTAGTTGAGAAGGTCCTCAGATCTTTGTCTACCAAATTTGATGTTGTGGTAGAAGCCATAGAGGAAGCCAAGGATTTGGCATCATTGAAAGTTGATGAATTGATGGGATCACTTCTATCACATGAGGCAAGGATAGACATAAATAAGGATTCCACTTTAGAGACCGCTTTCAAAAGTCACGTTTCGATTTCAAGAGACAAAGGTAGAGCCAGAAGTAGATCGAGAGGCAAAGGATGATGCAGAAGATAAGCTGGTTAGAGAGATGGCCGAGAAGAGCGTGAACATGAAAGTCGAAGCAACTACAAAAGCTTCACCAACAATCAAAGAGTTGACAAATCGAAGGTGAGATGTTATTATCGCAATAAAGTTAGTCACTATGCCTGTGATTGCAGGAAGAATATAGTTGATCAAGGGAACCAGAGAGCTAATGTCACTACAGAGAGTACTAACTCCATGTTCCTATCTTTTCATACGATGCATGAACCTTCTGCTAGTGTGTGGTTGTTAGATAGTGGTTGTAGTAACCACATGATAGGCAACAAGAATTTGGTTACAAATTTTGATCAATCTGTGAAAATAGAGGTAAATTTGGGGACTGACAAGACTCTAGAAGTAGATAGAAAAGGAGTGGTCAACCTTCTGACCAAGCAGGGGGAGCAGAAGGCAATATCAGAGGTATATTATGTTCCTAGTCTCAAACATAATTTGATAAGTGTTGGTTAATTGACAAAGAAAGGATATACATTTATCTTTCAAGGTCAAGAATGTGTTATATATGACAAGCCCCCAAGTAAGTAGCTAATAGCGAAGGTGCATATCACGAGGAACAAACTCTTTCCTCTAGTTATGAATTACAGTGATCAGATCAGTTCTTTTACAATTGCATGTTCTGATGATTATTGGTTATGACACTTTCGATTTGGACACTTGCACTTTTTTGGTTTAAGATTGTTGCAGCAGAAACACATGGTCAAAGGATTACCTCCCATCAAAGAACCTGCTAGTACTTGTGAGTGTTTCATCTTGGGAAAGAAACACCATGAAAGTTTTCCAAAGGGAGTTGCATACAGAGAAAAAAAACCTCTTGAGCTAGTGCATATAAACTTGTGTGGACCTATGAGGACACAATTGATTGGTGGAAGTTGTTACTTCCTCACTTTCATTGATGACTATAGCATAAAGACTTGGGTTTACTTCTTGAAGCAGAAGTCTAAAACTTTTGAAAAGTTCAAGGAATTAAAAGCCTTAGCAGAGAACCAAAGTGATTGACAGATCAAGGTATTGAGGTCAAATCGTGGTGGAGAATATGACTCAAAGGAATTCCATGATTACTGCAAACAACATGGAATCAGAAGACAATTTACAACCAGGTACACATCGCAGTAGAATGGTGTAGCAGAGAGAAAGAACAAGACATTTATAAACATGGTAAGAAGCATGTTGAAAGGCAGAAACTTGTCTAATGTGTATTAGGTAGAAGCAGTTGCATGTGTTATTTATGTGATCAACTGATCTCCTACAAAGACTGTGATGAACAGAGTACCAGAACAAGCATGGCCAGGTATGTCTTGCAGCGTATCTCATCTTGAGTATTTGGATGTGTAGCTTATGCACATGTGCCTAAGGAGCGAAGAGGCAAATTGGATGATAAAAGTGAAGAATTCATATTCACTGGTTATAGTGAGCAATCGAAAGCTTACAAATTGTATAACCATGTCACCAGGAAGACCATAATTAGAAGAGGTGTTGTGTTCAAAGAACAAGAGTCATGGAATGGTAGTATAGAAAAAACTGTTGATGCTCAAGTGCCATTGATGGAAGAAGATGATGTAGCAGAAAAGGAGCAGCAAGAATCATAGGTGAAGATACCAAACAGAGACACGCCAACAAGGACTCCAAGGTTTTCTAAGCAGCATGGATCTTTAAGGAGATCAACCGATCGAGGTTCTCCTAACAGCCGATCAGGTGATGAATCAAGAAATGGTAAGAGAAATATGAGAAGTTTGAAATATATTAATGATGATTTGGATGTTATTTCAAAATTTTCATTGTTGTCATTCCAACATTTTTCGTTTGAAGAAGCAATCAAAGATGAAAATTGGGTGCAAGCCATGGATGAAGAAATTGAAGTTATTGAAGAATGATGCATGGGATTTGAATGGTTTACCAAAGGACAAAAATCTCATTGGTGTGAAGTGGGTGTACAAGACAAAGTTGAATGAGAAAGGTGAAATTGAAAGATTTAAAGCAAGACTTGTAGCAAAAGGATTCTTGCAGCAACCAGGAATAGACTTTGGAGAGATGTTTGCTCGTGTAGCCAGATTAGATACTGTAAGAGCAATTCTAGCCACAATAGCTCAGAACAAGTGGAGAATATATCAAATGTATGTGAAATCAGCCTTCTAGAAGAAGAAATTTATGTGTAGAAGCCTCCAGGTTATGAAATTGAAGGTAACGAAGATAAAGTTTATAGGTTGAAGAAAGCTCTCTATGGACTGAAGCAAGTGCCTAGAGCTTGCAATAGCATAATCGACATCTACGTGATTAAGAATGGATTTTGTAGAAGCAACATTGAGCCTACCTTGTACAGAAAGGTAAATAAGCATGGACAAATTTTGATTGTTTGCTTATATGTTGATGACAAGATTTTTATAGGTGATTTTGAGTTAGATGAATTTAAAGCAGCCATGATGAAAGAATTTGAGATGACAGATCTTGATCTCATGAAATATTTTCTTGGCATAGAAGTTGAGCAATCTCAAAAAGGAATTTTTATTTGTCAAAATATATATGCCGAAGATTTCTTGAAAAAAATTAGGATGGAAAATTGCAAACATGTCCCTACACTAGTTGCAACAAATACAAAGTTAAGCAAGGATGATGAAGGATAAGATGTCAATCCAACTCTATTCAAAAGATTGGTTGGCAGCCTCATGTATCTCACAGCTACAAGACCGTATATCATGAAAGGAGTATGATTTCTAGATTTATGGAGACTCCAAAAGACACACATTAGAGTGTAGGAAAATGAATTTTGAGATACATAGTAGGAACTAGAGATTGTGGCATAATGTATGCAAGCACAAAAAAGAAGGATTTGATTGGCTACATAGATAGTGATTTTGCAGGAAGTTTGGATGATAAGTTGAACACTTCTAGATTTGTGTTCCATCTTGGTTCAGGTGTGATTTCATAGGCATCTAAGAAGCAACCCATTGTGACACTTTCATCAGCAGAAGCAAAATATGTAGCAGCAACATCTGTAGCATGTCAAGCAGTCTAGTTAAGAAGAGTATTTGATGGACTTAAGAAAAAACAAAAAGTATCAAAAACAATATATTGTGAAATACCTCAGCGATTGCACTATCCAAGAATAGTGTGTTTCATCAAAAGAGAAAGCATATTGATACTAGATATCACTTTATTAAAGAACTTGTGAGCAATGGAGAAGTTCACTTGAAGCCTTGTAAATCTAGTGATCAATTGGCTGATATATTTACTAATTCATTAGAAAAAGATGTGTTTGAGTTTCATAGAAGAAACTTGGGTGTTGTAAGCATGGCTGAAACATAGACCAACAGGCATGTTTGAGTTGACACGAGTCATGTCTTAGTTTAGCGGTCGTAATTAAGGGGTAGTGTTAAAATAAACTAATTACTCCTACATGAGGAGTTGGATAAAATTAGAGAGTCAGTTAAATGAGTGTTGACTGTTGAGTCAAGTTGAATTAAGTGATAGATGACTTTTAGTGTGTGGTTGTATGTCAAAATATCTTAGGTGAGTCACTAGTTGGAAAAGGTTAAATACCCTTCACCAGGTTCATTGTAATTATCAAGTTTTGTGTGATTAATAGAAGTTCTGCAAATCGTGTGTTTTGGGTGAATTTTTGTTTTATCTTCCCTTCCTTTTCAACAAAGGCCCCACCTTTTGCTACAACGAGGAGAGATACATTCATCTCTCGAAACTATAGTTTGCTCATTTGTTGGATTAAAGAGTGTTTTCCACAATCACCACTGCCTTGAGTTGTCCTTCCACTTTGGGTGGCTAGAATCTACTGGGAGAGCCACATCCAACTCCATGTAGGTTGCACCCTACAAAGATACGTCCACCTTGAAAAACAATCATGTATGTTATTGTACACAGTCCTCACAAGCGTCGAAGAGTGGGATGGAGGTGGTAATATTTCATAAACAAGGGGTTAAATTAATATGATATTGGAGATGGCTGATTAAGTGGATTTACAGAGCTACTATGGGTATGTGTGTCGTTATGTTTGTGCTAGTGAACTTTTTTAACCAATTTTAAAGATGGAAAATATAATAAATAATTTATTAATGTTTTGGGTATTTATATGTATGTAACGATGTATTTGTTGATGTATTGAGTGTTTGGAAGAATTGTTTGGACAAAAATTATTATAATATTATAGTTAATATTTTGTTGTGTAATGGAATTAAGACATGGTTATTTATATGATAATGTGATAATGTCATGTTATAGAACTAACATTTTGATGTAAAATGAGATGAATAAGTACCAAGAAAATGATTTCAATGATTTGATAATGTAATGGAAAATATCTAATGGTATATTTGACATACAAAAAAAATTGTAGCAATGATTTTAACAAATATTATTGAACAATGGAAAAAAAAAAGTGATATAAAATGCCAAAACAATGATGCCAAGGTAACATCATCAAAATGTGAGAACAAAAAAAGACTAATGAAGAAAACCTTGGTAGAATAATGTTATGCACTTAAAAACCAATGCCACC
Source organism: Pinus tabuliformis (assembly GCA_031772625.1). NCBI lineage: Eukaryota > Viridiplantae > Streptophyta > Pinopsida > Pinales > Pinaceae > Pinus > Pinus tabuliformis. Next base: position 774,151,086 of record CM062810.1, read on the forward strand.
ATTTCGTCAATATGTTCAATATGGGTAGCCACATTTAATCATGGTCAACTATATTCTACCATGATGAACATGGCTAACTCTTGTCAACCATGGCTAGCCATGGTCTAAATTTTTTAACCATGCTCAACCATATTCAATCATAGGAAACATCTTCAATGATGGACAATGATACCATATCCTAGACAACTTTAGTTTAATGTGGATATCATGGTCTACATGGTCAAACTTCTCAACAATGCTAAACATGGTCACCCATATTCAACATGGGCATGATAGGAAGCCATGGATGACCACATTCATTTATACATAAATGGTGACAACCTATCTCCATCTTTGGTCAACCATATGTTGACCATAGTCAAACATGGGAAAATAACCTCAATCATGGTCGAACATGGTGAACATATTTTATCGTTGCAATTCTTGCTCAATTTCATCAAACATGGTCAACCATATTCACCCATAGTCAACCATGTTCAACCTTGATCATCCTAATTCAACCAAATATAACCATAGTCAACCATAACCATATATATTCAACTTTCTTCATAATGCTTGACTTGGCCAACCATGGTCAACCATCATCAACATGGCCACCTATATATGATCATGGAAAACCATTATCAACCACATTTAGTCATGATAAACATGGTCAAGAGTCAAGAATGGTCAAACATGGTTGAACATGTTGATGAACAATAAATGAAATAACAATTTGACATACAATAAATGACATCATAATGTAACGAAAATATTTTTCTATATTTTAAAAAATGGTAGTAAAAACCAAAAAAATTTGTGCAAGAAACACCCTGAAAACGAAAGTAACCCTTTTTTTTTTTTTTTTTTTTCAGGGTAAATTTTCAGCATTTTTTAATAATGATGTTAAAAAGAAAATATCATGACTCTAAAAGACTTTAAATTTCCAACGATTTTCAAGCATGACATTAAAGATAAAATATCATGTCTTTGAAAAGCCTTAAAATTCCAATGATTTTTAGGCATGACATTAAATTTAAAATATCACGACTTTGAAAAGCTTCAAAATCCCAACAATTTTTAGGCATGGTGCTAAGAAAAAATACTTATCATTGTTTCCAACCATAGCATTAAAGATAAAATATCATGACTTAGAAAAGCATTAAAATCTCGACATTTTTTCAACTATGGAATTAAAACCAAAGATTATGACTACAAAAAAATCTTAAGTTTTCAAAATATTTTAAGCATGACATTGTGGAAAAATTTTATGACTAATTTTTTTTTTTTAAATGAACACATGAATAAAAGAGTTATTATACGAAGAGAAATTTATTTTTTAAATGCTAAATTTATAATGATTTTAAAATCTTAGCCTAAGACAACTTGATACATTGCAACAAAAATTTAAAAATAAACCATCAAATTGACACGCTGTGTAGGTGAACTCAACCCATTGTAATGAAAACTTAAAGACCAACCATGAAATTGATACATTGTGGGGGCAAGACTTGATTCATTATAACGAAAATTTTAAAATCAACTATCAAATTGCACATAATGGGATCAAGTTGCTAAATGAGCATTAACACGGACCCTGCAAGCAAAAAGAATATATATATATATATATATATATATATATATATATATATGAAAAATACAAAAGAAAAAAAAATCAAATATTGAAAAAAATTAAAACAATAAAAAAAACACAAAAAATAATACAAAAGAAAAAAAATTCAAATATTGAAAAAAATAAAAACAAAAAAAGAAAGAAGCGGAGTTGTCTTTAGTGAGATTTTTTGGACTTTTAGGTGGTGGAAAAATTTGATATGAAATCTTGATTTGTCTTATTTGAATTGGTTTTTTGACTATTAAAAAAAATAAAATTAACTTGTAAAATTTAAAAATTTGAACAAAAGAATAAAAATAAGAAAGGGGAAAATATTTCAGAAATACACATTTAACCGTAGTCAACCATAGGTTTTTGTTGTACGAGCACAAACTCAATAACATAGACGATCATACACTTCCTAAGCTAGCTTTAAATTCCAGCCAAAACCACCGAAGGCTCAATCGGGGGTGGCATAAAGAGACGAGGGCTGGGTTAAACTATTGGGAGATCAACGAAAATGATGCATTGCAAAACATAAATAACATTAAAGATATTGTTACTTCTAAGTTCAAAGAAAAAATGTGGTGTGAGAAAGATTTAGAGGCTAAAAGAAAATTAAGTTATTATAAGAAGGTCATCAACCCCACCCTAGAAGATCAAAAGTATCTCTCTATTTTAACTAGCTCAAAGAAGAAAATTAATATAGCAAAGATTAGAACAAATTCTCATGAGCTCCATAGTGAAACAGGTCGTTGGGCAGTTCCTAAAACGCCATAGATGGAAAGGATCTGCCATATATGTGAGAATAGGAACATCGAGGATGAAAACCACTTCCTCTTAGAGTGCCCCGCGTACAACCACATTAGATCTCAATTTCACAATCTTTTTTACAATACTGACCTTCCTAGCCTTTTACAATGTCAAAATTATAGTGAGCTCAGGAGGCTTCTCTCTAAGCGTTTTGAGCATAGGTATAAAATCTTAAATCAAAATAAATAATTTGTTTCTTTAGGTCCGATAGACCAATGTATGGTCTCAGTGGACGTTAACCACCACCATCATCATCATCATCATCATCATAATTTGAGAAAAAAAAGTTTAAAATTAACCAAAAAAAATTCAAAACATTTTTTTTTTAGTTAAAAAAATAAAAAAATTAAAAATTAGAAAAATAAAATAAAACATTAAAAAATAAATAAAACAAAACAAAACAAAACAAATCTTGCGGGCCATGGGTTGGTGTGGTCACGGAGTGGGGGAGAGGAACTTGCACGCAATTGCTTCCCTGCCCACCCCACGACCCAAATCTGCCCCTGGCCACCTCACGCTGGTTGGTCCTCGAGATTTATTTTATTTTATTTTAGTTTCCAATATTTTTTATTTTAATTTTTAATTTTGAGGGTTTTTTTATTTGAAATTTATTTATTTATTATTATTATTATTATTTAAGTTTGATTTATATTATATTAATTTTTAATTTTTATTTTTAATTTATTAATTTATTTATTTTTAATTTGTTTGGGTAACTATTTTTTTTTTTTTATTAACTTAACTTTAAAAAAAATTGTTTTAGATTTCTACTTTTTCCCCCTCAAATGATATGTTTTTTTGAAATATTTTTTGTTTTTTATTTAATTTTTGATAAAAAAAGATTTTTTTTAAATGGTTTTTTTCTTTTCTTTTCTTTTTTGTATTTGATTCTTTTTTGTCATTTTTTTTTACCAGCATGAAAATCACCAACATTAAAAAATAATATATATATATATATATATATATATATATATATATATATATATATATATATATATATATACACACTTAATACATTAGAAAATTTGAGGTGTAAAAAATAAGCCTTCTAAACAAAAATGGTTTATGTTGCATCAACACTTTTCAAAATCAAGATGAAAATCACTAACAAAAAGAAATGTTCATACTTGATACAGAAAAAATTAAAGTGTCAAAAAATAAGCCCTCTAAACAAATGTATTGATGTTGCAGAAACACTTTTCATAATCAACATGAAAATCACTAACATTTAAAAAAAATGTTCATACTTGATACATAAGAAAATTTAGAGTATAAAAAATATGCTAAAAAAAATGTATATTCTGAACTACCACCTTTCAAAATCAAGTGATTTTTTGCTACCTCAAAAAAACCGGTACTAGGTAATTTTCCTATTTGATCAGTGACTATGTTTTTTGCAACATGAGGCATTAGATAAAGTGGAGGAGAAGAAAAGAAATTCTCACAAAAGGATTTAGTACAAAATAGAGTAGAAGAACACAAGTCAGAGGTAGAGCTTGGTCAAGAGACCCGATAAGTCATTAGTATTATGTTTTATATTAGCTAAGTGATTTGCGATTGTAGATAGCATTCGATACTGTCAGAGGTGCCATTAAAGTGGAAAATGAGCATGTGAAACTTTGCTCATAATGAGGAGTTGACATAGATATAAGAAGAGACCCTAGATCTCAGAAGTGGAGGAATCCTGATAGGTAATTGGTCATTGACTCTATTTTAAATTTTAACACGCTAGCTAATAAGTGCAGGTAGCAGTAGAAGGGAAGAAAATTATTGTGGCAAAAGAGAGCCTTACAACAAAGAGTCTACATTTGAAGAATTCCAGCTAAGGTTAGAGAGAAAGAAGATGATAGAGGAAGTCCTTGAGGAGAAGATAACTAGAGGATTTCTCAAGAGAGGTGACCAAGGTACAACAACCAAAAAATAAAAAGGGATGCTCAAGAGGTTCTAGAGGAGGGAACAAGAGAAACAACAATTGCCAGCTTGAGGTTAGGTGTTCATGTAACAAGTGAGCAGGAATTTTTAGAGGGATATTTTACAATTCATGATGAGCAAGGAGAAGCTCATACAGAAGGGCAAGGAAATGAACATTTCAAGTCATGAAGAAAGTTCAAGTTTTAACCACAACAAGGGAGGAGGAGATGCCAAGAAGAAGAAAATGACTCAGGAGGAATACGAGGAACAACTTTACGAGTTAAAAGAAAGACATGGGGGCTTCACTCAATGAACCTCTCACATAGCATGTGTGTTCATGGCATACAAAACAATACCTTTAATTTGACTAAAAATTGGAAAATACCTCTAAAAATCATATTATTTAATCCCCTATCAATTCAAACCCAATACACCTTCCCAAGTTAGAAAACCCTTATTTTGATTATATATTTTAGGTATCCACTTTTATTTAACATTTATTATACCCGTTTATATTTTTTCATTAACTTTGAGCTCCATTTTTATACCTGCCAATATAAAAACCCTTTACCCCTTATTATATCCTTAATATATTATATCATTTTTTCCTCAATATATATCCCTCAATATGAATGCACGTGGTATGGTATTGGTCCCCCATTGAAGCCCAATGAGGAAATGATCAACATCATAATGCAGCTGAGCTATAAGAGAGGGAAGCAGACTAGAGACAAATATGGGACATGAGGGAAAAGGCCAAAATACCTATCAGACAAAATGATTTTAAGAAGAAATCCACAAAATCTAAAGAGTTGGGGAAAAGGAGGATGAGGCCTTTGATAAAATCCTTGATAGAAGGAGAAGATCTCAAAACAACTAATCCTAAGGAAGGAGAAGTCCACTACTATGAACCAGAAGAAGGATCACTCCTTGAAGATAAGGAGAAGGGACTTGTGGAAGGTTTAAAGTAGGAGGAGGTAATAGAAGATGAGGCTAGAGAGCATTGTATTTTTTATATTAACAAATTGTTTATGGATGCAAGATTTTCAGGTAAGGAAGATGGAATGTGAATATGGTTTACACTTTGCAGCTAAATGTGGCGATGGAATTTCAAAATTTTACTCTTTTATTTAATTGAAGCCCTCAAAATTCATATAAGCTTTGTGAATTTTGACTTGGAGTGAAAAGAAAATTTGTGGAGAATTATGCTATTGTGCTAATGCAAAATTATATTTTTTATGATTTTTGAAGTTGGTAAATTATTATTTGAATTGCATTTTTTAGGCACATGTGTTTGTGCAAAATTTTTTGTACTATTTAAATGGATTCAAAAAACAAGAATATTGTTTTTAAGAGGACCCATAAATGAATATGATGACATTTTTTGAATTTTTTTTGTTTTGTATATTTTAGGTAGTTTATTTTTCATTCGACCTCTTTGAAACTGTCCAAAACAATTACAAGCATAACGTTTAAAATAAATTAAATGAAAAATATCATATGAATTTAGAATTTTCAAACTCATATGCCATTGGATAGACGATGCCTTCATGAATCCAACGCGATCAACTCTACCACCTAAGGACAAATATTTCCTTAAGTCCTCCTTGCTACAAGATGGTGTTACAGAGAAATCTGCAGAAGGGGAGCTAAAACTCTATTTTTTAGAACCTCAACAGCTCGATCGTGCACTTAAAATGATTGATTGAATGCTTAATGTAAAAATTGAAATAGCTCAATCGAGCCCTTCCAATAATAATTCCCCACCAAACCAAATCTTAATGGAATTGATTTGGAGTGTTACAGATCTAGGAGTTTAATCAATCTATGGCTCAATCGAGCTCTTGTTTCCACCCAAAAAAAACAAAACAAAACATGGCCAATCAATTCTCCATGGAAGGGTCATGATTGATCAATATTATTCATATATTATAAATGTGAAATAATAAAATTATCATGCATGTATTGATGATATGCTAATTTTTTACAATGTTAATCTTCTTAGAGTATGGAAATCTAATTTTGATTTTCATCTAGTTGTTTCTCAACATGTAATCATGAAATATATTGCAAAGTATGCTTCAAAAGTAGAAAAGAGGCTATAAAGTTGTCAAGATTTGATGAAAAGAATTGAAAACATAAAATACATTTGATATCCTTCTTTGTGTGGATAAAATAGGTTCCTTGTAGAAACATATATTTTTTAATATCCTCTTAACCCTCCATGTGCCCTACTTGATTTTTGTGCTAAAACTTCCAGGTACATTCTCCCAAAAGAAAAACACTCAAATTACTTGTGCCTCTCTTCATCACAAATGATAACAACGTATCCATTGTTGATAAGACCAAATCATCTTCCTTATTCTCTAAATCCACTAAAACCTATATCTCAAATTATTTATGTTTCCTTATCAACAATTTCATTGATCTTCTCATACTTCTCATACCACACTTTTTCCACTTTTTGTTTGGAATTATGAAGATCTTTGTAGTTATGATGTGTTCTTCCTTTAATAAAGTTCTACTTACTATTGTTTTATGGTAATTTTAATTACACGTTTAACAATAAATGATATGGTGCTTCTAATGAAGAATTTTTTTCGAACTAATTTGATCTTGAATAGTGATTTTTAAATATTTACTTAAAAACTAGTTGAATAGGTTCCTTATTGTATGGATTGCATATTTATGTATTGTATGTTTTTCTAGTCACATGTTATTGTATAATTAAATTTGCATAGATATAGATATAAATTTTTTTCTCTCTTATGAAATCAACTTGGTCCTTCTATTTGGTAATCACTAGCTTGATTTTTCAAGAATCTCCCATTCTCTCAAATTCAAAATATTATCCATATCATTAATTTAGTGATAATTCCCTCAATATGTATTTAGGCTCCCTATATAAGAATAAAATTTAATTTCTATTTGTTGGGCATGGAATTCCCCCCACCACACGTTTTTGGGCTCAAAGCCTAGGTTTTGTAAGACTTTGCGAATTGCGGGCGCAGAGCGCGAAGTATAGGATGAGTCATAGGGCTCTCCACCCTAAGATATTGTAATGTAATGTAAAGTCATGTCGGCCTACCCATGGTCTGCAGACCATGGGAGTTTATAAATAGAGCAAGGCTCTAAGAGTAAATATAGCGAAGTAGAGAGAAGAATGGGAATAATTCAAGCATAGAAGAAGGGTCTAAGTGTATTGGGTCGTAGTGGTAGGAAGAGGCTCTATAGCTGAGTGCGCAAAGGCCTAGTAGAGTCCACAGCTGAGTGCGCAGACCCCTGCAACTAAGTGCGTAGGGCGGTATTGAGTCTGTAATCTGGATCGAAAAATAATAAAGAAAACTTTATTCCTATTTCTGTGTATCTGCTGTGCATTATCTTCTTTACATTTATATTGGTTTATTTATTGCACGCACTGATATGATTGCTGAATATGTTGTAATAATCATTAAATCTTAGACACACAAGTTAAGTAATGGGGTAATAACAGATTAAATAGCAAGGAACTTGGGTATCATACGGGTTGTGACCTGAGTAGGGTTGCGCGGAAGCAGCATCACAGGTTGTGAAGGAATAATAATTTCGCGTAGCAACGTGCACACAGGATCAAACCGCGGACCTCTAGAAGCTCATAAGACATTCCCAAGGTGAAGAAACCTGGTTCTAGCATCCTCCCATACTACTTCGGGTGAGACCTCAATCCGCGCTCCGTGGACTGTTGCTGAAAGGGCCAGTAGTACCGGGATTTGCTTGCTTAAATCACCTTTGAACCTAGGTCAAGCCCATACAAGCCAACAAATGGTTTCGTTGCCGGGACTGGGATTTGCATAAAGGATGTCTGATGTCGTGCCACTGGAACCCAACAATGAAAGAAATTGAAGAGTGGTTGGACAAGAAGATTCACGAGTTCGCGACGCAGGAAAACAAAAATCCACGAGTATATAAGGAACAGTGGTTGGAGCACTACTTATATATGGAAATCCACAATATGTTCTTCACATCCTTTCCTTCGGAGCTGTATGAGTGGATCGCAAAGTTAGCAGAGAGCCAGGGAAGGTGTAGGCACGACAGACCAATAGTGTGGACTCCAGAACTAGTGCGCAGACTAGAAGCATCAGAAGATAAGATCGCATGAGCTGTGGACCATTGGCTTGAATGGATAATAGGAGGATTTATCATTGAGTTTGCAATAGACATGACCGTTAGCTACAGTGAGGTAGAGCAATGTTTTCTCAAGGGACTACGAGGTAACGATATTAAATATTTAAACACTTGGATTAAGACGCTATTGTGTGAAAATCAGGTTATGTGAATAAATTAATGTTTGGGACTACGCAGAGTAGGAAGATCTATAGAAGAGGAAGTAGCGAAGAGTTAGAAACCAATCCCTTAATTTCACCCTCGTGAGAGAGCAAGGAAGAGCTTGCGAAGGTTTCTCTGAGAAGTGCGGTCAGTTTGATAAGACAATGAATTATGTGTTTACCACCACCCACACTGCCACCCATTTCACCCCCGTCACCTCCATCTCCACCCACTCCACCTCCGCCACCACCACAGTTCAGTATGGTGAGTGCGATCAAATTACCGGTATTCAGAGGTGTGGGGAATGAAGATTCGGACCAATTCTGGTTCGTGGTAAGAGCAGTATGAGAAGCACAAGGTGTAGAGTTGCAGGATTGTGCATTAACATGGTATATCAAACATTCTAATGACCACCCAAATGCAAGAATCACAGAGATCTAGGCCATGCTCAACAAGGAATTTAGTAGGCCAAAATTAGAAACATAATCAATTATCGGGTTTAAAGAGATCGAGATGCTCCCGGGCGAGACCCCCCTGGGATCTGAATCAAAGGCTGAAGAGTATGGTTTGTGAAGCCAATATGACGTTGACAAATGGACAACATTGCACATGGTTTGTAGCATCTCTGACACTACACTTAAGGATGGTGCTGTCACAACAAAAACTTTCCACCGAGGCCAAAGCGTTGGAAATGGCAATGAGATAACATGAGACCCCTATACAAGATCCTGGGTTGGGAGTCCAAAAAATCTGTGTGCAACTACAGAATCTGTGTCTAGAAATGCAAAGTTTGAAACAGGATAGGGCACCTTGGTTGGAGGCACGCGAGGAAGTAGGGCGCATAAAATGCAAAGGCCAAGGGCATGACAAAGATCACTGTCTAGTGTTCGTGAACTACTTGGCAGGATGAGGGTTGATGCCATTGAGACCAGAGGCACAGGAAGGGCCGAGTGGGAAACCTGCTTTATGGTGCACGATCTGTCAGATAGGAGGGAAACACACTATGGATAATTGTCATTTGTTGCAGAATTATATGCAGACGTCCAAGCAATTGTTTTGTAATTTCTGCAAGTCGATAGGCCATAATGAACGCACCTGCTGAAGTTACGAACTAATGATGGATCGAACCCCTGCCTACAGGGTGTAGACCAAAACGCGAGCCCTCAACCCAAATACAGGGATGGCGTGCACTGTATTTCACGGGCGCGGTTGAGGACGAGGCTGAATGGGACCAGGAAGGGGTCGCAAACAACTAATTTGTTACAATTGCGGAGGACCAGGGCACTAAGCCCACGATTGTACTAATCCGAAAAGGATATCATGTTTGTATTGTACTTATTTTGATCATGAGGCAGAAGACTGCCCTTCGTTGATAGCAAGGATGCGTGAAAAATGGGTTCTCCAGCCCCCTCTAACTCATAATTTACAAATGATGAGGTCTGAGCCGTGTGAAGAAGCCCCGAATGTAAACATGATGCTCAGAAGCGGTATGACCACGGGAGATGATAAGGGGAAGCAGCCAGAAGAAAGTGAGTGGGTTCACAAGGCTCCTACAAAGGAACCCAAGTTCGATTTAGAATGCGCAAGAGACATTCATGGAAGCTAAGAAGAACTTCACAGAGGCCTCCACTTCAGGTAGTAAGGATCAACTAGAACCAGGAATGGATCCTTCAATGCTCACTACCTTTCTAGAGACATGCATGAAAATGCTACGCGATAGCAAGGTAGTCAAGGGACTACAGGAACTTATCACTAGGTGCGCAGGGTCAAGGGAACCACGCGTGGTCCGGAAACTGGGGAAGCATGCATTGCACACCGGAAGGGAAATGAGGTTGATTGTGCAAATTGGCGAGTATGAAATGGATCAGGTAATCCTGGATCTGGGTTCAGACGCGAATATACTGCCAAAGTAAACATGGGAACACATGGGCAGACCCGCGTTACAATGGTCCCCTATTCAGTTACAAATGGCAAACCAATAGAAGATTTTTCCCATGGGAAGATTGCAAGGGGTAACCGTAGCTATTGAAGGGGTGAGCGCGTAGGCGGATTTTGAAGTGATAGAGATTGTTGATGACAGTAACCCCTATCCTGCGCTACTAGGAATAGACTAGGCCACTGACATGAACGGAGTCATAAATCTGAAGAAACACAAAATGATCTTTGAGAAAAAGTCACTACGCTTAGTGGTACCGTTGGATCCAACCAATGGAGTGTGATACACTGAACTAGCGCGCAACGATGATAGTGATGACGATCTCGATTGTATTTACAAGATAACTATGCGAGACTAGGATTGGGTGAATCCAACTGTAGATGGGTGAATTTCGTGGGAGCGCGAAAGCTCCTGCACTTCAGATTCAGACGAAGAAATAGAGAGATGGCAGAATCGGCTGCACGAAGTAACAACTCTTAATTGCAACATGATGGTTAGATCACTGCGTTGCGTGACAACAGAGGAAAGGGAGCTGCCGACATATGATGGATTGTCAGCGGTGGATGAATTTCTGAGCAAATTTGAAAGCGTAGTACCAGAACAATAGTGGTTCGATGCGCTGAAGTGGGCACTACGGGAAACACCTGCATGATGGCGGGGTGTGCATTAAGGAAACTTTGAGGAATAGCGCAGATGCAGAAGGATGATGCACCTACATTTTGGAAAACCCCAGCTTCGAATGAAAGTTAATCAGCAGGGGCGGAACAACTTGCCTGTTCACCTTCCTCGATGGGTACAAATATATGTTGTATAGCGTGCACAAGTGCATACCGCCACAGAATAGAGAATCAGAACAAATCGTAGCAACAGGAAGGGCGATGCACACTACCAATTATCCACGTTGAAGCATTTGATAGGGTGTACAGAGTACTGAACAAGGTTGACCAAGCAAAACGAACTGATTGGGACCTGCGTGTGCCAGTGGTTCGATGGGCCTACCAGACCATGTGCAAAACCTTGAACGTGGAGACGATCCCAAAGGTGCAGAATGGAGTGCTAACCATACTTACGGAAGAAGATCCAAAAAGGAATCCGCACGTACTGGCTCCCACAGTGGCGGCAGTGCGCGATGGCAAGGAGGAAGAAATCACACATCTACACGAGGACGAACATCTAAGGATTCAGGAAGCCATCCGGTGAGGGAACCTTAGACTCCACGAACTCAAAAAGGACTGGGTACGATTGAGGAAGAAAAGCATTTTGATGGACATTGAGATCATGAGGCTGGAAAACAAGATCGCACAAGCATGTCTCGTCGAGAAACCAAGGATGACAGGGCTAGATACGGATGATCATACCACTACATTAGATGAGTGTCGCCAAGAATTTATGACTCTATTGCCATGGCTATGATCACACTTCACCAAACGTAGTAACTAGGGGAGCGCACTACATACAATAGAACGCGCAGTGCTGGCTGTCGCAATGGCAATTGAGGAATTCCTGCGGACTACCCTGAAAGGCGAGTTGAAGTCTCGCACAAGTGGCACGACCACCTGACCAGCCATAGGGGGCACAGTCACAATGCTCTAGGCAGTTGAAAGAGAGCGTGCGACTCTAAAAGAGTCTGTTTGGGAACTGCGCGATAAGGGAGATACGCGCAGAACCAGCATGTCCCAAGGTTTGCACCTATGCATGGGGGGCTGCGCTACCACATGCGTAGGCTGGGAAGTGACCGTTGGTGTCACTGTTCATGACAGGATGTTTGATTTAAGGCAAAAGGGAGCAAGCGGTGGACATTTAAGACATGAATTAAGGATAAGATTTGGGACAAACTGCTGCAAAGAAAGCATTAATGACTCAGAATTGGGGGGAACGGTCGGATTCAAATTTAAAAGGCGCTATAAAACTCCAAGGACTAGCCACGAGACAACACTTGTTCATTTGAGATTTGAGCAATTACGTGGAGCACAAAGTGTTGAGCACGAAGTGGTATTTGAGCCCCGAAGTTCACAAACAATCACAAACAGTTCAAATAGAATGACAATTACAAGGAGAAGTGTGGGTTTTGTAGAGTGTACCATCGACAAAGCCGCGAAAAACCCCATGGTGCAGGATGTCCCCAGAGATGCTGGGGATGCACCAGAAATTCTGAAATCACCTCGGACACTGAGGCCCAAGAAGGATAAGTAGGCAGCGGGACTAGTCTGCATGTCCCCATGGAATTCGCGATTCAGTAAACTGTCCATGGAAGAAAAGGTAAAGGTTGTCACCATTGAGACAGATGATGAGGAGGAGGACCTATAGGCTCTCATCGATGAGATAAAGGCATCCGAAGACATGGACGAAGACATCCAGCTGGTGTGTGCTGTAGCGAAATTGCCTGAGTACGTCCCTCCGTGGAAAGGGAAAGCTACGATACCCAAGGATTTCGATGTCGCTAAGAGCACACTCCAAATCCCGCTCCTCCCCAATGGAATTGTGTTTGAGGGCTCACCCCTGGGCTGTGTGCCCACAATGAAGTTTTAAGATTGGGACCTCACGGATAGCGAGAAGTTCCCACATTTAGAGACTGAGAACCTCATGAAGCAGAGCATGGAGGGGTCAGTTACAACATAGAGCTGCGGAAATGGTTACGCGGTTTGGAGAAGGCTGGACTGCTTCATCTACTATGGATTCCACACTTTTACCACATGCCAGGACAGGCAGCAGAGGACCCAGTAAAAGGCGCAGACCCAAGCACAACGTCCACCTAGCGAAAAGGGTCGTGCATCACGCAGAGATCGAGTCCATGAAAAAAGGTCAAGGCATCCAAATTAGACATCGAATTGATTACACTAACATAAGGAGACCTCTATGACTTTGGTGACATGGTTCACGAGGTCACCAGGGAAGCGCTCCAGGAAGCCATGTTGGAGAAATAGATTGTGTTGGGGGCCCTATGGGCGTAGCTGTAGGAACTTTAGGTGCAGACCCCACAAGAAGGAGAAGTAGCCGCCCACGATGCCGCAGGTACATCAGCAGTGGAGTCACTGCTATGTACAAAGATGGCCAACACCATAGCGCTACCGGAAGGAGCGTTAACAACGGAGAACGAGGATGACAGAGCCGCGATAAGCAGGATCAAGGGAATGTGCATAAACTTGGCTACACTTCCATGAGACACATTGTATCAACTACAGGATGACATCACAACAGAACTCTGCGCCAGGGAGGACCGCACGATCCAGGTATTGAGTGAGTAGAAGATCAACATCGAACAGCTTAGCCTGCAGTGTGACGAGCTAGTGTCACAGAATCAACAGATTGCGCAAATAGTTGATGAAGCATGCCGATACATTCTAGAATTGTCCATCACCGTAGACCTACTCACAGAGATGCGGATCCACTGTCTGGCAAGTGGAGTTCGAAGCGTGCGCGAGGAAACAACACGAGTACAGCTGGAGCTGAACCTCTAGATTGCTGAGCTGCGGCTGAAGGCGCAGCCTTCCACTCCTCTAGAAGTTAAAGAATAGCACGTTAGCACGATTCAAACAGGACTGGAAGAAATTGGATGAGCAGTGCAGGACTGTACCAGTATGTTGGACCAAGCTTTTGATGTCCTCACATCCTTGCAGGAGGACCCCAACATACAGCGCTTGGAAACAGAGGCGCATGAACTACAAGAGCAGTATGATAGTGTAAGGGGAACTGCACAGACAATTGTCCTCACCCAACGGCTGGCAAAGATGCAGCAAGCAAGGGCACTGAAGAAGCAAGTGGATGCTACAAGATAGAAAGTGGCACTTCTCAAAGCGCGTCCAACCTTGGATTGATGAGGTCTTCACCATTACGGCCGAGATTGAGGGAAAGCTCACACATATGTAGGGACTATATGTGCTAAGGTAGATAGCGGATCCTCACAAAGAAGTGTCGGAAGAGCGCATGCAACAGTTCAAAAAAACCGTAGAACAGTGCGACATGGACCTCTAAGCAGTACGAGACCAGTTGGAGGGGCTCCGTGCCAAGATCACTACACCAGCAGAGTGACTCGGGACGAGTCACGATGATTGTGTTGGGGGCTTGTTGGGCATGGAATCCCCACATAGCACGTTTTGGGGCTCAAAACCCAGGTTGTGGTCAAAGGTTTTGTAAGACTCTGCAAAATGTGGGCGCGGAGCACGAAGTATAGGATGAGTCATAGGGTTGTCCGCCCTAAAATATTGTAATGTAATGTAAAGTCATGTTGGCCTACCCATGGTCCACGGACCATGGGAGTGTATAAATAGAGTGAGGCTCTAAGTGTAAAGATAGTGAAGTAGAGAGAAGAAAGGGAATAATTCAAACATATAAGAAGAGTCTAAGTGTATTGGGTCGTAGTGGTAGGAAGAGGCTCTACAGCTGAGTGCGCAGCGGCCTAGTAGAGTCCGTAGTTGAGTGCAAGGACCCCTGCAGCTGAGTGCATAGGGCGATGTCAAGTCTATAACCTAGATCAAAGAATAATAAAGAGAAGTTGATTCCTACTTCTGTGTATCTGCTGTGCATTGTCTTCTTTACATTTATATTGGTTTATTTGTCACACGCACTGATATGATTACTGAATATGTTGTAATAATCATTAAATCTTACACGCACAAGTTAAGTAATCAGGTAATAACAGATAAATAGCAAGGAACTTGGGTATGATACAGGTTGCGCCTCGAGTAGGGTTGCACAAAAGCAGCATCACAGGTTGCGAAGGAATAACAAGTGCGTGTAGCGACGTGCATGCAGGGTCAAACCGCAAACCTCTAGAAGCTCATCAAACATTCCCAGGGTGCAGAAACCTGGTTATAGCACCCTCCCATACTACTTTGGGTGAGGCCTTAGTCCGCGCTCCGTGGATTGTTGCCGAAAGGGCTAGTAGTACCGGGATTTGCTTGGCTAAATCACCTCTGAACTTGGGTCAGGCCCATACAAACCAATTGTTGGCTTCTACGGGCCTAACCCAGGTTCATAGGTGATTTAGCCAAGAAAATCCCGATACTACTGGCCCTTTTGGAAACAGTCCACAGAGCGCGGACTGAGGTCTCACCTGAAGTGGTATGGGAGGGTGCTAGAACCAGGTTTCTACACCCTGGGAATGTGTGATGAGCTTTTGGAGGTCCGCGGTTTGACCCTGCATGCACGTCACTACGCGCACTTGTTATTCCTTCGCAACTTGTGATGCTTCTTCCCCGTAGCCCTACTCGAGGCACAACCTGTATGATACCCAAGTTCCTTGCTATTTAATCTATTATTAACTAATTACTTAACTTGTGTGTGTAAGATTTAATGTTTATTACAACATATTCAACAATAATATCAGTGCACACGATAAATAAACCAATATAAATGTAAATAAGACAATGCACAATAGATACACATAAATAGGAATCAACTTCTCTTTATTATTCTTTGATCTAGATTACAGACTCGACACCGCCCTTCGCAGTCAGCTGCCGGGGTCCGTGCACTCAGCTGCGGACTCTACTAGGCCTCTGTGCACTCAGCTACAAAGCCTCTTCCTACCATTATGACCCAATACACTTATACCCTTCTTCTATGCTTGAATTATTCCCATTCTTCTCTCTACTTTTCTATCTTTACACTTAGAGCCTCGCTCTATTTATACACTCCCGTGGTCCGCGAACCATGGGTAGGCCGACATGACTTTACATTACATTATAATATTTTAGGGCAGACAACCCTATGACTCATCCTATACTTCGTGCTCCACGCCCGCAATTCGCGGAGTCTTACAAAACCTTTGACCACAACCTGGGCTTTGAGCCCCAAAATGTGCTGTGAGGGGATTCCATGCCCAACGCTATTATTCTTTAGTTCAACAACCCAACAAATTATTATACAATATCTTCTTCATCAACTTTGTTATCTTCATCCTCTTCTCATTTTGAACCACTTTCTTTGGATTCTTTACGTTTTTTTTACTCCAATTATTCTAATCTTATTCTTAACACCTATTATTTTTTTATTCGCTTTTTTATTTCCTTATCTTCTCACAATCCTTTTTACTTGGAATTGGATTTTAATTGAAATGTTTTTTGAATGAGACATATGAACAAAAATATAATACCATCCTTGTTGTAGGGATCCCTTTTAGTTTATGATTCATATAGCCTTTTGAATAAATGAAACATTGTTTCTAAGAATAACTAGTTTTGAAAAAGGTCAAATGCTTCACTTGGTAAATGTGACTTCTTGTTAAACCAAACAAGCTTCAAACCTATTCACTAGTAAAATTTTGGGGTTATAAAACAATAGATGACCTTTATCACACACCCTTCAATCTTATGCCCAAATGGTTAAGTTTGTTCATTTCTTAAACATGTGTTGGGGGGAGAGTGAAGAGATATTATTGCTTATGGGACTAGATTACTTAGGAAATAGGCATATTGACTTGTGTCTAAAACCCTAATCACTTTCATTCTAGTCAAATTCAAACTTATTTTATTGGTACACAAAGAAGGTTCACTTGAAGTTTTATTTAATACTTTTTCATTGTTAGCATGTTAAGCATGACAATTTTCATACATTTGCATTGTTCACATGTTAAGCATGTAACATTAATGGGAAAAAATATGGGAAGCTACAAATGGTTGTGGTTTATTACTCTAGCTAATCTAAAGTGAGGATTTTGTTACTAAGCAACATTTTCACTATCTATGCCATAGGTGTGAACAATAATAATGTTGAAATACATGGATCAAAAGCTAAGGGAAATAAGTAGATAAATGAAAAATTTCAAGAGGTAATGCTACTATAAAGTGGAAATTTGCAATGTATTAAACACAAACATAACAATAACAAATGGTTCCATCATGGGCTCTTGGGTAACCTACATATATTCTAGTTACACCAATGGAATGAGGGAATTTAAAAGATAATATATAGTCTAAAAATGAAGATCAGACGATGAAAGATACCTTAGAAATGGTAAAAATCCTGAGACAAGAATTGTAGAATCATGTAAAAATTATTATATTTATATTTGGTAGTTATATTTATCAAGATCTTTCTCATTTGGTAGTTATTGGTATTAGGATTTTCCTTTTGCTCACTTCAATTGGTATTTATTAGTTTAACATACATGGAAAAAAATACACCATTCTCTCAAGATTACTCTTAAATATATGAAACAAATGCATGGCCAGTCTCTAGAAATATTTGAAGAAGAAATTCAACACATTGGATATCTTTTCATTGAATTCTCTAATTGCAAGACATGTTGTAGAGGATAAACAATGTTTATTAATTGTTGGCATTGATTATGATAAATTGGAATATGAAATCCCATTATGTCTTACCCATGAGTAGGGAGCTTAAAAAATCCTTCATCACGAGATGGAAAAGGATTCCTGGGAGACGTGATGTCATGATACTGGGAGGTAAAACTCGATGTACATTGGTTAGTGTGCTCACTTAGTGGCTACCCACCACTTTGGTTTTGAATCGATCACATATAGTACAAGGGCCAATTACTTCTCCCTCATCTGGCAAAGGTACCCTAGTGACCAGTATTAGGTAAAATATCGTATGCTATACGTTACTATTGTGGGAAGCAGTGGTTCTTGGATTGTAATGGTGGTCATTGGTACCCTCCCTAGTCTCCACTGTTATAACCAGTTTTCACTGAGTATGTGGGTGCCATCCATCTAATGGGCTTGATAGCCCTATTGGTGGTGGCTTGTAGAAATGATCCAATGACTTGCATTGAGTGGATAGGATGCGTAGGTATCGAAGAAAATTTAGTTTTCCTATTGTGTGATGTGTGGATTTCAAAGTTCTTAACACTTTTTTTATAACATCTTTATTTCATTTCTTGCATAAATTTTTCTTGTAATCTTAAATAAACATTTGTATGGAATTTCATAAAATGAACTGCATTTGCCTAGCATCTCCTTGCACTCAATTTAACAATCATATTAGCAGTCATTCAACTATGAAAGGATGGAAATTGATCAACCACATGAGGAACAAGATGTGCCCTATCAAGTTTGTCAACAGCTAGCAAAACAAGACGTGCCCTATCAAGTTGGAAAATCACTAGAGAAACAAGATGTGCACTATCAAGTTGATCAACCACTAAAATCATTAGTTATGCCATGTTAACTTGATAGGATAATAGGGAGCTGCAGTGGCTTGGAAAGGGGTGGAAGGTTTGGAAAATATTTGGATGTGTTGTGGAAAACCCACAACCTACCCATTTTTATTTTTATATTCATAATAATAATATAAACCCTCCATGTCAATTCTGGTTGTTTTGTTTTGTTTTGGTTAATTTTGCGACATTTTTACGATATTTTAATTTTTATCGGGTTGACACTTTGATCACTTCATTGTGTGTGGTTTCTTGCGAGCTTCTCATTGGTTTTATTTTCATCTCATTTGGAAGTCTTAAGGTTTGAAAATGATGTTTGTCCAAAGTTTGAGTGATTTTCACCGCCATGGGCATGAATATTTACACAATGTATTTTATTTTTACCTCGTTAATTTAATTAATTTCAATATCTAACTATAATCATTTTATTAATTGATTTAATTAATTTAATTAATCTGTAATTAATATTTATTAATAATTTCATTTAATTAATTAATTGCATTTTTTGAAATTAAATTGTAAATATTAATAATTAATTATGATTTAGTTAGCTATTCTACAAAACCATCCGGTGCAAGAACATATATGTATAGATTAACCATTGTATGCATAAGTGTTAACAAATATAAAGACAAATTAAGAAATAAAGTTAAATAACAAATCCTTAGAGGAAATTCTAATTGAAATTTCTAAAATCTTTCGGGCATCTCAGCTCCAGGGCTTCTAGGCATTTGGGCTTCCAAGCTCTAGGGCTTCCAAGCATCCAAAGCTTGTGGGCATCCGGGCTTCCAAGCATCCAGGAGGCTCAGGGATAGGGGGAACCAGGGGATACGGGTAATAGGGGACCAAGGGAACCAAGTGTTCCACGAACTAGGGGACCCAAGGACTAGGGAACCAACACACTAGGGAAATATGATTTTAATATAATTTAATTTAATATAAAATATTTAATTTTATTTAAAATTTAATTGCATTATATTTAAAATGACTGTTAGTTATTTATATTTATGTAATTTTGTTTTATTTTAAATATTTTTTACAACTTTATTAGAAAATATAATTAAATAATTTGTTGAGGCATGTTATTTTCCAGCGAACTAGCAGTTTTGATACTCTGACCTTGGAGAGTCATATCTTGAGTTCTACTTGTCCAAATGAGGCCCAAGATGGCTTGTTGGAAAGGTAGAATGATGGAGAACAATATGAGATAATTGACTCAACCAATTATGCACATTAACTATACCTCAAAATTAGCAAAAAATAGAGCTCCGAATTTAAACCAAAAATCAATTTCTAAGTTTGTTTTGGGGAAATATGGTTGGCTGAAACTATTGGCTGTAGCAAATTCATTCGATTTTGTCCTCTTGGGACAAAGAGAATATCAGAGAGATCATTGGGAGGCACAATTTTCATTTATTTTATTCATTTAATTAGAATTTAGTTGGATAGTTTGTTTTCCCATTTTTGGCACTTTGATTTTATTGTGCAAAATTTATTCATTTTGTTTCAATTTTTATTGGTTTTTGGTAGGAGATCTGTTGGAGAGATGAAGAATAGGATATTTGGAAGAATTATATTGCACCAAAAAAGGAGAAAAAGAGGAATTTTAGCTCCAAATTAGATGGATCTAAACCACTCCCAACAACTCTCCATTTTTTTAGATTTCTTGTAAACTAATAATATTAGTTATTAGAATGAGGAAATGGTTCCTATCCTTTGCAACATAGGATATATAAGAACTTTGTAATGATATTTTGACTTGTAGATAGGGAGGAAAAATCAGATCTGGGTTATTCAGGATTTTATTTTTTGAAATTTAGAAATTGTATTGGAAGCTACGCCTACACTTTTGCAGCTCTTTCCCTTTAATGACAAATCTTAAATATTTTGAAGAGATTGTTGGAGATATGAGATAAAAGAGACTAGGCTCTATCAATTTGTATTTATATACTTTTATTTGTAATACAAATTTCATCTTTTGATGGCGAGTCTTTGTAAATTCTTTCATATTGTGCACTCTTGTCTTATCTAAGAATGATTATCCTTTAGATCATCTACCTGATTTATTAATTTCATAGATTTGTTATTAATTTTCGATTTTCTCAAGAACTTAAATCAAATTTTTGAGTAACTATTTACTTAAAATTTAGCTATCTTAATTCAATTTATTTTCCATTAGAATTAAGTGAACTATTATGGTGACCAATAATTTATTGTTTTAATCTCCAAACAAAGCCTACACAAAACCCATAATTTTAGTTGACATACATTCTTCCATTCATTATTAAAACCATGTTAAATCCCTTATTTGTTTAAAGTCATGCACTTGGTATTTGGGAGTTATCTCTTCAATATCAAGTTAGGTTAGATTCCTTTACTTTTTCACACTGCATTTAGATTAGATTTAGAATTAGAATAATTAGTTTCATTCTAGAAGTCATCTTACACAGGGGAAAACCTTTGGTATGGCTTGGTTGAGCCCTCAAGTCAGCTTAAGGGTTTGATTTCTTGCAAGAGCTTTGCAAGAGGGTAAATATAATTTCTTTCTTTCTGTTGATGAGAAATTGGTAACATTACAAGTCAACGGGGAGAGAGAGTGGGTAACTAGACTCAATAGAACCAGTCAGATCCATCATTTAAGTTGATAAGGGTATGATTTGGGACTCTAACAAGATGGCCTTCCTAAATTTTGAAGAGGTCATTTTTGGCCATGAACATTTTTGGCGCTAGAAGGAGGGCCAACAATAAATTGTTTCTTTAAATATTTTAGGTTCTAAAAGTTTTAACTCATTATAATGGCTCCTCTTAAGCGACCTCTTTGGAGTTGCTTCACTAGACTTCCACCTACCTCCACTCCAATTCAGGTAGTAAATCTCTTGTCAAAGATGAAGTTTAACGGTAAGAAGAATGTCTCTTCTTTTGATCATGTTCTTCAATTCATTTTAAATTGTAATAATTTTGATATTGAAGAAGGTGTTATGTGCAATATGTTCACTCTCACTTTGACAGGAATGGATAAAGACTAGTGTAAATCATTACCATTTTCCTCCATTTTCACTTGGGATGAGTTAGTAAAAGTTTTCCTGCAAGCTTTTCAGGAGTATAACTATAAGAATATATGCAATTAAATTAAGGAACTTCTTCGATTTGAAGGTGAGTATTTATATGATTTTCTAATTTTATTCAAATTAATTTGTTTTTAATTTCAATTTGAATATTTTCCTCCTGAATTTCAGTTAACAAGTTGGTTTAGAAATCTAGTTTGTCTTCCTTGCATTCCAAATCCATATGAAACAATTTAAAGTTTTGCTGGGACATCTTCAATTTCTATTAACATGAATGAAAATTCACATTTGGAGAATGTGCATTCTAATAATGATGAAATTGCTTCAGCCATGTATGATAAATTCCTACAAATGGTGCATACTTCCTATAGTGTTAATGAGAATCATGATGCTCTCTCTCATGTTGATAATTCACAACCACAAAGCTTGGAACAATTTGATGATCAAATTCAAGAAGATAAGCACATTGAATTTGAAGAACCAGTTTCTATTAAATATGAACATCATCAAGAAATAAAATCATAAAATCAACAAGCTAATCAGGAAGCACAAGCACAACTTGAAGATTCCAATAAAGTGTGTTTTGCTACAAAAATTTCTAAATTTTCCCATGTTGACCAAACAAACAATTTAAGGCATCTAAGCATCAATATTTAATAAAGTATGATCATCCACACAAATTATTATGAATATGAAATTTACATTAGAGAAAACACACAAGAGCCCGCAAACAGATAAATTTTCATGTTCATTTCTTTCAATTCTCATTTCTCTCTTTACCTTGATATTTTTGCTGACAAAAATTCGTTTCCTCTTTACATTAATGATATTCCAAAAAATAGAGGAGTTTATATAAATACTATAAATGATGAATTGTTAATTAGTTTTGATCATATCAAACAAGCTTTTAATAATCATTCTTTCGAGAATGTGCTTAATCATTCTTGTTGTTCTGATATGTTGTATGGAAATGACAGGAATACTGATGAAATTTGTCAAGTCATTTATGATGATTATTTAGAGTTAAAGGAAATGAATTACTTCATTCTTATCAATTACTCTCACTCTTGATAAAACTTATATATTTCAAAATGGGGATTCTCCTTTTTCTGATATTACTAATGCAGTGTTTCATTTTGAAATCCCATCTAATCATAATGATTTTCGATACGTATTCATGATTATGAAAATCTTCAAGTTTCTATTTCTAATCATAGTCTTGAGACTCTCTCTTACTCACAATTTGATGTCGGTAATTATTCTAATTGCATTATTATGTCTAATTCTTGTGAAGAGAAAATCATTTCAAGCAAGTCCCAATTGTCTTGTAAAATTAGCTAGAACACTAGTGTAAATAATGATCTAATTTTGTTATTTTTGCTTCATTTGTTATGGTTATTTTCATATTTGTTTCCTTCTTTACTTTTTCAATTCTTGTATATTCTATGCTAACATATTGAACAATCAGTTGTTAATCACTTGCAAAATTCATTATAGGGAAAATGTAAAGATGAAATATAAAGCCTTAATCTTGAGCCTCAATAGCTATTGTTTTTCCAATTTCATTTGATGTTCATGCATTTTCCATAAGAATAATTACATGATAATGCATTAATACAATGTGACCAACCATCTAACCCAATTGATGATCTTCTGATAAATTCATTAAATCTTCATTCACATCCATTTGAAAGTTATTTGGAAGGTTCATTTACATAGAAGATTGTTGATATTTCATCATATGTACATAATAATCATTGTGTTATGTAGGCTCCAATGCTTAAAGATACATTATTAGAGCTTTCCATGTTATCATTTCATCTCTTGAAACCACTTCAACCATTAATTGATATTCATCCATATTTTTATGATCCAATAGAGATTTGGTTAGAGGAAAATCTTCAAGAGAGGGCGATTATAAATAAGTTCCTTTTTGTAAATACATTAGTAATAGATGTACATATTGCATTTAGGTTTATGTTTATTAGCTTAATATTATCACTTCTTTTGTTATTGATGTTTGATGTGTACATTTATGCAAGAAATAAAATTCTTGAATGGTTACACTGGAAGTATGACTATACCTAGTCATATTTTCCCTCTTACAGTTAAACTAGGGTTAGGAGTAAAATTAGTTTTGTTTGTTTGTTTTTCTATTTGTTTGAATTTTAATAATGCAGGTAGAAGAATAAAACGAGCAATTAGTCCCTTCCAGTTGAAATCAAATTCTTGAGCCCTTGTTGTTCAAAATTTTCACATGGCTTTTACTTCTCACAATTTAAATGACAAATTTATGAAGGTACTAAAAGAAAAGGAAAATCACAAGGATCTTGCACCAATAAAAAAAATACTCTCACCCATAACCATACCTTTACACATTCTTGTATTTTTCATTCACTAAAACCAGGTTGAATCAAACTTTTTTTATTTCACTCTTCATCTTGAGTCTCCTCTTTTTGTTGAACCTCTTTTACAAATCTCAGGATGATTGAGTGTCTACTAATTTATCAAGTTCACATGGGTCACTATTGTTTGCTTTTTTTTTCATTGGACATTAATTCCTTGAGCCTCAAGCCATTTCCACTCGTGTATCTTTGTATCATTTCATTCATTTCTCTCTAGGGAGACATGTATAGGTAGGTACCTTTACCTTCACTCCATTCTTGCGCATATTAACCCGTAACCCTGTGAGCCGATAACTTCTTAATTACAATTTCATTGAACTCTCAGGTACCTGATTCTCTGATATGATGTCATATCATATTTCACATATCTATTAGAAATTTTGCCCCACTCACACTCGCTTTCCCATATACTCAATAGCTTGGAAAATTTCAAAATGCAATTTAAAAAATAGTCGGGTTCCAGGCACTACAATTTCATAAACTAAGATGGTTCCTGCTAATATTCAAATTTTTGTTAAGTACCTGAGTCACTCTCTTTGAATAATTTTATTTACCTTCTAGGAATCAACCTTCTGATCTATCATAACCAGTGCCTTACTTATACTTTTTGTCCTTGCTTTGCCATTGAATGCCCATCCCTTTTCTACTTTTCTCTTCATCTTGTATCTCATCATCCCGACCATCTTTTTAGTGTGGACCCTTTCTATTTTTTGGACACTCCCGAGAAGCCACTATGGTAATGTAGGAAAATTGGTAAGAAAACACGGAATATTAAAATATAATTGACCATGCTAATTTACGTTTGGTTTCCAATTTTCTTATAGTTTTCTTGTTTTTAATGTATCACTTCAATTGAGTGATCAAATAAGAATCAAGTCCTCACTCTATATTTATATGAATCATTATCTGGGTTGGGACTTTAATTTGGTTTAGTGCAATTTTATGGAAAATCAGGGTTGATATAAAATTAGAAAAGGCAAAGAGACATAATTGTTGCTACAATTCATAACGAAGCATAGTTTCATTTTCATTTCTCATGATTTGTTTATTTCTAGTTCCTTCAACATGAATCATTATTTTCCTAGTTTAACACTCGCTCTAGTTTAGATCTAATAAGTGATGATTTTGGGCAAATGAAACCTTTATGGTATGCAACTTCTTCATATCCTCAACCAAAAGAAGGAGTCGTCTCTTTTGAGGAAATCAATATCTTTCAGGTAAATATAACAAAATTCTTCAAGGTAAGGCTCATATGTCCATTTTGACCTATAACCATCTTCTTATGCTTTTGTTCAACTTTGTTTTCAGTACTTCTTATTTAAAGATATGTTTTTATAGGCCTTCAAGGATTAGTTAAAAAAAATATCACTCCTTCTTCCTTAGATTTGGAACTTTCTCTCGTCGTGTTGCTTTCTTTCAAGCTTTAGAAAAACAGTTTGGATGTCGATCAAATTACAAACTGGCTAAATCGGGGAGTCTATGAACCTATATTTTGTTTGACAAACTTTATTTTTATTAGAAAACTATTGTGATGTTTCCATGCAGGATTAGTTTTGAAACATGAAAATTTTCATGGGGAGAAACTTGTTATTTGGCCTCACTTTTTGTCGTAACTTCTCTCTAGAGTTTTTTTTTTTGAATAAAAGTCTAATCAATAAAAACTTGGAAAGACAACTCAATGGAATCTCAAATTAAGAAAAACTTGTATTTTTCCTTCATACTAATTCTTTTGTTGAGACATTCTTCATAAATCGTATTGTTGAAGTTTTCTTTCTATTTTAGCTTTTTATTTAAAATTTTCTCTTAGTTTGCATATTTTTTCTTCTATTTGCAATTGTTGGAGTGTTGATTTCATGTTTACTTCAGATTGGTTTTGATGACATTACCAAAATTTATATGGAAATAATTTGCGTTACCTAACATTGGATGACATGCATGGGAAAATTTTACTCTGTCCAATTCATGAGTTTTCATTTACTTTAAAAGGTTCATCTTTATTGAATTCGAAACTCCTCTTTCCTTAATTATTTTCCCATGGAGGAACATTAATCTTTTCCAAATGATATAGTTCATCTTTCGAAGGAAAGAATTGGCTTGAGTCTAACTCAATGAATCTCTCCTATTTCCCCCACTTCAAATAAAGAGGCTTTAGATTCACAGTTGTAGGGAAAAATGAGGGAGTCACATTTTTATGAGTATTATATCTATTACATCTAAAATCTCTTGTACCACCCCACCCTCTTCACCCAATTACAAAAAACAATTCTCTATTTTAAAGTTGATGAAAAGGGTGATCCATAAGAGGGTTGAAAGCACACATGTGTGGGAACAATAAGTAAATGTGTCGGGTTACTGAATAGGCTCGCTAGTGGTGGAGCTATGTTTGTGTGGTTCTAAGACAACTTTGTTGGGGCTATGGATGCTCGCTGGAAGCGAAGTGATGTCGAGTAAATGAGATTATTTATATTGTGGATAGATACTTTCTTTAAAACTTCTTGTCTGTACCTCTGCTATCGCTAATAGAAGGTAAATTTAAAATTATATATTTTCCTAAAGAAAAATGGATTCATGATTTTATACTCAGTTTGTTTCAAGTACTTATCTCTTACAATTTATATTGTTTGATCAATTAATGTGGGACCCATGGGAAACATTTTATTGTTTGAAGGCTTGATAGACCTCATCATTTTAACCTTTGGGTAAAATTAAGCTCATTATATTTTAACCAGAGATAAATGGTTCTTCCTTGTGTGTCATCATTGTTGTGGCAAAACCACAACCTTTGTTTTTTTATTTTTATCTTCATAATACTAATGGGGACCCTTCATGTAAATTTTGGTTATATCACCCTTTAATGTTTTTTTTTGGTTTCGTGACATAGAAATTTAATTTTTATTGGTTTGACACTTATTATGTGCGGCTTCTCTCCATCTTCTAATCATTTTTCGTTTTGTCTAATTTGGACTTACAACTTGAAAATGACGCTTGTCCAAAGTTTGCATGATTTTCACCACTTGAGCCTGAATATGTGCAAAATGTTTTTTACTTTTACCTCATTAATTTAATTAATTTCAATATGTAAATATAATTATTTTATTAATTTTAAATTAATTGATTTAATTAGGTTAATTAATTTGTAATTAGTATTTATTAATAAGTTCATTTAGTTAATTAATTGTATTTTTTTAAAATTAAATTGTAATTATTAATATTTAAATATTATTTAATTAGTTGTTCTACAAAACCATTCGGTGCAAGAACATATATGTATAAATAAACCATTGCATGCATAAGTGTTAATAAAAATCAAAACAAATAAAAAACAAAAACAAAAATTAAATAACATTTCACTGGAGGAAATTCTAATTGCGATTTCTAAAATCTTGTGGGCATTTGGGCTCTAGGGCTTTCAAGCTCTAGGGATTCTGAGTATCCAAGGAATTCGGGCATGTGGGCTTCTCATCTTCCATGCTCCAGGACTTCCGGGCATTCATGGTATCTAGGGACGAGGGGAACTAGCGGATTTAGGGACCACGGCACCAAGGCAATATGATTCTAATACAATTTATTTATTTATTTATTTCTTTTTTTTTAATTAAAATTTAAATGTATTATATTTCTATTAATTGTTGGTTGTTTATATTTATGTAATTTTGTTTTATTTTAAATATTTTTTAGAACTTTATTACAAAACATAAAATTAAATAATTCTCCCACGCATGTTATTTTCCAACAAACTAGCAGTTTTAACACTCAGACTTTGGAGAGTCATACTTCAGTTCTACTTGGGAAAATAAGGCCCAAGATGGCTCATTGGAAATATAGAATCATGGAGAATAATCTGGGAGCATTAAGTCAACAAAATCTGCAAACTAACTATGCCTAAAACTTAATAGAAAATAGAGCTCAGAATTCGCACCAAAAAACAATTTCTAATTTTGTTTTGGGGAAAATTGGTTTGCTAAAGCTATTGCCTATACAAAATTCATTCTAGTTTGTCCTCTTGGGCCAAATAGAACATCACATAGATCATTAGAAGGAACAATTTTCATTTATTTTATTCATTTAATTAGAATTTAGTTGAAAAGTTTTTTTCCCATTTTTGGCACTTTGATTTTTCTGTGCAACATTTATTCATTTTGTTTCAGTTTCTATTGTTTTTGGTTGGATATCTGTTGGAGAGATGAGGAAAATAAGGTTTGGAAGAATGTTATTTCACCATCAAAGGAGAAAAACAAGAATTTCAACTCCAAATTAGATGGGTTTGAACCACTCCCAACACTTCTCGATTTTTTGTAAACTATTAATATCTATTATGAGAATGATGAAAAGATTCCTCTCCTCTGCAAATTAGGAGCTCTATGTACTTTCTAATGAGATTTTTAGTTGTAGATAAGGAGGAAAAATCAGATATGGGTTATTGGGGATTTTCTTTTTTGATATGTAGACTTTGTATTAGAGGTTGAGCCTGCACTTTTGCATCTCTTTCCCTTTAGTGGCAATGTTGAAAGATCAATGAGGAGATTATTGGAGATATGTAAGAAAAGAGATGAGGTTCTATCAATTTGTATTTAAATACTTTTATTTGTAATACAAATTTCATTTTTTGATGGTAGGTCTGTGTAAATTCTTTCATATTGTGAACTCTTGTCTTATTTAAGAACAATTATCTTTTAGATCAGCTACCTTATCTGTAAATTTCATAGATTTGTTATTACTTTTCAATTTTCTTAAGAAATTAAATTTAATTTATGAGTAACTATTTACTTACAAATTCACTATCTTAATTCAATTTAATTTCCATTAGAATTAAGTGAACTATTTCCTAGTTTTGGTGGCCAATCATTTATTGTTTTAATCTCCAAAATAAGGATGCATGGAACCCATAATATGAGATGATAAAACTTATTTAATAGTTTGGCATTCATTATTAAAATCATGTTAAATCCCCAATTTGTTTAAAGTCTTGCACTTGGTATTTGGGAGTTATCTCCTAGATATCAAGTTAGGTTAGTTTCATTTACTTTTCGCACTGCATTTAGATTAGATTTAGAGTTAGATTAATTAGTTTCATTCTAGAAGTCCTCTTACATAGGGGAAAACCTCAAGCGTGGCTTGGCTAAGCCCTCAAGTTATCTGAAGAGTTGTATTTCTTGCAAGAGCTCTGTAAGAGGGTAAATCTAATTTCTTTCTTTCTTTTAATGAATAATTGGTAACATCACAAGTCAACAGGGAGAGAGAGGGGGTAACTACACCCAATAGAACCAATCAAATACATAATTTAAACAGATAAGGGTTTGATTTGAGACTCTAACTAGTTGGCATTCCCAAATGTTGATGAGGATTTTTTGGCCATCAACAGGATGTAAGAACAAGAGAGGACCTTGAGGAGCCTATTTGTGATCGCACTGTTGAAGAGAATGTTAGTAACATTATTCGACAATATTTTGAGGAACATTGACTTTTTGCACAAGCTTATATATTGCATGGGTTGATCAAACATACGAAACTAAAACATGCCACAAATATTTTGGGCATCCAAGATGCTAAAAGCAGGAAGATACATGTGAATTTCATTGAAAATATATCCAAGGCATTCTCTATGTTTGGAAAATCAAGAAAACCCAATTTTCAAGCTGCTCATAGGGAAATTACAACTGTTGTTGTTGCACAAAGTAAATCAATACAACAAATGTTGGAAATAATATCAAAATTTCTCCATGTCTCAAGACAAAAATTGCAGAAACTTACCAGATTTAGGGTTTTAGCAAATGAAAATGATGAAGTTGTTTATTGGGCTCTTATCACCATGAAACCCTACCAAGACAGGCTTACAACAAGAATCAGACCACTTGTGGTAGAGTTTTGGGAGAGTCATTCTCGTGCTATTATAGATACAAAGTATGTCATGTGACATTTCCTGTCTAAAGGTGAGTATGTAGATCACACTAAGCACATTGTAGAAATGACAGAAGTTGCATTTCTCAAGGAATTTTAGGAAAGCAATTCCCATGTCAAGATATCCATAAGCATGTTTCAGAAATTGAAACCATAGCTTATTAGGCCTAACACAATCTGTGACACGTCTTGTTTATGATTTAACTATGAATTCCAACTTCATTACGATATGTTCCGGGACTTTTGCAAAAAGAAATGGCATGATGACCCTTCTCCTCCTACAGTGCACGATTTTGTTTCATTAATATTGGGCGGAAGGGAGCCATAAGAGTTTCTTTACAAGAATATGTATATATATATATATATATATATATATATATATATATATATATATATATGGGAGAAGATACATTGAACATGGTGTTTTGGCATTGTTCCATAGGAACTTTCCTATTGATCCCAACAAGTCTGGAATTTCCGATGTCATGGTCACATGGAAGCAATATGAGTATGTCACAGGAAATCAACTTTTCTTCAACTCTGGTGCATAGGAGGATCAACTATGTTGAGGATGAGATTCCTAATTCAGAATTCATGGGGAAGTTTCAGAATCATATCTATAAATATTTCAAACACTCACACAGGTATAGGTGGCAAGCTTATGAATTTAAGCATTCTCGTAAGGTATTCTAGCTAGACACAATATTATTAGTGGTAGAATTTGTCGAGAATTACACATTTAGTCATCGGAAAAAGATATAGAATGAGTATTGTCACTCAGACCAAGTGTCCATATTCATACATGTTTTATACATACATGCAAAATTGAATGTTGATGATAGGGATAACACTAACAATTCATGTGATGTGATTAAGGAATATCACTTCTACGTCAATGTTGATCATGAGCATGACACATTATTCATGAAAAATTGCCTTGGCATGATTTGTGAATAATTTAAAAGGAATGACACATCATTCAGAAAACATTGGATATGTTCATATGGTTGTGTAGTGCGGTTCAAGTTAGCACCCATTTTTTATTGGTTGAGTCGGCTACACAAGGAGACAAAAATTCAGCATACTTGGAGCTTGTTTGAAATATAACATGAAAAGGGTGAGCATGATGGTGCAAGTCATTATGTGAAACAAGAAATTAGGAGGTACTAAATGAGTCATGATGCAGATTGATTCAAAACATTAGTAGAGGTGGTCAATTGGTGCAGATCCCATTTAGGAGATGAAGGTCACAGATCTATTACACCTATGCATAGGTTCTCCTGGAGTGTTGTACTTGGTGATGTGAATAAATCCATTCCTTGGTATTGTAATACTATATAAGGTATGAGGGACTTACACCCGGTGCAGAGTAAAGACATGAGAGAAATATTTTCCATCGACACAAGAAAACTCACATGTTTTTGGGAATTTTTCATTGGATTAGATTGATGTAAACTTGATCAATGTGAAAAACACTGGTATGTGAAAGGATGGAAATATTTCCCTCTTAATCCAAAGGGACCTCAACCAATTCCAATGTGGCAAGAGATGCACGCTGAACAGGTCGTCATTTCACTAGATCATGATAAAGTCTTTGATGTTGTAAGGGAAGGTATGTGGTGTCCATCATTAATGGTTCCATCTATAAATTGAAATCTCAAACTTATAACTAATTTATGTGTTATTTTGCAATTTGGTTGTAGGCGATGTCTTTGTTGTCACTTCCCCCTTATGAAATGAAGAGAATATGGCCTACTATTTGATGTGATGCACACAGGTGAAAAGCAAGATTGTGTGACCGTATGAAGTTGGACAATTCACCTACCAAATTGATGACATGGTTGTGATGAGTAATTTTTCTGAAAAAGGTTAAAAATAGGGTGGTCACATTATTTATAGAGATTTTATGCCTAAATATACATTTTTCCAATATAGTCATCTAGTCATAGTAGCTTAGATTAGTCTCATAGAAATCAAAGCAAAGGCAGGTGAACCAAGGAGATGAAATATGATAGAATATGACCATGAATGTATTATGGAGACTTGCATTCCTATCACCCATTAGACAGATGAGTAAATGATGCAGATGACAAGCCTT
Source organism: Pinus tabuliformis (assembly GCA_031772625.1). Lineage (NCBI taxonomy): Eukaryota > Viridiplantae > Streptophyta > Pinopsida > Pinales > Pinaceae > Pinus > Pinus tabuliformis. Next base: position 774,183,227 of record CM062810.1, read on the forward strand.
AAAGCAGAGTCTATAGCATTCAAGTGTAATCTAATATAGTTTAAGAGATCAACATATGAATTTTGTAATTCATAAATGTGTCAATTCAATACTTTTGTCATTTGGTAATTTTGTAATTTTGAATGTGAATAAAATCATAGAGAAATAAAATCCAAATGAATATGGAAATTAAGCCATAAGAAAGTATATTTACAGATACCCAATGAAATGACCCCATGAATCCGTACCCATGTTGGTGCATCATTCCTATATATTTTTAGCAAATGAGAGTATATTTACAGATAGGATGGATTCATAATGGTGTATATGTTATAAGATTTTGGTTCCTTGAGATGCTTAAGTTTAAGGAAGTTCTATTTTCAGCGATAACATCCTTATGTGAACCCCATAGATTTAGGATAGCCAAGTAAATTTAGGAATGTTCATAAAATGATATAAATTATATAAACATATCATTAATTGTTTTTTGGTATATTAAATTCATGTCTTAAGTTTGTATTTGTTTGTAGAAACGTAAACAATATCAATTTCTTTAACTACTTTATCATTATCAATTCAGTTATGCACTTTTTTTCCTAATTAAAATTATAAATTATTAAAAAAAAAAATCTCAACAATAATATTACTTCAACTTTAACATTTTTTCAATTTTTTTCTCAACTATTGTTTTCATTATTATTTTTTCTTCACGATTTTTCATTTTCCAGCCATCCTTTTAACAAATAAAATAATAATATGAAAATAAGGTGTTCAAGTGACTTTAAAAGTTAAAAATATAGATATCCATTATTCACCAAATTATAAAATCACTTGAATATAATGAAGATCTAAAGACCTCTAGAAATTGTTTCTATATACTTGGTAAGGAATGAATTCTTTACAAGAATAAAATTGGAAAATAGAGTTTATTGTTTTTCTATTGAGTATGTGCTTGACATCAAATTGTGCTTTGATTCTCTTTCATTTACATCTATTGTATAGATATTTCCTTGATGTGAATTTTTTTCATTTGAATAAGTACTAATATCACACATATCTAATGTACATAGGTATTTACATCTTTTGGTGTATCTCAATGATTTTATAATTAGGCTAATAGTAAATCTTTGGATTTTCAACTTGATATGATAGGTTGAAATACTAGAAGTTAGTCCTAACATGATATATAAATTAGTATGTATATAATTTTTAATTAGAAAAAATTAGGAAGTGGTCATAAAATCATCAAAACGGCCTTGAAATTATTTAGAAAACCACTGAATGTTGTTTAAACAATTTATTAGTATTAGAGATTTTAATTTAAGCCTTTTATTTAATTCATGATAATAACATGCATTGGTTGCACTAGAAGGCACTTTATACATGCTAATATGAAGCATACTTTAGTTCATTTTAAGTATGAAGGTGACTTGCATCATAGTATGCTTGACTTATTTTATTAATCCATGAAACTAGAAATTAGAATGAATATTTTTTAAAATTTTACTTCTTGTATGTTGTAGATTCAATATTCATGTCTTGGTGGTGACTACATAATGATTTTACTTCTTGAATATTGTAAATTCCATATTCATGGCTTGATGGAGAGTTCTACATTATGCTTAAATTTTATACCATGGATTTTTTAGTTGATTTCATACAAATTTTCTATAACCTTTTATTTTTCAAAAACATGGAGAGATAATTTGATAATTTTAGTGTAGCATATAATTTAAAAATATTAACAAAATGGATGATAAAAGTCATTAAATACAAAATAAAATTATATTTTAAAATATAAATGTTTGTCTTTTAATTAATTAAGTTTAAATTGTTATCTTTTTAAATAAAAGTTATACTGTAGATTTTTTTTAAACTAGCGAAATATTTAACATCCATAAACTGAAATTTAATGAACATCCATAAACAATAATTGATAAACATCCATAAAATGGAATAATGAGTGTATCAATAGACAATCCATATGAAAATATATATAAATTAGATTACATGAACATCCATAAACTGAAATAAGAAGCATCCATGAACTAAAATAATTTTCATGTATCCATAAATTGTCCATATGGAAATATACAAAGTCTGGATCACATGTGAATGTGCCCTATGAAATGGGCTTGGTAATATAGAAACTATGTGGTATAGCTACCACTACCACTAAGTGACCATCAGTCAAACATGGTGTCCAGATCCCAATAATGCAATACAACACATTCAAATTCAAATTAATTATCATTTTTACAAAAATAAAAAAATATAGAAATAAATGGTTTTGAACCACAGTTGATTACATGAATCTAATAACCTCAGTCGAGTCCAAATGAAAGGTAGGTGGGATGGGGGTCTGATCAATTTCAGTTTGGTGCTCTTGTTCATGTGGCTCAATGATTGGGACATGCGTTGATGGACCTACCTTGGAAATGCCTCTGTACCCACAATTCCACTTATATAGCCACAACATTATCGTCTGGACAACACTCTACATCTATGCATGTGTACACAATGGAGAAGACAAATTATAATTAGTCTACGAATTAATTATCATGCATGTAATTTAAAAAAAGAAACTGTTGAAATATTAGGAATAAAAAAGTTTACCTCAACTATTGGTGTAGGTGGATCTACATAGAGACTCTCCTCCATGTGAGTGTGATGAGGTGGAGGTGGGGGTTGAGGTGTTGGAGACTCCACTTGGACATGGACTGATGGAGGCTTCTATAGACAATCAACTTCCCCCTCCGATGCCCTCACAAGCTTATTTACATATCCCTCTCTCTACATGTTATCATGAACTTATTAATATAAATGATATTTGATACACACTTATTAATATAAATAATGTATAATTTGATGACAGGAGTCAAATGTTCTGTATATATGTACTTGGCCTATATCACATGCGCTATACACCCTCCAAGTCTTATGAATGACATCATGACACATAAATGAATATGACAAAACCTAGTTAGGGGGTAGAAGGTCAAGCACTTAATAATCAATTAATGGAACTACCAGGTGACAAGGCAACATTGGTGGTCTTCTTATCTCTCCACACAATGCGACTTGCACAGTGGCTAATGTGGTTCGCATTCTATCTGCAATGGTATCCTTGGTCTCAACATCAAGTTGTGACGACTCCTCTGGCTTCATCGACAATACCATGATATGAGATGGTAGTGGCACCAATCTCATAGGTGGTGGTACATGCACAAGATCCTTCTGAGCCTTGGGGCGATCATAGCTACGTCCCCTATCGAGTCCATAAAACTTTGATCTGGTGTTGGTGTAATCTGGCCTCATATGTCGCACAAACTCCACATATACATGCGAGGAAACGTAAAGGGAAACTTGGCCATGGTGGGGGAACTGGCCTCAAGCTCTAATGAATTGATCATAAAAAAAGAGGTCGCAACAACATTCTTAAAATATCCGAGTAGAATCTTACCATGATGTCTAGCACAGTGGCCCGAAGGGATTTTAAAAAACTCCCCACACACATCAATGTTCTTTGTGGTGGCTTTCACTACCTCCCAAGTATCTAGGTATCTAACTTCCTGCCTCCTAGTCCTATGTATGGCATGTAGGAGGTTACTATGTCAGCTTGCCCTCTAGTAGGTTTGGATCAACCGATTAATGCTCTCTAGCATCAAAGTAAATCTTCTCTAGTAGGTGAGTGAGCAGGGAGTGTACCTAGATCCCATGTAATACATGCATGTTGAGCCCTAATATCCTCGAGCATGATAGTGGTAGTGGTGTCATCCCAAAGATGGATTGAGACTGCACTCTCACCCTCAAGTTCACCTTGTTCAGGCTTTGCAAATCATAAACATAATTTAACATATATAACAAACTATGCATAATAACACATACATTAAATTCAAACACATCAATTGGAGGGAATTTAAAAGTTAAAGGTAATTTGAAGGCATAAATATATAAAGTTTAAATAGGATCTGAAAATCAAGGAGGTGTACCAGTGACAAGTGAAGATGGTCGACTCTATAACATAATCAACAAAGATAGAAACAATTCCTTTGATAGTCCTACTAGTTTTGGAGCCAGGATCTTCCAGTGGAACATGAACTCTAGTTGGGCTACGTGATCTTTCATGAGCCTGACCATGTTGTAACTGATTTCCCCACACTCCAACAACATGCAGATGGGAGTAGTATGGGAGATGGATTTGAATGAATTCAATTAGAAGGGGATTAATTGTAATAGTTATAAAGTTAATGAATAAAATACAATCAAAGTATAGAGGAATTGAAGCAATAGATTTTTATTTTAAGTATGTAAGAGTTGTCTAAGACGTATGAACTTCCATCATAAACCTTTAGAATTAAAACAAGACTATTAAATATAATACATATAGACTAATCTAAGAAAACAAATGTTGACAAGAAAACCATTTCTAAACTCAATTAGAATAATCTAGCCCTCCTAAACTTTATATTCCATTTTTGATAATTTATCAACCAAAGTATTGTAGGAATTTATAAGGTAAGTTCCTTAGATAAAAAACCAAAGGACACCACTCAAAAATAGATCACAGATCAACAAACCAATATCCTTGTCATGGTTAAAACCCTTAAAGAGGGAAACAGTCCACGACCTGAGCCAACGCAGCCACTTCAGGAAATTTATTAATAAAAGAAAGGAAATTTACATAAGCCTCTCTCATGAACGGTCACCTTACAAATGACCCTCCATGCTCTTTAAATAGATATGGACCAATCAGGTGTTAAGCCACAGATCAAGTGTCAGTAATACTGAGCAGATAATGAATTGTTGGATCACTTCATGTTTAGAACATATCATGATCGTCAGATTGTAACTTACAAAAGCACATAGTAAAGAAACAAACTTTACCTAAATCTACACTAGACCAAGTTATACTTAATTATTTCCTATGTGTTGGAATATCCTAAAATCCCTCCTTAAGGACAACTTGGGATAGGATTGAAGGATGTACAAATATGACACAATAGGAGAAGGAAGGAGGTGTTAGAGCCTATCACCCCTTAGTGACAACTTCCTGAACTCCTACCATAAATCAAAGTTTAGTAAACTTCGCCTCTGTGAGAGCCTTTGGAAAGATGTCTGCAACTTGATCATTGGTTGAACAATATTGCACTTCAATAACATGGTCATGAATGAGCTTTCTAATGAAGTTCATTTTTAGTTCAATGTATTTTTTGCGTTGATGTTGGACTGGATCTTTTCATAGTTGAATGGTACTTGGATTATCACACCAAAGTGTAGCTGGATGCTACTGCTGAAAGTCAAACTCTGATATGATCCGACGAAGCCACGGGGCTTCCTTACTAGCTTCTACAGTGCCACGATACTCTATTTCTGTTGAAGAAAGAGAAATGGAACTTTTTTTCTTGCAAGCCCATGTAATAGGTCCAGAACCAAGAGTGAACACATAACCTGCAGTAGACTTTCGATCATTAGGCTCACCAACCAAATCGAAATCATTGAAACCAACCAATAGAGGAGATGCTTCTGCACTGTAATGAATCTCAAACTGAACTGTACCTTGAACATAACGAAGTATTCTTTTAGCTACTTTCCAATGACTTTGATGTGGGTTTTGCATAAACTGAGCAATAAGGCCAACAACAAAGTAAAGGTCAGCACGGGTATAGGTCAGATACAAAAATTTTCCTACAAGCTGATGATATAAGGTAGCATCAACTTCAGGGGAAGTATAAGTGACTGAAAGTTTGGCTCTAAAATAAAAGGGAGAAGGGGCTGGATTATAGTCTTCCATGTGAAAGTGGTGTAGAAGATCACATGCATACTTGGATTGGGAAAGGGAAATACCTTCCTTGGATTGCAAGACTTGAAGACCACAAAAATAATGCAAGTGTCCTAAGTTTTTCATTTAAAACTTCTTTTTAAGGTTGGACTTCACATGGTTTATAAGGTTGGTATCACTACCAGTAAGGATAAGATCATCAACATAAAGAACAAGAATGATAAGAAACTTACCCACTTTCTTGGTGTAGAGAGTATTGTCAGAATGACAACTAGAAAAGCCAATATCTAAAATAAAGCTATCCATTTTGGCATACCAAGCCTGAGGGGCTTTCTTGAGACCATAAAGGGATTTCTTAAGCCAACATACAAGGCTGGAGTCTGTTTGTATAAAAGCAGGAGGTTGTTCCATATAGATTTCTTCATGCAAGTCCCCATGCAAGAAGGCAGATTTAAGATCCATCTAATGGACTTCCCATTTGAAAGAGGTAGCAAGGGAAAGAACAATGTGAATACAGTTCATTTTGGCAATAGGGGAGAAGGTTTCACTATAGTCAATGCCTTCAACTTGTGAAAATCCCTTAGAAACAAGACGAGCTTTATGTTTATCAACTTTTCCATTTGGTCCAAACTTGGTTCTGTAAACCAATTTACATCTAACAAGTTTTCTTCCTTTTGGAGGAGGAACAAGATCCCATGTATCATTTTCCAATAATGAACAATATTCTTCATTCATAGTTGTGCCCCAATCTAGATGGCCTAAAGCTTCTGCAAAGGTGTCAGGATCATAATTCGTTGAAACTTCAACCAACAAAGAAGAGCCTATATCGAATTGAGAATGTGTACGTCGTTGATCTATAGGATCACCTGCAAGAGAACCTGCTGCATCCTGAGTAGCACAGACCCATTTTGGAAGTTGAGGAGCTGAAGGAGGATCCTGAGAAGGTGGGGGAGGATTTTCATCCTCGCTTTCATCATATGAAGAAGAAATATTTTAAGAAGAAGAAGGGATAGCGAGAGGTGGAACATCCACCGAACTAGGCTCGTAGGCTGATATATTTTCAACAAACTTTACATCTCTTCTAATGATAACATTTTTGGATTTAGGTGAAAGAAGTCTATGTCCTTTGACATCTTCAGAATATCTAACAAAAATAGTTTTTTCACTCTTAGTTTCTAGGGTTCATGTTTCTCATCGGGAATATGGGCCCATTCTTCACTTCCAAAAACACAAAAGTGACTTACATCTGGTTTAATTGAGCTCCATGCTTCTTCTAGAGTGATATTCTTTAAAACATTAGTAGGAGTGTGGTTTACTATGTAATTTGCACGGTTAATTGCTTCTGCCCAAAAATTAAGACTAAGTCCTTTAGATTTAAGCATACAATTAGCCATTTCTTTTAAGGTGTGATTCTTCCTTTCAGATACACCATTTTGTTGTGGAGTATATGGAACAATATGTTGCATTTGAATTCCATGCTCAGTGAAAAAGTTGATGAATTTGTTGTTAACATATTCTCCACCATTATCAGATCTTAGCTTAAGAATTTGATGTCCATATTGTTTCTCAACAAAGGCCTTAAAGGCCAAGAACATGTTAAATACTTCACTTTTGAGTTTTAAGATGTATACCCAAGTGCATATGGAGAAATCATCAATGAAAGCTAAGAAATGCTTGTATCCAGAGAATGAAACAACTTGAAGTGGACCACATAAATCACTATGCACAAGCTGTAAAGGGGCTAAGGCATGCCAAAAGGTACATTTTTTCAAACTATCCCAATGATGTTTTCCAAGTACACATCCGTAAGAAACACCATCTTTGCAAGATACCATTGGAAGACCTATCACCGTAATTTCTTTACATAGATTTTGAATGGAGCTATAGTTTAAGTGACCAAATCGATCATGCCAAAGTTTTCTGACTTCATCATTATGAGCAACAAATACTGAGGGAAGAGTTGATGACCCAAAGTTGTTAAAATTATACAACCTTGTAGAATCATTAGCAATTCCAGTAGCTAAAATCTATTTAGGATCTCATAGGTCCTTAATTACAACATCATGAGGTGAAAATTCAACAATTTTACCTTCACCTGAGTGAGTTATCTGATATACAGATAAAAGGTTGCAGGATAAGGTTGGAACACATAATACATCATTAAATTGACCATTGTCTAGATGAATAGTTCCAGTCCCTACAACACTAAGGGATCTATTGTCACCAATATATATATTTTTGATGTTACAATCATTTAAAGAAGAAAACATGGCTTTGTTTTTTGCCATGTGATAAGAAGCTCCAGAATCAATGAGCCACTCATGAGAATGAGAAGAAGAAGATACATTTAGTGCATAACCAGACCGAGATACTTGACAACCACATGCAGAAAGTGTTATTCCTGAAGATCAATTTGAAGTTGAAGAGTGCTCCAAATGGATGTTATGCTTCTTCATTGCTGCTTCCAAGGCTTCCATCTTCTTAAAGCATTTGGATTCTAAGTGGCCATATCGATTACAAAAGTTGCAATGTTTATTAGTCTTTTTCCCTTTTTTTATTTTCCTTGTCATTTTGTTGAATTGATTTTTCATTTTGAGACTAAAAGTTCTCGGGACCCTTGGTTGGTTTAGGACCATTCTTTTTAGGATGTTGCTTCTTAGGATTCTTTGAACTTGGTTGTTGCTGGGTGGCTAAGGCTTTCTTATAAGAGTTTCTAATATTAAGAAGACCAAGATGTAAGAGTTTTTCTTGTTCTCTTATTAAAGAATCACAAAAGGAATCAAAAGAGGGGGACCTATAAGCTTGTCCTTGACAAATAAAGGCTTCTCTAGTAGAATAAAAGGTGGAAACAAATACATAGTAGGTTGGTCCTAACTTAGTAAGAATGGAATAAATAAGGCTACTATCTTCTTTCTTAAACTCAACACCTTCCAAGAGAAGTCTAAGGGTCTTGAATGTGGACAAAAAATCTTCAATGGAAGAAAAATTATTGGGGTCCAACGTAGGAAACTCATTTTCGAGTTGATGGGCTCTAATTTCATTTTTGATTCCAAAAACTTTATTGAGTTGTTTCATTGCTTCATCAAGGGTGTCAAGTTCTGCAATATGAAATCTAAGGTCTGGAGAAATAGACATCCCTATCAACCCACGTGCTTGATCTTGCTTATTTTCCCTTTTGATTGCCTTATCTTCATCTTTAGGTTTAGACTCTTGGCCTGAAGCTATTCTATAAAGAACTTTACTTCTAAGTAAATCCTCCAAGTAGGACACCCATTGGAAGTAGTTGGTGTTGTCAAGAATAACTTGGCATGGACTTTCCGTTTTAATAGAAACTAAAGCTATAGATGCTGAAACTAAGTGTCTCAATGGAAATGTCTCGAAAAATTATGCCGATTAAAAAAAACGGCTCTGAAAATGGCTTCCAGATGAAGAAGTTATGGCCTTTTTAAGAAACATTGTTGAAGATGCCGATGAAGTACATGAATGTAAAGAAGTTAATGATAATGTTATATTTTTTATAAAAAGTCCCTCCTCTTTCCAAACATAATCTAATTAGCTCACTTTTAAAAAAACATTATGTGACCCACTTTTATAAATAAATGAAAGTCACTTTTACAATGGTACTTTATGAGCTACCCACAAAATTGTAACTTAAATAAAAGATAAAGAGACTTTAGAATTATAAGTGACTCACATTTTATAATGGGTGAGAATGCTTTTACATAAAGTAACCTTAAAACATAAGTTACATGTGCTTTTTGAAAAAGAAACTCAACAAAAAGAAAGGCTTGAACCCAAGACCTCTATTCTTATAAAGTGACTTTCAACCAAGTGAGCTAGTTTAAGAGGTTAGTAATTTTTGGAAAAGAGGAAGGGGTTTTTATTTTTAGTCACTAAAGCTTTGGAGTGCATGATTACTTGAAAAAAAAAAAAAAATCCTACAAAACAAAAAAACACACAACCCTACACGGACATACAAAAAAAACCAAACTTTATGGCTTGAAGTTAGCTTTCGCCAGAAACTCAATATTTTACTAAATTTTCTGATTTTCCAAAATCACTCTAAGGCATGATGGAAAAGAGCATACACATGAGGAAAATCCTTCCTTTCTATTTTTGATTTTCCCAGATTGCATAGAGTCACAGGGCAAAGAGCATACACAGAAATGAAAGGTATACATCTGGTAATAAAAAAACAGAGAGCTAAATAAACTGAAATAAACAGAGAGATGAATAACTAAAACTGTAAATAAAGATTGTATACCTCCAGATCTTAAAATGACGTAGCTAGGGCTACCAAAAAACTTTTCGCGTGAAATGAAATGGGTTACTCACTAGAACATATGCTCCTAAAACAATAGAGTAGTCCGATCGACCCGAAATCAGTCAGAAACAGTAGATCTAGGAAATGACAGTCGGATGCAGTTGTATTGGCTTCAGATTTGGATCACCAACTGATGCGGCCCTCAAATAGTTCTGATACCATGTAGGAATTTATAGGGTAAGTTCCTCAGATAGAACACCAAAGGAAACCGCTCACAAACATATCACAGATCAATACACTAGTATTCTTGTCGTGGTTAAAACCCTCAAAGAGGGAAACAGTCCACGACCTGAGCCAACACGACCACTTCAGGCAATTTATTAATAAGATAAAGAAAATTTACATAAGATTCTCTCATGAATGGTCACCTTACAAATGACCCTCCATGCTCTTTAAATAGAGATCATGGACCAATCAGGTGTTAAGCCACAGATCAAGTATCGGTAATACCGAGGAGAGAATGAACTGTTGGATCACTTCATGTCTAGAACATATTGTGACCGCCGGATTTTAAGTTACAAAATTACATAGAAAAGGAACACACTTTACCTAACTCTACACTAGACCAAGTTATCCTTAACTATTTCCTATGTGTCGGAATATCCTAACAAGTATTCAGTTCCACGTAAACACTATCGAAATAAGTGATCAAATTTAACTTGACACTTTTTCCCATTTATAAATAATTCATTTTATTCATAGAGCATAAAAATGTAAATACATGTAAACAATTGAAATAAACCTATAATTTTTCAAAACTAATAAAATTTCATGCCAACCAAATACTCCATAGGACAAGTTCTTATAATGTTTGACTTTGATACATGACATACTAGATGCAAGCACATGAAGACAATGTTTCTCGTACAACACAATAGATAATAAAACAATTTGGTACATTAGAAAATAGGCAAAATGATTTTATTCACTTTAAATGTACTTTTGATCATGGATTCAATGTATCTATCGATGCATTTTTGAAACTTGACATTGCATAAGAGATGAAATTATGATAAATTTTTCATTTCATTTAAAAATAACACATAATATATCATTGATGACTTATTAAAGTATATATGTTTAATCTCATATTTTCTATTATTAGTATATTTTCACTCATTGTAACACCCTCAATCCTGGGTAATATTTATAGTTAGTGTCACTATTTACTTTTATTCTAGTTTTGATAAACAGTTGGGTTAACCAAGGACTTTCTGATAATTGTTAAGTTAACTTTTCTAATAAAAGAAAATTATTGAGGAAAATAAGAGAATGGGACTCATGAACTAAATTATAACTTCCATACATTTGAGGAAGTTACCTCCTTTCTTTCCTGAAACCTAGAGATAAAAGATCTCAGAAGGGGACAGATTGGGGGTTAGCCACCAGAGCAAGGCAGAACCACCTGAGAAAGAAGAATGGAGTGTGATGCTGCTAGAGAGTTGTCTTGAGCTGGTTAGAACCAGTGGAGACCTCCATTCATATTTTGGGTAATCTGATAATTTCATACTGGACCAGAAGAGTCTTGAGGTCTGAGGAAGATTATAACTTGGAAAAGTTGCCAGATAACAACTGTACTGAAAGCGGAAAAGCTAGGGGGGGAACTCGAATGTAATCATCGATTCCATTGGAAGGGAGGAACAACCCCATTTGACTTTGTCATTTTGGTTGGTTTTGCACATTTTAGATAAGTAGAAGTTCTTTATTTCTGGTATTATTGATGAAAATTTTACTAGAGTTCCTATTGAATATAAGCTTTAGTATTTGGAATTCAACTCCTGAAGTATTACTAATTAGCGATATTTTTGTTAACTGATAAGTCATGTTTAAATTAGATAGTCTGGAAATTTTATAGAAAACCAAAACAAAAATGATACACAGGATGAAAATTTGCTCTATGCTGAGATGTCTAGTTTAGGTAGATGGGAGGATTCTGAAAGAAGGTAACCCTATTAATTGTCCATTTAACAGGAAAGAAACTTGCCATCTAATTTAAATTGATTCCTGTGCAGAGAAGAGAATGAGGAAAAGAACAATAATTAATTTATAACTTATTCTATCCAGATTTCAAGCGTGATTTCAGGAAGCAAAACTGATGGAAAGAGGCAACATTGTACTTCCTGTAATAAAGTTCAAACTAAATTACAAGTTGAAAGTTTGAGATCAAGAATAAGAATTGATAGATAAATCATGTGAAATTTCATTAAAAAGAAATAGAGTAGTTCTGGTACATTGTAGACTTATGACTGTACTGTAAATAAAATAAAACAGAAGTCATATTCTCTTATATAATTTCATCAATAAACCGTGAGCTATCAAAGATTAAAGTCAGCTAAAATTGCTTTAAGCCGAAAAAAAATGATATAGAAACCCTCGATAGGGGTTAGAGTCCTTCCATTTTGATTTAGGTAAAAAAAAAAAATAAGGGTTCATTCTTCCCATAGCTTATACATGCAAATTTAAAAGTAAGCAATGTAACCCAAATCCAGAGAAGCTTCGTGGCTGGAATCCATTTCAAAAAGAAAATGTAGTCAAGTTTATGTACAACCAGGCAAAAAATAAATCAAGTAGTAATTGTGAAACTTACTAAATCCTAAAACCTCGAGAAGAGGGAATTGCATTAACAGTAGAAGGTCGACAAAATTAAGCCCTTTCCGATAGTTTCTCTTCCCATCTGTAGAAGAACGATGTGAAGTTTAACACACTGTGTGACTGTAATGACAAAATAACAACAAATAAGACTCAATTGGCGGAAGGTCATGGCCATTTCCTTCAAGCCCTTAAGGCTGTGGTGCTAGAAACTCTGTGTACAAGGAAAAGAACCCATAATTCTTAACGTATAAGAAAACCCTCTTCGAAGCTTTGAAGACTCCAACAGGCTTGAAAGGGCAAACATAAAAAGGTTATTTCTTCTCAATAGGTTCAAAAACAAACTTGGACTGATAGGGGTTGGCATGTTGGCGAGCTCTCCTCCTTCATTGGTAAGGACTGCTACTATGCAGTTGCTCAACCTGCAAGCGAAAATTCCACTGGTGAGAATCCCTTCATTCACAAACCCATTGGGAAAAATTGAAAACAAATAATTAAAACACTTACCTGTGGTGTTGAAACCCAGAAGTTGGAGCATAATTGAACCACTTCACCCATTTTGTAAAGTTGGAGGACTCTAAGCCTACCCAAAAATTTGAAGAGTCGAACTTGGTGGACTCCTCATTGAAGGTACTGAACTAAAGACAACAAGGGCTTAAAGTTGGGAGAAAAACTATCTCAGGATCACTCAACAGGCATAAAACTGGTAAAGCACATGGCTCTGTTACAATTAAGGTTGTCCATTCACTCGATTGTCGATGCTCAAAGCCCTGTTGTAGAGCCATTTCCTCCAACCCTTGGTAGGCGCAAATGACCATCATCGACAACCTTCCAAGCAAATAAGTTACCCTAATCTATGGTGGAAGAATAGCAGATGTTGGATCAAGCCCTTGTGTTGTGGCTGTAGGATTGTTGCTAGGTTTTCGACATAGGGCACCCATAGCTAGAGGGTTCTCTCAAGATCAAGAACCATCAAAATCACATTAATTTGTTTTTAATGTCATAAGTTTAAATAAAAATCTTGGAGGGTTAAATATAACTGATGATTGTGATCAAACTGTAAAGTACGTATGTAAATTAATGTGTACAGTTGTAAACATTGGGAAGGGATTAATGTTGATTTCTTACCTGAATCAAGTGTTTGAGATCATGCACATGTTAGTACCTATGGAATGGTGAATTCATTTTGGAATCTCTCACAATTATAATAATTACCAAATCTTGTGAATTAGATTATTATACCCTTAGTCAAAGAAAATAAAAATAAAAAATGTGTCTTGTATAGTAGTACAGTGACCAACAACTAAGGAAAACATGAGGAGAGGAGCTAGAATTCCTCCACCTAGAAGGCCCTCAGTGGGTTCAGGATCGGTACCTTTTTCTGAAGCAAACCCAGAGATGTGGGTTCAGCTGGGTGGAGAAACTAATAATTCTAATACAATTCTATTAGAGATTATGCCACAATTGTGGACAGAGATAGCTAATCTATGTGTTGATAATGAGTGCATGAGGTTGGAACAGGAAAGAATCCTAAAAATACTCTATGATAGGAATAAATCAAAGAAACTACGTACCTAGTCCTGATGGAGGGAACAGAACTAAGGTACATGCTCAAGAAGTAAATCACCAAGAGACCGAGGAAGATCGACTTAAGCATGAATAAGGATCTGAGAATGCTTCTAGCATTAAGGGGACCAAGAGGCAGAAGACTGAATTACATGGGGGATTCAAAAATATTAAATCGCCTATGTTTGATGGGGAAAAGGAAGATATTGCAGAATATTGACTAGTCAATATGAAAAAGTACTTTCAAATTTATGAGTATGATGATAATTTGAAAGCCAGGTTGGCTATTTACCAGTTGCAACGTAAGGCCATCTTATGGTGGGAATAAGTTAACACTATGAAAAATATTGACGAGAAAGATATCACTTGGGACAGTTACCAGAAGCATTTCAAGGACATGTACTTCACGAAAATATTTTATGATGAAAAAGCAAAAGAGTTTCTCGATTTGAAACTTGGACAACAATCTGTAGATGAATACATAACCAAGTTTACATCAGTGCTAAGGTATGCTCCATACATTCACAAAGAGAAGGCCAAGGTTCAAAGGTTTGTTAGCAACCTCCCTGCTTTTATGAAAAAAAATGTGGAATTTTATAACCCAAGGACTATGGATGAGGCTATCCATAAAGCCCGACTCTCCTACCAGTGAATGAAGTCGAGGGGAGGAATTGACAAGAGTTGGATGAACAAGAAAGAGAAGAAAGGTTTTTTGAACAGAAAAATGAAGGGGTTGGGTGGAAAAAATACTTTTCGAAAGTAGCAAGGTAACTTCCCTAAGAAAAGTCAGCAGAAGTCAAAACTACCAGTTCAGAGAGAGCAAGGTGAAGTGCTCAGTAAGTCTGAAACTATTCAAATACAAAATCCACCCCTACAATGTTGGGGTTGTGGAGAACCCCAATACTATAAGAATTATCCTCATTGGGCTCATGCAACAACAACAATGCATCTTCAAGGGGCTTCTATAGTGGGTGACATGGCAAGGAGCATCCCAAGTATTAATGCATCCTTAGACGATCACCAGGTCGAATATCAACCTGCGATGGTGGAATTCGAAGGTAAGATTATTGACCCTTCTATTTATGTTTTGAGAGACCCGTGAGCCAGTTTGAGTTACATCAGTAAAAAAGTTGTTGATTTAACATGTTTACAAACCATTAAATTCAGTAGCCCATGGCTGGTACAACAAGCCATGGGAGCAAAGAGCAAAGTCACTACTAAGGTAAAAGATTTTCTTGTTAGAATTTCAAAACAACAGATTAAAGTGACTTTAAATGTGTTACCCCTAGGATCCTATGATGTATTAATTGGGATGGATTGGTTAGAGAGCCATTGGTCTCTAGTAAATTTCAGAGACAAAACCATTAGCTTCCGCAACGAAGAAGGTGAGAGATAGGAAATTCAGGGTATAAAGAGGAATATTAGGTTGCGACCCATTACCGCTAACCAATTGAGTAAATGCCTTCAGAAGGGCTGCCAAATTTATGTGATGTAGTTGGGTTACAATAATTTGAAGGATAAGTTAAGTGCTCTAGAAAACATACTAGTGGTTCGGGAGTTCATTGATGTATTTCCAGACGAAATTCCCAATTTACCCCCAAAAAGGGATATAGATTTTACCATTGAATTAATTCCAAGAGCCACTTGAGTCTCAAAAACTCCCTATCAAATGAGTATTCTAGAATTAACTTAACTTAATATGTAGTTATAGGAACTACTTGAAAAGGGATACATTTGTCTAAGTGTGTCACCATGGAGAGCTCCAGTGTTATTTGTAAGAAAGAAAGATGGTACAGCGAGATTATAAATTGATTACCGACATTTGAATAAAATTAATTATTAACAATAGATACCCATTTCCTAGAATCGATGATTTGATCGATCTGGTCAAGGGAGCCACGGTGTTTTCTAAAATCTACTTGAGGTTAGGTTATCATAAGATAAGAATCAAAGACGATGAAATTTTAAAAGGAGCCTTCAGGACATGCTATGGTCACTATGAGTTCATTGTTTTACCCTTTGGTCTCACCAATGCTCCTGCAAATTTCATGTGTTTAATGCATGGACTTTTCCATCCTTATTTAGATAAATTTGTTTTGATTTTTATTGGTGAAATATTAATTTATTCAAAGAATGTAAAGGAACATGAAGAGCATCTCTGGATGGTATCACACACATTAAGGGAGAACAAGCTTTATGTGAAATTTAGTAAATGCAATTTCTACAAGGACCAGATTAAGTATATGGGACAAGTTATTTCAATTGAGGGCATAGTTGTAGACTAAAAAAAATCAACACGATTATGCAATGACCCGTCCCCAAAAATGTGGCAGATATTTGGTCATTTATGGGTCTAGCTTGTTATTATCTAGGGATTCTCTCGAATTTCCTACCACATAATCTCCTTGCAGAAGAATGAAAAGTTGTTAAAGTGGATAGTGGACTGTCAGGTGAGATTTGACTATTTGAAGTGCTTATTAACAACAACCCCAATGTTAAAAATTGTTGATCCTCATAAGGAATTTACTATGTGCACGGATGCATGTCAAGAAGGGGTCGAAGGAGCGCCGATGCAAGAATGTAGGGTGGTAGCTTATGAATCCTGTAAATTAAAATATTATGAATATAAATATTCTTCTTATGATCTGGAACTAATAGCAGTGGTCTGTGCTCTTAAGATGTGGCAACACTACTTGTTAAGGAAGAGGTTCGTACTGTTAACTGGTCATAGTAGTTTGACAAGTTTCTTCAAACAAGAAAGCATGAATGTGTGACAAGCCAGATGGACATCCTTTCTAAGTGAGTTTGAATTTGATATCAAACACCTGAAAGGCAAGGAAAATAGTGTTTTTGATGCATTGAGTAGAAAATTTCATTGTGTATATGAAATTTCTTACAATCAAGTGCAAACAAATTTTTCAAATCAGATAAGAGAGGCTGCATCTAAGGACCCGGAATACATATTTCTATGGAAAGAAACATAACAAATGTTGAAAGCTAGAAAAACAGGAGATTGCAACATTAATAACAATAATTTATTGAGCTATAAGGGAAGGATTTATGTACCAAATTAGATGGTTGTTAAGCAGATTCTACTAGATGAGTTTCACCAAAGCCCTTACGCAACTCATCTTGGTTATCAAAAATTGTTTTCAATAATTAGGAAAGGATATTTCTAGCCCGGTATGAAGAAGGATATTTCTTAATACTTATGTAGATGCCTGGAATGCCAGCAGGTAAAAGTTGAACACCATCATCCGACAGGATTACTTCACTCGCTACCCATTCCCATGTGGAAATGGGATACTATAACAATGGATTTTATAGTTAGCCTACCCAAATCGAAGAAAGAAAGTGACTTGATTATGGTAGTTGTGGATAAATTAAGTAAGTCGGCTCACTTTATTTCAGTAAAATCTACCTATCAGACTGTTTAAATTGCTAATATTTTTATGAGAAAGATATTCAGATTGCACGATATGCCCAAAGTGATAATCTAGGATCGAGATGTGAATTTTACCTCAGCTTTTTGGAAAGCTTTGTTCACAAGTATTGGTACCCAAGTCTAGTTTAGTACGGCTTACCATCTGCAAATCGATCAGAAAACGGAACACGTAAATCAAGTACTTGAGGATATGATATGGATGTATGTTATGCAATAACCTACTAAGTGGGAAGAGTATCTCCACTTGGTTGAGTTTGATTACAATAACAATTATCACGAATCTCTGAATATGATCCCTTTTGATGTACTGTATGGATATAGATGTAGAACACCCGCTAACTGGAGTAGCCCTGAAGATAAATTAATCTTGGGACTTGACATGTGGGCGGAAATGGAGCAAGCGGTAGGAGGGTCCATCAAAATTTAAAGGCTACACATGATCGGAAAAAAATGTATGATGATAAAAGAATAACCTTTAGGGAATTTCAGGATGGGGACCATGTATATGTGCGGATTAGACGAAGGAAAATTACCCTCAAATGGGGAAGTTGTGCAAAATTAGCACCCGGTTTTGTGGACCCTTCCAAGTGTTTGAAAGAATAGGGCCCATTCCATATCAACTGGCATTTCCCAACCATATGAGAGTTCATAATGTGTTTCATGTGTCATTATTAAAAAAATACATATATGACCCTAGACATATCATTGACTAGAAGGACATGGAGGTAACCCAATAAGGCTATTTTGTATGTATATGCACATATAATTTAATTTATTGGTAAAGACAACTAATAATGAAACATGTTTCGACCAGGTCGAACCGTATAGAGAAGTGTTGGTAGAACCCCTGCATATTCTCAGGGAGAGAGAAACAACGCCACGGAAGTGAGTCCTTACCCAAGTTAAATTGAAATGGAAGCACTTTAGCCCAGAAGAGGCCACTTGGGAAGACAAGCATTTCATGCGACAGGCATATCCAAATTTGTTTCAAGAACAGGACTAACACTGGGGATGGTGTTTTGCACCAGGAGGGGAAGATGTACCACCCTAAAGCCTGGGGTAATATTTATATTTATTGTCACTATTTAATTTTATTCTAGTTTTGATAAACAATTGGGTTAAGCATGGAATTGTTAACAATTGTTAATAATTGTTAAGTTAATTTTTCTAATAAAATAAAATTGTTGAGGAAAAGAAGAGAATGGGACTTATGAACTAAATTATAACTTCCATATAGTTGAGGCAGTTGTGGCCGGGTGAAACATAAATCAAGTAGTAACTATGAAACTTCCTAAGTCCTAAAACCTCAGGAAGAGGGAATTGCATTAATAGTAGAAGGTCAAGAAAATTAAGCCCTTTCCCGTAGTTGTTCTTCCCATATGGATCAGATCGGTGTGAATTTTAACGCACTATGTGACTATCATGACAAAAGAACAACAAATAAGACTTAGCTGGAGGAAGGTCGTTGCCATTTCCTTCAAGCCCTCAAGGTTGCGGTACCAGAAACTCCGCATAGAAGGAAAAGAACCCATATTTCTTAACAAAGAAGAAAACCCTCTTCGAAGCTTAACAAACTCTAGTAGGCCTAAAACAACAAACAGAAACAGGTTATTTCTTCTCAATAGGTTCAAAAACCGACCTGGAGAGATAGCGGTTGGCATGTTGGCAAGCTCTCCTCCTTCATTGGTAAGGACTCTCATTATGCGGTTTCTCAACCTGCAAGGGAAATTCCACTGGTGAGAATCCCTTCAGTCACAAACCAATTAGGTGCAATTGAAAACAAATAGCAAAAATCCTTACCTATGGAGTTGATATCTAGAAGCCGAAGTAGACTTGAACCACATCATTTGTTCTGGAACATCGAAGGACTCCCAACATACCCGAAAAGTTGAAGAATCGAACCCGATGGACTCCTCATTGCAGGTACTGAACTAAAGACAACAAGGGCTTAAATTTGGGAGAAAAACCTTCTAAAGAGCACTGAGCTAGCATAAACCTAGTAAGGAACATGTCTCTGTTACATGTAAGATTGTCCATTCGCTCGATGGCCGATACTTAGAACCTTGTTGTAGACCAATTTCCTCTAACCCTCGATGGTTGCAAATGACCATCATCGACGACCTTCCAAGCAAAGTAGTTACCCTAATATGTGGTCAAAGAATAATAGAAGTTGGATCAAGCCCTTGCGTTGTGGTTGTAGGATTACTGTCAGGTGTTCGACGGAGGGCGCCCATACCTGGAGGGTTCTCTTGAGATTGAGAGCCATCCAAATCACATTAATATGTTTTTAATGTTGTAAGTTTAAATGACGAGCTTGGAGGGTTAAATATGATTGACAACTGTGATCGAACTGTAAAGTATGCAAGTAAATTAATGTGTGCAGTTGAAAATATTGGTAAGGCATTAATGTTGATTTATCACCAAAATCAAGTGTTTGATATCATGCACATGTTAGTACCTATGGAATGGTGAATGCATTTTGGAATCGCTTATAATTATAATAATTACCTTGTGAATTAAATTATTATACCCCTAATAAAATAAAATAAAATAAAAAAATTAGTTTTATATAGTAATGTAATGTTTATATGTTACACTCACCAATATAGGGGGAAATAATGCTATTAGTATCTATGAAATATTTGTTATTTATCATGATTATACATTTTTATAGTATATATTTATCCAATTTCTATGTTTTAAAAAAAACTTATAATTATAATAATTATCATAATAATTATTATAATAATTATTTATTCTAATTTTAATAATTATTATTGATTAAGATTATATCATCATATTATTTGTACTCTATCTAAATAATTTGAATAAGGAAGAAAATAAAATTATCAATTTAAATGAATTTAAATAAAATATAATATTTACATTCAAATTAACAAATAACCTAAAATATTTTTTCCATATAAAAATTATATAAAATATTTAAAACATGAAACAAATTATATTTACAATGTTTTTATTTAAATCAAATCTTTTACACATATCAATCTTATTTAAATAATATAAAAAACATAGTAATAACGTATAATTAAGTTTACATTAAAACCATTTAGGTATATAACATTTGCACCCAAATTTATAAGAAGAAACAAACGATAAAGATAAAGATATGTTTAATAAAAGATTTAAATGTTAAATATATATAATATTTTTATGGTTTGTTTTTAAAGTAAAGTTAAACAAAATGTTGTCCATGGAGGCTTGGATAAATGGTAATTGGGTGTTTTGTTAAAATACTTTTTGATATGAAGTTATTAGTTAAATTCCTCACTCGATCAAAGTGATATATTAAACATAATAAAAATATATTCTTACCAAACTTACAATTTTTTTTTTTAAATAAAATACTCAATACATCCAATAATATATCATAACCCAACCTTTAAAAAATACTAACTATTTCACGTCAATCAATAAGAAAAATATATATTAAACATAATAAAAATATATTCTTACCAAACTTACCATTTTTTTTTTAAATAAAATACTCAATACATCCAATAATATATCATAACCCAACCTTTAAGAAATACTAACTATTTCAGGTCAATCAATATGAAAAATATAGAAAAATCCTATTTAAATAATAAATAATATACAAAGATAATATATAATATTTTATATATAAAAAATTATTTTTATATAATATTTGCAATTAAATTATATAAAAAATAATATAAATATATTTAATAAAATAGTTGAAAATTAAATATATGAAAATTTTAACTTATATTTAAATTGAAGTTAAACATAATGTAAGGATTACTGGGAAAATTGTATGGTTTTGTATCAAAAACATCATTTGAAATATCATAACGCAATCTTGTATATATGAAAACATTAACCACATCAAATCAACAATAGAGTTAAGGAAAAATTCGATTTATATCAAATAGGAGTGGTCAATTGAGGTAGAGGAATTCCCTAGTCAAAAGTGGCGGGAATTTGGGAAAAAAAAATTTAAAAAATCTTGTAAAGGCAATTTTTGAATCGTGTTTTTGATGGTGGAAATGGATTTAGCACCATCAAAAACGTCTAGGACACCTAAAATTTTGAAGTTTAACAATTATAACTTGGATTTACAAAAATCCTTGTCAGATTTTCTCTAAATATAACCGGAATTTCCATAACTTTATGGGCAATTCCTCCAGCTAGTTAAATTACAACTATTTGTTTAATAAACATGTTTGTTTGTAATTATATATTTGTTTGTTAATTATATATTTGTGATTTGATGAATATATATATTTTTTTAAATGTGAATCAGTTTTATTTTATTAATAAAATAAAATGAGATGGCTGTGAATGAGAAAAATTGAATAATGGTTTATATATAATAATTTTTTTATATTGTATGAATTTTTCCTATATCACAAAATGGTTTCTTCTTTTAATTTGACTCGGGATGTTGTAACGAATAAAAAACTTGGATCATATTTGTTTCATGAAAATAAGCTATCAACAAGCTCTTGTGGAATTATTTTATAGGAGTTACTTGCTTTATCTTATCATTGAATATTTTTTATGTAAGCCAATGATATAATTGAATAGTGTTGTTGAAGATTTAATAGTTAATGCTATTCTTTCTCCCTTCGGTAGCATTCCAAGTTGAGGAGTTATTTAGAGTGCTTTTAAGATATCAATATCCTTGGTCTGATATTTAGGGTTCCATGTTAGTATGATAAATGAATTCATTTTTTTTTATTCTCAATGCAATCTATAAGAGGGGATCTATAAAAGTATTAATAAAATATAATCCATCTAATTTATCCAATTCAAAGAGTTTAAATCATAAAACTAGAACTACTTGAAACATATAAGAAATAAGACATTTCTTTTTCAAGTCAATTCTATATTCTACTTACAAATATATATAGATGATTGACATATTTCATATTATTTGCTTAGATTTGTATAATGTTGGTTAGACCACATGAAAAGCGGATAATTTGTTATAATAGTTTATATATTGTATCATATTGATTTTTTTTCATTTTTAACCCTATCTCTTCCAAAAGATTAACTAGTAGTTCTCAAGTATCATATGTTTCATGAAGTTCATAGCCTAGTCAAAGTATCGATTGAACATATGGATGAACTATATCCAATGTTCCAAAGGAAAAAAAATTATTTTATGAAATATTTTCTTGTTATAAAATCAATAGCCTATTTTAGATGCATCAACAACATTCAATAAAACATCAAACTCTACAAAATAATTATATTTTTTTCCAATTTAAATAATATAATATATGACTAGTTGGAAAGACCTTATACAATATTTAATAACAAAAAACCTTTCATACACCACTTAGATTCAAATCCATAACTAAGTATAAACAAAAATTTCATCAATCTTGATGCTAGTTAGTGAATAACATTAACAACCCACGCCCGCACTGTATAAGAAATTGAAAAGTTTCAAAATTAAGTATCTACAAAACTATAATTGGAATTTTTACTAAACTATCTTCAAAAGAATATTCCTTTGGTTTACTAAAATATCTATTAGCATAACCTCACTTTTGAAATGCACCTTCCATCATGTTTACATTTTAATATAGTTATGTTATATTGTTTTAATAAGACTAAGTTAATACATAAACATTTGAATATTTTAATGAGTTCAATTTTTTTAACAAAATAAAATTCAATCTTGGTTTTTTTTTCCAAAATTTTAATAATTTAAATTATTTTAAATATTAAAAATACATATCCTTGATGATGGTTTCAGGAGGGAAAGCCACTGATCAAGAGGGGGCTATTATTACAGTCACCACATGCCAATTATGAAGACCATGTGGGCAGCATAAGCTTCACTTGGGGGGAGTTGGTGAAGGTTCTGGAGGCGACAAAGCAGTTAATTGAAGTTTGGACAGGTGAGAGCTCCATTCATGTACAATGTGGGATGAAGGTGGTGAATATGGAGGAGGTGAGTTGTTCAGAAGCATTGGGTGGTTTAGCCTTCAAGCCATGCCACATTCCCTAGTTGCAGTTTGTGGGAAGAGGATATGCATTGTGAAGGCTTAGTGTGTTGTTGTCTTTGGAGTTGGGGTCGATTGTGGTACCTATGACCCTAGGACTCTGTGGGTGGGAACAACTCTATGCAAAGCATGAAAGAGTATATTTCTTTCAATTGTGGAAGTACGGGATGACGATAGTGTGGTCTGTGGATTCCTCAATTATTAGGTGGTGCAAGTAATTTCTTATATTTTTACATTTGGTGGCATTCTTGTTTGGAATTATGTTGTGGTGGCCTTCATCGAGATAGAAGGAATGGTGGCAGGGCTAGGCCTTGTGGCCTCTCGAAGTTTGTACTATGGTGTGTTCATCGGTTTTTGGGTGTGCTTTGGTTCTATGGTGAGACAGGTCTAGGGGTGGGGCATATAGGCCAAAGGGTGGCTCTATGTTTCGGTTTCTAGCTATTCTGTGTTAAAAGGTGAGGGTGGTCTAAGTGGGAGCATCAAGCTATTTCGAGGTTGGGGAGTGGGTTGTTCCACATCATTGGTTCGGTGGTGGGGTCTAGGGAGAGGCTTTTGAGCATAGGAATTTGGGGTGTGGGAATAGGGTAATTCGAGAATCTAGGACAGAGGAGAGGGTGATGCAATAGCAGTAGGTTCAAGCACATAGAGGGGTTGACCCTCGAGGATCAGAAGGAATGCACCAAGCGTGCAAGTGAGATAATGATTGGGGGTGGGATAGGAAGCCATCTCTTCGAGCAGGGTGGACCTCACACCTCCATTCGACTCCCTTTTAGCCGAGTTAAGAGAATTCACTTTGACGGTAGAGAAACTAGCTAGGGACCGACATGATGAAAAAAATGAGCTAATTGCCTTTATGAACAATTTGCAGCACAATTAGTGCACATGGTGGACATGCTAGTGTCTCTCTAGTGTGACCATAAGTGAATTCAACATAGGTAGGACATATTCGAAGGTTGAATGGTGCATATGGAAGCACACACGCATGAGGCATTTTTCTAACTTCAGCAGCCAAAGAATGAAACAGATGCTCCAGATCCAAGTAAGTTGATATTCCAGAATGATGGTCAAGTGTATTTTGATTTTGGGTCAATTTTGTTTACTATGGGAAACTTGCATGAATTCTTATAATTTTGTTGTACTGTTGTCTTATTGTTTTTGACAGTTCCTCCTTTCCAACAAATCCAGTTGGAATGAGGCAAGAGGCATTTTAATTATAAAATGTCCATAATGTAATTTTTTAATGAATGAATAGAAAACTTCAAAACTATATATATATATATATATATATATTCTTAAAATATCTCATATAATTAAATAATGTTCATAAAATTTAATTAAATAACAAACATATTTTAAAAATATAATAACATTTTTTTAAAATAATTCTTATTTCATATTCCATTAAAATATCATACTTCCTATTTTTTGATTTTTTTTATTATCAAAAAATAATAACTAAAATATATGATTATTTTTATTATTAAAATTCACAGATTGTTTCTAGTCCAGAAACATCGTAAATATAATAATTTGCAAACTATATTTATAACACATTTATAAATACAAATATTTATTTCAAATACAGAATGCAACTTATAACCTATGTTTTATTTTGGTTTCATGTTTTGAATAAGTGGCCGAGTTTCAATTAATTTTAAACTTAAAAGTTATTGAAATAATATAAAAGATTTTGATAATTTATTAATTAATTTTAAACCTAAAAGTCTTTGAAATAATATAAAAGATTTTGATAATTTATTATTCACCATTTCTGAAGCCTCACATATTTTCAAAGAATTCATTCAAGACGTTCCTTCACATATTTTCAAATAAATCAATCTTTTATGGATGAAATAAAAAACCTAAAAACTCTTAAAACATGTTAAAACATTTGTTTTATAATAAAAAAATGCAATGACATGTTAATGTTGTCTTTCATTGTGGTTTTTATGTTGGTTTTTTTAAGTAGTTTTTGTGATGATTTTTATTTCAAATTAATTAATTTTTTATGGGCAAGAAAATAGATTAAATAGTTATAAATGGTAGAAAAAATACATTTACTTTCAAATATTTTGCAATTCTTTCGAGCTTTGGTAGTTGTGTTGAGTTGTTAGGCAGCTGGGTTAAGCTTTTGTACCTTGGTCAAGCTCCTAAATATCTTATTTGATCATTTTAATCTGCGTTATGTGCAAAACTGACCTGCAGAGACCACGCATAGGGGTTTTATAGAAAAAAGAGGGCTTGATCGAGCCTATATCTTAGTCGAGAATTTGTTTACAAATTCTGCACCTAGTTTGACTTAGCGGGAAATTTGAAACCATTTCTTGATAAAGACCCTAACTAACCACAACTTACAAAGGAGCTTGATTAAGCGTTTTTTTTATTGCTCGATCGAGCAACATTTAAACCCTAGAATAACTCAATTGAGGCTAAAATATTGCTAGATCAAGTGATTTTGAAGCGCCCAATCAAGCTGCTTTTGTTCATCCCCAAGCCCGCTTACTTGTAAAAAACTGTAAACCACCTCCTTGGTTAAACCCACTACCATTAAACGCTTTCATAAGAGAAGGTATTATAGGTGATGAGCATGGACAAAATGTCCCAATGGAGGAAAGTACATAGCAAAAGCGAGAAGTGGTAGAGTTATCCCTTGAAGGCAATCATAGAGAGTACTTCCATAAAATAAGGGAAGTCATTCCTGGAAACATAATGAAGTGAGATTATGAAGATAGTCATATAAAGGGTGGAGGGAAACTCTTCAAGGTTATTACAAAGAAAACCAGAGGCTACAAGCTGAATTGTGGAGACACCTGCAGCAAGGAGAAGGGGAAACATATCATGATGTCACAATAAGAGAAGGAATTGGAATTCCTAGAGGATTGGTTGAATAGTCCCAAGCTCAAAGAAAATTCCATGGAAAATGTAGCAAATGGATTGAGAGAAGTTAAGATGTTAGAGGCATCTAAATTGCGTGATAATTTGTGTAGTGAACAAGATGTTGGAAACACAATTGCAACAATAGAGGAAGGACAAAAAAAATTGTTAAAAGAGGACAAGGGGCATGAGATAGGCCTGTCCCATGCAAATTTATTTCATTTCCAATCAAAGTGTACAAGGTAGGAAATTGTTCTAGAAAATGGCCAACATTTTGAAATAATATACTTTGTTGAGGGAAAAAATAGGAAGAAAACTTGTTGCTATGGATCCATTCAATGTACAGAAGATGTGATTTTATTGTCCATAGAGCACCCAAGAGAATGAATGTAAAATTTTTACAATGAAAAATATAGGCCATATGATGAGGTGGATATTGAATCCTTGAAAACATTGATGAGGTTTATCGATACCAAAGGTTTGGATTGACAAGAGGATATCACTGAACCATAGATGTAGGTGAAAGGGATATCTAAGAAATCATACAATTATGAGGGGGGAACAATCAATTTCAACACATAACTGAATGCAAAGAAATTTCTTAGCAAAACATGTGCGAGACAACAAAAAAGTAGGATTTAAGATCTCAGAAGGAGAAGGACAACCATCAACAAGTTGATTGTACAAGATTACCTCAATAAGGAAAGTGGTGTACTGTAAAATCATGCGTGGGATCCTAGCAGATTAAATCCAGAATTGGAACGATAAGATATGCAGGAATATATATAAAAAAAAAACATATTTTTTTTGGAATCCTATAGCATTCAACACATTGAAGACATTTGACCAAGACATCAAACTTTTTCCACTAGGGGAATCTAATGCAAGAGCATCAACCCGAGGCATATCATTTTGTTTGAAGCCCAAATATGTATTCTGTAAATTCTGAAGAGAAATTTGTTTTCCCTCAATTTTAGTATGTATAAATTAGGAATTTGGAGGATTTTGATGTACATCTACATGTCTTGATTCTATAAAGAATTTGGATCAAGGGGGGTTTAGGATATTTTGGATGAGTTGGTGTTTTGGCTAATTAGACCTTTGTAAATAATGACAAGTGTATATTTGAGTTGTGAGCTATTTTTAGGTTTTTCGGAAAAATGTCCCATATGATGTTTATGCTAGGAGTTAGAGTTAGAGAAAAGACTCCTGTGGATTAGAGGTTCAGAGAATAGGAAAAAATCTTGAGTGAATTGAATGAGAGAGATAGATATGGAAAGAGTTGAGAAGAGGTTGGATATGAGCCATTATAAATCCTTTGTAGATTAATTTATGTTTTGAATAGAGGTTATACACTTTCCAAATTTCCCCCAGTGTGTGTTTGATCTATTTCTTATTATATATTATTTTCGTATAAGTGGCCCTGTGGAATTCAAATAAATGTTGCACGTCATAGTCCATGTTTGAGTTCCTTCTCGATGGTAGAGAATTCAGGTAGAAGAGTTCAAAAAATATAGTGCAAATGGAGAAGATTTGTCATTATGTCAAGGCAATAGAGATTGAAGAAGAATAAAGGAGAAAAGGAACAAAGCAACTAGAGGTAGCAATGGTGAGAGAACCAAACCATGGCCTAGAAGTTGAATATATATATGAGTGTCATTTCAAGACTTACATGCATTTAAGTGTAGATAATTGGAGATTTGCACCCTTAATTCAAGCCAAAGGGAAATATAGAGTTCGTGGTAGAATTAGAGTTCAAGCAGTGGCAGTGCTAAAACTTCCATACTAAAGGAAAGTAAGGAATTTGAGGTTCACACATAGTTCTGCGATGATGAAACCACAAATCACATGCACAGTATCAGACTAATGGAGTGTAGTGATAATCATTGATTAGAGCCAGGTGTACAAAATTAAGTGTTGAACAACCCCATGGAGAAATAGGTCAGGACCCCTTCAGTAGTCTAGCCTTGCAGCATCTGTTGAAAAAGAAAATCCAGTTGAATAATTGAACCCTCACTAAGCATGGTCCCCATCATGAAAATTGGAGTCAGTTTAGTTGGGCCTGACCATTCATTGGTCACTTCTTTTAGTCAAACCAAGTTCTAGTCGGGACCTGTCCCCGACTAGCCAATAAGGAATATGGTCATAATAGACCAAATCCGCAACCCAGATTAAGTGTAAGAATTTACCCCTAAGTAGACCAAACACCTGACTAAGGACTTATTATTAAATCCCATCGATTAAACAACCAACCCATCTTCTGACCAGTTTTGCGTTCACTCTAGTTGACCTGAATCCTAACTAATCTTTGGAGTAGTTGACCTTGATCTCAGTGAGGTGCATTAAAATTTGGATCAATGCTTGGTAAAATGTCGACATAATCAGCATCAGGTTCTTGAAGTGGTAACCATGAGTTCGGTTCATGGTTTAGTCAGGTCAAGGAATAGAGCGCAATGAGTTTTGTCTAGACCACCAAGTGGTGTTGAAGGAGGGATCCACATCGGTAGAATTTTTGGCTATGAAGAGAATGAGAAATGTAGGGTAATGAGAGAGGTTGAGGCTACAAAAGGTGATGTGGCCTACACATCATGATTTTTTGGGTAATTTGGAAATTTGTGAGATCTTTGTTGCACAAAAAGGTTTAAAGAAAAAATTTGTGGGCCCTTAATCCTCAAACTCATGAGATCCAAGCCCACAGAGTTTAAGAGTTTACAGACCCCAGATACAACTTGCGTCACAAGGTCAACAATGGTTAACATGGTTAGATGGCTAATCATGTTAAACTAAGATCAAACTTGGAAACAATAAGATCAACAATGGTTCACATGGTCAACATGGTTGATAGAAATTAATCATGGTCAACCATGGTGAACATGATAGAGATGGTCAATCATGATCAACATGGGTATCATGGTCAACGACGGTCAATCATAATCATCTATACGTAAATGACAACCCTAGTCTACAATGATTAGCCATAGTCAATCATATGTTGACCATACTGAACCATGGCCAAATCACCTCAAGCATGGTCAAGCAATTTCAACCATGCTCAAGCCATGGGGGATTCACCTTGTTGACAAATATCTTACCGCATTCATCCATAAAGGGGCTTTTACAATTATGAAAAAATAGAGTCAATATATTGTGGTAATGTTGGGGGGGATGAGGGGTAGGAGGGAATTATAGGCTATTAGGGGGTGTAAAATTAGGTATTTAGTCAAAATAGGGGATATATATTAAAAATTTGGGTTACTTTTGTTAGAAAGTTATATTAGGAATGGTTTTAACAAAAGGAGTTTGGGAGTGTTTTATCAATATCTAGTGAGATTAGGGTATTCTTCAATATCGCATGAACAAACATGCCATGATATAGGTTGACTTGGTGGAGACCCCATATGTCAAGCATGGTCACCAAGTTCAACCATAGTTAACCGTGTTCAACCATGGTCAAACCATGGACATCTATGGTCAACATGGACTACATCCTCATTGGAAACCATAACTGACTACATTTAACCATAGTAAGCCATGTGCAATCACAGTCAAATAACATTAACCATGGTCAAACATGGTCACAGAGTTTACCATGGTCAACCTTGTTTAACAATGTAACATAAATACATTGTTACATTAATGGTTTACCATCATCAACAATGTTCAACTTCATCAAACATTTTCAACCATTAATGTAAAATTAAATTAAACAATAATGTAACATTAACATTCAGACACATGTAACATCGAATATGTTCAACCATGATGATAAACATTAATGTAAAAACACTATAGATTAATGTAACATAATGTATATTGTTAAATTGATGGTCAACCTTTTCAATGAAGGTCAACCATGATCCACCTGATCAAACCCTCCTGAACAATAGTAAGCTATCAGCAATCATCAATAATTATTCAACAACTATGGTTAACCATTTTCAATCATGGTCAACCCTAGTCAAAAAAATTTAACCATAACTAAACAATGTCAACCATAGTCAACCATGGTTTACTAATCTACCCCACATGCACAAATCATTAACCAACACAACCACATCAATAAAGATATTGATATATGTCAATCAACCTCATTTTCCACCTTTCATAAGCCAATTGGTGCCATTATAGGTGGAAAATGGCATTGATCAACTTATATAAGTGATTTTATTGATGTGATTGTTCTAGTTATATATGATGTAATCATATCCATATCATCATGACAAATGTTAGATCAAGTAATCATCTACTTCCCTCCCCTCACACTAACGACCTAGTAAGAAGATTTGTTCCATGATAACCCTACTCCCTCAGGAATAATGTATACCCTTCACAAAACTTGCTTCTCTCATGGAATGATGTTGACAATCACCACCCTCTAATAACAACATAATATATTATGGTAATAGATATCATAAATAGTTTTGTTGATATGAAGGACATGTTGGTTGTTATCATATGGGCCTAGTCCATTGGCTCAAGAATATGTTATCTTGATCAACTTTGTTTCCCATTATTGGAGACGTTAAGGAAGAAAAAGTGGTAGCCTAATGATAATTTTTCATTTGTCAATCAAGGGGAGGGTATGATTCATTGATCTACAACAAATCAATAAAATAAGTATGAACATTTTATTGTGATTGGCTTGTAGAAGTATTGTAAAACAATAGGTTCTAGGAAACGTGAATAAAAGGGTGACTTCAATGATTCCAAAGAAATCATTCACAAAAGGATGGTGGCCAATGAAGACAAAGAAGGAAGATCAACATACATTGAATGAAGGCTTAAGGAAGGTTGTTTCCTTGAGCATAATTGTGGAGGTCAATTAACTGCAAGAGTACGGATAAACAAGCATTGAATGAATATATATGATTCTTTCCATTATTCAAGATAAAATCTTTGCACAATTGAGTCAACAATGATTTGTATAGGCACTTTTGGGAAAATTGTATTTCTTAATTAGAAAAATAAAAAGCTATATAAAAGTCATAATATTGATTCTAGTGAAATTAATGTGATAAAAGATGGAATTGCTTTTTTCCTTGATAGTTACTCTTAATATAATTTACATTGTTTTGTTTTAAATAAATTTTAATAAATTTTATCTAAAATTGAATTTTAAAAAAATATTTAAATTATAATGCTTTAGAACATTTTAAGATATTAAATTTATCTATATATATTGTAAAAGAAATTTTAAATATCTTTAAACATTTATATATTCTTAAACCACATCTTGCATATTTTGTTGGTGGCCATAATTTGCAGGACTTAAAGTCATTAACAATTGTGCACAAGGTATACATTTAACTAGTAAGATGCGTTTTATCCTATAAAGAAGTCCTTGTATAGGAATTATAATCATTTTTTTTCTTTGATATGTATTACAAAAGTTTTAAGGGGATATCACAAATAATGATGATGCTCGATTGAAAATTAAAGATGAAGGGTCAAAAATATGTAACTCTTCGAAAAGGGGAGGGTTCCGTAAATAATGTGGTTATAATAACATCTAATAATTGCCATCTTTAATATTATATAACGTGATATCAATCTATATTATACTTCATGATTTCGACATCAAACAAAATCTCTCATAAGCCTCATAGGTTATATCCTAAAACAAAACAAACACAAGGATCACAATGTAAATTGTGTGAGAAATGTGACTTCTAACTCAATTTTGTGACCTATTAATTATTATCGTAGCATTGTGGGGGCACGAATGGAGTATTTGTGATATAGGAAAAGATTAATATGTTTTTCTTTCAAAGAAAAATATTCACTCAAATAAGAAACACCATTCTACTTAACTGGTCGAAATAACCCCAATTAACATACAAGAACCCAATAACTCTTTATTATTTATTAGTTTACTAAAAATATAGTGTAAGGACATGCTTTAATTAATACTTGGAATGATAGTTTCTATTATATTAATATGAAATAAACAAAACTTATATGAAATTATTCTTATTTAAAACTACTTTCTATAGGCTTGTTTATTACTATACCAATACTTTCTATAATCTTTTTTATTACTAAACCAATGTCCATTACCTAGTGTGTACTAGGTTAAAAATTCCGATTCATTCCTAAGTACTACATAGAAATTTAAAATATAATGATTATAAAATTATATTTATAAAAGAGATAACATTATTTTATAAAAATTAAAGTATTATAAAATTTGGAATATTACTTACAATAGTATATAGGTAAGATTCAATTTGTTGGTTAGTTGGATTATTGATATATTTTCTCAACATAAATATTTTAGTTTAGAAATTGTTAGATTTGATAAGCACTATATATGTTTAATGTAATTGTGTGATTAAGATGTAATAAAAAAACATTTTTCTATGTGTGCACATTTCCAATTTCTTTCTTGGTATCAGAGTTGGTAGCTCCATGTTAACTCCTTAAACGAGGGCTCGAAAAATATGAGAGACTCATCTCACTGGTGATTGGGATAATTCAATGCGCGGAATTCTTTGTATAGTAGCCTTTCCAGTTTTGTTGGCCAATTTATTTATAGTGGATCGAAGATCATAACAACTGTGTAAAGATGGATCATGAGACCCTTTGTTGTTTGTTTGCAGCCAACACGATGATCTTCTACACTCATTAAATCATTTGCAATGACCTCCTCCATTTATTTTTTGCAACAATGTCTCAACGTACATCCTTTCTTGCAGCAACGACCTCCATCTTCTTGTTGAGATATCTCAATGTCTAGGTTATTATATTGTCGTGGCTTCTCAATGTCCAAGTTTGATTTCAGTTAGATCGATGTGATGTGTGGCATATATTTTAATTAAATTGATCTAATAAGGTTGTCTCTTCACGTATGAGATGATATTGGCTTTGAATTGGAAGGGTGATGCTAGTGGGGTCTATATTATTGCGGTGATTTTCCCTTCCATTCACTCAGTTCTGAGCACAATAGAAGGTGTGAATAGGATCTGAATAAATTGGACTACTGAGAAGTGGAGCCAGTTACTGGATCTTGCACAATAGTTGTGAGCCGCGGAGAAAACCATCTTACTAGGTAATAATACAATTACGTAGTAGTTATCTATTTTAAATATGGAGCAAATAGTTTTTGAAAAATTCAATGGCTCAAACTTTTATACCTGGAAGGTGAAGGTCCAAATGAATATAATGCATAACAAATTATGGAGCTTAGTAAAAGGATTAGAACTAGCACATCAAGACCCTAAACAATTAACTAAATGGTAGAAAAGGGAAGAGAGAGATAATTATATTATAGGACTATCTTTGTCAGATTCACAACTTCACCTTATAGATGTAGAAAATACGTCTTGACAAATATGGGAACCATTAAGTAAGATATTTGGGGAAAAGGTCATGAATGCAAAATTCTCTTTGAAATTGTAGTTATTCACTCAAAATTCATGATGGGGTATCATTGTCTACACACATAAATTATTTAAAATCAGTCATAAGGAATCTTGAGGAAATTGGGGAAAAAATAGAAGAAGAAGATGCTAAAGCTATTTGTTAAATAGCTTATCTTCAAATTATAATAATGTTATTTTTACCTTAACTCAATTTTCCTCTCGATCACTGGATGAAATGATTGTAGAACTCCTAGCAGAAGAAAATAGGATGAAATTAGGTAATGCACAAGACACTCCACATGATGAGATGGCACTATTCTATAAGGAAGCGACGATAAAAACAAGAACTTAGTGGAATGTTTTTACTACTGAAGACATGAACAAACACCATTCAATTGTAAAAATCATGCCAAAGATCTCTTAAATGGTAATTTAAAAGAATCAACTAACTTTGCCACTTTTCAAGATTTTCTAGAGACCAACTTTGAAGACTCCTCATATTATGACGGTGATGATGAATTCAATACAGAGCCCCTCATACTTTTCTAAAACATCTATCAATTATAGTACTCGTTATATGTTATCTATGTGTATGTAAGTGTATAAAAAAAATTGTTTTATGATTGATTGCTGGAAAAGCTCTGTATATAGACAGCTTACCTATATAACTAGAAATATTTATTTCGATGCATACTACTAGGATGGGAGCATGTCCATAGAGATATTCTGTATCTAGACTATTTTTCGAGGTAGTCAAGAAGCGTCAATTATACAAAGTTTTTCTATGATAGTCAGAGGCTTTATGTTTCAAATGGAGGTTAAGTGGTAGGTTGTGTGGTGGCGAAAAAAAAGAGGAGTGTCTAAAAGATTCCAGAATGAACGTAATTGTCGATGAATAACATATTAGACTAATGTGATATGTAATGTGTGCTTTATGAAATAATGTAAGTATTAAAGTGAGGACTTGGAATAATGCTTACAATAATATAAAGAGGATTGAGTTTGTTGATTGGACACTATTGAGATATTTCTCAACATAAATCTTTAAATTTAAAAATTGTTAAATCAGATAAATATTATATATGTTTAATGTAATTATGTAATTAAGATGTAATAATAATAATTATTATTATTATTTTTTCTATGTATATGCATTTCCAATTTCTATTTATATATATAAATTATAAAAATAAAATTATATTTACAAAAGAAAACTATATTTTAAAATTATTTTATAAAAGTAAATAATTTCAAATTGAGAATATATACATTTGAAAATAAAATACATATGGTCTTAAAGATGCCTTTATGATGCTATGGACATAGTAAATGGTGACACTATAAGTATAAGATGCTATTATAGTGGATTTAATTAAATACATTTTGCATATTATAAATTGAAATCATAATAATAAAATATAAAGAAAGATATTTGTAATTTGGATTTTAATTTGCGATGTCTTCTAAAATATGTATGTGTTATGTGTTTTTAATTATTAGATTCAAATTATATTAATATAATATTATCGTTAATATAATGTAATATTAAATTGAATTTAAATGGATTATAAAATAAATATAGTTATATAGATTAAATGAAAGATAAATGTTTATAACCATTAATATATGATAATCATCGAAATATTTATTTTATGATGCGCTTTATATAAGCAAAGATTTTTTTTTTTATAAAAAATAATTAAATTCTAACTTTATTTTATATTATTAATTAAAAAAAAAAATTAATACATCTTCATAAAAAAATATACATTAAAAAAAAAGTCATCATATTCTTAATCATGGAGATTTTTAATCTATAAATAAGATTTGTTATAATACTATGTGTCAATATCATGAATTATCAATACCACATGCCTATAAAATAGTGATTTCATATAACACTTATTTTGGAATTTAGTTTTAATTAATTAATTTAATAAAAACAATGGAAAATACATGACTATTTGTAAGATACGTTTGAATCTTTGATATATAACTATAATTAAAAATATTCCATAAAAATTAAATCCATCCATTTAATAACTAACCTAGATCCATCTAACTCTAGATCTATCATGCTTCGAGAGGGATCAAATCCTTTGCGATGCGAATCTTCTTTTTGGAGTGTAGAATTTGATGAAAGATTTGCACCTCAATGGATTTGATCCCTCTTGGTGCATAATAGATCTAAAGTTAGATGGATCTAGGTTGGTTCTAGCCGAGTGATCCAGGTGGCACTAGATTGAAGCGCTCGTTGCCTTGATTCCAACAGTGTGAACGGAACTCAAATCCAATCTCGTATGAAGGATAAAGAGTCAGTCAAAGTTTTGGTCAAGTTGCCATGTGGGCCAGGTTTAATGGTCCTACAAATTGATTGAGACTCGGCCCATAGAATCCGGCCACCGGGCAGGCGAAATTGTTTCCTCTTTAAAATGCCCAATGACCCTTAAATTTGGCAAATTCGAAAATGACTTATTAGTTATAAAAAAAAATTATGTTATTAGGTGGCAGGCCATGACCCCCGCCACCTCCATCGGACACAACAACATATATTTAACAAAGTTTGTTATTAAAAAAATGGTCGACGAGCCATGACCCTTGTTGGCCCCCAACCAACACCCAAACCACATATTACATCTAATTATATTGGGGTGGGTGGGCCACCTTCGGTGGACCCGGCCTACGCCCTCATCCCCATACTAATTTTAACATACGAAGGCCGACAGGTGTCAAACCCAAGAGAGCCACGTAGGCCATCCTGCCACCATGTGGCGGCCCCATTTAACACCTCCACTCAAATGATCCCACCTCACACAAACTCCACCCACATCTTGTAAACGGTGCAATTGCACCCCATTTAAAAAATAATGTAAACGTTATATGCATCATTAAAAATGTTACTTGAACAACAAGTTGGGAGGGGCAGAATTTAATCTTGCAACCTCAGCCCTCCTAAGTGCGTCTGCCGCCAACATGCCACAATGGTGTTGTTGTTAACTCCGCCATGGAAATATATAAAATGACATTTCTACGCAGTGCGCTAGCGGAGGCGAACAGAGCACTGAATGGGAGAGCAATGAAACGGAGGCGTGGGAGTGCAGAGGGGTCACCCTAGGCATAGAAAATGAGACAGATGCCCAAAATATTCTAGGGAATATTCTCATGCATATTCTTTGAGGAATCTTTAAGATTCCCTTAGGAGGTAAATTTTTTTTTTATTAGAACATAACCAAGTTTATAGTCATTTTTCTCAGATTTTCATAGGGAACACAATGGCAAGGTTCGATTCGCCTTTTGAACAGCATATTTGCAGATTCCCAGCGGAGGAGAATCTCTGAGCATCTTGAGGGAATCTTTTAGATTCCTTGGAGGCTGAAATTCACTAGAGTCAGAATGCAACCAACTTCATACTCATTCTTCTCAAAATTTCGTAAGGAACTTGATGGTGCAGATAGAATTTTGATCTGAGAAGCAGATATTCAGATGACCCAGAGGAGAGAATCCTTTGAGGAATCTAGGGGGAACCTAAAAGATTCTCGTAGCCCTAGATTTTCACTTTGTCAAAATTCAGAAATTTGATAGTTGATTTTACACTATTCGATGCCATGAATCTGATGGTTCAATCAAATTTTCCATTTGATCGTTCCATTTTTTGGCCACTTTTCAAAGTGGAGTGCAGGTGTCAACATTCAATGTGCGAGCAGTCATTTCAATGAGATTTGACGCTGTGAGACTAATGGTGCAGCCAGATCCAACAGTTTATCATCCCCTTCTTAAGATAACTCCTTGATGTGAGGTATATGCAGAGTGATCATGTACTTCTTTGTGTCTTTGCTTGAGATGCATTACATTGTATAGATCCCTGTTTGATGTTTGATGTGGGATCTTGTTTTGTTCTTGATGTGAGATGTACTTCTTGCCATGTTTTTATTGATATCCTTTTGTCTCTATCTTGACGGGATACTCATGTGTCGCCATGTATGTTTGAGTTGAGATCCCTTTGATGCTGTGTTGGCAAGATGCTTAGTATTAACATAAATGAAATTATGTCATGCTAATAGGAGTCTTTTTTGAATGAGAGTTCCTGCAACGGAACATCTCTTGGATCCACTCCTACGTGAGGGAATATTCCTTGTATGATAGATAAAAACACATGCATGTACATCATCACTCTTTCCAACACTTAATGTAGCGGCCTACACCATCTTGACACCAGGGCCCAAAGACGTAGTCCCTCCTGGATGAACTCCATTATCAACATCTTGTGTTTTTTATTGTAATTCTTGTCATGTTCCTTCTTCTTTACAACATGTATATATGTTCCTTTAGGATTTTTTAAATGCAATTATAATCACATCACGAAAGAAAAAGGTCTTGGTTAAATCCGGGAGTTGAGTCAACTCGGATCAAGTTTGCTATCATAGTAGTTTTTTTGTGGATGTGAATTGCGAGTGTGAACAATGGAACGTGCAACAATGGAGGATGACAAAGAGGTGTACGAGACCATGCTCATAATTTCCCAAAAGGTGGAAATAATGTATGAAGCTCTACAAAAAGAGATAGAGGAAAAGGAGTGATTGTAGCTTCAGTTGCGAGCCACAGAAGAGGCCCTAGAAGAACTGAAGCACAACAACTAGAGTCTTCAAGAAGATAATGTTGAATTGAAGATGCTTCTACAAGAAGAGAAAGAGGAGAAACATAGTTTGCTACGACAGCTGCAAGCTAAGGACGAGACCTTTAAAAGGTTTCAGCGTGACCCATGTGAGGTAAAAAGTAATTCTTGCTCTTCATGTATGTTTCCTGATGATGATTTCACTATTTTTGAAAATCATACCACAGGAATTGGCTCCAAACTATTGAAGAAAATGGGGTATGAAGGAAAAGGCTTGGGAATTAATGGCCAAGGCATTGTCAACCCCATCAAAGTAGAAGAATTACCCTGTCAGGCAGGACTTGGGTATGTCTGGAAAGAAGTTGGGGAATCTGCCAAGACAGACAATGAACCACCAACAATAGATGATGAGAAACCCTCATCAGTTCTTTCCAACTCAACAAGGAAGGTAAAATATGTTGACTTCCTTTCAGTTTTGTCTTCACATAGTATGATTTATACTGGAGATTTGGAGATCCCAATTACAGGGACAAACATGAGGCTCCTTACTAGGTTGAGGTACAAGGAGGAAAAAGAACTTGGTGTTAATAACCAAGGAATTACTCAACCTTTGGAGGTTGTGCAGAGACCTCGATTTGCAGGGTTCGGATACATCGAAGGAGAATTCTCTAAGGTGTCAAATGCTTCTGAGACATCGTCGAGGAAAGAGAATGATGGGAACATGTCACCATCATCCGATGGTAGTGTCCATTGCAGGGAAAGAGCCGAGGCAAGCTCTCATCACCATAATGACACTAGAGGTAGCAAGGAAATGTATAACCCAGTCTCGATATTCGAATGTTCATTTCAATTATAATCATGTTGTTAATTATGGACATAAATCAAGGCATCGAAAAACATGTACCTTTTGTGGATTACATAACCATACATTTATTGAGTGTTGGAAAAGAATAGTAGCACACAAAAGGAGGAGGCATGAAAGATCCTCTCAATAGCAGGTAAAGAAACATGTTAAGAAGATCTGGAGGAAGAATAGAGGTGGCCATCAAAGAGCCAC
Source organism: Pinus tabuliformis (assembly GCA_031772625.1). Taxonomy (NCBI): domain Eukaryota; kingdom Viridiplantae; phylum Streptophyta; class Pinopsida; order Pinales; family Pinaceae; genus Pinus; species Pinus tabuliformis. Next base: position 774,222,821 of record CM062810.1, read on the forward strand.
TTTTTGGAGGCTCCATCCAGAGCAGCACCTTAAAGACAAAGCGTCGGTGCATGAACCAGGTGAAAAATTGTTCGACAAGCAAAACCACCACAGGGGGATGACCCATTCACATCGATAAGTGAAAAATGGTTTCTAGATATGTTAGCTTGTCATGGTCAAGATTTTGTAAATCATTTGTTTCATTTTAAAATGTAAAAGTGATGATGTTTTTTCCATCACCTGTTAAGCAACAATGATGTTTGGTCTTATTTTTGTTGCATTTTAAATTGTGAAAGTGATGTCGTGTTTCCATCACTTTTCAAAACAACCATAGTTTTTGGCCTCATTTTGTAAATCATGTGTTGTAGTGATGATGTGTTTTCCATCACTTGTTGAGGCAACAATGATATGTTGGCCTTGTTTTCATAGTTGGGGTATTGTTTCCATTTTGATGTAAACTTGACCACTGAGTATGTGTTATAAACTCGTGGCAAGTATGGGATGCTTGGGTCATTATTTGGTCATGTAAGTCAAGCATGTAATTTGAAAAAACAATGTACTATAGGTTTGTAGAGTTTGCAGGTGTCATCTCATCGCTTATGGCTTTCGAAGGACAAAGGTGAAGGAGAAGGAAGGGTGACATATCAGATACTTGTAAGTGCAGACAAGGTACAAAGAAGTTGCAGATTATTTTTCATGCTTTTGGAGGACCAAAAGCTCCTCAGTGGGGAGGATTCATTTAGGTGAATCTAGACACCTGTAGAAGTCCCAGAGGACTCAGAAAGGGTCAAAATTAAAAGTGGTCAGATTTCTCCCAAACTAGCACCAAATCAAAGTGCTCGTCGCCCTAATTCCAATTGTGCGAAAGACACTCAAATTCGAGCTTGTATGAGGGAGAAAGAGCCAGTCAAATTTTTGGTCAAAGTTGCCATGTGGGCTAGGTTTAATGGTCCTACAAATTGACCGAGACCCAACACACGGAATCCGGCTACTGGGCGGGCGAAATTGTTGCCTCCTTAAAACGCCTAATGACCCTTAAATTCGTCAAATTCAAAAATGAATTATTAGTTATAATATATATATATATATATATATATATATATATATATATATATATATATATATATATATATATATATCTATATATATATATAGAGATATAATTAGATGGTGAGCCATGACCCCCGCCACCTCCATTGGACCGAACAACATATATTTAACAAACTTTGTTATTAAAAAAATGGTTGATGGGCCATGACCCTCACCGGGCCCCAACCAACACCCCAACCACATATTACATCTAATTATATTGGGGTGGGCGGGCTACCTCCGGTGAACCCGGTCCACGCCCCCATTGCCATACTACTTTTAACATACAGAGGCCGACCAGTATGGAACCCGCACCAGCCATGTGGGCTGGCCCGCCACCATGCAACAACCCCATTTAACAGCTCCACTCAAACGGTCACACCTCACACAAACTCCGCCCACATCATGTAAATGATGCAACCACACCTTATTTAAAAAAAATGTAAACGGTTATACGCACCATTAAAAATGTTAGTCGCACAACAAGTTTGGAGGGGAAGGTTTTGATCCCGCAACCTCCGCCCTCCTAAATGCATCCACCACCAACGTGCCACAATGGTGTCATTGTTAACTTCGCCATGGAAATATATAAAATGACATTTCTATGTAGTGCGCTAATGGAGGAGAACGTAGCACTGAACGGGAGAGCGATGGAACGAAGGTGTGGTAGAGTAGAGGGTTCCACCTTAGGCACAGAAAATGAGATAGATGCCCATAATATTCTATGGAATATTCTCATGCAGATTCTTTGAGGAATCTTTAAGGTTCCTTGGGACGTAAAAATTCTTTTTATCAGAATGTAACCAAGTTTACAATTGTTTTTCTCAATTTTTCGCAAGGAACACAATGGCGAAGTTGGACTCATATTTTGAGTAGCAGATTTGTAGATTCCCAGTGGACGAGAATCTTCGAGAATCTTGAAGGAATCTTCCAAATTCCTTGGAGGCTGAAATTCACCAGAGTCAGAATGCAACCAACTTCATACTCATTCTTCTCAGAATTTTGCAAGGAACTTGATGGTGCAGACAGAAATTTGATCTGAACAGAAGATCTTTAGATGACCCGAAGGAGAGAATCTTTAAGGAATATAGGGGGAATCTAAAATATTCTTGTAGCCCCAACTTTTCACTTTGTCAGAATTCAAAAATTTGACAGTCGATTTTACACTATTCGACGCCACGAATCTGATTGTGCAATCTGGTTTTCCATTTGATCATTCTATTTTTCGACCACTATTCAAAGTGGAGTGTAGGTGTTAACATTCAATGTGTGAGTAGTGATTTCCACGAGATTCGACGCCACGAGACTGATGGTGCAGCCCGATGTAGCAGTTTACCATCCTCTTCTTTAGATAACTCCTTGATGTGAGGTATATGCAGAGTGATCATGTACTTCTTTGTCTATTTTCTTGAGATGCATTGTGTTGTATAGATCCCTGTTTGATGTTTGATGTGGGATCTTGTTTTGTTCTTGATGTGAGATGTACTTCTTGTCATGTTGTTATTGAGATCCCTTTGTCTCCATTATGAAAAGATACTCATGTGTCCCCATGTATGTTTGAGTTGAGATCCCTTTGATGCCATGTTGGCGGGATGCTCATTATTAACATACATGAAATTATGTCATGCTGATAGGAGTCCTTTGTTTGAATGAGAGTTCTTGCAACGTAACATCTCTTGGACCCACTCCTGCATGAGGGCATATTCCTTGTATGATATAGAAAAACACATGTATGTACATCATCACTCTTTCCAACACTTAATGCAGTGGCTTACATCATCTTGACACCAGGGCCTGGAGACGTAGTCTCTCTTGGACGAACTACGTTATCAACATCTTGTGTTTTATGTTGCTGATTCATGTCATGCTCCTTCTTCTTTATAGCATGCATATATGTTCCTTTAGGATTTTTTAAATGCAATTCAAATCACATCACGAAAGAAAAAGATCTTGGTTAAATCCAGGAGTTGATTCAACTCGGATCACAGAGGGTAGCAATGCCGTATTTTTAGATTATCAACATTAGGTATATGTTTTAGATAAACTTCATACTTTGAAATTTACATTATATTTTCTTTGTTTGACATGAACATATCATTATCTTCTTTAATTTATTCTATGTTGCTTGCATTGAATAGTTTGTATGCTTTTGTTTGGATGCTTTGAGTGGTTTGTGTGCTTATTTGTTTGGATTTGGATAGTAATGTTTGCAAATGTTACAGTTGTTGTGTTATACTTCTATATGTGTATGTAATTTTCTATTATTAATTAGTTGGTGATGAAGAAGGGAGACAAACTTGTCAATAGTTTGTAGTAGGATTTATACTGCAGATCTATTTCATTTAATTTTAGGTATCACAACTTTTAATGACTAATTAATTCTTAACAATGTCCCTTGAGGCATTACTAAATATATCTTGAAGACAATTTTTTATTTTCTAAGTTACCTTAGTTTGTTGAGATGATAGATATTTTTAATAGCTTTAATGATGAAAAATGATGAAATACAAATTTTGAATGCAAACTGAGAATGTAATAGTGTTGAATGGCAGAAAATGTGAATAATAAGAATGTATTCAATTACAAATGATATTCATTTTGATCAATGGCAAACCATTTTCTTCTACTATTCTTATTGTCTCCCTTGTTAGTTTTTCCATCTTTTCATATCGATTATATGAAAAGGGTAGTTGAAATAGTAAACCATTCAAATATTTAACTCAAGCTAATGTAGTGAACATCATACCTTCTCTTTCTTTCTCTCCAATATTAATAGGTTGAATTACTATAACACAAAAATAAATGCACATTGTCAATAATTTTTTTTCTTACACTAAAATCAATGCACAATGTTAATCCAATCACTCTAAAATTAATGTACCATTATACACCTATTTACATCAAATTAGAAATCAACATTTACACTGAAATCAATGCATCTAATGCAAGCAATCCAATAGGATTAGAAGAAAATATATAAATTGAAATCAATGCATCTAATGTAAGCAATCAAATAGGATTGGAAAACAACATCTACACTAAAAATCAATGCATCTAATGCAAACAATCAAATAGCCTGATTAGAAATCAACATCTACACTAAAATAAATTTAGCTAGTGCGAGAAATCAAATATAGTGAGAAATCAACATCTACACTGAAATCAATGCACCTAGTGCAAATAATCAAATAGGGTTATAAATCAATATCTGCACTAAAATTAATGCATCTAGTGCAAGCAATCAAATAGAATTATAAAACATCTACATTGAAATCAATGCATCTATTGCAAACAATCAAATAGGGTTAGAGATCAACATCTACATTGAAATCCAATGCATCTACTGCAAGAAATCAACTATCATTAGAAATCAACATCTACATTGAAATCAATACATGTAGTGTAAGAAATATTCTTCCCTCTCTCCCCCTCCATCTATATCTATACCTCCTTGCATCTCTCCTTATTTGTCTCTCTATCTCACCCTCAAACATACACACGCTCTCTCCATCTCTCCCTTGTCACTCCCTCTCTCTCTCCACTTTTCTCTCTCTATGTATTTCTTCTTCCCTCCCTCTCTCCCCTTCTAATTCCATATATTTGTGTCCCCCTCTCTCCTCCTATCTCTCTGTCCCTCTCTCATCCTCTCTCTCTCTCTCTCTCTCTCTCTCTCTCTCTCTCTCTCTTTCCTCCAACCCTATCATTATCTCCCTACCTCTCTCCTTCTCTCTCTCCCCCTCTGCCCCCCCCCCCCCTATTTGTGTCTCCCTTTTTCTTTCTTACCCTTCTCTCCCTCTCTCACTCCTCCCCTTCTCTCTCTCTTCATTCCTCCTCTCCCCTCTCCTTTAATTTATCTCCTTTAATGAAAGCAATCAAATAGGATTAGAAAACACCATCTACACTAAAATCAATGCATCTAGTGCAAGAAATATTCTTCCCTCTCTCTCCCCTCCATCTATATATGTATCTCCCTCCATTTATCTTACTTTGTCTCTCTATTTCATCCCCCCTCCCAAACACACATGCTCTCTCTCTCCATATATATCTATCTCTCTCTCTCCCTATATCTCTCTTCTTCACTCTCTCGCATTCCATCTATATCTCTATCTCCCTTTCTCTCTCTTTTTTGTCTCTATATAACCCCCAAAACATACACACTCTTTCTCTATATCTATCTCTCCCTCCCACTCCCTCTCCCTCTCTCTCTTCCCCTTCTCTCACTCTCCCCCCCTTCTATCTCTCTTTCCTCCTACTCTCCTTTCTCACTCTCTCTCCCTCTCCCTTTTCACTCCCTATCTCTCTCCACATTTCTCTCTTTGGGTATTTCTCCTTACCTCCCTCTCTCCCTCTCTCTCTCTCTCTCTTTCTCTTTCTTTTCACCCTCCAACTATGTCACCAACCCTCGCTCTCTCCTTTTCTATCCTCCTTCTATGTCTCTTTATCTCACCCAAAACAAACATACTCTCTCTCCATCTCTCGCTTGTCAATCCCTCTCTCTCTCCAGTTTTATATCTCTATGTCTTTCTTCTTCCCTCCCTCTCTCCCCTTCCAACTCCACCTCTCTATCCCTCCCTTTCTCCCCCACTTTCCCAAGTCCTCTCTTTAGTCATTCTTTTCTTTCCCTTTCTCTCCTACTATTGGGATGGGGTCCCCTGGGTCAATTTTGTTAAAATATTGTAAGTATCCGCATTTTGAGGAGCGGAGCACGAGTAACGCAGGTCAATAGCAGTCAAGGGAATTTAGGAAGGTCAAAACCCCTTACATTTTTAAATTATTTTGAGATCCGTAGATGGTTTGTGGACCATGGTATTTTAAAAGAAAATATTATAAATGGTGTCTTAGTGAGTCTAAAGGAATCAATTGATGGATGAGATATTTCAGAGTCTCTAATTGTAGATATTTTTGTATTTGAGCGAAGGAGAAGGCTCCTGCAGCTAAGTGCGTAGGCCCTTGCAGCTGTGTGCACAGGGTTTGGAAAGTTTGCATAGGGAATATCTGAAGTAATAAAAAATAATTGAAGCAATTATGTGTCTATTTTTGTATAGTTGTGTATTTTCTATATTTATGCATACCTGAATGATAATTGTCTGTATTTCTGAATTTACTGCTCCATGAAGATCTGGATCTATTATTATATATGATTTTATGCATGATTAGATGTTTACGCTAAGTTTATAACTATGTTTAACTGAAGGTCACTTAAGTTCATGAATAAGAATTCATGAAGATCAAGTCAGACCTGAAATAGTAGAAAACGCCTTAACCATATCACATAGCCTTATGGATGTAGAAGCCTTATCCTAGCATCCCCCAATACTACCTCAGGCAAGTCTACAACCTGCACTACTTAGGTTATTGTCGAAAGGGCCAACAGTGTAAGGTTTTTTGGTTAGCGCAACTAACTTTGAACCTGGGTCCAAACCCCCTCAAGCCAACACCTACCTCCCTTTCTCTCTCTTTCTCTCACTACCTCTATCACTCTATGTCTTTGTTCTTTCCTCTCATATATATCTAGAGTTAATATATATCATGATATATTAATATATATTAAATTTAATAATAAGGTCATGACCAAGCTAGACACCAAATTGGTGTATGAAACCCCTTTGTTTGTGGGACAAGGAACCCTAAATTTAATAATATGGTCATGACCAAGCTAGACACCAAATTGGTGTATGAAACCCCCTTGACAAGGAACAAACCTCCGCGCAACAATTTGACTGCTAAGTCTATGAAGGAATACATACTCTACCCCCCTCTAGTTTTGAACCGATGACATCTTAGGAGGAAACACATGGTCTTAACCATTAGGCCTACTCAAGCTGTATAATAAAACTACATCAAATTAATATTTTCAAATATTACAACTTTGATGTGAAAATATGTCTTTAACTATTATATATTTTACTATATCATAGGATATGATTTTCTTTTTAAAGATTCATTTTGCAAATTTTTAATTAAAAGAAATATTAAAAAGTTTTGGAACAATATTTTAGATGCTGTGTTGAATTAACATTTTTACTTTGAATTAAGAAATGATATTGAGTAAAGATGTTTAAAGTTTACCTAATTTAAAATTTTAATGTGGTTTCAAGGTAAATTTATGATGTATATGATAAAACATGTGAGATAATTATATTGAGACATTATTTATATGTTTTTATATAACCGGCGCCATTTCCTTCCTTTCGTGCAACCCTGGCTCCTTACTACCCTCCCGGGAAAGTATAAGAAAGCAAGCAAGAAACTGTTCCTTCTTCTACATCCCGTGGGTATTAAACTCGTCGACAACCTGCTTCCTTCCTGTTAACGTCGAGTTACCATACCAATTGAACCTCTATTTATATCTCCAACGGTAAGCCGTCAGTACGTACTTCTGTAAGCTTATAGAAATGAGGCTGGCTTGGCTCTTGAACCAGCGGTAAGTAACTGGCTCTGTGCGGTACGTAGCTCGGTACGTATTGACCAGCGACATTAGGTTTCCTCGAGGTTCTGTGCGGTAAAATACTGTGTGGAAAAATAAACAAACTTATACACATCCTCTGTACTGAATTGTATAATACAACGTAATTACAAATAATTAAATCAAAATCTCAAAAAGCCTACTCCGAAAAAACCTCTATCAAAATAATAATTAGTGCATAGCCATTGGATATACCAACAATATGCACATTCGCTTGCATAAAAGCCAGCGAAGATGGAGATTGTTAATATGCACATTCACTACAGAAAAGAAAATATAATTAAAACAGAAAACTCACAAACTTCATTAATCTATTTGTTCAATTACATCACACTTATATAGGAATAACACCTAACCACTCATAACTAATTCTGTTCAACCACCTACAACTAATTCAGTTCAACCACTCATAACTAAATCTATTTCTGCATTATTCTCACATCCTCCCTTAATGGAGAAATGGATTTTCTACAATACCTAACTGACTTCTAGAACTTGTGCTTTGAAGATCTGCTGTATTCTCTAGATTGATCTAGCTACTGCATTAACAGAGGGTAGTTGGAATTAATACCTTCCAACACTCCCCCTTAATTCCAACTATATAACAAATATATACTATAGCACGATATACAAGAAACTATATTCTTAATCATGACGACTTAAACTTTAACTTTCCTGCTGGTCTAAGTCTCAGCTAGGCTTACAACAAAACATTTCATTTTTGTCTTCTTATTAAAAGGTCCATGCTTGTTCCTTTTCCATTGCTGGTGCAGTTTCATCTTCACCTTTTTGGGTTTCCTTATGAAATTCCTTTGCTCCTTGCTTACATACTTAACGTCAACAACCTCTTTTGGATTGAGAGGCAATGCAAGATCTCGAACGAGGTAATTTAATTCATGTTCTCCCCACTTTCCATGAGGAACCAACGAAGGAGTCACCAAAATGCAGTCATCTTTGAACATGAGCAGCCTTCGAAGAACATCCATGGTAGTATCCTCCAAAGTAGCAGTCATCTTGAAAGTAGATCCAATAAAACTTCTAACAACCGGGCAAGTTTTAATCTCAGTGATTTCTTCAACAGCGTGATCCTCAACAACATAAGTGATTTCTTCAGGGACATGATCTTCAACAACATGAAACTCTTTGTCAATGGACTCAACAACACTGCTAATCCCAAATGGGTTCATGAGAAAATGATCATTAAAAAGATCATTGTCAAAAAAATCTAAAATAATAGACATATCAGTTAGCTTTATCACACTTCAAACAGCTTTATCACACTTCAAACAAAACGCCTTTTCTACTGCCTCTCTCTGCTCTCCTTGGCCCTCCGGGCTCCTCCAATCAGACCCGCTGTCACAAACGGTGCTCACTAATAGCACTCTCTTGAACAAGACCCACTTACACGATTTTTGCAACAAAACAAAGAAAACCGGGCCGACTGAAAAAGAATATGACCACGGTAGTAGAAACGGTGGAAGCTTGCAAAACACACCAGCAAAGTTCTGGCAGCAAGGTTTCAAGAAAATCAAAGAAACACGTGCAGGGAGTCTCCGTCTTCTTCTGGACACACCGGTTCTCACACCAGCAACTGCAAACGGTTCACAACAGCTTCTTGACAGCACCGTCTCCGTCTTGCTTCTTGACAGTTCTAATACCCGAGTTCTGGTCTCGACGGTTCTATTCTGGACAGGGCGGTTCTGGACAGGGCGTTCGACAGCACACCAGCAAACCTCGACGCAACTGCTCACGGAGATCTCGCTTCTCCACCACGGCACGGCCACACTTCAACACTTATCAACACCAATGCCCGAGTTCTGGACAGGGTCAGCAATGGCTTCTCGATGGACGGTTCTGGACGCCTCACTGTTCACGGCAGAGCGCAACACAAAGACAACACCGCAGACACAACAATTCACCGCAAATCAAACGGTCGACATTCAAATTACTCCACAATGATTTAAAGAAAAACACAAACCTCCACACAATCTTTCTTCAGTTTAAAAACCTCGACCCACTTCAAACTGAACGTAGGCACAGAGACGTTTTTTTTTACTCGCTCTGAAATGGGGCGACAATGCTCACTCTAACAGCAGGACGGGATTCTGCAAAATAACATATAGCAGGAACAAATTCACAGTTGTTTCAGCGTATCTGGCAATTTTCGCGTCTTGCCCTTATGTTACAGCAGGCGGCAATGGCAGCACTGAGCCTTCAACAACAGATTTGATCACTTTCACACATTAACGCTTCTTTCACTCCTTCTTGGCTTGGAACACATCACTCAACACCTTCCAAACACTGGGCACCACCAACCGGCAGTAGTTGTCGAGGACACAAATCTCCTCCTCAATGTGCATACATTAACAAAACTTATTCGACCCTCTATAGGTCACGCAACCTCACCAAAACTCCAACGCACAACGCCCTCTTCTCAACACAGCGTCACAGCTTTACAATACTGCAACTAAGCTGAAACCCTCAGCTCCACATATGCACAACTCCAACTCAGAGGCTCCAAAGCTAGCCTCACACTTGTGCAACACTCAAACAGCGGCACTCAACAGCACCCTAGCGGGTCTCAGGGCTCTCGGCATCTCCAGCAGCAACAAACAAAACACTCGGTTCCACAGCTTCGCAGGTGGCACAAACAAGTTCACTCTTCAACAGCAGATACACCACTCGGCCTTTCTCACCTGCGCTCTCACCCCAGCTCAAACCCTGAGCTCCGATACCAAATTAAAACAGAAAACTCACAAACTTCATTAATCTATTTGTTCAATTACATCACACTTATATAGGAATAACACCTAACCACTCATAACTAATTCTGTTCAACCACCTACAACTAATTCAGTTCAACCAATCATAACTAAATCTATTTCTGCATTATTCTCACAAATATCATGAACTTTTGAGTGTCAGTCGTAAATATTTTTGTTTGTCAGGCAATGCATTTAAATCACGGAGAATATTATTTTCCAATAAATTAATTCCATAACGTGACCGCTTCTTCATATTGTGCAAGCTTCTTTTATTTTATATTTCATTATTAAGTATTTTATACTTTGTGACTTTTCCCTCGACCAATGAGTACTTTGTATCATGTTACCAAATTCGGCCGAATCGGGCTGAAGAATTCGAAAATTCGGCAATTCGGTCCAATTCGGCCATTAATATGCTAAAATTCTGTTCGGACACATCAGAGTCTCCCAAATTTATTTTTAATTTTTTTTTTTTTTTATTTGTGTTTTTCAAGAAGTCATCCTCCAATTTTTGTGCATTAGTTTCGTCATGCAATTGTAGATATTGAATGGTTCAACTTAATTATCTGTTTATATAGATGTTTAAGAATATTGAACCGTTGAAACTTAATTGAATGGTTCAACTTAATTATCTGTTTATATAGATGTTTACGAATATTGAACCGTTAGAAACTTAATTTTCCCTGGTGGTCGATGGATCCAGTTAGACAATACATGACGGTTTGTTCTGCAATACAAGTGTGATTAATGATTGAAAATATCATAGTTTCATTTCTTGATGTGTTTGTAACTTTGATTTCTTGATGTGTTTGTAACTTTGAAGTGTTATTAATTTGAAGTGTTATTAATTTTTACAGTGTTTTTGTTTTTCTGTTTTTTGTTTTTTTGGTTTTTTTTGGGTTTTGTTTTGTTATTTATTAATTAATTTATTTTTTATATTAAAAATAAAAAAATAAAAAGTAAGAATAAAAACGAAATAAATAGTTGCTATATTAAATTTTCATTTTCATAATAAAATATTTTTTTGTTATTTTTTTAAATTTTAATCTCTCTTATTTTTACAATAAAAAGAATTTTGTCCTTATTTTTAAATTTTAATCTCTTTCATATAGTGAGTAATGAAATTGGAACTATTTATTCATCATAAAATTTGTTGTAATTTAGTATTTTGCTTTCAAGAAATTTGTAAGGAAAATATATTATATAGCTTCTAAATCTTTTGAATAATTAGGAAAATAGCAAGATAGTTTTAGTTTGATGACTTTTTATCTATATTTTATTCAGTTAGTAATTAGGAAATTGCCTAAATATTTATCATTAAAAACTACAGCATTAGTTACTATCTTTTGATTGACCAACTAACAATTTTAAGGGTGTTTTTTTTTTTTTTTTTTAATGTTAAAGAGTTTGTTCTCCCCATTGTATCTCATTCACTTCCATTAAAGAGGAGTTGTTTCTACTAATTTCAATATCTCATTCACTTCCATTTGAACAATTAGGAAAACAACAAGAATTCTAATTTGATGATTCTTGATAGTTCTAATTTGATGACTTTTTATCTATATTTTATTATAGTAACTAGGAAATTGCCTAAATATTTATCATTAAAAACTACAACATTAGTTACTATCTTTTGATTGACCAACTAACAATTTTAAGAGTTCTTTTTTTCTTTCGTTCTTTTTTTTTTTAAATGTTAAAGAGTTTGTATCTCATTCACTTCCATTGAAGAGGAGTTGTTTCTACTAATTTCAAAATCTCATTCACTTCCATTAAAGAGGAATTGTTTCTACTAATTTCAATGTCTAATTTTATTTGCAACTTCTATAATATAATTCAAAACAATTTCACTTCCATTGAAGAGGACTTGTTTCTACTAATCTCAATATATAATTTTATTTGCAACTTCTATAATATAATTCCAAACAATTTTTGAGGCATATTTGAGATTTTGTATGTCAAAATTGTTAATTTAAATTATTCAAAATTTAAGAAAATATTGTTAATAATAATATAAAATGTATATTCCCAATTTTTCCGTATTGAATCGAATTCACATTCAAACTGGGTAACTATGTTTTGTATATAATAAAGAAAATAGTTAAGTAGTAAAAGAATGCTAATTTGAATGATTGAATGTGGATGGAAATAATAAACCAAATGGTTGAAAAGAATTTCGAATAAACTTGGTGGACGAGTTTTAAAAATAGAGATGGAAGTAATAATAAAACAACTAGTTAGGTACTAAAAGAATTTTGAATAGATTTGTTGAACAATTTGAATGATGCAATATCTTGAGCTTGATCTTGGAGTACTCCACTGTCCACCTCTAGTCCAGAAAAGGAGTAGTCATTGCGTTGAAAAGACAAAAATGTGGATTCCACTACGTCTGTACGGACACGAAAAGAGTTGTATTATTTGAGATGTGTTATTAAATGTACGCCGATGATGACACACTTTCCATAAATAATGAAAGACGATCCACACACATGGGATATGTTTGTTCACTTTGTCACGCGTCAACGGAGCCATGCATGACACACCGTTCTTCTGGAACAAACGTTTTTTCCAAACAATCCCAAAAGAACCGCACTTTATATTAACCAAGGCGAGTCCAGGGATCAAAATTGAACACATCAGAGCTCTTCAAAGGGTCTCTGTCACGTCAGAGAAGTAGGGAGAATATTTTACCAGTCAAAAGAAATTTGAAAATTGATTTTTGTCATTTAAAAAAAAATTGGAATAATATCTTAAAATTTTTTAAGAAGTGCTGTCAAATTGTCAACCTTTTTTTTTTAAATTTCATTTTTTCTAAAATTAGAATTTTAGGAATGTTGAATTTGTAAATTTCTTTTCATGTTAAAACTTAAATCCCATTTCAAAAACAACAGTTTCCTTTTGAGTTGTTTTTTCTAATTGTGCATATGATGCAAGTTTTTATTAATTATTATGTCACAATTACCTTTTGATACCATTACATTTGGCAGTTTCTGAGTTGCTCCCATTTCAAAAACAACAGTTTCTTTTTGAGTTGTTTTTTCTAATTGTGCATATGATGGAAGTTCTTATTAATTATTATGTCACAATTACCCTTTGATACCATTACATTTGGTAGTTTCAATTGAGAGCGACTAGATGTCAATATGGGCCATGTATTAGGTCTGTAATTTCACTGGGTTGTGCCTGAAGGCTGCCCAAAGCAAGGTTTGACGACGATTTAAGCTGGAGAGGAGCATAGATTCATCATTCAGCAAACGCCTGTCAAGCAAGGTTTAAGCACGATTTATGCTTGGAGAGGAGCGCATTCAACATGCTTCCTAACATACTGGATTTGATTTGTTTGCGGATTCCCAATTCCTGGTATGTTTTCATATTAAAAAGGAGATACCAAAAACATATACACCTTTGTACACTCTTTTGTTGAATCCTAAACCTGTTTAGAATTTTACTGAATTTTTTCATTCATGCAATAAACTTAAATTTGATTGAGCTACTTGTATATTGGCTTGAACGTTCTGGTCACAAAAATTTCCTACAAAATTAATCCTTATCTGAACTGGAGCAGGAATATAGGTCTCCTATTTATCCATTAATGGTAAATGCATCTGATATATTAGTTGCGGCTCATATCAAACCTGTTTTATACACAACATCCATGGGGTTGTTGTTCCAACATTCTCCTGTGAAAAAAAAAAAAAAAAAATTGAAAATAATCTACTGTTGTCAATTGAATTGCTCTTTTTTTTTATGCTTTTCATTATAGAAGTGCGACCTGAATATGTGCCCTTCTAAATGAAATTAAGACCTGCCCTTCAAATTTGATCACTGAAGGCGACCACACCGCGCGGCAGACTGGCATCTGGTGTCCGTTGCAATTATTGTCTAATGAAACATTGACAGGTATAATGACCCTTTCATCTTATTATCTCTTACTACGTTCTGGCATTTCTGCGGAGTTCTTTGTAATATAATCCCATGCATTGCCAACTGATCTATTCCGTCCATTGTCTGAATCGGTTTTCTGACTCTAATTGCTATGAGAGATTCCCGATACACTTTTACACCCAAAGCGCCTCCTGCCACATGTTTTAGTACGCTGGAAATGACAATCAAACGGGTAATGCCGAATTCTTTATTTGAATGGGCTGGAAATGGTAATTCAACGTGCTCTGACGTTTTTTTAGGAACACTGTTTTTTCGTCTCTTTTATTCCGTTCTGCTGGCATGGATGGCGGCCCATTTCGCTCTTCCAAATTTTGAGACTGTAAAATTAAGTGCTGGGTATTCTGTGCTGATGGCTATAAATTGTGACCCACAAGATGCTTACCTCGATATTCAATGGCTTGGCTTTAAGGTGACGTTCTTTGTTAGCTATAGTCATTGACTCCATACTCCAACTGTGCAGTATGATTGAGCTCAAGAAGAACGACAGTCTGCATGAAGGATTAGGAATAAAATGGAAGAAACTGTCATACCTTATCATGCGAAAACCAAATGAGGAAGGGTCCGTGGATTGTAGAAGAGGACAATGAGCTGATTAGGTATATAAGTTTACATGGGGAATGCCGCTGGATCTTTCTCACCAAAGCAGTAGGTAAGTAGGAATTCAGATCTGTAAATACACACCTCTGTGATTTTTTGAGTTTGTAACAATATGGCCTCCATCAGGGGGGCATTTTGAGTTCTTTCTGCAACGTCGGTGCTATTATTGCATATCATTTAACAATTTATCGGGGAAGTATTTCATCATGTGTTTTCATGCAATATAAAGATTAGTAAAAGAAAGCGGAGACATTAACCGTTCTGCATATTTTTATTTGGTCAGGCAATACCTGAAACATTTATAATAAGCATGCAAAGGTGGGTGAACTATCTCTGGCCTGATCTTAAACGCAGCAGGATCACCCATGAAGAGGAGTGTTTGATTATTAAACTCCATGGCCGTTTGGGAAATAGGTATATAATCATAATTAAATGCAAAGCATAGGTAGATCTATGGTATTCAGCGTATATGTCTTTTTTAAATATAAGTAAATTATTGAAATGGTCAGGTGGTCCTGCATTGCATGGAGTTTACCAGGAAGGACAGACAATGAAATCAAGAATTACTGGAGAACTCGTATTAAACAAAAGATAAATCTACAGGGTGAAGGTGGCAGCAGGCACATTGATACAAAAAACCAAGTACAGTTTAGACGTTCCGAGACGATTTCTTACTGCCTCACAGCAACATCTCAAGGACTGTCCGATCTAAACAATCCAGAGACTTCGAACTTTTTCTAAGGCAAAATACTGATGAGATAGCGGTTCAGATGAACACAATACCATATCTGCAAGAATATATTTTGTCACGGGAGAGTCCTATTAGTTAAGGAAATTAGGAGCATGGGAATGCAGGGAGAAATTCATGGTCATCACATCAATGATACTGGGCTACCGACCGCGGCTTTGCAGGTATTTCCGAAAGGATCAGACAAACCGTTTGAGAACGGTCTACCTTACAAGTTTTCAATGGGTTCTCTCGCAACTAATCTGCTATCTTATAAGTTCTTTGCAGACAATGTCACAGAAGGTAGCATGATACCACTATCATCTACCTATAACGTAGCTTCCCCGGAGGCCTCCAATGGCGAGAGTTACTTGAACTGTTATTCTGATGTATGATGGAACATGGATGAACAAGACGATCACTTCATTTGCTGTCAACATTCCCGGTAACGGGATAAATGACGATCATTTGCGGAACAATAAAGAAACCTATGGGTTGGAATTATTTGTTCAATTCTATCTCTCCTAATAGAGTCGGATAACCTAGCTGATAGGTAAATACATACATGTCCATCAACATCAAAACATTCTTTTTAATATATTAAAAAAATAACTTTATATTATTATTATTATTATTATTTTATAAAAAAAATTAATAATTTATTACAGTGCCATAAATCACATATTTAAAAATCATATATCATATTTATTTAAAAATCATATATCATATTTATATAACATTTGTTTTAATCAATTTATTTAATAAAAAGCACAAAGTAACTACTCTACTATTCTGGAAGCCCTATTCCATGGACTTTATTAGGATTTCATGGACTTTGCGAATTTTAATATTTGTTTATGCTTTTTTTTTTTTTTCATTTGGCGTTTTTATCATTCTCTTTTTTTCAGTAAGAAAAAAGCTTGATGATATATTATAGGCAAATACGTATGATAGTACATACAAACATCCATCTACAGATTAATAGTGAATCACCCAGATCACTTGATAATGGAAATGTGGTGCTTAGATCACCATCTAGAGTCCCAAAATGAAAAGATAATAACAGTTAGAAGACTTTTACATATAAGACAGGGAAGGCTAAATCTACCAAGCATAAATGGTCATTTCTAAAAGCCACATTCTCTCCATGTGCTACCATGAGAAGATTTTAGACATTGTGCTGCATTGAGAAGACAATAAGCCTAAATAACAAAATTTACAAAAAAAGATGGTAAAAAACATGCAGAGACGAATTTTAACCCGGATATGGAAAGTCCCTCATATCAAAAGTGTTCTACTCCTATGAGATCTCCATATACCATTTGCCAAAACATCCATGTAATCCTTTTTTAGATAATCTGCCTGCTTCCTTGTTGAGGATCCTTCCAATGTGTTGGATTGTGGAGCTATCTTGACTTTGCCATAGAGATTCGATCCTTTCCATCCATCCTTGAAGCATGGGGTTGTGGATGGATGCCCTCCCCAATACTTGATCAATTATAATTATTGAGTCTCCATATATTTGCAGAGTGGGGTTCCCAAGGAAACTGTTGAATCATAGGAGACCCCAGAGTGCCACTGCTTCAACTTTGATGTTTGTACCACCACCACAATTCCAGTACATCCTGTATGACAAATCAGCAATCATGGCAATCCAAAAACCACAAGCACGAGTGTTCCATTGTGTGGCCCCATCAAAAAACCCCATAAGGTATGTGAACTGATCATTATTCTTCAGTATAGGGCTCTTCTTAGTGCATATTGGTTGTGCAGAGAAAAAGGAAAGATTGGAGGAGATTCTTTCAATTAAAATGGATAAATCTTCCCTACAATTCTGGAAAATACTTTTGTTTCTCCAATTCCATATTGCCCAGAAGAGGAAAAGAGGAATGGCTCGCCAGATAGATTTTTGGGAACTCCACCATTTCAATGTAGGATACCTAGGGGGGATAGTATGGGGTACAGAGGGAGGTACCCAAGGGAATAATGTAATAATGGGATGGGCCATAGTAATAAATAAAGTGGTTAACCCGTATTATGTAAGGGACCACAAGTAGTTAGCAATAATGTAATAAGTCCATTGTGTTAGATACATGGTATTGAGGGAACCATGGTAATGACCAATGGTATTGTATGTATGAGGCCTATATAGAGGCTAGAGACTCCCCATTTAAAGGTGTCTAGGAATATTGTATGAACATGCATATGGCTTGTGGAGTGTTCTCCTTCCTTAAGGAGTGAATGTATGGTGTTGCCCCACATTAAGGGTTTGATTAATAAAGTGAAGCATTTATATATTCAGATATTGTTATTTCTTGGGTATATTTGTATTTCATATATTTTCATATCAGATCTATAACAAGTGGTATCGGAGCACTTTCTTGGGCAAAGCGGAGAACTTGTTTTTATTTTTGCAGGAACTTTTTGGGGCAGGAAGTTTGCAGATCAGATATGTATGTTCTGGTGAAAAATTTGCAGAATCTCATTATAGATCTAGGCTCTTTGCAAAAAAATACCCAATTTGAAAAAAAAAATCAACGGAATCGGAGTCCAGACGAGCGAGATATAGCTGATTTAAAAATCAACTGTGTTCCAGACAATTTTCAGGGTGGAGAGTTTGCAGATCAGGTCTGTGCATTTTAGTGCAAACTTTTCAGAATCTAATTATATATCTGGGTTCTTTGCAAAAAATACCCAATTAAAAAAAAAAAAAAAATAGTTGAATCAGAGTTCGGATGAGGGAGATTTCGCTGATTTAAAATCCACTCCTTTTTTTTTCTTTTTCTTCTTCTTCTTCTTCTTCTTCTTCTTCTTCTTCTTTTTTTTTTTTTTTTTTTTTTTTTTCAGAAATATTTGTGATGGCGGGACAGTTTCAGTGTGAATCAGAAATTCCAGTGCCTGCATCGGGATTTCTAACACATGGGAAGAAGCAGAATGGTTGTTTCATTTCAGAAAACAGGTCATAATAGGGATTTTGAGTAATATTGACTGAATTGTGGCCATTTCAAATTTTCGCCAAATAAGTGATTTGTTTTAAAAAACCTCTTCATGGCTTATAACAGTAAGTTTTTTAAAGGAACATATGAGTGGTCTTCTATCGAAAATTTTATAGCATATCATAAGTTGGACCGTCCAGGGTGTTGGAAGGACAAAATAGGTTATTATTTGAAAAGTGAGGCCTATATATGGTGGAAATCACTTGACAGTGAGTTTCTGAAGTTATGTAGTGCCGATGAAATAGAAGAACTACTTTTGGACAAATGGTCCATACTAGAAAGGAGGAAACCACAAAACCTAGCAAAGATTTTATTTTTACAGGAAAGAAGGAAACCAAGAAACCTAAAGGGTTATCTCCTGCTAGTATCTCCTTATTACAGGTTTATGGATTGATTCAGATGGAGAAGATCATTGTGTTTATAAATCCTAGGTGCAAGCATAATTTTATCAATGTTAATTTGGCAAAAAAATTGCAAGATCTAGCAAAACACATTGAAAACACACAAGTTGATAATGAGGATGTTCAAGTTTATAAAGATTTGAAGTTTTCTATGGATAAGTATGTGTTGCATTGTGATTTTTATACTTCAGATATGGATAACATGGAGGTTGTTTTGGGATATCGTTGGATGGAATCTGTGGGTAATGTTAATATTAATGTGCAGAATAAATTCATGGAGCTCTGATATAACAAGAAGAAAATTACATTGCGGGATATTTCCATTAAAACCCAAGCAGAGACTATGGAGGAAAAAGCACAAAGCTCTAATGACATTGACACATCAGATGATGAGCCTTTGATGGTTGATAATCAAACATAAACATCAAACCAGGTACTAGAAAAACAAGGAGTGTCTAAGGAGGCTGAAGCAGAAAATGTTACAGGTACTGATACATTAGATGAAGACTCAGTGGTTGAAGTAATATTGGAAGATAAGAAACAACAGTAGGCACCAAAACATGTACCAGATACCAATCAGGCTCAATTAGTTGGTGAATTAAATAAAGATACACCATTGGTTAAAACTTCAGCATATAACCACCCACATCACCCCGCAAGAAAACAACCAACATGATGGCAATGAATCAACAACAAGGACAACAACCCCCACATGACAACTAGAGAGGAGTGACGATCCACCCACAACACAACCACATACAAGAGCCGCCAGGGTCAACTTCCATCTCAAACGAGCGAGGCACCAGCTAGATCGAGGGTTCACCTTTCTCTTGGATGGCTAGAAGCACGTGCATGGTACCAGTAGACTACTCTTTTGAGTAGATATTATTATTTGTGTTTTTGTTATGTTTCGAGGATGAAACATGTTTAAGGGGGTTGGAATGTAGTATACCTAGGGGGGATATTACAGTGTACATAGGGATGTACCCAAGGGAATAATGTAATAATGGGATGGGCCATAGTAATAAATAAAGTGGCTAACTTGTATCATGTAAGGGACCACAAGTAGTTAGCAATAATGTAATAAGCTTATTGTATTAGATAGATGGTATTGAGGGAACCATGGTAATGGCCCATGGTATTATATGTATAAGGCCTATATAGAGGCTAGAGACTCCCCATTGAGAGATGTCAAGGAATATTGTATGAACAAACATATGGCTTGTGGAGTGTTTTCCTTTTTTAAGGGGTGAATGTATGGTGTTGTCCTAGTTTAAGGGTTTGATTAATAAAGTGAAGCATTTCTATATTCAGATCTTGTTATTTCTTGGGTATATTTGTATTTTCATATATTTTCAAATTAGATCTATAACATTTAATGAGTCTCTAATGCAAGAATGCTGAATGTATGGGAAGCCAGAAAGGGAAGCAATCTTTTTCCCAACTTGAGTAGTAAATTGACAGTGCAAAAAGATTTGATCATTATCTGCAAAATCATTTTTGCATAAGGAGCATATACCAGGTTCATGACAATTTCTTTTTTGCAGGTTTTCCCATACAAGAATTCTGTTATAGTAAACAAGGCATGTGAAAAGTATAATTTTTTTGGAGCTTTAGTTTTCCAGAAAGCATAAAGAGTATGATGCTCCCCTTGTCTGGTGACCATACTTGATAATGGATGATATGTGTCTGCCACAATAATGTTATAAGAAGCCATTTTACCTGACCATACAATGTTTTCCTATGTTCCTGTTCGGCAAATGCCAAGTTGCTTAATTGTAGAAATGGTCTGAATCCATTCCCCTTCCATGTGTCCGGTGAAACCCAAATCAAGGGTATTTTTCCATATGGGGAGCGTACCCTACCAACCATTTATAACTTGACCCTAGAAAAAAATGCCATGCTCGTGCAGGTGCTGGATGATACCGTCAGAAATGGAGAAGTTCGAATCAACACCCTGTTATCACTTCGAAGTCTTCCCTAGAAGTTATAAAAAGAAGGAATAATCTGACGTAACCACAAACCTAATCTTTTAGACTCGGGTTCTAGCCAATATAAGTCCAGAGAGGGCTCTCTCTTTATAATTTAACTTTGTTTTGGGTGTGATTTCAAGCTAGTTCTTAGTGCTCATGATGTTTTGGTTTTGATTGGTTGGTGGACTTAAGGGAAGAGATGGGTAGAGAAATTCTTCAAGCCAGTGGGTTATGGAGTCAATCAAAGAGTGGCTTGACTAGATTAGATCAATTACTAAAGGAGGAGTTCACAAGGTAGGCTAGCACATCAAAAAGCAAATTTGCAGATTCAAATGGATGAGGTAGTCCTAACCAGCGTAAAGGGCAATGAAGAATCCTTAAACCGGGATCAAGATGAAGAACAGAAGGAGATTCATAGCAAAGGGAAACTAAGAATCCTTTACTATGGACCTTAGGGGGGAAACTACGGAAGTAAGGGAGCAATTAAGAATTCCCAGACTAAGATAGTTTAGCAGAAAACAGTGAGAAAGTAAATAGTCAAGACAGAGAGCATTAAAGCTAATTCTAAAATATTATTCCTGTTTTACTATTCAGATTTCATAGAGAAACATGTGAATATTTATAAACATGACAAAAAAACAGTAATAAACATGAAGAGATAATACTTATATGGTTTCCACTGTGCATAAGAATCCTGTGAAATGTCTTTAGCTTTATTTCATGATCCAGCAAGCCAGTCTAGTCTTGATTACAATGGCTTCTTAACTTGATATGAAATGTCTATAGAAATGTCTTTTAATCCACACTAATTACTTCGAAATGTGAAGTATTTATACAAAAAAGTTACAAAATATCTCATAACAGTATGAGAATTATTCTAGGAAATTAAAAATATCTTCAAGCATGAAGATAGAGACACATGGAAAACTGCCTTCTTGTTGTCCCCTTTATTATGATTGTGATGGCTGTTGTAATTCGAATTTGGCTCTTTCAGTTGCTTGATATCTGTGTGCTGGAATCACTTTATGTCTTCAACCTACTGATACTCTTTACCTGCTACACTTTGACCCTGTTTCACCTGTTTTACCTAGCTGCCATATGGATTTACTACAGTAACTTTATAGTAAATCTGTTAATTTTATCCACCATTCACCTTCAGGTAATTTCATCTTTAGCATCTTTCTATATATCTCATCAGCTTCAGTGTACTTGGAAAAATTTGGCTTGTTGACAAACAGGTGCTTTACCTCATGCTCTAGGAAAAACAGATTTTCTAGATTATCATACAATACCTTTCCTGTGGGCAGAGATTTTACCCCTGAAGTACTAGCTTGGTTGCTGGCCAACTTGTTTAGTCATTCAACGTAGTCCTCTCAGGTCATAAGCTTGGCATGGATGACCATAGGACTGGGGAGGCCTTTTTGCCTCAAAATACCAAACTTTGTTATGAATCTATCAATATCAGCTTGTATGCTTTGGCATTTCTTCTCAAGATTGAGCATAAGGTTCCTTTTAGTAATAATCTTCTTGATTTCTATGATGGTCCCTGTTCTATCTTCTATGCCTAGTTCATCCAGCTGATACATGTTCTTGCTGTTCAAGAGTGTTATCAGTTGGTTGGCCTCTTCAGGCTTGTCTCCCAGCTCTTCTCTTGTCTTGTGAATTGCTTCGGTGGCCACTTTCACCAGTTCAGTCTGCTCAAAAATTACTTGAATTGATGGCCAAACATCATTGACAGAGTTAATGATGTTGGCCCAAAGCATTTCCTTTATATCTCCTAGTGGCTGTTGCAATGTCAAGTCCTTTTCAAGGATTTTTATCCTTTCACCCATTCTTTGACTCTTCTGAGCTTCTTCTTTTTGTTGTATTTGTGCAAGTTTGCAGTCAGTTTCCAAACTTGACACTTTTTCTCTAAGATTTTTAAGCTCAGTAGCTTGGATGGTCATTTCCTCCATGGATTTTACTAATTCAGCTATCTTTTCTGTGGATGTACCTACACTTGTAGATGTACCTGTGACTGACATGGCTGTAGCTGGTGGAATTGTTGGTGCTAAGGAAGCAACCAATGTAGAGGGCACTGTTGTAGAGACTGTAGGAATGACAGTCTATGGAGTGGTGGCCAACTCACTTTGTCTAGACTGAATCAATTTGTCTAGCTCTTTCTCTGTTTCCTTTAATTGATCATTCAGCTTAAGGACTAAGTCCATAAGCTCCTCTTATTCCTTCTGTGTTTCTAGTACTTTAGTTGTTTGTGGATGATGTAGATGAGGGATTTTGAGCTGCTTTTTCAAGGCAGCTATGTCATCATTTTTATTTTTGATTAGCTTTTTTGCAGCCTTTACATCCTTGGGATCATGTCCCAACTCTATGATTAAGTCCTCTAAGGACTTTATCCTGGTATCCTTGGCCTGTGAAGAGGCCTTCTCTAGTTGGAATTGTGCTGATATATTATTCAACGAATTTTGTAATTGATGTACTGTAATGGCCTTGCTGGTCAATGTGGAATAGACCATTTCTATGGTATGTTTGTGCAATTTTATTTGGTCTATAGAATGTATATCCTTCACCAGCACCTCAAAATCTGTCTTCAAGTAATCTGCTATAGACCTGGGCTGTTGTGTGGTAGGCTTCATGAAAGTCATTTTCATCTTACCTTCTTTTACATCAAAGGCTGACAGTAGCCTTGTTTGATTAGTGGGAGTCATTTTAAGGTATTTTGCATAGCTCTGAGCCTTCAATCTTTCATTTTTGGCCTTTATCTCTTTGTATTTCTCTCTAATGTCCTACTCCTGGGCAGTTGGAGCCCTGAATGAGGATACTTCCATGCTCTGTTGTCTTTCCAAAATTTGAGCCTGTGTAGTGGAAGGTTCTTGTGTTCCTTTAGAGGGAGTGGTCTGCCTGCTCTCTGCCCTTTCTGTACCTGTGGTTCCAGCTGTTTCCTCTATGAACTCTTGTTCTGAAAAAGGATTTAACCTTTTCCTCTTGACATATGTCTGTGCAACAGGTATGCTAGAAGGAGTGGCCTCCTCTCTGTCTCTTTTGTGATTCTCCTCCTCATTTAGAGGAGTCTGTACAATAGGAGTGCTCATGATGTGTTTTGGCTAAGCCAACTCTTCTGATATGTCTGGTTGCTCTGATTCTTCTTGCCCTTGAGGTCCTTCTTCTGCTTGTTGCTTACTGTGTTCCCGTGTTTCCCTTTGGGATTGGGATTCTCCTGGCACCTGTACAAAGGAATCTTCATCAAGTCTTCTTTCTAGATTAATCAACACATTATTGATAGCAAATTTTGTGCTATCTCTGTCTACTAGAGTGTTCTCAACCCATTCTAGTTGATTTGTGTATTGTTCTATCTCAAGAATTCTGTGGTGGATATAGGGAAATAATTTGTTCTTTTGTCTTCTGTTGCAGATGAAATCAAAAGGATCATATCTCCATATGAAGCTTTGTTTTAGTTTGAGCCTTTGAAGGATTTCTCATGCTTCCCTTCCAGCTTCCCTACTGTTGCATATAAAGGGGCCAAGCTAGTCTTTTATTCTGAGTTGAGCTTTCTTTGTGGCCTTTACAAAATGTACCTCATCTGAATTAATCATTTTCCTATAGTACTCCAGAGCAAACAATCTCATGGGGAGGTATCTTGGTAGTTTGTAGGGTGCTAACTCACAACCCTATATTCTGATTTTAGTGTGATTTTGGTACAAGTACCAATCTCCCACTCTATATTATTTGGACAGCTGTAGGACCCTCCTAATATCTACACTGATTCTAGGGGGAGGACTTCCTAACAACATAGTTTCCACTGGGTGCACAAAAAGATCTATGCAATCTGTATAAGAATATGGAGAGTCATATTGGTGGATTAATGAAGTCCAGAAGACTATTGATCTAGGGTTGCCTCTGGTATCAAGCTTTTGAAGTGTAAATGAGAATTTATCAACTTGATAGTACAGGAAAAGATGATATAAAAATGATGAATATTTGAATACTCTTTCATTGTCCATTCTCATGAATTGATTATATATCTTATTTGCAATGAACTTGGCATAATCAAACATGATGGCTAGGGGTTTTCCAGGAGTGTAAATGGACATGAAGGCTATAATAGTCTCATCAACGAACTCACTGGTAGTCTGGCCTAACACACTAGATATCATTGCTATGATGTCTCGGCCAAGTTCAGAGAATATGGTCCACATGTATGGGGGAGGGCCCTTTGGAATGTATTATTCTTCCCTAATGAAGGTCTGGAATAACTGAGCAAGTTTGATGGAGGTGATTGTAGGGAATCTGTTAAGTAGGTCTCCAACAGAAATGGGGGTCAGGTTTTGAACTGGTTGCAACTGCAGTATTTCATTGATGGATTTAGCAGTGATGGTGAATAATACAACATGGTCAGGAGTTATCACTGCTCTTTGGCTGGAACTGTAGTTCATATGGCAATAGTGGAAAATTTTAGGGAAGATATGAACTCTAGGGAATTGGTACTTGGGCAAACCTGATTCCCAAAGACCTATTTTGTTTGCGTGGTTTAAGTACTGGTCTCTGTACTTACAGTATAACTTCAGTGGGGATTCTTGAACAAAGGTGTCTTTGATTTGAAAGTCTTTGTTTGCCGAAGGGATATGGTCGAAGTTCCGGTGGGGAGTAGAAATTGGTAGGACATTCAGTGCAACTGGAGTAGCCATCCTTGGTTCTTGTGGATTCAAGGACGGGGGCGAAAGGTTTTTAGTCAAATTGGGGGCAAATTGGTTCAATTTAGAGTAGTTTAGGATTGTTGGGCAATTTTTTTACCTAATTACTTAATAACTTAAAGCAATTGAGTAACAGGTTTAGGAATCAAATAGGGTTTCTCAGTGATTTTGGGTAAATCCCTGGTTTTGGCTATGAACGGGTTGATGGGCGACTGTGCACGGTTTACAGGAGGCGTATGTGACTGAAGATGGTTTGGAAGTTCAGCAGCTTTAGCAGGTTGGCAGTTGGATGTGGGTTGACGGTTGCACGTACTCTGGCGCTTGCATGGAGGTCTGAGTGTCTTTTTCACGATAAAACCAAAAGCAATTAGTTTTTTAGTTTTATTCGCAAAGTCAACTATTTTTGTGGGTACATGGGGAAAGGTATGTTTGGCATTAAGCAGGGGAAGAGACGTTTTTTCATCTAGCGGAAGGTGGTAAGTGGTTTGGATCGCACCGCTTTTGGGCTGGAGTGGTTTTGGGGGGAGGTCGCCTGATGCCATTCATCGGGCATCACGTAGCATCAGGGTCTAAATTGAAACCACCCATATCGAGTGGGTAAAGTTTGACCTTTGGAGGCCGCCCGATATGATTTTCAATTGTCGGATCAAATGGGACCTGATCGTACGGTGATCGGGGCGGGGTTTTGAAATGAGGTTTAATGGAGGGGCCCATCGGAGGTTTAAGAGTGGCGGGATTAAGTTAATCAATGGATTATGGTGGATTTAGGGCGTCGGGTGTGATTTCATTGGTGGAAGTCGATTACTAATTAATCGCAGATCGGTTAATTAATTTGTTTTATCGGGGTGAGGTTTATTATGAAGTTTATGTTTCAAAATTTGGGACAGGATATTAATTTTAAGGGGTTTTAATAAATACATAGGGGAAAAAGGGTTATTTTCTCTGGAGTTAATATATAAATAAGGTTAAAAGTTAATATGAATGAAGGTGGACTGTGTTTTAGCGCTAAGTGTAAAAAGAATTCTTTGCAATTTGTTTTTGCTTTTCACATAGAAAACATAAAAACTTAGGCTAAATGTATATTTGTGGGTTTTTAGGGGGGTAATGGCTTTTCCTTGGGAAAAATAGTGTTTAAACCTTAGGAAAAGGGGTTTTGTCAGGGAAAATGAGGTGAAGTGAAGAAGGGTAATGTTTGTGAGGGGTATTTTAGTACCTAGGATCTATAAATCATTAGGCCGAGGGTCCAGTCCCTCCAGAAGTCAGAGAAATGCTCTGAGCCCCTTTAACTTAAGATTTTACGTACTTTAAGACTTTTCTTGGAAATTAGTTAAGTGGAAAATGTAATGAATGAGGGAGGTTAATCAATTGAATTTGTGTACTTTGGTAAATGCTCAATTTTCATCTATACTTAGAAATTTGATGATGAAGGTGAATAATATGATCTTATCTAATCAATCATCACAATTTTGCAACCTTTCTTCTACTTACCCATCTACTCATCCTACCATTTTTACTTCTCTTTATTAGGGTGCACTTAAGTTGGAAAACCCTTTATCAAAACTTTTCTTTTTTTTTATAAAAGTAATCTATCTAAGTCTAACCTTATTACATTCAAGGGCTCATATTAAACAGTTGAGCTCCTTTTATTTACTCTACCTATCTACTTATCTGCCAAGATTAAACAGTTTGGTTAGATTTTATTCTCTACCTCTAAGCATAAAATTGAAAACATGAAATAGCCAAGTTTAAACATTTTTACCATCCACGGATTGTGGCAAAGGTAACAAGCTGCACACAATCTTTTATTCTGCATCAAAAGTAAATAGTAGTGGCATTTTTCCTTGCACACTTTCATGGCCTTTTTTTCTTTCTTGGGGTTCATTTTTTTTATCTTTTTTGACCTTTTTTTAAATTCTTTTTGTCCTTTGATTTTTCTTTTAGGACATATCCTCTTTACATTTTTAAAATTTTTTGATTATTTTGAATATGGAAAATATTTGCAGAAAGCAAAGGTATGTACATATTACAGATTTAATCTCAGCCATTCAAAAATTATGACCCCTATTGGTATAGGAACATAACAGTGGCTCCACTTGGGGATGGCATTTTCTGATGAAATGTCAAGAACTAGTAGATCAATGGCCTTTTGAATTATTGTGATTTTACTCTACAACTTTTCCCTTTTACTTTGTTGAATTATTGATATTTATGACAGTGAAACTTTTGAAGCTTAGGGCCTTCTCTTTGGGCTTCAACTCCAAAATTACCATCCAATCAACACTAAACTTTTGAAGAATAAAATATATACAAGTAATTAGTGAAATCAGTGACTGGGATCTATGTAATGCTTAAGCATTCAACCATTAACTGGTCCTCCTTCTACTTCTGCACCATCCAATTCTTTGAGGAAAAAAACATTATTACCCCTGAAATCATAAATGATGTAAGGGCCTTTCCATAGGAAGTCAAACTTCCCATGTTTACCTTTATCCTCCCTTCTTGAGTCCCATTTCAAAACTTTATCTCCTAGGTAGAAATCTTCTGCCTTAGTCCTTTTGTCAAAATCTTTCTTGATTCTCTCTTGCACAACTTGGGATCTGATATACACTTCTTCCCTGGTCTATTGTAAGTGAATTGTCTGGTTGATCCTCCTTTGAATATCATTTGGCTCAACCTGTGCTTCTTGGAGCAACTTCATCACTGGTGTTCCCAAGGAAGATGGGAAAACGACCTCCATTCCATAGACTAGCTGATAAGGACTGGTACCAATGGATTTCTTTGTGGTCAGCCTATCTGCCCACAAGGCATTTACTAGCTTCTTGTTCCAGGTTTTTTTTGTTATCTTCTAGCAATTTTTTGATGATATTCACTAAGCTCTTGTTGGAAGACTCTACTAGTCCATTTCCTTGGGGATAATAGGTTGTGGAGTGACCCAGGTTTATATGATATTTGTTGCAGAAATCAATCATCCTCTTTGATTTGAAATTTGTTGCATTATCTGTGATGATTTTGGTTGGGCAACTGAATCTGGACAGAATGTTGGCCTCAAGGAAACCTATTATGAAAGTATCAGTAGCTTGTCTTGAGGGTATGGCTTCTATCCACTTTGTAAAATAATATGTGGTAGTCAAGATCCATCTATGTTGAGCAGAGGAAGGGGGTTGAATTTCACCAATGAAGTCGAGACCCCACTATTGAAATGGTGCTTCTGTAGATATTGGTTTCAAAGGTAATGGTAATAGTTTTCTTTTTCCTTAAAAAATCTGACATTTGAGACATGAGGTTACAAATTTCTTTACATCAGAAAATAGAGTGGGCCAGTAAAAACCAACTCTTAAGATCTTGTCGGCTGTGGTCTTCCAGTAAAGATGTCCCCCACAATCACCTGCATGAAACTCCTGTAATATTTTGTCAGATTCTTCGTTTAACAATTAATTAAGAAGGATGCCTTCGTGATTTTTCCAAAATAAAGCATTATCAATTATGCAAAAGTTCAAAGATTTCATTTTTAAGAACCTACTTTTAGTCCTGGATAACTCAGGAGGAGCTTGAAGATTTTTTAGAACGTATATAATGTCAACATACCATGGTGAATCAATAAAGGCTTGGCTAATCTGTGGAGTTGCCATCTCCTCTTCGTTATCCAATTCTGCAATGAAATTTATGTCTAGGGCCTGACAGTTCGATTCAGCCATGAGCTTGGCTAAGTCTTGGCCTTTAATCAATTTTGTAGGTTTAATTTCTAGGTCATATTCTAATATGGTAGCTATCCACTGCCCTCTCTTTCCATCTGGTCCATATTGTGTTAGGATGTCTTTGACTACAACATTGGGAACATAAGCTATTACATGAGAATATAGGATGTAAACTCTGAAATTTTTGATGTCTTTGATCAAAGCAAAAGCTTTCTTTTCCATTATATTATACTTTAAAGGTGCATCTCTTAGGGCTTTGCTAAAGAAGGCTATTGGTTGTTCAAAACCCTGATCATTTTTCTGCAGTAGGACTACAGCAATGGTATGTTCTGAGGTGAAAGAAAATATGATGAAATCCCTATCAAACATTGGACTGATGAGAACTGGAGTTTGTGTTAAGGCTAGCTTTATATCTTCGAAAGACCTTTTAGCCTCGAGTGTCCATTTAATATTCGAATCTTTCTTTAACATTTTATTTAGTAATCTAATTAGTTCAGCTAAGTTAGAGATAAATCTTCTCAAAAGGTTTATTTTACCTAAAAAGGCTTGTAGTTCTCCAATGTTCCTAGGATGTGGTATCTGTAAAATGGCTTCAATTCTTGTAGGGTCGATCTAGATACCATCTTTGGAGATTATGTGGCCTAGTAATTTTCCCTCTTCCAACCCAAACAAAGTTTTTTTAGGATTCAGAGAAATTCCATACTTCCTACACTTGGTGAAGACCTACCTCATGTGATCCAGGTGTTGCGATCTGATTTAGAGAATACCGTGATATCACCTAGGTATATTACTAGGAAGTCATGGATTTCCTTAGCAAAGGCTATGTCCATTGCTCTTTGAAAGGTGGCCCCTGTATTTCTTAACCCAAAAGGCATTTTCACATACATGAAAATGCCCCATGGAGTAGTGAATGTAGTTTTTTCCTGATCGTCTGGGTGGACTAAAATCTGGTTATAACTAGAAAACCCATCTAGTAGTGAGATTTTGGTTGAACCTACTACCCTCTATAATATGTGATCCATTTTAGGAAGAGGGTAGTTATCCTTGAGTGAAACTTTATTTAGATTCCTAAGGTCAACACACAGTCTAATTTCTCCAATTTTCTTTCTTGTAGGTACCAAATTAGAAACCCAATCTGAGAATCTAATTGGTGCAATGATCTTAGCTTCATACATTCTTTTGATTTCCTTTTCAATAGAAGGCAATAGAATGGGGTTAATCCTTCTAAGCTTTTGTCTAAAAGGTTTTTGGTTTTCTTTCAAGGGAATGGTATGTTGTATTATGCTGGTGTCATAGGACTTAAGGTCCTCATAACTCTAAGCAAAAACATCTTGGAATTCCTTCAACAGTTCTATGTATTTCACTTTTTCATTAGGAGGTAAAGACTTTGAAAGTTTTATCAGTTTGGGATCTTCTTCAGAGCCTATGTTACACTCCTCTATGTCTAATTTTAAGGGTTCCATTTTCGGCTTTCTAGGGACATCGTTTGAATCAAACAAGTCCTCCAAAGGAGTTAATCCTTTGGGCAAAAAATTGTCTTTAAGATTGATGACTTCAGATTCTTCGTCGATTGCCTCATCAATTTCAATTTGTTTTAGGTTTTGAATATCTAATTTTGTAAACTTTGTGGGATGGAATCTATCTATCCTTTCATCTTCTACTTTGTTAATTTCTACTTTACCAGTGTAATCAAAATCTAATGTTATGTTTGTATCTATGTTGCTATTTACAAATTCATCATCTAAAGTTAGAAAATTGTTAATTTGTTGATCGTTATTGAACACTTGCCAGTTCTTTAAGTTGTCAGGAATAGCAAGTTTGTGCCTAACCTCAGCAGTGTACTTATGGTTAGGCTGAAAAGGTAACTTGCAAGTACTGTCAAACATAGCTAGGCTATGAGCTTGCATATTGTGTTTTCTTGGAATAACAACAAGCTTGGTTTCTAAAAAAGTATTTAGTATTTCTATAACTGTTCCTCTATAAAATCCTAACCTAGGATCCCTAGTTATATAAACAGTGTTGATTTGTTTTATTACCAACTCGGAATCTCCCATAATAGAGACTCTTATGGCTCTTAACTTTTTGACCAATTTGAGACCTAAAAGAAGTGCTTCGTACTCGGCCATGTTGTTTGTACATTTAAAGTTCAATCTGTAGGCATGACCCAGTGATTCTTTTATAGAACCTATCAGCAAGCCATTTCCAATCAACAATTCTATAGCAGGTGGGTTTAAGTCGATAACCAAGATATTTCAAGCCATTTTGCATAGGTCTAGACTCAATTCTAAATAAGTCTTTTATATATGCAATAGTCACCAAATCAGATTG
This sequence comes from Pinus tabuliformis, assembly GCA_031772625.1. Taxonomy (NCBI): domain Eukaryota; kingdom Viridiplantae; phylum Streptophyta; class Pinopsida; order Pinales; family Pinaceae; genus Pinus; species Pinus tabuliformis. The sequence goes on from CM062810.1 coordinate 774,254,470, forward strand.
ACTATGATATAGAATAGATTTATTAGTATTCATGAACAACCTCGAAGCATTTGCAAATCTATTGAAAGTGTGAAAAAGATAATACCAGGAAAAGCGACAGAGCATACCCATTATAAGGATGTCATCAACAAAGAGGTTTTGAGAAATATTGATGTTATTTCCCAGCTTCAGTGGATGGAATTGATCCTCTAGGGCCACCTTTTTGATATGCAAACTTAGATAGTCCATGACCAGAATGAATAATAAAGGAGATAGCAAACATCCCTGTCGGAGGCCTCTTCCAGCCCGGAAGAACCTTGTTTGTATCCATTGATGTTGACAGCATAGTTTACATTATCCACACAGGCCATGATCCAGTTAATACATCTGGGCTCTAAGCCAATCTTGCTAAGGATTAGTCTAAGAAAGCCCCAGTCCAGACAATCATATGCTTTTCGGAGATCAATATGAAGAATAGCAGCATCAAGATTTTTGGTGTGAATCGAGTGCATGCTTTCTTGAGTATTTGCCACAGCATCATGGATGAGTCTGCCTGGAAGAAATCCATGCCATTCAGGGGAGATGAAGCGAGAGAGAATGCTGCACATACGCCCAACAATAGTCTTTGATATGATTTTATAGATGACGTTACACAGTGAAATAAGCCCGAAGTCAATGAAACGCTTTGAAGAGTTGTTTTTAGGAATGAGGGCGATGTATGTGGAAGCTATCTTATGGTGGATGAAGCCCATAGTCCTGGATTCCTCAACCATGCCCAGAAGGTCAGCCTTAATAGTTTCAAATAAGTGAGAGAAAAGTTCGATAGTCCACCCATCAGGACTGAGACTTTTGCCACTCTTAAATGATTTGAGAACTCCCAGTAGTTCATCTTTAGTGACTTCCAAAAAAAGTCCTCATTTTTCTCTGAATCATACATGATAGGGTATGGATCAGTACCCCAAACCATGTCTTCCACAGAAGAATTTTCATTGCTTCCATAAGATTTTTGAAAAAATTGTACAATAGCATCACTTATTCCTTCTTGTGTCTAGTATATGCGTCCATCAGAGTCTGTAATTTCCCATATGGAGTTAATATTTTGGCAGTGGTTAGCATATCTATGGAAAAATTTTGTGTTGCGATCACCTTCCTTTAACCAGAGCGCCCTGCTCTTTAGTCGCCATGTGGATTCTTCCATCATTAGGATTTGCTTCTTCATGAGTTACATTGATTGAATGTTTGAGCAGATGTGATCAGGAAGATAATGAGTGGACAAGGAGGACTGGGGAGAGTCCAGACATTTTTGTATTTTGACAAGCTCAATTCTGTTGTCCCTAATTTTCTTTTTCTGCCAGTAATTAATAGTTCCCCGAGGGAGTCTAGTTTCTCCAGGATATTGAGCATGGGAGAGGTCCCTGTAGCATTAAAATTGCCCCATGTTTTGAGCACCAACTTATTAAAGTCAGGGTCCTCCAAGACTGTTCTATTGAATTTGAAGAGGATGCTCAAGCCGAGTTCCCTTTTCCTCCATTGTAGTGTGATGGGTCTATGATCTGATATGAAGTTGCTGATGATGTTCACCCGGACTTCCCCAAAACGGTCCAACAATTTTTCATGGATCAGAAATCGATCCAGTCTCTTAGCAACGTAGGCTGAGCCAGTGTGCCCATTGTCCCAAGTAGGGGTAATTTTGGAGGGACAAATATCCACAAAATTGTTCATGATGATGGAATTTTGAATTTTCCCAGCCAGAGGGTTGACTTTCTTGAAGCATCCCAAAACTTCATCCAAACTAATAGTACAGTTTAGATCCCCTGCTATAATAAGCGACTCCAGGTCCATCAACCCAAACAATATGAAACGGTCCCAGAAGTTCCCTCTATCTTTGTATGGGGCATATATGTTTAAGATATGTACATGACCAGGCAAGCCATGAATACTACCTTCCAGAAGTATACCAACGAAACATTCATAGGCCTTAATGTCGATCCAGCTAGGATCCCATAAGGCCATTAGACCACCTGAGAGGCCCATAGCAGCAGTTGTAGATATGTACCAGTTCAGAAACATTTTCCGAAAATATTGGATAGTGCAGGGAACATTGTGCATTGTTTCTTGAATAAGAATAATGAAAGGCTGTAAAGATAAAAATAGGTTTTTGAGGGCTAAGTATTTTGGGGTAGTCCCCAGACCCTGAATATTAAGGGAGATGATGCACATCATGGAAGATCTTTCTCGGGTAACCGTGCTCGAAGGGCGAGTGAGGGGGAGATGTCAGCTATGGTGATGTCAACCAGAAACCTATCCAATGGGGAGGAAAAATGACTTTTATTGGATTGTCCTCGGAAATGGCGACTGCCTCAATTTTGCTTCCTTCACACATAATGTTTCCTGCCGAGGTCGGGCTGATGTGGGGAGATGATTGACCTCCAGGTTTGTGGATAGTGAGGGTACGAAGATCAATAGTATTCCTTTGTAAGAGGAAGTCCAAGTCACTCCCAACCGAATTTGTAGGCGAAGTTGTGGGAGAATTTGGTGGAGTAATGCTAAGGCATGAGCCTTTATCCTTTGATTGATGGTGAGATGGAGCCAGAGGAGCAACGTATCGAACTTGCATGGTGGACAGAATGTCCAGATATGGATGCGGAGCTATAAAGGGAGTTGGTATGTCCTGGCTAGTTGTTGGCTCGGGTGGCGGATGACACATGAAGGTTGTTGGGCTATCAGAAAGAGGGAAATCCGATTTGGGGGAAACATTCAGGGATGATGGGATGGTAATAGGCAAAGAAACAATTGATACAAAAGCATGTGGAAGGTGGGAGTTCTGGTGTGAATGCATACCTGGTTGATGAGGATGATGCTTATGTGGCATATTCCTTTCTTCGTTCAAATTTGACAACCCATATCAGAGCGAGACCTCGTGGTGCCATTGTAGCATCTTCTGCAATGGAAGCGTCCACCAGGTCGGAAAGGGCATTGATCGCGCATATGTCTTGTTCTGTGGCAGAAGGAGCATCTGAAGGGAAACCCCAATAGTCCAACCTTTGTTGGAGGAAGGTGTCGCCCCAATGAAGTTCGATGTGGTCTGGAAATCCTCCTTGATAATCCTTTTCAATGAGAATCCAGGAAACCTTCTTGTCTTGTGCTCCCAAACAGTGAGGCTCCACATAGATAAATTTTTTGATGGCATTGCCAATGTTAGAGAGTGCCTATTTGGTCCATAGTTCCAGAGGTAGACCTGGTAATCTGACCCATACTAGCTTGTTGGAGGGTGTATTACGAAGAGGATTGTACCCGATGTACCACTTATGAAGGGCAAGGAAGCTTTTTCCATGAATCCATGTGATGGGTATGATTTTCTCCAAGTCCTCCTAACTGAGAAAATGAAAGTTGTACCATCCCTTCAGAAGCCTCACTATCGTAGGCAAGTACCCTAGCATAGATTTCCATTTCTTGTTTATCCATTTACACATTTCAAAGTCCTCCATCTGTGAGAAATATCATCTACCAACTAAGGCACATTTTTGGAGACTGGTAATACAATCCACCAGGGTATCACTGTCCAAAGCCAATGATGGAGGTGGTGGAGCAGTTTTTATGGAGTGATGCTTTGAACGTCGATATTGAATTGCATGCTCGCCACCCAATTGAGCACACTGCTGTCACCTAGGATAGTGCGCCATGCATCAAGTGGACGGGGACTGTTTTGGCATACGTGGATATCAACACCAATTCAACGGGATTCTGTGTCCATAGTGGCATGAATGAGAGCAAAGGTGGTAGATACGTCTGTAGAATATTCCTCCATGGATTAGGATCTTGAGGAAAGAAGTGGTGTATAAGTCAGCGACTCCTGACAGCTTAGTAAAGTTTTCGAGTCCTTAAGTTAGGGGAATGAGAATGTCTGACGCAATGAATAGTGCAACCACCTTGGGATCACAAATTACTTGAAGAAAGAGGTGATCCAGGAGGAAGACAGGTACAAAGATATTTAGAGTTGGGAGGATGGACACTGCTGATTGGAAATCCAAAAAATGAATATTAATTAAAAATGACGGGAGGAATGTTACAGCAGATATGGCCAGATGTGGTAGTAAATATGTGACTTGTGATGTGTACAGATGACGCGTATGGAATAAATGACATGCAATGTTAGATGTGGCCGGAATCACACATCACCCGTCGAGAAAGTAGGAATCGCCCGGGAAAATCTAAAACCAGCCAATAATTGAGAAGGCTGAGAAAGGGACTGAGCCAACGAAGGTGGCGGGATATGGTGGAAGATCCTCAGACGATGAGGAAATGACTATCTAGACAGAGAGTTGAGAAAACCCAGAAATAAGAAATAACAATGCTAAATACATTAAGACATGGTGTCATGCAACCAAAGAACAAAAACTTAGCATCCAAAATTCAAACAGCAAGAGTAACACCTGCTAAATATTGTTTTGTTTATTGGTCACAACACGTACCCAAAAACCCATGTGAACCAAAAACAATGTCGGTAGTGATATAGCTTGAAATGGAACTGACCATGGCAAACACCATCTACCAAAGAGACAAAAATTGGAAGTTGGGCATGAGGAAACATCTTAGTGTTGGTAATACCATCAATCTTGGTAAATGACACTAAATGCCCAGTGGCCAAGTGAGAGTAGTGTGTAACACACTAGTCGATGTCTCTGATGTTGAGGCTTGTCCGTGGAAGATTTTGAATAACAGTCAACACTGCGGCATGATTATGTCAGAACCGATATCAATTCAATGAGACCTATGTGGTGTTTCTCATCAATAATGAAACAGATCGAATAAGCTCAATTTTCCTTCCATTATGAGTTGCACTTGCAAAAATATTCCGTTATTCACGTAAGGTCCCCACAGTTTTGAGGAAGCCACCATAAACCACATATTGGCTAAAATAATCATACACTAATATTAAGCAAAAAAAAAGAAAAAAAAGTAATGGGAACATTTATGAATCAAAATCAATTTTCGTAGTGAAGGTATTAAAAGCTGGAAAACACAATTCCGACAATTTATTTTCGGGAGCAAATACAAAAGGACTAATGAGTCTTGAACCTTCAGAAAATAACAAAATTACAAAACAAAAATTAATTTGGTTAGTGGGTGATAGGGTGTTCGGTTAAAGCTGTTAAAGTATACCAGAGAAGACGTTACAATCGTCGTTAGAAAAAATCTGTGGCAAAAATTTATTTATGTTAAATAGTTGGTGTGTTCTAAGCCTAGTGGAATATCAAATAATTTTGATAGTTTAAATACTTGTATATTACAACTACTCCAACTAAAAATTAAAAGTACCCATTATCTCAACACTGGCATACCGAGCCCAAAAAAACTAAAATACAAAAGCAAAGTGACTAAAAATTCAGGATGCCTTAGTTAGAGAACAAGGTGCAGGATTTTCACATTTCATAATTTGTTCAGTCTGGCTCTGTAGATACCATAGTTTGTCCACTACGTGTTGATGTTAGAATGTTTTAATTATTTCTAACCATTTCTTAGCCTATTGTATTCGGAATTTAAATTTAAGAAAGAGTTAGTTAGCGGACAAATGAGGAATAATAGGAATCCATCTATCTCATGAGAGAGTGGCTCTGCAACTCTCTGACCTAGGATTTTGGATCATAGTCTGTGCACTATTACCCACTTTGGTAGGGGGCAATTCCCTTTTCACTAATCTAAGGCAGTGGGGGCTTCCCCTGACCCAACGGATGAAGCAAGCGGGGGCCAATGGGGCCCCTTCCTACAAACAGATAATGATGGACAAAGGTAAAAGCCCATTAGAAGGAGTGAAATTCACGTGCTTAGACACTACGGGAAAAAATGAGCTTAGCAAAAAGACAAAGCTGGATGGAAATACTAGGGAAACCCAGCATACAAACCAGAGAAAAGGCATCAAAATTCTGGAAGGAAAAGACAAACCATATCCCACTCGAGAGCAAGTACCTCGAGGAGCAGGAAAGAAAACCAAAGGAGTGGAGGCAGTTGAAACCTCCCCCCTGAACGGCTCTGATCCAGAAGGATTGGCCACTGAAGACAAACAAAAGAGAGACCAAGGGTGTTGTAAGCAAAAAACCACAGAAAGCCTAAGGGTTATCATTACAGGCCCCGAATTGCAAGCCGACAGGGATCATATGGCTATTCATGCAGTGATCTGTAAGTTTATGGGCTTTTGGCCCACAGAAAAAGCCTTATGCCAATGGATCAAGCAAACTTGGAAGTCGAAAGGAGATGTGAAACTCCACCTTGGGCAAAAGGTTTTTTCACGATTGTCTTTGCAAACCTTGAAGACAGAGACTGCATCTTTGATGGAGGCCCTTATTTCTATGCCTCTACAGGCCTCTACATAAGACCCTGGAAACCAAATTTTGCACCAGAATAGGAAACATTCAAGCATGTTCCTATTTTGGATTCGCCTATTTTCCCCTCCCCATTGACTACTGGAGACTAGTGGTGTTGGAACAAATTGGCAACAAACTGGGCACCTTCATCTAAGCTTCTGAAGCTACCCTCTAAAAAAGGTACACCTCTTGCGCTAGAATCTGTGTTGAAATGGACGTTTCAAGCGCTCTTCATGAAGGTCTATGGTTGGAATATAGAGATGAAGTCTTCTTCCAAGCCATAGACTACGAACAAATACCCTTCAGATGTAGAAAATGCCATGAACATGGCCATCTGATCTGGGAATGTCCCCTGCACAGGCCTGTAGAGAAGGCTAAGAATATCCCAAGAAAAAATCAGGTTGGTTTCGTCCGACCCATGGGCAGACACCGAACCAACAGAAGGAACTAACCGAAGATAGGAAACACCAACAAAGGGTCTAGGAACGCATTTGAGGTGCTTGGAGAGGAAACTAGGGCAGATGAGGATACCTAAACACCAGCATCTGAGCAGGAAATCCCGGAAACGACCAATCAGAATGCCCAGATGTTGACTCCAATATCGGTTCATGACTTTCTCCTAGATCTAGGATTGAGGAAAGACGTAGAAGGGGATGAGGAAATGACATTAAGTGAAGTGGGCACAGAGGATCGGGACCTAAATGACACTATAGAAAAAGAAGGAATGGACCTTAATACCATTGTTGCGCAATGGAGACAAAAAGGAGTGGATCACATTCCAGAGGAAGAGATTGACAGAGTCAACTTCCTCTTCCTATCAAGGCAGGATGTAGCCCTGAGAGGGCAGAAAAGGGATCTGATGCGACAAAGGGTCTAGGCATAAAGGCACAAAACCTACACCAAACACATTCTACTGCAAAACACAGAAAGAAAGGGGGTAGAAGAACAAACAATTAGGCGCTCCATGAGCTCGGCCAAATGCTCATCAACTCGGGGAAGATGAAAGCCCTTGAGGTTCCCATTTTCCTCATAATACCTATTTAAATATGAAGATACTCTCATGGAATGCAAGAGGGCTAAACAACCAAACCAAACAAAGATTATTAAAAAAGAAAGTCACAAAGGAAAATCTGGACATTGTTTTCTTGCTGGAAACCAAATGCTCTAGGCTAAAGCTGGAAGAGATAGGCAAGAGCTTGAGAAAGAGAATGGAGCACACGGAGGTAGTAGGTAATGGTCTGGAAGGGGGCTTAGCCATCTTCTAGAACCCCCACTCCCTACTCCTCCTAAATGCCGAGGCCTCCAGATCTTTCATTTCCCTTGAAATGAAGATCTTGGGAGAAGCTGGCACATACTTATTTACTAATGTTTACAGCCCCCAAAGGCTGGAGGATAAGCTACAGTTGCTGGAAAACCTATCTAAGCTACAACAAAGACACTCTAATGCTAAAGCCATCTATGGCGGCAATTTCAACATGATTACCTCTCTGGGGTAAAAGAAGGGAGGGCTTCAAACCCTAAACAGAGATGCAGAGGCCTTCATTTCTTTCATCAGAACAACTAACTTGGTGGACATCCAACCCAAAAATGGCATATTCACTTTGAATAATAAGAGAGGAGGGGATAGGCTTATCGCATCTAGGCTTGATCGGTTTCTGATCTCGGATACCATTCTCCTTGAGGGAGTCACGATGGAATCTGATATTATTCCATCTGGAGGATCAGATTATTGGCCCATCTTTTTGAATGCAACCATCCTTGGCACTCCTAGAAATAGACCTTTTCGCTTTGAAAAATTCTGGCTCAGTCATCCGGCTTTCACGACTAATATCCAACTATGGTGGAATGAGCACTTGGACGCTAGAGGTACCAAAATGTTTTGGCTCCAAGCTAGACTGAAGCACCTAAAGGCAAAGCTACGTACTTGGAACCAAGAGATTTTTTGAGGACAAACAAGCTCTGGAGAATCAGATGGCACTAATACACAACGATTGGATCAAATGGGACATCTCCCCACTCCATTAACACAGAGAGTGACCTCCTGCAAAATTGGAATGAGAGATGTCACTAGGAAGAGACATTATGGAGACAAAAATCCCATATACAATGGTTGAAAGAAGGGGAGAAAAACACCAAATTTTTCTATCGATCAGCCATGGATTATAGATGTACTAATAAGATAACCAAGCTTAAGGATGAACAGGGACCTCCTTTCATTCTCATCAAGATATTGCCTCCATCCTCAGGAACCACTTAGGTCTTATTGCTATAGAACCGGACATCAATAGATAAGAGGCTATCAATGCAGTCATAACCTCTATTCCCAAGCTAATCACAGAGGACCGAAACAGATCCTTAGACTGCCCGGTTACCCTTTTGGAGGTAGAAGAGGTAGTCAAAGACATGCCCAATGGCAAGGCTCCGGGACCAGAAGGTTTCACCATTGACTTCTTCAAATCTTGTTGGGACATTGTCAAGCAGGACATATGGGCGGTGGTCGAGGACTCTAAAAGATCCTCCTCCATATTTAAATCCCTAAACTCCACTTTTATTGCCCTCATCCCCAAGGAAGAGGATGCCTGTACACCTTCTAAATTTCGACCAATAGCTCTCTGCAATGTGTTGTATAAGATCATCTCCAAAGTCATGGCCAATAGGTTAAAGCCTATTCTCCCCTTGATCATCTCAGAAGAGCAGTCGGGTTATGTGGAAGGCCAGAAAATTATGGACAATGTCTTATTGGCATAGGAAATGATCCACACCCTTCAGTCTCAGAGAAAGGCTGGAATGATCATTCAACTAGACCTATAAAAAGTTTATGATAAGGTCAGTTGGAATTATCTTGAAGCTGTTTTGAAAGCTTTTGGTTTTGCCCAGTGTTGGATCAGATGAATTTTAGCCATGGCCAAATCTCCCATCTTCTCTATCTTTGTCAATGGTGCCCCTTCGGACCCCTTCTTCCCATCCAGAGGCATTCGTCAGGGTGATCCTATCTCCCCTTTCCTTTTTGTTATCTTAATGGAAGGCCTGAGTCACATCATTAAAACGTCTAAGGATAGGAATGTCATCAAAGGTATCCAACTCCTGAATCACTCTCCTGCAACCACTCATCAGCAATTTGTGGATGACACCATGCTGCATGGTACCCCTACAGTTAAGGAAGTCCAAGGTTTCAAAGCCATTTTTAACGTGTTCAGCCAAGCATCTGGTATGGATCTTAACCTGGATAAATCCTCTGTTTTTTTCTTCCATACACACTTGGCGGTCCAAAGGCACCTCACTAATATCCTTGGGTTCAAAAGACGCAGCCTTCCATCTAAATATCTTGGCATTCCTCTCCATGGCAAGCCTTGGCAGAAACTCCACTGGGAGCATTTGCTCTCCAAGCTAGAGGACAGGGGCAATTATTGGACCAAGAGAGTCTTTAACTTTGCAGGAAGACTTGTAATGACTAAGGCAGTTCTTCAAGCCATTCCTCACTATATGCTTTCTATTCTCCCATCTCCAAAAATGGTGCTCCAGAAAATCAGGAATATTCAAAGGGCCTTCCTTTGGTTGGGCAAAGCGGATAAATACAAATGGGCTCTTATAGCCTCGGCTAAGTTATGCAAACCCAAAAACCTGGGGGGTTTAGGGCTGCAAGATCCGGACACTGTCAACAAAGCTTGTGGAGCCAAGCTTTGGTGGTGTTGGATCAAGGAACCCCATATACCTTGGGAAAAATAGTGGAAGGCCAAATATGCTGAGAATTGGAGGACTGCGGATCTGATCAGAATGACAGATGCCCCTAAAGGATCCCCTATTTGGAATTTGGCTGGAGCTAACATAAACCTCATTCAGGACCACTTCTTTTTAGAAATTCGCAATGGCAACAATGCTTTATTCTGACAGGATGCATGGAAACAACTACCTAAATTAGAAAACCCCAATTATCTTACCCTACAGAGATGGTTTTAGGCAATAGGTAAGATAAAAGTCCATCAGTATTGGTCTGGTAGCAATGAGAACCAGCACTGGAGGAATTGGAACTTAGAGCCTCCCCCCCCCCTCAGAGGATGACATGATAGACCTCCTCAGCACCCTAAACTCCGCTCTGGATAAGAGAATGATCCGGTCAACTCAGGAGGATGACCAACTCAGGTGGGGTAAACTCGACGGAGGTACCTTCAACCTTAATGAGGCCAGAATGTATCTTGATCACAGGGAACTTGAAGACAAAGTAGCTGTCACTCTAATGTCTGGGACAACACACTCTAGCCAAAAATAAAGTCTTTTCTATGGCTTCTCATGCATCGAAAAATCCTCACCTGGGAGAATTTAGTGAAAAGGGGCTTTATTACACCATCCAGAGGCCCCCTCTGTGAAAATGATGAGGAAACAATGAACCATCTCCTTAACGACTGTGACTGGTCAAATAATATTTGGGAATGGATGAAGGAAATATTCAAACAAACAGATAGACATAGAGATTCTATTCAAGACTCCATTGCGAATTGGCACACAAAGTATTCCAGTTGTAATACAGTTAACACCCTTTGGAGACTCTGCCCCGGTTTTATAGTCTGGACCACTTGGAAAGAGAGGAACAGATGAATTTTTCAAAAAGAATCCAAGTAGCATGAAACCATCAAAACAGTCATCATGCAAAGTTTAAAAGAGATTGTCCTTACCAACTACAAAGCTGAGCAGGCCAATTCGCTCACCCCTAATGATTCACGCATCCTGTTGTTGTTTGGCATGAATGGTATATCGAGTAATTGGGCTCAAGCTAACCACCCTCGACCAGCTCCCTCTCCTTCAGCCTGGCTTCCCCCCATCCCGGGGTTCTGCAAATTGAATTTTGACGGGGCCTCCAGGGGTAACCCTAGTCCTGTAGGGCTTGGAGGTGTCATCCATAATGACAGAGGAGAAATCCTTCACATTTTCTGCAAAGCACTTGGGGAGGCCACCAACAATGAAGCAGAATTCGCAGCCCTGGAACAGGGGTTGCACATCCTCATCCGTCTGGGTAAAGGCTCTGTAATAGTGGAAGGAGATTCCCTCTTGGCCATCACTGTGGTCAGGAGAATGCAAAATGGTGCACGGCTGGAGAAAGTTACAAAGCACTGGAGATTAGCCATGGTTATAGTGCTCATTGCGAAACATCTCTCCTCCCTCAACAACATTGTTCTACAGGCAGTTAGGCGGAAGACGAATGTCTTAGCGGATTGCCTTGCCAACCATGCGGTCGATCATCCGATGGAGATCATTGACACTGGTTGGCAAGACGTCACAAGAGATTATCTTAGGAATCAGTGCACTCTCATCTCGAGGCAAGACCTTACAGGAGGATCGAGAGCAGAGGACGGGCTGCAGGATATGGCTCATCAGTAACTTATGTGGACTAACCTTACACTTAATGCCAAACGGAGGTACCACTAGCGACAGTCCTATGGGGTACCTAGGGCAGGGTGGAAGATCATCCAAAAGGACGAAGGATATCGGACAGGGAGGGAAATCTACAAAAATAATGATCAGCACAGTCAGCAAGAAGTAGATGAGGATACATGGCATTCAACCAGTAGCCACAAGCATGGTAGAGTAATGGCTTTGGATCGAAATCATGAGAAGGAGCTAGGAAATCCAAACAAGAATTATTATGTCAGGAACAACGGATCTCAGAAGGCAGAGCGGGAGATCTCAATCCAGAACATTCGACCTTCAGCTATAACTAAGGTAATCCACTAGGAAACCAAGACATCACATTCTCTTCGCTCGATTCTTAGTAATCTAAGCTCTGTCAGAAAGTCCGCTGTCTCTTCAACCCATGCCAACACCTGCAACAACACAATGGCAAATGAGGGCAGTCGCAATGAGTCTAGTAACTGGGACCTGAAAAAATCCCATGAAGCTTATGAGACCTCGGTCTCTGAGAAAGAGAAACAGAAAATTGCAGAGCTTGAAGCTGTGGTCATCAAGGAAGAAGAAAAGCTGGACATACAAGCAATGGAGAAGGAAATAGACTCGATCTCGGACCCAGGCACCGCATCAACCAGGGCCACGCAATTCGTAAGAACTCAAAGAGAAATATACCGTATGAAAACCATGCTTTCCAAAGCGCTCAACATGCAGGCAGAAGCAATAAAGGATGTGCACCAGGCCACAACGCTCGCTTCAGCTGGAAACTCAGCAAGGTTACACACCATGGAGTTCAACATTAGTTCTTTGACTCAGGAACTCAAAATGTTGTTGTATAATCTGGGAGCTTTCATCAGACTCTTCAAGATCTCCATCTGACAGGGGACAAATATTGAAGTTGACATCCCGGTGGAGGAAACCAACACTAGCACGGTGAAGAGCCCCATTCCTCAAAGGATTCTGGAGCCTGACATAGTTACTGCAACGGCCGGCCCAAGTGACACCAACAAGGATTATGTGGTATTGGAGCTGTAATGGCTTCAAGGATCTATGTTTTCTCTAATGTCTCTTTTTGTCTTGGTTTTGAGGTCCCCCATACCCTCTCTCATTTTGTGTCCTATGTGAGGTAGCCCTGCATGGTTAGCCTTTGTTCTGAAGTTGCAGGATCAGGTTCTGCTAGTCATTTTGGTCGAACAAGCTAGAAGTGATTTTCTCTGTCTGTTCATACAATTCTTATGTAGCTTTGTGAGATAATATACATCTGTTTATTTACACAAAAAAAGAGTTAGTTAGCCTATTGTATTTGGAATTTAAATATAAGGCAATGTTTGTTAATTATTTCCAATAGTTTGTTAGCATAATGTATTCAGAAATTAAATTTAAGAAAGACTTAGACCTTTTGGCATTTAAATTTAAGAAAGTTTTAGACATATAATGTAATAGTTAAAATTAGTGTTATTATTATTAGTATTCATCATAAGATTTTATATAGTAATTCAATCAATTTGAATTAATTTAAGTTCTTAAATCTATTATATCCTATTTTGTAGTGATAAGGTAGCTAGACTAATCAAAACAATCATAGAAGCCAATGTTGCTTTATGCAAGGAGAGAGCCGTTGTTCATTGTTTATTATGATACGTCCTCCGTCTACACGAAGCCTCAGTATACAAGAACGCCACACTGGGAAAGCCACAGCCATTTCTCAAAATTGTAGCAGACCCATTCGCTGGATTAAAGAGTGAGAGAAACAGTCACTGATCGCGTGAGTTGCCCTGCCACTCTGAGTCACAGAATGTTTTAACGAGTGTTGCATTGATGTAGAAGCATTCAGCCCAACAATATCATTGTATTTTAGTAGACATAGGGGGTCTTGTGTTTTAGGGAAGTTGGTTTCCTAAGTATTGAATTAATGTAAATATTTAGGCCTTTGAGTGATTTTCAATGAGAATAGGAATTAATTAGATATTGTGAGACATATTTGTAAATGTTCTCGAATGTAGGAGAACATCAGAGGATTATGATTAGTTAGGAACTAGTTTGAAGAAATTGTTGAGCAACTGAAAAGTAACTGAGGAAGAGTTCCTCAACTGTAAAGAAACTACTAATAATGTATTGAAAAGAAAAAAAGAGAGAGGTTGGATGGGAGCTAGCCAGCCAGTCAGCCAGTGAGAGTGTGACTGTAAGCTTACGAGCAGAGTGTGAAACAGAGGCCATTGATATTGAAGATCAGTTTTGAGAGACAGAGAGTCTCGATGTGTAGTCAGTTGTTTATGTATATATATATATATATATATATATAGAGGTTTATTTTGGGACTATATAAGTGTGTTTCGAATATTGAATGATGTAATAAGAGATTTTCATAGTTTATGTATGCAGGTAGAGTCGAGGCGGAGCACAGAGGATAGGAACGAGATAGAGGTTCGTAATGGATCTTTGAATCCATTCAAAAGATCAAGTAAAGTCCAAGAGGACAGTGATCAAAGGAGCATGCGAAGTTAAGCTCGGGAGAGAGTGCGTAGCAGAATAACGGAAGACCCAGAACATTGAAGAAACCTGAAACACAGAGGAAACATTGAAGAACAACAAAAAAAACCAAGTATAAGAGGAGCGAAAGATTGAGGAAGTGGCGCTCAAGGAACGTTGGATCTAACAGATCAATGTTTTAGATCTGATCGCGAAGAATGAGCGAAGGTTTAACTATCACATCGGAGGAAAGCAAAAGGGTGTGAATAACCCCGACCTTGGGCGATCGCCGATTGCGATCAAACGATAGAGAAAGGACCGTTGGATCTGTGGGGAAGATCAATGGCGGAGATTAATTCACATCGGAATGTTTCATTGATGAATGAACTAACCTTGGCCAAAAGCGATTGCAATATGTGATTTCTCCGATGCGATCAACAAAGTTAATGCATCACAAATGTTCGATGGTGATGTGTCGATGAAAAGGGAATGTAACGAGTGATGGAGCAGACCAGATAATGTTATATGCACATTTGCGTTATATTTGAAGTACGGAAGGTTAAGTTAGTCGTATATCGGATGCAGAGGAGGAATTCTTGTTAATGTGAACTGCGGAGAACCTCGATTGCGATTAGCGATAAAGGGATGCATCGGGAAAAGCGCAAAGACATATAAAGCGAAAAAGTTATGTTTACGAAGTATTTCTATTATAAAGGGTTGATAATAGAATAAAGGGCGATAGATGGTTTTATGGGTAAATCCATATATTTTACCAAAGTAAAGAGTGGGGGTTTGTATATATATGCGGCTTAAGGTTTAATAAAGAATTAATCAAGGATAGATTAAAGCCAGATGGAGAGTGAGTTATAAAGTCCCGATAGAAGGGTTGAATAACTGTGAAAGACTAGGCTATTGTAATGAAATCATTCCGCATAAGAGTTTAATAAAGAGTGCCTTAATCATTAATATATTGAATATTTGACTCAGTAGAGAGTCTGAAATTCCTAGGGAAATTAGTTTATGCATTTTATATGCATACTGTGGGTATACACGAGGTAACCCCTTGTGTCAATTGGTATCAAAGCAGTTAAAGTTCTTTGTAGAAGACTTATAACAGAGTTATGTGTAAATATGTTTATGCAGGTGAGAGGAGATCAGATTTTAATCTGATAAACAGAAAGCACATAGAGGTGATGTGCAGCAGAACTTGCAGATGCAAGAAGACAAGAGGAAAATCCATTCGAAGTGCAGGAGAATGATGGAACAAGATCATGCAGAGATCTTGAAGGTGATATGACACGATTTTTTTTTTATTTGATTTGAATATTGGAGAATGTGTGGTTTTTATATTGACACACAGGTGACAACATAAGAAGGAGAGACGATTGCAATAGCCTAAGATCAAGGAGTGCTCAAGAGAAGCTGAGAACAACTTCCAACTATGGTTGGGTAGAAGTTTTGGAAGTTGTGAGGTAGCTCCACAGTTGTGATTGTGGGTAGAGTTGTCTTAGAGATAACAATTCCAGCAAAAGAAGTGTTGGGTAGAATTGTTAGTCAGCAAGAGGTTCGAGGAAGAACTAGAGAAATGCCAACAGACTAAGCTCAGAGGAAAGAAACTTAGTGAGGCACATGTGTGATGAATAAAGCTGGTAAGAGTTTATGAGTGAAAAAAGAGGTCGTAAGAACCTATTATTTCAATTGTGATTTTAGTACAAGAGGACAGTTGTGTTCGTAGAGGAGGCAGATGAGTTGAAGCCTAGAAGGAGCATAGAGAAGTGCTCAAAGGAGGTTCTAGAGATAGAGGACCAAGTACTTGCCAAAAGACCAAGTACAGAGGAAAGCTTGGTGAGGTAAGTTGCAACAAGGAGTACTAGTTGCAGAGGCTTAGTGCAGCTCATAGTGAGTGTGAGGAACTCATGAAGATGTAGAAGAAGATGACTACTCATAGTCATAGCAGAGGTTCTGAGAAAGACCACAATAGAAGAAAAGTGAAGAAAGAAAATGCCAAGGCAAATAGCATATGGAAGCAGTTGACTGATGAAGAATATGAGAGGGAGAAGGCTGAGAGAATAGTCCATCTTGAAGTACTGATGGAACTGTTACAGAGGAAAGAGGAAGACCACAGTAGAAGAAAGATGAAGAAAGAGGTTGCCAAGGCAAATGGCAAGAGGATGAGTCAAGAGGAAATTGACAAGGAAATTGTTGAGTTAAAAGAACAACTCAATGTGTTAACAATGCTACTAGAGGAAAACCAAAGACTAGGTTGGGTCTTGAAGAAGAAGCCAGTGAAGTGGCATAAGTTGCAGAGGAGACTACAACAGAGGCAAGTGAAGAGCTTGGTGGAAGAACTCAGGGAGGTTGAGTTGGAAATGGAAGAATCCATTTGTGAACCAGAACAGGGTGAAGTTCTGGGTGAAAAAGTAGGAATCATTGATGATTTTCTGAACTGTTGGATAGACCAACAGGAGGATGTAAAACCTTGTATTGTTGAATCTAATAATTTTGATGTGATTACAGGTTTTACAAAGGAGGATGAGAAATATTTTGAAGCTGTCAAAAGTATGGAAGAGCATCTTTCAGAAGATGAAAACTCTGAAGCAAAGAAGGATGGAGAATGTCTCTTAAATGAGAAGAATAGTGAATTATTATAGCAGAAAGAATTTAGTAATGCATTGATGTTTGAAGTTGTGACAACACAGGAAGAATTTCTTGTGAAAGAAGGAGGAATCATAAGTAACGATGAAGTACTTATGAAGTGTCACAGAGAAATTGAGTTGCTAGAGTATTTACTGGGAAATTCAGAGTATGACAGTGTGATTGCAGAGGAAGGAGTTCACTACAGTGAACAAAGACAGGAAGACATCCTTGGAATAGATGATGTGGAGGAGAGAATAATTGACAGTCTCATGAATTCTTTTGAGAATTCAAAATAACACACTAATGACAGAGGAGGAATAATTAGAGTAGCAAAATAAGTTGTTGCCAAAGGAAGAAGAGGCACTGAGGCCTTATGTTTTTTATTTTAACAATTGTTTTATGAGTGCAAGTTTAGTTGCAGATGCTGGAGGAAATTTGGCACAGATGAGCAGCCAAATAATAATGAAAGGAAAATATTCTATGGAATAATTTAATCCCTAGAACAAAGATGTTCAATTGCTGGAGAGAATGCTGGATAGTCAGGATTCAATGTAGACAGAGATAATCTTGACAGAGGGTAAGGATGAAAGGGAGGCATCAAGAACAAGTGAGGAACAAGTAAGGAACCAACAACTACATGGTGGAAGTAACCAACAGTGATTTGAAGAGTTAGTGGATAGAAAAAACAACCTGAAGCAGAGAGAAAGAGGTAACAGTGAATGGCAGAATATGGACCAACCCAAAGAAATGCTAGAGATGGAGATTGAAAAGTTATGGCAATTAATGATGAAGCAGCCCATATGGAGGAGGTTGACAGCAACAAGAAGGATGATTAATCAGAGTATGAACCTAATTGACAAGAAGAGAAAGATAAAGCAAAAGACAGTAGACATGCAGTAGTAACAAAGGAGCAAAGCATTTGGGTGGTTGTAAACTAAAGTTTGGGACCCTAGAGGTTTTCTAACAACATATGCAGACACATGATCAGGAGATCATGAATATTTTCTACCTTGGGAGTCTGATGCAGGAGCATTCAGCCCAACAATATCATTGCATTTTACTAGACATAGGGGGTCTTGTGTTTTAGGGAAGTTGGTTTCCTAAGTATTGAATTAATGTAAATATTTAGGCCTTTGAGTGATTTTCAATGAGAATAGGAATTAATTATATATTGTGAGACATATTTGTAAATGTTCTCGAATGTAGGAGAACATCAGAGGATTAGGATTAGTTAGGACCTAGTTTGAATAAACTGTTGAGCAACTGAAAAGTAACTGAGGAATAGTTCCTCAACTATAAAGAAATTGCTAATAATGTATTGAAAAGAAAAAAAGAGAGAGGTTGGATGGGAGCCAGCCAGCCAGTCAACCAGTGAGAGTGTGACTATAAGCCTACGGGCAAAGTGTGAAACAGAGGCCACTAATATTGAAGATTAGGCCTAAGAGACAAAGAGTCTCGATGTGTAATTAGTTGTTTATGTATATATATACAGAGGCTTATTTTGCGACTGTATAAGTGTGTTTCAAATATTGAATGACGTAATCAGAGATTTGCATATTTTATGTATGTAGGCAGAGTTGAGGCGGGGCATAGAGGAGAGAACAAGACAGAGGTTTGTAATGGATCTTTGAATCCATTCGAAAGATCAAGTAAAGTCCAAGAGGATAGTGATCAAAGGATCATGCGAAGTTAAGCTCAGGAGAGACTACGCAGTGGAATAGCGGAAGACCCAGAACATTGAAGAAACCTGAAACACCGAGGAAACATTGAAGAACACTGAAAAAATGAAGTATGAGAGGAGTGAAAGATTAAGGAAGTGGCAGTTAGGGACTATTGGATCTAACAGATCAACGGTTCAGATCTAATCGCAGAGAATAAGCAAAGATTTAAATATCACATCGGAGGAAAGAAAAAGGGCGTGAATAACCCTGACCTCGAGTGATCGCCGATTGCGATCAAGTGATAGAGCGAGGACCGTTGGATTTGTGGGGAAGATCAACGACAGAGATTAATTCACATCAGAATGTTTCATTGGTGAATGAACTAACCTCGGCCACAAGCAATTGCGATATGCGATTACTCCGATGCGATCAACGAAGTGATCACATCGCAAATGTTTGATGGTGATGTGTCGGTGAAAAGGGAATGCGACAAGTGATGCAGTGGACCCGATAATGTTATATATGCAGTTGTGTTATATTTGAAGTCCGGAAGGTTACGTTAGTCGCATATCGGATGTGAAGGAGGAACGCTTGTTAATGTGAACCATGGAGAACCCTGATTGCGATTAGCGATAAAGGGATGCATCGGGAAAAGCACAAAGAAGTATAAAGTAGAAAAGGTATGTTTACGAAGGATTTCTGTTATAAAGGGTTTATAATAGAATAAAGGGCAATAGATGGTTTTATGGGTAAATCCATATATTTTACCAAAGTAAAGAGTGGGGGTTTGTATATATATGCGGTTTAAGGTTTAATAAAGAATTAATTAAGGATAGATTAAAGTTAGATGGAAAGTGAGTTATAAAGTCCTGATAGAAGGGTTGAATAACTGTGAAATATTGGGCTATTGTAATGAAATCATTCTGCATAAGAGTTTAATAAAGAGGGCCTTAATCATTAATATATTGAAGATTTGACTCGGCAGAGGGTCTGAAATTCCTGGGGAAATTAGTTTATGCATTCTATATGCATACTGTCGGTATACATGGGGTAGCCCCCTGCATCATGCATCCAACTCCGCCTAGGCAACAACGTACACACATACGTGTAGCCACATTACAAAAAGTCTTTGTTTTTATGCAAGTTCCCACGAGGCGCCCAAGAATAGAGGTGGTAATTTTTTTTTTTTTGGGTTGTGTAGTAGCTTTTGTGAATGAATTTTTTATATAATTGTTTTATCATTTATTGATTGGTTAAAATAATTTGTTTTAAAATAAATTGCTGTATTTTTTGTTAAATAAATTAGATATATATATATATATATATATAGAATTATTCATGTTTAACACCGTTAACATTTTGCATTTTATTTTATATATAAAACAAAAAAATTAATAGCTTTTAAGCGTTATTCAAGTTTAATTATACGTGTTTTTTATCGGAAAATTAGAAAGTTTGGGTGATGAAATAAAGATTTGTTACATCTTTAGAATGTTTAGAAATTGTATTTCATGATGATGTACATTTATTTAATAAATTAGTTAAACGAATTTCGATAAATGTACCCAAAAAAAATCAACTCATAGATAATATAAAGGAGAATGTAAATGGATTTTATGCAATCTAAAATGGATTGGATGAGAATATAGTCCTAATATCTCGGTAGTAAAGTTTTCAAAGATAATATGATACATCTTGGGCACGAAGCAGAGAGCTTACAAATAATGGAGGAATCTGCTTATAAATAGAGGAATCTATATGGAATTTTGTAAACCAAAAGATCAATTGATTGAAATATTCACAAATTCATTGAAAAAAGTTTTATTTTAGATTCATATACAATATTCGGGATTTGTAAGCTAAATTAAGACTTAGACCAGTAGGTAGTAGTGGTCATGCTTAATTGGGGTATCACAATGTTTTCCTGTAGTGTCCATGTGTTGTAGGAAGAGTCTAAATTCATAAAAGAGTTATGCAAGCCTTTAAAAGATAAAATTACTGTGACTATTATTAGAATTATAATATTCTTTTAAAGGATCTCCTTATAGGATTTTGTGTTTATTTATTACACTATTTTCAAGCAATTCAATCAATTTAAATTCCCGAGCTGCAACTTTATTGTGTAATATTGTATGATATTTGTGAGAAATTTGTGTGCATTTACCTACTATAATAGTTTGTGATTCCTTCTTCTATTCCTCATTGGATTGATTTCCACTCCTATATCATACTCTCCATAAACTTGGCAACTTGAATCAGATGGTTATCCACCCGCATTTAGATATGCCTATCAAAGTTCTATAAATCATCAATGGCTTCAACAAAGCCTTAGGAAAATTTCATCAATAGAGAAAATCAAATATCATAACTAAAGAGGATGACGCTCAATAATTGGTCCTTTTGTTGATGAGGAAATAGAAAAAATAAAAAATTGTTGTAGTGGGGAAAGTGACCAAAGAAACTAACCTATGCCATAAAAATCCACATCTCACATTGCTATATCATGAGCATGACTTCCACTACCTTTGTGGCTCTTAATAGATCATAATTTTCTTGTTGCATGGTTGAATCATTTCACGTAGTGAAATTCTCCCCTAACACAATGAATAAGTGAACCCACCATGAAATGATTCCATCTCGTGTCAACCAAGAAAATAAACACCTTGTGTAATCGCCACCTATTTTGATATTCAAACAAGATCATCTTCATTAAATTTGTTAAGGAATGGGTTGATTCTATAGCTTAGAGTAAATATGAGGATGTCTTATGATCCCTTAGTAACTTCAATTGAAATGTTATCATCTATTGAATAATCCTTAGTAGGGGCATGATAGATGGACACATAAAAGATAGATCTTAATTCTAATCAAACTTCACAAATAATTGATTAAAATTTAGGATCATAGGGACAAATAAACTTTTAAATCATAAATTGAATTGTTTTTTTTTCAAGTTGATTTGTATTACCTCGAAATAGAAAATTACATCATTCCATCCATCACATATAAGCACAGTACACAACAATACATATACTACATTCCTTCTCTTAGGTCCTAGGATTGTTCATAGATTTTTCATCTTTTCCTCTTCTCTTATAGACGTCAATCCATTCCAAGGAATTTTGAGGAACAAATGTAGATGAGACAATGAAGACATTTAACTGAGATAGTTCCATTACAGAAGTTTCTTCCATATTTGTTCTTTCCTTGTCACTATTTGAGTGATTTGAGGGAGTTGATCCAGTGGTAGGTGTATTTTGTTGCTATGCGTTGTCTTGCTTATGAGACAAATTAGTCTTGGATCCTTTTGTTCCCTTAGGATATTTCCATGCAGGACTCTTTTTCTTAGTATCCAAGTGGTGATGGGGCACTTACAAAAGAGGGCAGGAATTCTTAAGATGATCAGGTTGTTGATAAGTCTTATAATAGAAAAAAATGTTTTCATAGTCCAATAGTTGCGAGTATACCCTACCCCTCCACTTGAGAAAGATTTTATTAGGCAACCATTTACTAAGGTCCACTTTGACATAAATGTGACAATTCCTTTTGCAAGTCTTTAATTGTCTATTTTGAGGAAACAACCTATTAAGTCTCCCAAATTGGCTAAGATATCTAGACCTGTAAAATGAATGGGTAGGTTAGGAAGCCTTACCTAGAATGAAGTTTCCATAGTTGTCAGGAAAGAGGATTAAAATTAAGAAACCATGGTTGCAATGGGAGACTATAATGACCCCAAAACCAAAGTCCCTGACCGAAAACCTCTTGTTGATCCTCTAAATTTTTATAGAGCACAATAAAGAATCATTTTAAGTAAAAATGCAGCTCTATATTCCGACCCTAGTTCTAGTGCACCCATTCCTGAAGAGTAGATATCGATGGCGAAAATCGTTAAAATGACAAATAATTGCTCGTCATTCATAATCTATAGCCAACAAGTGGGATTCAATATTATCCAGTTCAAGGGATGATATTTATGCTACCTTATACAAAATTAATGTTGACCTTGAGGGCTCTTTGGGGTTTGAAGGTGAAAGTCATGGATTTAGGACATCCTTAAAAGGATTTGGGTTTATAGCCGAAGGACACTTTTGAGCCTTTGGCTACATCTCTTGATCTTCATACTAGATAAATTGAAGCACCCTTTGCTATGTCATACTCATTGAGAGATTTCAAATCCTAAAGCTACCTACTTCCATGTTGGAGTAGAATACTTCAATATGGGATTCCCATCCAATTGTGTATCCTAGCTACAAGTGAGGAGACAAGATTTGTGGTTTTAACTTGCAGACAGGGGGAACCCCTTGAGATTGGTCTCACAAAAACCATAAAATTTGTGAGATCTAGGGTAATAATCTCATCTTTGGTGTAGGAAGAACCCTGCAGTAGAATAGATTTCCCTTGGTTTAATAGATATCGAGGCAAACTAGGTTTCCTCAAACCATCCTTTAGAAGAAAACTAGGGCCCTATGAAATTACTGGTCCTTCCAACACCAGATCATGACCTAGGGAAAAAAAGATTTTTGTAATAACATGATTAGCATAATTAGGATCTTAAAAAATGGTAAGCCAGGTTGGCCTAAGAACCCTTGCAATCTCTATCCACCATTGATTATTGTGAAAACTATAGGCCTTGGTCCTCACAAATTCTGATCTATTTATTCCCTTCCCCTTATAGGTGGAGGGTCAAAGAGCGAGCTCACACATGGTAACTGTATGCTCTCGGTGCAGGCCTATGGAAATGCCTGATTACGACTGTGGTTCTATAGCACCTTTCATCACCTAAATAAAAAATGTTGATGGATGCTCAACCTTTGATAATGCATCTTTGAATACCTCTTGTACACAGTCTCTATCGACATGACTAGTAATCGGGGTAGGAATTTCCCATGAAAAGGTTGGTGCTAATAGAGATGGAGTCACAAGGATGGAACAATAACCCTTGCCATGTTTGAAAATATGAACCAGTACTTCATGAATTGCATTTTTGTAGTCTCAAAATATAATTAATGTATGTGGATTTAGGATTGTAGTAAGATCAATACCTTTAAAGAGGATGCGGGTTTTGACTTAATTATTGTATGCCAAAGGTAGAATACTTAGACTCCAATTGAAAAACAATCAATTGTTTAAGCCAAAAGCAACTCCAAACCTATCCTAGTCTCTCATATATATATATATATATATATATATATTGATAATTGAATTTAAATTAATTATGTATAATACATTATTAATATGTTAATATTTATCCCACGGGCTTAAAGTAGATAGTGAAAGGGTGGTTTCTTAAGGCACTTTGAGGTGGTTTGAAATCTTGGTAAAAATCCACTCATGCTAAGGGATAGTGTAGCCCAAATTTAACCAAATGCTCAAATTATTTGGACAACTTAGAAACCCTTGTGTCACGACTACTCATGCCATAAATTAAGTGATAGTCATCCTAATATCATATTACCTCACCAAAAAAATTATTAATATTCAAATTAAAATTAAAATAATTTAGAATTTAAAAATAATATTTTTATAAACTTAAATTCAATTAAAAAAAATAAAGTATTCGATCACTATACAAAAAAAAAATACAAGAATAATTTATATTTTATTTCGTTGTATAAAAATATTCAAATTTCCAAAATATAAGAAACATAAATTTTAATGTTTTTTTTTTTTACGTTTTCAAATTTTAGGAATTTTATTATTGGTTTGATTTTAATTTTTAATATATGGTTTATTATTGTTATATTGAAAGATATTTTATAATGTAATGCAACGTAAATGTGTACATGTAATATATATAAAAATAAATTTAAATTTTTAAACATCAATGTTAAATTTCATCATTTTAATTTAAAAAATAAAAATTAATAAACAAAAATTAGTAAATATAAAATAAAAAATCATGAACTTTAACAAAAATAGGAGGAAAAATATGGATTAAATAAATATAAATGCAAAATCATTGGCTATAACCTATGGGGGTTTCACTGGGGAGCAATATCATACCACGTGGGTTCATATTGGGGGATATATATTGAAGAAAAAGTGATATAATATATTGGGGGATATATAGACCGTAAATGGTTTTTATATTGACAAACATAAAAAATGGAGCTTAAAGTTAAATAAAAAAAATAAAGGGGTATAAAAGATATTAATGAAAAAATGGATACCAACAATATCTGGTGAAAGTAGGGGATTTTTAAATTGAGAAGTTGTATTGGGTTCATATTGATAGGGAGTTAAATAATGTGATTTTTAGAGAGATTTTCCAATATATAGTCAAATTAAGGGTATCATTTAATATGCCACGAATGCACTTGATATGTCAGAGGTTCACTGAGTGAATCAACACAATCAAATCCAACTACTAAAAATGAATGGTTTAGTAAGTTATAGATTCAAGTCATATTTATGTGTAATATTTGATTTTAAAAAAAAAAAACATAATTTAATAATATTTTGAAAATTAATTAAGATTAATAAAAAATAGCTAATATTTTTTACCATCAAAATTTAACATATTAATAAATTTATGGTACAATTTGTATGTCTCGTTCATTAGAATAAATAATATAAAATATAATTATATATTAATGATTTAATAAATGCAAATAACAATTAAACAATTTAATAATAATTATGGTAAATAATATATATGAAAATGTTCCTCTCAATTTATAAGCAGAATTCAAATATTATAAATTAATAAATGAAGAATTAAACACTATAATTTATAATTGGATTAAGAATTGAAGGTGATGAGATTTCTTGATCAAGTCACAATCTTGCTATAAATCCTATTGCCTCGTTTAGGCCAAAAAGTCATTTCTTCTATTAGTTACACTAGGCTGAATTAAATTTAAGATAATAATTAAT
The DNA here is from genome assembly GCA_031772625.1 of Pinus tabuliformis. NCBI lineage: Eukaryota > Viridiplantae > Streptophyta > Pinopsida > Pinales > Pinaceae > Pinus > Pinus tabuliformis. The sequence continues at coordinate 774,279,851 of CM062810.1, forward strand.
TTCTATTAATTTACAAGTTTAAATTTCAACATTTAGAAACTAATAATTTAAAAAAATAATAAATAAATATTTATAATTTATGTTTTAAAAAAATTGGACATAAATTACAATTAATATATAAAAATAATATTTAGCAAATAAAACCGTAATAGTTAAGTATAAGTATATTTAAGACATGAAATAAAAATTAAAAATTATATTATTAATTCTGTTGAGTTAAAGACTTCTATTAAAGTGAAAATAGATTTGATCCTTCTTTATTTTTGGTAAATTCAAAATTAAAATGAATATATGCTAATTATAAATTTAATTTCTGTGATGCTTAAAAATAAAAAATATTATTTCATAAATATAATATTCTTTTTTATTATTTAAAAATATTATTTTACAAATATAATACTAATAATTATATTTTATTTTAATTTATTAAAATAAATTAAAATATAGTTTATATATATTTTCTTTTCTATGTAAGACTAGTTCTATTAATAAAAACAAAAAATATAATTACACCGAGGCCCTGCCTCAACCTCTGTTGCTAGAGTTCATCAAAACAGTCGAAACTGCCCCAGATTGGGGAAACCAGTTTGACATTGCAAAATAGTAAACATATAATCCTGAACTGTCATCAACGGACACCCAAATATCGGACTTGGACCCCAGAAAAAAGGTACAACTCAGCACCACTGGACTTGACAACAGAACAACAAAACCATTGATCAGACAAACAAGCAGCAAAAACATCAAATGACTGGACCAACCCGTCAACAGCGGAAGGCCGAGCTGGCTCGTGGGTGGCAACGGATGCCACGTGGCGTCATTTGTTGTCATCCCCGTCTGGTTTCTCCTCGACCACGAGGCAGGCATACTGGTCCCATACTACACCTTTCTGCGCCACATCGCTCTTCTCAGCACCACCTGGAGGCCCCCCTGCATGCTGGGTGCCACTTGAGCTGCCAGCGAACCCCACTGTCAGAGCCGCTCCTGCAGAGTTGCCACCAGCCCGCTGAATGTCCCCTTCGTGAGCTTCTCCTCCATGCATTCTGCTGTGACTTGCTCCCTCGCCATCATTCTTCGACTTTTTCCCATAACCCCTTCCCATTTCTGGAATTCTCACCTCCTGTGAGTGCTCTTCAGAATTTCTCGCTTGTTCACTGTTCAGCTCATCTTCTTCAGTGAAGACGATAGTCACATTGGCGGTTATTATGGGTCTATTCAGACGGCTTTGAAACCTGAATTGGGTAGCATGAGGGACAGGGCCAGGACGCAACTGAGAAATAGTAGAATGGAGCCTAAAATCACTGTGCGGAGCCATTGATGCCGAGCCTTGCCCCCGCCCGCTGCGCGTATGGGGATAATGTCTATGCGGCGACCTGGGGGGAGGCGAATTTTCCTGATGCTGTGGAGGAGAGGGGGGAGCCGAGCTCTGCGCTGCCTGAGGGCGAGCGCTACCACCTCTAGTTCCTCCGCGACGACTCCTCATGCGGTGCCTCACCATACCTGTAACGACCTGCAGCTCCGCCCGAAGTGCGACCGCGGAGGGCGCGTAGTTGAAAGTGAACGAACGACGTTCCGGTTAAGTGCGAGCTCCCTTGGTTATGCGATGGAGATGTGTTACGCATATGAGGAGGGTGAGCTGGACTTATACGCGTGGGAGCGTGGTGTAAAACATATGGAGGCCGACCAACAAATGTAGTGAAGCCGACGGTGGGTGATACGTTTGGAGAGAAGGCCGACTTGAAGATTAGAGCATTTACGATGGCGTATATATTGGAGATGCGTTGGAGGCATTTCCACCATCATTCGCTCATCGCTCAACAAAGAGAAGTGCGTAGAACAAGGTGTAGGTGCAGCGAAGGAAGAAAGGCGCAGTTGGAGATGCGCCCGTCCTTGGGCAAGGCCGCACAGAGTTAGTCGCTTGTCTTGGTTTTGGGTGAAGGGCGCGCATAGGGTCACCCGCCGGTTGGAGTGAGGCGTGCACGGGTGTGTGGCGCCCGGTTTGTGCGACGACTTGGCACAAGTTCTTGGGTGAGCGCCCGCTCGTCGTGCAAGTGTGCACGGTGATTTGGTAAAGTGTTGAGATTTTGAACAGAGGTGTGTCTCGGGTAGAGGTGCCCGTGTGTGGCGACTTGGAGACACGCCCAAGTTGGGAAAACAACATGATCGTGCGATGAGGTGAACGAAGGGTTGGTGAGTCGTGCGACGACCGTGCAGAGGCGCCGACGAGCTAGGCAACCAAGTTTGCCGAAGATTGTAAATTTGGTTAAGTATGAAACTTGGGGTTTCCAAGTATACTTGTAAGGCTTTGTAACTGTTGTAAAAGACTGTATAATATATTATTCGGGCAGACTCATTGTTCAGGGAGTTGCCCCTCCCTTTATACTGTGAAATTGTGTTCTCGTTTATAATTGCTATTGATAATGAATGTGTATGGGTGTTCATTGGTATAACTTGGTTTTGAAACACAAACTAAGTAGGAGTAAGTGGTTAGGCGTAGTCCACTAACATAACTATTGGTGAAAAGAAAGTGTTCGGTGGTGCCGCACCTCGCTAAGAGCGGTTGAAAGACTACCGCCGGCTTGGGGGTGTGACAATACCAGAGAGGTTGGAGGGAAAATTAGCTGGATAAGCGGTCGGGAGGGATGACTGGTTGTGAAGACAGGGCTCCTGAGCAGGATTTACAGGGCAGTGCTTGGAGTGGGAGAAATGGAGCCCATTTCTGAGATCAATGCAACAGAGGTGCCAACATCGTCTCCCTGTAGCTGTTCTGCTACAAGAAAATTCAGCTTGCAGTGGACAGTAGCTAAGGAAAGGGGAATGAACTGAAAGTTTTGGAGGTGCCATTCGAATTTCATGTATTTCCAGCTCTCGGCCTGATGGGCCATTTATTGCAACATGCATGCTGGCCAGGTTTCGTCTGAGATGAGCCTCGATCAGAGCCTATTTCACCACCTGGCAAGTCCTTGCGTCGACAATACTAATTGTGGCCATTAATGCTTTTGGGATACACCCACATCCGAGTAAAATATAGTTTATATTATAGATATAAAATTTATATATAATTTTTATGAAAATTTTAAAAATTATCCCAAAAAAACGAACTCCATGAAAATTATTTCTTAAATTATAATATTCTGATGATAAATAACATTTCAAATCTCTCTCCCAACCTTTTTGAATCTCAAGCTGCCACACAATCATATAATGTAAAACTTGCGTGACTCTATACACCACATACGATTGTTAATTTCCGTACAAATAAATAACTCGGTGTAAACGAACCTAATAAAGTAGCCATACATCAAATGCATTGTTATTGGATATACCAATAATATGCACATTCATGTGCACAAAAGCCAACAAAGATGGGGAGTGTTATACTGTAATAATATGCACATTCATTGCCCACAAGCAAAAGTGTCACCAAGAAATACCTGTGTGGTCGCTGCTCGATATTTTGCAGGCTTCTTTTATTTAATATTTCATTACCGGGCCAATAAATCCGGTGGAAATAATAAAGCAAATAGTTAGGAAGGAAAAGAATTTCGAATAAGCTCGGCATTAGTTTCGCAAAAGAAATGATTAAATTGATTAGTTGGTAAAATAATTTTTGTTGAATGATTTGAATGATATCGAGACCTTGATTATGAAATGAAATAATATATTTTAATGTCGATGAGACTAAAAAATAATTTATAGGATTATTAATTTTTTGTTTTTGATATTTTGTAATTAATTATTTTTTTGATTTAAATTGATGAGCTGACTCAAATTTTTTAACAATTTTTTCTTTTAAAAAAATACTGTTAAGAAATGATATATTTTAAGGTGGATAAGACTAAAAATAATTTATGAGAGTATTAATTTTCTGTTTTTGGTTTTTTGTAATTCAATTATTTTTTGATTTAAATTAATAATAAACTAATCTAACTTTTTAACAATCTCCTAGTTAAACAACAACGCCAAAAAAAAATTCTATAATGTCTTTGAATGCATCACATTTTCAAAAATGAAATTTTGCAAAAGATATATAGCTGAAATCTTATTATTTAATAGGTATTATTAAATGTGGTTATACTCTGTCGTTGACACACTTTCATAAGTAATGAACGACGATCTACAAAATCGGGATATGTTTGGTCACTTTGTCACGGACCAGCGAAGCCATGCATGAAACCCGTTCTTTGGGGACAACCGATTTTTCTAATCCCCAAAAGGACCCCACTTTTCGCTCACCAACGTAACAAATCCACGCGGCTCATTGGGATCTAGTTACTTAACGAACGTTGGCAGCCATCTATAATGGCCCTTTCACGTTATCAACTTTTAACACGTTCTGGCGTGTTTGCGGAGTTCTTTGTAATATAATGGCATGATTACGATGGACGCATGCTCAAGATACAGCGGGTCATGGCCAATGCCAACCGATATATTCCATTGCTGTCTTAAGTTATACGTCGCTTTCTGAATCTAACTGTATCAGAGGGTCCCGGTACACTTTTGCCTTCTACGCCCAAAGCGCCTCCTGCCAAATGTCGTTTTAATAAGGCTGGAAGTGGCAATCAAACGGGCATTCAGAATTCCTTATTTCAATAGGGTGGAAATAGTAATTCAACATGCTATGCTCTGAGGTTTCTTAAAAATACTATTTTTAGCTCTGTCTGAAAGCACGTACTTTCATTCCCATTATTCCGTCGTGCTGGCATGGACTGCGGCCCATATCGCTCTTCCAAATCTCGAGACAATTAGATTGAGTGCCGAGTATTTCATGCTGATGGCTATAAATGGCGACCGACAATATGATCACCGCGACATTCTGTGGCCCGGCTTTAGGGCGACATTCATTGTTAGCTATATCGGCTGACTCCAGACTCCGACTGCGCAAAAGAGAATTGAGAATAGTTTATAGGGAGGATTGAGAATAGAATGGAAGAAACTATACACTTGTGGGCTATTGTATTGGACGACAGAAGTCGATGAGAAGCTTCTGTGAATGAGGATCATTACGAAAGCCGAACGATTAAGGGTCCATGGACCGTCGAAGAGGGGATTGAGTTGATTAGGTATATAGGTTTACATGGTGAAAGCCGTTGGAGCTTTCTCGCCAAAGCATCAGGTTTGTAGGAATTAAGATATGTGAATGCATACCTCTGTGTTATTTTGTTTTGCAAAGAATTTAACAATTTGTCGGCGAAGTATTTGATCAAATGTTTTCATGTAATGTAATTACCACTAAGGGGAAGCAGAGATACTAATCCATTCCGCATATTTTTCTTGGGTCAGCTAATACCTGAAACGTATATAATGTGCACGACTCAAGAGACCTGGGAAGACCTGCAGGCTAAGGTGGGTGAATTATCTTCGGTCCGATCTCAAACGTGGTACATAGACTAATAAAGAAAACACAAAAAACCTTAGGGCGTTGCTTACTTTTCCTGATTTTAAAAAACAATTTGGGAAATTTCTGGAATTATTTAGTAGTGTAATATTATAGGATATTCTAACAAACATACTAGTTATCTAATAGTTTGGACTCAACTAAGTTTTCCATTCGAGTTAATAAGCAATTAGTGGATCTACTTTAGCAATGTATATTACTATACTTTAAAACTCTCTTTTAATCTTCATGGTAATATTTATCCATAGTAATAATGTTTTTTAAAACTCAAAAACATCTATTCCCAATGATTTGGTGAAGATATCTTCTTATTGATTTCTATATTTACAAAATTGAAGAGATATATAATATATGAAATGAAGTGATATTTGATATCAATGGAAGTGAAGTGATATTTGATATTAATGTAAGTGAATAAATATTTCTCTATTATTAACAAGTTACTCAGTGAAGTGATATTTAGATATTAATGTGTTTATTTTTGTTATAAAATTATTAATAATTTTATTTAAAAATTAATATCTTTTTCTTTTTTTTTACTAAATTGTGTGAATTTAGGTTTTGATTTTAGAAACCCTAATTTAGAATATTTAAATTGTCAAGATACTTTTAACATAGTTAGATTTTTCCGACCACCTAATAACCTTTACACCAGAAAATATCTTAACAATACACCCATCACCATTTATTTTATACCTATTAAACAAAATATTAATATTATAAATTTAAATTTAAATTTTTTATTTTTTTTATTTAACTTAAACTTTATTTTAATTATAATTTTTTTCTATAATCTAAAAATAGTTTTCTTACTAATGGTCTACAATGGTTTCGTTATTGACATCCTTATTGATAGTAATATGTACATGTTATTAATTTAAATCATATATATTTTTATAATGGATTTTGAAATTATTAATGCCAATTTTCATAGTTGTTTGCTTATTAATGTTTTATAGGTTTCCTTGTTGACGTTAATTTTTATGGGTTATGTATTAGGGATATTTTATAATATTTTGATTATATTAATTATTTACATATAGAAAAGAAAAGGCAATATTTATTAAAATTTAGTACTTAATTAGTAATAAATATATTTGTTATTCAGTGGTATTTATGAAGGTGGGATTGGTTATATATATAATTTATTAGGAAGATATTTTTTTATAGTGTGACGTGAACATGGTTCATTATAATTTTACAATTTTTTTTAGGTAACGAGTCTCAGGATTTTTTTTTTTAATGTTTATTAGGATATTATCTTAGAGAATACCTTTTTAATGTTTATTAGGATATTATCTTAGAGAATTAGAGGTATTGTAAAATATTTTTGGAAGTATTGTAAGGTATTTTTGGATATCGTGTAGTGAATTATAATTTTACAAATTGTTCGTAAGAATAAGTTTTAGTATGTCTTTTTAATGTTTAAGATAAGCTACTTAGTTAATTAGAAGTAGAAATATTTTTAAATCTTTTAGAAAGTATTTCAGGTTAGGTAGTATCTCTAAGAAAGTGAATATATAAGTTTAATGTAGTGATTTTAGTATCTTATAATCTTTGATTTTATATATTATTAGAATTTCATTTCTTATTTAAAATTAAAAAACTGATATTTTAAATCTCTTTTTCAATATTTTTAATGCACATTTCAAAACAATTATTCATAAATTTATATGAATTAAAAAATAAAACAAAGAGAACAATAAAAAGGTTGATGTCTTACTATTATTACAAAATACATCTTCGAGAATTTAAGTGTGATTTAGTAATTATATTATACCTATAGAAAATGCATTTTATGACTTGATATTAATATATGGCTAAAAAGTTAAGACGGGCAAATGACATGATGGGTTGATGTAAATATTATTTTAAATAATAAAAGGAAGAAATTATTTTCGGTGTGTTAATATTCTTGAAAATGTATTAAAGGCTATCATGTGAAATTAGAGTCCTAACTTCTAGGTAAACAGTTGGAATCTCTTATACTCAAGAAAGGGCAAAAATACAAAAAGGAAAAAAATCGTCTTTTTTTCCATTCGGTTTATCTCAGGTTAGAGTCTCACCACCAAGAATAATTCATGATTGGAGATAAATGTCATGAGGTGGAACCTGTACAAAGAGAACTATGTGAGATAAAGTTAGTTGTTTTTTGAAAGAAGAAGACTTGTGGAAGAGAAAGGTTGGTTTGAACCCATATATTAGGAGGACGCTACTAAAGGGTTAAGGATGTGAATTTGAAATGGATTTTGTGTTGTTTTCCTTGTAAGGAGGAGTAAGTCTTCGGAGGGATGGAAAAGTTATTTCATAGTTGGGAGGAATGTGGAAGCCATTAATTTATTTTTATTAAACCCTTAGATAAGTATATAGGACTTTCTGAAAATGAATCTATGATGTTTTTTTTTTAATTTTTTTTCCAATTCTAAGGATGAGTAACTAGACACGAAACTTGTGTATAATTTCTTATGTATATGTATGTATATGTGGACAAACTTATTGCATGAAAGTAAGAGGGACTTGAACAGAGGACTTATTATGAGTTGGATGGGAGACTTCTCACTAAGAGCCACCCAGTAACCATTGCGTAGGGGATAAGAATAGAAGGAAACCAGGGGATGTGACAATGGTAGAAAAGAGGTTTAGTGGTAGAAAAATGTATTCTAAGAGACATGTTAAACATAAAAGGGGGGTGTGACCATGGTAGAAAAGATGTTTAGTGGTAGAAAAATGTATTCTAAGAAACATGTTAAACATAAAAGAATTACCCTCACATAGTAGTCTATGTTGAATAATTGTAGGGAAAGTATAGTACAAATAGGCATGTTCAATTATATATGTATGTTTGAAGACTTATATGTTGGAAGTATAGTCATTTAGTATAATAACTAGGCTTTTTAAATTTAATAAATCATGCCTATGTTAACCATGTTGGACCTAACAAGGTTAGAACCTTGTTATCTGGCCAAAAGGCAAGAAATCATGGGAAATACAAGTAATAGGGCCTAAAGAAGTTCTAATGGTTCCCCATGGCAAGACTCCTCTAGGCCTCTAACTTAGTTTTGGGTTTGTAAAAAAAAATATGAAATAACAATTGTAATAAATATAAACATGATAGACTCAAGATAAGAGAAACTAAAATGCCATAGATACTTTAAAATACCATGATAACTTCTTATAAACACTAAAATAATTATAAGGGATGGTGGGTAAAGGAAATAGAACATGAATTGATATTAAGTGGCATACAAACCCTAAAGATGAAATTCAATAACAAAAAATATTTACACAATTTTATATTTTCAAAAGAAAATAGAAATATTTACGGTCCAACTCTACAGTCCTCGGTTGTAAATAATGAATTAGTATAATAAATTCATGCATGAGTATGCTAATATTATTGGTATAACTAGAAAAGTGTTGAGAAAAGGACATAATTTTTACTCTACAGATAAAATAAAAGGATTACATTCTCGGCCATAGAGGCATACACCATATATCTTTATGCGAAGAGGAAAATGCTAGAAATTAAGTGAGGGAATAACCCTCATTCTTTTTTAAAGTTATAAATATTACAAATGATTGTCTACAGTACTGCGCATTTTTTCCCTAATTTTTTTTTATAAAATTTCTAAACAAGAACATAGTCCAAGAAAGGAGACAATGGTTAGATGTGGTCTCTCCGTAGAGACCCTAAACACAAGTTTTTTTCCTGTGAACTGTTAAGTCAAAGCTTGTAATGGATTCATTAACTTGTAACAAACATTAAGGCAACTGAGCACCCAGTATGGTTGTAGCGAAACAAAGAGAGTTTGTAATAATTATCTCTATAAAAATACCCAAAAAAATATGTCACAACTATAACTAACCTGAAAAAAATAGATTGAACCCATAATCAAATGCGTGATATGAAATTGTAGAGGAAAATAATGTGAGGAAAGATAAATATTACAAATGATTGTCTATAGTATTGGGCATTTTTTCCCTATATTGTTTTTATAAACTTTCTAAACAAGAACATAATCCAAGAAAGGAGACAATGTCTAGATGTGGTCTCTCTGTAGAGACCCTAAGCCCAAGATTTTTTCTTGTGAACTGTTAAGTCAAAGCTTGTAATGGATTCATTAACTTGTAATGAAAATTGAGGCAATTGAGCACCCAATATGGATGTAGAAAAACGAAGAGAGTTTTGAATAATTATCTCTATAAAAGTACCCAAAACAAAATATGTCACAACTATAACTAACCTGCGAAAAATAGAATGAACCCATAATCAAATGCCTGATATGAAATTATAGAGGAAAATAATGTGAGGACAGATAAAGGGGAATTTTTGTAATAGTGACTCCATACATTACCTTGATGAAAGGAACAAAGTTCTTTCTTGACACCCTGTCATAAAGGGAAAAAGTTCATTAATCAAGTTCTAAATTGTAAATCAAATAAATTGTGATATAACATGGAGGGTTAGGGTTTTGAGCGACCCCATCTTACCATGAATAAAACATCAAGGATTTCATAAAAAAGACATAACTAGTTGAAACCTTATAAAGTCTAAACTATTGCAACCAAAACCCTTGGACAAAGAGCTAGGGTTTAGTCTGCCATACAGAAGGACATCCTTCAGTAAGTTAAAAAACCTTTAAAAACATTGTGAACAAGACTAAAATATATATACTGGACCTAGAAGAAACATGAGTACTGGGAAATTTACCAAGTGGAATCGATCCATGAATCCAGAAATGCCTTTATTGGTTGCACATTAACTTTGAAGGTGAGGCTAAGAAAAATAACGTAAATCTTGAACACAATCCTCTCTAGAAAAAAATAAAACCTTTAATCTCAACTAAAATTCACATGAAATTACAAAGCTCAACTCTGCTCAGTTGAATGACAAATGAGACTATTTAGGTAGAGGCATGGGTAGGTAGTTACCCTCACGAACTACGAATTTTAATCGCCATTGATCAATCATTGGAAAATCTTCCCCATTGAATAAGACAATTGACTAGGATTATAGCTAGAGTGCAAGCCCTTCTAAATACGTTAAATAATCATGTGAATGGATGGCTTACCAAGAAACCACAAGGGAAAATGTTTCCATGAGGCTCGAGTTAGAGAAATAGTGGCACATCCTTGAAATAATCATGACGGAAAACAATTAGAAAAATTATGAACTTGACAATTAAGGTGGATATGCATTGAATTAAGTCGCACAACATTGAGGTTGTAGGAACGAATACAAACAATGAAAAATTATAATTACACGCCCTTTTAATGAATAAAAGTAGAAAGGCATTGATATATATATATATATATATATATATATATATATATATATAATATTCGTATCGTTGATAATATAAGAAGGGGTAGAAAAAACCTGTATCCAATATATTGTAGCCATAAAGTTGTGCAACTAGAAAAAAAGAGGACAGGTATATCAAAACCATTATTAATGTTTGATGTTAGACCAAGTTTTTGTGAAGCAAAATAAAAAAGAGTACACTATCACTGGTACAATAAGAAGGAATGCAAATTGAGTAAGAAATTACACATGGTAATGTATCTATAAACGAAAGAAGTTCCATAAATTATCTAGTGAATAGAAACTAATGCACACATTATTTAAAAAAAAAAGTACTGTATACCTTCATGAAAAGTTAACATGTATTCCAGGGAAATATTATGGGATGTTACATATGGTATCGGAGGAAACAATTTGAAATATTATGGTCTTTGAGTTGACCAAAAATTTGTTAATAAAATAATTGTTTCTGTTTGCACAAAACAAGAAGAAAATCTAAATAGAAGAAACGAAAATGGCAGAACCAAAAGGAGGTACTCATGTTGGAGAAGAAGAAATTAATGTGCATTTGGGTCAACAAGTGCAAGTACCCACCAGGGAGTTATTGAGTATGATTAAATATTTTCAAATAGAGTTAGTGAATCTTCGTACAAGACATGAGAAGCTTATAAAAGCTACCATTGAACAAGAGAAAAATATTAAAAAATTGACTAATAAATCCAATACCAAGATTACCGAGATAGTAAGGGATGAAGAAAATAGAGGGGGGATGTCTAAGTAAAAGCCTTACGAGGAAATAGAATAAAAGCAAGAAAGCCAAATTCGGGGAAGAGGAAGAGCATAGTTCATCTAAAATTCATTCATAAATAGGTAATAAGCCCAAAGAAGAACTTCAAGGTGAGTTCAAAAATATCATACCCGCAACCTATGATGGGGAATTTGAGGAAGCAACAAAAGCATAGTTTCTCAATATTAACAGGTATTTTCATGTGTATGACTATTCTACAAAGTTAAAGGCTAAGTTAGGTACCTACTAGTTGATGGAAAATTATTTGACTAAGCATTATTTTGGTAATAAGGCTAAAGAATTTCATAATAAAAACTTAGCCAAATGTTAATGGAGGAATTAGTAGAAAAATTTACTCATCTTTTACAATATGTGCCAAACATAAGAGAAGAAAAAGCTAAAGTAAAGTGCTTTATAAACTACCTTCCACACACTTTTAAAGAACGAATTGAGTATGGAAACACAAAAGCCATGGACGAGGCCATTCAAAAATCCTAAATATGCTATCAGTGGGCAAAGGAAAGAAACAAAAATATGAAATCCTGGTCTAATAAGAAAAAGGCCATAAGTGCACAGGGTTGAAAAGGAGGGAAACCTAGATCATTCAAGTAACTTGGTAAAGGTGGAAAGAACCAAAACTTTAGTAAGAACAAAAAATTAAGCCAAAGAACATAGACGTAGACTTAGACTCGGCCTAAACTATGACAACCCCAAATAATTTATGTTATGTATGAAATGTAAAATTTTGATAAAAAAAAAATGGGTTGAGTAATTGGATACAGATTATAGAGGGATGGGGCGATTATTTGTTGAAAACAATATTAATGTAAAATAAAATAAATTGAGGGAATTTGAAATATCAAGGGAATTTGAAATATCAAGGGAATTTGAATAGTCAAGAAGAGGAAAATTCAATTGGTGGAAAAATATGGGAACAACAATACAAAACGAAGGAGAGAAAGTTGGTTGGAAAAAAGGAGGAGAGTGCAGGAAGAAACACAAAACAGAGAAATTTGAATACTAATAAAGGTTGAATATTAGAAAGGAAGGAATATTTCAGTTAGCAAAGGAGCATGAAGAAATCACTAGGTGAGGAATTGATTCCCCCTCGAGTCCCCATTAGCCTATATGGTGGATATGGTGTTTCTTAGGAAATACCGAAGGGATGGGGTAGAGGAATTGATTCTAGAAAATTCATGAAGAATTTCTAGATGTTTATTTGTTGTATATTTATTTTATATGGGTACTAGAATCCTTGCATTGGGTGGATCCACAGTGTTGAGTTTTGAAGGGTGGAGAGAACTGGTCTTTAGAATCCATGTGTGTTTTGTTGGTTTCAATTCAACTGGTGGGCAGTGGTGGTTGAATCTATAGAGTCCCTATTTTAGTTGGTGGATGTGTTTTAATCCTTGAAGTAAGAGATCCCTCAACCATTGGAATCTAGCTCAAATGTGACAAATACAAATGGTACTTGGTTGTAGTTTTCTATGGTTGGGTGGAGAGTCATATTCTAGACTTGATGGCACTTCAGTTTTCAGATAAGTATCTCTCATGTTCTCAAGAAATCAAGAATTTAATAAATATGCCTATTTTTCACTGCTATTTTGAAATGATGTTTGTTTATGGAATGATTTGTGATTTCACTGTATAGATGAATAACCAATGTGTTTTCTTCATTGTGTAAAAGGTGTTGGAATAACCAATATGTGTTTCACTATGTTTAAATTGCAGCACTATGTATGTTTACCATGTGTAAATTATAAGATACATTAAGATGTGAAATTCATGAGATGCATGATCTTATACTGAAATCGTGCATGCAGGGGTTATCTCACTATGATGGTGTTGGGTTTCACTGGTACAAAGGAGTGCCAACAGTGTTAATGGATAGTGTGGAATGGTTTATAATTAGGTGTTTGATTGCATGTTCAATTTATTGTATAAGTTTTAGTAAACTTGTTGCATGATAATTTGTACATTCTTGATTGAAAGTAAGAAGGCCTTATTTCCATCCCTTGTAGCCTCTGAGACTTGATCAATTATTTGATCTATTAATAGGGATGTTGAGCCAAGAAAATGAGTTTTATACTCTGTTAAAGAGTTGCTACAACTCTTTGAAATATTGTGAAGAAATGCACTTGAAAATGTTTTTAATTTTCTATCATACCTATGATTGATTGTTTCTATGTTTTTTCATAAATTCCTTATGAATTTATTAATAGTCAATTGATGGAAGAAGTGCTTGAAAAGCCTGCAAAATTAGAAAAATTCAGGGTTTGTTAAAATGTTGATAATGCCAAAAAAGTCAAGTTAACAATTTAAATTTTATTCAACAGGCTATGTAGGTCAGAGGTTGGGAGGTTGGCTTGGAAGTCCCAACCTCCAGTGGGCTTTTCCACCCGACCTCCATGTTGGAAACCAGGACACTACTTACATGGGGGGTGAATCAATAGTGTAGGAATTTTACCAAATTAAAACTTTCTTTTACTTTGTGCACATCATTAAGTATTTTAGAAATAATTTAAATAACCATAACAGAGATTAATGTCAACAATCACAATGGAACACACAAGAACAAGTAACTTTCAGAAATGCTCTTCAATTCATTCATAGGGAAAGATGCAACTTATTGTTACAATTTTTTTGGCTACAACTGATAGGAAGCTACAACTCCCTGATTTATTAGCTACAATTGAATGGAGCTACCACCCCAACTATTCTCTTGCACCCACTGGAAGGAGCACCAACCATTGATAAGAAAGCTTCAACTTGCTTTTGGCACTCATTATTCCATATTTCATTCATTTTCATATTAGGATCAATGATTATCTTATCTCCTTTAAAAAACAATTAAATCTCAGTCACCACTAAAAAATCACCTTCACTATGCCAACAGCTCGTTGCTCTAGAAGCTTTGTCTCAAAAAAAAAATTGTATCAAAATTCTGCTTGATTGGGCCTTCTTTTATAGTTTTTCCTTTACTAATTTTGGCTTCTTGGATTTCTGCATGCATCACTATTTTTTCCTTTGTCTTATTCATATTAGGGGTGAAAGCATGAAGATGGTTTATAGTTTTGGGCTAAATATGGCAGTGAAATTTCAAAATTTTCCTCTTTTTATCAAATTGAAGCCCTCAAAATTCATATAAGCATTGCGAATTTTGATTCAGAGTAAAAAGAAAAATTGTGGAGAATTATGTTATTCTCCTAATGATATTTAAAAAAATATTTAATGTCATATAATACGTCAAATTTCCATTAAATGATTGCTTGTCCTTGCAAATTTTCACACATCTTAAGAGGTATATGTGCATTCATGTAGCATAACTTAGAATATATATATATGAGCATGATCTACACATAGAGAGTTAAGTTTTTCAAATTAAAAAATTATAATTTTATGCAGAAATTTTTTTTTTTTTTTTTTTTTCGAAGTTGGAGAAGTAATATTTCAATTGCATTTTGCAGACACATGTTTTCACGTAAGTTTTTTTTCAACTATTTAAATAAATTGAAAAACCAAAAGTGCCCTTTTGAAGAGGACTCGTAAATGAATATAGAGGTATTTTTTGTATTTTTTCATTGTATATTTTATGATATTGATTTTTTATTCAACCTCTTTAAAATAGTTAAAAAAAAATAAAACATTATGTTTACAAGAAATTAGATGAAAAATACCATATGAATTTGAAAATGTCAAAAGCATATGCCATTCGATATAGGATTCCTTCATGAATCCAATATAATCAACTTCGCTACCTAATGAAAAATTTATCCGTAAGTCCACTAGGGAACAAAATGGAGTTGCAGGAAATTTTGTAGAAGAGGTGCTGAAAATTGAAATCGTTGATTTTAGGACTTAAGAGGCTCGATGGAGCACTTAAATTACTCGATTGAGCTCCTAAATTTCACATTTAAATAGCTTGATTGAGGGTTTGGTGAACTCTCTATCGAGTCATATACATGGTTGTTGTAGTGGCTACAACCACCCTCCAAAATTTTGCTTTAGCTCTGTTTTGGAGCCTCCCTACCAACCATCCTCAGCAACATGTCTTGCAGTGTCAAGTACATGAGCTTCAGTAGTTTTCTAGTAGATTGTCAGCATGTGCATGATGGCTTGTTTCACTCTCCTCATAGGTTTCTTCCCCAGACGTGGTCCAACTGTAGGTTGATCATCTCCCTCAAGAAATTGCACAATTCTGGAGGGGAACCAGTCTTCCCTCCATAAATTGTCCAATCCTGACTGGTAGCCTGCTGGGCTCAGAAACTACACAATCTTGTCATTCAACCTTCCTAAAGAAAACTGTGCAATCTGACCCAGCAAGACTTCTCAGCATAGAAAATGCACAATTATGGGAAACAGTCAGCTGGTTAGCCCAAAAATTGTGCAATCCCTCTCGGCAACTAGCCCAGCTCCCTCCGAGAAATGCACAAATTTCTCCCTCAGGAAAGCATGTTGTTGCATGCACCATTAGGTTGATCAGCTCCACCTGGGACTAAGAAAACTTCACTTGCATGCATGGGATTTCTTTTCCCAAAATAGTAGAAAGCGTCATGCAAAAAACATACCTAGATTTTATAGAGCTATTTTTAGCAGCTGGACGTTACATGGAAATATTGTTTAGAAACTTTCCTCCAAGTGTCATTTTTTCCTAGATTTGTGGCATGAGCATCAAAATTATTTATTCGACGCTTCAGAGGTCACTTCATCACATTGATCTTGGAGCTCTGACATCCCACAACAAATCTACGAGTCCTCGACACATCCAACTCCTCTATTTCCGAGCAAGTCCACTTGTCTTTTGCATCATTTCTGTCACTTTTTGTGTTTTGGCTTGTGTGAGTGTTGTCTTCTTGATTTCCACGAACACTTGTTGTCGTTTACATGCATATTATCTTGTACGAGCACCATTTCATTTTTCATTATCATATCACTACTGTCGCATGTATGACATTTTTTTGCATCAATGGTCGTTGATTCGGTGACTCCCTTCACACACATGCATTTTGTTTCATTTTCTAAATCTTGTATTCACTGTTTGCATGCATGATCATTCACTCCTACTTACACTCAGTATTGCTGTCCATTCACATCCCAATTTGCTTTTAGTTGTCCATCGGCGGATCTGGGCAACCTTGGCCACAAATCTGCCTCACCAAGACAACATTGCGCAATCCTAAGAGGGAAGGCTCTGCCTTCTTCCTATCAAATGTGCATTTTTGCCTAGCGCCTTTCCTCCAATCTTGTATTGCGCAATTCTAAGAGGCAGTGACTGTTGGTCTAGAAAATTACGCAATGCAGTCACTGGGCCTGCAACCCTTGCCAACTAAAATTGCACATTGCTCAATCCTTGCCAGTCAGTCCCCAGGTATGTAGCATGTCATCCCTTAAGTTTTCTTTGGTTTTAGCTCACATATTTCTTGCCATGCATGTCATCATGTCTCCAGACCTAGAAGGTGTTCATCCATCGGTCCTTAGTTCAGGATCAATGGCCTCCAACAGCGCAAGATTAAAGTATATCGATGGAAGCATGACTGGAGCAGCAGTTGAGCGAGTGCCTACAAGTTTATCGATTTATGAAGACACCAAGCTGATTGTAGACAAGGACACCAATCTAAAATGGAAAGAGGTCAATGATGAATTTACAGTCACAATTGGGGAAGACCTCGAAGACTGCCATGTTTATTTGAACATTCACAAGTTCGACTTGTACCGTATTGCATGTAGGTATCCTATGTTCCCATGCGTGGACATGATACATTGGATTGTCTCACACGTTAATTCAGAGACGATGACATTGAGCAGTTTCAGCAGGACAGAGATTTCTACCTTCAGGGCACATGATTATGAAAAGATGTATCATATGTCAAAGCCAATGATCACCATGGAGACACCCTTCATCATACCCAGCAACAATGCCAACTCCAGGGATATATTGAAGAATTGGGTGAAGTAGCTGGCCAAATTTAGGATGACACCCAACTAGATCTACAAGACGAAGATATTAGGAAGGTGTATCAATACTTTGTGATCTTTACATGTCGCTTGTATGGCCAAGAGAGCATGGAACCCTTCTCATATATTTGGGTGATCATGTTGGACCAACTGGCCAATGAAGGCAAATCATGTAATTGGTCTAACATGTTGGCTCATAGGCTGAAGGAATAGGTAACAAGAGCTCGAAAGCCACCCAAATGTTTGCAAGTAGAAATATGCATCTCCACTTACATCTTAGATGCAATCTATTCCCGTCAGGAGTTCCCAGGTTTGAAGTGAGCATGGACATCGTTAGAAACCTTTGTGAACACCTAATGTAAAATGTTGTCTGAATGCAACTTCAGAGGAGTTATCACACAACTTTCAGATAATTTTGTCACCCCAGTGTACAATATGATATTTGAACAGGATCCACCTTGCATGTCAAATACAATAATGGAGGCATTGATTGATATAGTAGATTGGTATGCCTCACCGTCTGACAACTTCATACGGATGTACAGTGTGGGGAATCCTCCACATGTTCTACTAAGGTTTTCCTTGGACAATCTCGTCATGCAAGAAATATCATACCACATCTCGGCAAGACTGTCATCTAGGCTGCACTAGAATAAGAAGGCACCTTGGCCTACTCTTCCATTGTGGATTGGGTTATACAAGTGTTGAGCCCTGAACTTGCATCTTTCCTATACACTTTCCTATACTCCTTCCGTTCACCTGGACCTCCTAAGCTATCAACATCATTGCATATTAATCATAAAAGAGCATTTAAAGTGGTTTTTAACTATGTTTTGTGTCTGATGTTTGAACTAGATTTTTTCTCATTGAGCTGCGGAATCCTGTCACTTTCCGCAGCTGCTTCAACTTTCCGCAGTTGTTTTTGTTAAATTCTACATTGCAGGTGTCATCAGGCAAAGCGAGCCACATGCGCAAGTTGGAAATGACTTGGATATGGACCGAGTCCTATTGGCTCAATCGGATTCATCAGAGGAGGCTGTGGTCAACAGTGGTCAAGCGGTGGTCAAACAGAAGAGTCCTACGGCAACAGGACTCCGTTTCCAAGCACGTGAAAGATTTTCATGGCCATTTCTAGATTTCTGGAGGCACGCTGACACCTGTAGGCTACCCATGATGTAAATCCAACAAGCCGTTTTCAATAGATTGCATCATCTCGGCAGCCATGATGCTAGATCCATGGACGCTGTCGTTTACATGTCCTCTGTCAGCGTAGTTTATAGGAAAGCAATTATGTAATCTTTTGTTATAAATAATGCATTTCTATATGCATAGTAGTTATTCTTTTGAATATAATTTTGCTGATAAAAAGCCCACTGTGTCGTGACACTAGTTTTCATTGTTGTGACTGCGTTCTGAAATATATGAGAAGACTCCATTTCTTAGCGTAATTCTTGATTTCTAGCTGTTGCCTAGGGTTTTGAAGAGGGCCCATGCACACGCCGAGGTTTTGTTTCTTATTGCTGTACAGTTTCATGCTGTGTTTCTTTATGTTTATTATGCCATAGTTATTCACTTATGTATATTTCATTTACTATGGTACTAACGCTTTATTCTTGTTCATAATTTTACATGCTTTGTACATTGCTGTTAATGTTGATCAGTGTGTATGTTCCAGATTACAGTAGGTAGCTCGGGCATTTGCATATAATTTTCACAATGACTAATGACATGGAATCCGTCTTTCTGCTGACTTACTTTTCTTAGCTTTTAACTCCAGTTCTGTTTTGTTTGTTTCAATCTTGTTCATTGGCTTTATTAGTTAGTTTAGAAATCAACTTGCTCATAACATTGTCAGTTACCTCCGAAAGCCCTTGCTGGACTATTGGTGAGGGATTGAAGTACGAATGTGTAATTTGGTTTTAGTTTTAATTTTCTGCAATTAGATATCAGATTGCTCAAGTTGTTGATGATTACCTCCGAAAGCCATAGCGGGACTAACTGGCGAGGAGTCAGAATATGAATTGATGTGATTTTATTTTAAGTTTTACTTTTCTACAATTAGATATCAGATTGCTCAAATTGTTGATGATTATCTCTGAAAGCCATAGCGGGACTAACTGGCGAGGGGTCAGAATATGAATTGATGTGATTTGATTTTAGCTTTACTTTACTTGCAATTTTTGGATTTCTTTGAGTGCGGTAGCTTAATTCATTTCTGTTGTATTTAGACAGCAGTAGGGATAATGGTTTCATGATCAATAGTTCATTGTTTGTTTGATTAGAATAGTGGCACATTTTCATATTCTTTTAGGAATTAATTTCATCATTAGCATGTTCTAAGACCTTTTGAAGTTTGAAGTTTTGGAAATCAATATAAAGGACATAATTTCCTTGAACATTTATATCCACACTTGTCTTTTAGAATTTCCATTTCACATTAGGAGATAAAAAAAGATAAAAACCCCCAAAACAAAATAAAAAATCAAAAACGACAAAAAGTAAGAAATAGGTTATCTTGCACATATAGTGCGCCACACTTCAACAGTTTACGAATCCCAGATTGACAATTAATATAGCAATTTAGGACACTCTAAATTGACCAAACAACAAGATAAAAAATTTCAATCATGCGGATGTCGAAGCAGAGGAGATCAAGAAATATCCTTTCAATGTCCAAAGCTACAATCTGTATGACTCACATTGTCTTATAAAAGATCACTACACGAGAGTACAATTTTAGTGGATCCATAGGGCATGTCATTGGGTGGAGGAGGACCCATGGAGATATTCTCACAGCTTCTCCAGTCCCAATGGACTGGTTGGCATCATTCTGGAATGGTTAGCGAAGCTGTGTGAAGTAGCATTCAGGAGATCACCAGCAACAGCAACAATAGAGGTAAACATACCAATGCGCGGCAAGGGAAAGTTGAAGATTTTCGATAAGGCAGAGGCAGAAAAAACCTATAAGTTCTGAGTAAACCCACTTGTGTAGAAAGAAACTTTGATGATAGAGGAAAAGAGGCAATGATGCAATAGGAGGAACACGCAAAGGCAGAGAGAAAAATGGAGAATGGAGGAAATAGAGAAGGAGTTGCATGAATTGAAGGAGAAACTCTGGAAGGAACAAGAGCTGCGTAGATATGAGAAGTAAGCACAGCAGGAACATGTACAACAGGGGGCGAAACATGTACATACAGAAGAAACTTCACCGGTACAACTAGTCGACTCATCCGAACATCTGGCACCAAGAAGAAAGGGTGAGCAATTATAGGAGCAGGACTTTGCTCAAGAGATTGAACAAGCACTTGAGCAGATGGATACGAATATGGAGAAACAGGAGTGAGAATGATTTAGAGCAAGACATCGACCTCATGACTCACCACCAAGAGGTCAACCCACCAGCTTCACCAGATCCAGAAGCAGAGCAAGTCCCAAGCAGCCAAGGAGACACTAAAATCCTTGGAGACAATCCAGAGGGAGAGACGCACAACATCTCATTCGATGAGTCCCAACATAGAGTCGTATAATCTTGCAGAGTGTCAACTCTAGATGATCACACATTTCCTACACATTTTGAGGAATGAGTGATCGTGTTTGACATGCGCAAGCATCTAACAGCATTGGCCGATGCTACCAGAACATATGTCAAAGCCATTAGCTTGAGTGCTCTCTTCCTGATAGTAGAGAATGAGTGAATGGCTAAGGAATTACAGACGGCCAAGCAGGGAGGAGAATTGGTTACAACATCTACTCGAGTAGAGTTGAAAAAGGCAATATTGGATGAAGTATTTTCCCTTGACACAGTCATGCAGGCGTTGTATTCCAAGTTTGGTACCGTGCGTAAGGAAGTTGTCCATCTCAATGGCTGGAAAAAATGATGTGTGAGGAGAGCACGTGTCTTGTCAAACGTGAATGTTGCTATTGAATACATGTAAACATGGACAATGAGATACAAGGGATCCCCATTAAACTTTCCCAGGATGATGAAGCCCAGAGCGGTCAAGGTGAAGCCACACATCCTGAGTTAGATCTAGAACGATGAAGATCTCCTGTAGCTCATCACTAGTCTACAGGCTTCGCATGCACGGGTATTCAGGAGTATGGATGCTTTTGTACATGCACACATGATCGTATCCATCGGGACACTCACTTAGGAAAAGACAAAGGCATAGGTCCGACTGGAGCTTGAATCGTAATTTGATGAGATGATGTGCATAGCCACTAGTGCAGACTTGGTGATCAGTGTAGACACCATGCATTAGTATGTCTCTAGTTCGGACGAACTCAAGATAATGATGCACATGTTATCAAATGAGTTGGATAGAGGAGCTTGAGCAGTGTACCTAGATGCTATGGAGGCAAGAGTTCGTTTCCATAAAGATCTCACCTTAGAGTATAGAGACACCATCGCGGACTATTGAGCTTGCCATCAGTTGGCTACTATCGAGCGCCATGAATATGTCAAAGAGATGGCCTTCCCATAGTTGTCTGAGTCACAGAGATGTCTTGCATGGCTTGCTCAAGCCTATGTTGTCTAACATGGGTACATGTGCAGATTGTATGTAATGTCTTGTCAAGTGGAAGTTCAAGTGTCGATAGTTGGATGTAATAGTCATAGAGTAGATGAAGAGTCATGATGGTAGATGAACTGTGACAAAGGGGAATGTCAAGCGCCACCCCACCCTTTTCTATATATAATCTGTCATAAATCATTGTAGAGGATTTTGGTCAGCCAAGATTCTAATAGGAGTATCTCGGAGAGAGCTTGGACAATGTTATAACGAGCCTTGGCTTCTCCATTGTGTAGAACTAGTATATCTCTTTTGAGGAGCAGGCGGAAGTGATTGTAACGTTCCGCTGTCAGAGCTAGTGGTTGGTCACGGTTGTATTGTATGACTAGAACTTAAAATTCTTAATATAATAGAGCCAACACGTTTCATGCATATGTCTTATTGTATTTCAACTATCTTGTTTACGCTAAATGATATATGTATATGTTTACTTATGCATGCATGTGTAGCTATTTTCTATATATGTATGTATGAATCTTACTCAAATGTATTGTTGGTTTAACCATCACTTTGGATTGCTATCTTACTTGCCTTCCATGTTGTGATGCATATTTTCTCGTGTGTTCCCTTCTTAACTACATGTTTTCATAGGTTTCCAAGGGGCGCACTCACCTCACCCTATGTGTGTTAGAACTGCTCATGCACCTTCCTTGACTTGTTACATATGTCACACCCTTAATACCAATAGGGACATATTACTTGCCTTTGTGTGAAACCGCGGTCAAGGAAATATCGTACGACCCACTACTAGGACTCCTACACCAAACAGTCTGAGTTCTAGTTGGGAGTTCTTATCGGGGAGATCCCCTGACAAGTTGGCAGGTCCAGCACTATCAACATTTCTGGTGCTAGAAGGAGGGCTAGATGACAAGCTGTGTCCTCTCATCTTATTTTGAACCTTTGCACATCTATCATGGATTCTATCACACTCACCCCTCCATGATGTTTTTCGCATGCCGAACCTCTCAACATCATGAGGGAGTTTTTGGATCTCTTGTCCGAATTCACGTATGATGGTGAAGGCGAAGTGGCATGTCCTGAGTAATTAGAAGACTTATATGCATTCCTTGAGAATGTAGACAAGTTCTATGCATAAGAGGTCAATTTGCTACTTGCATACACACTTCACAAATCCCCACTGCAGTGGTGCTGCAGCATACCGGTTGATAATGTGCACTCACTTGAGCAGTTTTGTGATTTCATTGAATCTACGTTCCATAATTTTGATCAAAAACCTCTTGACCAAAAACTGTTACAACAACAGAAGGCCCTGCATGAATTGCCTATGGATCTTTGGCAGCGCTTCCATGTTTTGTAGTTTGAAGCTTTGAAAAGCCAGATGAAATTTCCTTATCTTTGGGATAGATTCGAGTATTATCTTAACAAATCAGTCCATCCCAAGAAGAAATTTGAGCCCAAGCCTCACTCAACATACTTCAGTGATGGAGCTGCGTAATCACAGATGGACACGGTCACTGTCACAAGTGAATTTCCACCGTCCCCTCATCAAACAACTCCACCACTATAGAGTGATGCGAGAGAACAAGCACACACATTTGTTCAACTGTCACATCCTCCCAACATCACTTTGCTTAATTTTCGTGCAGATTTGGTTGTGAGTCCATCGAGTTGTCACATGCATTTTGTACCTCAACCTCTGTCTTCATACTCAGATGATCCTTCGGATGATACTGTCTTGAGTTCTTCCATTCCGAACTCTACACTTGTTGTGAATGAGGATCAAGCCATTGATGGATTTGGTGTTGCACAACCAACATTCACTGTCATTCATGAAGAGTATGATTGGGAGATTGAGCATCAACACTCGGTGAAGGATGAATCCCTTATGTCCGAGCCCCCTCCATTCTTTTGACATCTTTAATGAACCTTCCATCCATTTTGCATGTGTATCTCCATCTACGAATGCACCCATTGTTGATCATTAGCAAGACACACCGGATGTTAGTCCATCATCCGATAATGAAGAGGACCGATTATTCATTGAAAATCCATGTGAATTTTCATCTGATTTTTCTGGAAACATAGAGGGTGAGTTTGTTTGCTTCTCATCTATCCCTCTATTTGATTCATCAAATCATGAGGATGCCGATGAAATAATGATCCTAGCTGTCATGATCTATTTTCTCCCATATTCGATCAAGATGATGATTCTATCATACTTGATTTTTCGAAGCCACTGGTTTATGATGATCTATATGTTGATGAAGTCGAAACCCCCCAGACTGTCAAAGGAACTTCAGCCCGAGCTGATGGTTATGTCAGGCCCTTACTGTCCTGTGGTTTTTTTCACTTCCGATCAGGAAATTATTGAAACACCCAAGGCTCCTCATCACTCATTTGTATGCATTGAAGATAGATTTCACACACAGATCATGCTTCCTCCACTTGAACTACACGATCCCATTGCTGATGCATTGGAGGAATATTACATAGCAGGCACACGTGCATGACACAAGTTGTCTTTTTTTCTTTCATTTGCTTGCATGTCACATTCAAGAGTATGCGTATGCTTCACAGTTGTACATAATTTTGCACAACACCGTGATAAATCCATGAACTGCATGTCATGGACTTGCACTCACTTATGTTCTGTGGACACATTTAAACTTGGAGTATGTTTGTCTTCATTGCTATATCTTTCATGTTTGCTAGTTTGCATAGTTGTGTTGTTCGTGAACCATGCCTTCACCAACATGGGTCAAGCAATGTGCCAGTGGCTACTTTGGAAGTATCACTTCACATGATTAGACCCATTCACCATTAGCTTAGGAGTAGGAGTAGTGTTTGCTTTTGGTGGTTTGGTTGCATGCTTGTTTGCTTACTTACCTCACATGTTTGCTTGTCTGCTTGCTTGTTTGCTTTCCTATTTTCTTTCACATTTACTACTACTTTGACTTTGTTTTGTTGTTTGTTTTCTTATTTTGTGCTTGTAGGTTAGTTTCGCATGAAACCATGCATGACTCTCGAAACAACCTGGGTAAAGTACAAGAGGGCTTGTGTAGTTATCAATACTTGGTTATCTTTCATCTTGTCTATGTATGAATAACTCGTTGCCTTTGGTCCATGATACGTCGATGGAAAATATGTAGTGTTCGAAGTGAAAATTGGTGAAAACACAATGCTTTTGTGCTAACTAATGTCACCTACTCTAGTTGGTTGTTTTTGGGTTAACCCTTGGCAGCTCAATCAAGTAGAGTAAGGTGAGGGGGAAAACCTTAACAAGCACGTCATAGGTATATAATAAAATACTTCTCTAAAGGAACAAACTCTTCTGATCTCAATAAGTCAAGATCCCTCTTCTACCTCTGAAATAAATAAGTGCTATGCATAGCTATGAAAATGAAAAATATAAAAAAAAAGTAAAAAGTAAAAAAAATTTAAAAATGAAAAATGAATAAGGTGAAAGAAGAGAAAGGCTTCCTACACAGAGAGGTGATGCAAGTAACTTCATTAGGGTATTGGCCAGGCTCGCTAGCAGCAGATCCATGCTTGTGTTCCTACGTGACTCTGTCGGGGTACTATCTAGGCCTGTTGGCAGTGGAGCAACACTAGAGATGAAACTAAAACTCTGACGACTACACTACTTGTGCACCAATATACTCCTCATCCCCAATCGAAATAACTGTGTTGACTTGACTTGGAATGTGTGTCAATCGACAAAGAGCTTGGCAGATGCTACATCTTACAATTAAGCAAGTGCGGAAACCAAGATGAACAGAGAACTGAACAATACTTCTGGAGGTGTTAGAATTTATTTTTAGGAACAAGGTCCATTCGGAGAGTTGGAGTTATACCAGTGTGTCGCCAAGTGTTGTAGCGGCTACAACCACCCTCCAAATTTTTTCCTTATCTTTGTTTTGGATCCTCCCTACCAACCATCCTCAGCAGCATGTCTTGCATTGTCAAGTACATGAGCTTCAGTGGTTTTCTAGCAAATTGTCAGCCTATGCATGATGGCTTATTTCACTCCCCTCACAGGTTGCTTCCCGATGGATTGTTTCACTCCCCTCATTAGTTTCTTCCCCAGACTTGGTCCAGTTGCAGGCTGAGCAGCTCCCTTAAGAAATTGCGCAATTCTAGAGGGGAACTAGTCTTCCCTCCATAAATTGTGCAATCCTGACCGATAGCTTGCTGGGCTCAGAAAATTCGGAATCCTATCAATCAGCCTTCCTAGAGAAAACTACGCAGTCTGACCTAGCAGGACTACTCAACCCAGAAATTTCACAATTCTAGGTAGCAGTCAACTGCTCAACCTAGAAATTGTGCAATCCCTATGGGAAGCCAGCACGGCTCCCTCCCAGAAATGTGAAAATTTCTTCCTTAGGCAAGCAAGTTGTTGTATGTGCCATCGGGTTGATCGATTCCACCCTTGACTGAGAAAACTTGACTTGCATGCATGGGTTAATTTTTCTCGAAGTTGCAGAAAGAAACATGAAGAAAGGATCCCTAGATTTTAGGGAGCCATTTTTAGTAGCTGGAGGTTACATGCAAAGATAATTTGGAAACTTTCCTCCACATGTCACTTTTTCCTAGATTTGTGGCATGCGCATCATGAGCATCAAACTCATTTATTCGACCCTTCAGAGCTCACTTCTTCACATCGATATTGGAGCTCTGATATCACACAACACATCCAGGAGTCCTTGACACATGCAACTCAACTATTTCTTGGTAAGTCCGCTTAGCTTGTCTTTTGTATCATTTCTGTCACTTTTTGTGTTTTGGCTTGTGTGAGTGTTGTCTGCTTGATTTTTGTGAATGCTTGTTGTCGTTCATGTGCATATTAGCTTGTACTAGCATCGTTTCAGTTTTCATTAGCATCTAATTGTTGTCACGTGCATGACACTATTTTGCATGAACGATTGTCGATTCAGAGACTCGCTTCACACACATGCGTGTTGTTCCATTTTTTGAATCTTGCATTCACTGTTTGCATGCATGATCATTCACTCCTGCTTACACTCAATATCGCCATGCATTCACATCCCCATTTTCTTTCAGTTTCCCATCGGTGGGTCTAGGAAAAATTGGCCTAGAATCTGCCTCACTAAGACAACATTGTGCAATCTTGAGAGGGAAGGCTCTACCTTCCTCCTAGAAAATGTGCATTTCTACCCAGTGATAGTCCTCTGGCCTTGTAATTATGAGAGGCAGTGAATGTTTGCCTAGAAAATTATGCAATGCAGTCACTAGGCCTACTACCCTTGCAAGTTGAAATTGTGCATTACGCAATTCCAGTAGCCAACCAACCTCCAGATAGTATAGACTGCCTTTTGTACAGTTCCGACAGCCAGTCTCCCGGTCTCGCAAGAAAAATTGCGCAGTCCATTCCAGTCAATCCCCAGGTATGTAGCATGACATCCCTCCAGTTTTCTTTGGTTTTAACTAACAAATTTCCTGCGATGCATGTCGTCATGTCTCCAGATTTAGTAGGTGTTCGTCTATCACTCAAGAGTTAAATATCAATAGCTTCCAAGAGAGTAGGATCAAAGGACACCAATGGAACCGTGACTGGAGCAGTAGTTGTGCGAGTGTATATAAGTTTTCCAAGCTATGAAGAGACCAAGTTGATTGTAGACAGTGACATCAAGTTGAAATGGCAAGAGGTCAATGATGCATTTGCTGGCACATTTAGGGAAGACCTTGAAGACCACCAAGTCTATGTGAACATTCACAAGTCTGGCTTCTACTGGATTGCATGTAGGTATCTTGTGTTCCCATTGCATGAACATGATACATTGGATCATCTCGCACACTAATCCGGAGATGATGTCATTGAGCAATGTCATCGGGATGGAGATTTATACCTTAAAGGCACAGGATTATGAAAATATGTATCATATGTCGAAGCCAGTGATCACCATGAAACACCCTTAAGCATACCCAGTAGAAATGCCAACTCCAGGGATATCTTGAAGAACAAGGTGAAGGAGCCAGCCAAATTAAGGGTTACACCCAACCATATCTATAAGACGAAGATACTGCGGTTGGCATATCAATACTTGGTCATCTTTTCATGTCACTTGTATGGCTAAGAGAGCATGAAAACCTTCCTAGAGAGTTGGGTGATCACGTTGGACGAACTGGCCAGTGAAGGAAAAGCATCCAACTGGTCTGACGTGTTGGATCACAGGCTGAAGGAACAGGTAAAAATAGGTCGACAACCTCCCAGAAGTTAGAAAGTAGAAACATACATGTCTTCTTACATCTTGGATGAAATTTTTGCCCGTTACGAGTTCCCAGGATTGAAGTGGGAATGGACATCAACAGAAACCTTTGTGAACACTTATTGTAAAATGTTGTCCGAATGTAGCTTTAAAGGAGTTATCACACAACTATTAGATCATTTTTTCACTCCGATGTACAAGACGATATTTGAAAAGGATTCACCTTGCATGTCGAAGGCAACAATGGAGGCATTGATCGACATAGTAGATTGGTATGCCTCCGTCCATCACCTTCATACAGATGTATAGCACAGAGAAGCCTCCGCATGTTCTACTGAATTTAAATTCCTTGGATAAGCTCTTCATGCAAGAAGTATCATACCACATCTTGGTAAGACTGTCAACCAGGCTGCACCGAAGAAGAAGGCACCTTAGCTCACTCTTTCGTTGTGGATTAGGTTATACGAGATACAAAATTTCAATCATGCAGATGTTGAAGCAGAGGAGATCAAGAAATATCATTTCGATGCTCAAAGCAACAATACGTATGTCCCACATTATTTTATAAAAGGTCACTGCACGAGAGCACAATTTTAGTGGATCCATGGGGCGTGTCATTGGGTGGAGGAGGAACCATGGAGATATTGTTAGAGCTTATCCAAGTCCAATGAACTGGTCGGCATCGCTGTGGAATGGTTATAAAAGTAGCGTGAAGTAGCATGAAAGAGAGCATGAGTAGCAGCAACAGTAGAAGTAAAAAGACCAACGAACGGAAAAGGCAAGAGGAAGATTGTCGATAGTGCGAAGGAAGAAAAAAGATGAAAGTTTTTAGCAGATCCACTTGTTGCAGAAAGAAGCTTTGGCGATAGAGGCAAAGAGGCAACAACGTGATAGGAGGAAAGCACAAAGGAAGAGAGAAAAATGTAAAATGGAGGAAACGGAGAAGGAGTTTCATGAGTTGAAGGAGTAACTCTAGAAGGAACAAGAGTTGCGCAGACTGGAGAAGGAATCGCAACAAGAACAGGTAGAACAAGGGGCGCAACATTTATAGACAGACGAAACATCTCCCGTATAAGTAGTTGACTCATCCAAATAGCTGGCACCAAGCAGACAGGGTGAGAAATCACAGGAGCAAGACTTTGTTCAAGAGATTGAACAAGCACTTGAGCAGATGGATACAAATATGGAGCAGCAGGAGTTAGAGAAAGACATTGACCTCATGCCTCATCACCAAGAGGTCAACCCAACAGCTTCATTGGATCCAGAAGGGGAGCAAGTCCCAAGCAAAAAAGGAGACATTGAAATCCTTGGAGACAATACAGAGGGATATATGCACAACATCTCATTCGATGAGTCCCAACATAAAGTGGTGCAATCTTGCAAACTGTCAACTCCGGATGATCACACATCTCTTGCACAGTTTGAGGAATGAGTGATCGTTTTTGACGTGTGCAACTATCCTGCAGAATTGGCCGATGCTACCAGAGCATATACCAAAGCCACTAGCTCGAGTGTTCTCTTCCTGATAGTAGAGAATGAGCCAATGGCTAAGGAATTATCGACAGACAAGCAGGGAGGAGAATTGGTTACAACATCCGCCTGAGCAGAGTTGAAGAAGGCAATATTGGATGAAGTATTGTCCCTTGACACAGTCATGCGGGCGTTGTATTCCAAGTTTGGTATTGTGCATAAGGCAGTTGTCCATCTCAACATTTGGAAACAACGATGTGCGAGGAGAGCATGTATCTTGTTGAACGTGCACACTGTTATTGACTACATGCAAACATGGACAATGAGATAAAAGGGAGCCCCATTACACTTGCCCAAGATGATGAAGCCCAGAGCGGTCGAGCTTAAGACACGCATTCGGAGTCAGATCCTGAACTATGAAGATCTCCCACAACTCGTCACTAGTCTACTAGAATCCCATGCATGGGTATTTAGGAGTATGGATGTCTTTGTACACGCACACATGATCCCATCCATTGGGACACTCACCCAGGAAAAGACAAAGGCACAGGCCCGACTAGATCTTGACTTGTACTTTGATGAGTTGATGCATATAGCCACTAGTGCATACTTGGTGATTAGTGCAGACACCATGCAATAGGTCCAGCCGCACTCAAAACAATGATGCGCATGTTATGAGACGAGTTGGACAGAGGAGCTCGAGCACTGTACCCATATGCTATGGAGGCAAGAGTACATTTCCATAAACATGTCACCTTAGAGTTCACTGACACCATTATGGACTACCAAGCTTGGCATTAGTTCACTACTTTTGACCACCGTGAAGATGTTGAAGAGATAGTCTTCCCGCATTTGTCCAAGTCATAGTGATGTCTTGCATGGATTGCTCAAGCATATTTTGTCTCACATGGGTACATGTGCATATTGTATGTAATTTCTTGTCAAGTGGAAGTTCAAATGTTGATATTTGGATGTAACAGTCATAGCATAGATGAAGAGTCATGAGGGTAGATGAACTGTCACAAAGGGGAATGTCACGGGCCACCCCACCCTTTGCTATATATAGTCCCTCATAACTCATTATAGAGGATTTTGGTCAGTGAAGATTCCAATAGGAGTATCTTAGAGAGATCTTGGACAGTATTGTAACGAGCCTTGGCTTCTCCACTGTGCAGAGCTAGTATATCTCTTTGGAGGAGCACGTAGCAGTGACTATAACATTCTGCTATCGGAACTAGTGGTTGGTCACGGTTGTATTGTATGACTGGAAATTATACTTCTTAATATAACAAAGCCAACACGTTTCATGCATATGTCGTATTGTATTTCAGCTATATTGTTTACTCTAAATGATATATGTATATGTTTTCTTATGCATGCATGTGTAGCTATTTTTTGTATATGTATGTATGAATCTTACTGAAATGTGTTTTTGGTTTAACCATCACTTTGGATTGCTAGCTTACATTCCTTCCATGTTGTGATGCATCTTTTCTTGTGTGTTCCCTTCTTAACTACGTGCTTTCATAGATTTCCAAGGGCCGCACTCACCTCACCCTCCATGTGTTAGAAATGCTCATGCACCTTCCTTGACTTGCTGCATATGTCACACCCTTGCTACCAAAAAGGACATCTTACTTACCTCTGTGCGAAACAACAGTCAAGGCGATGCTGTACGACCCACTACTGGGAATCCTACACAAAACGGTTTGAGGTCTAGTTGGGACTTCTTACTGGGGAGATCACTTGACATGTTGTCAGGTCCATCACCGTCAATAGTGGTGTAACATCCTTGTTTAAAACTCCCTGTAAAAATATATAAGACCATGGTTTATGGGACACATATTCCAAGATGAATGGTGGGAAAAACATCCCATTAGGTGTTCATTTCAGTTATTATGGCTAAAGTAAATTGGCAAAGGCAATCGAAAAGGATTTGGAAGGGAAAAATGACATTTTTGGCACATTTATTTATGAAAATAATGGAAAATAGGAGAAAAGGAAGGTGAAAGGTCACAGGTTGCATGTGAGGAGGAAATTGAAGGAAAATAATGGAAAATGAAGAAAATAGAGGCATCATTGATAAAAAGGCTTCTGAGGATTAGTTGGCAAGATTTTTCTTCGGTTTTGCATTGGATCAAGAAAGGAAAAGAAGGCAAGAAGAAGGAAGGATAAAGTAAGGAAGAGTAGGATTAAGTGACTACAATAGTATTTTTTGCAAGAATCGATTTGCATGTGTGTTTTCCTTGCTAGATTTTTCATGCATGGTATTGCACATGGTTATTTTGTTGTTATGGCATGGTTTCTACTAGGTGTGACAGTGTTTTAAGCCTAACCTGTCCATTTTTGGATAGGCATGATGTGATGGGGTTTTATGTCTTGGTTGAACTGGATTGCTGGATGGATTCGAAGCTGAGTGAGGTGGATCTCCGAATGATTGAACACATGGCCTAGTGGTCCCTGAACCAGATTGTGGATCATGGTAAATTCACTAGCCTAGTAACCCTTGAGCTAGACTGTGGGTTGCGGTAAATCCAGAATTGTGTTGCCTCATTGGGCCTGCTAATCCTTGCGGGTGAATAGCGGGATATACAATAAAGCCAAAATGTGGATTTCTCTCCATTGGTCTTAGTAATCCCAGGTTGGGATATGTGGTAAATATTAGAGAGCGGTCTCGGTTTAGGGCCTAGTGATCTGGTGTGGATTGCAGTAAAGCCTGAGAGACTAGGAGACAAGAAAATTCCTCATATTGTAGGTGGAAAAATATGGTGGCATCCATGCTTGTTTGGCCTAGTGATAGGGTGGAGATCATGATAGACCCTACTACTACATGTTCATTATGTTAGCCTAGTGATACAGGATGGATTGAGGTAAAGCCTAGTTTATATTAATGAGGGTGAGGTGGTTTAGCCTTATAATACCCTAGTTGGTTCTTTTGGTTTGAGTCCCACACAGGGAAAATTTCAAGAAGCACCCTAAATTTATATGCATAATAAATGGGCGAATCCCCATGATACATAGGAACAATGGGGGGTGATTTTATCAATAATATAATATGTATATATAATTTTTTTGGTGAGTCTCTCACCATCTTATATATCTTGTAAAGTCATGACGAATCTTTCATTGTATTATAAAGTCTTGTAAGATCTTGGCAAGTCTTTCACTGAATAATAAAACATTGTGAAGTCTTGGCGAATGTTTTGTTAAAGTATGAAACCATATATGATAATAGGAAAACATATTCATTAAACTGTAATATACTAACATACATGTTTGGAAAAAAGAAACATAATTTTCTCTTTCTACAAACAATGTTGCAAGTTTCAGTGGCTCACTACAAGAAAAAAGGTCATTAGTGAGGGTCATGCCTGTGACGGACCTTTAAGGTCTGTCACCAATGTCGCTTATGGTGATGGTATTTAAAAAAAGTGTTGTTGTAAGTGTATATAGTGATGGTAATTTAAGGTTTGTCATCGAAGCCATTTTCAATGACACTTTTGGTGAGGGTCGTTAAAGGTCCGTCACTAATTCTCTCTTTGGTGACACTTTTGGTGAGGGTCGTTAAAGGTCCATCACTAATTCTCTCTTTGGTGACACTTCTAGTGATGATCTTTTATTGACCCCCACCAATGCTTTTTTTGGTTACTTTTGGTGAGGGTAAAAAAAATGTTCATCATCATTGATCATTCAAATGAGTTTTTGATGACTCTATGTACCTGTTACTATATTTTTTTTGTCAAAAGATAACAATTTAAGACCATTTATATGGATTCCTTTTCGTTATGTTTCCAGGGCCCCAGTGGTTAGAGTCAGTCAATTTGTTAAGAAGTAATTAGTGTGTATCATTTCCCTCAAGTAATAAGAGTATATTTTTCCTATGAGTCAACACATGATTCATCTCTATTAGGCTTATTATCTAGAAAATTCCCTTTAGATAAGGTTCCAATCGTGTGTGTAGGAACTTTATTATTTAATACATAATCAAGCTCTGTCAATTCTATTAATGAGAGAGACCTAACACTCCTCAACACTCATAGAACACCTTAACATGCTTTGGCACACACTAACATTCCTTGGCATCTGGCATGTCTTGGAACATATTTCCATGAGTAGGACACCCAATCACATGTTGGCATGCCCCAGCATATCATAACACTCCCCTAACATGTGTTGGCATGCCCTGTAGTCCCTAGCATACCCCGGAACACCTTGGCATAATATTGCATTGGCATACATTAGCACTTGGCACACATTGGCACTTGGCATGTACTAGAACCTATTATCAGTTTGCTTAGCATGCTGCTTTTGAAAAAGATAATGTCTCATCTCATTAACCCTCTTATGTTCATTTCCTTGAATCTTAGCTTGGTTATTTCTTTTTTTTCCTTGAAACTCCTTGACCCATATTGGCATAATCTAGCACCCTATACATCCTAGCTTATCTTAGCACGTGACATGTCTTGGCATGTCTTGGCATGCCTTGGCACAATTTGGCACATGTTAGCACACCCCATAACTACCTAGCACACTCTAGCACTTCTTGACATGCCCTGATATTCCATGGCATGCCTTACCAGTGCTTAGCATACCTTGTCACTCCCTCGTTGGCATGATAGTTAACACTCATTGACACTCCCTCACACACCCTCATATTCATTCACTTCCATGCATTTTGACCTAGTTCTCCCTTGTGTTTTCCTAGTACTCCCTAACACTCCTCAGCATGCTTTTTCACTCTCTAGCACACCTTAGCACTCTTCGACATGTTCTGCCACTTCATAGCATGCATCACACTCCATGACACACATTGGCACTTGGCACATGTTGGCACTTGTCAAGTCTTAGCATGTGTTGGCATGCATTGAGATTACTTGGTATGCTTTGGCATGGTTTAATATTAAAGTGATTTGAGATCAATTATTGGAAAGTAGATGAGAAGCAATGGAGGAAGATTTGGCACTTAGAATGCACTGACACTTGGCACTTGGCACCTATTGCCACCTAGTGTTGGTGTGCCTAGCATGCCCCTCATGGAAAAGGTAAATTGATGACTTATTAACCCTAATATGTGTTCATTTCCTTATAGTTTAACTTGTTTCTCCCTTTTGTTTCCTTGATAGTCCCTGGCATGCATTGTCACACCCTTGCACATCTTGGCATGCCTAGCACTTGGCACATCTTAGCATGTTTGACATGCCTTCACACTATCTGGCACATGTTAGCATGCCCTAGCATTCCCTAACATACCTTGGCAGTCATGCCCTCACAACTAGCATTACATTTTTCCACGAATTGGGAACCTTACATTCCCTAGAACACCTTG
This sequence comes from Pinus tabuliformis, assembly GCA_031772625.1. Taxonomy (NCBI): domain Eukaryota; kingdom Viridiplantae; phylum Streptophyta; class Pinopsida; order Pinales; family Pinaceae; genus Pinus; species Pinus tabuliformis. The sequence goes on from CM062810.1 coordinate 774,314,851, forward strand.
GCACTCCCTAGTTTCCATGCCCTCATAAAAAGCCTTACTTTTTTTGTGACTTGGGAACCCAACCAATTCATTAGAAAAACAATATTGTGCCCAACCCAAAGTCTCCCTTTCTTTGAAATTTCTTTGTCCACACCTTATCACAACCATAGCCTTTCCTCATCCAAGTCCTATTCTAAAATTATCCTAAAACACTTCATCCTTGGGACACATGGAATTCACTGACACTCCTTGGCACACACTCTTATTCATTCATTTCCAAGCGTTTTGACTTAGTTCTCCCTTGTGTTCCCTGACACTCCCTAACACTCCTCAACATCCATTAACAATATCTACCATGTGGTAGAATGTCTTTTCATTCCTTGGAATGGCCCGACACTCCTTAGCTATCATGCCCTCACAACTACCCTTACTTTTTTTTTGACTTGGGAACCCAACTAGGTTCTGCCTGAATTACAACAACTTAACCAAGTTATAGTTACTACAACTAGACTATGCCTTTTTCACCTAAGAACTACCTATAACACATCTTAGGCTACTCATGTCCAATCTCAACTCATCCCACATAACAAGTTACCAAGTCAAGGCTCACGTCCAACCATGGCCATAAAACAACTAAGCAACACAGTTTACATCTTGACATGCCATAACACCTGGCATGTCTAACAATCCCTTAGCACTATGTGGTGCGTGTTGGCATCCCCTTCATTTATTAGCATGCTTTTCACTCCCTAGCACACCCTAGCACTCCCCAACATGCCCTGACACTCTAGCATGCCTCAGAACTGCCTAGCATATAACCTTGTCACTCCCTCCTTATAACACTTGGAACTCACTGACACTCCCTATCACACACTCTTATCTATTAATTTACATGCATTTTGAACTAGTTCTCCCTTGTGTTTCTGTGTAACTCCATAACACTTCCTAGCACGCATTGGCACACCCTGGCACCTAGCACATATTGGCATGTTTCCCTGGCAGTCTAACATTCCTTGACACTACTTAACATATCTTGTCACTCCCTCCTTACCACACCTATAACTCACCAACGCTCCTTGTCACACTCTTATTCATTCATTTCCATGTATTTGAAACTAGTGATCCCTTTTGTTTCCTTGGCACTCCATAACACTCCCTAACATGCATTGGCACACGCTAGCACCTGTCACACATAGGCATGTTTCCCTAGCCTCTAGCATGTGTTAGCACTAGCTACCATACCTTGTTACTCCTTCATCACACATGTAACTCACTGACACTTCCTGTCATAAACTCTTATTTGTTCATTTGCATGCATTAATTTGACCTAGTGCTCCCTTGTGTTTCCTTGGCACTCCCTAACACTTCCTAGCACGTGTTGACATACCCTAGCACCTAGCACATCTTGGCTGCATGTCGCCCTAGAAATCTAGCATGACTTAGCGCAACCTAGCATACCATGTCACTCTCTCCTTAGCACATTTGGAACTCACTGACACTCCCTGTCACACACTCTTATTCATTCATTTCCATGCATTTTGACCTAGTACTGCTCCCTTATGTTTCCTTGGCACCCCCTAACACTCCTTAGCATGCATTGGCACACCTTGGCGCTTGGCACATGATCTTGGTATTGTTCCCTAACACTTTATCATGCTTGGCACTGCATAGCATACCTTTTCACTCCCTCTTTAGCACAATTGGAACTCATTAACACTTCATTTCCATGCATTTGAAACCAGTGTTCCATTGTGTTTCCTTGGCACTTGGCCCTAACACTCCCTAGTATGCATTTGCGCCACACCTTGGCACCTGGCACATCTTGGCATGCCTTAGCAGTTGGCTTGTCTTAGCATGCTTAACATGCCTTGGAACTATCTAGCATGTGTTAGTACTTCCTGGCATTCCCTGGCACACCTTGGCACTCCCTAATTGTCATGCCCTCATAGATAGCTTTACTATTTTTTCGACTTGGGAACCCAACCAATTCATTGGAAAAACAATGTTGTGCCCAACCCAAAGTCTCCCTTTTTTTCAAACTGCTTTGACCAACCCCTTATAATTGAAAACATAGGTTTTCCTCCTAAAATTCCTATTCTAGCCTTCTCCTAACACACTTTGTCCTTAAGACACCTAGAATTCATTGACACTCTTTGGCACACACTCTTATTTGTTCATTTTCATGTATTTTGACCTAGTTCTCCCTTGTGATGCCCTAACACTCCCTAACATTCCTCAACATGGATTGCAATGTCTGACATGAGTTAGCATGCCTTTTCATTCATTGGCACACCCTGACACTCCTTAGCTATAATGCCCTGACAACTACCCTTACTTTTTTTGGGACTTGGGAACCCAACCAAGTCTTGCCTCGACTACAACAACTTGACCAAGATACAAATACTACAACTAGACTAAGCCTTGTTCACCTAAGAACTGACTATAACTCATCTTAGGCTACTCATGTATAATTTCAACTTATCCAACTTAAAGAGTTACAAGTTACCATGTCAAGGCTCATGTCCAACAGTGGCCATAAAACAACTGAATAACATAGTTTACATCTTGACATGCCACAACACTTAGCACATCTAACAATCCCTTGGCACTATGTGGCATGTGTTAGCACCCACTACAGTCCTTGACATGCTTTGCACTCCCTAGCACTCCCTAACATGCCTTGGAAATCTAGCATGCCTTGGAAGTGCCTAGCATATAACCTTTTCACTCCCTCCTTGATGCACCTAAAACTCACTGACACTCCCTATCACACCCTTATTCATTCATTTCCATGCATTTTGATCTAGTTCTCTCTTGTGTTTCCATGACACTCCCTGGCACCTAGCACATCTTGGCATGTTGCCCTGACACTTTAGCATTCCTTGGCACTACCTAGCATACCTTGTCACTCCCTCCTTAACACACCTAGAACCCACTGACATTTCCTATCACATTATATTATTCATTCATTTCCATGCATTTGAAACTAGCTCCCCCTTGTGTTTCCATTGCACTCCGTAACACTTCCTGTCATGCATTGATGCACCTTAGCACTTGGCACAACTTGCCATATTGTAGCCCTGGCCTCTAGCATGTCTTAGCATTGTAAAGAATATCTTGTCAATCCTCAACACCCTTGAAATTCACTGACACTTCCTCTCCCAAAATCTTATTCATTAATTTCCATGCATTATTTTGACCTAGTGTTCCATTGTGTTTCCATGGCACTTTGTAACACTTCCTAGCACGTGTTGGCACACCCTGGCACCTGACACATCTTGGTTAGATGTTGCACTAGCACTCTAGCATGCCTTAGCACTGCCTAGCATACCATGTCACTCCCTCCTTAACACACATGTAACTCATTGCACTCCCTGTTACATACTCTTATTCATTCATTTCTATGTGTTTTGACCTAGTCCTCCCTTGTGTTTCCCTATCACTCATTAATACTCCTTAGCACGCATTGGCACAAATTTGAACTTGGTACATCTTGGCATGCTTCCCTATCATTGTAGCATGCCTTGGTATGGCCTAGAATACCTCGTCACTCCCTCCTTAGCACACTTGGAACTCACTAACAATCCCTATCACACACTCTTATTCATTCATCTCCATGCAATTTAAACTAGTGCTCCCTTATGTTTCATGGCACTCCCTTGTAACACCCTCCTCCCACATCTACCCAAGCAACCGACCAGCCTAGTTAAACATGCGACGAGAGGCCACTATTATAGGATTCAACCTTCTAAGTGAAGTTAAGGAAGTGGGACCAAAAAAAACACACCATGAAGACATTGACCATTAGCTACAAGACCCTTAGGAACCAATCCAATACTTTAGACAACTTGCCTTGGGGTCCCATTGAACTAATTTTTGACAACTTACGGCTCAGTCACTCCCATGATATAGGCATGAGGATGACTAGAAACCCAAATTCGCTCTCACAGGATTGCCTGCTAGCAACTAGAGACCAAAATTGTCAATGCTATGCCAGCGACTCTGGGATTTGAGCCATTTTTTCAGGCCTAGAACCTGGGTCATTGCCCATAATTGAACCATCTCTACAAATCAGTAAAATAACATGGAAATGATAGTGCTAAATCAAATACTTGTTCAAGACCTTGACTGGACCCCTACTAGCCATGACAGGAATTTCATCAAACATATTGCAAATGTGCAATCTACAATTATAATTCATAGTTCTGAGCATAGGGGTATCATACTTTGCTGAGAACTACTAAGAATCATTGATTCCTCAACAGATCAATTGCCATTCCATCCATTAGGTCATAGATACATTGATCATTTAATTATAAGTAAAAACATGATGAGAGGCACACATGTCTGTTGTCATAAAACACATACATAACCAACATAATAGCAACAGAAAATACTCATGAAAGTACAATCATATAGACCACATATAATCCATCAAAATGCTCATAGAAATACAAGGGGAAATAACATTTCATTAATGATGCAAAATCCAAACCCAGGATGGGACTTCGACATTCCACCAGACCATAGAATGGCTAAGCCAAATCTCTATTCAACCATTCACCCTCATGCCATATTCCAAGCATGAATGTGGGATCTCATAGAACACATCAATCAAAAACCATCCAGGGCTTTCAGAGGCCATCCACCTCAACCCATCAAACAATGATTCCACCTCATGGTCGGACATCACAAAACCATCATCAGATTGGTCTCTATCCCATCCATCCAGGGCTCCAGAGAGTTTGTCCAACCAAGGCTCCAGGACTAGTAACTCAACCCACCAAGGGCTCTAGAGCATTTTTCCAACCAAGGCTACGGGACTAGTAACTCAACCCAAGCTGAGAAGGGGGCTTAGGACTTAATTTCATAGGGTTTAGGGGACCTAGAGGGAAGGTAGCGAGAGCAATTGATAGGGGAACCCCCAATAGTGGTGATAAGGGGATTATGAGTCCAATTATCACAAACCATAAGCCCTTAACCCATAACCACTAAATTCCCTATCCCCTTAACCCCCAATCCATAATCCCTTAACCCATACACTCACAAATCATAACCCATAAACCCCTTGACTCATTAAATCTTAAGACACTAACCCCTAACATATAATCCATGAACCTCCTAAGCCACAACTCCTTATCCTCTTAACCTGTGACCCTTAACCCCTAACCCTTCACTGCCTAAACACCTTAACTTCTAACCCTTAACCACTAACACCTAAATCCCCTAAATCTTAAGTCCTTAACTGCTAAACTCAATTGTATCAATGTAGGATAATATACATAAGAGAAAATAAAATGATATTATCCACGTCAATGCTTGAAATAGCCTTAAATTAGCCATGAGTGGTGAGCCAGGGGGTGAATGTGGGGCACTATTAAAGTTACATCATGTTTAAATTCCTTTTACATTGTGAGGTTGTTCTCCAATAGGGTTGAAGCATCATCACAAGGAAGCATGACACATTTTTGTGGGGGAGTGATTAAAGTTGTAACACAATTCAAGTGATTTACACCTCCAATGTAAATGACATCATTATATGTTTTTATCAGATTGTTAGAGAGGTTATTTATAGACAATACATTCAATGTACTTAGACTTCATATTTTCAGAGCCTCGACTCTAACATCTATTTGTACTAGGAACACTTCATGCAAATGAGAGGGGGCCTTTTTGTTTAACCACATATGCATAAGAGCACCGGATGCTGCCCTTTAGATCCCCCTTTGTGCGTTCAAAGTGGGTTTACATTTGCGTCAAGTTGAAACTAATCACAATGACCTTCCTCTTCTTAATAACATCTGCTAGCTTTTCCATACACGAGATAGAATTAAATTAGGATCACCTCATCTATATATGCCCCCATTTATTATGAGATTCAAGGGATATTCTATTGTCTTTATCAACATTTGGATGGGTCATTATCTACATTCTTTAAATACATGTCTAGAACTTTTTATGAGGGAGGTCCTTTGATTTAGATCTTTATATAAGGCCTTATGTGGCCTTCCCCTGTAAAACTCTTCCAAGGGGATCACCTCCTTCCATGTTGCCTTGCCTACTTAGGACCAAATTGACAAACCAAGATTCAAATTTCTTCAACTACCAAATTAGTGAGGCATCTTACCTCTTGTTGACCTCAACCTCTATGAGACATATTTCTTTGGAGATACTTTGAGGATTTCCCACCATAGATCACAAGTTGGATGTCATGGGGTCCATTACCCCATTTTATATTTGGGCTTTTAGAAGATATTTTAAATTTTTGATTGTGTTAAAATTGAAAAATAGGGCCAAATTCCACCCTGGGATAGCTCATTTGATGGAGATGATGATTGAATTAAATTCCTCTTTTTGAGAGGACCAAAATTGATATAAATATCATCTCATTTAGATAAGTGGAAGTGTGATTTTTAATTTATCCCTACACATGTACAAATTGTTCAAGTAGATGCCCCCATTTATTATGAGATTCAAGGGATTTTCTATTGTCTTTATCAACATTTGGATGGGTCGTTATCTACATTCTTTAAATACATGTCTGGAACCTTTTATGAGGGAGGTCCTTTGATTTAGATCTTTATATAAGGCCTTATGTGGCCTTCCCCTGTAAAAATATTCCAAGGGGATCACCTCCTTCCATGTTGCCTTGCCTACTTAGGACAAAATTGACAAACCAAGATTCAAACTTCTTCAACTACCAAATTAGTGAGGCATCTTACCTCTTCTTGACCTTGACCTCTATTAGACATATTTCTTCAGAGATACTTTGAGGATTTCCCACCATAGATCACAAGTTGGATGTCATGGGATCTGTTACCCCATTTTATATTTGGGCTTTTAGAGGATATTTTAAAATTTTGATTGTGTTAAAATTGAAAAATAGGGCCAAATTCCACCCTGGGATATCTCATTTGATGGAGATGATGATTGCATTAAATTTTTCTTTTCGAGAGGACCAAAATTGATATAAATATCATCTCATTTGGACAAGTGGAAGTGTGATTTTGAATTTATCCTTACACATGTACAAATTGTTCAGCTCAGCTACACCAACATGTAGGCTCAAGAAGCCCAGTGGATGTATCTCTTCACCCATAGTGAATTGTATAAATACAAGTGACCTCACACCTCATTTGGCATCATCATCACTCACATATTCTTCTCTCTCATTCTCTCATTGGTTCGTACAACTATTGGGAACTTGTCTCTCTCACACGTGTGGCAAGAAGGATGAGTTTTCTGGGCTGAATTGCAAGACCAAAATTTCAGGCAACAGACCAAGTTTGACCAACGTTGACGAAGGAGTTATTGACCAACATTGACTGCAATTTTTGGAGGATATTTTCTGTCTCTTTAGGCTACATTTCTGTGCACAAAAATAGAGGGAATATGGTCAGTTTGACCTAAGTAAACTTCATGGTTGACTGTAGTTTGACCACAAAAAATTATAACAAATTTTCTCTCTCCTTTCACCGAGTTTGACTGAGTTGTTTTAGGCTGAATTTAACTTCTTAATCAATTCAAGTTTTACTAGGGAAGATTGAGTTTTTTTTAGGATGATTTATTGTTGATTTGACCAACGTTGACTTTCTGGTTAGGGATGAAGTTTGACTGCATAAATTGATAGGATTATTTTGACTTTGAATTGGGCAAGTCAATTTAAGTTTTGTACTCTCTCTCTCTCTACTGTACTTTTGATATAATAATAAGAAGAATTGATCAAAGGGTTTTCCCAACATTGGGGTTTTTCCTTGGCATCCGCCAAATCTAGTGTCCTCTTGTCTTGGCTTGTCTTCTGAATATTGTTTTATGTTCTATCTACTTTTACTATCAATGTGATTAATGGTTAATGTGATCACTACTGTAAATCTAAATTGAAATTGCTATTGGGTTGCTTAAGGAACATTGAAGTAATTGTGCTAAGCATAGAACATACCATTATTAACTAAAATTAACAAATTGTCATCTCAACCCCTACGATTCCTGTCACATTGATCATTTTCCATCTAAGGTTTACGAATCTATATGTAATTCATGGATGTATCATTGGTTTGATCACATCTTGCCTTAGCCATCAAGGACACTAGGTGTAGAAAGAGGTTCCTTTAGCTACCACATTTAACTAGATATGTATGATCCATGTGTATATGGTATTATGTCCAATGTGTACTACTTTTATTGTGTTCACTTAAACACTCTGTTCTAATTCTTTATGCTTTGGTTATAAGTTTTAATCTGAGTTGTTCCATGGTGTTTCATAATTTTGCTCAGAGAAGTGTGCCATCTTGATGGTTTGGGTATAATCTTGGTGATTTGAGTAGGTGCTATACATTAATTTTATTGTACCCCTTATTTCCTTTAGTCAAAATTTATCCCATGTCTCTCTTAACAAAACATGTGAAGGCCTTCTAAGCTATGGCTAACTTCTAATAGGATATTTTTAAGCTCTAAGTGAACTTCCTTAAAAATAATAGGCTACCTATAACTATATAAGTTTATTGATAACATTATTTACATATTTAAATATATTTTTCACTCCTTAAAGATTTATAGATATTTTCCTCATGTGTAGAGCTCATGTCCATTTTCCCTCCTTATATGAACATACTTATATTAAAAAAAACTCATATAGTTTTTATTGATGCCCTCCTTATATGAACATACTTACTTATATTAAAAAAAATCATATAGTTTTTATTGATGCCCTGATTAAACTAACATTATTACTTATCTTCAACCTCATGAGATACAACTTCTATGTTAGATGATATCCTTTTGCTCAAATAATAATAAAACTTAATGAAAACCTAAGTGACCATAACAATTGATTTATAAGATTTTACTACCTATTCAAATCTAATTTGGCAGCCATTCTAAAATCTAAATGGACCTATTAAAATTTATTTTCCCGCTGCACTTTCTGATAGAGGATCTCAAAGATCGGACTCATTCAGAGAAGAGTCGAATATCATCAAGGGAGATGAAAGGTAGTAATATAGCTTTCTCGTAAACTTTTACTCGGGCTTCTCTTTACATGGTCCCTAAAAGGACCTTCCGTTTGAGAATAACGGTCCTGAAACTGACAAATTTTTGGGCATCTAGTCATTTGGTTAAATTGCAAAAACTTGGCTTGTCTTTTTCTTTCATTGATGGTAGAGATTTTATAGTCCTTCAATGATTACTGAAGTGCCTTTTTGTTTCCTAAAGTATTCTTCTCATATGGATGACTTTGATATTCGTCTTACCTTTGGTTAATCAGCCATCCTTCACTAGACACTATGGCAGTTGAATCACAAGTAATTCGCTAGGATGCAAAGGAGGAAAACCAGCTAATGACTGATCCAAGGCAACACCTGCAAGAATACAGGTACTAGTTATCCATACATTCAGATGAAGAGCATGCTCTGGTCCTCAATTCTTGTTATCATCTTCTGTCTGATTTCTATTTGCTGAAATGTTGGAAATAATACTTCTGGGATAACAACCAAAATAGAGAAAGGGCCCAAGTGTTCTAGAGTCTCACAGAGTTCCAATCACCATGACATATCTTGATCGACACCTCTATCTAGATTCTGTAGTATACAGATACAGATCATCGGTATATATTATTGTAATTTGGACAAAGAAGTAATGTTTGAATGTGATATAATAAGATGTCACATAGTCAGAAGTTGGAAGCTGACGAAGTGTGGCCACTATAAATATGATATCATTCAGTAAAGTGCCTCAGGCAGGGTTTAATTATCTGGATTAATGATCCACTTCCTCTACACGAAAAATAGGTCTTGAAGAATAGGATATGGCATCAGTGGTTGTAATTATCTTGCTTCCAGAGGAGATTTTGTTATGTACTACATATGAATGGAATGAATTTTATAGCTTGCATTGTTCATAATGATTTTCGATTTGATAAATCATGCTTTGTAATTTAAAGATTGAGATAACTGAATGGTAAAGGGGAACACATTCTACAACGTATTTCAGATTACAAGATAGAATTAAAGATGCCTCTAGCTTGCAATTTGTTTTTCCTTGCTTCAATTGATTGAAAAAATTGCCACAGAGGAGAACATGTACAGAGGACCTAATGATGACCATATTTGTTATCGGGAAATCTAATGTCCACTCGGAGCTGCTAGTCCCACTAAGACTGGTAGCTATCTTAGAAACAAACAAACTAAAACTACTTTCGTTTTCCTTTATGAGAAATAGATAAGAGGGGAATGAAGGACACCAGCCTCAATCTTGCGCTTGGTTCCTTGCTCAGTTACTCTCCTTTCTGACAGATCCTTGCCGCCTCTCCTTCGTCTACCCAGCTTCAAAGAGCACCTGCGGGATCAAAGCAGCATAATACTATTGGAGAACAGAGATCTACAATCATAAACAATATAGGACCAGATATATATTGACCACACAAATGCACATATCATCAAACATACAAGAATGTGGAGGAAAACTTGAATAGCTTTATTAATATCAAGAATAGCAAAGAGGATTACAACAAATTGTTCTGACCCCGCGTCATCCTACAGCATGAAAGCCCTTATTTCACCTCATGAAAAGCTTAGATCACCCAACATTATGATGTTCCACCAAGAAACCAACAACACTTCCTTACGAGATACAAAATTCCAGCCTCTGGATCTCTGTGATGAGGGATCCATATATAGATGATTGCAGGGGGGTGAGTCAGCTTCTGGGATTTTGATTAGTGTCCTCTCTCTGATAGTTCTTGATTCCACTTGGAGGTTGATGATCTCCTACTCATCCCTGGGCAAATTCAGAGAGGCATGTGTCATAGGAGAAGTTTTTGGAAGATTCTATGATCATCCACCTCGAAAATTGTCTCTGCCATTTGTCCACTCTCACCCATCGCACCCTACAGAAGGGCTCTTCAGTATGCATCACACCCTTTTCACTGGGTAGGTGAGATGCATCACACCCTCTGCACTGGGCTGTCTGTATGGTCCAGTTTTGACCAGTTCTGAGCAAATTCCTGTGGAGAACTTCTGGGAGATGATGTAATCAGTTGACCTTGTTCTTTTAGGGTATGGAACAACACTTTTAGGGACTTAGGAGCCCTTGGTTTATGGAAATGTTTGATTGGGGTTGCGGTGCCCAAAAATGTCTATAACAATATCGAGTTCAAAAATCTCCATCATCTGTCGGGTCTTAAAATAAGTGCATCTTAAAATGTTTACTCAATACAATTCAAGATGCTTTATTAGAGTGTCGATTATATACACATACAACAACAACTACATGTAGAAAACAAAAGCAAGATCCATAAGGGTCACAATGGGCATGGTTGTATATTTGAGTATCCTCCCATTGACAAGGCTAGGCCATATGCCCTCTTATCTACCAATCTGCATTTGCTGAAGATCATTGTTCATTTTTATTCATTTTCATGATTGGTTTTTTTCAAAATGATTGTTTTTTTACCATCCAAGCAGAGTCTAAGTTTGGATGGAATAATGTTCATCAGTCAAAATTATGCAAGGCTAAGTCAACTCAAAATGCCCATAGATATATTTTATTTCCAACGGTGACTCTCATCCCACACCCTTCCTCATAAAATCTGAAGTCAAAATTCCCATTCATATAGTTTATTTCCCATGGTGACTCTCACCCCCAAACCCTTCCTCATAAAATTTAAAATTTGAATATGAAATCTGATGAAAACTAGATTCCATGAAAACCAACTAAGTTTTGATGATTATCTCAAATCATGAAGTTATATTTTTATGAAGTGAAATCCAAGTGTGCTAGTAAGATACAAAATGGTTGTCTGCTTACTTTGTTACAATTTAAGCTCCAAAACTCACCAGCTCACTCATATATGTGTGTGTGTGTGTGTGTATGGAAAGAAAAAATCATGATGCCTACAAATATGTTATGCATTTTTTAGCAAAACATGGTCCCTAAATGGACCTTCCATTTGAGAATAACGGTCCTGAAACTAACAAATTTGTTGGCATCTGGTCATTTGGTTGAATTGCAAAAACTTGGCTTGTCTTTCATTGATGGTAGAGATTTTGTAGTCCTTCAATGATTACTGAAGTGCCTTTTTGTTTCCTAAAATTTGCTTCTCATATGGATGACTCTGATATTCGTCTTACCTTTGGTTAATCAGGCAGCCTTCACTAGACACTACGGCATTTGAATCACAAGTAACTCGCCAGGATGCAGAGGAGGGCACCCAGATAAAAACTGATCTAAGGCAACATCTGCAAGAATATAGGTACTAGTTATCCATACATTCAGATGAAGAGCATGCTCTAGTCCTCAATGCTTGTTATCAACATTTGTCTGATTTCTATTTGTCGATATGTTGGAAACGAGAGTTCTGAGATAACAACCAAAATAGAGCAAGGGCCCAAGTGTTTTAGAGTCTCATAGAGCTTCAATCACCACGATATATCTTGATCAACACCTCTATCAGATTCTGCAGTATAGAGATACAGATCATGGGTATATATTATTGTAATTCGGACAAAGAAGTAATGTTTGAATGTGATACAATAAGATGTCCCATAGTCAGAAGTTGGAAGTTGGTGAAGTGTGGCCACTATAAATATGATATCTGTTCAGTAAGGTGCCTCGAGCAAGGTTTAATTATCTGGATTAATGATCCACTTCCTGTACACGAAAAATAGGTCTTGAAGAATAGGATATGGCATTAGTGGTTGTAATTATCTTGCCTCCAGAGGAGATTTTGTCATGTACTACATATGAATGGGATTAATTTTACAGCTTGCATTGTTCAGAATGATTTTCGATTTGATAAACCATGATGTGTAATTTAAATATTGAGATAACTGAATGGTAAAGGGGAACACATTCTACAATGTATTTCAGACTACAAGATAGGATTAAAGATGCTTTTGGCTTGCAATCTGTTTTGCCGTGTTTCAATTGATTGAAAAAGTTGTCACAGAGGAGAACATGTATAGAGGGCCTAATGATGACCAAAACTCTCCATCATCTGTTGGGTCTTAAAATAAGTGCATATTAAAATGTTTACTCAATACAATCAAAATGCTCCATTAGAGTGTCATACAACAACAACTACATGAAGAAAACAAAAGCAAGATCCATAAGGGTCACAATGGGCATGGCTGTATATTTGAGTATTCTCCCATTGACAAGGCTAGGTCATATGCCCTCTTATCTACCAATCTGCATTTGTTGAAGACCATTGTTCAGTTTTATTCATTTTCATGATTGGTTCTTTTTCAAAATGATTGTTTCTTTTACCATCCAGGCAGAGTCTAGGTTCGGATGAAATAATGTTCATCGGTCAAAATTGTGCAAGGCTAAGTCAAGTCAAAATGCCCATTGATATAGTTTATTTCCCATGGTGACTCTCACCCCAAACCCTTCCTCATAAAATTTGAAGTCAAAATGCCCATTGATATAGTTTATTTCCCATGGTGACTCTCACCCCCAAACCCTTCCTCAAATTTGAATATGAAATCTGACGAAAACTAGATTCCATGCAAACAAACTAAGTTTTAATGCCTATCTCAAATCATGATGTTAGATTTTTATGAAGTGAAATCCAAGTGTGCTAGTAAGATACAAAATGGTTGTCTGCTTACTCTATTACAATTTATGCTCCAAAACTCACCATCTCACTCATATATATATATGGAAAGAGAAAATCTTGATGTCGACAAATATGTTGTGCGTTTTTTAGCACCAACTTGCCTTTTCCCTACATGTACAGAGCCATCCAGTGCATTTGCGAAAACCCTTGAGCTTACTCGCGCCATTCCTCCACCACGGATTCATCTTGGGTGACTGCTTCTTAGTCAGCAATTTTATGCTCCTTATGTGAGCATATTCTTTTGTTGATCCTCATTGCATTCTGGTACATGCCTTCAAGCATGTTCTTGGTGAAAGAGATTCTTTCATGCTTGATCATGTTATAGAACTATACCCATGACTCAATAATATACAAATGATAACATGACTTAAACTTGATGCATACATACCTCATCCTTATTCTCCTTTGATCATCCTTTGGTGTGGCCCTTCTTGCTTCATATTAGCTTGCATGCATATCATTCTTTTCTTGAAACCCATGAATTGGATTCCCAATGAGACATTTGCTTTGGTCCATGAGCCTTCTTTTGAAGATTCCATCATAGGATCTTAAAGATCCTTGCCTTGCAAATGTTTTCTTTCTTTTGATGATGTAGGCCTTCTAAGATTCTTATTATGATCAATTTTCTTTCATCATGTATGAGGTCCTATACTAGGTATGCTTCTTCTACATGAATATATTGAGCTATATCTGCCATGCTCCTATATTCTAGAGGATATTTCTACTTATGCATTTTTGTTCTTATCATAAATGCTACATCTACATGAGTATCTAGAATTCTATGTACATCATGCTGCTAGATTCTAGAGGATGTTTCTAGTCATGCAATTTTAATTTATTCCTACATGCTCCTATTCTACTCAAAACTTTGAAAGAAGTCTAGAAGTAAAGAGTTTGACCTAGTCATAGTAGAGATCTGAAGGATCTTCCTTCTTTTGCTTCTTTCCTTCTTCTTTCATCTCTTGAGTTATGTGAGCTTCTTCCCTCTTCCTTTTGTTGTTGTCCTTCTTAAGCTTAGGACAATTTCTTTTGTAGTGTCCATATTCTTGGCATCCAAAACATTGGATCTTGGACATGTCTTTGTTGTTTGTTCTTCGTGGACCAAACTTGCCAAATTTACCCTTTCTTTTGGCCATGGTAGCAAATTCTTGCTCCTTTGATCCCACATCTTCTTTTGCCTTAAGTCTGGTTTCCTCTGTTGTACATAGAGACCACATTTCACTGAGAGTGGTTGCTTCCTTCATGGAATACATGCTAGATGTGAAGTTTCCCCACTCCTTAGGTAGAGCATTGAGTACTATAGTTTTTATCTCTCTGTCAGACATGGCTTCCCCAAGCTCTTGTATTTGATCTCTCATTTAAGAGATTTTCATGAAGTAGGGAGCTATTCCTTCCTTTGTTATCTTCATCTTGTATGATTCATTCCTCAAAGATATTACTTCTCCTGTTGTGGATATCGAGAATAACTCTGCTAGCTTATCATAAATTTCTTTTGATGTCTCAAACTTGGAGACATAAGGAATGATAGATTCTTTGATTGATTCTATCAGAATCCTTTGAGATCTTGTCTCATCCTTATTGTACTTGGCTAAGGCTTGAGTTTGTTCCTTAGTAGGGATAGTGATATTCCATTTGATATGCTCTAGGAGTTCATTCTCTTTGAGTAGTAGATCATTCCTCTTCTTCCATGCAAGAAAGTTATTAGTACCTACCAATTTATTGTTTTCCTTGCAAAAGGACATTGATGTATATTCAGAAGGGGACATGTACTTACTTGATAGATTTTGAGATGTAATGGATTTGCTTCCTCCTTGAAGGCTTGATGGCTTGTCTTCCCTGGATCTTGATGTTCTTCAAGTTTCCTTCTCCAAGTGGACTTGCTTGGTGATGAGGTTTGCTTGAAGACTTGTAGCTTGATGTAGGTTCTGCTTTAATAAACTCTTATTTGTAGGTGCCTTTATATAAGTCTCTTCTTCTAGCTTTGTAGACCTCCTTGATGAATGATGGATTATAGACCCTCCTTGTTCTTGAAGTGATTGAGACCTCTAGGCTTGATGCTTCGACTTTGTAGATGCTTCTTCTTGATGAGTGTTCTTGTGTTGCCCTTTCCTTGATGTGTCACCTTAGCTCTGATTCCATGTTGAAGAATCTAGGGCAAAGTAGGGTAGTGAGATTCTTTGTTATTTGATAACAATTTGTGGAGTCTTTTTACTTTTATTGTTAGCTTATTTTTCTTCTTTTTCTTATTAGTGCATGTGTGTACTTCATCAAAATACCACCAAAACACAAAAAAAAGAACACAAGATGTTAGCTCTCTACCAGGGCTAAAACCTCTCTTCTCTTGAGAGGAAAACCCTTTGATGAATTTCTCTTATTGAAGCTTCTATTGATCAACGCCAAACCTTAGACTCTTGAAAAGAGTATCCTCCAAGCACAAGTCAAGTCCTTCCCTCTTTCTGCACCTTATTTCCTGGTAATTCTTCTGGCACTTCATTCTGCGACACTTCGTCCTCCTTCTTCTGGCACTTCATTCTCTTATGAATCTTGTCTAGAGATATACATTTTTGAGTGAGTCTTCTAGGTGAGGTGTTCCTCTTCTATCCCTTGCACAAGTAGACTTCAACGTTGATCAACCAAGATCCTTATTGAAATATAGGTGTATGACAATGTTGTTGTTTTGTTTCCCTAGTATCTCGCACATGTGGGAGGATAACTAGGTTTATGTGCTCTTCTCCCCTTCACTTGAGTGTCTTTCTTCCACGCTGGAGTAGGAGGCCTTGTAGGCCTAGTTTGCACCCAAAACAATGAGGTATGGTGAACTGTAATCTTCTGCTGCTATGGTTGCAGGCAGATCCTTCTCCTTTCGCACGTGTGGCTATGAGTATTACCCTAGAGGCAGTCCTTCAGACTTCGATGTTCATCCTCCTCTCTTCGCTGCCTTAGTGGACCCTTTTCCTTGGCTTCCTTCGACCTTCTTTCCTCTCTGTTTCTTGCGGATTTCAGAGATTGAGTAGTGCGTTTTATTTGGAGTGGAAAACCTCTATAAATAGAGGATTGTCCCTCCATTTAGGCCAACTTATAGGCTGAATTGATTGATTGTTAGCAGGCTAACTTTGAGGGTTGTTTGTAGGCTGACTTGGAGGGCAGTTTGGTGGTTGATTTGTTGAGCAGACTTCACACATTTTCCATGGTGGTGTAGCATGCTTGAAGGAGCTTCTTGAAGGTGTCATTACATAGGATTAGACTTGACTTTGCTTGGAGGTTTCCCTTTGACTTTAATATATATTTATACATAGTGTAACATGCCCTTAAGGCCTTCAATATTTTTTCTTGACTATTTGACTCACCTATAGCACTTTGACATGTGCTAGACCTACTTCAATGAGAAAGAAACTCATTTACATATATTATAAAAATAATATTTCTTTTCTTGAATAAGTACAAATATCAAAAGTACATCTATGAAGACCGAACCTAGTTACACTTCCTTCAACAGGAAGGAGGAGTGCTCCTCTGCAATCATCAAGAATCGGATTTGGAAGGACTCCTTCTCCATCAAGGATTGTTGGAAGGCTAAATGACAGGAATGCATGCTCCTGTCCTGTCTCCTTAAACAATTGGCGCTTAAACTGATGTTTTTACTCGGACCTCAAAATTTCACAATTACTCCTAATTATTCCTAATAGATTCATAATTATTATTTCTATCTAGTGGCTTGTATTTATATCTATAATTACTAAATCTTTGAAAATGAGCATAATATATAAGGGGCTTGGCTTACTAGGCATGATTATCCATTGCTATGCTTACTGGTCTATAAAGGTTTGGACGCCAGCCAGATAGTTGGTAGAATTGCACTAAAATTCATAAGGATCACCTCTAAACATAGTCTCAACTTCACCATTAGCCAAAGCTACCAAACTAGACTCATAGGCTAACAAGGTCAGGTAGAAGACCAAACAGTAAGGATGGCTCATGCTTCAAATGACGTTGATCTTGGGAAAAGTAGTTAAAGTAGGGCTCTATGCATGGGAAAGGACTTGGGGTGGGAAAGGTGATGGAGATCACCTCAGGAAATTTGACACATCTAATATGAGTGTAGCATATGGTTCGAGGAATGGCTATGATTGGAGGCATCATCCAATGCATGGTGCTCTAATTGATGCCTATGGAAATTACAGGGGCCAGACATCCTCGCATGGAATACTTTCACATGTACAACCACCTAAGGAAATTGATATAATAAGTAGTAGAATGGTGTCTCGAAATTTAGAGGAAGAAGAATACTTGTGTGAGGAATCAGGATATGAGCCCAAGATTGGAGAATCATTGTTATAGACATATTTGGGCACTACAACCCCAATCACATATGTCCATAAACCAAGGGCTTCTAAGTCCCTAAAAGTGTTGTTTCATACCCTAAAGGAGCAAGGTGAGCTGATTACATCATCTCCCAGATGTTTTCCATCAAAAACCACTCAGAACTGGTCAAAGCAGGACCATACAGACTGCCTAGTGCAAAGTGTACAATGCATCTCACCTGCCACATGCAAAAAGTGCGATGCATACTGGAAAGCCCTTTTGTAGGGTGCGATGAGCGAGAGCAGACAAATGGCACAAGCAGTTTTCTAGGTGGAGACCTTGAGAATATTCTAGAAGCTGCTCATTCGACACTTGCCTCCCTGAATTCGCCCAAGGATGAGTAAGAGATCATGAAATCTCCAAGTGGAACCAAGAACTATCCGAGAGATGACACTAATCAAAATCCCAGAAGCTTAATCACCCCCTGCAAATATCTATATATGGATCCCTCATCCCAGAGATCCAGAGGTTGGAATTTGGTAATTTGCAAAGAGGTGCTGCTGGTTTCTCTTTGAAGACATTGTTGGTTGATCTTGCTTTGTGTGAGGTGAAGAGGGCTTTCAAGCTGGGAGGATGGCACTGGCTCAGACCAAGTGGTTGTAATCCTCTTTTCTACTACTTTTATCAATAAAGCTATTTGAGTTTTCCTCCATATTCTTGTGTATCTCTGAATATTGTGTTGATATATGCATTTGTATGGTCAATCTATATCTGATCCTATATTATTTACAGTGATAGATCTCTATTTTTTGATGGTATTATGCTGCTGTGAATCTACAGGTGCTCTTTGAAGTGGGACAAGTAAGGAAGCAGTGGTGAGATTCTGTCAAAGGAGAAAGGAAACAAGAAAGGAGCCAAGCGGAAGACCGAGGTTGGTACTCTCTGCTTCTTTCTCATCTCTCTCTCGTAAAGGAAAAACAAGTGACTTTAATCTGTTTGTTTCTAAGATAGCTACCCGTCTTAGTGGAAATAACAACTCTGAATAGACACTAGATTTCTCGATAAAAAAATGGCAACTCCACTGGGGAGCGATTAGTTTGATTTCTTGTCTCTATTTTTTTGATTCATAAACCATAGATGGAGCCTGAAGTTAAGCCAGCTAGCCTTTGAACTGCATTTTCTATGCAAGTGTAAAGTAGATCAACGCTGCTTTAGTCAATCTCCAGGTTTGTTTATGAACTGAAAAATTGAATTGCAAGCATCGTAAGTGCCCTAGAGGTAGCTCAATTAACCTCATTAGATCAGCCCCTATACTTTGTATTTACTAACTATCATTAGCTCGGCCTAAATCCCTGAACTAAGCTGCAAACTGTGACCAAAAACCAAGTTAAAGTCTCATCCCTGGACCATCGCACCTTCTCTTCTTGGAAATCTGGATGCATCGCACCTCCCGTGTGCAGTAGGTGAGATGCATCCCTGTTTCCCTGTGTTACAGGTGCGATGATTAGATAAGACTGTTTCTGCCTCCAGATTTTGGTTTTTTCTTCACTATCTTCAGCTTTATTAAGGAGTTTTGTTGTCTGTGATCAGTAGACCACTATTGAAACCCCCTTCCTTTGCATCATCCAGCCTCCATTGTGCAAATATTTGTGAATGTTTTTATGTATTTTTCACCATTCACAGTTCTCATTTACAAAATGGTAGCTTAATCGAACTGTCGTCTTTGGATTTGAAAGTGTCGCAAGTGTCGTTTTCAGTCAAGGAAAAGAATCCTTCTCTTTTTGATAGTCGATTACACTGTTACTCTTGTATTTGATCTAAATTAATAGTACTTCAAGTGTCGAAAGTAGTTTTCAATTCAAAATCGCAAAGAGTCGTCTTGTCTCCCTTTTGTTTTTTTTAAAAGAAAATCGTTAGTATTGTCGCTTTGAAAGAAGATATAGTTTAGATTTGTGCTTAGCATTCTTTTTTTCATTCACACATTAAGAAAGCAGAAAACAAATACATGCATGTGCATTTGCATTTAGACTGCTTGTTGATTTTGATTTAGGATAGTGCATCTAGTGTGTGCTCTCTGCTCTATGTTGAAAGGATTTCGTTTCTCTTTCCTTAGTAGCTAGGATTTTCATTGCAAAAAGAAGATTAAACAACTGTTTATCATCTTAGATTGCATTTTAGGAATTGTATATCTACATCATGTGGTGAACCTTAAAGGCAAACTTCTTAAGAAAGATCAACTATAAAATAAATTCAATGAACATAAAAATGCTTTGGAACCTAACGCACAACATCTAGAAGTCTAGGCTAGAGACGTATTTCAGCATCGTAAAGCCTGGTAACTGTCACTTTCATCATAGGTTGGGTGACTCCTCCTCTTTGAGATGACAAGTGCCAGTACGGACTTGTGCTCCCACATACCATCGAGTATATATTGGGAGACTAAAATAGGCTATATCATTTATGCTTAGGAAGCTGTGTCTGCCGCCCTATCGATCGCAATGCATTGAACACAACATTCAGGAAGCTTGACTACCATACCATAAAAAGTATTCAACAATTTTGCGATTGGTTTGGTAATCCCTCTGTCTAGATTTATAGAGTAGTCTCTTTCATTCCTTTTTAGACTCCTTAAAGGAAAAGGTCCATCTGAGCACTTGTCACTTTAGGCTCATTAAAAATCAAAGGCGAATAGAGTCATATTTAGCTTTTTCTCGACTCTTAAAAATTGAAAAATCAAGTTGTGTCAAAGCATTTAAAATTTATTTTAATCGAAATAACGTCATTGTTCCCTCGTTGATCTTAGGTTGAGAAAATGGAGTCCACCAACGAAGGATTTCCCCTTGGGGGAAATCCTAGTCCTTTCTCCTCTTGGGGAGATGTTGGTGCATCTCATATGGCCACATTGTCCCTTCCAAGACTGAAAATTGGCCTACCAGTATGGCTTTTCTCGACCTCTGTTGTTCAAAGCACCGTGATTCCTGAGCAATCAAATCAATAACTAGATGATACTAAAGTTACCCCCCAACCTTCTACTTCGTTTGTTTCTACCTCTCCTTCCTCTTCGCTTGGTGAAGATATTAAAACTAAAAACCATGTAACTGAGAAGAAGAAGAAAGGGAAGGAGAAGAAGAAGAAGGAGCCAACAGCAGAAAGGGGAAACCATACATCGTCTAGCGAAAATCCACACACTGCACCATCCAAACCTAAATCTCCATGTGTGATCTACAAAGAGGACCACTATCATTGAGATTGTCCTTGCATCCCATGGATCTTAAGGGGCTGGTCTCTCCGCTTGCACAATCCGGTGTCATCAACCTCTGACGATCATGTTGAGAGTACACCGTCAACTAGTGAAAACGAAGTCACCGGACAGAAAGGAAAATATAAATTTCCTTGCAGACTATGTGAAGGCGATCATGCCCTCCACCGTTGTCCCTTCCTGGACGAAGCTAAAAGAGTCTTGGATAACCGTCCTACATCACCGCAGTGACTCCCTCCTGGATACAAGAAACTCTTGCCGAGTCCATTGCTAGTTGAAAATCTGACTAACGCACCTTTTATGTCGGTCAAAGCACCTATCATTGAAGATAAACCCTCTGAGTCCACATCAGACCAAAGTCAACAGGTCGAGACAGCAGTCGACCCCATCTCGTCTTCAGAGGATTCACCTTCAGATGATACATTCACCAAAGAGAATGAGAACGACACCGTTCAAATTCTTTTCATAAACACAGACTTTGATGAACAAGGGGGCAATCTACCCATTCCTTTACCGCATGAATGAAGTTCGTCAGAGATGTATCTGGCTGTTTATTCAGTCCCACCTCCAAGCAACCTAGTTGTCTCCTTTGATTAGAATCTACTAGGCAGACCCCGTTTACCATCTAATGTACCATTCCGAATCATAGTGCAAACTTACAGAATGGTCATGGTTGGTACCATCATAGATGAATGGGCTTCTATGAGTGTCCTTTCCTCGACTGCTTGGAAAGCATTTGGTTCGCCATCGCTTTTTCCTGAGATGCGAAATCTGACAGGCTTCCACAATGGAACTAGTCGACCGTCAGGGATCCTTCCAAGTTTGCCTATAACTTTGAGAAGGAAAACCGTTTATCTGAACGTAATGGTAGTCCAAGGACCTTTAGATTACAATCTACTCCTTGGGCGTGACTACATTTATAGCATGGGAGCTATTGTTTCCTCACTCTTTCGAGTGATGTGTTTTCGACATGAAGGAAGACTGGTCCAGCTCGTTGACCAGCTTTCATTCCCCGGTTCACACATAGCTAATAGTCAGATGCCATCCCTAATAGGTCTTTTTGCGCAAGGAATGTCTCATCAATCTCCACTCCGTCCACCTGATGAACACGAGTGATTCGGTGGTTGTGACTGAAACTCAGGGGGCATGCACCCTGGTCTGCTTCGGCAGAAAAACTTTGGGTATAAGGTAGGTTTCCACGGAGGATATATGACTAGTCTGACACACCCATCCGTTTAGGAAAATGGGATTAGACTGGAATAAGATACCTCTGCCAGAAGGTATGCCTTTCTCGAAAGAGCGAGTGTTTTGTTTGCAAATTGAAGGGTAACCTGGGTATGCCTTTCCCAACAGAGCAAGTGTTTTGTCTGCAAATTGAAGGGTAACCTAGAAACTCTACTTCGCTATACCTCAGGGCATGCAAACCTTTTTGCGTGAAAGTGAAAAGAGACCATTTATTTTCCTAGTTTGTAGATTCTTAACATTTTAAACTCGTAGGATTGGTCGTTCCTAGCTTACATAATAAAAGGAGTCGGAGCATAATTTCGAATGGTGCAAGCTCCCTAAAAAATGAACCTATTGATGAGACATCCTTATTATACGACTGGCACAAGTAGTTTTACGCGAAGTTCAAGCTTGTTAAAAATTAAACCTAGCAATGAGCATATGTTCCACTAGAGTTTAAGCTCATTAAAAAATGAACCCACCTCCGGTAAATAACCATTGTGAATGATTATCATAAGCTTTTCAGCCTTGTTCGTGTTCTTACCATCACCTCCACTCTGTTTTAGGCGATCATTCGCCTCCATTTGATTGTTTACCCCTTTTGAGGAACAACTGCGACGAGTGATCCTATTAGCCACCTTCTTTACACTTTCATGATTAGGAAAGTTCCAAACCTTACCTGGAACCAGCTGCTATCTGAAAACATCACTCGTTCCTCAAAAAACGAGTCTCCTTTAAGCTCTTTTCATCTAACTCGTAAAATATGAAAAGATTGCTGAGAAATTGGCCTCTCCAACTTGTTAAAGTGATCGAAAGTGCTATCCCTCCTCTAGATTTTAATCTTTTTGGACCCGAGGGATCATTACACAAAACGATCGAGTGTTTGTCTTGTTTTGCATCGTTTTATACTTTTTCGGACTTAAGGGATTATATTACGAAAAAGGAATATTTGAGTTCCCTTTCCGTCTCTTTTCAAACTCTCTAAAATTGAAAAGGACCGATTTATCCTTGGCGTTAAAATCGTTAAAACAATAGCGAAAAACTTGTCAATTCAGACAAGTGCGAGCTTCATTGTCGCTAGACTCATTAAAACATAGTGATGGGTTTGCCCGAAGGGCAAATTATAGAACAAGCATATGTTATCATCCTCAATCTTAACAAAAATAAAGAGGTACTGGTCAGAAATGACTGGGGAAAATTGGGAAGAAAACTTGAAGAAACTTTATTGGTAGCAAGTCGCTCTTGAACAAGACACTTTTCACTCCATCACCATGATTGAGTCGGGTTGGGTTATTCCATTCACTGGTCATATCACCATTGGTCCATCGTACCATCCACTTTTGGGATTAATGCTACCAATCCATTTCAGTGTCGCCGATATGTTCAAGAGAAGTCACTCAGAGAATTCACCTACCTAGCTTGTGTCTCATCTCCTACAATACCCTCACGCTTCATTATTTCATGACCGCCACCCTAAACCTTGTATCATCAGATCGTTTTTACCTCTGCAAAATCATTTGCTCCGTTTCGTGTCGTAGATGTGGGATCCATTAATTCCTTCCTACGATGGGTCACTTATTGTCGACATCAGCTCATTATCCAAGAAGCCAACCTAGGGACAACCCTTCCAGTACGTTGAAGCTTGCCTGCCTCAATGGCAAGTTTCTCACTTCTAGCGATAGGTTTACAATAATGGCCTTCGACCGAAATATTTTGTGTGGTGTTCGACGTTGACTCATGTATTCACACCACGTGAATTGTACTATAGTACCTTGAGGATCATCATCATCATCAGTGATTCCTATCACGTCTGTTAACAGATTACATCATTGGCTGGTAATCAGGCAATGTCCTTCCATGTTCGACATCAGAACATCTTTTCACATGGATCGACTTGTACTTTCTGGCGAAGATTGAATGAGTTTTGAAGACCCCAGATCTAGTTTCATCCATCCGGGCTGTGATATATTCAGGAAAATAAACACATCAAATGTATATCATTACTGCATAGATAATCATCCAAACTAAGGGATGATGGCTCTACCAGAATCATCAGTCTGCACACAGATGGTTGTCTGTCCTATGTACATGAAAATGAATTTATCAAGTTGAGCATGTGAATGCCTGCCTTAGCTAGATCATGAAAATATTATGAAGATAATGTATTGTATTGTATCTTATTATAGGTCACCTTCCAGTGCAAAAAACCTCGAATCCTCATTATAAAGCATTTCACTCGACATCAAAAGATTTACGACCTCATGCTTTAGGGGGAAACTGTTATAGACATATTTGGGCTCTGCAACCCCAATCACATATGTCCATAAACTAAGGGCTTCTAAGTCCCTAAAAGTGTTGTTTCATACCCTAAAGGAGCAAGGTTAGCTGATCACATCATCTCCTAGAAGTTTTCCATGAAAAACTACTCAGAACTAGTCAAAGCTGGACCATACAGACTGCCCAGTGCAAAGGGTGCGATGCATCTCACCTGCCACATGCAAAAAGTGAGATGCATACTGGAAAGCCCTTCTGTAGGGTGCGATGAGTGAGAGCAAACAAATGGCACAAGTAATTTGCTAGGTGGAGACCATGAGAATCTTCTAGAAGCTACTCATTTGACACTTTCCTCCCTGAATTCGCCCAAGGATGAGTAAGATATCATGAAATCTCCAAGTGGAACCAAGAACTATCAGAGAGATGACACTAATCAAAATCCCAAAATCTGACTCACCCCCCTACAAATATCTATATATGGATCCCTCATCCCAGAGATCCAGAGGTTGGAATTTGGTAATTTGCAAAGAGGTGCTGTTGGTTTCTCTTTGAAGACATTGTTGGGTGATCTTGCTTTGTGTGAGGTGAAGAGGGCTTTCAAGCTGGGAGGATGGCACTGGCTCAGACCAAGTGGTTGTAATCCTCTCTTCTACTACTTTTATCAATAAAGCTATTTGAGTTTTCCTCCATATTCTTGTGTATCTCTAAATATTGTGTTGATATGTGCATTTGTATGGTCAATATATATCTGATCTTATATTGTTTACAGTGATAGATCTCTATGCTTTGATGGTATTATGCTGCTATGAATCTACAGGTGCTCTTTGAAGCGGGACAAGTAAGGAAGCAGTGGCGAGATTCTATCAAAGGAGAAAGGAAACAAGCAAGGAGCCAAGCGGAAGACTGAGGCTGGTACTCTCTGCTTCTTTCTCATCTCTCTCTCGTAAAGGAAAAACAAGTGACTTTAATCTGTTTGTTTCTGAGATAGCTACCCATCTTAAAGGGACTAGCAGCTTTGAATAGACACTAGATTTCCTGATAACGATCATGGTAGAGGAAGTGATAACTCAAGGAAAGATGATTATTTTCCTGGTCACCTAAAGAAGTGGTCAGTCTTAGAGAGAGAAAATAATGGGTCTGGGACCTTCTCTTCCTAACTGTGATTGCCAGATGCATGGACGCTTATCTCATATGGATAGACCTATGATGAGTGAGAAGGAGATACAACCTCCTAGAAGGGTAGCCTTCTTTTCTCCCTGCTGTCTTTTTTGATCTAATTAGTTCGATGACAAATTATTCCCCATTTCCTTTTTTAATTCATGCTTTTTTAGTGATTTCCTTAGCATGTGAAGATGAAAGCTCCATTTAGTTGCATCTATTAGTAGTCCTCAAGCACTATGAGAGACATCTCTACCATCACACCATTCAATAAGTTTTAATACAATGGAAGGAAAGACCTCTTGAGGTGGCACCTTGCAACTTGCTAACATTCTACACCAATTTCCACATCTCAACTCTTGGGGATAAGGTTGTTCTCTAAGGGGGAGGACATGTTAGGGTCCTTGCCTCCCTAACCATTAACAAATAGATTAATATATGGTTATATAAGAAAGGCCATCATTATTAGACAATGATGGCAGTAGTGTGACTGCAACAATTATGAGAGGACTTGCTAGAAGGTTTTCCTCCTCTAGAATGTTCTAGAAGGTTAGAAAGTAGTATATATAGAGGTAAAAACATTGTAAAAAATGCCTTGGATTACTATTGTAACTAAGCTTTACTCTACTAGAGGTTCCCTCCTAGAAGAGGCATGTGAACATTATGCTCCTAATAATCAAGGTATCTTATTTTGGTTACCATTACAATTGCATTGATTATTTTTATTACTTTATACTAAATATATGGATGTTATTTGCATTTATCTTTGTTTCTATAGGGTATATTACACTTATCTCATAATACAAGCTACGGAATCCTCAAACTCTACTTATAGATCATGTGAATTCCATTTACCATTACCATGTTATACCATAGAGCTTGTTATATTAATTTCTTATCATAGAGTAGAGGACAACCCCTAGGAGTATTATCAAGGTTTGGAGAGTAGAATACAAACCTTAGAAGAAAGATCAAACTCAAGTTATTAGGGTTGGTTGGTTTTAGGTGAAATTACATACAAAGGACATTCTCAGTTCACAACAGTGAAGCCAATGAAGTCAAGAGAAGATGCTGAGATGATGGCACTAACTAAGTGCATCCCTTAGAAGGAAGTTATGATAGATACATCCATAAAATAATGCACCCAGAAAATCCAAGAGGCCGGACTAGAAACTTGTGTTTAATGAGTTCAACAGATTCAATGATGCTATTATAAGAGAAGTCCCTGAGTTGGAGCCCCTTTTTTATTGGTAGGATGATGGAACCAACTCAGGGATGAGTTGGAAGGCGTGGTCAGTGAGTTTTTGTGGCCTTGTTTTATCTAAGTACTGGCATAGATATGAGTGCAGCAGAAGATGAATCTGTAGAGTACCAAAAGCCATAAAAGCCTAAGTATGTGGAATCCAAGGAGTCCTCTTATACATCCTCTATGCCTAGTCTCTTTGACCCTCTATGCAGGTTTATAAAGGTGGAGATCCTATTGTATGATTGGGTTATAGCTGGTAGATTCCCTAGTATATTCTAGAATATTTTGTAACCACCTAAGTTGCCTATATATATGAGGATTTTCATGTATCCAGAGAGGTTGTAGAGGTTGTTATCCATTATGACAGAGATTTATTCAGTTGTTGAAAGGATTCTATGAGTTATGGGTTCTACACATGACTTATTCTATCATGTTTCATCTACTAATACACCTCAAACAAACCTTAGAAGATTCACATACCAAATTATTCTTAATGAGTAAGTGCCTTGCTCTCTTGGTTAGGGTTTGTAACCTCAAGGAGGACTTCTTCTGCCCTATCTTCCATTGACCAAACAAACTGGAGCTTGGATACACTGCCCAACAATTAATAATAGCCAAAATATTGTAACACACCCCCTTACATCCTGACCCAAAGTAGGTGGTTATTAGGTTGACCTGACTCCCTAGGTGTAGTTAAAAGAATGGGGTCTATTTTTTTCTTTCTAAATATATAAATCTCCAAAATATCAGAATGCTTGGGATTTCTCCTGCACTCCAACCATGAGTACCAATGAGGAAATGCATTTCTATTTATAAAGAGATGTTCAACTAATATTTTAAGGGAAGTCCACTAATCTAACCAATGGAGAAGTAAAACAAAGTTCTCTACCATTAACCAATCCAAAACACATAAATTATGGGTTGTTCAAGCCACATGTACAATAATCAAGTGAAACAAGCCCCAAATAGAAAGTGATTGGATCCAATTGCATTGTTAGAACTAGTCTATCAGAATTGGATGCAAAAGGCTCCATTTGGTTGTGAGGGACATCTCTACCATCACACCATTCAATAAGTTTTAATACAATGGAAGGAAAGACCACTTGAGGTGGCACCTTCCAGCCTGCTAACATTCTACACCAATTTCTGCATCTCAAATCTTGAGGATAAGGTTGTTCTCTAAGGGGGAGGACATGTTAGGGTCCTAGCCTCCCTAATCCTTAACAAATAGATTAATATATGGTTATATAAGAAAGGTTATCATTATTAGACAATGATGGCAGTAGTGTGATTGCAACTATTATGAGAGGACTTGCTAGAAGGTTTTCCTCCTCTAGAATGTTCTAGAAGGTTAGAAAGTAGTATATATAGAGGTAAAAATATTGTAAAAGATGTGTTGGATTACTATTGTAACTAAGCTTTACTCTACTAGAGGTTCCCTCCTAGAAGAGGCAAGTGAACATTGTGCTCCTAATAATCAAGGTATCTTATTTTGGTTACCATTACAATTGCATTGATTATTTTTATTACTTTATACTAAATATATGGATGTTATTTGCATTTATTTGTGTTTCTATAGGGTATATTACACTTATCTCATAATACAAGCTATGGAATCCTCAAACTCTACTTATAGATCATGTGAATTCCATTTACCCTTACCACATTATACCATAGAGCTTGTTATATTAATTTCTTATCATAGAGTAGAGGACAACCCCTAGGAGCATTATCAAGGTTTGGAGAGTAGAATACAAACCTTAGAAGAAATATCAAACTCAAGTTATTAGGGTTGGTTGGTTTTAGGTGAAATTACATACAAAGGACATTTTCAGTTCACAACAGTGAAGCCAATGAATTCAAGAGAAGATGCTGAGATGATGGCACTAACTAAGTGAATCTCTTAGAAGGAAGCTATGATAGATACATCCATAAAATAATGCACCCAGAAAATCCAAGAGGTCGGACTAGAAACTTGTGTTTAATGAGTTCAATAGATTCAATGATGCTATTATAAGAGAAGTCCCTGAGTTGGAGCCCCTTTTTTATTGGTAGGATGATGGAACCAACTCAAGGATGAGATGGAAGGTGTGATCAGTGAGTTTTTGTGGCCTTGTTTTTATGTAAGTACTGGCATAGATATGAGTGCAACAGAAGATGAATTTGTAGAGTACTAGAAGCCACAAAAGCCTAAGTATGTGGAATCCCAGGAGTCCTCTTATACATCCTCTATGCCCAGTCTCTTTGACCCTCTATGCAAGTTTATAAAGGTGGAGATCCTGTTGTATGATTGGGTTATAGCTGGTAGATTCCCTAGTATATTCCAGAATATTTTGTAGCCACATAAGTTGCCTATATATATGAGGATTTTCATGTATCCAGAGAGGTTGTTATCCATTATGACAGAGAGTTATTCAGTTGTTGAAAGGGTACTATGAGTTATGGGTTCTACACATGACTTATTCTATCATGTTTCATCTACTAATACAATTGAGAACTGTTCTACTCATGTGTATGTGTTTGTGATGTATCTTAATGATCTATATGTTCTGTATTCACTATGCATGTTGTTAGTTTTGTTAGCCTGAATTATTGTTATTAGTGGAATTGCAGAATTCAAGTTTGTTTGCTGATCTGTCCCACCCAGGGCCAACCTTAGCAAGACAGTTTCTCCATCAAAAAGCATCCATCTTGGGCCTTAGCATGATGGCCCAGAAACATAGTGGCGTGATGCCTATTATGACTAGGATTATCCACGTAAATCACCATTACTTGTATATTGCTACCTTGATCTGTCATTGGAACCGAGTGAATTGCTTATGCCACTTGATCAACTAATGAAATATCTCTCTTGTCCTTGACCTTTGAACACCTTCGATAATTTGAGCTTGGTTTTAGTAGAGTGCCAATGGACATGATATTCTCTCACTGGATAGTCTCATTTATAAGAGATTTATTTACCATGGTCATCTGAAGTCTATCCTTGCAATATAGAACCACATTTCCCCTGCTTTGATCAAATCCAAAAAACCATTGAACTTTCTTATAAATCAAGGCATCCCTCTAGTATGACATCATCTTCCCTAAACAAACTACATGCATGAACACTAAGCATTGTGAAAAAATATTGATTTTCAATCTTCTTCCATTGATTTTCCAGCTAGTAGTCCTAGATTGGATCCTTTCTTGTCCATCAATCAAGGGAGAAGATAGATCATATTACAGTTTAGTCTGATTTAAACTTGCCATCAAATATAGAAAATGTATTGTCATCAAACCAATATACTAGGAAGATGGGCCAACTCAAGGTTATATCTCCACTACAACTACTGTAATTCGCATGTCAAAGATGAGCCTTGGTGTGCATTATTGAATCAGAGGTCGAATTAGATTTATAGGCATGTTGTAATTCTAAACATGTTGTTCTTAGCTCACTTCCTAGAATGTTATGTTATAGATTTAATATGCACACTTTGTTCTTTGATAACCCTACTCATATTCTGTTTGTTCATTATATGTCTTTAATCATGCAACTTTGTTTTCCAACGTCATCTGCACTCTTCAGAATTTAATCATTGTTTCCAATAAACTACAATAGAGCCCAGGTTGTAACATTTAGTGCTAAAAATCCTAACATTTTACCTTACCTGGAAGGAAATTCCTTAAGGGCTTTATTTCAACATTCTTAGATTCTCAATTGGCACATTTCTGCTGTCCTTTACTAGTTTCTAGTTGACATGTATATAAACCTGCAAGATCTTGGGATTCTACAGAAGTATTGTTGTTGTAACTACCTTGATATTTAGAATTTATTTAAATAAAGAGAGTTGTCATGATCCCTATAGTACTCAACATCCTTCTGCAAGTAATATTTCTACATTGACATTGTTATAAAGTATGATGTCAGGCAGATTGAAGGGTCCCTTGATGCTTTGTTGATGCCTAGCTTGTTCCATCTTATTTTAATTTGATATTTGATGACAAAGTTGTTTTCCTGCTTCAAGTTTGGTAAGATTAAAGCTAATGTAGCTTTCTAATGTGTTTTGTTTTTGGCCTAGATAGCATAGACGTATTAATACTACCAAAACACTTTTCATTATGCATGACATTGTGGGAACTGGGTACCATAAAAAAATCGAATTTGAGAACGAACAACCATGGCAGATTTTTCCACTTGGACATTTTTCTGGTATCGTTCTGAGAGTTTTTTCAAATTGGACCATTGAAAACAAGCCTTTAATATCTTTGTCCCAAGGAATGCGATAACATAATATGGAGCATGTATTAATTCCCTTCTCTCATAGCATGTGAAATTCTATCTCTAATAAGTCTTTTCCAAATTCCAGATTCATTGCAAATTCTAACCAAACACGTGCCAAGATTTGTATTATGTAATGTGTATGAATCACGCTAGGCCCTCCCTTTTTGTAGCCATCTCTTGAATCAAGCAACTAATAACATAAGTTTCTACTTTTGCCTTGCACCAATAAAAAAGTTCTCAGAAGAATGTCCATTCAGAAGTAATTTATTTGGGAAAGAATCTAACATGACTAGTAGCTAGCACTCTTGAAGTGTAGCCCATCATAGGCATCTTTGTATTATGTGTTTATTAAGGGGTGAATTCATCCCCA
This sequence comes from Pinus tabuliformis, assembly GCA_031772625.1. Taxonomy (NCBI): domain Eukaryota; kingdom Viridiplantae; phylum Streptophyta; class Pinopsida; order Pinales; family Pinaceae; genus Pinus; species Pinus tabuliformis. The sequence continues at coordinate 774,346,539 of CM062810.1, forward strand.
TTTGGGAGGGAATCCTCATCCATTGCACGTTTATTATTTGGTTTCCTAAATGAATTTGAATATCCAAATTGTAGAAATATAGCATTTTGTCAAAATTGTGGTTGTAAGTTTCTTTGAGTATTACTTCAAAGTCTCTCTACCATAATCACTGTTGACTTGTTTTAAATTTGCTTCCTAATCCATTGATATCTGGATCCACTGAAGATGGAAATTATATAGATATATGCATCATTGTATTTGAATATAGTCCAATAAGAAACATGGTGAACAACAATCTTGACCTTCATATAGTCTAGGAACCTATTGCTGGTAGATGTTGTCATAGTTATCATGCTAGATGATTGATGGATGAACCTACATCATTGAACTTCTCCCATCTTCACAAAAAATCCCAGTTTTTTGTAGTTCAATGCAATATAACACCACAAGTAGAGCATTCTTCATCCTGCTTCATTAGATCTAGCATTTTCACGAGCTTATATTATAGCCTGAAATATAAAGTAGTCGAGAAAGTGTTCAACATGTAGCAATGGTAATGCTACAATCTTCTAGTTGGAAATATAACTTCATACTGATAGAAATGGCCTCTGCATTAATTCATTCCAAACATTTAAGTTGAATGAAAGAATTATGTTGATCTCCTTATGGATGTATGATGTCCCATATACTATATAAAAGAAAAATACTTATTAGGTTGTGTTGTTCTTTTATTCACTTCATTCCAACTCAAATCCCCATTTGCTTGGTATGAATTGACTTAGTCTTGTATTTATAAATACAGAGAGTTGACTGAAATTTATTTAATTGAAATAATAGCCACTGCTCCCAAGACTCTTCCAGTTCCAATCCAAACTGAGACATTTTAAAAATATTTGTTCTATAAGATGACTTTCAGCATCTAGAATGGTAGTTGCCTTAGAATAATTTCCAATGATGACTTGATAAGTGCATTAATTGCACCATTTTGTTCTTTCCCAAATACTAAACCTATAATTTCCATCAATGGTTTAATGGCTTTCCTTCAAGTATTACTTCTTGAAACGACATCCATAGTAATCTCTTCCATGTTGGGAAATCCTTTTCAAAATGGGATCAAAATTATCCACAACACTAATATTCCACAAACAGTCTCTACACACTAGATTTACAACCACCAATCTCTTAAGGATATAATTGACAGTGCAAGGTATATCTAATTTTGTACACTAGCTCATGATGTAGTTGGAGAAAATAATGGTACATTGCACCACCGGAAATGAGAGAACTAAAGAAAAAAGAACAAAGTTGAAAATTTCATGCCCCTTTACGGAATGAATGCCAAGAACATATGGTTGATAGGGTGTTTATCAAGAACACTAGGGATTCCACAAGATATACATGTGTAGACCCATCTCTTTTTGTTTTCATCAGACCTTTAAGTGTAGAAAAAAATAAAGGCTAGGTATTTCTATCTCAACTTTAAAAGTCAACTCCCTTTTATATTAATAAATGAGAGGGTCATTAATTAGGCATCATCAGTAATGGTGTCTTTATAATTCAATCAACGTGGCTAGTTCATAATTTCCTCTAAACATAATCAATGAGCCACCTGCAACCTGTCCTTTTTCTACTATAGACCCTTAGGCCCATATGCCAAGGTCATCAATGCAGCTAAAGGCATCATCAGAGTCATCATAATCAGTGGACATGACTTGTCTTTATCATCAAGTTATTCTGCTAGAGACTCTATAGCTCCCTCTGAAGTCTTACTTCAGTTCAGCCTTCATCAATCTGCCCTCATCTTGCTGCAACTCCATCAGCAAACATGCCCGGACAGTCTTTTTCACATGCTCTAACCATTCAATAATGAATTCAACTTGGCAGAATCATACTTTGATATCACAAATATTTCTAACTAAATGAAGATATTAAGAGACTTGCTTTGGATTTTGCCTTGGAGAGGACTGCTTTGTTCCTTTTGAATTGACAGCTACAAATATGACTGAGCCACAGGTGTCTTAATACTGATTCATAGTCCTTATTGGCACTATTCTAAATCTCTTATGCTATACTTTAGATAAACTTGTTGGATGGATGATGTTTACTTTCCCCTAGGAGCCATGATATTGGTGGGATTGTGGACACCTATCTTGTGATTTATATGCATTGCATGCTTTTGGTGATGGTTACACTTAGCCCTGGGCATTTGGAAGTTGGTAATGGAATCCATTCAGGTTACTTCAATGCTTTTGTTCACGGGATCTTAGTGGGTGTGCATTGTGCATTCACTTAAACTTTAACACCTAAGTTCAATATATCATTAAGTAAATGGATTACCAACAACCATATTAAACCAAAATGTAAAATCACGAGTTCCTATAATCATTTGAGACATCAAATCTCTAACTGGTAAATTCTTAGCTCACTACATTCAAGGCTCACTACAATCAGAAATAACATTGTTCTCCCCATGGTAATTAAAATGGTGTGATGATCTACAAACATTAAATCTATTGTAGATACCACTGTCTCCATGACCAGCCCAAATTCTTCCTTGATGCAAGGTCAGAAACTTATTGGTTGCATGGCTGGAAGTCCTCTAGCTCACATTTTAGGTTCTTTGAATCAAGTGCATGGACCCACTTGTATCATGAAAGACATGATATATCTCCTGTCCATTAGACTCCTCATAGGACTTTGGTTGGCTACTATGAAACTTTTCAGGGGTATCATATCTATGACCCTACCTCTCACCAAGTGACTAAGCATCATGATGACTACTACGATATCTTTTATAACTCCTTCCTGGTGATGACTCTTAGCATGTATCCATGGACCGTGCCTCTTCTTCTCTCATTGCGTTGCTTGTTGATGACTCCCAGCTGGTTGTAGTGAACCTTTCCACATCTCCATATTCTATTGATCCACCTATACAAACTCCTCTGAGTTCATTCTTTGTAGTTATTGAATAGTCTATGGGGAGTTGAGACTGAAGGGATTACTTCATCATCTAGTCCATCCTCTCCTTTGGATGTTTCTTCCAGCCTTCCCTTGCTAGATGAGGTCATCATTGTTGTAAAATTTGGTGCATATTTTCTACTCACTCATGATTATACTTGTTGCTTGGATGGATGATGGCGAATTTCCCCTAGGAGCCATGATATTGGTGGGACTATTGACACCTATCTTGTTATTTCTATGCATTGTATGCTTTTGGTGATGGTTACACTTAGCCTTGGGCATTTTGAAGTTGGTAATGGAACCCATTCAAGTTACTTCAATTCTTTTGTTCACGGGATCCTAGTGGGTATGCGTTGTTCATTCTCATTAAAGTAAATGGATTACCAACAACCATATTAAACCAAAAAGTAAAATAACTAGTTCCTATAATCATTTGAGACATCAAATATCTAATTGGTAAATTCTTAGCTCATTATATTCAAGGCTCACTACAATCAGAAATAAAATTGTTCTCCCCATGGTACTTAAAATGGTGTGATGATCTACAAACATTAAATATTTTGTAGATACCACTGTCTCCATGACTAGCACAAATTCTTCCTTGATGCAAGGTCAGAAACTTATTGGTTGCATGGCTGGAAGTCCTCTATCTCACATTTTAGGTTCTTTGGATCAAGTGCATGGACCCACTTGTATCATGAAAGACATGATATATCTCCTGTCCATTAGACTCCTCATAGGACTTTGGTTGGCTACTATGAAACTTTTCAGGGTATCATCTCTATGACCCTACCTCTCACCAAGTGACTAAGCATCATGGTGCTATCTTTGATGAGCCTTTTCATGATGACTACTAAGATCTCCTCTATAGATCCTTTCTGGTGATGACTCTCAGCATGTATCTATGGAACATGCATCTTCCTCTCTTGTTGGGTTGCTTGTTGATGACTCCCAACTAGTTGTAGTGAATCTTTCCACATCTCCATCTTGTGTTGGTCCACCTATACAAACTTTTCCGAGTTCATTCTTTGTAGTTATTGAATAGTCTATGGGGAGTCAAGACTAAAGGGATTAGTCTCATGTGGATGTTTTTTTCTAGCCTTCCCTTGCTAGATGAGGTCATCATTGTTGGTACTTCATCTTGAGGTGTACAGCCTAGTGATGCTTCTCCTTCCAGAATGTAATGATGCTCAGCTTTGAGATGATACTATTCATGTGGATCTACAAAAGTTTGTTGATGATGGTAACAAACCCCCTGCTACATCGTTTCCATCTTTTCTTTGGTGGTTTGTTTCTTGGTGATCTCATGCTTCTTGCTTTGAGTTGATCATGGTGATGCATGTACCTTCCATTTTGATGTAGGTAGTTTGTCTTGATGCATATTTTCTTTCCACTCATGGTTTTATGAATTATAGTATCATGGTCCTAGACACATGAATCAGTATGTGTGATATTGTGAGGATGATGTGCTCGCAAAATCTGTCTCAGTGTTTTGAAACTTTTCCATAGTCCCAAAGGAAAGATGACTTAGCACTTGCACACATGTTGAGATTATTGGCAGCAGTAAAGGGACAACAAATGGACTTAGTCTGGAAGCTCTGAGGTCATCATTATGATTGGAAAAGATAGAAAAGGATAAAATATGACCAAGCTGCTCATGTGCTAACTTTTAAAATCATGCTGGAATTCCTAGTAATAAAGATGTTGTTAGGCTCAGTGGTGGGATGTTCTTTGTTAGAAATTTGTTATAGACTGGCTAATGTTATTCCATTTGATATATGTTGTTCTATGATAGTGAATTTAAGGACAATGGCAATAATTTCGCATGGATCTATTCACTTAGCAACATATATCCAAATAATTACACCAACATTCATTCTCAGGTTTGATATTATTGCATGTCCAACCAATTTTTCCAAGAATTAAACAAATGCATAATTTTTCATGGATAACCCCAAGAATATTTACACTCCATCTGTAAATCATTATGTAATTGTAGTGTTCATCATATAATGTTACATTGTAGCTACACAATTTTGTATTGATTAGGTCATAGGATTGAACTCTATCGCAGTTGTTTTGACAATTCTATCCATGCTATTCTTGTAGCTCATTCTCTTGTATCCAAAATAAACATACATATGAACCAATCTGTCTTAATCTGCATTATCTATATCACAAAATTTTCATTTTTTTTTTGACCTTGTGATATCTTACATAATTTATGTAGCTCTTGATTTTTCCAGAGTACCAATAATTTTGTATGATAATTAATGGCTATTCCATACTAATCTATTGGACCTACATTGTTCCCAAATTCAATGTGACAGGTTTGGCAGTATGATTGCATGTTTCCGATATTCCTCCATCAATGTTCTACCTGTGCATTTGCCACCTTCAAAATTAGGGTTCCATGATCCACATCAACAAGATTGGCTCAGAAAGGAAGTTGCAGAGGTACTTTATGATACAAATTGTACATATGGGTAGATGTTTGCTAATTAATATATGCCTATCATACCTATGGTGTAGGACCCCCCAGATCCAAACTAATGTGCATTTTGATGCAAATGAACAAGTTGCAAATAAAGTGGAAATGTTGTTTAGAGAGGTTTTAATTTTGCTTGGACAGAAAATCATCACATTTGGATCCTTTTATTCTGGTATTAAGGTTCTTGAATCAAGGAGGAAAATTGCAGAGCTTGAAGGAATGTTGCATAAAGAGAGAGTTGAATTTGAGGTGATATTATAGATGTATATAAAGGTTTTTAAGTGTAATTTAGATTTCCTAACATGATAGTATGCTAGAATAATCTTTCCACTTAATGAATATTTCCATATTTGTTTATAGAAATTGCTTAGTTGGAAATCATTTCTTCATAGGGTTCATTCTTTTGATGCAATCTATCAAATTCAAACAGGGTTTGTTGCAATAGGCCATCATTAGTGTTGGGCGTGTTGGAACTTGGAAGACCTGATATTTCAAAGCTAAATAGTATAAGGTGTCTTCTTCTTTATGAAGCCTATGAATACGATCTTTGTCTTTTCCATTTAGATTCATCTATTAGAGTGAAAAACTCTCTTACCAAATTGGAATCTAGTCCACTGGAAGATTTTAAGACCCCACATGAGGAATATGATTCTAGCATAAATGAAAAAGTTGGAGACCATCAGTCAAAGATAGTAACAATGATAGTGGTGGTTTTGGCATTTTGATGACAGAGGACATAGGCTCCATGGTTGATGGAAATTGTTTGGATAGAGATATTTGTTTTGGAAATCTTCAGTTCAAAGATGTCCAAGCTGGTGACAATCGTGTTTTAAATAATGGATATGGGCAACTTTGCATGATTAGTGATGTGGAAAATTCCTACTTGTGTGACCATTTAGAGGGAATTGGGAGTGTGAATGGAAAATTAAATCAAGTCATGGAAATTATTAAATTGGTATGAGGTAAAACAACCCAGAATATCTAGATGACGTGGAAGGAGATCCAAACATTAGAGATTCATCCAATTTAACTAATGGTACCATATTTCATACTTTTGACATGGAGAATGGTGAATGGGATACCAACATCCATGTTTATGAGATAGTGCCTTTTGAAGCAGTTGATAGTAGGGACAATACAAATGGTTTGGATGAAGATATGACACCCTGTTAGAAACTGTCAGAGCAGGATTCTCCTATCCTCATTGATCTGTCAAATACATTAGATGCAATATGGATAGGTGAAGGCTAACTAGTAAAAGCTCAGGCTGTATCTGTGACATCACAAGGGCAAGAAGTTGGTTCTGCCACTTTGGCTACTATTGCTAGTGGCAGTGAATCTATTGACAAAAAATATTTTAATCCAGTTCAACAAATTGCAATAGGAGACAGGATGATGTCTGAATTTGCCTAAAACATGCACGATAAAGGTGGAATAGAGGTGCCTGAGAAAAGCATCCCTCCCTCACCAGTAAAATCATTAAATCTATTGGAAGAGTTTGGAAGCTGCATTGGGGCTCCTATGTCAAACTTACCAAAAAGTTACAACAAGAGTTTACAAGAAAATTTATTGGGGTCTATTAGAGTTGACTCTCAGAGAAGCTATAGTCCTATGTTTGTCTCATCAGTCATTCATTTGGGTGGTAATGGAGTGGGTAAGCTTCTTTTACCAACTAGTGTCAATGATATGGTTATTTTTGTTTATGATGATGAGCCAAAAAGCATAATAGCATATGCACTAAGCTTGCAAGAATATCAGGCTTGCCTATATGACAAGGTACCTGATAGTGAGAAGAAAAAGGAAATAGATAGGGACAAAGAAAAGGAATGTGCAGATTTATTTGGTATGGGTGGAGTTGTTTCAAATCTATTTTATCTGTCAGATGGTTCCTTAGACTCGAGTAAAGCTCTTTCCAAAGAGAGAAGTTTAGGATATGAGCATATTTACACATATGGCTCCAAAGGGAAAGGGGGTTCAGATTCATCACTATATATAAAAGACACATGCAAAAATATCCTTTTGTGATGAGGGTCCTCCTAGAAAAGTTAAGTACTTGGTAACCCGTTATTATGCAAAACAATTTGATGCCCTTAGGAAAAAGTGTTGTCCAACAGAGATGGACTTTAGATTGTCACTAAATCGCTGCAAGAAATGGGGACCTCAAGGAAGAAAGAGCAATGTGTTTTTTGCAAAATCCTTGGATGAAAGATTTATTATTAAGAGAGTCACCATGATAGAATTGGAATCTTTTATGAATTTTTCCTCAGAATATTTCAAATATCTGTGTGACTCATTATGTTTTGGAAGCCCCACATGTTTGGAAAAGATCCTTGGTATTTATCAGGTTGGATACTCATATTATTGTTAATTCTATATTTGAAAATTACCTTTTGAAGACTCCTAGAGAGTTTGCTAGGCTTTATTTCCTTCATTGTGTGTGTGCATGCTACATAATGTGCTCATCTTTCAGGTCACTATAAAGAATGCAAAAGGTGGCAAAGAGATCAAGATGAATTGATGGTAATGGAAAATATGTTGTTTGGAAGAAATGTAACATGGGTTTATGACCTCAAAGGTTCCGGTTGCTCCCGTTACAATGCAAATTAATTAGGCAACAACAAATCTCTTTTGGACCAAAATCTCTTAGAGACCATGCCAACTGCTCCAATATTTCTTGGGAATAAAGCCAAGTGCCTTTTGGAGAGAGCAGTCTGGAATGATACTTTATTTCTCGTGGTAAATATGGTTTTTGTTTTTCTTAATCAACCATAATTGTAATCTTAGTTTCAAATTTTTGTTGAGGTAGCCAGTTATCATGATTGTGTGCAATGTGTGTTTGTAGTCAATTGATGTCATGAATTATTCATTACTTGTTGGAGTTGAAGAGCATTGTGAGATGGTTTTAGGTAATAATAGACTCATACATTTGCTTTGAAATATATTTTCTCATATTTGATTTTCCATTTTAGGTAACATTATCAATAATTTCAACTGCTTGGGTCAGAGCATGTATCTATCAACATTTCAAAGATGAATACACTAACTTTTTTTTCTTCGTTTCAAATTTCAATACATGAAGTTTATTTTATATTGGTGATAAAGCCAACGGTTCTTGCTATGATGTTTTTTATGCAACGAATTTGCTTAATGATGATAGCCTAATGATTGTGACAGTATTACAATTGACAAACTAAGCATTCTTTACCAGAGTCATATGCTCTTGATATTGCACTTTTATGATAGGACCAAGCAACAAGTATTGGCAGTCAAAGATTTCATTCTTTGTGACCATCATTTATGTGAATAGGTTGTAGGTTCCTTGATTTGAAAGGTTTGAGGAAGCTCATTTTAAGTTCCTCATGTGGATCTAGCTATCAGCTGAAGTAAAATGTGCCCATCTTCTTTTTCTTTTCCTTTTTAATTCTTCTAATAATATCTTCTGGTTGAATATTGTCTTTCATTTGCTAGTCCAATTATCTTCAATGCTCTAATATTGAACTTGTTCTATGCCATGAATAAATAATTTTGGTTGATTTTAGAATGCCTCCTTGAGTTATTTTTTCCAACCAACTAAAGTTAAGTGTATTAACACCATTTTTTGAACTCAAAAGGTTTCTAAATTCATTTGAAGGTGATATGATTTTGTTTGTCCTTGATGAGGAGTATCAAGACATTTGCTTTCATGTTTTTATCCTTTCAATGGTTGGTAAATTGTAAGTAAGTTTTGATTTCTTGTTTTTTCAATTAAGGTAGATTGGGCTTTTGGTCTTTATGCTCACTTTGTGTCCATGTTTTGTAGTGATGCGCTAGAACTATGCATGGTTGTTAGTTGGAGCCAATGGTTATCGAGAAATAGTATGAGCTTTAAACATGCTGCTCCATTAATGGGAACATCTCCAGTCACAGCTCATTATATTGGTGGTACTATGATTTTTGTCTTTATGCTCACTTTTGTGTCCATGTTTTGCAGTGGCTAGAACTATGCATGGTTGTTAGTTAGAGATAGTGGTTATCAAGAAACAATGAGCTTTAAACATGCTTCTCTCTTAATGGAAACATCTCTTGTCACAATTCATTAGATTGGTGGCACTATGGATAGTCGGCAATTGACCAAGCCCAACATTGACCAATGCCACTTTAATGTACTATGGATGCCATCTCTGTTTAATGTACTTTAAACATGTTCAAATTAGTAGATTTCATTGTTGGTTATTATTTTGCTTATCATCTTTATTTTGCACACTCTAATACTATTATCTATGGATCTTTTTGTTATTCCCCTAGATCTATTTTTGCAAGTCTAATTCTTTAAAGGGTGCTAGCTCAATGGAAGAGCATCTTCTTTACAAGCAAGAGGTGGGTGGTTCGATTCCATCATGCCATGATATTCAGATGGAATGACAATGATTAATTTTTGGTGATGGAGGTTCTTTTGACTATCACTAATGAGCTTATGGTGACATTTTTCAACCCTCACCAAAATATGAAATGGTGACAGTCAATGAACGCCACCATATATATTCATTAATAGTGACGACCATGAAAGGTCCATCACCATAAATCACTAATGTTCATATGAAATGGTGACGGTCAATGAACGTCAACATATATGTATATGCATTAATAGTGACGGTCATGAAAGGTCCATCACAATAAATCATTGTTGTTCATATGAAATGGTGACAGTCACTACCCATTATTATAATCATTATTTGTGACGGACCTTGAATGTCACCACATCTATATTTTTGGTGACGCCACCATTAGTGACGTTCAATTTTTTTATGACGGAGGCTAAGGTTCATCACCATTGCTAATATGAAATGGTGACGATCACTATCCGTCATTATAAATCATTATTGATGATGAACCTTGAATGTCACCATAACACTTATACTTTTGGCGACGCCACCTTTGGTGACGTTCAATTTTTGGTGACGGAGGCTCTTTTGACTGTCACCAATGAGCTTATGGTGACATTTTTCGACCCTCACCAATGTCCTTTTTTCTTGTAGTGGCTGTGTTTATCAAGGTTCTTACTATACACTCTTTCATATCCTTCTATTAGTTTTGATAATATTCCACAACAAATTTCTTGTAGGTGTTGATATTGACCACCAGTTCTGTCAAGGTAGGAGAGATTAATCTTTTCTCTACCAATTTTGTTAAGCTATGAGAGATTAATGTTTCTAAAAATTTTGTTTTACTTTTCTCCCAAATTTTGTTTCCTTGAGTGTTTCCATCACTACCTTGTTGATTCCATATCAAACCAATTTCTCAAATGCCAACCTAACTGTGACAATATACTTTCTTGCTTCTACAAATTTGCAGCCTCATTGTAAGGAGAAGTTGTTATATTTGCAGGGGCGATTTATAAACACTTTCATTCACTATCTGGGTAGTTTTTAAGCCATTGACCTTCAGGTAGTTCATCCTTCTATATGATAGTTGGTCATTACACTTTGTTCTTCAAGAAATATATAAGTTATGAAAGTCATTATACCATGTCATGAAGTGTTGAATTGAGGGAATCCCATTCCCATGAACCTTACATGTGGTCTTAAGATGAAATATTCTATTTTTAGTCATTTTGTTAAAGTCCCTCCCCTTCAAGTAGGCTTTATGCAAGTAGGAAAATGAAACAGGCCCCCCTTACTTACTGACCTTCCCTTCTCTTACCTGAATAATTATATCTTACGCAACCAACAAATGGTTCTTACCTTGAATTATGGAGTTTAATAGACCAAAAATAAAATATTTATGTAACTCTGGTCCCCACCACCTGAACACCTTATGGCCCAGCATGAATGAAGGCATGTTAAGGATTTCTTCATTAGTCTTCATAACGATCATTTCAATTCATATTCATCATGGCTTATTCTCACCACTCATGTAGGTTCACTTGGCTTGGCAATGCAAATTTCTCATTAATGCTTCCCATCACTCAACCACCTTCAATCATATTAATTTCAACAATTTTATTTTGATTAGCATTTGTAAAATTTGTATGTGGTTTTTTTCATCAACAACTACTATTTTTTCTTGAATTGCCCCATCATATGCATAAGTAGCATTTCCATGTTCATCATCATCCCCTAATAGATGATAACATCCTTGAGGTAAACTCAACATGTTTATAACAACTTTTGCATATTTATCACTATGTATTTCAAAAACTTGGCTACAAGCCTCATCATTGGTAAGAGCATCATAATTGACCAGCCAAATTCCATTGCACCTAGATTCCACATTAATATTAGAGGCTGTCAAGGTCCTTTCAATAGATATGCTAGCAATTTGAACTGTTTCAAACCTTTTTAACTCTCTCCATGGGTTCTTTTCCATCCAATTTATTCTCTCAAACCTTAAAGAATTCTTAAAAGGCCCAAACACACTTCTAGGGGTTGCAACTTATGAGTAATGTCTAAGCAGTGCCAACACTATGTATGCCTATCATGTTTGCCTCTGTGGTTTGTAAAACTATGTTGTTGTGATGGCCATAAAAAATTAACAAGTATATGTTTGTAAGATAGACACCTCTAGGTAAAAAGTGACAAAATGGTATAGCCAAATCATAAAAAATTATTTAGTCATCCATGCATTAGGATGTGCAACCATGGATATTCCTTGCTCACAATTCTTGGCATAGTTCTTCATATTTTTATTTCCCTAAAGCAAATATAGCCTAGACATTGATAAACCAATTGTAGTTGCACAAAAAAATATAGTTATCCACGTTGTTGTTAGGAAACACTTTGACACACTTTCACTCATTCTCTTGGCATTTATCCACATGCCACAATTCCTTCCAACTTGGAAAGGAAACTCGTCACAATTGCATATATATTTTGTAAACTGTATGAATGATCTTTGTATGCCTTGGATAGAGTGTAATAGAACTTGGTCAAAATTGTAGGGTGTAAATCCATAGCTTTGTCTCTATTTAGGATTTCAATTGTTCATAATGCCAGCTCTTGATATATTTTCTTAACTCCTGCACACCCTGATTTCCCCAAAATCCATCTTTGAATGGACTCAAAGTGGAGCAACGTTAGCCTTAAGTTGTATCAACTCTAGGTCATGGCCAATTTCAAGTATCTCCTTACACCAATCAACTATTTCCTCCTTTTGTTCAATTAACACTGTAATAACCCCTTTCTTCTTCTTCCTTGCATGAGGTATTTAGCCAATAATGTATTTATGCTGGTGAGTTCCATATTTTCTCACTGCAACTCTTATTAAGCATCCATTGAAGTCAAAATCTTCAATTTCCTTCAGCATATCCTCTTTAGTTTGGCCTCTGTTAACATTAATATTCTTGGTTAAACTTGCACCTTGCACTATAATTCATGCAGAAGCACCACCTTCAAAATCTACATCATATGCTCTTCAGGTTTTATGTCATTATGCTCTTCAAAACCTGCCAGATTTAACTCCTCATTTGAGGAAGAGCTTTGTAGATTATCAACCCTTGTCACTTGCATTCTTACCCTCATAAGAGCAACACTATTTCCTCATGCATGATAGAAAAACATTAAACAAACAAATATTGTAGAGTAATAGAGGTTGATGCAATGCATAGAAACAAGGAAATGAAAAACTTTAAGGTAAACATAGGTGACAAGAAACAAAAATTTAAAAGGAGAGAGTTTATGAAATAGTGTTGATCCCTAACTAAATATTTGTCATGAGAGAAATGTTTGCAGTGACCTATAGAGCAGTACTGTAAACTGGTTTGAAGAAATGGTGCTTCCATTAATGATCGTTTAGTTTTATAATGCTCCATTGGAAATCTTGATTGATGAGTCCCAAGAATAAAGATACATTGTATGAAATTCTGACAACGATCTAGAGAGTAGTATTGTAAACTGAGTTTCTGCAATGGTGCTTACATGAATTATAGATTAAATGTATAACATTCCATTGGAAAGTTAAGTGGTGAATGGTCATCAACATGGATTGCATATGCAGAATGATGATATATGTCTCTAGGATTGATTTGATTATGATCTAGGGGCTCCTAGTTTCTCCTATCCAATACTGGTGCTTCTAAAATATTTAATGGCCCTGGCAGATTGATTTGATTGATGGATATTTTGAACAAAGTTGAATAAGTTACTCCTTTGCATTATAGATTGCAAACTTAGGGGTGGGTCATGGAAAGCATTGAATAAAAAGCATTACCTATTCATGTATGATCAAATTCACAAGGGGAAAGAAGCATTGGGCTTTATATGGACTTGAGGCTATACATATTGGAACATCATTTACTGCAAACATTCTCCAACAATCAACCTATCTGTCAAATGTGATAGGTCATTTGTACATCAAAATTGAACCTTGTTGGACTAAACATTTGATGGCTCTTAATGTCTAATGATTTGGAGTGTCTTTACATTAGAGCATTTAAAAATGTGTTTGGACATGATGTTTTGTATGGTAGTGAACTAAGAGTCACTTTCTAGACAATTGTATTCCTAGTGATTTTATGGACTATTTTTAAACTTGTGAGCATTCTTCGTTATTGTAATACCACTTTTATTTTGTGTTATCGGTGTGTTTTGTTTTGATTTGTTATAGCTTCAGAGGTCAGGTTCTATCTCCATTATTGGTCCCCATTCCACTAATGGCTTTCGTCCCCTAGTTTATCACCTACTCCAGAATCACAAACTCATGAGGCATTGATTACAATTGAATAGAACCAATGAGAACTTGACAATAATATCAATGGAGTTGTAACAATAAAAAAACATAGTTAGGTCACTGTATCAGGACAATACATTAAACATGCAATAATGCTTGCGATAATGACCTGCATTATAGTAGGAATGACTAGAGATCATGACATCAAATACAAAAAGATTCAAAGCATTTATCAGCAAGAGGTGTTGCTTAAGAACACTGTATTACCCCACAAAAAACACCCCATGTTTAATTTCAGATGTATTATTACACCACAAACAACATCTCATGTTTAATTTCAAATGTATTACAAAGAACAATAGAGGAACTGCCAACATAAAATCCAAAGAATCAAATACAGTCATAACCCAGCAGGGACTTCTGTGTTTTGGCAGCGAAGTAATGAAAAATAATCCACACTGAAAAAATGTTATCTTTTGATGAATGACATATCACAACAGCTATGTAAGAGTTAAAACAAATCATGCACAATCACCAAATTATCAGACATAAATTACCATTGAAAAATCAGAGTAGTTGATCAAAAGAAAAAAAATGTCAATTTTGCAGTCTGCACAAAAAAAAAAGCACAAGAATTTGAGATGATGACTAGACAGGGAAAATCATGGATACTATGCAATAGCTGAGTTGCCTAAATAATGTTACCTTATTCAACCAATAATACTCAAAACGAAAAAGTACATTCTACCTTTTCTGAAAGAGTGGAGTTGGAATGTGCATGCAGATGAAGGTTTCTCATTAAAACACCATTACTAATATTTGATAAACCACCACGGTTGTAGATGACTTTAAATCTTGATCTTGGACACTTGACCTATGAAAACCTGAGATAAATAAATCATATTACTTTATGCCATCCATGACACAACAACAAAAGTTTTATCTTCTGCCATTTTAGAGAGAACCCAGCTAGGATGTATATGCTGATGAAAATTTTGCACTGAAAAAGAATTTATTACTAATTCAAAACATGAAGTTTTTACCTAACACTCAATCATGATGTTCAGAACCTGAGTTAATGGAAACTTCCCAATCCACCATGCCCACCATTCATAAAATATTTTACATCCTGCTAATTCAAGGAGAGATTAGTTGGAATATATGTATATGCAAATGAAAGTTCACCAAGGTATAGAAGCAGTTACTCATATGTTTCACAATCCCAATTTGGAAAACTCACATTATTCTTTTCAGTGCATCCAACTTAAAACAATCTCTAGCAATGTGAGACTGCACTCATTATAATTTGCGCTACTTTGAACATCCAGTTGGTTGAAATGCCTTGCATTTGGTGGTCACACAAAAATTTGAGCATTTAAGAGTCAAATATTTTGAAACAACACTTAACCCATGTTCATCATTTAGATACTATGGTTCCACTGAATAATACCCTCTCTTGTTAAGACAATTAAGAAGAGAATACTATTAAATCGAAAGCTAAACAATGTTGTCAACAAGGTCTTACCTAGTCAGTGAAAGAGGGGTGTTGTTATCATGCCCACTGGGGTTCAACTCCCCCAAATGGCATGTTCACCTCTCGTGGACTGGAATACCTCCACAAGTAGCTACTTATTGTGTATGGGACCAGTTACAAGTCCTATGCAATTTTGGAAAAATAGATACCACCCAGTCATGGTATATTTTACAGACCTTAGGCACCTCACATCATGTAGACTCACAACCTTAATCCAACAATCCTTGCACTTTTTTCTTCACCCCATGAAACTCCATAACAAATTATATATACACTTGTTTGGAATAAGTGAATCCAATAGTAATTGGATGAAATACTCCACTTATATTTTTGTGTTTTTGGCTTTGAAATTTGTCTCTATATACTTTGCATTCCTCTGGCCTATAGACTAAATGAGAGATTTATTCTATAGACTCAATAAACTCAGGATGTAGTTTCTTAATAGTGTAAGTCCTAATCGATCTAATATACTGGCTAATACTAATATAATTTAAAATAGTAAGGGTATTCAACCAGTCAAATGAAACACAGACAGGGTGTGTAAAGTGGTAAATTCAGTAATCAAACCCTGTGTAAATACCTACTCAATCTACATCAATTCTATCTATAAACCATGGATAGGGTGTTAAATTCATCCTATAAAGGGTGTGTACAATAAATTTAACTGTAGCAATTTCTTTCTATTTATTCCTACCTAAGTCTTTATGCCTACTATTCCTATTACTTAGTCCTAACCAATAGAAGAGAGTCTAAATAACTACCCAGGAAAATGAAGGATTGAAAGGGTGTACCATACAAATTATGTAGAATTTTTTTCCAATAAATAAAATAGAAAACTCAACATCCATCACACCAAAACAGAATTTGTATGCTTATACTGGGAAAGCACATAAATTCAAGGAAAATATAGATCTCAACATGGTTCATTGCTATAATCTACAAATGGGACCAATTCTTTCCAGCCTATGTGAGATGATGAATGTAACAATAAAATCTTAGAAGCCCAATTGATTGCAAATGTGTCATGTATACATGGAATATGTGCATGTGTAGAAGTATCTTAGTGAACACACTTTATGAAACTGTGTAATTGGCCCAATACCTGGGCCCTTGAGAAGTATGGAATATTGCTTTCTAGGCTATATAAAATATCCATAGTCACACCACATAAATAAGTGCTATAATAGCTTCCATACAAGTTATCAATATTTTTCAACCCAAAATTCTTGTGATGAACAAAAAGAGAGTCATACATAATTTCCAATAAATAAAATGGAAAACTCAACATCCAACACATCATAATAGAATCTGTTAATGCCAATGCTGGGAAAGCACATAAATTCAGACAAAATTTAGCTTAAAACATTATTCATCACTATAATATACACATGGAACCAAATCTTACCAACCTGGTTATCATCACTGAAGCCCAACCTAAAAGTTAATAAAGGACACTTCTGATCTTGTGAGCACGTCATATATCTAACTAAGATTTTCAGTGCCAACACCAGACAATGGAAATTGGCTAGCAAATGATTCAACCCACTTTTTGAGATCAACAATGCTATTTCGTAGCTAGAAATTGTCTGACTTAATAAATTCTATAAAATCTTTTAATTTTGTACTTTTCACAGAGCTCTTAGCCTTAATGGCTATTTGCACCCCCTCATGGATAAAATCTACAACCTTAATAAAGGAATACTCAAGAAGCCTACGGGTGGTTAATGCAGGAGTCCCTATGCGTATACCACTAGGAACCATAATACTTTTATCACCTGAAAATGTAAGGTATTAAAGTAAGTTGTATCATCCCATGGAGAAAGGAAAATCCATGAATCCCTTACATCTAAATATACAAAGAAAAAATTCATGTAACATGGTACAAACTTCTTGTTCAGTGTGATAGAAGCAACATCCAAAACGTCCTCTACTCTTGCTCCATAAATGCCCTGTCCAAGCCCATTAATATATACCATGTTACATTCAACCAACTAAATCCAATAGAAATCAATATACAAGTAGGTTGTGTACACCAACATATGAACAGAGGATCCTTACCAAGGGCCTCAAATCAACTAGGACTAGGTGATATTCACTACCACCAGACACCAAATTGTAACCCAAATCCATTAGGCTCTTTGGAAGGGCTCAGAAATTTTGTACAACTTAATAAAACTATTTTACCTTTGATAAGAAACAAAAACCATTTAAAAATAATTCACATGCATGAATTTTACAGAAGCTTACACATGTGAGAGTGTTACACCTGTACTTGATAAGCCTTGAAATCTGTAGTTACATCATGTTTTAACCAAACAAAAAACCCTCCTATGGTATAGTTATGTGGTCCTCCCTAGAAACCCACAAATTATTTCATGTACCTTTTAGAAATGGAATGATACAAAAAATTTATATATCCAATATTATGATATTAGTGAGCAAGAGAACAATATGGATGATGGAGGAAAGGAAGGAGAACTTAGATTGATCTCTAACCTTGGAAAAAACTACATTCTTGATGGTTGTATCTAGATCCACCCCAAATACTGGTTCCTTCCTAAAGAATATCATGCCTCCCCAAGGACCTCATAAAGACTAAAAATCACAACCCTCCTATCCAAAAATATTTCAGAATGAAAAATATCAAAAAGATAAAAATGAAAGGAAAAAGGTGAAACAATTAACAAACAATTCAAGGAACATAATGAGTTTCATTGAAGCTTTGATCTAGTAGTGATAAGAAACAAAAGAACATAAAAAAAATGAAAATAGGAAACTCAATCAAAGAACATGTAAGAGAATCAAAAGGAAAATCTACACCTCTTAACTCTATAATCACTCCTCCTATGATGGGAATGGCATATTTGTTTTAGTTCTTCGCTGTTTCTTGAACATTAATGGGATTATTTTATTTTACAAGGGGGGAATGGCACAGATATATAGAATTAATATAAATCCAAAAAAAGGTCCATCTAATATACTCATATTTTTAATCGAAAGTGTGAAGTGCAGAGAAAATTAATAACATCAACTCACCTTATGCATTGTAGTTGTTACTACATCACAAAAATCAAATGGAATGACCATTATAGAAGAAATGATGAGACCATTTATGCGTGCCATGTCCATCATTAAGTATGCACCAACTGTATTGGCAATCTTCCCAAACCACAAACTTTTTAGTACTAAAAATCATAAAAGATCCAACATTACACACTATAAGAACATATTAATAAAATATGCTAGAATAAACATTGCTAGAAAGAGAAGTTTTTGAAAGGACTTCCATTATAAGATCTAGAAATACCCAGCTTCAATACCTACCTCATGTGAGGGTAATCAATATCTCAGGGATATGCTCTAGCACCAGCAATGATAATCTTGATCCTAAAAATGGTGGCATTCTTCTCAAGCATCTCATAGTCAATGAATCCTATAACCCATGAAAAAAAATTTGACCATTAGCACTTTGAACACTTTCCCAAAAGATTGGTTTAATATTTGTCAATGATGGAACTGTTTCCCTCCTAATTATTATTAAACTGGAAATGCGAGCTCACCTGTGGACTCATCTAGGTGATATGGCATTGATTCAAAGTAAATTGATGTAGCAGATACTCACTTTTTTGCTATTGTGAATCCATGAGACAAATGCCCTCCATGTGGT
The DNA here is from genome assembly GCA_031772625.1 of Pinus tabuliformis. NCBI lineage: Eukaryota > Viridiplantae > Streptophyta > Pinopsida > Pinales > Pinaceae > Pinus > Pinus tabuliformis. The sequence continues at coordinate 774,365,814 of CM062810.1, forward strand.
AAGTCGAAACCTTGAATGTTGCAAAGAAAATTTTCACATGTTACATGCCCAAATAGGAATGATAATCTTATCATAGGACGTTCATAGTTTAGAACCATACACACCATAATGTGATGATGTGGTTGGAGGAGAGTTGTATAAACAACAAAATTAGTTGGGGATCGAGATACTGGTTGAAAATTAACACCCCATGTATTGTTGTTAAGATGGAATGCTTCTAGGACCCTCTGCTAGAAAATCCTCTCACTTTTGTCAATGAATTCATTGCCAACATATTATATGAATGGCATAAATCCCAACCCAACACAGTAGTGAATAAATATAGAAAAGTGTCCAACAATTGTATCCATCATTGTGATAACAAATACTCATACAACAACTACAGGTCTCTACACTATAATGCTGAACCCAGAAACCATTACACACATGTCAAACATTCAAGCTAAAATGTATAGGTCCAAAAGCTAAGAGAAAGTGAGTTTAACAAGAAAAAAATACCAAGTGGCAAGAAGAAACTGCCAAGAAACTCAGACATAATCACAATCATCATGGTGCCATTCTTCACATTCCAATTTATTTCTTCAAGCACTTACCTCTTACCAGGGAGTCTTTCTGAATACTTGTTTGTTAGACGTGATCCAACAGCTTCCATAACTGCCCAGGGTGTAAAATTTTTAGAAGAAATAAGTTCGAAGCCATTAAATTGTGATTGCTTTTCTTTCTCAATTACTACATTCATTTTAGGATCGAGCTCACTCAGAGGAGGATCTACAAAGCTCTGCTTTCCCTCTACATGTAGTAATTTACAAACTAGATAAAGAAATCAAAATAAATTCAGTACCCTCAATAACTGAGGCACGATTTGACAGGAGCATTAATTGTATTATTGAGGTCTACAATTTCTGTTTGCTAGCATTCGGGTGGAATCTATATCAAGAACAAAGTATTTATCAAGAAATTCATTAACCATTAACTCAACAAAACTATAAATAAAATTGAGGTATTTGACATAGTTCATTAAATGAAGATAAGAAGCTTATTTGTAGAAACTCAATTCACAAATGAATCTTCTAAACACCTCCAAGTTAAACTATATTCAACTATGATCTGTGCTTTCTTCACTTGGTCTTCAAATGGAAAGATTACCAAGGATGTCACATAGGCTATTTATACTTGTAGAAATTTCAACCAAAAACAAATACATAAATAAATAAATCATAGCATGAATTCTAAACAACATGCACACCTGGGAAGTTGCAGGGTTGCGCTAGCATGAACGCCAAAGGATTTCCTATTGTCAAGCTTGTTGTGATACAAAAAGGTTTATATGATGGGCATGGCTTCTGTAATGCCCCGGGAAAAAATGTAAATATCTGATTTACTGTGGTAAATATAAACTGAACTTGTTATTAGTATTTGATTAAAAGTTAAATGTAATTTGTTTCATTATGAGATGTAAAAATTGTTTCCTTAAAGGATGGTAATTTCTCAAGGAGGAAGTTGTCCTCTTGAGGTGGAAAGACAGTTGCTGTGAAAGCAACCCTAACTACCTCCCCTAACTAGAAAGGTTTCCAGGGAAAAAGGGAGGAGGGGAAGGAAAATCTGCACTGTAGGGACAGGCAGAGGAAGAAAAACCAAAACTGGAAATGAGGCTAAGTCTGGTGATGACCAGATAGCCCTGCTCGTTGTACGAGAAACTTGCGGAAGACTGAGGTCTAGCAAGAAGCAAGGGGGGAGATTCTGGTCCTGAAGGACGAATCTCATGGTTGGGCAGATGAGAGACAACAGACCCAGATTTGGATGATTTGCAAGAAGAAATTTCCAGCCAGAGAACTCCAGGTATGTAAAGAAACCCTTGGGTTGGGACTGCTGTGGAAGCTTTGTAATGTTTTTAATCTTTATCTTTTTTTTACTGTGAAAAGGGTGTGGGAGGATCTTCTTACAGGGAACCATGGGGAAAAACGGAGAAGAGAGATGATTGACCTCTTAAACAAACCTTCAATGATGCAAGAGCTCACTGGTTGTGAGGGGTTTAGTTTCTATGCCTCCTAAAAAAAAATTATTAGGAGTTAAATGCAAGAGGGATTTGTAGGGAAATCTTATCCAAAGATTTATAGAAATAATAGAAAAACAAAAAACTCAGGGAATTATCACAGATTAAGAGTTTTCAAGAAGATTTTCAATATAGTAATCCGAGTCCATTCGACAAATGGTAGAAAGCCCGATATGGGGTTTTTCTCTCTACGCATGCTTTAATAAAAAAAAAAACAGGAAAGTTTAGCAACCAACATTAGAACCCCGGAACATCATTAGTGAAATGATAAATACTTAGTCTCTAAAGGGAGTGCTGATGAGTAAAGTCACATCCGCGAGGGTATGCAGACTTCCACATCAGAGTCCCTTTGTTTCTAATTGCTTGCGGATAAGAACTTAAATGACAGCATTGCAACCTCATAAATATACATGTATAGTGACAGAAGAACAAATCTTGAAAATTCTCGTAACCATACGGAAGCGAGTAAAACCAGAGAGATTAAATAATCACATAAACTTGGGCTCTGAGGAGCGTATTCCTGTAAAGAACTTGTATGATAATTCGAGCAAGAAAACTAGTAGTAAATAGAGCCAGATCTATAGCAATTGTCAACATGCATAACTAGATAAGCACAAATCATTTTCATCATGTGGCAAATGCTACGTAGTATACCATACAACATGAATTGAAAAACCCGTTGACAAACTCAAGAAAATTCAGAACGATACATATATTTATAAATTACATTGTCATAGTCATAATTACAATTCAATAACTCATGGAACCCTAGCGAGGGTTAATGCATCATAGTGTATCAAGGAGAATTGTAACACGCAGTAGAAAGGGCGTTCATCCCCAGAACTTAACAGAACTCAGGTCACAAAGACCTAGACATACAAAAGAAAAACTGAAGCATATGTAAATGAAAATGTGCATAGTCGGCCTTGAAGCCGCTATAAGCCACAGTATATTAACCAGGGGAACAACTCGAATAGACCTTCCATCAGTGGCATAGTTACACAGTAAATGCATAAGAGAGCTCGAGGGCTTGTCAAATTGCAGGGTTAACACTTCGGAAAACCGTTTTCAAGGAAAGGTTCCCCAATTCTAAAAGGAGTTGGGCAAACCTGCCTAAGTATAAACCTTGCCATAACTCTGTTACAATAAACAAAGGGGAGAATCCGTGAGGGGCTGGGCTGGAGGGCCAATACTAACCGAAAGAAGAGCCCATCATTTCATGCAACAGAACGAGTAAGCTAGCTAAGAGAAATCGGGAAATCATAGGAACTTACCTATTAACCAAGCATTGGGAGGATAGGACCTGGAAACTGGGCAGCTCCACCCGCACCCATGCGTGACTTACTGGAGGTCGGCCCATATCCCTCGTTCACTGAAAAACAAAGACAAGCAAGAATCATATCAGAGTTGTGGATAGAACAAAAACAAATGAAATCTGTGAAATATGATGAATCAAAAAAAACTCAAGGATTTCATGGTGAATCCTTACCACAAGACAACCACTGTTAAAAACCAGGTCCAGAACGATCCGGGGCTCGGCAGTGCACTGAAGTCGTCACCATTCATCGACGAGGAACTCTGAATGAGTTCGGCGCCAGGAAGGAAGATGGAGCTGTGGCAAGGACAAAAAAAAATGTTTTGGATAACCTCCACAATACGAGTAACCTGGATGATGCATATGGAATCATCTCCACTCTCAGATGGGCTACCAACATCCACACCATTGATGTGGGGAGGAACCCGAGGGTGCAAAAGCAGAGGGTACGTAGATCATACCCCATCACGTGATGGAACCAGTAAAAAGTAAATGCCATAGCCAGGTGTAAGGAGCCAGTGGTGCCAACAATAAACCTGACAGATAATACTGTCCTCCGAGTAGATATTTACATTCACACACATAAATGACAAGTTAACATTACTCTTTTCTATATCCATTTTGATGCATGCGCGATTTAAAGTTTTAAGGTTGATGCAATTGCATGTTGGGGTAGAATAGTATACGTTTTATGTATAATTTTTTTTTTTGTGGGTATATTACAAGTGGTATCAGAGCCCAGTATCAAAAACTGTGGCCTTTGGGAATTGGAACTGATAGACAGATAGAATACAGTTTATTTCCATCTCTAATGAGTAGTTAGAAAAAGTTGGATGCGTGACTACTCATCTGTTACTTTTCTTATTTTTAAGTACAGGAGAAAGAATGACAATATGAGAAGAGCAGACAGTGCGTCACATAGATTTGTAGTGGGTCAGGGACCTGCAGAGAATAACCCCAAATTATGGGTACAACTTGGAGAGGAGGCTCGCAATACAAACCTTGCAATTCTGGAGACAGTGTAGGAATTGAAGAATGAAATGGCCCGATTGTGGGAGGATAATGCAAGGTTAACGATGGAACAGGAGAGAATTATAAAAAGCCTATCTGACAAGCAAAATCAGCAACCACTGAATCCCAGCACTGAGCAGCAAAGGATGTCAGAGGAACAGAATCAACACATAGAACCTGAAGAGTCAGAAGGAAGGGAGGAGGAATGATCTGATAATGCCTATGAATAGCAGACATCAAAAAGGCAACGAATAGAGTTGTAAGGGGAATTCCGTAAATTCAAACCACCACACTTTGACGGAGAACAAGAGGCAGCAGCCGAGGCATGGTTGATTAATATGAATAAATACTTCCAGCTATATGATTACGATCACAATCTCAAGGCAAGGTTGGCCATTTTCCAATTACAGGGGAAAGCCACCCTGTGGTGGGAAGAAGTTAAGATGGTAAGAGGAGTAAGTGAACAGACTATCACTTGGGAAAATTTTCAAAAATACTTTAAAGAAAGATACCTGACCGAATTCTTTTATGACAAAAAGGTAAGAGAGTTCCATGATATGTGATTGGGACAACAAACTATGGATGAATTTATCACTCATTTTACTTCATTTCTCCATTATGTGCCTTATATTCGGGAGGAAAAGGCTAAAGTACAGAGGTTTGTCAGTATTTTGCCTTTGAGCATGAGGGAAAGAATCGAATTTGACAACCCAGAGACAATGGACGAGGCCATATGTAAAGCTCAAATTTGCTACCAGCAAAGCAAGTAGAAGGGAGAAATCCTGGGTAAGAAATGGGTTGACAAGAAAGGCAGCAAGCTGACTGGAAATACTAAAGGTAATCGAGGTGGTGGAAACAAAGGTTTTCCCAAGGGACAAAACAGCAGAAACATACAGAAGAACTCACTCTGATTAAAGCCCCCCATTGAGTCCAGAACCAATGAACAGCCTGGAAAAATAGACAACGAAGGGACAGCAAGGCCTCCAGTGCAGTGTTGGGGCTGTGGTGGACCCCATTACGTTAAAAACTGCCCTCAACGAAAAGGAACCGAACAAGTTTCCCAAGTCTATGAATCTTCTATGGTTGGCGATGTAGGATGGAGTCTACCGAAGATTAATGCTGCTCTGGAGGATCGTTAGACAGAGTACCAGCCGACCATGGTGGAATTTGAAGGTAACTCTTAAACCTTGCTATAATTGTTTTGATTGATCCTAGAGCTACATTAAGTTATATTAGTCTTAAAGTTGTGGAGCATTGTAAGTTGCAACCTGTTAAGTTTAAGGACCCTTGGCTAGTAAAGTTGGCAACAGGGGCAAAAAGATGGGTACTTGCTAAGGTCAAAGACTGCCCTTTAAAAATAGCAGGACAACCAGTTATAGCAGATTTAAATGTGCTGCCCCTTGGCTCGTACGATATATTGATTGGTATGGACTAGTTAGAAAAACACTGGTCCATAATTAATTGTAAAACCAAGACCATCTGTTATCAGGATGAGCTTGGAATAAAGCAAGAGATGCAGGGAATCAAGTGACCAGTGCAGATTTGGCCCATAACTGCCTCACAGTTAGCAAAATGCATTAGGAAAGGATGTCAGATTTATGTCGTCCAAGTAGGCTATGCCAATTCGAAAGATAAAACAACCACATTGGAGAACATTCCTGTGATACAGGAATTTGCTGATGTGTTTTCGGAGGAGATTCCCGGACTACCACCTAAAAGAGACATAGATTTTACCATCGAATTGGTGCCAGGAGCAGCCCCGGTATCCCGAGCACCCTACAAAATGAGCATACCAGAATTGACGGAGTTAAAAATGCAATTACAGGAGCTGTTGGACAAAAACTACATTTGCCCCAGTGTGTCACTCTAGGGAGCCCTGGTGTTGTTCATTAAGAAGAAAGACGGGACCCTTCGCATGTGTATGGATTATCGTCAACTAAAAAAATTGATGATCAAGAATAAGTATCCTCTACCCCATATCGATGAATTGTTTGATCAGGTAAAGGGAGTAATAGTTTTCTCAAAGATTGACTTGCGATCAAGGTATCACCAAATCAGGATTAAAGAGGAAGACATAGCTAAGACAGCTTTTAGAACACGATATGGCCATTATGAATTTGTGGTGTTACCCTTTGGGTTGACCAACGCCCCCGCAACTTTTATGTGTCTAATGAACAACGTATTTCACCGGTATTTGGATAAGTTCATGCTGATTTTCATTGATGATATACTGATTTATTCTCGGACTATGGAGGAGCACCAGGAGCACCTCAGATTAGTATTGCAAACCCTCCGAGAACACCAATTATATGCTAAGTTCAGAAAATGTGAATTTTTCAAAGAACAAATACAATATTTGGGGCATATAATTACTAAGGAAGGAATCGCAGTGGATCCCGAAAAGATAAGGACCATAATGGAATGGCCGGTACCTAAAGATGTGGCAGACATCCGATCTTTCATGGGGTTAGCAGGCTATTACAGACGGTTTGTGGAAGGATTTTCGAGAGTAGCTTATCCCATCACTTCCTTACAGAAAAAGGGAAGGGCCTTTAGGTGGACCCCTGAATGTCAAAAAAGTTTCAAACAACTTAAATATCTGCTCACCACCGCACCCATTCTAAGTATAGCCGATCCCAACAAAGATTATGTGGTGTGCATGGACGCAAGTAAAGAAGGGGTAGGAGGTGTGTTAATGCAGGAAGGGAAGGTGATAGCATACGAATCAAGAAAATTAAAAGAGCATGAGCAGAAATATTCCGCTTATGATCTAGAGTTGGCAGCCGTCATTCACGCCTTGAAAATGTGGCAGCATTATCTTATGGGAAGGAAATTTCTATTACTGACAGACCACCACAGTCTGACCAATTATTTCAGCCAGCCCACTTTAAATGCCAGGCAAGCACGGTGGGTAGATTTCTTAAGTGGTTTTGATTTTGAGATCAAGCATTTGAAAGGGAAAGAGAACCGGGTGGCAGATGCTTTAAGTAGGAAGTTGCAATGTTTATACGAGATTTCTTGCAGTGAGTGGGAGAACCCCTTAGGAGAAATGATTAAAAGAGCAGCAGGACAAGATACTACTTATCAGCAAATAAAACAACAAATTCAGCACCCAACCAGTAAGGAAGAACAACCAGATTATGTTCTAGATGTTGCTGGAATGCTGTATTACAAGAAAAGGTTGTACGTGCCCAATCAGAACAACATTAAAAATCTGATTTTGGATGAATATCACAAGAGTCATTATGTGGGACACCCAGGTTATCAGAAAATGATCACTGCACTCCAAAAAGAATATTATTGGCAGGGAATGAAAAGGGATGTGGCTGGATACTTGGCACGTTGTTTGGAATGCCAACAAATTAAAGCAGAACACCAACACCCTGCAGGGTTATTACAACCATTACCTATCCCGGAATGGAAGTGGGAAACCATCTCTATGGATTTTATAACAGGCTTGCCTAAGTCAAGAAAAAATAATGACTCCATCATGGTGGTGGTGGACAAGCTGAGTAAGTCAGCACATTTTATACCGGTGCAATCTACTTACAGAGCTGTGCAGATCACCCATGTTTTCATGCAAAATATATTTAAGCTGCATGGGTTACCAAAGACCATAATCTTAGATCGTGATGTAAAATTTACATCAGTTTTTTGGAGAACACTGTTTGAGGAATTGGGAACTCAGCTAAATTTCAGTACAACTTATCACCCGCAAACTGACGGGAAAATAGAACGGGTGAACCAGGTGGTGGAAGACATGCTAAGAGCATATGTGATGCAACAACCAACCAAGTGGGAGGACTACCTGCACTTGGTTGAGTTTACAATAATGGCTATCATGCATCACTGCAAATGAGCCCATTTGAGGTATTGTATGGGCAGACGTGTCGCACCTCTTCAAGCTGGGGTGGACCGGAAGATAGGTTGATGTTAGGTCCTGAAATGCTTAAGGAAATCGAGGAATTAGTTAAAAAAATATGTTCTAATCTGAAGGCAGCCCAGGATAGGCAAAAGAATTTTGCTGACCGGAAAAGGAGGTTTAAGGAGTATCAAGTCGGCGATCATGTGTATGTGAGAATTCAAGCAAAAAAGAGCATGTTACAATGGAACGAGTGCACTAAGCTAGCACCCCAATTCTGTGGACCTTTTCAGGTCTTGGTCAGGATTGGGTTGGTAGCATACCAGCTCACCCTGCCAAGTCATATACGGGTCCACAATGTTTTTCATGTTTCCATGTTAAAAAAGTATGTTTATGATCCTAAGCATGTAATTAGCTGGCAGGATATACAGGTAAGAAATAGCTCCGATAGATTAATCTGAATAAGTTCTGTTAAAGAAAAAACTGAATTAGGATGTTGCATGTTTCAGGTCGAACCAAAGGGAGAAATCTTGGTTGAACCGCTGAACATCCTCGACCGGAGAGAAGTAATGCTGCAGAAACGGGTTATTACCCAAGTTAAAGTGCAGTGGCAGCACTTTGGGCCTGATGAGGCCACTTGGGAAGATGAAAAACTTATGAAAAGGACTTATCCAGGGTTGTTCATGGCTGAAAGAAATTGGGACGATGTCCAATCCTGGGGGGGAAGATGTAATGCCCCGGGAAAAAATGTAAATATTTGATTTACTGTGGTAAATATAAACTGAACTTGTTATTAGTATTTGATTAAAAGTTAAATGTAATTTTTCATTATGAGATGTAAAAAGTGTTTCCTTAGAGGATGGTGATTTCTCAAGGAGGAAGTTGTCCTCTTGAGGTGGAAAGACAGTTGCTGTGAAAACAACCCTAACTACCTCCCCTAATTGGAAAGGTTTCGAGGGAAAAAGGGAGGAGGGGAAGGAAAATTTGTGTTGTAGGGGCAGGCAAAGGAACAAAAACCAAAACTAGAAATGAGGCTAAGTCTGGTGATGACCAGATAACCCTGCTCACTATACGAGCAACTTGTGGAAGACTGAGGTCTAGCAAGAAGCAAGGGGGGAGATTCTAGTCCTGAAGGATGAATCTCATGGTTGGGCAAATGAGAGACATCAGACCCAGATTTGGATGATTTGCAAGAACTTTTGAGCCAGAGAACTCTAGGTATGTAAAGAAGCCCTTGGGTTGGGACTATTATGGAAGCTTTGTAATGTTTTTAATCTTTATCTTTTTTTTCACTGTGAAAAGGGTGTGGGAGGATCTTATTACAGGGAACCATGGGGAAAAAAGAGAAGAGAGATGATTGACCTCTTAAAGAAACCATCAATGATGCAAGAGCTCAGTGGTTGTGAGGGGTTTAGTTTCTGTGCCTCTTAAAAAAAAATTAGGAGTTAAATGCAAGAGGGGTCTGCAGGGAAATCTTATCCAAAGATTTATAGAAATAATAGAAAAATAGAAAACTCAGGGACTTATCATAGATTCAGAGTTTTCAAGAAGATTGTCAATATAGTAATCCGAATCCATTCGACAAATGGCAGAATGCTCGATATGGGGTTTTTCTCTCTACGCATGCTTTAATATTAAAAAAAAAGAGAGGAAAGTTTAGCAACCAACATTAGAACCCAGGAACATCACTAGTGAAATGATAAATACTTAGTCTCTAAGGGGAGTGCTAATGAGTAAAGTCGCATCCGCAGGGGTATGTAGACTTCCACATCAGAGTCCCTTTGTTTCTAATTGATTGCGGATAAGAACTTAAATGCCAACATTGTAACCTCATAAATATACATGTATAGTGACAGAAGAACAAATCTTGAAAATTCTCATAACCATACAGAAGCGAGTAAAACCAGAGACATTAAATAATCACATAAACCTGGGCTTTGAGGAGCGTATTCCTGTAAAGAACTTGTATGATAATTCGAGCAAGAAAACTAGTAGTAAATAGAGCCAGATCTATAGCAACTGTCAACACGCATAACTAGATAAGCACAATCGTTTTCATCATGTGGTGAATGCCACGCAGTATACTGATGAGCCCCAATTTTTGGTAACAAATTGGGCTCATTTGGCCTACTTACCTTGCTCAACCCTTCATCTTTTATCACTTATGCATTCATTTCTTGGTATATTCGTGTTATTTGTAGGAAGAAGGGAAGGCATTATATCTATGTGGCTAATACATGATGATTTCAGGTTTTTTGGCATTAAAGGGAGCAAAGACCACGCAGAAGGAGACAAGGAGACAGCAAAGGTGGCATTGCAGGTTTATAGGGAGGTTGTCTACAGCCTTAATGACCTCCCTCGTGATCTCCACCCTAACTCCGAGCTCCAACAGCTCTCCCCACCGAGCTTAAAGGCAGCCAACGGGTTCTACAGGAACAACAGTTTACAGCAGTTTAACTTTTAGTTGGACAGCCGAGCTCCATTAATTGAGGAAGCCAGCTTGATCCTCATCATGTATAAATATTAAGGTCGTGGCCTTTGATAGGAGCTTTTTGAACTTTTGAACTACTGTTGCAATTTCTAAGCACGAGCTACAGCTCGGTTTTTTGCTCTTTGTAAGCCAGTTTTGGCATGTCATTAGACTCATGATTATTCAATAAAGACAGGCAGCTTTTGATTCAATTCTGAGTTTCTAAGGGAGCTATAGCTCTCAGGTTAGGGCCCAACCTGAGAGCAATAGACCTCCTCTTCTTTGTATTGTTACTTGTCTTTCTTTTCAGCATTTTATTCCTCTGTTTTGACATGCATTTAGAGATTACAGTCTGTTGATTTGATTTCTTTTATGTGATTGAGTAGGACTAGTTTATGGTTCAAGTGCTTTTAGTTGCTTAGATTAGAGTAGAAGGATCAGCATTCATTAGAGCTCCAAGAAAAGGCTGATAGTGCACTCACTGCCATCTCTGTTTAGAGATTGGGGGTGTAGACCGTACCAGCCACCAAAAACGCAGTCATACACTTTCATTCAAGCTGCAACACAGTCATTTCAATTATAGATCCATCCATGCATTCTGATCTTGAGCAGTATTTCCTCATTCCAACTCCATGCACGATTTTTCTCTGAAGTATACATTGTTGTTCGTTGATTTAATAACACAGTTAGGATAAGTTGATGAATTCTCGGTTTTGTGCAGATTTGTTTCCTTTACACTGCATTTCATCACTCTGTTATATTCTTCTTCTTCTCAACCGCGTCTAAATCCACCTACCCAACCTCTGTTCAGATCGTTTGCCTTCCAACACTTCCACTGTTCATGTAGCTCCATCTTTTTGGACTTTTCATTGCTTCCACCCTTCCATTCACTAACTAGCTGCAAGCACTCTTTCCTCATCTCATATCTTTGTCCCTGAGCCATCATAAGCCCCCTTCCCATCCTACCTATCCACCTGTACCACTCCTCCACTCCTCCAACACCCAAAACTCCAACCACAGAACATCCTGTAGAAGTTAGCAGACTTGCTGTAGAAATCCCAAGCTTCCTGTAGGATCCCCTGCAGACATCCTGTAGAAACCTGTAACCTCGGTTGCCGAGCACCTGAACGTTGTGGAATTCTATGGAATGATGTTTTGGATCCTCTGGAACCTCTCCTAGCCCTCCTGACCTTTCCCAAGCTTTCCTTCCCTTCAAACTACCCCTGCGTAGTAAAACCCTAATAAGAAACAAAATCATAATAACTCCAAACCACTTAAGAAAAAATACAAAAACAATGTTCTTTTCAGTAGAAGTAGCTTAGTTTCATGCATCTCATATCACTAGAAGTAATGGCATCATTTCTAGAAGTTTGCACACCCACCATAGCATCATAGAGATTAGACTAGTCAGATTAGGGTTTACTAGGGTTTCCCTGTTTTGTTGGCTTTCAGTTCATTATTGCAAAGTAGGTTAATTTCCTTTGAGGCAGTCTTCATCCATCATTTAGAAAGCTTCTTCTGAGAGCATATAGAAGTTGGCTTGAGCCCTAGCGGACTTGTGCCAGCTGACCAAGTGACAGCTGCGACAAGAGCTAGTACTTGTGCATACAGCACCGTCGCTTCCAAGTTTGTTACGAGCTACCGGGTTGATAAAATTAGAGATAGGAAGCTCCAGGAGTTGTAGCATTATTGCTACAATACTGGAGCCACCATCTTTTTGGCGCCGTTGCGAAGGGTGAGGTAGAGCCACCTAAAGAGGCAGAAAAAGAACATATACCAGAGCCCAGCCCTCAGCCTAGTCTGAGTTCATACTACACCTTTTTAGAGGCGGGCAAAATCATACCGCAGAAATTTACTGTACCCCTGTTTTTTGCATTAGAGGAAGAAAGAGTCCGTACCCACACATGGATGAAGATCGCCAAGTCAAAGGGTGTGGCGGACATAGGTCCCTTACAAGAGCAACTCAAGGAGGTCAGGAGTGAATTCGCCATGGCTAAACATGTGGCTAATTGCCAAAGAGTGTACCTACAGGAAGAAAACCAGAAGCTAAGATTGCAGCTATAGGAGCTGAGGGCAGGGGCAGGTACATCCTCCAAAGACACCACAGAAGAACAACAAGGCAAAAAGGAGCTGACCACTGGTCTTGAGGAGCCAATGACACTTCTACAGGAAGCAGAACAGCAAGCACAAATTGAAGTGCAAGCTCTAAAAGAACAGCTGCAGCAAAAGGAAGCACAATTGGCCAGCATGGCCAGTTGGGCCATGGAGGCAATACGGTGCAGACAACCTACAAAATCCTATGGTTTGTACTTGAAAGACCAATGGCTGCAGTTCCAAATAAATACCTTGGCACAAAGAGGTATTTCTCAGATCCAAGACCCACAGCAATTTTCTGAGTTGTGCAGCACTAGTTCGTCAGAAGATAAAGCCAAATTAGCAGAGTTCTACCTCCACAATTTGGCCTTGCCTAATGAAGTTTCCTGGGATCCCAATACTGCCTTGGGTGATATGCAATTGATGGCGTTCGCTTCATGGTTGAACCATGAGGATCAAAGAGCAGCTGAAGCAAAATCGGTCATGAACCGAGAATTGAACGAGCCATTGTTCATTCGAGCAGAACCAGAGGATCCAGTTGCACTCATCTCAGCACACCAACACTTGTCTACTGATCCCACATCCTCCTTGAGATTTATGGACCAACAGGGCCAAGCCATAGCTCATTTTGAAGACATGGAAAGACTGTTAGGAGAAAATGTTGCCCAAGCATGCACACGCAGATGGAATACCTTGGCACACAGTTTGAAAATCCGAGAGTACCATACCCCAACTCGGATGAGGGAAGCTTTGGCAAGGGTAGACCTTTACAAGAAATCCATGCAAAGCCTCTAGGCCAGCTGGATTGGCCTTAAACTTAGCCCACCACTGCTGCTAGGATTGACTGAAGGCAGCACAGAGGAGGATGACAGTGAACAATGGGAAGAGGTGAAGAGGAAAGCTGGGTTTCATATCAGCAAGGAGGACACTACCACAGAGGCTTGGGATGTAAGGGAAGCAGTAAAAGCAATGAAGGATGAAGATTTGGACTAAGTTGCTCAAGGATGAGCAAATATTTTAGCTGGGGGGTGATGATGAGCCCCAATTTTTGGTAACAAATTGGGCTCATTTGGCCTACTTACCTTGCTCAACCCTTCATCTTTTATCACTTATGCATTCATTTCTTGGTATATTCGTGTTATTTGTAGGAAGAAGGGCAGGCATTATATCTATGTGGCTAATACATGATGATTTCAGGTTTTTTGGCATTAAAGGGAGCAAAGACCACGCAGAAGGAGACAAGGAGACAGCAAAGGTGGCATTGCAGGTTTATAGGGAGGTTGTCTACAGCCTTAATGACCTCCCTTGTGATCTCCACCCTAACTCCAAGCTCCAACAGCTCTCCCCACCGAGCTTAAAGGCAGCCAACGGGTTCTCCAGGAACAGCAGTTTACAGCAGTTTAACTTTTAGTTGGACAGCCGAGCTCCATTAATTGAGGAAGCCAGCTTGATCCTCATCATGTATAAATATTAAGGCCATGGCCTTTGATAGGAGCTTTTTGAACTTTTGAACTACTGTTGCAATTTCTAAGCATGAGCTACAGCTCGGTTTTTTGCTCTTTGTAAGCCAGTTTTGGCATGTCATTAGACTCATGATTATTCAATAAAGACAGGAAGCTTTTGATTCAATTCTGTGTTTCTAAGGGAGCTATAGCTCTCAGGTTAGGGCCCAACCTGAGAGCAATAGACCTCCTATTCTTTGTATTGTTACTTGCCTTTCTTTTCAGCATTTTATTCCTCTATTTTGACATGCATTTAGAGATTACAGTCTGTTGATTTGATTTCTTTTATGTGATTGAGTAGGACTAGTTTATGGTTCAAGTGCTTTTAGTTGCTTAGATTAGAGTAGAAGGATCAACATTCATTAGAGCTCCAAGAAAAGGTTGATAGTGCACTCACTGCCATCTCTGTTTAGATATTGGGGGTGTAGACCGTACCAGCCACCAAAAACGCAGTCATACACTTTCATTCAAGCTGCAACACAGTCATTTCAATTATAGATCCATCCATGCATTTTGATCTTGAGCAGTATTTCCTCATTCCAACTCCATGCACGATTTTTCTCTGAAGTATACATTGTTGTTCGTTGATTTAATAACACAGTTAGGATAAGTTGATGAATTCTCGGTTTTGTGCAGATTTGTTTCCTTTACACTGCGTTGCATCACTTTGTTATCTTCTTCTTCTTCTCAACCTCGTCTGAAGCCACCTACCCAACCTCTGTTCAGATCGTTTGCCTTCCAACACTTCCACTGTTCACGTAGCTCCATCTTTTTGGACTTTTCATTGCTTCCACCCTTCCATTCACTAACTAGCTGCAAGCACTCTTTCCTCATCTCATATCTCTGTCCCTGAGCCATCATAAGCCCCCTTCCCATCCTACCTATCCACCTGTACCACTCCTCCACTCCTCCAACACCCAAAACTCCAACCACAGAACATCCTGTAGAAGTTAGTAGACTTCCTGTAGAAATCCCAAGCTTCCCGTAGGATCCCCTGCAGACATCCTGTAGAAACCTGTAACCTCGGTTGCCGAGCACCTGAACGTTGTGGACTTCTATGGAATGATTTTTTGGATCCTCTGGAACCTCTCCTAGCCCTCCTGACCTTTCCCAAGCTTTCTTTCCCTTTGAACTACCCCTACGCAGTCAAACCCTAATAAGAAACAAAATCATAATAACTCCAAACCACTTAAGCAAAAATACAAAAACAATGTTCTTTTCAGTAGAAGTAGCTTAGTTTCATGCATCTCATATCACTAGAAGTAATGGCATCATTTCTAGAAGTTTGCACACCCACCATAGCATCATAGAGATTAGACTAGTCAGATTAGGGTTTACTAGGGTTTCCTTGTTTTGTTGGCTTTTAGTTCATTATTGCAAAGTAGGTTAATTTCCTTTGAGGTAGTCTTCGTCCATCATTTAGAAAGCTTCTTCTGAGAGCATATAGAAGTTGGCTTGAGCCCTAGCGGACTTGTGCCAGCTGACCAAGTGACAGCTACGACAAGAGCTAGTACTTGTGCATACAGCACCGTCGCTTCCAAGTTTGTTACGAACTACCGGGTTGATAAAATTAGAGATAGGAAGCTGCAGGAGTTGTAGCATTATTGATACAATAATGGAGCCCACCATATACCATACAACATGAATTGAAAAACCCGCTGACAAACTCAAGAAAATTCAGAACGATACATATTACATTGTCATAGTCATAATTACAATTCAATAACTCGTGGAACCCTAGCAAGGGTTAATGCATCATAGTGTATCAAGGAGAATTGTAACGCACAGTAGAAAGGGCGTTCATCCCCAGAACTTAAGAAAACTCAGGTCGCAAAGAACTAGATATACAAAAGAAAAATTGAAGCATATGTAAATGAAAATGTGCACAGTCAGCCTTGAAGCCGCTATAAGCCACAGTATATTAACCAGGGGAACAACCCAAATAGACCTTCCATCAGTGGCATAGTTACACAACAAATGCATAAGAGAGCTCGAGGGCTTGTCAAATTGCAGGGTTAACACTTCGGAAAACCATTTTCAAGGAAAGGTTCCCCAATTCTGAAAGGAGTTGGGCAAACCTGCCCAGGTATAAACCCTGCCATAACTCTGTTACAATAAACAAAGGGGAGAATCCGTGAGGGGCTGGGCCGGAGGGCCAATACTAACCGAAAGAAGAGCCCATCATTTCATGCAACAAAATGAGTAAGCTAGCTAAGAGAAATCGGGAAATCATAGGAACTTACCTATTAACCAAGCATTGGGAGGATAGAACCTGGAAACTGGGCAGCCCCACCCGCACCCATGCATGAATTACTGGAGGTCGGCCCGTATCCCTCGTTCATTGAAAAAAAGACAAGAAAGAATCATATCAATGTTGCGAACAAAACAAAAACAAATGAAATCTATGAAATATGATGAATTAAAAAAAAACTCAAGGATTGCATGGTGAATCCTTATCATAAGACAACCATTGTTAAAAACCAGGTCCAGAACGATCCGGGGCTTGATAGTGCACTGAAGTCGTCACCGTTCATTGATGAGGAACTCTGAACGAGTCCGACGCTAGGAAGGAAAATGGAGCTGTGGCAAGGACGAAACAAATGTTTTGGATAACCTCCACAATACGAGTAACCTGGATGATGCATATGGAATCAGCTCCACCCTCGGATGGGCTACCTAGCATCCACACCGTCGATGCGGGGAGGAGCCCGAGGGTGCGAAAGTAGAGGGTACGTGGATCATACCCCATCACGTGATGGAACCAGTAAAAAGTAAATGCCACAGCCAGGTGTAAGGAGCTAGCGGTGCCAACAATAAACCCGACAGATAATACTGTCCTCTGAGTAGATATTTACATTCACACACATAAATGACAAGTTAACATTACTCTTTGCTATATCCATTTTGATGCATGCGTGATAGAAAGTTTTAAGGTTGATACAATTGCATGTTGTGGTAGAATAGTATACGTTTTATGTATACCTTTTTTATTTTTATTTTTTTTAATTTCGTGGGTATATTACAGCCTCAAAGTTTCAAACCTCCTAATTTTTTTCTTTTCTGTTTCCAGGGAACCCCTAAAACTAGTTGTGAAGTTTTGGGCATCAAATTTGTAGTTAGGTTCAAATTATATTGACCCAACAAGCCCATCCCTACTGCTCCATTTCCCATTATGACCTGCAATGAATATGTTTGCACTTGAAACAAGAGTTATCCTCTGTGCCCACTTCAAAATGTGAAAAATAATCAAATATCGAGAGACACTTGAATCCAAAACTTGATGTATTATGGATAATTCTCTGGCAGAGGTAGACATGAAAGACACCAAAAGAAACACTAGTTCAAATTTTCTTCCTACATGTTGTTGACTTCGGCTCAAATCGTAGATAATATATAGAACAAGAATATCACGCATGCAGGAGCAGTTGACTTGGGCTCGAATCGCAGATAATATATATAACAAGAATATCACACATATTCGCAGATAATATATATAACAAGAATATCACCTTGGCAAGCACCAACAAAGAAAGGCCATGGATAAGCTTTATCAACCTCCAAATTGCAGCCCACCTTGAAACTTTAACCTTTGGAGTAATTTTTATGCCTTCATATAGGTATTTCATTTGATGATGTACCTTAAAAGGAGGGATCTCCTTGTCTACAAAATTGTTATTCCTTATTTCCTATCCAAATGGCTCTAGAGGTAATCAGGGGAAATGATCTATGTTATTTGAGCGCTCTATCATCAAACAGTCCAACAAGGAAGCCTCCTACCAACTACACTATCCTTAAATAAGGGGAGAATAACATCCCATACCTTTTGAGTGAAAATACAAATGAACACCAACACGTGGTCTATTGTTTCCCCTTCACATTTGCATTGAGTACAAATTCCAGGACCCTACCTTGCCCTATTTTGTAGAACCTCTCACATCAAAACATTATTCGTTAGTGCCAACCACATAAAAATCATGGATTTCATTGAAGATTTAACTTTTCAAATCTTCCCCACCGCCAAGCTACTACTACTACTTCATCATCAAAGATAGCCTTACTACAAGCTAGCTATCAATAGTCATATGGCAGGATCGTTGGACCATACAACTTTCTTGCATGAAGAAGGCATGGAGACAACTCTTTTCTCCTAAATGCAACCAATGTTGAGTTTAAAAAAAAAATCATGATTTTTTACTGAGAAACAACAAAATACACAGAATTTCCTTGTGACAGAGTTGCTAAGATGGAATCTTCATCTACAAACATTTACCTATCAGGATGACAAAATGCAAATCAAATTTCTTTCTTACTCCATATACTCCAACTGCGAGATAAAAAAACCACATCAAGTTTGTTTAGCCTACCTTTTAGGACAACATGGTGCAGTGGCCCAACCCCTACAGATCATTACGACAAACTAAGAATAACAGAGAAGATGAAAGGTTGTACAAACCAGCATATTTTCAAACAACTAATCCAACATCAGTACCTTAACTTTCTCATGAAGATATCATATTGAGAACATTTGAAAACTGGTGGGAAATCTAGGCAACGAATACCTCTCTTCTGCGAGGGTGATGCGGAAAGAGTGATAAGATTTCACTATTTTGATTTTTTTTTGTTAAATCATAAAAACCAATATTAATGGAGATATTGGTATTTTTTACTAAATTTTGTAAAGTGACTAAATGTAGCTTTAACCATTCACCTTAATACATTTTTTACAATATAATTTCCTAAGTCTATTAAATATCTTCATTATCATAAAAACCAACCTATATCCATCTTAACTCCACATCTACCACTCTTAGAGGGATGAAATCTATTTATCCCTCTCAGCACTTGGTAGACCCGGAATTAAGATGGATATAAGATGATAGAATTTCCGCATTAAATAGTTTGTGCTCACATCAATACCATGGGTTATCATAAACTTGGAGCTTAAAAGCTGCTATTAGTAATTTATAAAAATAAATAAAATTAATAATTGATTTTTATTTTAGCAGAGTTAAAATGTCTAAGTGACATTAAATTACAAGATCCATTTTTACTCTTGATCTAACAAGGGATGAATTATTTTTTCACTCTATTCTAGTTTGCATATCACGATATTTGATCCCTCTTGGGGCTTAGTAGATCCATAGTAAAGATGGATCTATGCTGGTTTAATTCCCCCTTTTAAATAGGTTACATTCCACATGAATACCATGGGTCAATACCATGTGCCATCTTTATTTTTATTATACTAATATTAGGGTTAATAATGTTTTTTTGCATGATATTAATAATAATTTGACCCATGGTATTTGGCCCATAGGCTTCACCTAAATATAGGGTGAATTATGGAGTAGATATAAAAAAATGTTTTATTTATTTACCATACCTCTCGTTTATTTATATTTTTATTAATTTACCATACCTCTTTTATAAATATGGTATTTGGTCTATAGGATTCACTTAAATGAAACTTCTTTTTTGAGCCTTCTTAAATAGAAACAGGGTTATGGACTAAATAGAAAAAGAGGTTTTATTTATTTACCATACCTCTAGTTTATTTATATTTTTATTTATTTACCATACCTCTACTTTATTTATATTTTTTTTATTTACACCCTTGTGTGTTCGTATATATCAGGTGACTTATGGAGTAAATATAAAAAAAATGTTTTATTTATTTACCATACCTCTCATTTATTTATATTTTTATTAATTTACCATACCTCTTTTATAAATATGGTATTTGGCCCATGGGATTCACTTAAATAAAACCTCTTTTTTTAGTCTTCTTAAATAGAAAGAGTGTTATGGCCTAAATATAAAAAGAGGTTTTATTTATTTAACATACCTCCACTTTATTTATATTTTTATTTATTTACACTCTTGCCATCAATGAAAACCATATTTGAAAACAGAGCCATTCACAGAAGAAATCAGGGTGATTGGGACCAAATACAACCTCCCAAACCACCTCCTAAACCAGAAAATGGGCTATTGCAAACGAATTTAACATTGTAAAGCAAAAAATCCAGCAATTGTAATGAAATACAACCTCCCAAACCAGGTCATTACAACCTCCCAAACCAGGTGAATCTGGTCAAATGAGTCTTTTCATAGTTTATGCGCCCATTTTTTTGGGGCTAAAATGAAAAAAAAAATATTTTTAAAATAAAAGTTGGGTTAAATATATGAAATGTGTGTTTTATAAAATTTTGGCCCCTCTAAAATGAAAAACCCCTTAAATTTTGCCCCTAAAATTTACCATGGTCCCACATTCATGCTTGGAAAATGGCACAAGGGTGAATGGTTGAAGAGAGATTTGGCTCAGCTATTCTATGGTCGGGTGGAACATGGTAGTCCCATCTCGGGTTTGGATTTTGCATCATCAGTATGAGCTTATTTATCCTTGTATTTGTATAAGTATTATATTGGTTTATATGTGGATCAGATGGCTATGATTTTATTAGTATTTCTGTTGCTACTATGCTAGTTATATATGTGTTTTATGACATTGGCAATGTATGTCTCTCATCATAATTTTACTTATAAATGAATGGATAATGTTTCTATGACCTAATAGATGATAATGCGGAAAATGATATGACGGAAAAATGGTTCTTAGTGATTCTTAGATATGTATGAGATCCATACACTTAAATATGTTTTTTACACCTGTAGACTACATAATTGTGATATGTTTGATGAAATGTTTGTCATGGCTAGTAGGGGTCCAGTTAAGGGCTTATTCAAGTATTTAATTTTTCATCATTTTTTCCCTATTATCTTACTATTCTAAACGTGTAACTCAATTCTAGACAGTGACCTGGGCTTTGGACCTGAAAAAGTGGCTCAAATCCCAGGGACGTTGGCACAACACTGAGAAAAATAGTCCCTGGACACCGGCAGGCCTTGTCATGAGAGCATCTAGGGCCTCTTGGACTCTATCAAGCCTATAACATGGGAGCATCTATGGGTAAAGTAGTCAAAAACTTCAATGGGACCCAGGGCCTAGTTACAAGAGAGATTGAGATGGTTCCTAGGAGACTTGTAGCTAATTTGGAAGGTTTATATGTTGTGTTTCCGTTGATTCCATTTCCTTAAGGTCGCATGGGAGGTTGAATCCAATGATAGTAACCTCTCATCACTTGTTTAAGCCAGTTGGCTAGTTACTAGGGTAGATGTGGGAGGAGGGTGTTACAGAGTGGTATCAGAGCATGGTTCACCCCTAAGACTGGCTGGGTGGTGTGTTGGTCATGCATTCATGCCAGTTGCCTATATGTTCCTTATGCTTGTAGTCCATGTGCTCATTGCATTTTCATGGTGTTTATCATAGTTGTAGTGATGTTTCCATGTGAAGGTTGATGGTGTTGTTGTTGGATGTGTCGTCATGAGTGTATGGTTGTATATGCATTTTTTATGCATGTTAGTGTCTATATATTGTTATGCATGCATTTTCATGGTTATGGTTATGCATGTATGGTAGGTCAGACATACATTGTGAAATCATTGTATGAAATTAGGTCATCATGATGTTATTGGTATGTTACTATGCTAATGAGTTGGTTGAGATAAAGCAGGAGATGCAAATCATCAAAGTGAAGTTGCAGCAATAGACTTTGGGGTAAGAGTATGTTGTCCTACACATTGAATGTTGGGCATGTAGGAAAGTAGGTTAAGGTTTGTTATATGAATTATGGTTATGTGTATGCCTTTCATTCTATTGATGTTATGGTTACATACATGATAGATGCTAGTTGACTAGTGTAATCATATGCACGTGTCAGATAGTCATGAATGATAGTAACCTGTGGTTGTATGCATTGCTATTGTTGTTTTATGATAGATAACTTGATGATTATGTTATATGTTGTTGATGAGTATATAGGTTAACTTGTTGTTTTTATATGATATTTAGCTTGATGATTAGGGTTATTACATTAAGATATTGATGTTATGTGTATCATAATAATTTGGATTGGTCTATGAAAAGGGTTAGGGTTATGACATTCGAGTATGAGTTAATACATTATCATATTATGTCATACTAATCTACACTGATTGTACATACGTTATTGTTATGCATGAATGACAAATGTTTATGAGATTATGATGTGAACTTGTTAGTTACTCACTGTTATGGATATCATGATCTCATTTTTTGCTTGACATGATGTGTTGTGAAGTTATATCGTGCTAACTAGATTGATTGTGTAGACAAGATAGCCTCCCTGAGATACATTAGGGTATGTGTTTTCTTATGTTGTATATTTGGTGCTTGACTCTTTGATTATGTTGTTTAGTTGATTTATTTAGCATGGTATGTTTGCAATTTGGTTGAATGTTTGATGAATTGCATAATATGAGTATATGTTGAAATGATCTTGCTTTAAGATGATTGTACTAACACATATGATTTGAGATAACTGACATGTACTTAAGTGTAGTAGGTGACATTTGTAGCAGTATTTCTAATGAATATGACTTGACTACGGATTATGACATGATTGTTAGTCTAGGTAAAGGTTGATTTCAAATTAATGTACATGATGTCTTGACCTTTGGAATGTGAGACTAACATGTGTGAGTAGTTTCAAGGCAACATGCTTGGTATTAGCTTAATAAGGTAATAGTTGATGTGTTTTTATAACTAAAATTTGGGTGATGTGAAAGTGCTTAGTAAGATTCAATTGCAGCAAGGAAAATGTAAAAGAAAGGAATTGGGAAAGAATTCCTTTGGCTATGTTTGGAAACCCTAATTCCAAACGAATGAGTACATTGCATGAAAGAATTCTTATTAACCTTGACTTTGTCTGACGTTAAGGGGATAAATGTTATATTTATGAACATGTATTTGATAGTTATATTAGCTAATCTCTAGTTACAGATGGCTCTGTCAAGGAAATTGCAGTCCCTTGAGAGATGGCACGGATGTGTCCAGTTGCAAGGCAACGTGTTTGGGACAACAAGATAAGGTAACTGGTGTATTGTTATGTTTATTTAAGCATTGACAGTTATGTGATGATGGTAAGGTGGTGCAAGGAATTACATAGAAAAGGATATTTCCATGAAATCTTGAAGAAGGTTTGGGTTGAGATTTCCCTGGGAAACATGGGGATTAAGTCATGGGGTCTGTTGAGAGTCTTGTGATTTCGAATCTTTGTGATTTGTTTGTGCTTTATTTGCAGCTTTGTTTATATCTAGTGTATGGCCATACCATCTTGTTTTTGATGTTGTATTTCTATTGGTTTTCACGGTTTTCTCTTGTTTTCTTTTTATTCTTTCCTTCTAATTTTTGACTCTTGGGAATTGGTTGGGAAAGAGGAAAGTTAATGGAGCTCAGGGAGAGCTATGTGGTACTCAACAGGTAAGGTAAGACCTGGATGAAGCTCAGTGCATGTATAAGGGAAGTTCAAGGAAATAGTATGAAAACAAGTTGGACTGGTTGGGTCCATCGGTGTAAATGGAAAATGACAAGACAATCACGAGAAAGGTAACCATAAAAGGTAAAGTAAATGGATCTGAGGTGTTATATGTCTTGGCATGTTGTGCACAAATAAGGAAGTTCTCTTAAACTAGACCTTATACTATCTTGTAATTATGTTATGATCATGATTATGCTAATGTTTACATGTGTATACATGTATGTATGTATATATGTTGTGTCTGACAGGGTCATCATGGATCATGGTTGTTTAATGCTAATGTTTATATGCATGTATGTATGTCGTTGTCTAACAGGATCATGTTTGTTTTATGTTGATGTTTATATGTATATATGTTTGTGTGTATGTATGCATATCGTTGTTTGGCAGGGTTGTTAGGAATCGTTCTTGTGGAGGAATAATTTCTTATGGAGGAGAATGCCAAGAAGAGATTCCTAGTTTATGAGGAATCAAGTGGAAGAGTAGTCATGAAAAATATATGAGGTCAATATCATCTAGATATGAAGTAATATTGTATTATTGTATTATTCCTATTTTTATGTTATGACAAGTAACGTTGAAGGATACATCAGTGAAATGAAAGCAGTGTGGCCTGTGACATGCTGGGACAAGCATAGATAAGGCACTGGAAGCAAGGTTGCTTGGTAGAGACTGTGTGGTTTTGGATGTGTGGTACTATTGTTGTGCATATGTTGCATATATTGTACATGTTGCATATGTGATGTTGTTCACATACAATGTTGTGTATATATAGTGTGTGTACGTGTTGTTTATGCAATGTTATGCATAGGGTGGTACAGATAGAGTTGTGCAAATATTGCATATGCAGTGTTGGGTATAGATGGTGTTATGTAAATGTTGTATATATGGTGTTATGAACATATTATACTGTGAGCATGATGGATATGCAGTGTTGTGTGCATATGTTGTTGTGTGCATTTTGGATATGCAATTTTGTGTATAGATGATTCTATGTATATGTTGGATATGCAATGTTATGTACATCTGGCATTGTGTACATGTTGTACATGTGGTGCTATGTACATATGGTGTGGTGTACATGATTGTACAAGTGGTGTTGTGTGCAGGTGGTGCTGTGCACATGTAGTGTCGCGTACATTTTGTGCATGTGGTATTTTGTACATGTGATATTGTGTACACGTTGTACATGTGGTGTTGTGTACACATTGCGCAGGTGATGATGTGTACATGTGATGTTGCGCACACATCATGTAAGTGGTTTTGTGCACATGTTGTACCTATGGTACTGGTGTACATGTGGTATTGCGTGCATGTCATACATGTTGTGTTGTAGGCATGTGGTACTATGTATATGCATTCTATAGTTATGGTATCATGACATGTATACTCGTTGTGTTGTACTCTGTGTAGTACATATATTGTGTTGTGTTGTACTCCAAGTGTAGGTACATGTATTGTGTGGCATTATACATTGAGTATAGATGTATGTACTGTGTTGTACATCGGGTGTATGTATATGCATTATGTGGTGGCATACATTGGATGTAGGCTTATGTATTGTGTTGTGTTGTGTTGTACACTAGATGTATATGTATGTGTGGTATGTCAGATGTAGGTGCATGTATTACATGGCATTGTATGTCATGTGTGGTTGTATGTGTGTGATGCACACTATGTGTATGTGCACATGGTTTAGGAGAAGGAAATAGGTGCTTGTCTGGTGTGGCAACCGATCCAGTGTGCATATGGAATAAGGACAAAGGTAGAAGGCAAGGATTGATTAAAGGATAAGTATAAGTATTTTATTTTAGTTTTATTATGCATGTGATTTATGATTCTATTCTATGATGATTACATGTGATCTATGATTCTGGTTTATGATGGTTACATGTAATTTATGATTTTGATCTATGATGGTTTTGTTTTGAGCTAACTTGATGTGATATGTTTGTTCATGATGATTTGATCAAACAATTAATTTAACTTGTTGTGATAGGAAGTAAACAGGATTGGAAGTGTACCTTATTAACGAGTTACCAATGAGGTATGATTTGGAGTTATTTCAATTTATTTTAATCTAATGGAAGTTATGTGCTTGGTACAGGAAGAACAAAAATGCTCGGTTGGGTGGTTGAAACTATCTGCAATCATTAGCAGCAACAACAAAAGGAATGGGAAAATGCAACAGTATGCTAGTAAAGAATTCAGGAGGAGGGCCATTGTGGGACACTGGTACGAAATAGTTTCCATTGATTTCCATGAGTATGCTATGACCGGTGTGATGGTTTTGAGGTAGGTATATGCCTTGGTTGTTTAACCTTCTGATGCGAAGAATCCTTTCCAAGGGATGGATCACTTGGGATAGGGGATGTCAGGGAAATTGGAAGGTGAGTGACTGCATGAAAGGGGTGACCAGATTACTTGAGGGACTGTGCAGTAGAGAAGGGAAGGATGGGGATGGATTTGTTTTGGTCATTAGCATTTCCATATGGAATCAAATGCACATTGGGAGTGTGCCCTGGGACAATGAGCCGAATTGTTCACTGAAAGGATAAGTGGTGCACAATTGTAGCACTGGAAATTAGATGCAGCTTTGACTTTGGCAGTGGATTCTTGACTACTTGGGAAGGAGGTGAATCCTGGTACTACTTTTGAGGGTGGAGATGTGAGCCTCAGGATTCCCTTGTTGTGGATGCATTCATCGTATCCTTTTGTTTCTAGTTGAGAAAATGTGCATATGTGTATAAGTGTGTAACATTGTAAATATTGTATTGAGGTGGATTTATCAAACTCCATAGATAGTATGGTTATTTTCTAGTTGAAGCAAATGTGTATGTGTATATGTGGTTATTGTAAATACCGTAATGAACTATGTTATAAAGCTCCAATGAATGGTATGATTGTCATGTTTCAACAGTGGTCATTGTAAATACTGAAATGAGCTATGTTATAAAGCTCCATGCGCAGTATGTTTTGTTTCAAGTATTCTTGTTGGTTATATGTGTCACTAAACACCGAAAATGGCTTTCCCCCAAGGGGGAGGATTTTATAACATCCCTGGTTAAAAATACATGTAAAAATATATAAGACCACAGTTCATGGGATACGTATCCCAAGCTAAATGGTCAGAAACATATCCTACTAGGTGTTCATTTCGATTATTATGGCTAAAGGAAATTGGCAAAGGTAATGGCAAAGGCTTTGGAAAAGAAAAATGACATTTTTTGCACATTTATTTATGAAAATAATGGAAAATCAGATAAAAGGAAGGTGAAAGGTCACAGGTTGCATGTGAGGAGGAAATTGAAGCAAAATAATGGAAAATGAAGAAAATAGAAGCCTCATTGATAAAAATTCATCTGAGGATCAGTTGGCAAGCTTTTGTTCAAGTTTTGCATTGGATCAAGAAAGGAAAAGAAGGCAAGAGGAAGGAAGGAGGAAGCAAGGAAGATCAAGTAGCTACAACAATATTCTTTGCAGTATCAATTTTCATGTGTGTTTTCCTTGCTAGATTTTGCATGCATTGTATTGCATATGGTTCTTTGGTTTTTATGGCATGGGTTCTGCCAAGTGTGACAGTGTTTTCAACCTATCCTTTCCATTTCTGTATAGTCATGGTGTGATGGGGTTCTCATGTTTTGGTTGAGCTGGATTGCCGAATGGATTCGAAGTTGAGTAAAGTGGATCTCCAAATGATAGAATGCACAACCTAGTGGTCCTTGAAATAGCTTATGGATCAAGGTGAAGCCATTGGCCTAATAACCCCTGAGCCAGATTATGGGTTGCTGTGAAGCCAAATTGTGTTGCCCGGTGGGCCTAGGAAACCTTATCGGTGAATGGAAGGATATACAGTAAATCCAAGAGGTGGATTTCTCTCTATTGGGCCTAGTAATCCTGAGTTGAGATATGTTATAAATCGTGGAGAGTGGGTCTTAGTTTAGGGCCTAGTGATCTGGTGTGGATTGCAGTAAAGCCTGAGAGACTAGGAGATAGGAAATCCTCACAGTGTAGGTGGAGAAATAAGGTGGCATCCATGCTTGTTTGGCCTAGTGATCATCTAGAGATCATGGTAAAGCCTTTTATTAAATGTTCATTGTGTTGGTCTAGTGATCCGAGATGGATTACGATAAAGCTTGGTTTCTATTGATGAGAGTGAGGTGGTTTAGCCTCAAAATGCCCTGGTTGGTTCTTTTGGTTTGAGTCTCACATGCATGCTTGGAATATGGAATGGGGGTGAATGGTTGAAGAGAGATTTAGGTCAACCATTTTATGGTCAAGTAGAACATGGTAGTCCCATCCCAAGTTTGGACTTTTCATCATCAATATGAGGTTATTTCTCCTTTTATTTATATGCGTATAATATTGGTTTATATATGGATCATATGGTTGTGATTTCATTGGTATTTTTGTTGTTATTATGCTAGTTACGTATGTGTTTTATGACAATGGCTATGTATGGCTCTCATCATGTTTTTACTTGTAAATGCATGGACATTGTGTCTATGACCTAATAGATGACAATGCAACAAATGATAGGAAGGAACAATGGTTCTTAGCGATTATTAGATAAGTATGAGATTCCTATACTTAGATCAATTGTTTACACCTGTAGATTACATATTTGTGATATGTTTAACGAAATGCTTGTCACGACTAGTAGGGGTCTAGTTAAGGGCTTGTTCAAGTATTTACATTTTCATAATTGTTTCCCTATTATCTTACTGTTCTAAATGTGTAATTCAATTCTGGGCAGTGACCTGGGCTTTAGGCTTGAAAAAGTTGCTCAAATCCTAGGGACACTGGCACAACACTGAGAAAAATAGTCCCTGGATGTTGGCATGCCTTGTCATGAGAGCCTCTAGAGCCTCCTTGACGCTAGTAGGCCAATAACATGGGATCGTCCAGAGGTCAAGTGGTCAAAAACTTTAGTGGGACCTAGGGGCTAGCTACCTGAGAGGTTAGGATGGTTCCTAGGAGTCTTGTAGCTAATGTGGTAGGTTGGCATGTTGTGTTTCCATCGATTCCACTTTATTAAGGTCACATGGGAGGTTTAATCCCATCATAATAGCCTCTCATCACATGTTTACCTTGGTTTTCCAGTTACTTGAGTGGATGTGGGAGGAGGTTGTTACATGTGGTTAATAGAGGATTGATCAAGTGCTATGGCTCAATCTAGCTATTATGCTCGATCAAGTTATTATAGAAATTTTTTGAATGATCTAAATTAAAAATTTTAAAATTACAAATCTTATTAGAATTTTTGTTATAATGTCATGTAAAAACCTTATTAAATTTAATATTAATATTAAAACAACATTATTGTTATTAAGAAATTAAATGATGAAATAATATTAATATAAAAAAATAATATTAATGTATTTTAATGTTAATATTAAATTTATTAATTTTGGACTAATATAATATTATTAACTTTAATATAATACAAAATTTCTTATATTTTAATATATACTAGAACAACCACATTAATAAATGTGTTTTATATGCGTCATAGGAATTAGCAAAAGAGTTGACTATTAACACAAAAAGAGTCATACAAGCTGACTCAGTATATGTAAATTTTATTTGACCTAATTTTTTTTATAAATCTAACATAATTAAATATATAATATTTTCATAATCGTGAAGTAATCATAACCTAAAGTTGCCTTTAAAGAAATAAAACCTAAACAATTTCAATTGGAGGACATGAAGCGCTCTACATATCTTTGATGGAGGTAGCTAGAACATTAATATTTTGGAAGATTTTAGATAATATTTCCATGGAAAATTATCATTTCCCTCTAGGTGAATGAAAAACACACATTTGAAATCTTGCATTTTAAATATGTATTATATAAAAAATTAAATTGTTGTACGATATAAAAATAAATAAATATTATTTAAACATAAGATTTTAATTGTCAAAGTATTTAAATTTTTTTGAAATATATAGTGAGAGAGGGGGGACATAAATATGGAGAGAGGGAGATGAGGAGAGAGTCTCCTAGAAAGAGAGGAAGCTCGAGAGATGGATTTGGAGGAAAAGAAAGGGAAGGAAGAAGTTCAAGACATATAGAGAGAGAAAGGTGGAGAGAGGGAGAGTGTATGACAAGGGGGAGATGGAAATAGAGTGTGTATGTTTGGGGGTGAGACATAAAGACAACTAAGGAGATATGGAGATAATGGGGAGAGAGAATGAGAGAGGGAGGGAGATAGTAAACGGAGTCGTAGGACGAAGCTAAAGAGAGAGGGAGAGAGAGAATGAGTGAGTGACCTGGGGGAGAGACAAAGGGAGGTTAGAGAGAAAGGAAGATAGAGAGGACTTGAGAGGGAGGGAGATAAAGAGATGGATTTGGAGTGGGAGAGAGATAGAGGTAAGAAGAAATACATATAGAGAGAGAAATATGGAGAGAGGGAGAGGGAGTGTCAAGGGAGATGGAGAGAGAGAGAGGGAGTGACAAGGGAGATGGAGAGAGAGGGAGAGAGGAGAGTAGGAGGGAAGAGAGATAGATGGGGAGACAAATGGAGAGAAGGGGAAGATATAGAGAGAGGGAGATATAGATATATATGGAGAAACAATGTGTATGTTTCTGAGGTGATATACAAAGATGAAGAAGGAGAGATAGAGAGAGATAGAGATATAGATGGAAGGGGGAGAGAGGGAAGAGGAGAGATATAGAGGGAGGGAGGGAGGGAGAGATCTAAATAGATATGAAGAGAGAGAGTGTGTGCTTCTAGGGGGGTGAGATAGGGAGACAAATAAGGAGAGATGGAGGGAGAGATCGATATAAATGGAGGGGGAGAGAAAGGGAGGAAAATTGTTTTCACTAGATGCATCGATTAGAGTGTATAGATGTTGATTTCTAATCCTATTTGATTTCTGACAAATTAGATGCATTTATTTTTTTTGTAGATATTTATTTCTAATTCTATTTCATTTCTTTCCTTGGATGCATTCATTTCATTAAAGATGTTAATTTATAATCTTGTTTGATTGATCTTGCATTAGATGCAATGATTTCAGTGTAGATGTTGATTCCTAATCCTATTTGATTACTAGCACTAGACGCATTAATTTAATTGTAGATGTTGATTTGTAATCATATTTGATTTATTGTAGCATTAGATGCATTGATTTAAGTGTAGATGTTGATTTCTAATCCTATTTGATTGTTTGCATTAAATGCATTGGTTTTACTGTAGATGTTGATTTCTTAGCCTATTTGATTGCTTGCATTAGATGCATTGATTTCATTGAAGATGTTGATTTCTGATAAATGATGTAACTTGATATATGGTGCACATTAATTTCAAGGTAATTAGTTTGACAGTGAGCATTGATTTCAGTGCAAGCAAAAAAAAAAAATTTGACGACATGCATTATGACTGATCTTTTAAAGCCCATGGGTCTTTGGATTGACGGTGAATGGGTGCATTGTTAAGGCACTCCTTGTGATATGTCACTAGTTCAAATCCCTTGTGGGTGATTACCTACCCAAAAAAAAAAGGACTGATCTTTTATAGATAAACTCAAACAAAATAAAATCGAATAAAACTTGTATTTGTAAATTAAACGTATAATTTATTTCAATCGAGTTTTTAAAAATTGAATACAACTTAAATTTTCATCATAAGGAATTGATTGAAACACTTGGATAACTACTTGTAAATTTAGGAAAGTTGATAACATTATATAAAATTATAGAAATGTTGTCATATTTTGTTGTTTGATCTATATATTAAATTTCAATATGATTGACTTATATCATGTTATGACTAATCTCTTATAGATAATCTCAAAATAAATAATGTTGAATAAAACTTATTTGTTGTTTACATGACATCTTTTAATATTAAAATTGAATAAAACTCATTTCAATCATATTTTGTGCTTTGTAATTGAACCTTGAGATAAGAAATTGGTTAAAGTACTTAAAAAGTTGTCCATGGATTGTGGTATATGGGGGGGTCACATAAACTTTCAAATACACACACACATGCATGACTTTTTAATTCAAATAATTTACTTTTAAAATTGAATGGTAATAACATACATGTTGATTGCACTAAAAGGCACTTTCTACAAGCCAATATGAAGCTTGATTGGAATTATTTCCGTGTTCAATATTAAATTCATATATGATATATATTAGTTCATTTTAAGTATCAAAGTGACTTGCATCACAAGTTTTAAGCTTGTACTTATTTTCTTTGTTTATGAAACTGGAAACCAAAATTGAACATATGTTTTACTAATAAAATTTATAGCATAATTATTAAATTAGAAAAGTAATTTTAACAGATCCATTTAAACTTCAAAATTAATGAGCATCCATAAAAAATATTAATGCAAATCCATATATTGGAATAGTGAATACATTTATCAATAAATTATCCATATGAAAATATATACAAATTACAAATATGACATGAACATGCATAAAATGAAATAATAAGCATCCATAAACTAAAATAATGTCCATGGTGTACATCCATAAACTTTCCATGTATGAAAATATACAAATTATGTATCACACATGTGAATATGCCCTATGAAATGAGCTTGAAAATATTCAAACTATGACACTATAAATACCACCAAAACTACTATGTGACTTTTTTGCGCAAGATAATTGTCCATAAGGTGGTATTGCAATATAACGCATTCAAATTCAATCTAATTAGATCAATATTTGTTCAAAATAAAAATATGGAAATAAATTATATTGAACCACATTTTAAATTGTAAACATATATACATGAACCTATGAACCTCAGTTGAGACCAAATTCAAGTCCGATAGGATGGGGATTTGATCATGAATCTGGGTTTGGTTCTCCCCTACCCCTGGCTCAATTATTGTGGCCTGAATTGATGGAAATGCATCATCATTTCCTGTAAATCCAACATCCCACTAGTGTATCCACATAACAGTGGAATCAACGTCACTTTGCATATGGGCCTATGTACACAATGGCAAGGACAAATTATAATTAGTCTACAAATTAATTAACATATTTATGTAACTTAAAAAAATGTTGAAATATTAGGAATAAATAAGTTTACCTCAACTGTTGGTCCATGTGGTTGTACATACTGACTCTCCTCTAGCTCTACTCCACATTAGGGAACATATAATGTGGAGTTGGAGGTGGATGAGAATCCATGGCAATGTGCTCTAGTCAAGGATGCCCTAGTTGATCAACTGCCCCCTCGGATTACTTCCTAAGCTCATCCATGTAGTTGGGATGTGTCTACATGTTATCATGAACTTTTTAATATAAATTATGCAATATAATATGAACTAAATTTTTTAATATGAATAATTATGCATAATTTGAAAACAAGAGTCAAAAGTTTTGTGTATATATGTACCTCATCTATGTCATGTGGGTCATGCATCCTCCAAGTCTCATGAATGGTATCACGATACATACATTTATGTGTCAAAATCTTCTCAAACACTAAACTCATGAGAAATGCATCATCATATTAGGGCATTGGTGGGTCACGAGGCAGTGGTGGTGGTATCCTAATATCTCCATGCAATGAAACATGTGCACTAGCCAATGAGGCTTGCATGTTGTTTGCAATAGTCTCCCACATCTCACCACCGATTTGCGACAAATCCTCTAGCCCTCGAGGTAATACCATGCTCCGAGATGGTAGTGGCAAGAACCTTGGAGATGGTGGTACATGCCCAAGGTCCCTATGATCCCCCTTGTGGTCAGAGCTATGTCCCAGGCCGATACCTTAAAAATGAGGTCCAATATGGGTTTAATTTGGCCTCATATGTAACACAAACTCTTCATATAAATTCTTAGCAAAATAAAATATGACCTAGTCATGGTTGGAGAACTTGCCTCGTGATCCAATGAATCTATCATACATGAAAGGGATTACATGAACATTATTAAAATATTTCGGTGGGATTGGACATTTATGTATAGCAGGGTAATCAGGAGGGATGTCAAACAACTACCCACGAACATCAATGTCCTTGGTGGCCCCTTTCACCGCCTTCAAAGAATCTAGGCATCTAATGTCATGCCTCTTGACCCTATGCATGAACTGTAATATGTGGCTATGTGGGCTCGACCTTCAGTATGTCTCGATCAACTTAGTCATGTTATCTAGCATCAAAGGCAGTGCAAGGTAAGTCGATGAATTGGCAAGGATATCCTTTATCTATGTTGTGATCCATGTATGGAGGGTCGTAATATCATATAATGTGATCTGGGTTGTATCATCATCTCATAGAGGGATTAATGGTGCACTTTGATCCTCAACTTTGGCCTACTAAGGACCTGTAAATCATAAAAATAATTTAACATCTATATATAATTAACAAACTAGAAGCATAATAAAATATACATTAAATTCAAACACATCATTTGAAGACACTTTAAAAATTAAAGACACTTTCAAGACATAAACACATAAAGTTTAAATAGGATTTAAAAATGCAGGAGGTGTACCTAAAATGGGTGAATATGGTCCACTAGATGTACAAGCATGGTCATCAATTGAGATAGAAACATTGCCTCCAACACTTTGAGTTGCATCGGAGGCAGGATCTACTATGGGAACATGAACTCTTGGTGGGCTACGTGATCTATCACAAGCCCTACCATGTATAACATACCCTCTCGCACCACGATGTCCTGCAATTGGGGCATGTATATGGGATGCCTCAACATATTACATATAAACTAATCCAAGAAAAAAATGTTGAAAAAAAAAATAAAAATTCTAAACTTAAGCAGAATAATTTAGCCTAAAGTCCTGAACTTTAGAGTTCATTTTCTCATAATCTATCAACCAAAGTACATTGAGTTCCATGTAAGCACAATTGAAATAAGTGATCAAATCCACCCTCACACTTTTTCTTGTTTCTAAATAATGCATTTTATTCATAGCGCAACTATATGTAAATATATATGTAACATTTTGAAATAAACATGTTTATAAAACTAATAAAATTTCATGCCAATGAAGTACTACAATAGACTTTATGTTCTTAATGTTTGACTCTGACACGTGACATGTATTAGGTGCAAGCACACAAAGAAAATGTTTCTTGTAAAACAAACTACATAATGAAACAATATGGTACAAATTAGAAAATAGTATAAATGTTTTTATTCACTATACCAAATGCACTTTTTATATAATTATATATAGTTAAATGTTATATATCTATATATATATAATTTCATGTTATGTTAAATGTTAAATAACAAGCTATGTTATGTTAAGTAGTTATAGAACTATGTTATGATATCAGCAATATATATATATATATACAACTAAATATATAGTGTCATGATGTTATAAGTAAATTTATCTCTCTCTAACATTTATCTTTCCATATCGATATCTCTTCCTCCCTCAGTATCTTTTCCTCTCTCTTCTTTCCTCTCCCCCCCCCCCCCCCGCATCTATATCTTTATCTACCCTTATCTCTCCTTCTCAATGTAAGCACATAAAAATTATTCAACCATAAATGAAATACTTGAATTTTCATCCTAAATAAAAAGTTTGCTTCTTAAAACTATAATTGGGTACATTCTTATTATTCCCATTTTCCATCATTCAATATTTTATTTTAATTTAATTTTATAGCATTCTTTAATTAAATCTAAGAGAAAAAAGGCTATAATTACTTTTGAGGTATATCTAAACCCTCCATCCTCATGACTACTAACAATATTTTCCCCTCCCTCTCTCTCCCTTCTCCTTCTCTCTTTCTCTAACATTTCTCTCTCCATATCTATATCTCTTCCTTCATCCCTATATTTTCCTCTCTCTTCTTCCCTCCTACCCCATCTATATCTCTATCTTTGTTTGTCTCTCCTTCTCACCCCCAAAACATACACACTCTCTCTCAATGTAAGCACATAAAAAATATTCAACCATAAATACAATACTTGAATTTTCATCCTAAACAAAATGTTTCCTTACCCCAAGAAGAAACTATTTATAATTGGGTACTTTCTTATTATTCCTACTTTTCATCATTCAACATTGTTAATTACTTTGCATTCAAATGTGGTAATAGAAAATAACTACGATTGAAAATTATTTGGGGTTTAACACTCCATAAGTCAAAATGATTGAATTTCGAGAAAAATACTATTAATATTGGAGAGCAACAAAGACAAGGTATGTTGTTTACTACAATAGTTCAAGTTAAATATTTGAATCTTCTATGATTTCAACTACTCTTTTCATACTTTTCATATTATTGATATGAGAAAATGGAAAATCTAATAGGTGTGACAATAGTAGTAGATGAAAATAGGTTCAAATTGATTGCAATGAAGATTGTTTGTAATTGACTATATTCTTAGTATTCACATTTTCTATCTATCAAAATTGTCACATTGACACTTTGCACTCAAAATTTGTATTTCATCATTTTTCATAATTCAAGTTACTAACAGTCTCTCTCATCTCAACAAACTGAGGTAACTAAGAAAATTTTAAATTAAAATGATGAAATTAATATTAGACATATTTAGCATATTGAAAATGATCAAAATAATTAGATGTTCAACAAATTTTGTATGATTGCATACGACTGAAACCAACCTAGATCCATCTTAACACCGGATCTGTCAAGCATCGAGAGGGATCAAATCTCTCGAGGTGCAAACCTTTCCTCAAGTTCTTCACTCAAAAAATAGTTTTGCACCTCGAGAGATTTGATCCCTCTCGGCACTTGATAGATCCGGTTTTAATATGGATATAGATTGGTTGCGCCGAGCAGCGCTCTACAGCTAGTATATGAGGGAGATGCAGTCACGTAATGTTACATTAAAAAATATGTAACATTACATTAAAAAATATGCTAGTATATGAGGGAGATGCAGTCATGTAATGTTACATTAAAAAATATGTAACATTACATTAAAAAATATTAAAAAATTATGTGTCAGCTAATATATATTGTATATAGTGTATACGCTGAAGATATGTGTAACATTACTTTAAAAAAATTAAATAAATAAAAAAATGTGTAAATTAAGTGGTGTTTATTTAATTGCAATTAGGTAAAGGAAGCATAAATTTCGTCGTGTTTCTGTAATTGCACTGAGAGGTGATCTACAACCTATATTGTATATGTCGAAGATAAGTGTAACGTTACTCTAAAAAAATTAAATAAATAAAAAAATGTGTGTACTAATATTAACAAACTCAATTTTGAAAAATACAATTTAAGAAGAGATCGATGAGATTATTCATCTAATAACAAAGAAAATTAGGTAAAGGAAGCTTAAATTTTGTGGCATAGGTAAATTTATATTTCATTGGGTTCAGGTTTTCAATTGTAGGAATTTAATAATATTACACTTTAATTAGTATTTCTCCCCACCTCTAGCCACTATTTATTAGGTGGGGGTGGTTATAAATATTGGGTAACATATCCTATTGCAATATTATATTTTGTGTAATCAATATATTTGTAACAATTAATATAGATGTGTTCATTTAATTAATAAGCGGATAAAAACTTAATATTTACAATATGACAAGATTTTTAATCATGGATATTTACCATGGATATTATTAACTTCTAAGTAGGTTTTTTTACAATACCATGGGCCAATACCCACAAGAGAAAGATAGAGAGGGAGAGGAGGGAAGAAAATTATAATACCATGGGCTACTACCATGGTTTATCAATACCATGGGCCATCTAGACTTTGGATTATTATGTTATGGATCTAGGATTTTAATTGTTACAATACCATGGCTTATCAATACCACATGCCCAAAAACAATAACTTATTTCAAAATAAAAATATTTTATTTTAATTTAATTTTATAACATTTTTTAATTAAATCTAAGAGCAAAAAGGTTATAATTACTTTTGAGGTATATCTAAACCCTCCATCCTCACGACTACTAACAATATTTTCATAGATATTAAATGGATGTTTTAATAAATTAAAAAATGAGAATACTTTTATATATACATATGTGAAATTTATATGATGCATCTCAACCAAGGATCCAAGCTATGAGAAAGCAAAGTGATTAACAATGATAGAGGAAAGATAGTGCCATTCTTTTAATTTGTTTATTATTGTATTTTATTTAACATGATTGATCCAAAATATAGGTTTAATATTTTACAACCAATTATGTTTTTTATTAATTTAGATACTTTCTTAAATACAATACAATGGGATCAAATTTAAGAAAAGCAGTGAGATGGAAGGGGGAATAAAGTGTGAGAGAGAGAAAGGAAGAGAGAGAGGAGGGGGAGAGAGGGAGGGAGAGAGATGGATTTGGAGGGGGAAAGAGAGGGAGTGACAAGGGAGAGATGAATGTGGAATGATAGAGAGAGGAAACGAGGGAAGAGAGAGAAAAGGAGAGGATAAAGATAGGGAAAGAAGGGGAAGAGAGAGATAGGGAGACATAGATATGGAGGCGGGAGAGAGGAGGAGAGATAGAAGGAGAGAGGGAGGGAGAGAGAGAGAGAGAGGGAAAGGGAGAGGCATATATATATATATATGGGGAGAGAGAGAGAGCATGACATATGTTTAGGGGGTTGAGATAGAGAGACAAATAAGGAGAGATGGAGGGACATATACATATAGATAGCACGGGGAGAGAGGAAAGAAGAGAAATTTAGGGAGAGGGAGATAGAGTGCGATAGGGGTGAGAGGGAGGAGAGGAGAGAGATAGACATAGAATGGAAGGTGGAGAGAGATGGAAGAAGAAAGAGTCTCACAGAGACAAATACATACATAGAAGTTAGATATAGAAAGTCATGAATATTTTAGATTTTTAATGTGGTTGTTGATTTTTAATCATGTTTGATCACATGCACTATATGCATTGATTTCAGTGTAGATGTCAATTTATAATTCTATTTAATACCTTACACTAGATGCATTGATTTCAATGTTGATGTTGATTTCTACTCCTATTTGATTGCTTGCACATGATGCATTGGTTTTAGTGTAGATATTGATTTCTAATCCTATTTGACAAGACACGGACCCAACTTGCACTAGAAGACAAGACATGGATCCAACTTCTGTTAACATTCCAACCATCGTCTCTGTTCAAATTATTGGGTCATTTCGATTTCTAAGGCCTCCCTAAATTTAAGATGATGGAAATGACTAACCCTACCAAGGACCTATGAATCCTCAATGCAGATGTGATGCTTAGATTTGTCTGCATGTTCTGTCAACGCAAAGGATCGGGTCCTACCATGCTTGATGTCAGCAGCGTGTTCACAAATCGGGTAACCTATCTCACCAGTATATGGAGTCCCACAAGAGCAAGGGATAACATACCCACTTTTCATATTTTTAGGGTCCACTAGGTCTTTGACAGATCTTAGGGAACTATGGATGGAACCTTATGCTTCCTTAAGATCCTAGCGATCCTGTCAGTGGTCCCTTGGATAAAAGGGGACCTTTTTCCTCAAGGATAAAAGGGGACAAAGCCTTAGAGAATTGGTATTTACTATAACCATTATTAAGAAAAACCTTAAACATGTCTCAGAATTTTTGTGTTTTATTATGAAATTGTCACTCTAAAATATTATAGGATGAAAGAGTTTTTCATTTTTGTGAGAGAAAATGATAGAAGATTAATTATTTATTTTATTTTTTTAGTTATCTAACTTATATTAAAACAAAATTTTAATAGTGATTTTGGAGAAATAATTTTGGAAAAAATTGTGTGGAAAAATGCAATGTTTGGAACACTTCACCCATTTTTAGGACAATATTTCACCCTTCGTGTTTCTAAAATAAGTTTCACAAATGTAAAACATCACAATTTCTCCACATAGTTGTTTTAAAAAATTGTCTCTAACATAAATTGACACTGTGAAAATTTGTATTTTATAATTTAATATATTTATTAGAGTATTAACATCTTTTAATTCAACAAAATTATAATGATTTTTCTTTTTTTTATAATTTTTTGAATTTATAAATAAAAAATATTTAGTTTTAATAGAAATTAATCAAACATCATTATATATAAATAACATAAACCAAGAAAAATCCACCGGACCGCTTTAATTAGCTAACCTTGTTAATTTAATTAGTTAGCCTTCTTATATTCCATATTCAAATCAATATAATTCAACCAAAAAGAGCTTAAACCATGAAATTATCAATAAGCAACTCAATTAGCTAACCTTATTAGGAAATATGATATAAACCTAGAAATTCAATAATTAAACCGCTGTGAGTCAAACCAAATGAAAAAAAAACATGAACCACCAAATTATCCATCCTCATCCTTTATGGTCATGTTCAGAATATTAAGGAAAAATCTTTCTAAGAGATTGCCACTTAAATGTTTTGAACATAATGACAGAGTTTCTAGAATTGCATAATGGGAACAGCCTAATCGAAGAGTAATTTTCCTTCTTTTATTTGAACTCAAAACCATTTTTATTTTAATTGGAATGCTTAAATTAACGTACTGTATTTGTTACCAGGTTACCTTCATTTTCACCGTAAGGAGAGTCTGGAACCATGCATGACACACTGGTCCACGGGAGTAAACTTACGGTCCACTTTTGGAACCATGCATGACACACTGGTCCACGGGAGTAAACTTACAGTCCAGTTTTGATTTTACAAAGAGAGGCTATAGTCGTGCATAGGCAGACCGTTCGCAGAATAAATTTACCTTTCACTTTATCCCAATCAAACCTAGGCACTCCACGCGGCAGTTTGCAACTTCATTTATATAGTCTCGTAGTACTAGATACTGAACCAAGCTTTCTCAGAAGCATTATCCCATACACCCTATCATTTCCAGCCACATTATGGTGTGTTTTTCGAGTTCCCTGTAAGTTTAGTCCTTGATTACGATCGATCCATGTACGGTTTTCTGCTGGCAATTGACAGTTTTAATGGCGGTGTCCAGGTATAGGGCGATCTTCTGAATCTGTTATAAGAGGGTACTCGTCTACTTTTGCCTTTTTGGCTAGGAAATCTCCTGACGCCAAATGTCGTTTCAATAGGCATGGAAAATGGTGCTTCAACTGGTATTACGATTTTTTAGTTTCAACGGCCTGAGATTGTAATTACGATTTTTTAGTTTCAACGGCCTGAGATTGTAATTAAACGTGGAGTTGTGTGATTTTTTACACTCTTTGTTGTTGGAATTCTGCGTAAAAATTTGAAGTAAAATTTTGATTTCTGTTATTTAAACTATTTTTTATTGTATATGGATTCAGTACATTCAAAATTTTTTAGGACACTTAGATTGTACAACTGTTATTTATTAAACTTATGATTTCAATAAATTCTTGTCAAATTTTAAAGAAATTAAACCCAAAAAATAACATATTTTTTTTCCAAAAAATCTTATTAGTATGGATGTTATTGGCTTTAGTCAAAAGCGACTAGTCAATTAATCTTTACTCTGGCGTGCTGTAATGGAATGCAGCTGGATGCTATTAAAGTGCCGGGCATCCCCTGTTTATTTCGAGCTCTAGAAGGTGGACAACTTAGAGGGAGCATCGAGCATAGAATCGAAAGCGTATAGTTGAGAGATAATTTAATGGACAACAGGGCATGGTGGGTAGCTTCTGTTCATCAAGACCGGAAGGAAACCCAAACAAGGAAGGGTCCCTGGACTGTCGAAGAGGACACGAAGCTTATTAAGTATATTGGTTTACACGGGAAAGGGCGCTGGAGCTTTCTCGCCAAAGCAGCGGGTAAGTGTGATTAAAGATTTGTCGTTCGGCACATTATATTGAATCAATATAGAAATAAAATGATTTG
This sequence comes from Pinus tabuliformis, assembly GCA_031772625.1. Taxonomy (NCBI): domain Eukaryota; kingdom Viridiplantae; phylum Streptophyta; class Pinopsida; order Pinales; family Pinaceae; genus Pinus; species Pinus tabuliformis. The sequence continues at coordinate 774,407,321 of CM062810.1, forward strand.
GCATGGCTTTAGCATTGCCAGTTTTATGGTTTAAGTATTATGAGTTTTAGTGTTTTTGGTTGGAATCTGGTTAAATAATTTTTGGGAATTATTGATTTTGTGATATTTAAAATGTATTTGTGAAGATTTTATATTGTAAAATTTTGTTGGAGTAATTTTGATTATTTTTTTGTTTTATTGGAGTAATTTTTTTTTGTTAGTTTAAAATATGATAAGTTTTAGCGATTTTGGTTGGAAAAATAAGTTTTTTATTCAGGATCCATGTTTTCTATGTTTAAAATGTGCTTTTGAAGATTTGCATCTTGGAAAACTTTAGGAATAATTTTGATTTTTTTTTTCTGCCATAATTTATTGGAGTAATCTTTATTTTTGTTGTTTAAAATGTGTTTTTCAAGATTCAACATCCTAAAAAAAACCTTAAAAATATTAAAATTGTAGAAAATTCACAACTGAACTGTGATTCCAAAAAATCCCTATCAAAAAAATCCCTATCAAATTTTTAACAAATTTCCACCAGAGAAAATGAAAAAACCAAAACATGTTTTAAAAAATCTAAAATTTATAACAAATAGACTAGGGAAAATAGTCACTCAGAAATTCTGTTGTGAAACCTTAAAGTGACAAGTTTGGGCAGGTTCTAGACAGGATTTCTAAGGGGTGAACTTCTGCAGGGCACTATTTTAGTCTTTCTGCAACATAGGTTTTTATTAACTGGGGTTTTTGATTACATATGTTCATGTAATGTGAATACTTAGGGGAAGACATAAATTTGTTCTCTGGAACTTTTATGAGTTCAGGCAAATACTGAAATGTATGCATTGTGCAGGTCTACAGAGAACTGGCAAGAGCTGCAGACTAAGATGGGTTAATTATCTCCGCCCTGATCTCAAACGCAGTAAGATCACTAACGAAGAGGAGGGTTTGATTATGGAACTCCATGGCCGTTTGGGGAACAGGTACATACTCATCATTTATTTCACCGGACGTTGCTGTCTAAGGGACTACCAGTTATATTGAGATTTTTTTCCGTATTGATTTTGCTGTTAGGGATTGTTATGGATTTTGAGTAAGGAATTTTTTGTTTTTGTGAAGTTTTGCTTTTTCAAAAAGCTTACTATTTTTAGGTTGCGTTTATTTTTAGGTTGTTTTCAAACTGATTATTAATACTTTCTTACATTTTTGATAAAATGCCATTTTATTTTTATCACCTCTTTACTGAAAAAAAAAAAAATGCAAATTTCTTCTTTCTTAGTTTTTTTTTGAGGGATCACCATCTAACAGATAATAAAAACTAGTACTCAGCTATGAAATTAAAATTATAACTTTTCCCAATTAAGGAACTCAATACTACTCTTAATCACCAACCATAAGAAAATATCTGGCATTATGCATATATGCCTTTCTAAATATATGCAATTTCAAATGGTCAGGTGGTCTCGCATTGCGCAGAGTTTACCAGGAAGGACGGACAATGACATCAAGAATTACTGGAGAACTCGTATGACGAAAAAAATGAATCTACAAGTTGACAGTGGCAATGGCAACAGGGCTATGGATACAGACACCCAAGTACATTTTGAAAGTTCCTCGATGGTTTTTAACGGCCTCACAGCATCATCGAAAACAACGTCTCGGATAGATAGTGCAGAACCTTCGAGCAGTTTCCCTAGGAAAAATACTGAGGACATAGCAGTCCAGACGAATACAAATCCATTACAAGAGGATATTTCGCCACAGGAGATTCCCATTAGTGAAAGGATTAATGAATATGTATTGCGGGGAGAAATGCATGATCCTCAAATCAGTGATGCTGGGCAATGGGTTCCGACTTTCCAGGAACATTTGGAACCATCAGACAACCTGTTTGACAACAGTTTATCTTACAATTTTTCCGTGGGTTCTCCTTCGGTTGATCTGCCATCATCTGAGTTCTTTACAGAGAGAAAACTATCACTTTCCTCTTCTTATGTCGTTCCTTCCCCACAGGCCGCCTCGGATTGCCAGAGTTACTCGTATTGTTACTGGGATGTATTATGGAACATGGATGAAGAAGATGACCGTTTCAAATTCGCAGTCAGCATTCCGGGTGACGGGATTGCAGGAGATCAAAGTTGAGAAACGATAAAGAAGCACATGTGATGGAATAGAATTGTTTGTACTATCTGATTTTTCCAATACAACCAGGTCAGCAGAGTTTCAACGATACCACAAATTTTTAGCTCGGCTTAGGTTTCCTTTCTTCTGTATTCTTTCCATTTTCACAGAATGATTTCTGAATATTATTTCGACATGTCGTTTCTCGGATCTCCACGTTTGTGCTGCAAAATACTACTGCAAAATATTCTGAGTTACTGTCGAGACTGCCGTGTGATTCGTGTCAGTGCTAGAGGAAAATATGGTTTTCTCATATATTCATTGTGTCTCATCATTATTGATACCTATTCAATTCGACGGTCGACCTTCTTTGTTTCCATTACAGTACAGGCATGGAGCGTCCACAATACTACTTTCTTCGTCCGAACAAAGTCCCGTAGTTTCGTGAAAAACCAGATAAAGATTAAAAAAATCACATCATTGCTTCTCTGTACTAAAATTTTACTCCTAGAAGTTGGAACAGGTTCACGCCGTTGTGATAAGCGAAGATGTTGAACCAGATTCTGCTGCTGCCGCCAAATTGGCCAAAATCGAAATGAATTGTTTACCATACTTATTCAGATGTTTCACAAGCTATTAAAAAAAAATGTTTATGTCCTTCACTTTTTTCAATTAATTTGATGGGACTTTTAATTCAGTTATCCTCATATTGAAATATATATTTTCACATTTAATTTGTTTTAAAAGATTGTAAATAAATAAATAATAATAATTAAATGAATAAGAATATTTAATAATTATTATTTTATATTTTATATAATAATTAATTTTTTAATTATAAAATAGATTTATTTTTAGTTTAAGTGATAAGGATATTTAATTTTGGCTATACTATTGTGTAAATGAAGAGATTATTTTAAAGAATAAAGATTAGGTGATCAACCCAATCTAAAAAACATAATTATCTTTCTATTTTGACCAGTGCTAAGAAGGAAATGAACATTGCCAAGATAAGAACTAATTCTCATATCTTCATAGTGACACTGAGCATTGGATTATCCCCAAAATACCTTATGACTAAAGAGTTTGTCACATTCTCTACACTAAGAAGTTTGAAAATGGAAACCATTTCATTTGGATTGTCAGGCTATTATCACATTAGTTCTAATTTTCAAAATCTTTGCAAGAATACGAATACTCCTCCCCCTTCTTTTCAATCATAGAAATAAAATGTTTAAGAATCTCAATTTATCTCTTACTTTCTTAATGTCACATAGATCATATTCGTCTTAGTGGACGGTAATCATCTTCATCATATTTAATTGTAATTAATAATATCTATTTCTTTTCAATTATAGAAATAAAATGTTTTAGAATTTCAATTAATCTCTTACCATATTGGTCTTAGTGGATGGTAATCATCATCATCATATTTAATCTAATTAATTAGATACATCTTAAATACGAATCTAACATGAGTAGAGAGGGATCCAATTTCTTCATGTGTAAATTTTTTTATGAGTTAACATTATTTAAATGTTTTGTATAGTTATTTATGTTTTTTTATTTTTTTATTTTTCATAAATTTTATTTTGGTGGACATGAGCAAAATTTCAATTCAATTTTGATGATGGACGACATTACACATCATATTGGGTTGTAGACTGAGCCCCTCGGCTCAATAAATTAGTACTATTATATTAGTAGATGTGATTGATATATGTCAATTGTTTTCATTTCTCCCTTTTAAAATTAATAAATATAGAAAATCATTTGAAATTATAAATTTTTGTATCTACATCATGTATTTATTATCTCATGGAAATTTAAATGTGTAAAGGTAAACATAAATTTACATGATACTATTTGTTATTTGATCATTTTTATGGCAATTTCATCATAAATAAGTGTGAAAAGATAAACATAGATTTAGACATGCAAGCTAGTTAATATTTGAAATTATGATAATTAATTAGAAGAATATGCCAACCTGATAATTAAATTTAAATTGTATAAAAGAACTAATATTTAATAATAATAATAAAACTCATCCATATAATAAATATTCTATTAATATTAATATTAAAATTATATATATATATATATACACGAAAACTTGAAAATTGTATTATCACTATGCTCCATGATTACTTATTAATCAAATCTATATCTTTCATATTCCAACAAGAATCTTATCCTTCTAAACTTACTATGACAGGATATGGTGTTCCCTTAGAATTTGAAACTAGGTCCAAGGGCTAACATCCTAGTGAGACAACCATTCTATTGTCTCACAAAGAGACACTCTACTAATATTATTAAAAAATATATAAAAGGTAAAAGAGGTGTCCAAAAATTGATAAACAAATTTAAACAAGTAGATTGAGGTTAAATTTGATTAGTTGGAGGAGATAATTGTAAACAACTGCTATTGTTTCTAATTTCAAAGGCTATTGATCAAAAATGAAATAGAATATCGGTTTACCTCTGAAATTAATGAGTATTCTAAATCATTAGACTATGAAAACACTGTGTTCAGGAGTAGAACCTGCCAACATCTAAGGCACATTCCGCATGACCTAACAGGAAAGAAGAAGCAACCATGGCTAGAGAGTACACAGGAAACAACAACTACCCAGAATTCTGCAAGTCACATTCCGCATGACCTAACAGGAAAGAAGAAGCAACCATGGCTAGAGAGTACACAGGAAACAACAACTACCCAGAATTCTGCAAGTCAAAAGAAGAATAGCTTCCGATAACCGAAGATATCAATGAACAAACCAACATCTCAGGATCGAAGTCCGACCCTAGTAGTTCCAACTCATTTCTCACCTGAGGCAAATCCTTCGGCAAAGGAAAAGGAGACAACTTCAGCGATAACTTTGCCTGTAATTTGTGGGCAAAAACGTTAAGCAATAATTGGACTAGTCGTATGGTGAGAAAGATATGTCAATCCGGGCCAATCCGATTATTATGGTACTCTCTGAAGAAAATGAAGAATCGCCATTGCTCTTAGCTATGACAAATAGTTATGCAGGGTGTAATTATGTCCATCACAGAAAGCTGATTAAAAAAAAACCATGAATTATCCTAAGCTTTAAATCCAAGAATGCAATAGATGTTATTTGATTTAATACTAGTCATTGATGGAATCTGCTTTTTGGGAAATAATAGAATTCAATTTAAAAATGGAAAAACAAATAAAGAAATGTAGATGTTCTTTGATATGATACTAGTGTTTGATGGAATCTGTTTTTTGGGAAATAATAGAATTCAATTTAAAAATGAAAAAGAAAAGAAATTAAAAATGGTAAAATAAAAAATAAGTCAGATGACATAAAATTAATTAAACTAAGAAAAATATTAAATAATAATCTGGATTAAGAAATTAAAATTTAAACTTAAAAGATCAATAAATTATTCGCTAATATGTTTGGTTGAAGATAAACCTTTGTGAAAAAAAAAAAACTTAGTTAAAGAAAGTCCTCCTAAGGAGTTTATAAATAGATGGGAAACCAAAAAAAGTGACACAAAAAGTTAGAATCAATCGTGTTTAAATGGATAGGCTTGAAATGTTTATTTTAATATTCTTTAATAATAAATAAAATTTTAAATAATTTTAATTTATATTTTATTTTTTTAAGATTTAATAAATTATTTTTAATATGTAAATGTTAATTATTATTATCATTAATAAATATTTTAATATAATTTAATATTAATATTAATTATTTTATTATTTTAATAAGTTAATCATGTAAAAATATTAAATAATAAAAATTAATTTTGTAAGTTTTGTATTTTAATTTGACTTTGGGTAATTAACAAAGTCCCCAATTTAATAAGAATATTATAGAATTTTTGTGAATATTATAGAATTTTTGTTTTTTTAAGTTACATTTAGTATGGTCTCTTACTTTTATTTTGAAAAGTGGTGTTAATAGTAACATTCAATTTTTTTGGCATTCTTTTTGACATTTTAGTCTTCTTATCCATAAAGTCTCAACCTTCCTTTTAAAATGTTGTTTTTTTAAGGGGCTTTTTAAATTTGTTTAATTTTTTTCCAATGGTTTTTCAAATAATTTTTCAACCTTTTTACAATGTTTAAAATCTTAAAAAAATATAAATTTCATGCGTAATATTTTGATATTAATATTTTTCATATAATGATGTATAATTTACTAATTTTGAGTGATATGTTTGTTGTTGCGTGTGTGAGTGTGTGTTGTTTTTTGTAGGTTAGTATTAATAGAGGCTCATATCAATTAAAAAATAGATGTGTTGTTGTACCTACTCATCTTCCACATTAAAAAGTAGCCTGTAGCACAACATAGTCATTTTTTGTCATTCAAAACCTTGAAACCATGTCACTAAACCTATTAAATACCAAAAATAGCTAACTCATATTCTTAGTTTACTGCTTAGGGGTTGACAACCTACTAATGCTAATTGTGTATAACAATATTGTAAGTATAACTAAAGAAATACAGAAAATAAAAATTATGCATCAACTAAGTAGTAGGGGAATCCACCTAGATAGTTTTAGGTGAAGTAGATTCCTCCTTGGAGTTAGAAAATTCAATGTTGCCTAGCTTCTTCGCCAGAATTATGATCTTCTGATCCAATTTCTCAAGTTGCCTCCAAACTTTATCCATACATAGTAAATTTCTTGCAACTCTTTATACCTTTCAACCAAAACTTTTTCCATAACTATCTTGATTTTCCAATAAACATCCCGTTCATGCAAATACCTAGTCTTCTTGGCTATGGTGTAGCCAATGTTTGGCACCTTATATCGAAATTTCTCTAGTACATCGATATCTAAGATATGGTGTCATTGCACCTGAACATCATCTTTAGCCTCATCTATTTCTCTACAAACGTGTGGTTAAATGTTCCTATAATATACCATCGCTAAGTATTTCATGGCCTATTGTTCCCTACATGAAGAAGGTTTTGGTCAATTCTTGTGACCCATACGACCACTTAATCCTTGTACCCTTTGCATAGTGTGTTCCAAAAGGAAGAAACAAACATTAGGGGAATTTTGAGGTATAAAATGGGCCTCCTAATGAGATTATAAAATAATAGTGGAAATAATAAAATAAGATTAATTGCATCATCACATTTTAGAGGGAAAAAGAAAAAACTATTTTGTCAACTCATATTTTCAACTTATCTCCCAATGGGTTTACTCAAATTTCGAGCGACAACACTTGTTGGATGCAGAATTTGATTCCTCATCCATGGAGAAGCCATGTTGCATACTTTTGATGGACCCTGCTACATAAAAAATAAAAAATGTATGAAAAATGTGATTGTAATGACGTTTTTTCATGAATTTCTCATTTTTCGTGTAGCAGGGTCCATCGAAAGTATGCAACATGGGTAATCCTTGGATGATGAGGTAAATTTTGCATCCAACGAATAATCTCACTCAAACTTTGAGTAAAACCTTGCGAACTTAAGTTGAAAATACAATTTGAAAAAGTAGTTTTGTTATTTTATTATTTTTTATTTTTTACTCTGAAAATGGTAAATCATCCCCCATGGTTGACATCATTATCTTGAATCCTATTGTTCCTTATCAAGATTGTTTTGGTTGTACATTTTTCTTAGGAGGCCCATTTTAGACCTCAAAATTCCCTTAATGATCTACAAGAGGGAATAGGAGTTAGAAATTTTTTACCCCACCTACTATACGAATAATGAGGTTTTCTGTTGAGCCATTTCACAATCCAAATATTATATGAAGTGAAATAACTATAATATAGCCTTTTAGAAATACCTATAAAATCTTATATTTGGTGGACACGGTGTATGAAAGAACTTTGTATATTGAGGCTAACAAAGATGGACATAAGCTTATAATCCAATACCAACCTCTTCCTAGACTTCGTTAGCACCCTTGTCATGGGATTTTATCTAGAGAGTATAGGAGAGTTTTTACTCAAGAAAGATCAGGAGGCAAACGATAAATAGAACCTTTAGAAAACTTAAAGAGATGGGGTAATAGAGAACAAAACTTAGAAGAAATAATGATGGGATCCAACATGATAAAATGAGGAATCAAGGAAGAGAGGTAGAGAGAGATACAGGGGAGATATGAATAGATATGGAGGGTGGACAGAGAGCTAGAGACAAAGATAATGATGGGGGAAAGAGAGTGAAAGAGGGAGAAAGAGAAAAAAATGTGCAAGCATTCTATAACAAGTGTATAGTCTTTCCAATGTCAAGCTAGGACAGAGAGGGAGAGGCTATGTTAGTCTCAAGAATGTGTTCCAATTATTGAAAATACATGTGTGTTCTCAAGAATATGTCCAAAGTATTAAGAACATGTGCCATTACTAAGATTGTGTGCACACTTTTTATTCTTTTAACTAGGTTTATAAATTAATAGCATGTAACATATTTGGTGACGTATGTAGCTTGAATGTGTCTGTTTTTCTCTTTCTACAAATAATTCTTGAAATTTATTTTAGTATTAAACCATTTTTATCAAGGATGTGGACTATTTTTTTTAAGCATTTGGAAGTGTTCTTACACGATTTGGCTACTTATTTATATATTTTACAAGTAATAATGAAATTTGTGCAATATTTTTCTCCATTCTGTAGTGCCTTGAGTAGTTTAGAATTTTTCTCCTTGCACTCACTATTTTTTTTGTAAATGCAGATTATTATCCCTTATATATAGCCAAAACTTGATTTTTTCCTTATGTTTTTGAATGTCAGTTTTCCTCTAATTTTATTTTCATTTCTTTAGTATTTTTTAGTCCATGCACTTTAATTCAACCTGAGGCGTATTTTAATACCCTATAAAACTTATATAAATATTTTTCTCGATACAAACTAGTAAAATCTCGATAATTGGTTTATAAGGTATTTTTATATGTAAAGGTTGAGTCGTGCACATTTATGGCTCAATATGAGGTGCATTAAGACACTTTAATCAACTAAATTTGGAAAATTTATATGAAAATATGGCACTATGCATCATTCCTTTTGCATTATGTATTTTGGTAGTGCGATTTTATTTTTAAATTACCACTTGGTTGTTCAATGGTTTTGCGACTCCAATAGGCTAGTCTAGCTTTCAAGATTAATCTAACATGCCTGGTTGCCTTCAAGGAATGTTAGTCTAGAACAATTAAGTCAAGAGTTCAAGATTATTGGTCCATCTCACCTACCTATATTGGACATCATGTGATGAACAACTCCAAAACGCCTTTAGGTGGATAAAAGTAGTTTATTTTTACTTGAAGGTAAGCTACATGAATAAATTATTTGCTACCCATCCTATAAAATTATGAAATAATACTTTGAATCATAGTTGAAGCACATGTTTTTTCTAATACAACATTAAATATTCTTAGTCTTATCTCTCAGACACACACACACACACACATAATTGCATAACACCCTTTTCCAGGAATGCTCAACTATATTGTCACTTAGGAATACTTAGGAATGCTTAGAATAAGGGTCCATATTGCATTTAGGCATGGGCCATATAGTAGTAAATACAATAGGGTTCTATCGAAGGAGTATCACTTCTACATGAGTGATGATAGGTGTCATGACTTAGTTAATATACAACAATCTGCTGGAAATAATACTAAGAGGGGGGCTGAATCAGTATTATCAGATCAATAATTTTATTTCCCAAACAGATTTAAATACGCTACTTCAGTGAAGTGAACTAGCATGTACACGTGACTGTGCTTAAAGAAACCAGCGTATATGAAGAGAACTTGTGATTTAGACAATTTATTGTGTGTTGAGCTTAAACCAGTATATCAGAGATTTATTAGACAGTGCAATAACATCAAAATAAAGCATCACACATAAGCAACACACATGAACATCAATATTTAAGGTGGAAACCCAATGTGGGTAAGAACCACCTGCTTTTGTCATCTCTCTCTTATTTTAATAATAAGAAAATCTGTTTACAATCTTGTACTGGTGCAGAGTCATACCATTACGCAGGCTTCTACCCGCAGAAGGTTACAACCTTCTCTCATTCTCCAGCTTCTACTGGAAGGGAGCTACAACCCCCTAGCCCTTGTACTAGCCAATATGTTTACTAGTAGTTAGGTGCCAGCCTATAGAAAACTCCACTCTTCCACCAGGGACCACGTTTCATGAATTTTCAAACTGGATACTCCTGGATCACAACACCACAATCTGAAGGCCACATTTCATCAAATTTTCACACTGGACCTATCAAAGTTTTTAAACTTAACCTACATCAACAAATATTCAGTTGGTCTGAACCATCAGATCACTGACACCAGAACACTGTGTTGAACCCAGAACCCTACATCATTTAGAACCAGTTGTAACCTAAAAAATCATGCATTAGAGTGTATATGCTACTTAGCTGAACCCAACCTGCATGTATATGCTACTTCTATGAATTAAATGTGTGTATACCTTCAAAACTACTGCAAACATAAACTTTTGAATCAAGTCTGTACCAACCATCAATATACTGAATATCTATAGAGCTTTACATAGGTAGGGACAGACATCACTTCTTCTCACTTATACAATCAATCAATCCAATGTCAGCCTCCTTATGCATTCAGATCTAAGAAGACTTCATTGACAGATAGTAGTAAAACAACAAAATTTTATTAGATAGAACAATCAGATCTGAAAGGAAGCTTTTCTTTTGTATACACTAGTTGAAAGGACCGAACCTGCATGTACATGCTCTTTGGTCGAGACGAACCTACATACAGTTCTGCAAATATTGACTCAAAACTTTGCTGCAATTCTAGACTGCATACAAACTTAGATCATGATAGATAACAGATAGAACAGATGCAAAAACATCATATCAAGTCTCAACCAATATCAGATCATTCAAGAAAAAGTCATTTCAAGTCTCATGGTTCTTGATCCAATATTGAACTCAAGGTGCACATGAATATTTCAAATCCAGTCCCAAACACAACCCTGCAACATAAAATATACTTTAGATAGAAGTATTCCTTAGAATCTTATTACTTTCTCATTGGCCTAATGATCTTCTCCTCCTTATATACTCTTAGGCCTTTCTCAATACCTTGGACGAAAACCACTTAGAACCAATACCTTGGACCAAATACCTAGGGTCAATACCTCGGATCAAATACCTTGGATCAAAAACTTGGTTTTCCAACATGTACGCACTTTTCCTCATGTGAAAGTGCGTGTATACATTATACCCTACTTTTGTTCTATTAACCCGCGTGTATACGCTCCTTGGACAAGGTGAACCAGCATATACCTCTATTTCTTCATTCTTTGGAGTCTGATCTGTAATCCTTTGTTTTTGGCCTACTGCACTATGAACTATCATTTGAGTGAGTTTCCATCAAGGACAACGCCTGTATCATAATGCCAATAATCTCCCCCTTTGGACTTGATGGCAACAACAACACCAAGACACTCTCCCACTTTGACATCAAGGGCAAAGGGTAGACCAAGATATTCTTTCCCTTTGAAATACATTATGATGTCCAAGCTCCCCATGAGTACATGTGGAATTCTCTGATTGAGCTCCCCTTTGTACATGCTAAGATGCACTAAAACCGTCCATGCTCCCCCTGAACACATGCAAAGTGCAAAATATTCTCCAAAAGAATAACATGACTCTATAATTCGACTATGTGAGTACGAATGACTCATAAATACATCCATCTCCCAACCAAGTGGGGATATACAAAATTTGACTCATCCACCCAACCAAGTGGGGATATACCAATTGTTTATACATGACACAAATAATAAATATTACATCATCCATTCCATGCAAAGTGGGGATACAAATTACATCATTTTCCAAGAGGACTCATTCAAATGTATGAGAAGACATATCACACCCTAGACTTTTACATGACTTGAGCAACAAAGGGTATAAATATCTGAAGGCATAGTTGGACTTAGTAACCATAATCCCAACAATGTTGAATGTATGTGACAGCTAATGTTCCCGCTGAACCTATGCTACCTGTGCATTGTTAATAAGTCAATGATCAAGGCATCTTTGTCAGTCAGATAAAAAATTAATGAACAAAGCATATCGATAGACAATAATCATCAACATCAGACAGAGCACCCATATCAGATCCTGCACCACTGTTTTTCCTATCTGAGAAACATATATGCTCCTTGACCCACAAAAACCCGCATGTGTACACGTCTATACTTCATGAAACATGTGTATAATAACCTTTCTCTGAAAAATTGGATTTAAAAGCAGGATGATGCAACAACTACTCCCAGCTTTTGTCTGAGATATTCAAATGTTTCTCTGGGTAGTGGTTTAGTGAATATATCAGCAACATGTTCTTTGGAGGGAACACACTCCAATTTGACCTTTTGTTCAAGCACTTTTTCACTTAGAAAATGGTACTTGATGGGTATGTGCTTGGTCTTGGAGTGCATGACTGGATTCTTTGAAATAATGATGCCACTTGTATTATCACATAGAATGGAGATAGGTGGAGTACATGTGATCTGAATGTCTTGCAAAGTTTACATCATCCAAAGTAGTTGTGTGCAGCAAGATGCAAAAACCACATATTCTGCTTCAGTTGTAGATAAAGCAATTGAATTTTGTTTCTTGCTAAACCAAGACACTAACTTGGAACCCATATAGAATGCACTACCACTAGTGCTTTTCCTATCATCAACACTTCTTGCCTAATTTGCATTTGTATATGCATGAAGAGCAAGATATGTATCTCTAGGATACCATAAACCAAAGTCCTGAGTTCCTTGAAGATATTTGAAAATTATTTTGACTTCCTGAAGGTGTGATTCCTTTAGATTTGCTTGGAATCTTCCAACTATTCCTACTACATGCATGATGTCAGGTCAGGTACCTATTAGATAAAGCAGACTGCCAATCATGGATCTGTAAGTTGGTTGATGTACTATTTCTAATTCATCATTTGAGTTGAGACTACATCTTGTTACCATTGGGGTACATGCAGGTTTAGAATCTTCCATTTCGTACCTTTTCAAGATCTATTTGAGATATTTGGTTTGTGACAGAAAAATACCATCTTTAGTTTGTTTAACTTGTAGACCAAGAAAATAGGTAACTTCATCAAGCAAGGACATTTCAAATTCTTACTGCATTACTGAAGCAAAATTCTGACTCATAGATTCTTCATTGCTACCAAAAATGATATCATCAACATAAACAATAATAATTAGCAATTTATTAGTTTCAATCTTTGTATATAGATTACTATCTGCAGAACCTTTTGCAAAACCTTGTTGGTGTAGATATTTGTCAAGGCGGTAATACCAGACCCTTGGATCCTGTTTCAGACCACATAGAGCCTTTTTGAGTTTTCATACAAGTTTTGCATCATTTCCAAGAATGAATCCTTCTGGTTGTTCAATATAAACTTCTTCCTCTAAGTCTCCATTATGGAAGGTTGATTTTACATCCATTTGGTATACTTTGAATTTCTGAAAACTAGAAAGAGCAAGAAACATCCTTATGGCTTTAAGTCTGGCAACAGGTGCAAAGGTTTCTTCAAAATATATACCTTGTTATTGAGCATATCCTTTACAAACAAGTCTGGCCTTGTTTCTAATGACTTCTCCATTTTCATTTAGCTTGTTTTTGAATATCCATTTAGTTCCTATATTATTTTTATCATGAGGTCTAGGAACTAGTTCCCAAGTATCATTCTTTTCAATTTGCTCAAGTTCTTCATCCATGGCCTTTAACCAGCATTCATCTTTGCATTCTTCATTTACATTTTGAGGTTCGGTGGAAGATAGTAATGCTAGATAGCTTCAGGTTCCTATAATAGTTCTTCTTGTCTGTACACCTGCCTCTTTTTCCCCTAAAATTTGAGTTTCTGGATGATTTTTTTGAACATACATGGACGAAGTCTTTTCTTCTACCATTCTCTTCTTTTGGTGCTTCATTGGTTTCTTCTTCAATATCATTTTGATTTGATGTGGGAAAATAATCCCCATCTTCTTTATTGCCATAATCTTCTGTTGATTTTATCTGTTTTGGATTGTTGCATGCTTCATTAACTACAACATCAATGCTTTCAACAATTTTCCCAAGTATTTTATTATAAAATTTATATCCTTTACGGGCCATCAAGATGCCCAAATTGCAACACTCACTCTGAGACAATCGGTCATCTCATGGAAACTTGTCCGCTAGCAGCGCAAATATGGAGGAAAGTTGAAACTTGCAATATGAGATCAGAAGCCAGGACAGAAGATATAACCGAGAATTTAAGGAATTGGGTCAAAACCCCCTTCAAGAGTCAGCTTCTCAACTCTCTGTGGAGCCTCTTACCAGGATTCATATATTGGACTCTTTGGAAGGAAAGAAACCATAGAATTTTTAACAATTCTTCCCGGTCCATCGAGGCCTTATGGCTAATCTTAAACAAACACCTGCAAGAAACACTTGCCATCAAATCCTGGTCAGATGCAGATATGCCAGACTCCCCAACGGAATGCAGGATTCTGAAGGCATGGAACATAAACCTCTCAGCAATACCGAAGGAAAGTACCCGAACCTCTAACAGCAGCGCCTCTCCTACCAGCTGGTCCCCTCCAGCTTATGCTACCTACAAGTTAAACTTCGATGGTGCAGCCAAAGGCAATCCAGGGCTCGCGGGCTATGGAGGACTTTTCAGAAATCACTCAGGGGAAATAATGCAGATCTTCTATGGCTCGCTAGGCAAAGACACCAACAATGTAGCTGAATTAGAAGGATTATGGAGGGGCTTATGCCTTGCAGAACAGAACAGATACTTCCCTTTGGAAGTAGAGGGAGACTCCTTAATTCTTATCAATGCTGCCCAAAGAATTCAGGCAGGTACGCCAGCTGTCAAGGTAGCCACGAGCTGGAGGCTACTTAGCAGGCTGGAATCTTTGGAGGAAAAGCTACAAACTCCCCATAGTTTAACCTTCAAGCACGTAAGAAGGACAGCGAACAAAGTGGCAGATAGACTAGCCAACCAAGGTGCATCTCAGTGCATTCTATACTTTGCAGGATCCCTGGATACATCAGAAGATGACAAGCTTAACAATGACTGCATTTCTCTGGCGCAGAAGGATCTCACCCTCCCGGATGCGGGTGCAGCGGCTACGTGTTGATGGCGTTAGCCATCACGTGGGCAGGTGGCAGGCCCGCGTTGTCAAGGGGTACCATGCGAGGCGGGATATTAACCCGCATGAAATTCGACAGCCGAAGGCATTAATGCCTGTCTTCTCAGCTCGCGCGAGGGGCATGGCGATCGATGCAGTGGAGCGATTAAATGGGAGAGTGCTCGGTTTGCAGAGGAACATGGGAGAGCAATGTGTTGAGGCCCTGCTCCGCTCAGAGGGGAACGAGAGTGAGGATTTGAAGTGCGCTCCGCCGGTTTCAGGGCTAGGAACGAGCACACCCTGCAACTGTGCTGAGATTGAGTTTGTCTTCATAGCGGGAGGAGCTCCGGGTGCTTGTGTAAGGCTGCAACTGGAAAATTCAGAAATGCCGAGGGAGAGGCCGCGTATGGGCAGCAGACGAGGAGGAACCAGAGGCAGGGCCTTCACGCAGCGGCAAGACCACAATTCGCCCTCCTCCTCCATTGAAG
Organism: Pinus tabuliformis; assembly: GCA_031772625.1. Taxonomy (NCBI): domain Eukaryota; kingdom Viridiplantae; phylum Streptophyta; class Pinopsida; order Pinales; family Pinaceae; genus Pinus; species Pinus tabuliformis. The sequence goes on from CM062810.1 coordinate 774,423,039, forward strand.
TAACGTCAATGCCTCAGAGGTACCAAGGCAGCAATGAAGAGGATGGTGGTTATGATAGCAGAAGCCCATGTTCAGAGGAGGGTCAGATGGAGCTCCCCACGCTCAGGTATCGGCTCCCCTGCCCTCAAGCTAATTCTACTCTGGTTGTTTCCATTAAGATTGAGCCTGGCGTTTCTCAAAGCACGGAGGCAGAGCCTTTACTGGATGGGCAGCACTCCAGTAGAGAGGAATCCCCCATTGCATGCCTTCCGGTTGGGGTAGGAACCAGTTGTTTGGCCCCTGGACGTGAGCTCGGATCTGACCTCGCGAGCCCAGCTACAAATTGCGTCTATGCTGCCGGCCCTTCAGCGCTTGCTGGTCCAAGCAGGCCAGCACAGGAAGGGAGCCCTGACGCGGTCATCCAGCTCTCAGACTCCGAAGATTCTCTCCGTTTCGGGTGCCAAGTCGAAGAGGCGCCCCAGACCACCGATGACGAATGAACTCGCTCCCGGTAACCTCAGCTGTTTTTCTTGGGTTTTCTGTGTATGACTCTGCCAAGCGGCATCTACATCTTTGTCAATGTGTCGGATGTAATTATTCATGTGTCGGATGTAATTGTTTAGGTGTCTGTCTGTCTTTGTCTGGGTCAGTCTATGGCCCTGGTGTCTATTCAGATTCTATGTGTCATGTCAATGTGTCTTCAGTGGTCAAGCATCAAATTCCAATTTTGAATCTGCTCAATTTTGGAACTGGAATCAGGGCAAGGAAAGGGCTGATTGGCAAAACTTCATAGCCTTGCCCACTGTACTCTATATGTATCTCTGTTTTGTATGATAATAGAATTAGTCGCATTCAGAAAAAAAAAACATTTATATCCTTTACTTCTGGAGGAATAACCAAGAAGAATACCTTCATCTACTCTGGGTTCAAACTTACCAAGTTTTTCATCAGTCCTTTTGATAAAACATTTGCTTCCAAAAACTTTAAAGTATTTTACAGTAGGAGTCTTGCCATATCAAAGTTCATGTGGAGTTTGAGTGCTATTTACTCGAACATTTTCTTGGTTGAGAATAGTTACGGCAACGAATGTAGCTTCACCCCAGAAGGTTGCAGGAGTTCCAGATTCATCTAGCATAGCTCGAGCCATTTGTTGAACTGTTCTGTTCATTCTTTCTAACCACACCATTTTACTGAGGAGTCCTTGCAGTGGAGAATTTCCTTTTTATTCCATGTTGTTCACAAAAGTCAAAGAATTCTTCTGATGTAAATTCCCCTCCTCGATCAGATCTGAGGCATTTGATTTTTCATTCTGATTCGTTTTCAACCAAATCTTTGAAGGCTTGGAACTTTTCGAATGCTTCATCTTTATGCTTTAGAAGACCCATCCAACACATTCTAGAAAAATCATCAATGAACAAAATAAAGTATTCTTCTCCATGAGGTGACTTTTTCCTTGATGGTCGACATAAATCAGTATGGACAAGTTCAAGAGGCTTACTAGCTAACCCATCTTTTTCCATGAAGTGAGCTCTGGTTTGCTTACCGATTTGACATGCTTTGCATATTGTATTTTTAGGGATACTGATATCTAGAAGATCATGAATAGCCTTGAATCTGCATGCTTTTCTTATTTGAGAAAAGCTTAGATGTCCCAATCTTCTATGCCATAGCCAATTTTCATCATTTTTGTTTAAATAACATTGTTGTTTTCCTCCCTTGAGTATGTATAAGTTGTTTGGAGTTCTTGTACCTTTGACCACGGTCTCTCCTATATCAAGCTCATGAACAACACATTTGTTTGATCGAAACATTACTTCATTTCCTTGATCACACATTTGACTGACACTCAACAGGTTATGCTTTAAACCATCTACATACATAACGTTTCTAGATTTAACCTTTTCTTTCAAGAAAATAGAGCCTTTACCTTTTATGACAGCACGAGTGTCATTTCCAAATGAGACATTCTTTTCCTTTTCTAAGGCATTATATGAGTGAAGTTTTTCTTTGTCACCTCTCATGTGTTTTGAGCATCCATTGTCAATATACCACTGATTTTCTTGTCCTTCTACATACAAGGCTATACCACATCTTTCTGTTTGAGATTCTTTCCTTCTCCATATCTTGGGATTTAATGGTGTTTGCTCCTTTTGAGATGTTTGCCGAAATTTTCTCCTGCATTCAGATTCTTCATGACCAAAGTTGTTACAGATTAAGCATTCTATTTCATTTTGAAGAGGAGAAAAGATATTATAGGAACTTCTCTTCATCCTTGTTACATTCCTTTGATTTCGTGCTTATATAGTCATGATGGTTTGGTAACCAATTCATTGAGTAGCTTTGTGCCCAAAATTATGACATGAAAAACATTACCCATTAAAGAAGTTCTTGCGACTATCGAATCTATTAACCTGGTGATTGTAGTTTCTATTGATATTCATCTTTGGAGCAAATTAAGTATGATTTTCCTGAGGTTGGTTGTGGCTTCTATTCATCCTTGGAGTAAATTGAGTATGATTTACCTGGTGATCTGATTTATGCCTTTGCTGACGATTATCATACTGTTCACTGGTCTTTGCTGCATCAAGATAGCTTTTGGTGGAGGTTGATGGCTTCTGTGATTGAGATGCTTCTTTAGTATATCCAAGACTTGTATTTATGAGAGGAGAACACTGAACTTTGATAATTTCATCTAAAGTTTCTGATCCTTTAGCAAATCTAAGATTGAGAGATTTCATTTTCCCAAGATCCTTTCTTAGACCCACAATTTCACATTCTAGTTTTTCATTGTGTTTTTCCTTTTCATCAAGTTGGTATGTCAAGGTATTTATAAATTATTTTTTCCAAATATATTTTGAGTTTAGATATTTCTTCATGAAGGTCTTCCTCTTCTAAATCATCCCAAAAATTATCATTGTTGTAAGCCATGAGAATTCTATAATCATCGCTATTAGATAAACCATAACTATCCTCTTCTAAACTATCCCAAAAATCATTGCTATCATAAGCCATG